>CAMTDV010000020.1:36562528-37900862 GCA_947069175.1 Scalesia atractyloides | reverse complement strand
TAATATAATATAATATAATATATAATATAATATAATATAATATAATAAATATATAAATAAATAATAATAAATAATAATAATAATAATAATAAATAATAAAATAATAAATAATAATACTAATACATAAATAAACTAGGTTGTTTTCTTATGTTTAGGCTCGTTTATAGCACTGGTATGATACATGTACTCAATTTAGAAATCAACACAAGTTTTACATTGACCAAAACGAAAAAATGAACACCGGTACCGACAACGATCTTCTCTGAACGGTGTCGATCAGTTCAAATCGTAACGGTAGTGGTTATGATATCATCACAGACAGAGTTGTATAAATGAAAATGAATACAGGCACATGTACCAATGTTATTAGATAGGATACGTCAGTTTATCAAAATCAATAACAATAAAAATAAGTAGCGGTACCGATATCGATTTTGTCGGCCGGTTTCCATTTGGTTAACTACGATATCTGCACATAATTCATTACCAAACAGAAACTATACGAATGAGTACATATACATATAAAGATGTTGTTTGGCACACTATAGTAGTTATACGATGTTGGAAACAAAACAATATAAATAAATACAAGTTTGTCGAAAACAAAAACAATATGAATAAGTACTAGTATCGATACATATATTATTCGTTCAGTTTCAGTTCTTTTTTGGTACGATGGCGGAACAATATTCGTTTTCAATAAAATTTATATTGCAATGTCGAAAAAGAAAAACAATCAGTTTCTGCTCGGTTTAGTACGACAGTAGCCCATTATCCGTTTTCAATAAATTTATAACGCAATGTTGAAAAAATAAACATACAACAAGTTATTAGGAAAATAATTACAATATGAATAAAATATTATTAAAAAAATTAAAACAAATATTTAAAAAACTCAAAATTATTGTCTATGAAAACTTTGATTTATTATATATATATATTATAAATAAATATTATTAGAAAAAAACTTAAACAACTATTTAAAAATTTAGAAACATAAGCAATTTGTTTTAATGTTTCAATTTTTAATATATAACAATCTTTTTTAATAATAACAATAAATTCTATTATTAATAATAAACTAGGTTTATCACCGGCGCCGCGTTGCGCCGATTTTTTTGTTATTTAGTCTATGTTTACATGTGTTTTGAAATCCATACGAGTGCGTTGCGTACGGAACCGGTAATAAGAATAAAAGGAAAATGTAGAAAAAAACACTTAAAGATAATCGATAAAAAATCAACAAAAAAACGTTGTATGGTAATGTTGTTGTTCATATGTAACCCGTGATCTGAACAAATGGTATTGGGTGCCAGTACCGAATTTTCTGAACCGAAAGATGTTAAGAACCAATTCGGTACCGGCTTTTGGCGTTCCTGGTACGGTATTTACTTACCGGTGTCGTAACCAATATTTTCGGTACAGGTACAGATTCGGTATTGATTGGCATCAAGCTCATTCCTAACCTTGAAACTAAAAAACAGAAATCATTAAAAGTTAAAGAAAATCAACAAAAGAAGTTGTATGATACTATTTTTGTTCATACGGTTCGCTACCGGTTTTTACCTACCGGTGCCGTAAACCGGTATTTTCGGTACAAGTATCGATTCGGTATCGGTTGGCATCGAGCTCATCCTAACCTTGAAACTAAAAAAAAGAAATCATTAAAAGTTAAAGAAAATAAAAAAAGTTGTATAATACTATTGTTGTTCGTACGGTACCTGTGATCAAGGATGAGCAAACAATTTGGTACGACTTTTAGCATTTTTTGTACCAGGCTAGTGCGGATTTTTACTTTCATGTACCGATATCGAACATGACCGTACCAGTATTTTCGATACTAGTACTGATTGACACTATTTTTATCCCAATCCGTGATACAAAAAAATCATTAAAGTTAAGAAAAATATGAAAATGTATATAACCTACACAACAAAGAAAAAAATTATTATTATACTATTAGAATAATAAAAGTATAAAAACTAAATATAATATCATAATATTAAAATTACTATTCATTAGCTTCTATATAAAATATATAAATATATAAATATATAATATATAATAGTTGATTCCCCGCCCACGTTTTGGGGCGTTAGGCCGAATATTTTTCAACCAATTAAAACAAACACTATTATAGTTTTTCTAGAAAAAAACTAAAATGACAGCAGATCGTTATTTTGAGCTCGGGGCAAAACTGTAACTTGTCAGGAATAATGAGCGAGTGTTAGGCAGCTGCTTGACATGAATACAAGTTAAACCGAGTCAACCAATAAAACAAAACACTTTTATAGTTTTGTTAAAAGAACTAAAACGCTGGCAATACTGTAATTTTTAACTAGGGGCAAAGTTGTACTTTTTGGCTGGGGTAAAATCGTAATTTGTCAAAAACTAAAGCGATTGCAATAATGTAATTTTTTATTAGGGGCAAATTCGTAACTTTGAATATGGGCAAACTCGTAATTTTTAATTGGGGGTTAAATTGTAACATTAAACAGGGGATATATTTGTAATTTTAAACTGATGGGTAAAATCGTGATATATACGAACGAATGGGGAAGTGCTAGGCACCTGCCTGACACTATTTCCCCACACTATTTATATAAAACGCCAAACTTAATGATGGGACTCCGTAACGCCCCAAAATCACAAATTTCAATTGACTAGTATGTTTCTTTGTTTGATGGCATAAAATAAAATAATCAAGCTATTTAACTTAGTTAAATAGTTAGTCAAGTAACAAGAGAATGAAAATTAATGCTGTTGGTGACATAAGAATAAACTAAAAGGACTAAAAGTGGAAAATTGAGTTGAAGTTTTCTATAAACTGGAAAGTTCAGTATGCGTGTGTGTTGGTGGTAAGTTCGACACCCACAAGAAGGAAATGGAGAAACCTTCAATTCAGCCCCTTTGTCCAAATAGAAGGTGGATTCAAGCTAAAACTCATGCAAGTACTTGGATCCTTGATCATCTAGTCCTATAAATCACTTGGTAAGTTGTAGATTCTCATTTAATGATCTTTTTAGAAATAGGTTATGATCAAATCCGTAAATTGGTATGAAATTAAGCATGCTTATGTGTTAAAATCATCATATAGAACATGTGTTATGCATGATTTTGATTAATTCGATGTTTAGAAGTAAAACCCATTTGGGATGATGAAGATGGGGACATGGATGTGTCGCCCATGTCTAATCCTAGTGCAAATTTGATGAATTATGTGGTGTGATATGTTAATATGTTAGTTAGTTTAAAGTATAGTATGAGATTTATTTGATTATGGTTGTGTTGATAAGATGAATGCAAAAAGTGTGAATTAAAGCATGAATGGGTTTTGCAGTATGCTTAGAAAGTAGTACGCACACCAAGTGTATGATGAAATATCTAAGTGAAGTTAGGATGTGAATTGTATGAATTGGCTTAACATTATATGAATGAAATATGATAATGATGTAATTAGTAGTAAACTAACTTGAAAAATGTACTTTATGTGAGTCCCAAATCAGATTCGGATCACAGTGGTTGATTGTTATCACCCAAACACACTATAGATTAGCTGTTTGAATGTGTAAAAGTTAAGAAAAACAAAATATGAAGATGAAGATTCTTGTATGGATCAATCAACAAGTGTTGTATATGGAATCCCAAAGGATATAATCACTGAATGCACCTGGATATTTCGGATTAAGCACAAGAACAACAATCACAACACAAGAGCAATCACCAAAATCTGTCCAAGAACCTTGGAATGGTTTCATTGATCAACACATTTATACAAACTGACTACCCAATGTATTTATTAAATACGCTAGGAACATAAATACGCCGCTATAGGACAATATCCTGTGGTGACACTTTTAGCCCCTGAACTTTCTAAAATACATTAAACCATTATAATACTATCCAAAACCTACTAAAACTAAGTACCAACGATCTCAAAAGATCCAACAATATCCCCCACAGATCGTTCCGTACTCGTTTGATTCTTCATTCTTGCTCTTCGATTTCTGGATTTGAGGCAACTTGTTCTGCAATCTGTTCAGGTGTTGCTTCAGTTGGGTTAACAATAGCTTCACATGTGGTGGGTGGATCCTCCATTATGGCCTCATAAGTGGATGAGGCCGGAGGTTGGGATTTTGATGCGACTTGAGTGGGTGATGGAGCTTTCTGCTGGGCTAATGTTTTCTATTTTCTTTTCTTTCTCCTGGCCTCCTCTTTTTCTTTTGTTTTTGATTTTGGTAACGATGTCCATCATTTCGATCTTTCTTTCTCTCGCTCTTTCTACCACCCTTTGGAACAACATTCCTTCCTCTTTATACTTGTTTCCGGCGCCGACATGAATCTTGTGGCCATAAAGAATGTTTAGATCAGATAGGCAGAACATAAAGACATCCATCGGGTCTAGAATACGAATATCTTCGTTAGAATCAGATCTGATTATTGCCTCTCCTGTTTTCCCGTTATAGAACCATTTCTTGAAGTTTATGAGCATCACAGGTTGTTCTGGAAGGATTTTGATTCTGGTTTCGACTCTAGAAGGATCAATTACCCAAGTTACCATTCCTTTTCCAGTAATCGGATTTTTCATTGTCTTCGATACCCTTTTGTGAGGGCGCTGTGGCTTGACACGTAAAACCCCAATTGCATTCTCTCAAGTTCAATCTTTCAAAATCAGCCCCAACATTGCTGTTAGTAGGGTTTATCGTGTCTCACCTACTCAGCTCACGTATATCCCACCGAGGAAGGCTTTTCATGTCAGCTCCAGATTTGAAGTGTTAAATCACTCCACCCCGTCGTTTTACAATAAACATCCCTTTCAGATTACAGTACTTCCAACTAATTATCTTGTTAGTAATTTCTGACTTTTCTACTGTGACAACTTGATAAAAGTCTGGAAGCTTTTCTCTTTCTTTTCTGAACCACTCTGGATGTATTGGAGTTACTTCATCACCATCCTCAGTCTCATACATAATATCTTCTTCCAATCCCCATTCAACGAAATGCGCCGGCATCTTATCTCTATCCACCTTCTCTTCCTCATTTTCGTCTTCTTATGTAACATTCACTGCAAATTCTAAATGTCTCTTCTTTTTCTCGGCCTCCTCAGCCTTTCGCCTATCTTCATCCACCTTAAACTTCTCCTAATAGAAGATATCTACAGTTGAGAACATTGGTTGTATATCTGCTTTGGCACATAGTTCTCTTATCATTCTGTACATCTTTTCCATGCTATCTTGCTGAAATCTGACGAATCTTGTTTGCTCCTTGACATATGCATGAAGTTCTTTGTTTTTTCTTTCTCTACTCTCTTAATTTTTCACGAATCACATTTGTATTGCTCACTTGATGCTTCAGAAGGCATATCTCTTGAGCAGGACCCGTCCCGATGTCCTTTGATAATTTATCATACAGTTCCTGAAATGGGCGAGGTCTTCGTGGAACTTGCTGAGGCATCTGCTTTGTTTGAGCACTTTTTGACAGCCCTTCCCCTGTTTTCTTCCATTTCTGAGGAAGTGATCTGCTGGGAGCCTCTGGATCTACAATTAGTTGATCGATGAATTCATCTAATTGTTCTTGTTCAGTAGTGACCGTCACTGGCGTTTCAAATTCCGTCATCTCTCGCCTCTTTCTTTTCGGTTCTCTCTTTTCTCTTTCTTCTGCCTCATGAATGGCATGTAGATTTTCAATGTGCTCCCTATTTCTCTAGTGCCACCAGCCGAAAGATGCTCTCCATCAAACGTTCTTGAGTAGGGTGTCTTTTCTTTTCTTTTCTTTGACGAATCCCCTTCTTTTGCAGGTTGTTTTCCTTTGTTCTTTCTGATTAGCTGTCTAGTTTCTTCTCTTCTTCTTCGTCTGCTTCTTCTTCAACATCTGTCAGTCTCTTTCTTTTAACACCTTCTCTATACTTTTCGTACACAGCTTTCACAAGAGGAAATATCTCTTCTCTATACATGCATTGGTGAAGAATCACCCACTCTTCAGTTTTGAGTTCCGTGATTTGGCGGCCAGTCGGCAACTGAAACTTGTACGTTTCATTATCGTGTGGGAGATTTGGATGCTGGTCATTAATGAGAAGCTAAACAAAACGGGGATACATAGCCCATGTGGAGGAGTTTGCGTTTTCAACCATACAGTAGAAGATAAGACCCGAGATGTTGAACGGTTGTCTAGTGCATAGGTTGAGCATAGTAGTTGACCATTCTAGGTTCAAACGATCATAGCCTCCCTTTCTGTGCGTTAAGCTCATTGCAAACACGTGAAGAATAAATCACCAATCCTTTGTGAGGCCTTTCGCTTAATCTCATTCTTCTCTCTGAAATCTCCAACATATCTCATTCCTTTGAAGCCGTCTAGTATATTATCCTTCTTTACTCTGAGCGGGTCTTTGCGATCATCTCCAAGACTGAGCACTCTACGCACGTTGTCCTCCGTTACGGTGATTTTATTGTTTCGTACGGTAGCCGTGATTCTCCTGACTTCGTTGACAGTTGACACTTTGGCTGTTTTCCAGAATTCTTCAATGTGAATGTTGTATATGATAGGATCAGCTTGAACGGCACAGCTTATCTTGCTTGAGTTTATCCATTCCGCCACGTCTTCAAAGTCTTTTGGTGGCGGCTCTATCTTACAAGGTTGGTTGTGCTTCCGTGTTTTATCCCAAATAATTTCTTTCACCATTTCTGAAAGTATAGAAACAAGCCAAGTTAGATTTGAATTACGATACATAACAGTCAGTTAGTAAGGATATATATACACGAATATACAAAGTTATTAGAACAAATAAAAATTTAATTTTTTTTGAAAAGTAATTTCGCTGGTATATTCGCCGACAATTAAGCCGGATATGTCTATTATATACGCCAGACAAGCGACTTATATACATAAAACACAGTGACATTTACGCCGGTAATGGCTTATTTACGCTGAGCATGTGTCGCGTATTTAAGTTTTGTTTCGAGAAAGCAATCAGCGTAGATGCTTATCTACGCTAGTTGACCGGTGTATTTGTCAAATATGCCGGTTGCTTGAACTCGCGTTCAAGACTTAAATCCACGATCACTTGTCTTCCTTGTAAGTACACCACATTCATCTTAAATACGCTGCATTCAAATTAATTACGCTGGCATCAAAATTTCTTGATACCCATAAACCAAACTTTGAACACTTATTCAATCATTCTCAATGATTGTGTCTATTTTGTACGTAATTTCAAATGTTTCAACAATGAACAAGCAATATACAAACACTGAAATCATATCCAAATTAAACACGAGGAAATCGGATCTTGTGTTTTTGAAAAAAAAATGAATGTGAGTGTTTGAAAGCGGGTTTTGGTATAATGAAGAGGATAATGTTTGAAACAGAGACATATTCAGATCCGATATATATATACAAGATTATCTTCCAGCATATTTAATAAATACGCTGGAATGATAAATACGTCGCGTAGGTTGCTTTTTGATGTTTCTTCAAAGCTAAGAAGTTCGAAACAAATACGCTCGAAAATCTTAAACTTTCTCGAAAAAACGTGCCCTTTTTAGTTAAAAATAGTGCAAAAGTTGAGAATAAGTTTAAGAAGAATAGACATTTGCAATTTGAACCCTGAAAATCATTTTTTAAAGCTACGTAGCTTCCTTTTTCACATAATTCTTACTGATTCGGATCATGTGACTTTCCTACAAAAGATCATACTGGCAACACTTTGTCAGTTTGTAAAGTAATAGAAAATATTGAATAATCAAGGCACAAGAAAAACTGTCAGTATGTTTGTCCCTTTAAATCCATGCACCTTTCTTTCAATATGCTTTAAGTGAGCGTTTTATCATGTTGTGGTAATATTGACAAGAATTACAATGGCCCCCACTCATGCTAGACTTGTTAGAATGTTGTGCCCATGAATCCCACATCAGGACATACCCCCGCGATCAAGGTATGCACAAAGATTCCTCATGGAGGGTGAGTATATTGACTTCATTCGTTTTGAATTTCAACGATAGACAATTGGTGATCAGGTCAGTACTTTCGTACAGCAGAGAGACCAATGTCTAACGAGGGCTAAGACAGATACCACAGATGGTATGATATAAGCACTTGAAAGATTCTCAAAATGAGAGCTTCATCTATATAGGGTTTTGGCCACATTGGCTCTTTTGAAAAGATATCATAATTGTGTCTAGGTCAGCATATATCTTTGATGCAACAGAAGAGCAACTATGATATCCCCGAATGATTAGTCAATATAAAGACCCGGAATCTCGGACTTTGGCAATCTATCAATGCAAGATTTAAGACCATTAAGCCATACGCCGCAACGTGTTACCCGTAATTTGCACAACATTGTGGGTATCTAGAATTCTTGTGTAAGCATTAACTTTTGTCGCCTACTCGCAGTTTACTTGATGGTATTGCTAAATCTACTGACACGTCGTTCCTTGGCATCTCAATCGATTGTTGTTTTGAGAACAAACAAAGTGTCAGCTGTTTTATCATTTCTCAAGCGGGTGTCAAGCGAAAGACCGAATTGCAAGTCATATGCTTATTTTCCGAAAAATTTTCCTCTTTAAAATTTGATTTTCGAAAGTCCAAAGCTTGAAAATGAAATTTTCACATTGTAGAAATCTTTTTATTGGGCATATTTCTTAAGATATTTGAGATATTAATTATGAAAGTTATTTATTTATTTATTTTTTATAGCTTTGAAGACTCAAATCATTTCCACTCAAGGAAATTGACCATTTCCAACCAGGTTACCAACTGGCTGAAACGGGTTTTGTCGAAGGCTTTCGTGAAAATATCAGCTTTCTGTTGTTTAGTATCCACAGGCACCACTTGAATGTATCCTTTCTCATACGCATCTCTGATCGCATGAATGCGAGATGTTCTTTGTTCTGGAGTGGTGGATAGGATTCTTCACAATTCCTAGACACGCCTCGTTGTCGATGAATATTGGAGTCTTCATAATGTTGATTCCGTAATCCAACAACTGATTTTGTATCCAAAGAACTTGTGAGCAGCAACTGTAAGCTACCGTATATTCGGCTTGAGTGGTAGATGTGGAAACTGTTGTCTGCTTCTTGCTTTGCCACGATATGAGACGATTTCCTAAGAACTGACAGCCTCCGGAGATGGACTTTCTGTCAACCTTACAACCTGCATGATCACTGTCAGAATAAGCAATTATATCAAAATTACTATCCTTAGGATACCACAGGCCAAGCTTGGAAGTTCCTTTTAGATAGCAAAAAATTCGTTTGACACCAGCTTCATGAGATTCTTTTGGATTCGTCTGAAATCATGCACAGAGGCAAAAAACCCATATAATGTTAGGCCTACTTGCGGTCAGATACATCAATGAGCCTATCATCGAGCGATAGAAGGACTTGTTCACTGGTTTTCCTTGAAGATCAGATGTGAGTTCTGTCTGAGCTGCAAATGGTGTGATGGCGGTTTTGCAGTTCGTTCATGCTGTACTTTGCGAGAATATCTCTGATGCATTTCGCTTGATGAATGAGAATACCATCTTGTTTTTGCTTCACCTCTAATCCCAAGAAAAATGTGAGTTCTCCCATCATGCTCATTTCGAACTTAGCCTTCATAACTTTCTCGAACTCCTTGCATAGGGCCTCATCAGTTGACCAAAAATAATATCTCTACATAGATCTGCACCAGCATCACATTATTCCGATCCTCTTCATGAAGAGATTCATATCAAATTTATCTCTTGTGTACCCACATTCCAAAAGATAGCGACAAAGTCTCATACCAGGCTCGAGGAGCTTGATGAAGACTGATAGAGAGCTTTGTCAAGCTTATAGTATTGTGCAGGAAAGTGTGGATCTTCAAAACCCAGAGGTTGGCAAACGTAGACTTCTTCCTTCACCTTCCCATATAGAAACCACTCTTTACATCCATCTGAAACACCTTGAAGTTTTTGTACGAAACATAGGCTAAGAATATTCTAATAGCTTCCAAGCGTGCTACCGGAGCAAAAACTTCCTCATATCAATCCCTTCCTCCCTCAGAAGCCTTGAACTACCAATCCTACCTTGTTCTTGATGACTACACCATGATCTCCATTTTGTTACGAATTACCCACTTGGTGGCAATGGGATACTTTCCATCTGGTAGATCAACTAGTTCCAAGATTTTGAGCTTACGAAACTAAGATAGCTCTTCTTGCATTGCCTGCACCCAACTAGAATCTTGAATGGCTTCTTCAATGTCTCTTAGTACAGACTGCGAAAGAAAAGCTGCATACAGTCCAGTGTTGATGGAATGTGTTTGTCCACGAGTTCGAACTCCATCTTCCACGGAACCAATGACATTCTCAATTGGATGATTTGAATGGTCTTGTATCCTGCGTTGGTGTGAGTCTCAATTTGTTGAGGTAGATTGGAGAAGTGTTCGTCAACGTAGATAATTGGAGGATCGTCTTCTTTAGGAGGTTCATCCACAATCGGCTGTGAAGAAGACTCATCACATGCAGATGCATTCTCAGCCGAAGTGTTGCCATTAACTTCGTCAACAGGAAGATTGGATCGGCAGAGACTGGGGTGAAACGAGTTTTAAAAGGAGTGAAGCCAATGTCTGAAGGATCGAACAATGGATCTATTGGGGTTGTTTCGGCAGCTTCGGTTTTAGTTAGTGGTTCATCAATGTCGAAAGTGTTGAATACAACGTCTACATCATAAAACAGTTTGGAGAACTTCCAGTGTTGGTGGAGTTTCCTTCTTGAAAGTCGACGTAGTATGATTCAATCACCATCTTGGTTCGTTTGTTGTAAACTCGATACGCTCTTTTGAGAAGATGAGTAGCCCATGAAGTAGCACACATCACCGACTGTTTCAAACTTGATGAGATTGTCTTCAGTGTTGAGGAGTGTAAAGGAACATCCGAACGGTCTAAAGAAATCTATCAGAGGCTTCCTTTTGAAAAGAAGTTCATAGGTCGTTTTTCCATGAGGTTTAACAATGAGAACTCAATTCAAAACATAGCATGCTGTGTTGACTGCTTCTGCCCAGAAAATGATAGGAGGCTTGGAGTCCACGAGCATAGTTCGAGCAGCTTAAATGAGTGTTCTATTCTTCCGTTCTGCTACACCATTCTGCTGAGGAGTTCTGGCTGCACTATACTGAAGGCGTATTCCCTTTCTTCATAGAAGGAGATAAACGTTTGATTTTTGAATTCCAATCTGTTGTCACTTCTGACAAATTTGACCTTCAGCTTGATGACTTTTTCAATCATGGGAATGAAGCTCTTGAGAGATGATGTTTTCGCTTTTGGCTTCAAGAAAATATGCCCATGAAAAACGGGAGAA
This sequence comes from Scalesia atractyloides, assembly GCA_947069175.1. Classification (NCBI taxonomy): domain Eukaryota; kingdom Viridiplantae; phylum Streptophyta; class Magnoliopsida; order Asterales; family Asteraceae; genus Scalesia; species Scalesia atractyloides. Next base: position 37,889,545 of record CAMTDV010000020.1, on the reverse strand, counting down.
ATCATCTGTAACCACCAAGCAATAGGATCTTTTAGCTAAACTTTTAACACTTATAGGGCCGAATGAGATCCATATGCAGTAATTGCAATGGAGCAGATATCGTATTCACTGCTTTGGATTTGTGCGGCTTTTTGTGTTTCTTGCCTTGGGCGCATGCGTAAATTTTTTGAAAATGGAAATTCTTTTATAGGCAATCCTCTTACTAATTTAATTTGGAAAGCTTATTCATATTTTGAAGTTCACATGCCCCAATCGCCTATGCCAAAGCAGTGATTCCGACTCTGACGCTTTTGAGATACGACACGTCATATGCTCATTGGATTTAGCATTTTTCATATTAAGAACGTAAGTGTTGTTTTAGACGTGGAGCTGTGAGCATAATCATTTCGGCAGGAACGGAATATTCGGGTTTGAGGAATAAGCATTCCACATCGTTGAACAACACTGAAATTCCTTTGTCACAGACTTGTGATATGCTCATGAGATTGTAACATAATTCTGGAACATAATTTACATTCTCTAATGTACGTGCTTCAGATACGACGTCACCCGTTCCAACAATTTTCCCTCCCTTTTCATCTCCGGCAAAGGATACGAAATCGCCATCGATGACTCGAAGTTCTTCAGGAGATCCTTCAAACCGGTCATATGCCTCGAGCATCCACTGTCAACGTGCCAAATATATTCTATGACCATTCGAAGCCATTTTTGCAGTTTATTCTGTTATACAACAACAAACACAAATATGTACACGTTAGTTAGTTTTTGGAACCCAGACTTGCTTCAAGTTTGATCTATCATGATTTTGAACAGTAATATTTTCTTTTCTTTTCCAAAAACAAGTTGTATTTACTATGCGTTTTACTATTTCTTGAGATTATCAAATTGATCAGTGAAACTTTTAACAAGATCTTGTTTAGGTTTAGAAAATTTCTTGCTCTTGCAATGTTTCGCAGTATGTCCTTAAAGACCACAACGAAAGCATTGCTTGCAATTTGATCTTTTCTTTTTGGTAGACATGGCGTGTGAAGATGATGTATGTGATGAGAGTCTAGAGCTGCTTGAAGCGTTATCTGATGATGCAACATAGCTTGAACTTTTGACTTTCTTCACTTTCTTGTCAAGACAATCTTCATCCTCAACTCTGTCTTCACTGATCTCACCATCTGATGACGAGATTGATTCTAGATTTTCACTTGACGTTTCTTCATCACTTTCTGAAGTTGTCGTACTCGAGTCATCACTATTGCTGGTTTGAGTTGAATCTTTATCAGTCTCTGATGTACTTGTACATGAGGGAACAAACTCGGGAATTTCCTCTGTAAGGAACTTTCCAAATATGTTTTTCTTCAATTTTGGGACAAATACAGGACATTCAAGCACAACATTTTCATCATTAAAAACATAAATTAAGTCATGACTTTCAAACACGGCAAGCACTTGGTTGTGAGTCTTAAATGTAGGTACATGGCCACTGCAGTCATCCTGAATATTAAATTTAGGCATACAGCCATTACAGTCATCCATCCTAGTCAAACTATTACAGTTATCCGAATAGAAGTACTGTTTTTCTTGATACAGTTCCAGGGAAACCAGTTAACTGTAGAATAACTGTCGCCTGAGTAACCAATTCCTATTTTCGATCCTCCACAGTCATCATCCTCATCTCACATACACATATCTGCATTACTTATAGAAATGTTAGTATTGTTTTCATTTTGTAAAAGACATTTTGAGCCAATAGATCATGTTTATCGATTGAGTCATTCTTAGGATGAGGAGATGGCATAGGTACATAGTTTTTTGTTGTGCGGAGGAGGAAAGATTTTCTTTCGTTTCCGAGCTTATCCTTGTATCCAATTCCATCCTTCACGAATGTTGGTCGTTGGCAATTTTCAATATCAACCAGTGCCTTTTGACTAACTTTCCATTTATCAAGTGTGATTTGCAATTTGTTGTTCTCATTTTGAGATTTTTCTAATCTTTTAGTTAGATCATTTATGATAAAATCTTTTCTAAAACGAATTCTTTTATTTCTGCGTCTTAGCCAAAGTTGAGTTCAACTTTCTCTGATATTCAGCTTTGTTTTCTTTCAATTCTTGGTTAAATTTCAAAACCTTTTCTTTTTCTCTAATCAGGTCACGGTTGAGTGATTTGTAATGTGCCACGACGTTCAAACATGATTGGGAGCACAGTTTTGCTTTAAATTCATACGGTATGTTGTTTACCAAATCCTTATCCTCTGTGTCTTTTGTAGACTCTGCTTTCATGGAGGCTGCAGAAGTTCCAGCTTTCTCACTCTTGTTATCATTGATTGCTCCTTGGACTGTCTTTTTTGATTCAGTCTTTTCAGCCTCCTACTTTCTCCTTTTCTGAAGTTGCTTCCGTAGGAGTGATTATGCTTTTCAAACCTTTGTCACCTTTTGGAATTCTTGCAGTTTGCTTCTCAACACAGTTTGATGAGGATGAGACAGATGCAGTAGAGATTTTTGCCATGAGTGCTTTGTTGACTTCTTCTTTTACCTTAGCTATTTCTTCTGCCCAGTCATAGTCTTCCACCACTAAAGTTTTTGGATTATTATCAGCAACATTATCACTCCTTTCATAGCTATTCGCCTTCTTGTCTGAACGAGTTCAGCATTTTCATTTTTCAGCAGTGGGCACTCCCTCTTGAAGTGGCCCAGATTCTTGCAGTTGCAGCATCTTAGCTTGGACTTGTCAAAACCAGCTTTTTCCAGTGCCAGTCTCTTTCCTTTTGTCTTGAAACTTCTTTAATCGCAGGATGATCATCGCCATTTGCCACTTTAAGTCCATTTCCTCCATATCATCCAGATCTACCTGATACATGTCTTCAGCAGTGAGAAAATCTCTTTTTAGCTCACCTGACATGAGAGCTTCATAGCTACTCAGGAAGGTGTTAAACAAAGCAACATGTTCAGTGGCATATATTGAGTGCTTGAGCATCACTGGCCACAATAGTCTTCTCGTTAGATGATGAGGCCTTTGCAGAGCTTGCGGAAGCATTAGGGTAAGATGCGGTAGCACTTAGAGGATTTGAACCACATGAGGTTATGGAGCAAGGAATGCCATATTTTTGGGAACAGAAGTAGTAGTAGCAATTGAGTAAACTTCTGAGAGTATCCTGCTTGGTTCATTTCTCTCTTGAGTATATCCATTTCAACGGTTTTCAGAGTGTTGATCAGTTCTGAAAGTGTGACAGGAGTAGTGCTGGTCAAGAAGGTTCTTTTGATCATCATACATTGCAGGCTCCATTCTTTTGGGAGAGAGTCCAAAAGCTTCTTGATGGAGGCATAGTTTGCAACAGGATTACCTACTTTCTTCATTTTTGTTAGCACTCCCAAAAATCGACTGATATGATCTGACAAGCTTTCACCACGAACACTCCCGAACATGTCGTATTCTTTCTGAACCATATCTCTCTTGTTATCCATTAACTCTTCGTTCCCTTCATAGTGATTAATAAGGGCCAACCACAGTTCATGAGCTGAAGTGTATTCTTCGAACAAATTGTTGTCGTCCTTGGACAGAGCCATTGTTAGAGCAGCATGAGCTCTACGATCGTGTTGAATGAGAGTTCTGTCTTCTGCAGTGAATGTTGAAGGGTCTTCGTTGATTGTTCCAATATCGTCGCGAATTATCATAGGAACGTGTGATCCTACTGTGACAGACATCCATTGAGTATAGTCGGTATACTCAAAGAACGCTTTGATTCGATTCTTCCAACTACCAAAGTCTTCAGATCCTTTCAACTTGGGAGGTCTCGTAGCTGTTCATGTCTTTAGTTCAGCTTGGGCTATTGGATTAAGCTGATTGAGAGACATTTTGGTTGATTTCGAGTCAGAAAACGTGATCTGGAAATAATACGCTGGAATTAGAGTGACCAGTAAGTAAATACGTTGCAGTTGACAAAAACGTTGGTGAAGCTTGGCTGTGAGATCCGGTAATAACAGCTAAATCCGCTAGAACATACAAAACAAACGTGCGTTTGGTAAAATGCACTAATCACCATGATAAAATCGCTGAGGATCTTTATCACTGACTTCAAAGTCGCCTTCGATTAATTACGCTGACACTATTTCGCTGGAAATCAACAAATCCACTGGTGTTAGGCTGGTGTATTTGTTAATTACGCAATATTCAAGTTAAAAACGCTATATTCAAAATTATCTACACTGCCTTCAAAGATAAATACGCCCAACAGGGTTTAAGCATGAACAAAAACCCTCTAATCACCCAAAAACGACTCAAAATCCATGTTTCTTTGTACCAAAATGACCCAAATGTTTACCAAAACATTGTTTAACAACAACCCAATGATTAAACACACCAGATCAAGCCATTTTGAGTCCAAAATTTTGAAAAACCTTGAAACTTTGAAAACTTTTGAAAAATCTTCAAAACTTGAAGAATCTTAACAAAAACTCAAACAATCAAGAGCACAATGGCTCTGATACCAAATTGTGAGTCCCAAATCAGATTCGGATCATAGTGGTTGATTGTTATCACCCAAACAACTATAGATTAGTTGTTTGAATGTGTAAAAGTCAAGAAAACCAAAATATGAAGATTCTTGTATGGATCAAACAACAAGTGTTGTATATGGAATCCCAAAGGATATAATCACTGAATGCATCTGGATATTTTGGATTAAGCACAAGAACAACAATCACAACACAAGAGCAATCAACAAAATCTGTTTAAGAACCTTGGACTACGGTTTCATGGATCAACACATTTATACAAACTGACTACCCAACGTATTTATTAAATACGCTGGGAACATAAATGCACCGCTACAGGACAGTTTCCTGTAGTGACACTTTCAACCCCTGAACTTTCTGAAATACATTAAACCATTACAGTACTATCCAAAACCTACTAAAACTATGTGCCAACGATCTCAAAAGATCCAACTCTTTAGATGGAACTCATACAAGAATTCGGGTTGAATGTATGTTTTGGTTAAGATCATGCATTAGGAGCTTGTATCATGTGCTTAGATAGTTGATGTTCATCATGTATTCGATTGATCGTTAGTATCAAGAAGTGAAAGTGTACTATGTCCATAGCATATGGACTCACTAGCGACGAATAATGTTATGATTATGTTAAATTGACTAACTTTGTATGTGGTTGTCAAATGTAGAATTATGAAAGCATTAGCATGTGTATAAATGGATTATGTGTACGTTATATATGTGACTAAGTGATTATGTAGTTTTAGGAGTCATACGTCATAAATATGAAATGCATATGAAGTTATCACTACGGTCCGTCATATCATTATGAGTGTGTTCATTAGTTGAAAATATGAAAGTATGAAAGTAAGACAGTTGACTTTCATAAAGTTAACAATGTATAAGTAGCATATCTAGACTTCCAGGCACAGATAAGGGTAGAGAAGTCATATGTTATGTACTAGACGATTTATTGAATGTGTACGGTGATAATTGAGTTGCGAGAACGTGAAATAAGGTGGTTATTAGTACATGTCTTATATATGCGATAGTTGACAAATGCAAGGCAAGTGATATATGAATGGAAAGTAATGAATGTTAGTATGTATGATCACACATGCTAACCATGATATGAATGTGGTGACACGAGGATATGGGCCACATTAGCACGGACTCAAGTATGGAAAGCTAAGGAGTCAAGGAAAACAAGGAAGCAAGCACGAACGAACACAGAGGCACAAGGTAAATGAATTCCGAAACTCACTTTTTAATATATAAATGCAATGTGTTGTATGAATGATATTAGTCATGAAGGAAAGGTTGTGAAATATAAATAATGGGGTAAGGAGTTGTGTAGGTTGCTTATAGTTCATAAGTAACGAGAAATGCTTGGTGAGATCAAACGGGTCAAAATATGAAAAGTAATATGGTGAGATATAGTGGTTGGATTGATTTACATAAAGTGTTAGAAGGATATAGAATATAAATGATAGATGTGTACACCTCGGGAAACGAATAATGATTGTGGAATCTTATGTGTGGGTTGTATATAGATATGGGATTAAAACTTGAATGGACAAGCGACATTTGATATGTTAACATATGGGCAAGGACGGAAATTATTTTGATTAAGATAGGATTTTAGTCGGATAGTAGTGCACATGAATAGGTATGACATTTATATGTGTTTGAGTGAATGGGCTTATGTGCAATGATGGATCGTTGGATTTGTGGTAGATATAGTAGTATGAACTTCGTATGTGAGTTGTAGTCAAATGAATGTCTACCAATGGTAGGTAGTTCCGTGAAAACATTGTGTCTTCAATATGTTTATATTTCGGGATCGCTAACCGTGTTATTATTATTGAGAATAAAATGAAAAGTGCAGGTATGATAATGTTGGGTCCGAGTGAGTCGATGTCGGAAAGTAATAGCTTTGAAGGATGAACGAACGAGATATTTTGCGTTGCTAGAATACGATATGGTCTTTTAGCCAAACGTTTATATTATATGTATGATGTCGCTATTTACTAACGTGTTGGTTGTTTATGGTGTTCACAAGTTATACGGATCATTATTAATTATTCCGAAGGACAAATGGTCGAAATTCGAGTTATAGAACGTGGATTGTAGGAAGGTGCACACTTGTTGTATCCACGTAATGTAATTGGTACATTAATTAAAAATGAATGGTATGTTTTCTTTTAAAGGTTTCGTTTTAAATGGCCTTAAGTATGTTGGGAACATTTAACAAGAAAGAATTTTTATAGTTCGTATTTTCCGCTGCGCATATATGGTAAAACATAGTAGGGTCTTACAAAACGCCTTGCAGCTTTAACAGATAAAGCTGAACAAACAGTAACTATAAACAGTAACTGAAACGACAGATACTTTATTACTAACATTTATTATAATATATTCTGGCCTAAACTACGCGCCAAAAACATCATTATATAAACAAACGCCATCATTTACTAAATACCATTCAATTTAAAACGTAAAAAGTTCAAAAACCACACATGCGAACGTCGTTTATTGGAGATTCAGATGTGTTCTCAATAAAGTTTCACTCAATGTGTTGGACACAATTCTTAAGTGAGGATTTTGTCCATCTTATTGAGCAAAATCTTAATGAGTTTATCCTCACCTATTTTATTTACTGAAAAGTGTTATTTTTCTTTGGCCTTTATGTGTGTGCGATCTTCTATGGTTTGTTGTGTACCTTTCAAATCACATGTTATGCACAAAAAATGATATATGAAGAAAGCCATTAAACTAAACGCCATTTTCAAATATTACTTTGAAAAAAACGCCATTGAAACAAGCATAAAGAACAAAACGCCATATCTGTTGCATATAACGCGACTTATTAGGGGAACGTGAACAATGACAATCCTGTCCCCTGCATATCATTTAGCGCCCCCTCCACGTGTTCGACCAGGATCCGTTCTTACCGTTTTCACACTTCCAACCATTTCACTTCGATCCCGTTTAATATATTATATATATATATATATATATGTGTGTGTGTGGTGTAATTGAAAAACAAACAATAATCACTAAATAGTAACCAAATTTCATGTATGTTTCATTCACCACACTTCATTCTTTTTTGACATTTATGATTTTTGTATAAGACCGAAACATTTAATGAATGTTAATGACTTTAGAGAGATAAAAAAAACTTTGAGTAATTTTATTAAAACACTTGACAAACTTGGTTCGAGTCAAAACATTGTTTAAGAACGGTTGGGTTAAATTGCACTCTCCATAATAACTACATTAAGTATTTATATTTTTACAACTAAATACTATTTAAATTATATCCTTGGTAGACTTGTAATTTAACATAAATTTTAAGACACTTAAAAAATCTATAATGCATTAGATACAAGTTTTGTAATTTGACGAAATCAATAAACATAAAGATAATCCAATTCGCCTTAAAAACTAATTTTATTTGACTATTATAATTATTATTATTATCATTATTATTATTATTATTTAAAGATTTAGTAATTATATATATAAGTATTTAAATAAGATAATACTTAATATAAATAGATTTAGTTATATAAATATAAATAATAAATGTTAATTTAAATATTAATTTAAGGTATTATAAATAAGATTATTATTGTTATTACTGTTATTATTATATTTTTTAACTATGTAAATCAAATCTTTAGTAATTATATACTTAATACTTAATTTAAATAGTAATTAGTTATAAAAATACAAATTAGTAAATGTAAATTTAAGTATAAATTTAAAGTATTATTAATAAGATAATAGTTAATGTAATGAATTAAATAATCTTATATGTATTAAATAATATATTAATTAAGAAAAGTTTATTAAATATGGACAAATCTAAAAATAATGAATAGATTACTTGTACCCTATACTTTGAAAGTTATAAAAGGCATCAAAAATTATTTGTAAAACTATATCTATATCCTGAAGGGATTCTTTATATTATCCTAGTAGGAAACCCGCACGTTATAATAAAGTCATAGTTCAATCACTAATTTTTATTTGCTATAAGAAATGCTCTCATGGCGTTAGAATTAGAGGGTATCAGGTATTACATAAATCATTCAAATCATATACTGAATTACAGTACAAATGTAGTTCTCTCGTTTTTAGTTCCCTCGTATTCTCCAACCTCAAACCATATAGGTAAACCGTATATGAGCAAATAAACCTGTGCATATATATTCTTTGCAGGAAGGTTTCAACAAGGAACTTGATTGCAAACATTTTCAAGCTAAGGTCTGAAAAATAAAGTCTATACAAAAGATAGGCACAAAACAAACCATGCATTATTACCAAACACCCTCACAAAATACCATAAAACATCAACAATTGAACATAAGAAAGAACACAAATTAGTCATCCCATATCCATACCATTTTTTAGGATTTGATGGTCCACAAAAGACACAAGTAAAAGTCAAAGTCCAAGTCAAAACGAGTTCACCTCCTACAACATACATGATGATAGATAATGAAACATTGACCAATATCTCTGATTGAACATCTAACACCGGACTACCTTCACTTTACTTTCTCTTCTTAGCGGGTGGCTGTTCCTCTTCATCATCATCTTCCTCCTCTTCTTCATCATCGTCGTCACCATCATCCTCATTCTCCTGTTCATCCTCATCATCGCCGTCATCATCATCATCGTCACTGCCTTGATTACCATTCGCCTCTGGATCCTCATCAGGGTCGCCTTCCTCATCGTCATCGTCATCCCCTCCTTCTTCACCTGAGAAATCCTCATCTCCAGCGTCATCTTCTGGCTCCTCTGCATCCTCATCTTCATCGTCGTCCTCTGTGTCACTGCCATCTTTCGGTTCAGATTCGGTTTTGTCCCTCCTGTGAAGCTCAGCAAAAGAAAATCTGCAATATTTCCAATCATCGAGTTTACTTCAACTACATTTACATTTCACCACAAACATACGTAGAACAGATTTACCTTTGATCGTTTCCAGTTGGTAACACATCTGCATCCTTCAGCATAAATTGTGTCTACATATGCAAACTCACCAGATGTTAAGATGAAACATCACAAGAGAAAGACAAACATGTTGATGAAAGTTTTGTTGGTTTGTCTTCATGTCATCGGTTAATATAAGTTTACAAGAGGCGTATGTATGTATCACCTTGACCAATAAAGAAAATGAAACAGTCTTATAATTAGTCATATTACTGGATCCATAAACCACATTCAGTTGCCTTGAGTAAACAACATTAATATGGCAATGAAACAATATGGTTTCAGGCACTATTTATGCATAAGTACAAGAAAATGTCATAAGACCAGCTACAAGAAATTTGTGATCTGTACAAATAACACCTAAAGATTAAAATTTTTATCACTTAAAGTCGAAAACAAACAACTTTCATCCTCCTAAAACCAGACAAAACAAGAAGAAAAACAGGAACTCTTCATCCTCCTAAAACCACAATCTTCGCTTGACATCTTGGCATATGTTCAATTAATATGCATAGCTATAAACAATTCTATAAAAATTGACTAATTCGAAAGAAAATAAGTGCGCATAGTCCAAAGCTGTACTTAGAGAGGAAACATGTGAAAACTGTCAACACTCTTCAAACCTAAAAGCAGGGCTGTGGTTTAAGGCAAGCAAATATGACTATTTGGTTAGCTTCATCGACTCAACTTTCGACATATCAACCTTGAAGAACAAACAACGTTAAAACCCTAAAGGAGACCCACCAGAAGCTATAACACTTAGCCTAAAAGTCTCAACTCACATGTCCAATTACAAAATGTCAACCCAAATCTTGAAAGAAAGGTCTTTACACATACCCACAAGTACAAGTGAAACAAATCCTAAACGTTTTACTACAACAAGCAAAAAAAAGTTCAAATATCATGATTCCAACTTCAGTAAAACATTTCATCAAACACCTGGTGTGCAAAAACCCAAACCAAGTAACACTTTCTAAAACCCCAATTATGTGAAAACAAACAGTAAAACAAAATCAAACCCATGTGTTTACAGAAACAAGAACACTAAATAAGTAAATAGCAGTGATGTAAAACGGTTGAATATGTGTATACCATCATGAGAAGACAAGCAAGAGATCTCTGAGCAGCAAAAATGGGTTCAAAACCCACAGCTTCATGGAGAGATGAACTCATGTTCTTGTGCAAAAACCCTAAATCACTGCTTAACGATTTCATTACTTCCATTGTTAGGAAGAAATTGTCTTGCGCAGAGCAGACCCACTTGGAAAAATTAGTTTTTATAATTTTTAGGGTTGGGATGTGTCAAGCCCAGAGTGACCGCTTGTTTGAATCAGGCTAGGGTTTTGATAGGAGTGTGACTTGCAAATTTAAAAATAAAAGTTGTTATTGACTTTGACCAATACTCAAGACAAGGTTGTTTGTTACACATGGCTTTATAAACTAGATAATCTATTAATACTAATATATTTTGGGTTCGATTCGTAGAGGTTTTATCGTATTTATTGGTTTACTTCTAAATTGATATATAGACATTATACCTAGTGAAATGTATACGATCGGATGGTTCTGCGGTGACATGATGACACTCCAGTGATTCGTCAATGATCCAAATTTTTCGTTCAAAAAAAAGTTGTTTGTTATTATTTTATATGTTTTGGGTTTAGATGTTCGAAAAGAGTAAAATGAGAATTGGGCCGTTTAAAGGTTTTCTCAAAAAAAATTCTCAAAAATTTTAAAAAAATCATCTGTTCATGCAAAACTAAAATCGATGTAAAAACTTTTATTGGTAATGTCATCATTTTCCGCAAACAAAATTTACAGTAGGCATAACTACCAGCTCAACAACTTTATTTACAGATGTTTTTATAATATTTTCATCTATGTTTGTAAAAAAATGTGGCCCCAACTCGTGCGGAAAGTAGGACTATTCATAATTCTCATAATTTGTGGTGGTTCTTAATTGAATCGAATCCTACACACCTAATAATTATAATTCAGTTATGCATCTTGTATAGTTTATAAAGACGGCTTATAAGTCTAAATATTAAAAATTAGAGCCTGACTTATTAGGTTTTGTTTGGTTGCTAGTCTATATGAGGTGTATATACACCACTCATAAGTCTTTTTTTTAAAACTTGGGCAAATTTTTGCTTGCATGTTTGGCCATACTTGTATACGACAAGTATAGGTTGTCGTATGGCACTATGTGACACGTATTTATCGCTTTTACAAGTTTTATAAAAATTTAACTAATTTTTTATTTGTTGGAAAATAAAAAAACATCATAAAATTTGTTAGTTAATCGAAACCAAAGTATTGTGTTATACTATACGTAATCAACCAAACAAACGAACCAACTAAACACTATAAATAAACATTACAAATATAAAAAACTGAAACCCTAAATACACAACATCAGTTTATACATACATAACAAAAAATACAACTAAATGTAATACCAAAAAAAACAGACAACAACCACAATTATGGTGGGCCAGGATCCTGACCTATCACGACAGGAACCGGATACCGTCATGGCGGTGGTAATGGTGGAGGCTCGATACCAGCGTTGTGTGACCTAATGACCTCGCTGTCAACCAGCCAGATCAGTATGTCTTTGAGTTGGTTGATCCAACTAGAATGTTGTTGCGACTCTTGAGCAAGTCCCTCGAGTAGGACATGTGTAGCCTGCGGGCATGTGTGGTTGCAGGCTGTAAGTGTTGTAAACTGCGATGTAACTGTAGCTTTGTCAATTTTGTAAAAAGTTCAAGTGTTAGTGGACTTAGAATCAAAGAGGATTCATAATTCGGTAAGTTCGGAATCCTATTTCAAACTTGTTGACCAAATAGAATATTCAAGATTTAGCTTTGTATGAATACATGTGTTGTATCATTTTGTAATTAAGCATTATAGAGAGATGCGAGTCTAGAAAGAGAAATTGTGTGTTTAGGCCTTTGTTATCAGATTGTCTTAGTTATAGGATGTTTCAGTGTATGAAATCCGTGCTGGTTAATGAGAAAGAGTTTTCCTGTTACTTCTTTTATTCTTATGTTTTATGCTTCCGTCTTGATCAAGAGCGATTATGTTGTTTGTCCTCGATCTAGGGGTCCCGATGACTTTCACAGGCAGCTTCACAACTTGGTTAATGTGTGGCGGATGTTGTGACAACTCCCACTTCTCCTGCTAGGGGTCCTGCTGTGGCGGTTCCACGACAGCGACAATCTCGATTGGCATCGCCTGTAATGATGTCGGCTCTAGTAGCGATTGTGGTATAATAATCTTGTCGTCTACGTCTATAAAACGAAGGTCGATGCTTGGAAACCTCCCCAAGATCCTCGTACCATGTGCTGACATCCAATCCATCCTCTATGGCTTGATCGTTGGTGCTAAAGCCAAACATGCAACACCAACTTATGTATATTTTTGTCGTTAAACGCTATTCTCATTATAATTCAAATTTTCAACCTCCACAATTAATCCCCCCCCCCCCCCCCCCCCTAAAAAACCCACGGTTTTCAACACCTTTGCAACTTACATCATAATCTAATGGAAGGTCATGACAAATGAAGACTATGAATAGCAAATGACACCATTTCAACAACGTCCATTCTGACTGGAAAACAAGAATGACGAGTGTGGTGCATCTTTAGTATATCCTTGATTATTTGATATTTGACCCTTTTGGTGCCATTTTTATTTTAAATCTTTTATGATATTTTGGTTTTTTTAGTGGTTGCTTTTTTTGGTTATTCAAAGAATGGTGATAGTGTAATTGGAGATGGTCAAGAAGATGAATGTTATTCTTTATGGGGTTATAGTGATATTTGGGACTGTGGTGATTGTGATAGTAAAACCATTGATGGTGCTCATAGATATCATTTGGTTTCAAATCCCCTTGATGCAAAACATAATACTTAAAGCGCTTTTAAATTGTGTGGTATATAGAGTGTCCCATCGTGATAAGGAAAGACCACATCAAGCAAACTCTCCCTAAATTCTCTATACATTTGTGTAAAGAGGGAAGACCATATCGTGCACACTCCTCCCACACACTTACTTTCTTGAATTTTTCTTTGTTTTCATCTTGTCCATTGTCAAATCGTCGAATATCATTGCAAAATCACAAAGAAGGCTTTTAAGAACTAAATTGTGTGAAAACGCCCCCAAAGACGACAAATACACTATTAATAATATTTTTAAAAAAGGAAAATTGGATTTTAATAATCCTTGCTTTGACCAATTGGTCGATATTAATCACAACTTAAGAAATTTCTCAAGAATATCCTAACTTTCACACTATTTTTCTCCATCAAGCCTTTTCTAAGTATAGCCTAACCCATTTAGTTTTTTGTTGCTGTGACAAATTATATGATAGAAAAACTTGGTTATTTGCTGACATGACTGTTATGTGACACCATTACCACCTCCCTCACTAGCACCCACCACCATCAACCACTATCAGTCACCACCATACCAGATCACCATCACCACCACTACGTAACTCATTAATGCATTAATAAAATACTAAGGGCCAATATATAGCCTCAGGCTACGGGTGTGGTTTAAAGCTCCTATGGATTTTATTACGCCACGTCAGATCCATTTAGGCATCACCTCATATGGGGGGCTTTGAAGCCCATCCCTTTAACTTATATGCAATGGTTTAAAGCCCCCATCATTATTACCTCATTATTATTTTTTTAAAATTTAATCATTATTTAATTTTGATATATTAATTTAAATTTAAATAACAAGAGAAAAATAAAACTCATAATTTATATAAAAATACAATTTCATAATTTATATAAAAAAATTACAATGTCACTAAAAATACACTCGTCGTCTCCTTCTTGTTCACGATAAAACCATAGGTATTCGGTCAGATCAACTCGAAGGTTATGGTGTGTGTCCCTGTCACGTATCCTCGTTCGGATAACTTCTTTTTGAGCATATGTGAGTAGTGGGTTTGTCGGTTGATTACCTTCATCATAACTTTATCCACAAAACGCTCTGCCCGAGTCCTCCACTATCATGTTATGCAAGATGATGCACGTATACATGACGTTTCTCATTTTACTCTTTTCAAGTATTTCGACGGCTGGGCAATGATAGACCATCTCTTTTTTAATACACTGAAAGCCCGCTCGACATATTTTCTTGCCGACTCTTATTTCTTCTTGTAATACAATCTTTTCTCGTCATCTAGACATGAAAAAGTTTTCACCAACGTCGCCCACTCCAGATAAATAACATCGACAAGATAGTACCCATACTTATACTCCACGTCGTTTACATAGAATGAAGTATTTGGTGCAACACCATCTATGACATCATCGAAAAGACCCGAAGATTGTAAAATAGCGAGGTCATTGTTTGTACCGACCATGCTAAAGTATGCTTTCCAAATCACAAACTCAAACACACACGAATCACAAAAACACACACATTCTCTCCAATCATTTTTAAAAATGTCATCCCACTCTTCATCCGATTCTTAAGATTTATGGATTTTGCATGTGAACTTTGGCATGGCCGGTGCGAACAATGACATCGTTGTTTTACAATATTCGGGTCTTTTCGACGATGTCATAGATGGTGTTGCACCAAATACTTCATTCTATGAAAACGACGTGGAGTATAAGTATGGGTACTATCTTGTCGATGGTATTTATCAAGAGTGGGCGACGTTGGTGAAAACTCTTTCATGTCCAGATGACGAGAAAAGATTGTGTTACAAGAAGAAACAAGAGTCGACAAGAAAAGATGTCGAGCGGGCTTTCGGTGTATTAAAAAAGAGATGGTCTATTCCCTAGCCGTCGAGGATACTTGAAAAGAGTAAAATGAGAAATCTCATGTATACGTGCATCATCTTGCATAACATGATAGTGGAGGACTCGGGCAAAGCGTTTTGTGGAGAAAGTTATGATGAAGGTAACCAACCGACAAACCCACTACTCACATATGCTCAAAAAGAAGTTATCCGAGCGAGGATACATGACAGGTACACACCATAACCTTCGAGCTGATTTGACCGAACACCTATGGTTTTAACAAGGAGGAGACGACGATTGATTTTTTAGTGACATTGTATTTTTTAATTCAAATTATGACATTGTATTTTTTTATTTAAGTTATAATTATTTTATTTTTTCTTGTTATTTAAATTTAAATTAGCATATCCACATTAAATAATTTAAAAAAAAAGAATTAGATAATTATGATGGAGGCTTTAAACCATTGCGTGCAAGTTAAAGGGGGCGGCTTTAAACCCCATATGAGGTGACGCCTAAGTAGATATGACGTGGCATAATAAAGCCTTAAAGGGATTTAAACCACACCACTATCCTTACAAATTACAAATCCACTAAGCCACTAAAGAATAACTAACCCACCAACCTAAGAATTAAATTCCATATGTAAAGATGAAGGAGGAAAGTCGTTAAACAAAGATGCTTGAAATGTGCGAATTGGGACATGTAAGAGATACATGGAGATCATGGAATAAAGTGTGGCATGCATCATTCCTCGCCGCTCGAATATATCATTGTCCTGAAAGATAAAGAAAGATACATGGTAATATGCCACGCCGACCGCCACTTAGTTCTTCCCATGACATTTGAAGAAGTTGCAACGAGGAACTACAGGGGACGCCCCTCGTTGATAGGATTGTTTGGATCCTTAATCAACTCCACCAGAAATAAGTCCATAACAATTTCATTGTAACATAGCTTTAGGTGGTTACAGGAACCTGCCTTTAAAAAATGGTGGCTTTTGCTTTCTAAGTTGCCACAGTTTTCACAAATCCAATCATCTCCTTCACTTCCAACATAGCCTCTTCAATTAGCTTAGAATTATGAAAATGGAAAATTGTTTTAGCACTTCCCGCTTTCATTCCATCACTACAATAGTCTTCGTCAATTTCCCAATAGAGGCATTTAGGGATTTTGGTTGAGCTTTCATAGGAACCAAAACTATTGTAGTCAATAACAAAGATGGTTTTTCTTTAGGACTGAGCTTAGTGAGGTGGCAGATGGTGGTGGTGGTGCTACAGGTGGTGTAGTGGTGAAAACAAATGGTAATATTTTTGAAACCAGGATTGGGGTAGGGGCTAGAAAATGAGATCAATTTTTGAGAAAATCAATCATCTCGACAATCATTGGCTCGAATCGAATCGTTCCACCCTTGAGCGTCCAAGGAGTGGATCAAGACTACTCTACCAATAATTGATTTACCAAAGAAAAATAGAACGAGATTATATGAAATTTAGAGAGAATATTTAGACTAATTTTCTCCATATCTCATTAAAACATAAAGGCTCCTATTTAAGGAGATTATAAACAAAGAAAACCAAATGAACATGGACCTTTATGTGGGTTGTATGGCATCCACACTTCTGTCACACCCCTGGATTTACAACCAAACATCGGTGGATCCGGGTGGGAAATATCGTGATGTAAGTTGATATCATCATAGTCAATTAAACACAACATAACGGAAGTCTTGGAGTTTAAATTACTATTACAAACCAAATGTTCAAAGTACGAAAAATAATATACAGACGACTTGTAATGTAAGATCCACAGGCGGATCGAAAAATGAACAAAAATGTGTAACAGACTTTGGGCAGATCTAAGGATTTACAAGATCCTCTTATATCACTACCAAGCAGCTTCCAGCCTATTTCGTATTGTACCTGCATCTTAGCCTTTTGAAAATACATTAGCTTTCACTGGTAAATACACCCAACTGACTCATTTTGAAAACATTTTGAAAATGGTTTTAAGTGCACAGGGCACGAAAAATCTTTTATAACTTGGGAAAGTCAGTCTTGTAACCTTGTTAACAGATTCACATCTTTGTCCATACATAAAGGGCCCAGTACAGAGACCGAAACATGATTAACGTACACACCACTTAAGAACCCCCGAAGGAGTTATCCCAACTAGTGGGTAAAAATAATTTAGCATGAGCATCTGTCAGGTGTATGCCTACACCCCACGCTTTGGTCGTGGCCATTATCAAATGTAATGAGCCGAGGATATCCAGGACACGGTAGTTAATCCTCAAGGTTTAAGTTATCAAACAAAACTGATTAAATGGAATTTGCGGATTTACTAGCCACAGTCCGGCATTCGATTGATCCCATTTCCGACCAAGCAGTAATAGTTTACCGTAACCTAAGCCCGATTAGGGAAAATAAGTCATGAGTATTTACCTGAGCTAGTCTTGATTTTAAAAATGCAAGATTTAATATCTCAGCCATATCCAAAATGAACGAAGTGCAGATATCATTTACCGGAAGGCTCTACTCTAGATTATGGCATAAGGTAACCAATTAAAATACTAACGGTCTTAATTAAGTCATAGACTTAGACCGACTAGCGTACAAGATCAAAACGGTATAATACGCTAGATTAAGCGATGACCGGATAGAATGTAGTTTAAACCCAACAAGTACTATGGCTTGTATAATATGGGTAAACTATAACCATTCTGGATTTTGAGACTAAAATGATAAGGTTAAACCCGATTCGGTTAGTTTTCACAAACTAGTTACATATACTTAACTGTGCGCATAAAAGCGATATCAGGTAACCAGATAAGTCATGAACAAGTTCTATATGCCATTATACTTTAAATAAGTTGTAATATTAATAGGATATCAACTTACATGCCTGTTAAGGTTTTAAAATGAAATTATGACTTATAAGGGCGTTTTGGTAATTATATACCGTATAAAAGGAACTTAAATATGTATTGATGTTATGATCATAAGTATTCTGGAAAAATATTTAATTTATGATATAATATCATTAAGATATTGATCATATGTGTAATTTATCGTTTATGGCCAAACTATGCACCAAAGGGGCATTTTGGTCATTTTACACATAGTTTTCATAATTTATTTGGGATTCTGAGTTTATATCATGTACCTACTGTAAAAATCCTTTAGATAAGTTTTAAAATCAGTAGGTAACAAGTCTTGGTTGATTAATATGGTTCTAGACCATATTATGCGCCGAAACGGCGTTTATGTTAAAAAATGACAATTTGTGCGAAGTTTAATGAACACTGATGCTACGATCAGATTTATATGTTTTAGATATGTCAATAATATAACATATCAGTAGGTAAAAGATTTGATATGAAAATGTATGATTAAAACCATTTTATGAGACACAAGGGCTTTATCGTCATAAGACAAGAACTTGTACGTAAACTCAGTATACAATCTGACTTGATATACCAAATAATCGTACTTATGATATTACATCAGCAGGAAATTCATTTTCAAGTTAGTTATTGATTAAACTTTATTTTATGTAAAAAGGGCATTTTAGTCAAAATGGCATAATAACGGAACTTGTGAATAAACTCGGATTCTGATTATGATCATGTAATATAACCTCAGGCTGTTATGCTACATTATATTACCATCATAATGCAGCCTTAGATCAGTAGCTAACTAATCTAAATCGGGTCAGAATCGAAAGTCAAAGCAGATTTCAAACTTTGCGACTTTCGATTGCGAACCGACCCTAGAACTTAAATTGACGAGCCATACATGTTCTCACATGTTCTAATAATTATTACCAACTTGTTTAAGTGCCAAAACATGTTTCATAATATATATAAGCTCAGATTATAATATTTTCGAAAACTGGCCTGTTTGACTTTTTAATAATAAAACTTTGACCCGTCAATTGGTCTAGCAAACGTGATCTTTTGGAGGAGCCTTTATAGGGATTAACACCTACCTTATTACGATCACTTAGCCATGTTTGTTATGAAAAATGGGTGGACCATAATGATCTTAACCAAAAGTCAAGGCGTTTTCTGTAAAACGCTTGACTTTTGGCTATAAAAGCCTATAAACAAAAATGCAAGAGAAAGGAACACTTACATCAGATTCCTAGGATGAAATAGAACTAAGTTGGATGCTCCTTTCAGTTAGGAACTTCCAGAGGAGGGAGATAGAGTGATAAATGAGAATCGTGCAAGTTCAAGTGGTGAACTAATGCACTTATTTATAGTTGGGGAGCTTGAAGAAGGTGATGCCAGGTGTTAGGGAGTGTTAGAGGGAGCTTACAAGTGTCCTAAAATGTTGAATAGCAGTTTAGAAGTCCCTGGTTTTGAATCAAATGGTTTCTTGGCAACTTGTGTGGAGGCCAAGCAAATTTTCTACAGACACACCCTCTCGCGCCACGCGAGAGACTAGGCCCATGTCTCTCGCGGCCCGTGAGCGCCTTCAGGGAACTTTCAAAACTTGCCACTGTTAGCCCCTCAACTTATGAAACCTCTTAAAACACCTTTATAGCATATTTAGCTCTCCGTAGCCAATATTTGGCGTACCTGGGAGTATGCCCGGACACTGTCAAGCTCTCGGTTAGTTAAAAGGTCACTAAAAGGTATAAATTAACATGTTAACACTTTTAACCCCTCTGTTGTCCAACTTTTACGTATTTACAGGATTAATCCCTCTCGTCCAACAAGTGGCTCGTGTGAGAGTTAGGACTTCGTAAAGGAGCACTCAGAGGCTTAGTATAAGCATGTTGACTTTGATGGTCACTCAAATGCTAAGCATGTTGGCACTAATGGTCCCTAAGAGGCTAAGTTTAAGCAAGTTGATACTAACGGTCACTCAGAGGCTTGGTTTAAGCATGTTGACACTAATGGTCCCTCAGAGGCTCAGTTTATGCATGTTGACACCAGAGGGTCACTCATAGGCTTAGTTTGAGCATGTTGACACCTTTAGTCCTTATTAATCCTTAATAGACTTATATATAAAAAAATATGACACGTGTCACTATATTATTGGACATGATTTTACGAGGTGTTACATCCTCACCCCCTTAAAAGAATCTCGACCTCGAGATTTTATTCAAAAAGATGGGGGTATTTTGTGTCGCATAGTGGACTCAACCTCCCAAGTATACTCGGGGCCTCGTAGGGCATCCCACTTAACCTTTACTATAGGTATCCTTTTCTTTCGGAGCTTCTTAAGCTGTCGATCCTCGATCGAAATCGGTTTCTCAACGACCTCAGGTTTTCATCAATTTGCACATCATGATGCGACATTGCTAGCGACTCATCAACTAGACATTTCTTAAGATTATAGATGTGGAACCACTAAGCTCCTCTGGCAGCTTGAGCTTATAAGCTACAGTGCCGACACATTCGATTATCTCGAATGGTCCTATATATCTTGGGCTTAACTTGCCCTTCCTTCCAAATCTCATTACACCTTTCCAAGGTGATACATTCAGCATGACTTTGTCCCCTATTTGGAACTTAAGAGGTTTACGCCTCTTGTCAGCATAGCTCTTTTGCCTATCACGGGCAGCTTTGAGACGATCACGGATTTCCACAATCTTATCCGTGGTCTCCAGGACAATTTCCAGTCCTGATAGTTGGGCTTCCTCAACTTCTGCCCAACACACGGGCGTTCGACACTTTCTCCCATACAAGGCCTCAAAAGGAGCAGCCTTGATGCTCGTATGATAACTACAATTATAGGAGAATTCTATTAGGGGTAAGTGGTCATCCCAACTTCCACCTAAATCAATCACACATGCTTTAAGCATGTCTTCCAAAGTCTGAATAGTACGCTCACTTTGTCCATCCGTCTGCGGGTGGTAAGCCGTACTAAAGTTTAATCTTGTGCCTAATGATTGTTAGAAACTTTTCCAAAAGTGAGATGTATATCTAGTATCTCTATCGAATACAACAGATACCGGCATGCCATGCAGGGACTCAATCTTGTCCACTTACAACTTAGCCAATTTATCAGAATTATAAGTCTCCTTAATTGGCAAGAACTGCGCTGACTTAGTCAGTCTATCCACAATGACCCAAATCGTGTCATTACAACGTTTGGTCTTAGGTAACTTGGTAATCAAATCCATAGTTACCATTTCCCATTCCTAAGTTGAATTTCAAGTTGTTATAGAAGTCCTGACTATTTCTGATGTTCGGCTTAACTTGCAAACACGTCAGACACTTAGCTACATAAGTGGCTATGGATTTCTTCAAACCCATCCACCAATAATTCTTTTTCAAATCTTGACACATTTTGTCACCACCTGGGTGAACTGAGTATCTTGAATTATGCGCTTCCTGGAGGATTAGATCTCTAAGTCCTCCAAATATTAGAACCCAGATTCTATCATTCAATCTAAGGATTCCATCTTTTCCTGGCATTAACTGATCAACAGTTCCGCCTAATCCCTCATTAGGAACATTAGTTTCTAATAGGGCTTGCTTTTGCGCGTCTAATAGCTTTTCATTCAAGCTATTTCTAAGCTCAATGCTCTTGGCGTTAATCCTTACAGGCTTAACTCTTTCCTTGCAACTTAAGGCGTCAGCAACGACATTTTCCTTGCCGGGATGATAGAAAATTTCATAATCATAATCATTAAGCGTTTCCATCCATCGGCGCTGTCGCATGTTCAAATCCTTTTGATTGAACAAATGTTGGAGACTCTTATGGTCAGTGTATATTATACACTTCGTGCTATATAAGGAATGTCTCCACAACTTAAGTGCAAATACAACAGCACCCAATTCCAAATCATGAGTGGTGTAATTCCTTTCGTGTACCTTTAATTGTCGTGATGCATAAGTAATTACTTTGCCTTTTTGCATAAGCACACAACCCATGCTGGTGTGCGAGGCATCACAATAAATGACAAAATCCTCAATACCCTCAGGTAGAGATAACACAGGAGCATTGCTCAACTTATGTTTCAGAACCTCAAAAGATTCTCGTTGTTTTTGACCCAGTCAAACTTGACATTCTTACGAGTAAAGGTAGTTAAAGGAGTGGCTATCCTCGAAAAGTTCTCAATGAACCTCCTATAATAACCAGCCAATCCTAAGAAGCTACGAATCTCTGATGGAGTTTGTGTATTTCCCAATTCGTTATGGCTTCTATTTTGGCGGGATCCACTTGGATACCACGCTCACTTACAACATGTCCAAGAAACTGGACTTCTCTAAGCCAAAATTCGCACTTAGAGAACTTAGCATAAAGTTTCTCTTGTCTTAGCAATTCTAGGATGCACTGAAGATGTTTCTCGTGATCAACATGATTACGAGAGTATATAAGTATGTCTTCTATGAAGACAATGACAAACTTATCTAAATACGGCTTGCAGACTCTATTCATGAGATCCATGAATGCTGCAGGTGCATTTGTGAGCCCAAAAGGCATCACCAAGAATTCATAATGACCATAACGAGTTCTGAAGGCAGTCTTTGGAACATCCTCACTTCTAACCTTCAATGGATGATATCATGATCTTAAATCAATCTTAGAGAAATAACTAGCCGCTTGAAGTTGATCGAAGAAGTCATTGATCCTAGGCAGAGGGTAACGATTCTTGATTGTTAACTTGTTCAACTCACGGTAATCAATGCACATTCACATTGAACCGTCCTTTTTAACGAAAAGAATAGGAGCTCCCAAAGGTGAGGAACTAGGCTGAATAAAGCCTTTCTCTAAAAGTTCATCTAATTGCGTTCTTAATTCCTTCATTCCGTCGGTGCTAACCAACATGGAGCTCTAGCAACAGGTGCTGATCTTGGTAGGATGTCAATCCTAAACTCCACTTGCCTATCTGGAGGTAGACCGGATACTTCTTCAGGAAAGACATCGGGATACTCTGAGATAATGGGAAGGTCTTCAATGTTTGGCTTAGGCTCGTTGATAGTGACTTGTGCCATGTAAATGACACAACCTTTCCCCCGACACTTGGATGCCTTAAATAATGACACCTTGTCTGGAAAGCCATAGTGTGAATCTCCAAGGATGGTGATCATTTCACCAGATGAGGTTTTAACCTCGATGAGTTTCTTATCACAGGAAATGCAGGCTTAGTTATGAGATAACCAATCCATGCCTGAGACTACATCGAACCCTGCCAATTTCATTGGCAAAAGAGAGATAGGAATAGAATGATTCTTAATGAATATAAAACATCCATCAAGAATGGAAGATGCTGTCTCTAAAGTTCCATCAGCAAGTTCTACCTCATAAGTTATGTCTAGAGTTCTTATGGGTAAGTTTAATAGTTTGCTAAACTTATGATCTACAAAAGACTTATCTGCACCCGAATTAAAAAGAACTCTAGCATATATGTTATTAATGAGGAATGTACCTGTTATGACGTTGTTGTCATTAACAGCCTCTCTAGCATTCATCTGAAACGCACGTGCATTTCCTTTTTTAGCCTCTCCAGACTTTGCATCATTACCTCTGGGGTTCTTAGGGCAATTAGGCTTAATATGCCCTTTGTGATTATAGCCATAATATACTGCATCCTTAAGATTTTTGCATTCTAGGGTCTTATGCCCTTTTCTTTTACAAATACCACAGGGTTTAGTCTGTGGGTTAGTATTATTGCCCCCAATGCCTGCGGTTACAGGTCTTGCACAGAGGTCTATAATCAGACTTGTGCTGGTTCTTCTTGAACCCAAAATTTCCTTTCTTTTTGAACCTTTGGGAGTTATCCTCCTCCGGTTTCCTTTTTCCGTCAGTCTCTGTTTTAACTGAATTTTGCCTCACCAAGTCTAAGGTGAGAGAGAGAGATAGGTCAATAGCTGATCTATAGGTACTAGGTTGAGCAGCCTTTACCATGCCCTTAGTCTCGGGCACTAACCCATTAATGAAACGCGCAATGCGTTTGGGTTCAAGAGTGATTAGATAGGAAACTAATCTAGACAGGGAGTTGAAGTCAGAAACGTACTTCCTACAGTCTAGATTTTTCATTGTGAGAGTCAGAAAGTCTGACTCTATCTTCTCCACCTCATGAGGTGGGTCGTAAGTTTCTTTGACTAGATCAACAAACTTGGACCACCCCAAGTTATATGGGCGTACCTTACCTGTTGATTGGACCATTGCCTTCCACCAAATTAGGGCATCACCCTTAAAGGACTGTGATACATACTTAAGCACATCCTTATCAGCACTACCGCTGATATCTACTATCGTCTCCATCTCATCAAGCCATCTCAAGGCTTCTACTACTCCCCTTTCTCCATTGAAATCTCGGGGTTTACAGGAAACAAAGTATTTGTAGGTACATCCGTTAGAAGAACGGGACCTATCGTTAAATTCTAATTTCTTTGGTTCACTCTTCGCATTTGAAGAGTGAACAGAGCTCTCCTTACGAGCTGGTGATGGTGGAATAGACAAAGGTTTGGAGCGAGAAGCGCTCAATTCTTTAAATTTCTCCATGGCCTTTCCAACAGCTGCATCTATGCGAGCTTGGAAATTATCATTATCGATGGTTATGTTTTCGGCATTGTTAGAGTTAATATCTCGGTGGCTACTTTGCGCCTCATCCAAGTTAGCCATTCTTTTGGTTGTAAACACCAAATTAAACTTCTCTTAGCCATGGTATTAATAACCATATTGGCTATAAAACTTGGATATATAAATACATTGCCTAATCAAACTAGTGTGAATATAATCACAACTCTTAGGCTTAACATTTCTATGAATGTTATCTATATTCGGCCTAGGTCTCAAAAGGACCATCAAAGGCAAATTACAATTTGGACATAGTCCATATATTATTAGACAGTGGATTGTAATGCCACAACTGCCATTGTCATAAGACAATTTATAAATAGCTCATAGGCTTGCCATGAATGACATTAAAAATATGGCTCATACTCCTGTCACTAAGGACCTATAAATACGGCACATAGGCATGTCACTAATGGTTATAAAGATACGGCACATAGGCCTGTCACTAATGGACATAAAATACGGCACATAGGCCTGTTACTAATGGACATAAAAATATGGCACATTGGCCTGTCACTAATGGACATAATAATACGGCACATTGGCCTGTCACTAATGGACATAATTTTGGGCAGAGGGTCATATTAATCACAATTTGTCATAATTGATAATATAATATTGCTCAAAGGGAAATCATCACGGATGGATCTTTAATTATGGTCCGTAGACACTACATCACTAATGGATGTCAATTATGGCCCGTAGGCACTACATCACTAATGGATGTTTAATTATATCCCGTAGGCATTACACCACTAATGGATGTTTAATTATTATCACCGCATTGATGATATTAGCCGGGATCATATTGATCACATAGGCCATATAACAGGTTAGGACGTAGTCCATTCACCTAGACGGCTAGTGTGGTTCCTCAAGTCACACTACCAGGAGTATGAACATTACTTGAATGTTAACATATGAGTATCTTAATGGCCGATTAATAGTCACGGTCGCATTGACCTTAACGACTTGGAGGCTTGAACATAGTCCACCACCTCTGGATAGAAGGATAACTCTCTTAACTATCATGATAGAAGGCTATTCATCCTTAACTATCATTTATAAGCTGGCCAAATAATGTGGTCTGTGCCACTTGGCTAATCAAAACCATTAAGATCTTTTGGAATTATATACCATAGCATAAATTTCGAGTAAAATCGAGACGTTCACTTGAAGATGATGAATACATATATATATATATAATTCGAAAATATTTCACTAAATGCCAATAAGAAATTACAATACTAGAAATAAATAAATAAAACTTGTAAGGACTTAAAAAAAATAACAATGTCCACACAAGGACTAAAGAAATAACAATGTCTTCGTAGGGACTAGATATAATAATAGAAGAGACTTTACTCGTCCTTCTTTCCCTTAACCAACTTGGAGAGCTTCTTGAAGAACTTATTCGTCTTTTTCTCCGTCTTCTTCGCTTGTTGTTGCATTTCTTTCATTCGTTCTAAGGCCTCAAGTGGGGCGGAAGTTGTGGTTATGGTTGGGGTACAACGTGATACTGGTTCCCATAATTTGGATATCCAGTAGGTGGATATGCAGGTAGGAAAGGAGATGGGTAAAGTGCGTTATGGATGACTGATTGCATACAAGGGTCATGCGATAGTGCCTGGTAAATTTACTAGCATAGATGGGTTAAAAGGATCATATCCAGATATATCCGGATATGTAGAATAAGGTTATTAAAACCCGATGGTGGTGGTTGAACCACAGGTGGTGGTGTCGGTTCCACAACAGGCAAAGTATTGGAGGGGCCACTCATTTGTAGGTCCTCGTGAATGGTGGGGTAGGTTTTGGGCAATGGGGTAGCGAACCCGACCGTTGACCTGCGTGTACCGACATACGCGCTCCACGTTTCCTCCTTTGTGGCTCAGGTGGCTGAGGTTGTTCCACAAGTTCCATATGAACATCTTCTTGTATAGGAGGTGTTGGGGAGTGGTGTGAAGGAGTGTTAGCAAAGGTGAATTGGTTTCAATATTGGTCCCATTCATTAGGACCTTGGTATGGCGATCCGGCATAGGAGTTAGAATCGCTAAAAATTTCGATAGGGTGTCCAAGCGATCCTAACGGTGGCATCTCCGGGTCAGAGTCCTCGTCCATTGGGTTGGGTTGATCTAATTGA
Organism: Scalesia atractyloides; assembly: GCA_947069175.1. Taxonomy (NCBI): domain Eukaryota; kingdom Viridiplantae; phylum Streptophyta; class Magnoliopsida; order Asterales; family Asteraceae; genus Scalesia; species Scalesia atractyloides. Next base: position 37,862,607 of record CAMTDV010000020.1, on the reverse strand, counting down.
TTTTGATTAGCTAGGGGTGTGTTGAAGTAGTGGTTAGGGTTGAACTCATCATGATACGAATGATGAGAGTGATGAGAATGGTGTGATTGGTGAGAATGATATGAGTGGTATGAGTTTTGTGTGTGAGTAGGTGAATATCGCGATAGTGGCCAGCAGTCCCTTGAAACCTCATATGGATTTGAGTGATGGGGTTGTGAAGGGATACGTCCAGATTGTCTTCCCCTCATAGGTCCTTTACCTCTTCCTCGTACTCTTGGCGGCATTTTCCTGCTAAAATCAAGACAAAAACAATACTAATGACTGAATAATGACATGAGTAATCCTAGGTCAAAGCCTAGACTCGAAAGTCTAAGGAATGTGCTTTTGTGTAAGTTTGAGATTAAACACAAGAAGTCTAGTATTTAATTCTCTCAACATTGGCTCTAATACCAACCTGTCACACCCTTGGATTTACAACCAAACACCGGTGGGCCCGGGTGGGGAATATCATGACGTAAGTTGATATCATCATAGTCAATTAAACACAGCACAGCGGAAGTCTTGGAGTTTAAATTACTATTACAAACCAAATGTTCAAAGTATTAAAAATAATATACAGACGGCTTGTAATGGAAGATCCATAGGCGGATCGAAAAATGTACAAAAATGTGTAACAGACTTTCGGCAGATCTAAGGATTTGCAAGATCCTCTTATATCACTACCGAGCAGCTTCCAGCCTATTTCGTATTGTACCTGCATCTTAGCCTTTTGAAAATACGTCAGCTTTCGCTGGTAAATACACCCAACTGACTCATTTTGAAAACATTTTGAAAAGATTTTGAAAATGGTTTTAAGTGCACAGAGCACGGATAATCTTTTATAACTTAGGAAAGTCAGCATTGTAGCCTTGTTAACAGATTCATATCTTTGTCCATACATATGAGGCCCAGTATAGAGACCGAGACGTGATTAACGTATATTTTGAAAATGGTTTTAAGTGCACAGAGCATGAAAAATCTTTTATAACTTGGGAAAGTCAGCGTTGTAACCTTGTTAACAGATTCACATCTTTGTCCATACATATAGGGCCCAATATAGAGACCAAGACATGATTAACGTACACACCACTTACATGAAGGAGTTATCCCCAACTAGTGGGTAAAAATAATTTAGCATGAGCATCTGTTAGGTGTATGCCTACACCCCACGCTTTAGTCGTGGCCATTATCTAATGTAATGAGCCGAGGATATCCAGGACACAGTCGTTAACCCCAAATGTTTAAGTTATCAAACAAAACTTATTAAAGCGGAATATGCGGATTTAATAGCCACAGTCTGGCATTCGATTGATCCCATTTCCAACCAAGCAGTAATAGTTTACCGCAACCCAAGCCCGTATAGGGAAAATAAGTCGTGAGTATTTAACTGAGCTAGTCTTGATTTTAAAAATGCAAGATTTAATATCTCAGTCATATCCAAAATGAACAAAGTACAGATATCATTAACCGGAAGGCTCTACTCTGGATTATGGCATAAGCTAACCAATTAAAATACTAACGGTCTTAATTAAGTCATAGACTTAGACCGGCTAGCGTACAAGATCAAAACGGAATAATACGCTAGACTAAGCGATGACCGGATAGAATGTAGTTTAAACCCAACAAGTACTATGGCTTGTATAATATGGGTAAACCATAAGCATTCTGGATTTTGAGACTAAAATGATAAGGATAAACCCGATTCGGTTAGTTTTCACAAACTAGTTACATATACTTAACTGTGCGCATAAAAGCGATATCGGGTAACCAGATAAGTCATGAACAAGTTCTATATGCCATTATACTTTAAATAAGTTGTAATATCAGTAGAATATCAACTTACATGACCGTTAAGGTTTTAAAATGAAATTATGCATTATAAGGGCGTTTTAGTAATTATATACCATATAAAAGGAACTTGAATATATTTTGATGTTATGATCAAAAGTATTCTGGGAAAATATTTAATTTATGATATAATATCAGTAAGATATTGATCATATGTGTAATTTATCGTTTATGGCCAAACTATGCACCAAAGGGGCATTTTGGTCATTTTACACATAATTTTCATAATTTATTTGGGATTCTGAGTTTATATCATGTACCTACTGTACAAATCCTTTAAATAAGTTTTAAAATCAGTAGGTAACAAGTCTTGGTTGATAAATATGGTTCTAGACTATATTATGCGCCGAAACAACGTTTATGTCGAAAATGACGATTTGTGCGAAGTTTAATGAAAACTGATGCTAAGATCAGGTTTATATGTTTTAGATATGTTTTTTAACATGACATATCAGTGGATAAAAGATTTGATATGAAAAGGTATGATTAAAGCCATTATATGAGAAACAAGGGCTTTATCGTCATAAGACAAGAACTTATACGTAAACTAAGTATACAATTTGACTTGATATACCAAATAATCTTACTTATGATATTACATCAGTAGGAACTTCATTTTTAAGTTCGTTATCGATTAAAATTTATTTAATTTAAAAAGGGCATTTTAGTCAAAATGGCATAATAACGGAACTTGTGCATAAACTCGGATTCTGATTATGATCATGTAATAAACCTCAGGGGGTTATGCTACATAATATTACGATCATAATGCAACTTTAGATCAGTAGCTAACTAATCTAAATCGGGTCAGAATCGAAAGTCAAAGCAGAAGTCAAACTTTGCGACTTTCGGTTGCGAACCGACCCTAGAACTGAAATTGACGAGCCGAACATGTTCTCACATGTTCTAATAATTATTACACCAACTTGTTTAAGTGGAAAAACATGTTTCATAACACATATAAGCTCAGATTATAATATTTTCAAAAACTGGCGTGTTTGACTTTTTAATAATAAAACTTTGACCCGTCAATTGGTCTAGCAAATGTGATCTTTAGGAGGGGCTCTTTATAGGGATTAACACCCACCTTATTACAATCACTTAGCAATGTTCGTTACGAACAATGGGTGAACCATAATGAACTTAATCGAAAGTCAAGGTGTTTTCCGTAAAACGCTTGACTTTTGGCTATAAAAGTCTATAAACGAAAATGCAAGAGAAAGGAACACTTACAAGTGATTCCTAGGATCAAATAGAACTAAGTTGGATGCTCCTTTCAATTAGGAACTTCCAGAGGAGGGAGATAGAGTGATAAATGAGGTGCAAGTTCAAGTGGTGAACTAACACACCTATTTATAGTTGGGGAGCTTGAAGGAGGTGATGCCAGGTGTTAAGGAGTGTTAGAGGGAGCTTACAAGTGTCCTAAAATGTGGCATAGCAGTTTGGAAGTCCCTAGTTTTGAATCAAATGGTTTTTTGGCAACTTGTATGGAGGCCAAGCAAATTTTCTACAGACATAACTCTCTCGCGCCCAACGAGAGACCAGGCCCATGTCTCTCGCAACCCGTGAGCTCCTCCAGGGAACTTTCAAAACTTACCACCTTTAGCCCCTCAACTTATGAAACCTATTAAAACACCTTTATAGAATATTTAGTCCTCTGTAGCCAATATTTGGCGTACCTGGGAGTATGCCCGGACATTATCAAGATCTCGGTTCGTAAAAAGGTCACTCAGAGATATAAATTAACATGCTAACACTTTTAACCCTCCATTGTCCAACTTTTACATATTTACAGGATTAATCCCTGTCGTCCAACAAGTGGCTCGTGTGAGAGTTAGGACTTTGTAAAGGATCACTCAGAGGCTCAGTATAAGCATGTTGACTCTGATGGTCACTCAGAGGCTAAGCATGTTGATACTAATGGTCACGCAGAGGCTAAGTTTAAGCATGTTGACACTAATGGTCACTCAGAGGCTTGGTTTAAGCATGTTGACACTAATGGTCACTCAGAGCTTGGTTTAAGCATGTTGACACTAATGACCACTCAGAGGCTTAGTTTATGCATGTAGACACCAGAGGGTCACTCAGAGGCTTAGTTTGAGCATGTTGACACCATTAGTCCTTAATAGACTTGTATATAAAAAAAATATGACATGTGTCACTATATTATTGGACACGATTTTACGAGGTGTTACAACTCCCCTTTATTCTTGCCACTCTGTAAGTCCCGATAACTGGATCTCACGATATCACATGAGGCTTGTTTGGTGGTGGAATCACATAAACAAGCTATGAATCAAATAGAAAAGAAATAAGATGAAGTAGAAAGATCAATTTGCATACAAATGTTGTAATTTGTCTAATACAAGTTGTAGAGAAAACCACCAAAAAGCTACTAACCCTAATAAAACATTATCTATTTATACTATAGGGTTAGTGCATCATTAACCTAAGCCTTTAGGCCCAAAAGCCTTCCTGAAGCCCAAAATACAATGTAGCCCACACCACTAATGTAACTAATGCATAAACCTTATTAGGGCCTAACAATCTCCCCCTAGGTTTACTTCATTAGTGTTGCTTGCTGCTTCAGGATCTGCCAGCTCTGCTGCTTCCAAATAAAGGACATGGATTTGCATAAAGCTTGTTGTTGATCACGTTTGCTACAACACTAGTCCAGGATTTTGCACAAACTTCATATTTATCGTTTGTGTGACTTTGATGTTGACCCAAGATCTTGTTATCTTCCTCGTGAAAATTGATAAGCTCCAACATGTCAGCCAATCGAAATGCCTTTTCTTTAGTTATAATTACAACCTCTGCCATCTTTGGATCGTAAGCCCAGTAGCAGAAGTTCTTTTGCACTCCTTTTTGAAATTTAGGAGCAGCTGGAATCACTTTCTCTTTATCGGTTGAAGGCTAGATGACTGATTGCATGCGTTTGTGGATATGTGGATCACGGATACGAGGATTCTTCTTGAGATAAGATTCGGCTGTTTTCATAGTAGGAAAGTCGTGAGTTACTTCATGCTCAAGCTTGGAGTGAAATGCCCATCCAGGACCACGTTGATTCGGATCTGAATCATAATAAGGAGCTCGCAATAAACTTTTCAGATCGATCTTGGTCTATAATTCAAACTGTGACTGCTTGGCATAATACTCCCTATGGCCACTTTCTTTCCTCACCAACCTCAACTTCCTATCATGATCATATCTACAGCATTTGACTTCAGATTTGTTGTCGACCTTGTCATATAAGCTTGATCCTATTTCCATCACATATCGATCGGACACCTTTGGATCCTTGAGCTGAAAGTTTTCATCAAATGGATTCAGATCTTGGTTTCTCATGATGAGCATCTGTTTGTTGCTTGGCTTCTTCTGAGTCTGCTTTCTTTTCTTTATTTGTTCTCCAGCTAGGTAGGCATTCAAACGAGCTTCATGTTCTGCATCAGCTACAACTTTTTCTTAGGAAGTATGTTCATGGTCAACTAAATTCATTAGATCGTCATCTTTATCAGCAAATTCACCACTGAACTTCATCTGTAGCTTGGCCTTCATATCATAGATTTCCGCCATTAATAAGCTCACGTTGCCCTGAAATTGCTCAATAGCTTGTTCTCTAATAGTCACTTGGTTTTGTAGAGATGAAAGTTGGGCATCTTTCAATGCAACATCTTGTTCCAATATCACCACTGTTTTTTGCAACTTCTTGATGTCTACATCTGTATCATCGTCACTATTAGAGTGCTCAACAAACTTCATCTTTTCAGCATCGATTCTTATTGTAGCTTCATCTTGTTCAGTAAACCCACCAATCGAACTACCTTCTTCGAATTAGCTCCACTAGAGCTATCTGGTTGTGATCCAGTGGTGAGGAAATCAGAAATGTTCATTTCTTTATCAGCAATTGTGAGTTGGGGGGCATCTTGTGTGATTGGCTCTGGGATGGCACTTGAACTTGTAGGCTTAGGGTTAATGGGTTTCAGTTTCAGTTCTCCGCTTCTTTCGAGCTTCATCCTTAGCTGTATCTTGAATTTCTTCTGTCTCCACTTCTTTAGGAGGAACGATGCTAGGAGGAGGGATCCTAGAATCGCCCTATAGTGATGCAAGAAGTGCTGCAAGGTTCTTTGCAGAAATTGGATTCACATCTCTGACGGTTTCTTCTGTCACACCCCGACCCGCAGCGGAAATAAGAGTCGGGGCATAATTGGGTTATCACCAAAGCACATGACATTTACTATTATGTTTCATAATTAATGAAGTCAAAGTTACATTTTCATACATCCAAACATGTTCATTCAATCCAAAGGAAATAACCAAACATAACAATTCCAATACTAAATCGTTTTATTCTTCTAATCCAGGTCCTATGTGTTCCTAGCTGCTGCTGGTTCACCTGTATCATGTGTAAAATGGGAGTTTTTGGGTCAACATAAGTTGGCGAGTGAACCTTATTAGATAAACATTTGATAATGATTTTATGGTTAGTTTATCAATGAAATATTGTGCATAATCATAAAAGAGCAAATGTAAGTAATCAAGCATTGGCAAATAGCAGTTACAATTATAACATACAATAACACTTGATAGCATACATGAACATACCAATATCATATGATAACTAACATAAATGAACTGTGCGATCAAGGCTCAATCAAACGGACCCGATTGTATTGCATGAACTGAAATGTAAAACGAACTGTGCGATCAAGGCTCAATCAAACGGAGCCGATCGTATTGCATGTACTGAAATGTAAAATGAACTGTGCGATCAAGGCTCAATCAAACGGAGCCGATCGTATTGCATGTACTGGAATGTAAACTGAACTGTGCGATCAAGGCTCAATCAAACGGAGCCGATCGTTGCGGGCACGCCAGGTTCAACCGCATAATAAAATGGGGAACAAGCTCAAACCTCATAAATGGGGAGCGGCGGCCTCGGCAATTGCATGTACTGAAATAATAATTTGCATCCAATAATAACTACTTAACAGCAACAAACTAAATGCACATGTCATGATATGATGTATGCACAATAGTTTAGTTATAATATGTATATAAACAAAGACACATGATACACCCCAAAAACGTGATTAAAACGGGGAATTTGAAAGGTTCACTCACATTGGGTGCGTTGAATTGGAGATGCTGAGATGCGCACGATTTAGATGAGCGAGTCGACGAGGAATACCAACCAAATAATAATGGAAAAATATATTAAATGGATGGATGTTATTAAGAATTTTAATGAAATTTTTAGATATATTTTTGTGAGTTTATGGCTATTTTCTATCTTTAAAAATGTTATTTTTAAGTATTTTTAATTGATTTTTAAATTAAATTAAATAAATAATTATATAAAAAAAATATTATTTTTTTAATGTTGACCGTTGACCGTTGACCGGTTCGGTCAGCGGTTAATTCTGCGCCGGGTGGGATTCGAACCGGCGACCTTCCGTTCGCGTGCACGTAGCTCTACCAACTGAGCTACGTGTCTAACCCGTTATAAACTCGTTTTTAATTATATTTATACACTTATTTGAATTAACCGAAAATTCCTTTATTTGCAAAAACGTTTTATTTCAATTGGACCGGTGCTCATGACAAGATTCGAACGCGCGACGTGAAGTTCATGTTGCACACAGTCCACCGCTGGACTGTGTGTCTAACCCGGTTATATTCTTGGTTTTTATTATACTTAACAACTATCTGTTTTAACCCGGTTTAGTTCTTGATAAAAAAGGCAGGTTATTACATAAGGCGTGCGTGTAGCAAGGATCGAACTCGGGACGTGTGTGTAAATTTGCACACAGTCCACCGCTGGACTGTGTGCCTAACCTGTTTAAACTTCCGATTTTAATTAATCTTAACTCGTTACTGAACTCGTCTTCTTCATTACGAAACGCAGATATCAATCAACAATCCGATTCGTGACTAATTTAGTTAATAAATATGATGACTAGTTTGAATGCATTAAACCGAACAGTTTGGGGAATGAAGATACCGAACAGGTTGTCTTCTTCAGAGAGTCCGGTGAAAACTTGTCGGCTCTGATTTTGAACCTTCAGCTGAGAGGATCTATCAACAGATTTAAGGGATTAGATATGAAATTGAACTAGTGAGTATTGATTATCAGTACGTTGGAATGTGCATACCGATAACTAACGAGTTTCCGGCAATTCCAGAAATTTTCCGGCGAACACAGAAAGTCCAGCAATGTCGTCTGTGGTGGATTTTGAGTGATGGGTTAATGTTAGTAAAGTTCTAACAATAGATTGAAATCATAAAGGAGAAGTATTTTACCGGTTTGTGTTGAATACGGTTTTCCGGTGACTTTTGCAGAGAATTCCGGCGAACTGTTTTCGGCGCTCAAATGGTCTGAAAATGCGACGAAAAGGAATTGAAGTGTTGGTATGATATCTCTGAATCGCGAGAGTGTCTGGTGTTTGAGTTAATCAGAACTTGAAGTTCTTTTTCGGTTTTAAAAATCAAAAATGATGAGCCTTTAATTTCAATCAATATCTCATTGATTAGAAACCGTCGAGCATCGGTTATAACCGATTGTGTGAGGTAAACAATCGATTTGACGATTGGTTTGCCGATTACCATTTTTCAGGTGACCCCATCGGTTAATCTGAGTTTGTGTATAAGTTCCATTTGTTTTCCTAGTGTTAACAGAAAACACATTGTGGCGGAGTGGTTTAGGGAATGAAGGTTAAGTTGTTTAAAGACTTGGCTGACCCGGGTTCGAGTCCCGGCAGCTTCAAATATTTTTTATTTGTTTTATTTTAACTTTTTATCAAATATAATTTTTATAGTTTAGTTTATTTATTAATTATGTAACGTTTTAACTCAACATAATCATAAATAATTAACGCAACTTTTATAACTTGGTACAAGATTACAAAACGGAGCGGGTTTTGGAGACCCGATTTTTACAAATGTTACAGTATCCCCTACTTTTAGGAATTTCGTCCCGAAATTTAAATAGTTGAAGTAGTAGGAAAAAGATGCGGGTATTTTTCACGCATTGAGTCTTCACGTTCCCAAGTAAACTCGGGTCCCCGTTTCGACTCCCAGCGTACCCTAACAATTGGAATGCGACTTCGTCGAAGACGCTTTTCCCGTAGTCCATGATCTCCACTGGTCTTTCAATAAAATGCATGGATTCATCAATCTGAATATCTTCCAGCGGAATATGGAGGTTCTCATCAGCGAGGCACTTCTTCAAGTTCGACAAGTGGAACGTGGGATGAATCCTGTCGAGTTCTTCCGGTAGGTCAAGCTTGTATGCTACAGGACCTACTCTTTCGAGTATCTTGAAAGGTCCTACGTAACGTGGTGCTAGCTTTCCCTTTTGACCAAAACGAACTACTCCCTTCCACGGTGATACTTTTAAAAGCACATGATCACCAATGTTAAACTCCACGGGCTTCCGTCGTTTATCTGCATAACTCTTTTGACGACTTTGAGCTGCTAAAAGATTGTTTCGGATTTGATGAATCTTGTCTGTGGTTTCTTGGATCAATTCTGGACCAGTAATTTGTGCTTCCCCAATTTCGTGCCAACAAACAGGAGATCGGCACTTTCGACCATATAAGGCTTCAAAAGGTGCCATGCCGATGCTCGAATGATAGCTGTTGTTGTACGAAAATTCAATTAACGGTAGGTGGGCGTCCCAATTTCCCTTGAAGTCTATGACACATGCTCTAAGCATATCCTCAAGAGTTTGAATGGTGCGTTAGACTGTCCACCAGTTTGACGATGATAGGCGGTACTGAGATCTAATCGAGTGCCCATAGCGGATTGTACTGCTTGCCATGTTCGTGAGGTGAAACGACCATCACGATCAGAAATAATACTTAATGGTACCCCATGTCGGCTTACGATTTCGTTGATATAAATACGAGCAAGCTTTTCGTTCTTGAAATCTTCTCGAATAGGAATAAAGTGAGCTGATTTTGTAAGTCGGTCTATAATCACCCATATAGTGTCATACCCACTAGAAGTGCGAGGTAACCCGTAATGAAATCCATGGTTATATTTTCCCACTTCCATACAGGTATTTCCGGTTGGACTAGAAGTCCTGAGGGTCTTTGGTGTTCAACCTTCACCTTAGAACATGTGCAGCAATATCTTTCTTCATTCCAGGCCACCAATAGGTGTACCGTAGGTCTTGATACATCTTATCGGCTCCTGGGTGTATAGAATATCGCGTTTTGTGAGCTTCATTCATGAGAGTTTCCCGAAGATTGTTGTGGTTAGGAATCCAGATACGATCTAGGTAATACAGAATACCATCTGATTTAGTTTCAAGTTTTAGCTCGGCTCCACAGGACATCTCTTTTCTTACATCTTCTTCTGTTATTGAAACGTGTTGAGCTTCTTGAATTTGATCTTTAATATCGGTTATAACTTGCGAACATAGAAGATGAATGGAGTTCGCATAACCCTTTCGACTAAGTGCATCAGCCACCACATTTGCTTTACCAGGGTGGTATCTAATTTCACAGTCGTAATCATTTAGGAGTTCAACCCATCTTCGTTGCCTCATATTTAACTCTTTTTGATTAAAGATATGTTGAAGACTCTTGTGGTCAGTGTATATTTCACACTTAGTACCATAGAGATAACGTCTCCATATCTTAAGAGCGAATACAACAGCTCCAAGTTCTAGGTCATGAGTGGTGTAGTTCTTTTCATGTGTCTTGAGTTGCCTCGAGGCATAAGCTATGACTTTTCCCCTTTGCATGAGAACGCAGCCTAATCCTTGCCCTGACGCGTCGCAATAGACTACAAAATCATCACAACCTTCAGGAAGAGTGAGGATTGGTGCATCGCAAAGTTTTTGTTTAAGAGTTTGAAAAGCTTCCTCTTGCTTGGGTCCCCATACGAATGGTTTTCCCTTATGGGTTAAAGCCGTGAGTGGCACAGCAATGCGAGAGAAGTTTGAAATGAACCGACGATAATAGCCAGCTAGTCCAAGAAAAGACCTTACTTCAGTTGGTGTACGTGGAGCTTGCCATTCTTGAACTGCTTTGATCTTTGAAGGGTCAACATGTATTCCTTTGTCATTGACTACATGCCCGAGAAATTGCACCTCTTTTAACCAGAATTCACATTTAGAGAACTTGGCATAAAGCTTTTCCTTTTCTAGAAGTGCAAGAACAAGTCGAAGATGACGCTCATGATCAGCTTTAGATTTTGAATAGATAAGAATATCGTCGATGAAAACTATAACAAATCGATCGAGGTAAGGTTTGCAGACCCTGTTCATTAGGTCCATGAAAACAGCTGGTGCGTTGGTTAATCCAAACGGCATAACCATGAATTCATAGTGGCCATAACGAGTTCGAAAAGCAGTCTTAGGGACGTCTTCTTCACGCACTCTAAGCTGATGATAGCCAGATCGAAGATCAATTTTCGAAAAGCAGCTGGCACCTTGTAGTTGGTCAAGAAGATCATCAATGCGAGGTAAAGGATAGCGATTTTTGATGGTTAACTTGTTGAGCTCTCTGTAGTCGATGCACATACGAAAAGATCCATCTTTCTTCTTTACAAAAAGGACAGGTGCACCCCAAGGCGATGAGCTGGGACGTACGAATCCCTTGTCAGTCAACTCTTGCAATTGACTGGCTAGCTCTTGCATTTCAGATGGGGCTAACCTATATGGAGACTTTGCAACTGGTGTAGCACCAGGTATAAGATCAATACTGAATTCGACATCTCTGATTGGAGGAAGTCCTGAAATGTCGTCAGGAAAAACTTGTGGAAAATCTTTTACTACAGGAATATCTTCAAGTTTCTTCTCTGTGGTCCCCTTCTTGATGATATGGGCAAAAAACGCTACATAATTCTTGCGAAGGTATTTTTGAGCTTGAAGACAAGACATTAAGTTGAGCCCTTTCGACGAGGTTTCTCCAATGATTCGAAGAGTCTGACCGTTTGAAAGAGGAATACGAATAAATTTTTCACGACATACAACTTCCGCATGATGTTGACTGAGCCAATCCATACCGATTATGATGTCGAAACTCCCCAGCTTCATAGGAATAAGGTCGACTGAGAAATCGTGGTCGTTTAAGGTGAGTGTACAGTTGCGTAAAATAGAGTCTAATGAAACTGGTTTTCCGTCCGCAACTTCCACCGTTATGGATTCCGCGAGCTTATCCCGATTTTTGCTTAAGATAGGTTCAAAATCTAATGACACGAAACTTCTATCCGCACCAGTATCAAATAACATAGAGGCATATCTACCATTTATAAGAAACGTACCGTTGACCACATTGCCGTCAGCTCTGGCCTGGTTCGCGTTAATATTGAAAGCTCTTCCTCTAGCAGGTGGAGGAGCTTGGTTCGCTTGATTCACAGGGTTGGCTTGGGCCTGAGCATGAATAATATTAACCAACCTTGGACATGTGTTTCTGAAATGACTTGGGTCGCCGCAATTGAAACTAGCCCGCATAGGTTGGCCCATAGGGTAATTGAGTTGATAGTATGTTTGGGCTAAATGTTGGGTGGGTGGAAATGGTAGTTGTTGTTGTGCTTGACCCATTAACTGTTGGTGGGTTTGGGTTAAAGGTTGGTGGCGGTTTGTTCGTTGAAGCGTGCGGCAGTTTTGAACAGTATGTCCTGCGCGACCGCAGCCGGTGCAGTATTGGCAAGGATGATCAGGGGAGTGGTGATACTGACAACGGTTACATTTTGGTAATGGGCCTGTGTAGGGTCTTCTGTATGGCGCGGGTGAAGGAGTGACTTGAGTGATGGGTGCCGCAGGAATAGGGGTGTTGGTTTGAGTGACTGCAAAATTCGTGGTGTTACGCTTCCTCTTGTTAGCAAACTTAGAGGAAGGAATGGGGTGGTTTGAGGTTTGTCCCTCAACAGGGGCTTTCTTCTTCTCTTCTTTGAACTTCCCATGGCGAATTCGGTTTTCGGTCAGTTCAGTTGCCAACTCCATGGCAGCTTCGAGTGTTACCGGTGAAACGCTGAGAACCGAATCTTGAATTTTCGAGGGAAGTCCTCGAATATAATGTTCGATCAGACGATAGGTTGGAGTGAATAAGTTTGGAACCATTTGGTTCAACTCCAAGAATCTCTTGTTGTAAGTAGAGTGATCACCCTCCTTTTGCTTTAAGGCATGAAATTCATCCTCCAACTTCTTAATTTCACTTCTAGGACAGAAACGCCTAGTCATGATTTCCCTTAACTCCTCCCAAGTTAAGGCCATCGCATCTTCAGTTCCCCTCTTCCCTTTCTCAGTATTCCACCAGGTGAGAGCTACACCAAGTAGTCTCCCAGTGGCGTAACGAACCTTGCGATCCTCAGGACAATCGCAGTTTAAGAAAACGTTTTCCATCTCCTCGAACCAATGTAGGAGAGCAGTGACACCCTCGGTCCCTTCGAATTTTGGAGGATCACAGGACTTAAAATGTTTGTAAGAGCACTGGTTGGTGGGAGGGTTGTCGATGTTCTGGTCCTGTTGTTGAGGAGGGTTAGTAGGATTTGCAGCAAGGGCTTGTTGTACTTGTACCACGATGTCAGGCAATATCGTGGCCATTTGATTCGCGATATGTGTGGCCAAACGTTCCTGAGTCTTTCCCTATCTTTTACCCCTTCGATGCTGTCTAGATGACATCTACAGGATCATAAAATGAGAAGATTGTGAGTTTATGGTGTCTTTTTAGGTGTCATGTGTCTTTAAGAAAATGAAAATAACATAAATATCAATAATGCAACTACATCCATAGGATGTCTTGGGTTCGCTCATGTTGGGCCTCAAATGTCCCCCATACCTTCACCTACATAGTCATGTGGGCCCCCATGGCTATTGGCTTGGTAGGATTCACATTAGTATTGGCAATTTAACACTCGCATCCCCCGAATGCAAACCACAAAATATGTTCATGAGATGTTTGGTCGGAACGTGTCCAGGTGTAGACACAATGACAACTCAAAGTGGGATTAGCTCACACGACGTTTGGTATAGCATGCTTTGGCCTAATAGGTACTTCGTACTCTCATCGTTAGTCCCCAGGTAGGCAAACTGGTCCTTTATTTTGGATTTATACGAATGCCAGCCTAGACAGGACGTTCCGACTACCGGTACTAGTACCCTTCCAGTTACTACATGCCCGTCATGAGAACTCACTTTGATGAGATTTGAAAACACGAAAATCATTGTAAAATCAATCATGATGTGGTGTGTGCTTTCATGGATGTGATATGTTATGAGCATACGATTTCATGATAGGCATTATTTGATAATACATACTTATGAACATGCTTGCACAATATCAAATATAACATTTAACATAAAACATATAAACATCATGAAATTTGGCATATAACACACAAAATTCTTATAAGTTTCTAATCGACTATAGTATAGGCTCTAAGGGTCTAATAACCTATCCTATATCCCTATAGTCATGGCTCTGATACCAATCTGTCACACCCCGACCCGCAGCGGAAATAAGAGTCGGGGCATAATTGGGTTATCACCAAAGCACATGACATTTACTATTATGTTTCATAATTAATGAAGTCAAAGTTACATTTTCATACATCCAAACATGTTCATTCAATCCAAAGGAAATAACCAAACATAACAATTCCAATACTAAATCGTTTTATTCTTCTAATCCAGGTCCTATGTGTTCCTAGCTGCTGCTGGTTCACCTGTATCATGTGTAAAATGGGAGTTTTGGGTCAACATAAGTTGGCGAGTGAACCTTATTAGATAAACATTTGATAATGATTTTATGGTTAGTTTATCAATGAAATATTGTGCATAATCATAAAAGAGCAAATGTAAGTAATCAAGCATTGGCAAATAGCAGTTACAATTATAACATACAATAACATTTGATAGCATACATGAACATACCAATATCATATGATAACTAACATAAATGAACTGTGCGATCAAGGCTCAATCAAACGGAGCCGATCGTATTGCATGAACTGAAATGTAAAATGAACTGTGCGATCAAGGCTCAATCAAACGGAGCCGATCGTATTGCATGTACTGGAATGTAAACTGAACTGTGCGATCAAGGCTCAATCAAACGGAGCCGATCGTTGCAGGCACGCCAGGTTCAACCGCATAATAAAATGGGGAACAAGCTCAAACCTCATAAATGGGGAGCGGCGGCCTCGGCAATTGCATGTACTGAAATAATAATTTGCATCCAATAATAACTACTTAACAGCAACAAACTAAATGCACATGTCATGATATGATGTATGCACAATAGTTTAGTTATAATATGTATATAAACAAAGACACATGATACACCCCAAAAACGTGATTAAAACGGGGAATTTGAAAGGTTCACTCACATTGGGTGCGTTGAATTGGAGATGGTGAGATGCGCACGATTTAGATGAGCGAGTCGACGAGGAATACTAACCTAAATAATAATGGAAAAATATATTAAATGGATGGATGTTATTAAGAATTTTAATGAAATTTTTAGATATATTTTTGTGAGTTTATGGCTATTTTCTATCTTTAAAAATGT
Organism: Scalesia atractyloides; assembly: GCA_947069175.1. Classification (NCBI taxonomy): domain Eukaryota; kingdom Viridiplantae; phylum Streptophyta; class Magnoliopsida; order Asterales; family Asteraceae; genus Scalesia; species Scalesia atractyloides. The sequence continues at coordinate 37,847,218 of CAMTDV010000020.1, read as the reverse complement.
TATTTTTAAGTATTTTTAATTGATTTTTAAATTAAATTAAATAAATAATTATATAAAAAAAATATTATTTTTTTAATGTTGACCGTTGACCGTTGACCGGTTCGGTCAGCGGTTAATTCTGCGCCGGGTGGGATTCGAACCGGCGACCTTCCGTTCGCGTGCACGTAGCTCTACCAACTGAGCTACGTGTCTAACCCGTTATAAACTCGTTTTTAATTATATTTATACACTTATTTGAATTAACCGAAAATTCCTTTATTTGCAAAAACGTTTTATTTCAATTGGACCGGTGCTCATGACAAGATTCGAACGCGCGACGTGAAGTTCATGTTGCACACAGTCCACCGCTGGACTGTGTGTCTAACCCGGTTATATTCTTGGTTTTTATTATACTTAACAACTATCTGTTTTAACCCGGTTTAGTTCTTGATCAAAAAGGCAGGTTATTATACAAGGCGTGCGTGTAGCAAGGATCGAACTCGGGACGTGTGTGTGAAATTTGCACACAGTCCACCGCTGGACTGTGTGTCTAACCTGTTTAAACTTCCGATTTTAATTAATCTTAACTCGTTACTGAACTCGTCTTCTTCATTACGAAACGCAGATATCAATCAACAATCCGATTCGTGACTAATTTAGTTAATAAACATGATGACTAGTTTGAATGCATTAAACCGAACAGTATGGGGAATGAAGATACCGAACAGGTTGTCTTCTTCAGAGAGTCCGGCGAAAACTTGTCGGCTCTGATTTTGAACCTTCAGCTGAGAGGATCTATCAACAGATTTAAGGGATTAGATATGAAATTGAACTAGTGAGTATTGATTATTTGTACGTTGGAATGTGCATACCGATAACTAACAAGTTTCCGGCAATTCCAGAAATTTTCCGGCGAACACAGAAAGTCCAACAATGTCGTCTTTGGTGGATTTTGAGTGATGGGTTAATGTTAGTAAAGTTCTAACAATAGATTGAAATCGTAAAGGAGAAGTATTTTACCGATTTGTGTTGAATACGGTTTTCCGGCGACTTTTGCAGAGAATTCCGGCGAACTGTTTTAGGCGCTCAAATGGTCTGAAAATGCGACGAAAAGGAATTGAAGTGTTGGTATGATATCTCTGAATCGCGAGAGTGTCTGGTGTTTGAGTTAATCAGAACTTGAAGTTCTTTTTCGGTTTTAAAAATAAAAAATGATGAGCCTTTAATTTCAATCAATTTCTGATTGATTAGAAACCGTCGAGCATCGGTTATAACCGATTGTGTGAGGTAAACAATCGATTTGACAATTGGTTTGCCGATTAACGTTTTTCAGGTGACCCCATCGGTTAATCTGAGTTGTGTATAAGTTCCATTTGTTTTCCTAGTGTTAACAGAAAACACATTGTGGCGGAGTGGTTTAGGGAATGAAGGTTAAGTTGTTTAAAGACTTGGCTGACCCGGGTTCGAGTCCCGGCAGCTTCAAATATTTTTTATTTGTTTTATTTTAACTTTTTATCAAATATAATTTTTATAGTTTAGTTTATTTATTAATTATGTAACGTTTTAACTCAACATAATCATAAATAATTAACGCAACTTTTATAACTTGGTACAAGATTACAAAACGGAGCGGGTTTTGGAGACCCGGCTTTTACAAATGTTACATCTTCAGCTTTCTCTGAATCAACATGTTCCAACTCGTCTTCATTTTCTTCGTCTATAACAAGATCTTCAACTTCAGGCTCTGGCTTTTGTTGAGCACCAATGATTTGTACATCATGTTCCTCAGCAACTCTGGCATTTACTAGTTTAGGTGCAGATAACACTATGTTGAAAATTGAACCTTACAAAAGAACAGATGATAGAAAGCCAAATTATTCTACAACCTCTAATCCTTATAATATATAAACATATGCTGAAGCCAAGCTCTGATGAAGGCTCAAATGTCTTCTAAAGCAAAGCTCTGCTGAAGCCCAATAGAGGATGTCTCATCAATGTTTTCTATCAGACTTTGTATTGTATAGTTTATAATAGTGTTTAGCTTAGCAGATGTTTTAGTTATAACAGAGGGGATAATTTCAGGCAGAGACAAATAGGTCATGTTCTTGCTCAGCAAAATACCAGTTGCTGGAAGTCGGTAATCTTTGGACCTCATGTTCCAATGATACCGAGTACTGAGAACCCTAAAATCCAAGTACCAAAGAATCCTGAAAATTACTCCGAGCAGGGATTTCCAAAAGATCGAGCTAGATGCAAAGGCATTTAGCATCGTGGCCTCTGCATTGCAAACGATATCTATGCTGGCCTGTTGCGTTGCAACAGTGCAAAGGAGTCATGGGATGCTTTGAAAGAGCAATTTGGTGGGACTGAGGAAGTAATTGAAAACAACAGAGAGGTTTTGAATCAACAATATGAAACGTTTTGTCATGTGATAGGAGATTCATTAACCCAACAGTTTGAAAGATTTAGCTGTCTCATTAGTGAGCTTAAACTGGTAAATATTGAGTTTGCAAATTCGATTTTAAATTGTTGTTTTCTTAGATCATTACTAGACAAGTTATGAGAGAGAGCTGAACCAGAGTTATGATCATTACCAGACTGGTTGGGTTCAAAGATGAGTCTAACTCAACTTCATGGTAGGCTCCTCACTTATGAGAGAGAGCTGAACCAGAAAAAGAAGCTACAAGAGTCTAGCAAAGTGGCTGATGACTATGCATTCAGTAGTACAACACTTTTTGGCCAAGAAGAAGCCTTTGCCAGCTGGAAGGATCAGAGTTATGATCATTTCATTGACATAACCTCTGGTGGTAGTTTCAGCTCTGATTCTTACACACCCAATTATGCTTTTACTGCTATGGGGAAAGCCAAACTTCTGATAACTTATCCTTTGAGTAAGTGACCTTCAACATTTTGACCCTATAAATTTGAAAGAGATGGATATTTTGCACCAGCTTGCTTTGTTGAGTGTTAGGGCTAGCAAGTATTACAAGAGAACTGGTAGAAAGTTTCCAGGGTTGCATGGGGGGTTAAAAGTTGGGCTGGATAAGTCAAAGATTAAATGTTACAAGTGTAATAAGCTAGGCTAGAGAATGTAGGTCTCAAACATCTAGACCAAGTATAGCACATCCTAGCCCTAGACCTCAAAACACTGTCCATTATTCCCAATATACCCCTGATCCTCATATGCAAAGCACTGCTCATTTTGCACACCCTGCTACCACTGTTCATGTGCAATATGTTCAAACTGCTGTTCCTCAATTTCAATATGTTCAAGCACCAGCTCCTTAGGTTCAAATGCAACCTTCACAACAAGTTACTCAAACTATTGCTCCGGCAGAGGTTAATCAACAGAGCTTCTTTACTTAGGGCTTTGTCGATTGGAGTAGCTTGCCTGAGGATCTAACTGATGAAAACTTTGCTCTAATTAATGACACTGAAAAGAAAAAAATGAATTTTGCTTTATGACATTAGAGTCTATAGTTGAGGAAGTGGAGCCTAAGCCTTTTGTGTCTGATGTTCATGATGAAACAGTTGTTACAAAAGAAAATGTTGCTAAAGAACTGAAATCTCTGTCTGACCCATGGGATGCTAGTGTTTGTGAAAGTGAATGTGATTGTGCCATGATGGCTGCTACTACGGTATCTCCTCAGGTCTTAAAGATTTATGTTCAGATAAATACATCATAGCTTTTGCTAACACAAAAGAGGTGAATTGAAAACCTTCGGAATAAGATTTTGGATGATGAATTACAGTTTGAAAAGCTTTCAAAAGAGTTAAAAATAAAACTATTTGAAAAAGAATCTGAAATCAACAGCTTAAAACAAGAAGCTAGCATAACCAAGGACCAACACCAAACGATGATAGAAAAATATCAGGTTTGCAAAAAGGAGTTGGAATCCACCCAAATCACTTGTGAAAAATGGGTGGAATCCTATAAAGGTTATGAGATTATGTTAAAAACCAGGTCTAGAGTAACATAAAATTTGGCATAGGTTTCAAAGAAAATGACCAAATTTCTGATATGTTACTGGAAATGATTCTGGTATGGTTGAAATTGTTCCAACAAATTTATCTGGTCAAGAAATCAAGGTTACTGACAAAAATGGAAACACAATTGTTTTAGAAAGACATGAAGGATCCTAAACTTTTAAGGAAATTGAAAAATATCAATTTAAACCCACATGGTATGATGAATGTGACATCCTTGAGAATTTCAAACCAATGGATTTTTCAACCATTGAAGGTGTCAAAGCACCAAAAGCAAGAATTATTCCCATAATAGATTTACTAGCAGATGTTGTGTTAACATCTACTGACAAAAAGTCTGAAAAAAGGAAAAAGAAAGAAAAGATCAAAAACTTGTTGTGATTTCTATGAAAAGAAGAACCATGTTACCAAAAACTGTTTTCTTCTAAAAGCTTATGATATTAACAAAACAAATGTGATCATTGATTCTCCAAACTGCAAAATTTGTAATAAAACAAATCATAAAACTCAAGAGTGTGTTTATCTCAAACACTTTGATGTGAAAAAGAATGAGTATAAGAATGAGTATAAATCCAAAACACTAGAGAGTTCAAAGACTAGTATTTCAAAAGGAAAGTCTAAACATACATTTGTGCTTGTTGAAACATCTGTTACAAAAGCACTGCACAAAACCTCTGCTCCCAGAGAGGTGCAGGTAACAGATGCACCACCTGCCAACCAGTACCCAAGAGGATATAGCCAACCAATTTACCAAAAGGTACCTTTTAGTTATGAGGGTACAAAAGGCTCTCAAAACCAAGAGTAAATAGGCATCCTCATGGTTACTATCATCTGGTAGGAGAAGGGTCTAAATAGACGTTACAAAGAGTTGTTCAAACCACTAACCATTCTTCTAAATTTAAGACTAACATGTTTGTGACCCTTTCCAAAGCCATTGTGTCACACCCCGACTCGCAGCGGAAGTACACGCGGGGAGCAACAGATACATGGTATGAATACGTTATTTAAAAAGATACTATATTACACAACACAAGCATCGGTTACAACGTTTGATTACACACTAAGGTTTAATGTACACACACTAATGTCCCAAAAGCGGTTGTCTTTGCTAAGCATGTAACATCCGTCGAAAAACGGGTTTTCCAAACCCGCTTCGGTTATTAATCGAATATCCAGTCATAATTTTTCATTTGCACATTTAATGCTCAAATTAATTTTTAAACAATACATAATTAATAAATATATTAGAATTTAAAATCTATAATTGAAAATTTATAACAAATAATGAATAAAAAAATAATAGGAGACGCCGGGTTTCGAACCCGGGTCACCCGGATGAACAAGCGCTCACAACACCACTAGACCACGCACACTGTTTGTGAAGTTTTTGGAATCTAATAATATATATAGGGTATGGTGTGAGTCACTTGCGAGATTCAAAACATCAAGAACGGTAACCGCCCTCTGATTCAGCGATTAAACATCTCTTCTTCTTTACAATTCTCCAATTAATCGTATATAACCGTCAGTCAAGTCCAAATCTCAATCAAATTTATTTATAATCCAACTGTTTTGCTCATCATCAACCCCAGATTACCGTTTCAAAATTTGAAACAAATCTCAACCCGTGAAGCCTATAAATACCTGATGTTAGATAAACTCGTCCATTCATTCAAAAATTTCACTCGAAATCCCCCCCTGCTCAAGCATTCTGTTCTCGCCGGAATTCTCTGCAAGTCGCCGGAATCCTCAGATACTCGCCGGAATCATCACCGGAGGATTTCAATTCGACTCTGATCGGTATAATCTTTTGACCATGTCCCTTTATCATTTAATTTACTAAAGTATACTAGATTTCTGATTTAGCAGTCGAGTTCGAATACTGAGAATTAAACAGGAAGAAGATGAAGTTTATATAGTGTATACGTATAAATAAAACAGGTTATAAAACCAGGTTAGACACACAGTCCAGTGGTGGACTGTGTGCAAATTTAAATCAAGGTCTCGGGTTCGACTCTGTTCATTGTTTCGATTCGTCACAATATTCAAACCTTTTTATAAAACCCAAATATGAAACTTGACAGTAAGTATATAAGAGAAATAAAAATCACTTATCATTCGGGTTAGTCACACAACCAAGTTGGTCGGGCTGTGTGCAACACAAGGCTATAGTTGCAGGATGAGTCCGGTTCGAGTCTGCTGTGCTCCGATCCACTGAAATATCATACTCTCTTTATAAAAACCAAATCCCGAAGCACGTGATAAGTGTACAAATATAAAACCGGGTTAGACACACAATCCAGTGGTGGACTGTGTGCAAAAACATAAAGCACGTCGCGGGTTCGAGTCCAGACTCTCACACCGGTTCGATTGGTTTAAAAACCTTTTTAATTAAATAAAATTCTGAATAATCCAATTAGTATATAAATATAATTAAAATCAGAAATATTTCGGGTTAGACACGTAGCTCAGTTGGTAGAGCTGCGTGCACGTATACGAGAGGTCACGAGTTCGAACCTCACTCAGCGCATAGAATAAATACGGTCCGACCGGTCAACGGTCAACGGTCAAAAAGTCAAAATTTTTATTTTATTTATTTATTTTATTTAAAAATCAATTAAAAACACTTAAAAATAATATTTCCTTAAACTCACAAAAATAAATCTAACAGTCCCATTAAGAACACTAATTAAAAATAGTAATCTCAAATAAAAGTTTATTTATTTATCGAATTATTATGTTATTATTTAGGTTAGTTTCTCTCGTGGTTAAATCCAAATTCGTGCGCATTCATCATCAATCCAAGAAACGCAATCACTGTGAGTGAATTCTTACAAATTCCCCTTTTTATTCATGTTTTGGGGTGTATCATGTGTCGCTTAAATTAATTCGCTTATTCAAACTCGTGCTATTACCATTATATGATCTAAACTTATAATGTAAATATTGTTTGTTGTGATGTGTGTTTACATATTGTCAAGTTACGTGCAAATCATTCATTAGGCCCATCAGTTCCTCGTGGGAGAGGAGTTGAACATCGCGTGCCTCAAAATCATTCATTAGGCCCATCAGTTCCTCGTGGGAGACGAGTTGAACATCGCGTGCCTCAAAATCAATCATTTGGTGTGTGCGTGTGTATTAATTAATATTATGTGAATTGTGATTAAATTTACATCTACGTTTACTCATATGTGGTTATGCACTTTATTTTATAATCGATACAATAAACACGTTTAAATGGTTTTTTCATAGGATTCACTCGCCAACTTTTTGTTGACCCAAAAATCATTTTTACACATGATACAGGTGGACAGGTTGAAGCAAGGAACACATAGGAAATTGCCTTAGAAGAAAAATAATGAAGTCTTGAAAAATGTATAGAACATGTTGTACTTGTATGATTGATTGTAATGATTCTCTTTTAAAAAGAAATAATAAATATGAAACATTATAATAAATGTCATGAGCTTTGATGAAAACCCAATCATGCCCCGACTACCATTTCCGCTGCGGGTCGGGGTGTGACAGATTGGTATCAGAGCTTTTGACTATAGGGATATAGGATAGGTTATTAGACTCTTAGAGCCTATACTATAGTTGATTAGATTTTAATTGCTTATGTGGTTACATGCAAACTCATGATGTTTATTTGTTTCGTATTTATTACACACACAAATGCATGCAAACACTTCCACTATTATTTTGTGTGATACTTAATAAGTTATACTTATTGTCAAACATAACAAGCTTACATATACATTCATCACGCCTATTTCAATGTTCACATATTCAAATCATCCTCATATTCCTTTATTCAAGACTTTGTCACATTTTTCGTTTTTCAATCTCATCAAAGTGAGTTCTACGACGGGCATGTAGTAACTGTAAAGGTACAAGTACCGGTAGTCGAAACGTCCTGTCTAGGTTGGCATTCGTATAAATCCAATATAACGGACCAGTTTGCCTACCTGGGGACTAACGATGAGAGTACGAAGGACCTATTAGGCCAAAGCATGCCACACCAAACGTCGTTCGAACTAACCCCACTTTGAGGTGTCACCGTGTCCACACCTGGATGCACTCCGAATATCATACGTTACATACATATTTCTCAATTTTCTCCGGGTTTTAGTGTACGTTACCAGGCTAACACATGCGAACCATATGAAAGACCCGGTAATCATGGGGCCCACATGATTACAAAGGTGAAGTATGGCGGCATGCAAGGCCCAATTACGAGCAAAGCCCAAGACATCCTATGGATGTAGTATATTTACTATTCTTCATTTATGTTATGAATGTTCATTCCTAAATATGACACATGACCCCTAAAACGTCAAACTCATACTCTTGATACGTATTCCTTGTAGATGTCTTCTAGTCTCGCTCGTAGAAAAATGAGATCAGGAAAATCCCGCGAGTGCATGGCTGCCCAAATCGCTCAACAAATGGCTACCGTAATACCCAACATCGTAGTTCAAGTTCAACAAGCCCTTACTGCTAATCCCGTCGACCCAATTAATCAAGAAGATCAAAACATTGTCAATCCTCCACCAAAAGCCACTAAATGCACCTTCAAACATTTCAAATCCTGCAATCCTCCAAAATACGAAGGGACTGAAGGTGTCACCGCTCTCCTCCATTGGTTTGAGGAAATGGAAAACACTTTTCTCAATTGTGACTGCCCCGATGATCGCAAGGTGCGATATGCTACCGGTCGTTTGTTTGGAGTAGCACATACATGGTGGAATACAGAGAAGGCCAAGCGAGGTGCTGAAGATGTTATGACTTTGACTTGGGAAGAGTTGAAGGAAATCATGACAAGACGGTTTTGTCCAAGAAGCGAAATCAAGAAATTGGAAGATGAGTTCTATTCTTTGAAACAGAAAGAGGGCGACCACACCACATACAACAAGAGATTCCTTGAGTTAAATCAGATGGTCCCCAACTTGTTCACTCCCCTCTACCGTTTGATCGAGCACTACATACGAGGTCTTCCTTCAAAAATTCAAGACCCTGTAATAAGTACCACACCTGCAACCTTGGAAGCAGCAATGGAGTTAGCTACAGAGCTCACCGAAAATCGCATATGGAATAAAGACTTCATAGAGGAAAAGACGAAGGATAAAGCATCAACCGAAACCTCAAACGCCACCCAAACCGAATCCTCTTCTCAACCCACTGCTAAGAGAAAACGAGATGGACAAATTTTCGCTATTACCCAAGGCAATCAACCAGCTTCACAAGCCATACTCCTCCAAGCTATCCCAATCACTCAAGTAGCACCTAACTCTACTTACCCAAATAAGAAACCTTACATTGGACCTCACCCTCAATGCAGCACCTGTTTTTATCATCATCCATCTACCTTACCTTGTCGACTATGTGCAAATTGTGGGCGTTATGGTCATTTGAGCAAGACTTGTCGCGCCTCTCAAAACCAAGCCTCGCCCTCTACTCAAAACATGATCCAAACATATCAACAACCCCAATACCCCATGTTCCCATATGTTCGAGCTTGTTTTAATTGTGGCGACCCTACCCACTTTAGAAACACGTGCCCTCGATTGGTTAACATCATAAACGCCCAAGTTCAAGCAAACCCAGTTAACCAAGCAAATCAAGCAAACCCAGCTCCACCACCAGCAAGAGGAAGAGCTTACAACATCAACACCAATCCTGTTGAAGATAATAACGGCCCAAACGAATCACCCAACTAGCTTCCCCTCACCAAGAGTCAAGACTCAACTCCAATCGTCTAGTTTTAATGTTTTCTTTATGTTATCTCAATCTTTCCGTATTCCAGTTATAAATTGGGAATTTATGTATCCAAGAATTTTAATGCGAATTGATATTACAGTTTTGTTTTATACTCATTGATTTAACATTCATATCATCAAACATCTCGACGTACCTCGATCGCATCATTTAAAGAAGTTGGGGTGTGTCTCACTTTTACATAGACTAACCCCTTCATCATAACAAACGAGAGAGGTACTGTCATCATTCAGTCATGTATCCTTTCAGAATTGAGACTTAAGCTTTGGTTGTTGTGTTTGTTTATGTTTTAGAGTCACATAGAACTGATCATAATTTACTGATAAAGCCAATGAAAATTTGACAAGGATATGGTGGATACGCTGCTGGTACTTCCTATATATAAGTATTCTTGGCAAAGGATCAAAAGCATTACCAGGAGGTTATGAGAAGTTCCGTGTAGGTTTTAGTATAGTCATGGTTGAAGTTTTTGTTTTATGATACATACCTTATCATTTCAAACGTATCAAAACTCTTATGCATAAAAATCATGCTTAGTCAATCAACTCTGTTTATTCTTGTTCCGCATTCTTATACTTTAGGCATCAAAAAGCGATTCCTGTAGCAGGGTATTCAACCCTTACTAGGAACGTTACCGCCTAAAATAAAATTTAAACTCTCACCATCTTCTAATTATGTAATTGTCAAATTAAAACACCCACCCTTCAAGCCAAATATACCACTACTACTTAAATTTCGGGACGAAATTTCTAAAAGTAGGGGATACTGTAACATCCGTCGAAAAACGGGTTTTCCAAACCCGCTTCGGTTATTAATCGAATATCAAGTCATAATTTTTCATTTGCACATTTAGTGCTCAAATTAATTTTTAAACAATACATAATTAATAAATATATTAGAATTTAAAATCTATAATTGAAAATTTATAACAAATAATGAATAAAAAAATAATAGGAGACGCCGGGTTTCGAACCCGGGTCACCCGGATGAACAAGCGCTCACAACACCACTAGACCACGCACACTGTTTGTGAAGTTTTTGGAATCTAATAATATATATAGGGTATGGTGTGAGTCACTTGCGAGATTCAAAACATCAAGAACGGTAACCGCCCTCTGATTCAGCGATTAAACATCTCTTCTTCTTTACAATTCTCCAATTAATCGTATATAACCGTCAGTCAAGTCCAAATCTCAATCAAATTTATTTATAATCCAACTGTTTTGCTCATCATCAACCCCAGATTACCGTTTCAAAATTTGAAACAAATCTCAACCCGTGAAGCCTATAAATACCTGATGTTAGATAAACTCGTCCATTCATTCAAAAATTTCACTCGAAATCCCCCCCTGCTCAAGCATTCTGTTCTCGCCGGAATTCTCTGCAAGTCGCCGGAATCCTCAGATACTCGCCGGAATCATCACCGGAGGATTTCAATTCGACTCTGATCGGTATAATCTTTTGACCATGTCCCTTTATCATTTAATTTACTAAAGTATACTAGATTTCTGATTTAGCAGTCGAGTTCGAATACTGAGAATTAAACAGGAAGAAGATGAAGTTTATATAGTGTATACGTATAAATAAAACAGGTTATAAAACCAGGTTAGACACACAGTCCAGTGGTGGACTGTGTGCAAATTTAAATCAAGGTCTCGGGTTCGACTCTGTTCATTGTTTCGATTCGTCACAATATTCAAACCTTTTTATAAAACCCAAATATGAAACTTGACAGTAAGTATATAAGAGAAATAAAAATCACTTATCATTCGGGTTAGTCACACAACCAAGTTGGTCGGGCTGTGTGCAACACAAGGCTATAGTTGCAGGATGAGTCCGGTTCGAGTCTGCTGTGCTCCGATCCACTGAAATATCATACTCTTTTTATAAAAACCAAATCCCGAAGCACGTGATAAGTGTACAAATATAAAACCGGGTTAGACACACAATCCAGTGGTGGACTGTGTGCAAAAACATAAAGCACGTCGCGGGTTCGAGTCCAGACTCTCACACCGGTTCGATTGGTTTAAAAACCTTTTTAATTAAATAAAATTCTGAATAATCCAATTAGTATATAAATATAATTAAAATCAGAAATATTTCGGGTTAGACACGTAGCTCAGTTGGTAGAGCTGCGTGCACGTATACGAGAGGTCACGAGTTCGAACCTCACTCAGCGCATAGAATAAATACGGTCCGACCGGTCAACGGTCAACGGTCAAAAAGTCAAAATTTTTATTTTATTTATTTATTTTATTTAAAAATCAATTAAAAACACTTAAAAATAATATTTCCTTAAACTCACAAAAATAAATCTAACAGTCCCATTAAGAACACTAATTAAAAATAGTAATCTCAAATAAAAGTTTATTTATTTATCGAATTATTATGTTATTATTTAGGTTAGTTTCTCTCGTGGTTAAATCCAAATTCGTGCGCATTCATCATCAATCCAAGAAACGCAATCACTGTGAGTGAATTCTTACAAATTCCCCTTTTATTCATGTTTTGGGGTGTATCATGTGTCGCTTAAATTAATTCGCTTATTCAAACTCGTGCTATTACCATTATATGATCTAAACTTATAATGTAAATATTGTTTGTTGTGATGTGTGTTTACATATTGTCAAGTTACGTGCAAATCATTCATTAGGCCCATCAGTTCCTCGTGGGAGAGGAGTTGAACATCGCGTGCCTCAAAATCATTCATTAGGCCCATCAGTTCCTCGTGGGAGACGAGTTGAACATCGCGTGCCTCAAAATCAATCATTTGGTGTGTGCGTGTGTATTAATTAATATTATGTGAATTGTGATTAAATTTACATCTACGTTTACTCATATGTGGTTATGCACTTTATTTTATAATCGATACAATAAACACGTTTAAATGGTTTTTTCATAGGATTCACTCGCCAACTTTTTGTTGACCCAAAAATCATTTTTACACATGATACAGGTGGACAGGTTGAAGCAAGGAACACATAGGAAATTGCCTTAGAAGAAAAATAATGAAGTCTTGAAAAATGTATAGAACATGTTGTACTTGTATGATTGATTGTAATGATTCTCTTTTAAAAAGAAATAATAAATATGAAACATTATAATAAATGTCATGAGCTTTGATGAAAACCCAATCATGCCCCGACTACCATTTCCGCTGCGGTCGGGGTGTGACAGATTGGTATCAGAGCTTTTGACTATAGGGATATAGGATAGGTTATTAGACTCTTAGAGCCTATACTATAGTTGATTAGATTTTAATTGCTTATGTGGTTACATGCAAACTCATGATGTTTATTTGTTTCGTATTTATTACACACACAAATGCATGCAAACACTTCCACTATTATTTTGTGTGATACTTAATAAGTTATACTTATTGTCAAACATAACAAGCTTACATATACATTCATCACGCCTATTTCAATGTTCACATATTCAAATCATCCTCATATTCCTTTATTCAAGACTTTGTCACATTTTTCGTTTTTCAATCTCATCAAAGTGAGTTCTACGACGGGCATGTAGTAACTGTAAAGGTACAAGTACCGGTAGTCGAAACGTCCTGTCTAGGTTGGCATTCGTATAAATCCAATATAACGGACCAGTTTGCCTACCTGGGGACTAACGATGAGAGTACGAAGGACCTATTAGGCCAAAGCATGCCACACCAAACGTCGTTCGAACTAACCCCACTTTGAGGTGTCACCGTGTCCACACCTGGATGCACTCCGAATATCATACGTTACATACATATTTCTCAATTTTCTCCGGGTTTTAGTGTACGTTACCAGGCTAACACATGCGAACCATATGAAAGACCCGGTAATCATGGGGGCCCACATGATTACAAAGGTGAAGTATGGCGGCATGCAAGGCCCAATTACGAGCAAAGCCCAAGACATCCTATGGATGTAGTATATTTACTATTCTTCATTTATGTTATGAATGTTCATTCCTAAATATGACACATGACCCCTAAAACGTCAAACTCATACTCTTGATACGTATTCCTTGTAGATGTCTTCTAGTCTCGCTCGTAGAAAAATGAGATCAGGAAAATCCCGCGAGTGCATGGCTGCCCAAATCGCTCAACAAATGGCTACCGTAATACCCAACATCGTAGTTCAAGTTCAACAAGCCCTTACTGCTAATCCCGTCGACCCAATTAATCAAGAAGATCAAAACATTGTCAATCCTCCACCAAAAGCCACTAAATGCACCTTCAAACATTTCAAATCCTGCAATCCTCCAAAATACGAAGGGACTGAAGGTGTCACCGCTCTCCTCCATTGGTTTGAGGAAATGGAAAACACTTTTCTCAATTGTGACTGCCCCGATGATCGCAAGGTGCGATATGCTACCGGTCGTTTGTTTGGAGTAGCACATACATGGTGGAATACAGAGAAGGCCAAGCGAGGTGCTGAAGATGTTATGACTTTGACTTGGGAAGAGTTGAAGGAAATCATGACAAGACGGTTTTGTCCAAGAAGCGAAATCAAGAAATTGGAAGATGAGTTCTATTCTTTGAAACAGAAAGAGGGCGACCACACCACATACAACAAGAGATTCCTTGAGTTAAATCAGATGGTCCCCAACTTGTTCACTCCCCTCTACCGTTTGATCGAGCACTACATACGAGGTCTTCCTTCAAAAATTCAAGACCCTGTAATAAGTACCACACCTGCAACCTTGGAAGCAGCAATGGAGTTAGCTACAGAGCTCACCGAAAATCGCATATGGAATAAAGACTTCATAGAGGAAAAGACGAAGGATAAAGCATCAACCGAAACCTCAAACGCCACCCAAACCGAATCCTCTTCTCAACCCACTGCTAAGAGAAAACGAGATGGACAAATTTTCGCTATTACCCAAGGCAATCAACCAGCTTCACAAGCCATACTCCTCCAAGCTATCCCAATCACTCAAGTAGCACCTAACTCTACTTACCCAAATAAGAAACCTTACATTGGACCTCACCCTCAATGCAGCACCTGTTTTTATCATCATCCATCTACCTTACCTTGTCGACTATGTGCAAATTGTGGGCGTTATGGTCATTTGAGCAAGACTTGTCGCGCCTCTCAAAACCAAGCCTCGCCCTCTACTCAAAACATGATCCAAACATATCAACAACCCCAATACCCCATGTTCCCATATGTTCGAGCTTGTTTTAATTGTGGCGACCCTACCCACTTTAGAAACACGTGCCCTCGATTGGTTAACATCATAAACGCCCAAGTTTAAGCAAACCCAGTTAACCAAGCAAATCAAGCAAACCCAGCTCCACCACCAGCAAGAGGAAGAGCTTACAACATCAACACCAATCCTGTTGAAGATAATAACGGCCCAAACGAATCACCCAACTAGCTTCCCCTCACCAAGAGTCAAGAGTCAACTCCAATCGTCTAGTTTTAATGTTTTCTTTATGTTATCTCAATCTTTCCGTATTCCAGTTATAAATTGGGAATTTATGTATCCAAGAATTTTAATGCGAATTGATATTACACTTTTGTTTTATACTCATTGATTTAACATTCATATCATCAAACATCTCGACGTACCTCGATCGCATCATTTAAAGAAGTTGGGGTGTGTCTCACTTTTACATAGACTAACCCCTTCATCATAACAAACGAGAGAGGTACTGTCATCATTCAGTCATGTATCCTTTCAGAATTGAGACTTAAGCTTTGGTTGTTGTGTTTGTTTATGTTTTAGAGTCACATAGAACTGATCATAATTTACTGATAAAGCCAATGAAAATTTGACAAGGATATGGTGGATACGCTGCTGGTACTTCCTATATATAAGTATTCTTGGCAAAGGATCAAAAGCATTACCAGGAGGTTATGAGAAGTTCCGTGTAGGTTTTAGTATAGTCATGGTTGAAGTTTTTGTTTTATGATACATACCTTATCATTTCAAACGTATCAAAACTCTTATGCATAAAAATCATGCTTAGTCAATCAACTCTGTTTATTCTTGTTCCGCATTCTTATACTTTAGGCATCAAAAAGCGATTCCTGTAGCAGGGTATTCAACCCTTACTAGGAACGTTACCGCCTAAAATAAAATTTAAACTCTCACCATCTTCTAATTATGTAATTGTCAAATTAAAACACCCACCCTTCAAGCCAAATATACCACTACTACTTAAATTTCGGGACGAAATTTCTAAAAGTAGGGGATACTGTAACATCCGTCGAAAAACGGGTTTTCCAAACCCGCTTCGGTTATTAATCGAATATCAAGTCATAATTTTTCATTTGCACATTTAGTGCTCAAATTAATTTTTAAACAATACATAATTAATAAATATATTAGAATTTAAAATCTATAATTGAAAATTTATAACAAATAATGAATAAAAAAATAATAGGAGACGCCGGGTTTCGAACCCGGGTCACCCGGATGAACAAGCGCTCACAACACCACTAGACCACGCACACTGTTTGTGAAGTTTTTGGAATCTAATAATATATATAGGGTATGGTGTGAGTCACTTGCGAGATTCAAAACATCAAGAACGGTAACCGCCCTCTGATTCAGCGATTAAACATCTCTTCTTCTTTACAATTCTCCAATTAATCGTATATAACCGTCAGTCAAGTCCAAATCTCAATCAAATTTATTTATAATCCAACTGTTTTGCTCATCATCAACCCCAGATTACCGTTTCAAAATTTGAAACAAATCTCAACCCGTGAAGCCTATAAATACCTGATGTTAGATAAACTCGTCCATTCATTCAAAAATTTCACTCGAAATCCCCCCCTGCTCAAGCATTCTGTTCTCGCCGGAATTCTCTGCAAGTCGCCGGAATCCTCCGATACTCGCCGGAATCATCACCGGAGGATTTCAATTCGACTCTGATCGGTATAATCTTTTGATCCATGTCCCTTTATCATTTAATTTACTAAAGTATACTAGATTTCTGATTTAGCAGTCGAGTTCGAATACTGAGAATTAAACAGGAAGAAGATGAAGTTTATATAGTGTATATGTATAAATAAAACCGGTTATAAAAACAGGTTAGACACACAGTCCAGTGGTGGACTGTGTGCAAATTTAAATCAAGGTCTCGGGCTCGACTCTGTTCATTGTTTCGATTCGTCACAATATTCAAACCTTTTTATAAAACCCAAATATGAAACTTGACAGTAAGTATATAAGAGAAATAAAAATCACTTATCATTCGGGTTAGTCACACAGCCCAGTAGGTCGGGCTGTTTGCAACACAAGGCTATAGTTGCAGGATGAGTCCGGTTCGAGTCTGCTGTGCTCCGATCCACTGAAATATCATACTCTTTTTATAAAAATCAAATCCTGAAGCACGTGATAAGTGTATAAATATAATAAAACCGGAATAATAACCGGGTTAGACACACAATCTAGTGGTGGACTGTGTGCAAAAACATACAGCACGTCGCGGGTTCGAGTCCAGACTCTCACACCGGTTCGATTTGTTTAAAAACCTTTTTAATTAAATAAAATTCTGAATAATCCAAATAGTATATAAATATAATTAAAATCAGAAATATTTCGGGTTAGACACGTAGCTCAGTTGGTAGAGCTGCGTGCACGTATACGGGAGGTCACGAGTTCGAACCTCACTCAGCGCATAGAATAAACACGGTCCGACCGGTCAACGGTCAACGGTCAAAAAGTCAAAATTTTTATTTTATTTTTTATTTTATTTAAAAATCAATTAAAAACACTTAAAAATAATATTTTTGAAGTTAGAAAATTTCCTTAAACTCACAAAAATAAATCTAACAATCCCATTAAGAACACTAAATAAAAATATTAATCTCAAATAAAAGTTTATTTATTTATCGAATTATTATGTTATTATTTAGGTTAGTTTCTCTCGTGGTTAAATCCAAATTCGTGCGCATTCATCATCAATCCAAGAAACGCAATCACTGTGAGTGAATTCTTACAAATTCCCCTTTTTATTCATGTTTTGGGGTGTATCATGTGTCGCTTAAATTAATTCGCTTATTCAAACTCGTGCTATTACCATTATATGATCTAAACTTATAATGTAAATATTGTTTGTTGTGATGTGTGTTTACATATTGTCAAGTTACGTGCAAATCATTCATTAGGCCCATCAGTTCCTCGTGGGAGAGGAGTTGAACATCGCGTGCCTCAAAATCAATCATTTGGTGTGTGCGTGTGTATTAATTAATATTATGTGAATTGTGATTAAATTTACATCTACGTTTACTCATATGTGGTTATGCACTTTATTTTATAATCGATACAATAAACACGTTTAAATGTTTTTTTCATAGGATTCACTCGCCAACTTTTTGTTGACCCAAAAACCATTTTTACACATGATACAGGTGGACAGGTTGAAACAAGGAACACATAGGAAATTGCCTTAGAAGAAAAATAATGAAGTCTTGAAAAATGTATAGAACATGTTGTACTTGTATGATTGATTGTAATGATTCTCTTTTAAAAAGAAATAATAAATATGAAACATTATAATAAATGTCATGAGCTTTGATGAAAACCCAATCATGCCCCGACTACCATTTCCGCTGCGGGTCGGGGTGTGACAAAGCAAGCTTCTATGTATAGTAGTATCCAATCAACAAAACTTGAAACCCATACGCACTTCACTTTATTCTTCTTTAGCTTTACCTAAAAAGCATGTTAAGTTTGAACGGTCAATTACGAATAACTGGTGAATTTCACTGTTTTAGGGTGTTTCACACTATAGTTTCAACCGGTTGATTTTGCATGACATGAAATTATACTAAGCCCACAAGTGAAACCTTGATTGTTCTCAAGTGTCGTGTCCCACAACCGACACCTCAACACTTTACCACCCCAAGTAGCTATGTCTAACACCACATAGCGTGTTCACAGAATTGCATGGACATGTGCAATTGCAGTAGAAGCTATGGCAATTGTGCCAGATCAATTGGGTTCGTCAGACCAATAGTACTATTCACACATCCACCGGCATATTGTTGATCACTCGTGTTTGTGGGGACTTTTCGTGTGTTAGTATAACTCAGATAATTCACATCACAACATATATGTATGTGCAAGTATGTTCGTATGTAACATGCATTTCACCCCAAGTAAAAAAGTAAAACAGTTTGAAAACGGGGTAGTGAACTCACCTAGTATATAGCATGACTATCATAGGATGAGTAAGTATCAATGCTTTATCACTTCGGTCCTGATATCAGTTCGTGTTTGGTTATTGCCGAATACAGTTTTCAATTCGGTAATCGCAATAACTATGGCTCAGATGAGGATAATCATCTGAGACTTGACTTATATCCTAACAGTAGAGCTGTGGGTATTATCTTAGTGTCAGATTTCAGTTTGGGTTCCGGGCACCGTTTTGCGTGCCAGTCAAAGTTGTTTGTTTTAGATGTTCGAAAAGTGGTATGATCATATGGATTGTACTAATGAGTTGTTCATTAGAAATGATTAACTTTATATTAAGGGAGTTCAGTCGTTTAGGGATCCCACCCGATTTTAAGTTTCCTTTTTCGCCGCCGCAAAATCTCCCAAACTGGCGTGTAATGCACTCTAAGTACCCATTTTGCCCCGGAACAGTCCAGAATGACTCCAGTATTCCACTTATTGCCAATTTAGTCACTGGTCATTTCGCGGTCCCGGCAGGTTCGTTATACGTTTACAACTGCCGGTTTTGTATAAAATAATAAGATTTTTAATTCCAAAAATCATTACTCAATGGATATACTTCATAAAATTCTGAAATTTTTTATATAAGTTAGAAAAATATATAGAATTCTGGAAATATTTTTTCAGAATTTATAAAACTAAGATATTAATTTTAATAAATTCACGAGAAACTGTATTTTAACCGAACAATTTACATTCAAAATGACCCGACTTTCAAAAATGCCCAAAAATTTACAGAAGTGTCCCAATATCTTTGGTAACCTCCTTAAAAAATTTGAGATTTTTCTGGATTTGTTATACAGCTTTTCTGGCTACCGAAACTTCATGACAACGCAATTTTTGAAACCTATTTCAAACTCAGTCAATGATCCCCAAAATTTTCTAGAATGTTGTACATATTAAAATCAACATATCTATAATATTTGATGATTTATTGAGCTCGTTTAGATTTTAATCTGAATTCATTCCTTTGAACAATTAAAAATTCACCAAAAATCACCAAAAATTCAGAAAATTCTAAAATGCTTACCGAGTCTTACTGTCACCATGGGTGACGATCCTGTAAATTTTCAAGTCCTAACAATACCCACGCAAAAAGCTATACAAAAACTAAGTTTACAGCTACTAGCTTCAGTTTTCGGGTGTTATACCTCGCGTTTCTCGATCAAGTGAGCGGTCTCTACCCTTCCAAAGGCTGTTCTAAGCTAGGATCAGTACCTATATGCCATATACAACACAAACATGCAAAAACCCATGTCAATCAAGCCTTAAATCCGATCTTTTTCGCTTAAGATTTGATTTGTTCGGTTATTGTCGAATAGGTTGTGTTTTTGAATCATCAAACAACATGTATAATCTTGTTATATGGTTATTATGTTTCCACATCCTTCATGACCCAAGACATCAAATATTCATGGATTAAATTAAGTTATTTTTGTTTATTACTAGTTTTAGCACAAAAAGTAACTAAAATACGTAGAGATTAGACTTTGTACCTCAAATTTCTGGCTCGTTCTGATTGTTATGTGTGAATTGTGTTTTGCCAAAATGGTAAAGAAGAACACTTTAATCCAAGTTCATCCGCTTAGCAAAGGCGGTTACCATTTCTTTTTTTTTTTATTTTAATTTTTTTAACTTTATAATTAATTCAGCTGCTTCACTCATTTTACTCGTATAACTTTCAAAATATAGCGTATTCTAACATTAAGAATATGCCATTGCGACGAGCTTATTTTTCTTCACATTTTGACCTAAGTTTTGTTTAAAACGGGGTAGGGCCAAATATAATATATTTGATAATTATTATCAAACGGGTCTTATAATACTAGTTTTCTATTAAGGTATCTCATAGTCCAAATTGTCATTCGACCCATCAGTTTGGTAAATGATCATACCACCCGCAGTTTTAAAAATACTAACCCGTTTTTAATGAAAAGCTGAACGCTTTCCCGTATTTGCTTAAAATACATTATATTAGTTTTCGATAAGTAATGTTTTAGGCTTGACTGACCATACAATGCATGTTTGGTTGTTTCTGTGTGCGTTAAAACAAAGGCGTTTTGTTAACCGAAACTGCCTCGTTTAACGTGCCAACTACATTTTAAGGCCTCAAATCTTATATTATTGTCTAAGTACTATGTCTAAGTTATTCTGTACTCTTAGAATAGTCTCCGATGCTTACGTTTGCATCTAAATCTTTATTGTACGGTTTGCGAACTGTTAAACAGAAAGCTTCTGTTTAACCTGTTTTTAGCACATTGAGGCATCCACATCGCACGGTTAGGTATTATTGTTTGCATGTTTCTCATAACGTACCCTCGGATTCCTCCGAGTCATACTTAATATCGTTTCGTTATCCGTATAAGTCGTACGTATCGATTAGGGTTTACCTGTTTTCGCCACGGTTGTCACATTTTGGCTTTGGAAACCCACCTAAACTAATTAATTACCACTATGCATGGAGCTTCTACTTTCCTTGATAGTTTATGTTATGTAGATAGTGGAGGCTCTAGGCACATGAAAGGATGTTGAGCCCTTCTCAAAGACTTCATTGCTCATGGAGGGAGTGGTATATCTTTTGGTAATAATTCAAAGGGGAAGGTGCTTGGGTCAGGGACTGTTCAGGCTAGGAAACTCAAATTTGAAAATGTAAATCTTATTGACAATCTGAAATTTAATCTTCTTAGTGTTTCACAAATGAGTGACAATGGCTATAGGTCATTCTTCACTAAGAAAACTTAACAGATTGTTGGGCCAGAAGTGGTTAAAAAGATTGATCAAATCATAGATGAGTGCGAAGCACAACTTGCTCATAGCTGATGCCTGTCTGTTCTTTGCTGCCTCTAACAAAGAGACAGAACTATGGAACAGGAGGCTTGGCCACACAAATCTGACAACTATCACCACACTCTCTAAACAAGGCCTTGTAAGGGTCTACCACAAAAAGTTTTCACAAGAGATGAACATTGTGTTTCTTGTTTAAAACACAAACAACATAAAAGTTCATACAAGCCCATTCGTGAGTCCAAAACAAGTCAATGCTTACAATTGTTACATATGGACTTGTTTGGCCCTTTAAAAATCATGAGCCTTAAACAAAAAAGGTATTGCCTTGTTATTGTTAATGATTTTTCTAGGTTTACTTGGACTTACTTTTTTGCACTCCAAGGATGAGACTGCGGGCATCTTGCAGGGATTTGTGAAATAAGTTGAAAAGCAATTTGACCTGCCAGTAAAAGTCTTTAGGAGTGACAATGGCACAGAGTTCAGAAATAAAGAGTTGGATGATTTCTGTCTGTCAAAAGGAATTGTAAGGCAGTACAATATTCCAAGAACACCATAATAAAATGAGGTGGTCAAAAGGAAAAATAGAATTTGATTGAAGCTACCAGAACAATGCTTGTAGACTCAGGCTTACCCTTAACCTTTGGGCAGAGGCTGTAAACACTGCTTGCTATGTGCAGAACAGAATCTTGATAAACCCAGACATCAAACAACTGATTATGAAGCTTTGTTTAAAATCAAACCACTGATCTCATACTTCAAAATCTTTTGCTGCCCATGTTTTATTTTGAACCTAAAAGATTCAATTTCAAAATTTGCAGCCAAAGTAGATTGTGGTTATTTTCTGGGATACTCAACCACAGCTAAAGCCTATAGAGTCTTTAATTCAAGTAATAGGTGTGTGGAAGAGACCTTGAATGTAAAGTTCAATGGATTTTCTTCTTTAAAAATCCCAGCAAACCCTACAGAATTGTTTGATCTAAATAAATTTACATTTGATAATGTGTCTGTTAAGATTAACCCTGGAGGTATACCACATTCTTCACCACAAGACTATGGATATGACATTGTGGTTCCACAATATAGAGTCACTTCCACAATAAGAGGAACAAATGTTACGAATAACTGTGAAAACTCTGCCACTGCTGGATCAACCACTGTTGATCCTTAATCCTCTGCCAGCTCATCAAATATAACCTCTGTTGATAAAAGTCCAACCATTGTGGATAAAAGTCAACGTGTTTTCACATCTCTCCCACCCACACCTCCACCTCCATTTTGGCTCTTCAAAATTGCCAATAGATGTTAGCTCAGATGATTCCCATTTGTAGCCTTTACCTCAAAATGCTATTATTCCATATAAGGGAGATCTAATCTACCTTAAAAGTCATCCATCTGATCAAATCATTGGCAACATCAATGAAGGGGTGCTCATTAGAAGTCAATCCCAAAACATTTGTATTTTTGCTAGTTTCCTATCTCTCACACAACCTATCAAGTACCAAGAGGCACTAAAAGATAACAGTTGGGTAGAAGTCATGCAAGAAGAGCTCCTTCAGTTTAAAAGACAACAAGTATGGGAACTTGTACCACTGCCAAAGGATGTAAGTCCAATTGGCACCAAATGGGTCTTCAAAAACAAAACTGATGAAAAGGGTATTGTTTTCAAGAATAAAGTTAGGCTTGTGGTTCAAGGTTACAGACAGGAAGAAGACATTGAGTATGATGAAACATTCGCTCCTATAGCAAGATTAGAAGCCATCACATGTTCTTACCCTTTGCTGCCAACTACAACATAAAGGTGTTTCAAATGGATATCAAAAGTGCATTCTTGTTTGGTAAGATCAAAGAAGAGGTATATGTTTGTCAACCTCCTAGTTTTGAAGGTGCATTTTTGTCACACCCTGGTCACAGCGGAAGCGCAAACGTGTGACTATGAGGTAATCATTGCATCCAATCAAGTAAACAAGTATAAATCAATAATGAAGCCATACTGATATAAATTTGCATTCCGACATTTACAACTAACCAAAATCAAGCTTAGTTAGGCCATTACAAGATCGCCGATGGAAGGTCATTAGAGCTTTCTTTGGAGCTTCATCTTCACCTTAATCTCACTTAATCTTGTGCAACTTTGTAAGATAATCTTTCATCATATTTAAGCTTCTTATGATGTCTAGTTTTTTGTTGATCATCTTGATTTAAAGAAAAATCAAACTTAAAAACCCTAACCTTACCTTAATAATCTACTAAAAATAGGTTATTTATGTGTATTATGTTAGCTAGCATGATTATGTTGATTTTGTAAAAGTAAGATGTTTAAAGTGGATGATCTTGTATGAATAACAATATAAATGATGATTTAAACATGGTGATGCTTAAATATAAACAAGATCATCAACCTCATGATCCATGAAGATTACTACAACTTAAAAATGATTTACTACATATGTGTGATATGTATAAAGAATAAACACCATATTTAAGTTATGATCATCTTAAAAAGTGTAGTAAACAAAGTGGTTTAAGGTGAAAACTTGATTTGAAAGTATAAGAAAAATGGTGACTTAAATGTTGTTAATAAATATGTGAGATCTAATATTTTTTAAGTAAAGTAGTTAAATATATGTTTACCAAGGAAATCATGGAAATGAGGATGAAAAAAAGTTTACAAATGAAGCATACAAAAGTGATATGTTAGCTTAAGTTGAAGATTGATCTTGATTATGGGTTTAAATATGATTTAAATACATTTTTGAAACATGGAAAACGCCATAGTTTAGGTGAAACTATGGCGAATTTTCTAAAAATATAATCGTGTTTAAAGAATAATTAATGGGGTGATTAACGGACTAGACGCGATTAGTGACCTAAACCGTCATTAATGGAAGTTTTAATGACAAGGGTTAAACCCTAACCTTCCAAGAGTTTAACAAGTATATATATATTTTTACAAGTTAAAAATTAGTATTTGTTTACATATTATATATATTATATTATATATATATATTGTCACCAAAAGTTTATGTGTAAATACATGTGTATGTATGTGTATGTATCTAGAGAGTTTAGGGTATACATCACAAAATACCCAACTTATACAACACCTCAAACACTTGAATAATTACCAAGTGTAAATAACATGAACGCATACACTTTTACAATACGCTTGAAACAATAATCGGACAAATGGAGTAATGCGAACAATGGTCGAATTTACACAATACACCGTCGCATCGTCTAGCAACGAACAAATCGCCAACATGAAGAGCTATTACGACGTTGGGTGATTTTCGACGCCAAATATATATGTTAAACGACAACGACGGCACATCTAAAAATGATATATTTTAGACACTTAACGAATATATATATCTATCGATGGCAAAATCCGGAAAGTTAAGATGTATAAGAATTACTAAGTGATTTTAGAAAAGTATATGAATATACTTAAAAGTCTATACTTAGTAAAATTACTAATGTAAGATTATAAGCATTTGGGCTCATGAAAATTATGTTGGGCTAGGCCCATTATATAAAAGACATGGGCAAGGCCCAATTACATAAAACATATGATAAGATGGGCTAAGCCAAAGGCATAAAATACATGGGCTATGCCCAAACATATAATTTCATGGGCTAGGCCCAGTCACATAAATTCATGGGCTAGGCCGAAACACATAAATTGCATGGGCTAGGCCCAATGACATAAATTACATGGGCTAGGCCCAATCACATAAAGACATGGGTTAGGCCTAATGACACAAATTATGTGGGCTAGACCAATCACATAAAGACATGGACTAGGCCCAATGACATAAATTTCATGGGCTAGGCCCAATCATATGAAGACATGGGCTAGGCCTAATGACACGCGTGCATGGTACGAGGACGTGTGAAGGGCGAGGCCCGTACACACACGGTCTAATAATGACAATATATATTATATATATATTTGAGACATATATGTATACAAAATATTAATCGAACAAACGAACTACCAACACTATAATAACATTAACATTGTTCTAATGTGATAAATATATACACAACAGGAATTCAAGATGAACAACTTGTACGAGGTCCAACGAGACCTAGGTGTCTAATGGAGTTAATACACATGTAGGTTACACACGTGTACGGACACCCGAATTCAAGAAGTATGACTTACGGAATGCAAAACTGTGAGTTCATTTAACTCCTATCAATTATTTCAAAGTTTTGTTTTAAAACTATCTAGGGGAAATACATGTCATAACAAACGGTATGTTAGCTATGGGGATAGATGATAACACGATCAATGTGCGTAAGTAGGATGATGACAAGAGCAACCATTAATCACTTAGTGACCAAGGTGCAAAAGGTATAGATCTATTGAGTTTGAGGCGCGCTACATTCCTGGTTGTTAAACCTTTAGGAGTGCTTTTGTGATTCCAATGATGTCAAAGTTGTCTCGATTTGGTTGCTTACTTATGGCACATATGCCAGGGTGCTCGCGACACACTGATAGATCCTTAGACTCCATGAATGCTAATAACATACTTAGATTTCATTACCGGATTACAAGCATGACACTTTGCAAGAAAACGTTAACTACATGAACTCGCCAACTTTTTTTGACTTTTTAAAATTACATGTATTTCAGGACGCAAGACTTGAGCCGGTGAAACACTTTGGGAAAATGGGAATGACATGAAAACGAATGCCACCTTTTGGAGGATTTGCCTTTTATATCCCAACCTCGTATGGGTATATAGGAGTCAAAACCTCATTATGCGTTTACGATGGAAACAACATTTTATTTTGAAGTAATGTATTTCAAACTATGTTTCTGATGACAATGTGAAACCAGTGAAAACTAGGAAATTTACTTTTGGTAAGTTGTAAATGTTAGAATGCAAATTTATATTAGTATGGCATCGTTGTTGATTTATACTTGTTTACTTGATTGGATGCAATAATTACCTCATAGTCACACGTTTGCGCTTCCGCTACGACCAGGGTGTGACAATTTTATCCTGATGATGTCTACAAGCTTAATAAATCTTTGTATGGCTTGAAAGAAGCACCAATAGCCTGGTATGAAACTATTTCCACATTTCTCTCATCTATTGGTTTTACAAGGGATGAAATTGACAAAACTTTATTTTTGAAGTGGAGAGGAAAGAAGTTGATGCTTGTCCAAATTTATGTGGATGGCATCATTTTTGGTCCACATGCACTACCATGTGTGAAAAGTTTAGACAACTCATCAGAAGAGTTTGAAATGAGTGCTATGGGTGAGCTCCAATGCTTTCTTGGTCTTCAAGTAAAGCAAATTGCAAAATGGTACTTTGATTCATCAAAGTAAGTATGTCAAAGAACTACATACAAAATTTGATATGAATGATCGTAAATCATGTAGCACACCCATGGCAACCACAAAGCTTGTCACTGTTGATGACAAAGATGAGTTGTTGATCAAACTCTTTATAGTAGTATGATTGGGTCTTTATTGTACCTAACTGCTTTTAGCCAGATATCATGTTTGCTACATGTGTTTGTGCCAGATCCTAGTCAGCACCTAGGAAGTAAAATCTCATTGCTATAAAAAGGATATTCAGATACATAAAAGGTGCTCTCACACTTGGTATCTGGTATCCAGCTAATGGAAATATTGAGCTTTCAGGTTATTCAGACAGTGATTTTGCTGGACGCCACACTACAAGGAAGTCAACATCAGGAGGCTGTCAATTCCTAGGCAATTGCTTAGTGTCTTGGTAAAGCAAAAAGCAAGCTGCAGTATCAACATCCACAGTAGAGGCTAAGTATATTGCTACTACAAGCTGCACTACTCAACTCCTATGGCTTCAAAATCAATTGCTGGATTTTGATGTAACTGCTCTAAAGACTCCTCTCATGTTGGATAGTCAAGCAACTCAAAACATCATAACAAATCCAGTCTCTCATTCTACAAACAAAACACATTGACATCAGACATCACTTTGTGAGAGATTGCTGTGACAAATGTTTTTATTCTATGCATCATGTTCCCACTAAAGATTAACTGGCAGATGTTCTAACCAAAATATTAGATACATCTACCTTTGAAAGTTTGATCTCTAGGATTGGTATGCTAAACATGGAATAAAAACAAAATTTTGTTTTCCATGTGTAAATAGCATCAAAATGTTTCAGAAAGTCAAAAATTCATCCTTAAAAATAGCTAAAATTGAAAATTTTCAATAAATCTATAAATTTTGCTCATAACCACTGTCTCTCAAAACCTCTGCTTGGCTCGAAAATCTATATGTTGCTAAAGGTGTATCCTCTGTTCTACATCCATTGTTGGTGAAACCACTCTTTTCCCAATCTACTGATAATATATCCTCTGATAGTGTAAAATCACCACTGTTCATTCCACTGTTCAGAACCACTGCTGGTATCCAGAAGAGGTTTCCAAACAACTGTCTTCCATAATCCAATAGAGTTTACACGTGGACAGATGTTAGCCATCAGATCTTTTGAAAACCGCTGCACGTCAGCTTTCACTTTTTCCTTTATAAACCCTATTCCACCCAAACAGAGTTTTTCACTGCCGTATTGAATTCAAAAATTCTCCAAAGGGTTATCTTCTTCACTAACCCTCATTCACTCTTCAATCATGACTCTGAACATCAAAAATCCTCACAACTACCTTCCTATCCTCGATAAAACAGATACTAATGCTGCTTTTCATGCAATGATCGATGTTCTACAAACATCATCATACAAGGATATTCTACTGGCAAAGGCTCCAATATATGTGGACACACTTAGACAATTTTGGACAAATGCTAAGGTTGAGATCCAGAACAAAAAGCCATTTGCTATTATGTCAAAGATTGGACAGTCTCTTGTCCAAATTTCTCCATCCACCATTTCCACCACATTTGGTCTAAATGACCTAAATGACCCCACTTCCTTCTCAAAGAAGGATTTACACGATAAATTCATTGAGCGTGGTTACGAAGGTCAAATGACAGGTATTACCATCTATAAACCTGAATTTACTACTGACATGAAATTTTTTTTCCATACTTTACTGTTGTGTTTGTCAGCTAGACAACTTCTTTTAATGAAATACCTTTAAACATTCAGTATCTGGGTTATGCTATTTTAACAAAATCAAAATTTATTTTTCCCAGGTATTGTTTTCTGACTTGGTTGCAAACTATAACAACATTTCCAAAAATAAAGGTTTTCTTATACACACTAGGCTGTTGCGTTATTATCTTCAAAAACAAGTTTCTGAAACTGATTTTCAACAAGGTGACATTTGTGAAATTGGCAGCCTTAAACCTGAACTTTTACAAGACTCTCTAACCAAAAGCCGAAGGGGAATGAGCCAATTTTAGATACTAAATATCCACTACTCTAACCTCTGTTGCTGAGCCCATTGCTCCTAGTGAACATGACACTATAACCAGTGCTGTGCAACCCCCACCAGAATCTACCAAAAGAAACCCTTCCAAATCTTTAAAAAGAAAACCAAAAAGGTAACTCTGGAAGATGAGATCCAAGAGGATATACCTATCACAACACCAAAGTCACTTGTAACCACTACTGCTACTTCCTCACAACAGATGAAACAAAGATCTCCACCTAGCCAAACTCCACATAAGGAACAAGTTGTATCCATAGAGACACCACATTATGAAGCTCTTAATTCACTTGAATCAATCTTCAACAGCCCCTCTCCCAGGGTAATATCTCTTTCTACACCATAACCCACTCCCACTTCTCCAATACCACCACATTTATACCTTTGCTTGATGCAATAGAGAAAACTCAGACATACATCATCCCTCTCACTCACCCATTAAAGAGAGTCAACTTCTACATTTGATTGAGTCATAAGAAAACTCTATCTGCTAGCCCACAAGCATTTGAGGAGGCTACACCCCTTGAGTTACATGTAAATCTTGGTGGTATTTCAAGTGAAGCAACCACTACAACTGATGACACAACAGTGTTTCAGTTGGACAGTGGTTACATTAGTAAGACTTCCTTGAAGGCAACAATTGCTGAGGCTACAACAGTAACCATTGTCCTAGTTGGAAGTCCCAAGTACCAAGACAAAGGGGCATTTGGTTTTGAAAACATTGAGATTCCTCACATTGATGATCCAAATACAATTACATCTGGTAGGAATTTAGATGATCCTATTAACTTAGGTGATAAATTATAATACAAATAATTGATGGAGAGAATCACTACCATGGAATCATCCATTGATGAAATCCAATACATGATGAAACAAGTGCTACAAAATTTCAACCTCAACCATCACCCATGCTAATGAGCTATGGAAAGTTGTGCAACCAATTATCCTAGCTCAGAGACAATTGGCAGATATTCGCATGAGACACAATGAAGTTAATCAGAAATATGATCGAGGCTGGATACAAAGATACACAAATAGATATTTAAAACCATCAAAGATCATTTATTGAAGACAACTGGCTCTGCCCACGGCTACATTTATGTTGAAGAAACAGAAGATGAGGTCAAAAATGGGGAGAATGATTCACTGAGAAAGTTGCAGCCTGATTTAAGTGCTACACCAAAGGTGCAACAACAGAGTAAATGCTGAAAATAGAAAGTTAAGATTTTGAAAACAAACACACAAAACAAAAAAAAAAAAAAAGAAAAAGAAAAAAGGAACCCACTGTTCACAAAACTTGCAATGTATATAGTGTGTAATGTGAAGATAAGCTAAAATTGATTTAATTGATTTTAAAAAAAAATTAGAAACCGGGGAATTTATCTACCAATGTTTGATCGGCTACACATTGTTTACCGAAATTGTACATTTGTATCACCGCTGATTGGTGCGATCCCGCTACATGGAAGAAACGTATTATTGCGTTTGACCTGTTTCCATATCCACACACAAGTGACTTTTTTTTTATAAATTTTAACTTATGTATATCAACTTTTAATTTACATAACAAAATCTTTCCATTTGGTTCGATAACATCTCAAAAAACAGATGTGTTGTTGAAAAATTAAAAATAAGATATAAACCGATTTGTAACAATGATTTTTTTCATACTCGAATGTTGCACATATTATTAATTTGATGGAGCAAGACGGCCTCGCGTGTCCATTGGTTGATGGATTCCTATTTTTTTTTGACTAACGCTACATTATGTTTTTAAACAAAATAAGCAACGACACACAACATACCAAAAATTGTGTCATGATATGGAATCCACCTATTTAGGTCCGAATTGAGACGTACCTACTAAGTGGAATTCGACCTTTGCAATGATTCATAGTGCTTAACGACACATACAAACTTTGCAAAGTTTTCATAAGATCTTGCAAAATATGGTCGAGTAAGCCCGTTCCCGGAGGCGGGCTGGGAAATTATTGAACAACTTACTGATTTTCTTGAAGTGTTTAAAAACGCAACTACAAGATTGTTGGGAACATATTATCCCACTAGTAGTTCTGAGACACTTTACGAATTATATTGTATGGGTAACAAAACAAACGAGTATGAGTTTAAAAATGATTTGTTCACACAAACGATACCAGCAATGAAAGAAAACGTAAAAAGCCTAGCTACAGACTTGGCTTTAAATTCATGCTTAAATACAGCATGTGTTGAAACTGTAATCAAGTACCTAGTTACGGACTTGGGTTTTACATAGAAGACCTGAATTGCGCAACCAAAGCCTAGCTAAGTTAAAAAAATTCAAGAAAACATATGATTTTTATTTAACACCATATGGTCCCAACATATGATGGATACAAGAACTAGTTGTCGGTAGTAGCACATGCTAGTCGACTAATAACCCAAAACTAAATTTATTTTATACCATGACAAAGAAACTAGTTGTGCCGGTAGTAGCACGGGTAACACTCCAGTTAGCGAGCTCGTCTTGCTTAAATCAAGGATTTTATAACCCTCGGCTATTGATCAGTTTGACTTTTTGGCTTGGTGGAAAGGAAAGAAAACCCAATTTCCCATCCTCACCTCTATAGCCCATGATCTACTAATTATCCAAGCTTCTACAGTAGCTTCAGAATCGCATTTGCTTAAAGCATCACTTTGACACGGTGGATCGTATACATTTGGAGTGTTGAATACGAAGCATTAGTTGAAGGACCAATACACGACAAAGAAGTGGATATGGGATTAAGTAATCCACTAACCGAGGAAAGAGACATATACGCCTCATCGGTTTGCGGCCTAGGTTTTACAAGCAAAGAATAAACACTTATTAGTTACTTAAATATAAAATATGCGCTTTTTTATTGATTTTCTCTTTTTTTTCATTGAAAACCGAAATATTAATAACCGAGAATTTTATTTTTTTTGTCAACTAATAAATGTGTGAAAAAACCGAACTGGTTTGAAACCGAAATTGAAACAGAACCAAAATGAAACGATGTTCAAACTCACCACATCGGTTTGGAACGGGAAGAAAACCGCCGGCCAAATCGGTTTGGCCAAAAACCGGTACAAGGCCAAACCAGTTCAGAACTGAAAAAAAATTGATTTTAGCTATCTCTTGGTAGGTGGTAACATAACTACAAATGAAATGGAAAACTCGATGCGTTATATTTACTTAAGTTTAGAAACCGGTATACATGAATAACTGTTCAGGCATGTTTATGGTTACAATGAAGGGGAGAGGACATACTAGGAAGTATAATTTAGCTAATAAGGTTAGGCAGCCATTATAACCACTAGATTAGTAATGAATGATAGGATTAAAGAAATGAAATCCATTAGTTTAAAGAGGCGCATGGGTTTTTAGAGAGTATTATGGTCCCTCCAATTGAATAGTTTTGCTCTCCTCCCTCCCCCCCCCCACCAAACGTTAATAACTCTTTTATATGACCATTTACATGAACTTTTTTTATAAAAAAGTAACATCGAACGTTTTATCTTTAAAATGACTATACTATTGCAATATATTTTGAAAAAAAATCGAAAAACCAGATGCGTGAAAACACAATGGGCATCACCACATACTATAACACAATGAAACATCGAATTCAAAAATGCAATGGACTAAAAACACAATAAAATGTGTTTCTTCATTGTGTTATAAAACGTAATAAACTAAAAACACAAAAATGATGCTATAAAACATAATGGATTAAAAATATAAAAAAAAATTAGCATGGTTAGTTCCTTGTGTTTTAAAATTAACATAAGCATGGAAACAATGAGTAAAAACAGTCACGTTTTACAAATTCCATGTGTTTTACACTTTATTTATAACACTAATCATGTGATTCATGTACTCAAGAAATTGTCTATCTCTTTATTACTTTCACAACTCAAGAACCTGATGGCATCTCATTGTGTTATAAAAGAATATTTAATCATCAAAAATCCACTTTCCTTTCATCAAAATGGTGACAACGTTTATCAATAATTGCCATTCAATATTACTTGGCCAACATCACCAATAATTGTCATTTAACATTTAAAAATCATTAAAACCCATTTATGCATGAACACAATCTCATGTATCAAAAACGCAATGAAATATTCTACATTTCTACAGCATAAAAGCCACGAAGGTTGAAGATGATTACAGTAGTTAAGTGTTGAACTCTTGGTCAATCCGGTTGCTTCGGGTGGAGGTTGGCACTGGAGAGGGTGGTCTGGGCAGGCACCGTAGAGGTGGCGAGGCGGGCACCGATGTGGTTAGGTAGGTGCTTAATCTGGGCAAGTGTTATGGTTGGGAGTTTGTTGTGTGATTGAATAGTGGGGTGGTGATTGACGGTGGTGGAGTGGCTGGTGTTGGTTTTCGAAGGGGTGATGGGTTGCCAGTGGTGGTGAGGGGTGTGGGTGACGAGAGTAGTTAGTTGTGAAGATAGGGTTGGGTTGGGTGAAAAAGATGAGTGGTGACAATGTTGTTCGTGTTGGACCAAGACACCCCTCCCACTTGTTTTTCTACTTTGCCACATGTAAGGCTAGGATGCATTCTTAGGCTTCCTACCAACATCAAACTTCCTATTTGATTCTTTCCCTTAATAAAGATATAATATTGAATACATAAATGAAAAGGCAGAACAAGTATATACTATTTTTATTAAACGGCAAATACATACACACACTATATTCTTCTCCTAAAAGTACACCCTTGTCTACCATGAGACTCGAACATCATAAGGAGCAACACTACTATGTACACACTTGTCAAGCATATGAGATAAGCATAATGCCTATGAGTACAGGTGATTTGTACTGGCTCCAAAATGGCCTAAATAACATCATGCTATTCATGTGAGTACTAACAACTAAAAATTGCATAACAATTATGTCCATTCTTCTACATGTAGCCATAACCATGGGAATCAAGGTAGGAGTAAAAATGATTCTGCACCGCTAGGTTTAGCGTTGAATTTATGGGCCATGGCTACTTCATGAGTTCTATTGCTCTGACCCAAATATGGGTTGATGAGATGTTATGTTGTACCATTTCATTTCATGTTTATAATATACAATCCAACCCATGAGACCGAATGAAAAAAAAAGCAGGGGGGTGGGGAGGAATACATAAGGGCTTCTTTTGAGAGAATGAAATAAGCTACGTAATACTTGATTCCATTTTCTTCCTCTGACAAACAAACCAATTTTCATTACCCATGAATGGGTTATTCCATTCATTTTTAATTATCTCATACCAAACACTACCTAGAGGTGGCACTTTAACCTCTTTTGATATAGTAGGTTGATTTTGTGTTATGTATCATAAGTTATCACTAATGGGTCAGGTGGTTAATGAAATTTTAGCTAAAAAGGAAGCAAGTAAAACGGGTGGAAATCTCCTATAGTGTATTAATTACGTACAAACTCATAAATCACCTTATTAAAAAACATTGGATTATTATTGAAAAGTGGTTTTGGTAACCATATTTAACGTATTAAATATTCATAAAAGGTTCGAAAATAAGCGCCCTATATAGAAAAATTACACGTTAACATGCTTAGTCGGTACATATTGCCACCTTTAGTAAATGTAAACATTTTCTCCGCATAAACAAGCAGGTCCCCGATTTGTAAGCGCAAAAAAAAATGGAACAGCCAAGAGCACAACAATGATTCTTTATCAAGTCAACAGTATTGTATAAAGAAGGTCGAACAAGTAAACAACTATCTCGAAACGTTTTCACCAAATAGGAATCCTGAGCTTACATTTCCTTACGAGTCTCTTTCACCGTCTTTCAATACTTGATTAGGGGCCCTTTTTATCCTAGCTCCTCCTTTCACTTCTACACTCTAATATTATCAACACTAACACTCTGTTCCCGAATTTAATAAACATAAGAAAAGAATCGAAAGGAAATTAAGGTGAGAAAAGAAAGGAAAATAAAGGAAGGGACATAATCTATTTCATGTTCCATAGTTCAAAGGAAAAGAAAGGAAATTTAATTTTTATGTGTTCCCGGGTTGAAAAGGAAACAGAAAAGAAAACTATGATTTTACAATAATGTGCTTAATGTTAATGTTATTGAAGTTTATTACCTATAAACAAAACCAATTTTCAAGTCCACGTACAGTACCAATTTGGATTATAGGGAACAAAATATCATGCAGCCAATTGTTTTATTACTTTGATGGTATTAATGTTGCTCACCTTTAATTGAACTATTGAAACGAAAAAGAAATCAAAAATATGTGTCTTTTCAATTAGTTTTATCATGTGGAGTTTTTATATATTGTCAGGAAGCAAACGTTGAAAGTGAAGTCTTCAAACAATCAGTAAAGAATCTTTCACCAACAATCCTTGTCAAACTAGCGACATGTATGACACCTAAAAACGTTTACTTTATGCAACTTCCTACTAAAATACAACAATTCCTTCAAGAATCTACAGAAATAGGCAAACGAAACTATAAACTATACAAGTGTAGAGTTGAAACTCATACCTGGTTATGATATCAATTGAGATAGAGAACTATGGTGCTATCGAGAGGAGCAGAGTCAATGATTTTGGCGCCAGAGAAAAGAAACGACTAAATTAGGCTAATACGCTATGTTTATTTATAACGAATTTGAGGGCAATTTAGAAAATTTTAAAAAGTCACAAATTCATAACAATCTTTTCTCACAAATCTCCCCAAATTGGGAGGACGAAGATTTGCATCAATCTTTCATTGGTTTCTCATCACTTCTCTTCACTGCCCTCTCTAAACAAAACTATTGAACGCATTTTTTATCCTCTTCCTTCCAATTCTTTTCTTTTATCTTCCCTTGTTAAATGAAACTCGGGGAACACAGTGTAAGTCCCAATTCCCCTTCCGCACCACAACACGATGTCGCCCCTTATATATACCTGATTTGGTGCCCCTAAGAGAGTGGGCGTTGGACGGTCACTCACCTGGCTCCTCCTCAGGGCCGGCCTTGCCCTCAAGCACTCGAGAATGAACACTTTTACTACACACTTTAATTTCAGTAGACTACAAAACAATGACTGAGCATGCTACGTCAATAAACATTTCATGACAAAAGCAAACCTCGTCATGTGTGTGTCCAATCCATATTTTTTTTACTCGGGTCACACATTTAAAAATTTGGTTTATTCTATGAATATTTTTTTTACCAAGTTGGGTTATCAAAATTAACAAAATCTTTACAAGTAATTTACATTTTAGGTACGGCAACCACATAACCAATCTCTAAATTTAAGTAACACTAAATGTCTAAAATAATTTCAAGACACCTATACTTCTCTTCCCTTTAGGGTCTGTTTTGGCATAGGGTAATGAAATGAGCAAAAGTAATGAAATGAATCTTTACCATCCTAGAATCTTGTTCTACCATGTGAAAATGGAATAAGTCATTCCTTTGTGTTGTTTGGTAGGAAAGAAAACTCGAAGGAATTAAACCAGTGGTGAATGACGGTGGTCGTGGATTGTGGTAGTGGGAGTTGGTGGTGAGCGATTGTGGGTGGTACAGTTATGTGGTGGTGGTGGTAATGAAGGGTGAAAAGGTGAATGGAATGAAAGGGGGATAAAATGAATTTGGGGTGTTTTGAGGAAATGGGAATTCTTGTGTAATATGTGATTTCATTCCATTGACTAACCAACATCATTTTTTTCATCCCCTTACAATGGTACATTCCAATTCGCCACACTTTCCTACCTGCCAAACACTACCTTAGCTTTATTGTGTCATCATCTCAAAAATTTTCCGAAAACATACGGTGTCACTGGAGTGACAAATACAATTTTATTTTATTTTACTATACTACAAAATGCAACTTATGAACACTGTTTTATCACAAGGTTTGCATGTATATGTAGAAACGGGATCAGGAGAAAACGATTGAAAGTGTGAAAACGGTGAGAACGGACCCTAGTCGAACACGTGTCAGGGGGGCGCTAAATGATATGCGGGGTACGATTGTCATTGTTCAAGTTCGCATAATAGATGACGTTATAATTCATTTTAAAACATAAGTCCATTAGATATCGCGTGTTGTTCTTTATTCTTGTTTCTATGGCGTTATTTTCAAAATTATTTTACAAAACAATATTTTTGAAAAATGTTGTTTTCATTAAAATGTTTTAGGGTTATAGTAAATATGAATTATGGCGTTTTCATTGTAACATTCGTCGAAAACGGGTTTCAAAACCCACTTCATTTATTAATAAAATATTCAGTTATAATTTTTCGTTGCGTATTTATTGCTCAAATAAATTTTAAACAATACATAATTAATAAATATATTAGAATTTAAAAACCATAATTTATAAATAATAATAAATAATGAGAAAAAAATAAAATGCAGACGCCGGGTTTCGAACCCGGGTCACCCACAAACCCAAACACACAACACACCGCTCCGCCACACACTTCACTTGTGATAAACAAGGAAACAAATAACACTTAAGGTAAAATCAGAAAATCAAATCCGGTAATTAGCGCGCCCAGAACTAGTCATCACCGGAAAAATCGGCAATCCGCGATTTTTGCCATTTTCCTTTTGACTAAAACACGATAACCGACTTAGACATCGGTTATAACCGATGTCTAACCATCAATCTCGCTCATAACCGTCGGAAAGTCTTCAATCGCGAACCTTGACTCAATTCAAACCCAAATCAGCCTGTTTCCACTATAAATACCCACTCAATCTTCCGGAAATCCTTTCGCTCAGAACCGCACACTTTTTCGAAGTTGAAATTCCTCAAAAGCTCGTCGCCGGAGATTTCCAATTTCGCCGGAATCGCTAGTCAGAAAACCGCGTTCATTCATCGGTCGGTATAACTGTCTAAACTTCTCTGCTATCTCTTAATTTATACTTTAATCATTCCAACCAATAATCAAAACTGTTAAAAGTTCATACAGCCGGACATTGCAAATCAGGGCCGATGACACTTGCCGGAAAACCGAAGCAAACCCGTTGTTCTGGTATACCATATCATTTAATTTGTCTGTCCATTTCAATCAAGTATAAGTCGTGAACGATTAAACAAGAACAGTCGGAATTCACTGTTCTGTGTTTTTATAAATGAAGAAGACGAAGTTGAGTTGTGTATTAATATAATTAAAACCAGATAATTAAACGGGTTAGACACACAGTCCAGCGGTGGACTGTGTGCACAAACAATACACACGTCCCGAGTTCGAATCGCACACGTACCAACTTTCGGAATTAAAACCAACATTTTTAGAACTGAATCAGAACAAGTCACAGGATGTTTATAAGAGTAATATAATCCATTTGTTAAACAGATTAGACACACAGCCCAACTGGTTGGGCTGTGCGCACTCGAACCGAAGGACCCGAGTTCGACTCCGGGTCCCTGCAACCGGTTCGGCCATATAAATCATTTTTAATAAAAAAACCAAATAAGTTTAAAATTAATTAGTATATAAATATAATTAAAACAGAGAACATTTCGGGTTAGACATGTAGCTCAGTTGGTAGAGCTGCGTGCACATATACGAGAGGTCCCGAGTTCGAACCTCACTCAGCTCATATAAAAACACAGTCCGACCGGTCAAGACCCGGTCAATGGTCAAAAAAAGTCAATTTTTTTATTTCTTTTTATTTATTTATTTAATTAGAAAATTATTTAAAAATACTTAAAAATAAGATTATTAAGGTTAGAAAATTTCCTTAAACTCACAAAAATAAATCTAAAAAAAATCCCATTTAAGAGCACTAATTAAAAATATTAATCTCAACCAAAATCCATTTATTTACCAAATCATTTCGTTATTATTTTAGGTTAGTTTTTCCCTCGTCGATCGAATCTTAAAATTCGTGCGCATCCAACGTCATCAAAGAACGCACCCAATGTGAGTGAATCTCTATGAATTCCCCGTTTTAATCATGTTTTGGGGTGTATCATGTGTTGCATAATTCTTTTTATATATATATAAACACTTGTGCATACATCATTATCCGTGACCAAATGTGTATCAATTGTTGTGTAGATGATATGTAGATTGGTTTTATCATTTTCAGTGCACGCATTTCATTAGGCCCATCAGTTCCCCGTGGGAGACGGGTTGAGCATCAGGTGCCTCATAAGATCGGCTCCGTTTGATTGAGCCTTGATCTCACATTCATCATCATTCATATCATATACTCATCCAAAGTGGTTTGTGTTTGTTTATTTATATATTTTTGCTCACATGTGATTATTGCACAAATTTTCCTTATTAAATAAAATAAGAAATTAGTAACAATGTTTTATTTAGGTTCACTCGCCAACTTTTGTTGACCCAAAATATCCCCCGTTTTACACATGATACAGGTGATCCAGCTGAGACAAGAAACACATAGGAAGGCCTAGAAGAATAAACAAGTTTAAGCTTGGGAATAATTAAATAGTTTCAATTTCTTGTAATTGTATGAATTTTGTTTTGGATATTTAAGTTGTAATTTGAATTTAATAAATATGAAACATTTTAGTAAAGATCATGTGATAACCCAATTATGCCCCGACTCTTATTCCGCTGCGGGTAGGGGTGTGACAGATTGGTATCAGAGCCATGACTATAGGGATATAGGAAGGTTATTAGACCCTTAGAGCCTATACTATAGTTGATTAAAATTTAAATTGCTTATGCGTTACATACAAAATTCATGATGTTTATATGCTTTATATTTATTGTTACACTCAATGTTATGCAAGCATGCTCACAAATACATAATATTATACAATGCTCATCATGAATCATATCCTCATAACATATCATATCCATGAGAGCACACACCTCACGATTTCCGTGATTTTTGTAATGATTTTTGTATTTTCAAATCACATCAAAGTGAGTTCTCATGACGGGCATGTAGTAACTGGAAGGGTACGAGTACCGGTAGTCGGAACGTCCTGTCTAGGCTTGGCATTCGTATAAATCCAAAATAAAGGACCAGTTTGCCTACCTGGGGACTAACGATGAGAGTACGAAGGACCTATTAGGCCAAAGCATGCTATACCAAACGTCGTGTGAGCTAACCCCACTTTGAGTTGTCATTGTGTCTACACGTGGACACCCTCCTACCATACATCTCGCAATTATATTTTCCGATTTTCATTCGGGTGGTGCGAGTGTTAATCCGCCAACACCAATGTGAAACCTACCAAGCCCAATAGTCATGGGGGCCCACATGACTACACATGCGATGGTATGGGGGACATTGGAGGCCCAAACATGAGCAAACCCAAGACATCCTATGGATGTAGTTGCATTATTGTCAGTTATGTTATTTTCATTCTTTTAACGACACATGACACCTAAAAAATTCTTAAATCACAATCTTCCTATGTATGTTCCTGTAGATGTCGGCTAGGCAACTACGTGGAGGTAGAAAGTCAGGAAGATCAAATGAACGCTTGGCCACACAAATTGCTAAACAAATGGCCGCAGTGCTTCCTGACATCGTGATTCAAGTTCAACAAGCTCTCACCACAAATCCCATCAACCCTCCCAATCAAGAAGACCAGAGCGTCGCCAACCCTCCCTCCAAAAAGTGCTCTTACAAACACTTCAAATCTTGCGATCCCCCAAGGTATGAAGGGACCGAAGGTGCTACTGCTCTCTTTCACTGGTTTGAAGAAATGGAGAACACTTTCCTCAATTGCGATTGTCCCGAGGATCGCAAGGTACGTTATGCAAGTGGAAGACTGTTTGGGGTAGCCCTTACCTGGTGGAACACGGAAAAGGGTAAACGAGGAGTTGAAGATGCCATGGCCTTAACATGGGAAGAGTTAAGGGAACTCATGACAAGACGCTTCTGTCCAAGAAGCGAAATCAAAAAGTTGGAAGATGAATTCCACGCGCTAAAACAAAAGGAAGGAGATCACACTTCCTATAACAAGAGATTTCTCGAACTGAACCAGATGATCCCTAATCTGTTCACCCCCGTGTACCGCTTGGTTGAACATTACATTCGAGGTCTTCCTTCGAAAATTCAAGACTCAGTATTAAGCACTTCGACTGCAACACTTGAAGTTGCGATGGAGTTAGCTACAGAACTCACTGAAAATCGCATTCGAAACGGTAAGTTCAAAGATGAAAAGAAGAAAGCACCCATAGAGACCTCATCTACAAACCACTCAGTCTCCTCCTCAAAGTTTGCTGGTAAGAGGAAACGAAACAGCAAGAATTTTGCTGTCACTCAAACCAACCCTCCTATCACCGCTGCACCAATCACCCAAATTGCTCCCTCAGCTGCACCATTTAAAAAGCCATACACCGGCCCACACCCAAAATGCAACCGTCGTCAATACCATCACCCTCCCGAAACTCTTTGCCAACATTGCACCAGCTGTGGCCGTGCGAGTCACACCATTCAAACTTGTCGCACTCTTCAACGAACGAACCGCAATCAACCCCCAACCCAAACCCACTATCAGATAGTGGGTCAAGCCCAATAACCCTTACTTCTACCATCTGCACAACACATAGCCCAATCCTACTACCA
The DNA here is from genome assembly GCA_947069175.1 of Scalesia atractyloides. Classification (NCBI taxonomy): domain Eukaryota; kingdom Viridiplantae; phylum Streptophyta; class Magnoliopsida; order Asterales; family Asteraceae; genus Scalesia; species Scalesia atractyloides. The sequence goes on along the minus strand of CAMTDV010000020.1, from coordinate 37,805,567 downwards.
ACCCAACTACCCCATGATGCAACCCATGCGAGCTTGTTACAACTATGGAGACCCAAACCACTTCAGAAACACTTGTCCACGCTTAGTGAACATCATCCATGCTCAAGCCCAAGCGAACCCAGTAAACCAAGCCAACCAAGCTCCTCCACCTGCCAGAGGAAGAGCTTTTAACATCAATGCCAACCAAGCTAGGGCTGACAACTACGTTTCTCATCAATGGTAGTTATGCATCCATATTATTCGATACTGGTGCGGATAAGAGTTTTATGTCCTTAGAATTTGAACCTATCCTCAACCAAACTCGTGTTAATCTCATGGAATCTCTAACGGTGGAAGTTGCTGACGGAAAACCCGTTTCATTAAATTCTGTTATACGCGATTGTACCCACTCTAAACGATCACGATTTTCCAGTTGACCTCATTCCTATGAAGTTGGGAAGTTTCGATGTTATAATCGGTATGGACTGGCTCAGCCAGCATCACGCTGAAGTAGTGTGCCGCGAAAAGTTCATTCGCATTCCTCTGGCAGACGGTCAGACCCTACGTATTTTTGGAGAAACCCCTTCGAAAGGACTCAAACTAATGTCCTGCCTTAAAGCCCGAAGATATCTCCGCAAGAACTATGTCGCATTCCTAACTCACGTCGTCAAAAAGGGAAACAAGGAAAGGAAACTCGAAGATATTCCAGTTGTGAAAGAATTCCCACAAGTTTTTCCCGACGACATTTCAGGACTCCCTCCTATGAGAGAAGTCGAATTCCACATCGATCTTGTACCTGGCGCTACACCAGTCCCAAAATCTCCTTATAGGTTAGCCCCATCCGAAATGCAAGAGCTGGCCAGTCAACTGCAAGAGCTGACTGACAAAGGATTCATACGTCCTAGCTCCTCGCCTTGGGGTGCACCTGTTCTCTTTGTGAAGAAGAAAGATGGAACGTTTCGCATGTGCATTGATTATAGAGAACTCAACAAGTTAACGGTTAAAAATCGCTATCCACTACCTCGCATCGATGACCTCCTAGACCAACTTCAAGGCGCCACCTGCTTTTCAAAAATCGACCTTCATTCTGGTTATCATCAGCTCAGAGTGCACGAAGAAGATATCCCAAAGACCGCCTTCCGGACTCGTTATGGTCATTACGAATTCATGGTCATGCCATTCGGTTTAACCAACGCCCCCGCTGTCTTCATGGATCTAATGAATAGGATATGCAAACCCTACCTCGACTGTTTCGTCATAGTCTTCATCGAAGATATTCTTATCTACTCCAAGTCTAAATCCGATCATGAGCGACACCTTCAACTCATCCTTACACTTTTAAGGACTGAAAAGCTCTACGCTAAGTTCTCAAAATGCGAATTCTGGTTGAGAGAAGTACAATTCCTTGGACATGTCGTCAATGACAAGGGAATACATGTCGATCCTTAAAAAATCAAGGCAGTACAGGAATGGCAATCGCCACGTACCCCTACCGAAGTAAGGCATTTCTTGGTTTGGCTGGTTACTATCGCCGCTTCATTGCCAATTTTTCCCGTATTGCTGTACCACTCACGGCTTTGACTCATAAAGGAAAACCCTTCATATGGGGACCTAAACAAGAAGAAGCCTTCCAAACTCTAAAGCAAAAACTTTGTGACGCACCTATCCTCACACTCCCTGAAGGTTGCGATGACTTTGTAGTATATTGCAAACGCATCAGGGCAAGGGCTAGGCTGTGTATTAATGCAAAGAGGAAAAGTGATATCCTATGCTTTTAGGCAACTCAAGGTTCATGAGAAGATTTACACCACCCATGACCTGGAACTTGGAGCCGTTGTGTTCGCTCTCAAGATATGGAGACATTACCTCTACGGTACCAAGTGTGAAATATACACTGACCACAAAAGTCTCCAACATATCTTCAACCAAAAGGAGTTGAACATGAGGCAACGAAGATGGGTCGAACTTCTTAACGACTACGACTGTGAAATTCGGTATCATCCTGGCAAGGCAAACGTGGTGGCTGATGCACTCAGTCGAAAAGGTTATGCGAACTCCATTCGTCTTCTCTGTTCGCAAATCATAACCGACATCAAAGATCGAATCCGAGCAGCTCAACATGTTTCTGTAACAGAAAATGACGTACGCGATGAGCTGTCATGTGGAGCTGAACTCAAAATCGAAACCAAATCCGACGGTATTCTATACTATTTAAATCGCATATGGATTCCTGATCGCGATAACCTTCGTGATTTTCTCATGAATGAGGCGCACAAAACACGGTACTCTGTACACCCAGGAGCCGACAATATGTATCAAGACCTACGATACACCTACTGGTGGCCTGGCATGAAAAAGATATCGCTGTTTTTGTTTCCAAGTGCCTTACCTGTTCCAAAGTAAAAGCTGAACATCAAAGACCTTTAGGACTTCTAGTCCAACCCGAAATACCTGTATGGAAGTGGGAAAACATAACCATGGATTTCATCACCGGGTTACCTCGCACCTCCAGTGGGTATGACACTATATGGGTAATAATCGATCGTCTTACAAAGTCATCTCACTTCATTCCGATTCGCGAGGACTTCAAGAACGAGAAGTTAGCTGGTATCTACATCAGCGAGATCGTAAGCCGTCATGGTGTACCTTTAAGCATCATTTCAGACCGTGATGGTCGTTTCACTTCACGAACATGGCGAGCCTTACAAACCGCTTTGGGTACACGATTAGACCTCAGTACCGCTTTTCATCCTCAAACTGATGGTCAATCTGAACGCACCATCCAAACTCTTAAAGACATGCTTCGAGCATGTGTCATAGACTTCAAAGGGAATTGGGACGCTCATCTACCATTAGTTGAATTTTCGTACAACAATAGCTATCATTCAAGTATCGGCATGGTCCCTTTCGAAGCTTTATATGGTCGTAAGTACCGATCTCCAGTATGTTGGCACGAAATTGGGGAATCACAAATCACCAGTCCAGAATTAATTCAAGAAACAACCGACAAGGTCATTCAAATTCGAAACAATCTTCTAGCGGCTCAAAGTCGTCAAAAGAGTTATGCAGACAAACGACGAAAGCCCTTGGAGTTTGACATTGGTGATCAAGTACTTTTAAAAGTATCACCGTGGAAGGGAATGGTTCGTTTTAGCCAGAAGGGCAAGCTAGCACCACGCTACGTAGGACCTTTCAAGATACTCGAAAGAGTAGGTCCTGTAGCATACAAGCTTGACCTACCAGAAGAGCTCAACAGAATTCATCCCACATTCCACGTATCAAACTTGAAGAAGTGCCTCGCCGATGAAAACCTCCATATTCCTCTAGAAGACATTCAAGTCGATGAATTTATGCACTTCATTGAAAGACCAGTAGAAATCATGGACTTCGGAGAGAAGCGTTTAAGACGAAGTCGTATTCCAATTGTCAGGGTACGTTGGGAGTCAAAACGAGGACCTGAGTTTACTTGGGAACGTGAAGACTCAATGCGCAAAAAATACCCGCATCTTTTTCATGTTACCACTACTTAAATTTCGGGACGAAATTCCTAAAAGTAGGGGATACTGTAACATTCGTCGAAAAACGGGTTTCAAAATCCGCTTCGTTTATTAATCAAATATTCAGTATAATTTTTCGTTGCGTATTTATTGCTCAAATAAAGTTTAAACAATACATAGTTAATAAATATATTAGAATTTAAAAACCATAATTTATAAATAATAATAAATAATGAGAAAAAAATAAAATGGAGACGCCGGGTTTCGAACCCGGGTCACCCACAAACCCAAACACACAACACACCGCTCCGCCACACACTTCACTTGTGATAAAAAAGGAAACAAATAAAACTGAAGGTAAAACCAGAAAATCAAATCCGGTAATTAGCGCGCCCAGAACTAGTCATCATCGGAAAAATCGGCAATCCGCGATTTTTGCCATTTTCCTTTTGACTAAAACACGATAACCGACTTAGACATCGGTTATAACCGATGTCTAACCATCAATCTCGGTCATAACCGTCGGAAAGTCTTCAATCGCGAACCTTGACTCAATTCAAACCCAAATAAGCCTGTTTCCACTATAAATACCCACTCAATCTTTCGAAAATCCTTTCGCTCAGAACCGCACACTTTTTCGAAGTTGAAATTCCTCAAAAGCTCATCGCCGGAGATTTCCAATTTCGCCGGAATCCTGCCGGAATCGCTAGTCAGAAAACCGCGTTCATTCATCGTCGGTATAACTGTCTAAACTTCTCTGCTATCTCTTAATTTATACTTTAATCGTTCCAACCAATAATCAAAACTGTTAAACAGTTCATATAGCCGGACATCGCAAATCAGGGCCGACGACACTTGCAGGAAAACCGAAGCAAACCCGCTGTTCTGGTATACCATATCATTTAATTTTTCTGTCCATTTCAATCAAGTATAAGTCGTGAACGATTAAACAAGAACAGTCGGAATTCACTGTTCTGTGTTTTTATAAATGAAGAAGACAAAGTTGAGTTGTGTATTAATACAATTAAATCCAGATAATTAAACGGGTTAGACACACAGTCCAGCGGTGGACTGTGTGTACAAACAATACACACGTCCCGAGTTCGAATCGCACACGTACCGACTTTCGGAATTAAAACCAACATTTTTAGAACTGAATCAGAACAAGTCACATGATGTTTATAAGAGTAATATAATCCATTTGTTAAACAGATTAGACACACAGCCCAACTGGTTGGGCTATGCGCACTCGAACCGAAGGACCCGAGTTCGACTCCGGGTCCCTGCAACCAGTTCGGCCATATAAATCATTTTTAATAAAAAAACCAAATAAGTTTAAAATTAATTAGCATATAAATATAATTAAAACAGAGAATATTTCGGGTTAGACACGTAGCTCAGTTGGTAGAGCTGCGTGCACGTATACGAGAGGTTCCGAGTTCGAACCTCATTCAGCGCATATAAAAACACAGTCCGACCGGTCAAGACCCCGTCAACGGTCAACGGTAAAAAAAAGTCAATTTTTTTATTTCTATTTATTTATTTATTTAATTAGAAAATTATTTAAAAATACTTAAAAATAAGATTATTAAGGTTAGAAAATTTCCTTAAACTCACAAAAATAAATCTAAAAAAAATCCCATTTAAGAGCACTAATTAAAAATATTAATCTCAACCAAAATCCATTTATTTACCAAATCATTTCGTTATTATTTTAGGTTAGTTTTTCCCTCGTCGATCGAATCTTAAAATTCGTGCGCATCCAACGTCATCAAAGAACGCACCCAATGTGAGTGAATCTCTATGAATTCCCCGTTTTAATCATGTTTTGGGGTGTATCATGTGTTGCATAATTCTTTTGTTATATATATAAACACTTGTGCATACATCATTATCCGTGACCAAATGTGTATCAATTGTTGTGTAGATTATATGTAGATTGGTTTTATCATTTTCAGTGCACGCATTTCATTAGGCCCATCAGTTCCCCGTGGGAGACGGCTTGAGCATCAGGTGCCTCATAAGATCGGCCCCGTTTGATTGAGCCTTGATCTCACATTCATCATCATTCATATCATATACTCATCCAAAGTGGTTTGTGTTTGTTTATTTATATATGTTTGCTCACATGTGATTATTGCACAAATTTTCCTTATTAAATAAAACAAGAAATTTGTAACAATGTTTTATTTAGGTTCACTCGCCAACTTTTGTTGACCCAAAATATCCCCCGTTTTACACATGATACATGTGATCCAGCTGAGACAAGAAACACATAGGAAGGCCTAGAAGAATAAACAAGTTTAAGCTTGGGAATAATTAAATAGTTTCAATTTCTTGTAATTGTATGAATTTTGTTTTGGATATTTAAGTTGTAATTTGAATTTAATAAATATGAAACATTTTAGTAAACATCATGAGCTTTGGTGATAACCCAATTATGCCCCGACTCTTATTCCGCTGCGGGTCGGGGTGTGACATTCATTACGAATGGCGTTTTACACCTTGGTACGCATATCTGAATTATCGCGTTTTACGCCATGATTTGATGATTGGGTCCATTTTTGCATTTGCCCTGTTTGGTTCAAATTTTCCCGTTAATCTTCTTATAACTGTATGTGTTTTATCACAGTGGTTATCTAGAGGGACGCCAAGTGTTAAGATCCCCCTTTATACTTCTTCTTCCAAGTTCAATATGGCGTTGATTGTTTTAACAAAAGCTCTTCTTCTATTGTCAGAATGGATTACGAATCTTCTGATTCCAAGGGCGTATTTCCATGAAACGATGGTTGCCATTTTTCTTCCTCTCAGAGTTTTTTGTTTTTGAAATTTAGCGTTTTGGTTAAAGATGGCGTTTTAGTATGATCAATTGAAGTGATAGTGGAAGTGATGGTAACGTCGTTTATATAATGAGGTTTTTGGCGCGTCGTTTAGGAGGGAATTTTTTGTAATAAATGTTAATAATTAACTATCAGTTATTGTTTGTTCACACCTAGTTGTTAAATCTGCAACGCGTTTTATCATTAAGTGTTATCGTTTTGTATCAGTCGCGGTTTTAGATAAATATGTCGTTTCATCTGGAAGTGAGCGATGTGTATGGAATGTAGGTTAACACGTGAAATTTGAATGGCGTTTTGCTCATTAGTGTGGCGTTTTGTATTAGAGTAGTAAAAAGACATTTTTACCCTTAATGAAGCACGTCCAAGTAATAAAGTTAATGTTATTTACGAAAATACCATGACGCCATTCTAATCCCTAGATCGTTTTGATCCAACGGATAAGGGGCGTTCTCACCGTTATTACACTTTTAGACGTTTTCTCTAAATCCTTTCCCTGTATATGTATGGGTACATTTTGCTTTTTTTTGTTTCAATTTCAACCACTAAACTATATACCCCTTTAGTTAATTTAATGTTTTAATAATTTGTTTTTCTTAAATAATCTAAACTATATACCCCTTTAACACCCTGTCTACGGTCAGGTATAAAAGTGAAATTGCAATAATTTTAACCTTATTTTACTAATTTCGTGAAAATAACGTTAAAAGCAGTGGACGGTTAATCATTCATCATGTGGTGGCGTTGATAATCGAAAGACAAGGGAATACATACACTAGTCGGCTTTTATCCCGTTTGTTTAGTGTTATGTGCCTTATTTCCAAGGCTTGATGCAAAACTACTATCGAGTGAGGGGTCTCACTGGAAGCAGTCTCTCTATTCCTACGGAGTATGGGTAAGGTTATCTACAACTTACCCTCCTTAGACACTACCTTAGCTTTGCTATTGGTGGGATTTACCAATTATAATAATAGTGATGAGTTTTCTTCAATAACTCTTTTTTTAACTATAAAAAAAGAATATGCGGCTATGTTTAGTTTTTTTTTAATCAAGGTATAGCTGTCACACCACAAATTTTCAACAAAACACCGGTGGGTCTGGGTGGGGAATATCGTGATGTAAAGTTGATATCATCATAGTCAATTAAACATGGCATATCGGAAGTCTTGGATTAAAATTACTATTACAAACCAAATGTTTGAAATACAAAATAATATACAGGCTCGTAATAGAAGATCCACAAGCGGATCATAAATTGTACAAAGAAAGAATGTAAAACAGACTTTAGGCAGATCTAGGATTTGCAAGATCCTCTTATCACTACCGAGCACTTCCAGCCTATTTTTGTATTGTACCTGCAAACTTAGTCTTTTGAAAATACATCAGCTTTCGCTGGTAAATACACCCAACTAACTCATTTTGAAATCATTTAAATAAAATGTTTTAAGTGCGCATCAACACAAAATCTTTTATAACTTGGGAAAGTTGACCTTGCAACCTTGTTAACAGACTCACATGTTTGTCCATACATACAGGGCCCAGTACAAAAACCGAGACATGACTAACGTACACACCACTTATGAACTCACGAAGGAGTTATCCCCAACAAGTGTGGGTAGTTGCATTTGAGCAACTGTCAGGTATATGCCTACACCCCGCGCTAAGGTCATGGCCATTATCTAATGTAATGAGCCGAGGATATCCAGGAGACGGTAGTTAACCCCCGATGTTTAAGTTATCAAAGAAAACTGATTAAAATGGAATATGCGGGTTTACTAGCCACAATCTGGCGTTCGATTGATACCATTTCCGACCAAGCGGTAATAATTTACCGTAAGCCCTATAGGGAAAATAAGTCGAGAGTATTTACCTGAGCTATTCTTCGTTTAACGTAAGATTTCTTAACTCAACCGTACACAAAAGTACTAAGTGCAGATACCATTTACCAGCAAGTCTCTAGTCTGAATTATGGCATAAGCTAACCAATTAAATACTAACGGTCTTATTTAAGTCATCGACTTAGACCGACTAGCATACTTGATCAAAACATATAACGCTAGATTAAACGATGATTGGATAGAATGTAGTTTAATCCCCACAAGTACCTTGACTTGTATAATATGGATAAACTATAAACATTCTGGATTTGAGATTTAAATGACAAGGTTAGACCCGTTTCGGTTAATTTTCGTAAACTAGTTACATATGCTTAACCCTACGCATATTAGCAATATCGGGTAACCAGATAAGTCATGGACAAGTTTTATATTCTATTATATTTTAAAAAAGCTGTGATATCAGTAGGATATCAACTTATATGCCCGTTATGGTTTTAAAGTGAAACTATGCCTCATAAGGGCGTTTCAGTAATTTCATACCGTATAAAGGAATTTGAATATAATTTAATGTTATAACTATAAGTATTCTGGAAAAATAACTTATTTATGATATAATAACAGTAGGATGTTAATTATATGTGTAATTTATCTTTTATGACCAAACTATGCATCAAAGGGACATTTTGGTTATTTTACACATAGTTTATAAATTATTTGGGATTCTGAGTTCATATCACGTACCTACTGTAAAAATATTTAAAATAAGTTTTAAAATCAGTAGGTAATAAGTCTTGGTTGGTAAATATGGTTTAAAACCATACTATGCGCCGAAATGACGCTTATGTCGAAAAATGATGATTTATGCGATAATTAATGAAAACTGAAGCTTATCAGATTAACAAGTCTTAGATATGTTATTTAATATATAATATCAGTAGATAAAAGATTTACTTTGAAAAGATGTGATTAAAACCATTTTATAAGCCACAAAGGCCTTATCGTCATTTATCGACATAATACAAGGACTTATTCATAAACTCAGTTTATAATCTGGTTTGACATCCCAAATAATCCTACTTATAATATTACATCAATAGGAAACTCATTTTCAAGTTCATTATCATTTAAACCTCTTTTTATGCAAAAAGGACATTTTAGTCAAAATGGCATAATTACGGAACTTGTGCATAAACTCAGATTCTTATTATGATTATGTAATATAACCTCAAGGGTTATGCTACATTATATTACGATCATAAAACAACTTTAGATCAATAGCTAACTAATATATATCGGGTCTGAATCGAAGGTCAAAGCAGAAGTCAAACTTTCGCGACTTTCGATTGTGAACAGACCCTAGAACTGAAATTGAAGAGCCGAACATGTTCTTACATGTTCGAATAATTATTACCAACTTGTTTAAGTATCAAAACATGTTCCATAACATACACACGCTCAAATGATAGCATTTCCGAATAATGGCCTGTTTGCTTTTTAATATAGTAACTTTGACCCGTCAATTGGTCTAGCAAACGTGATCTTCAGGAGGTGCCCTTCATAGGGACTAACACCTACCTTATTACGATCACTTAGCCATGTTCGCTACGAACAATGGCTGGACCATAATGGTCTTAACCGAAAGTCAAGGCGTTTTCCGTAAAACGCTTGATTTTTTGCTATAAAAGCCTATAAACGAAAATGCAAGAGGAAGGAACACTTACAAGAGGTTCCTAGAATGCAATAGAACTAAGTTGGATGCTCCTTTCAGTTAGGAACTTCCAGAGGAGGGAGATAGAGTTGTGAATGAGAAAGGTGCAAGTTCACATGGTGAACCTTGGCACCTATTTATAGTTGGAGAGCTTGAAGGAGGTGATGCCAGGTGTTAACGGGTGTAAGAGGAAGCTTACAAGTGTCCTAAAACGTGGCATAGCAGTTTGGAAAGCCATGGTTTCGAATCAAATGGTTTTTGGCAACATGTGTGGAGGCCAAGCAAAAATTCTGCAGACACAGGCCACTTGCGCCCCGCGAGAGGTCAAGGCCATGCCTCTCGCCCCCCGCGAGCGCCCTTTGTCAGATTTCAAAATTTGACACTTTTAGCCCCCTCAACTTATTAAACCCTCTTAAACCTTCCTAAAATACCTTTTTAGCACATTTAGCCCTCCGTAACCAATATTAGGCATACCTGGGAGTATGCCCGGACATTGTCGAGCTCTCGGTTTGTTAAAAGGTCACTCAAAGTTATAAATTAACATGTTGACACTTTTAACCCCTCCATTGTCCAACTTTTACATATTTATGGATTTGATCTTTCTCGTCCAAAAAATGGGACATATGAGAGTTAGGACTTTGTAAAGGATCACTTATAGGCTCATTATAAGCATGTTGACTCCGATGTCACTCAGAGGCTGGGCATGTTGACACAACGGTCACTTAGAGGCCAAGTCTTAGCATGTTGACACTAATGGTCACTCAGAGGATATGTTTTAAGCATCCTAAAACTAATGGTCACTCAAAGGCTATGTTTTAAGCATATTGATACTAATGGTCACTTAGAGGCTTGGTTTATGCATGTTGACATCAGAAGATCACTCAGAGACTTAGTTTAAGCATGTTGACGCTTTTAGTCCCTGTTAGTCTTTAATAGACTTAAAATAAAAATATAACAGGTGTCGCTATATTATTGGACACGATTTTACAGGGTGTTACATCCTCACCCCCTTAAAAGAAATATCGACCTCGAGATTTTATTCAAAAAGATGGGGTACTTTTGTCGCATATGGACTCAACCTCCCACGTAAACTCGCGACCTCTAAGGGCATCCCATTTAACCTTTACTATAGGTATCACTTTCCTTCGGAGCTTCTTGACCTGTCGATCCTCGATCGAAATTGGTTTCTCAATGAACCTCAGGTTTTCATCTATTTGCACATGTTTATGTGACATTGCTAAAAACTTATCAGCTAGACATTTCTTAAGGTTACTGATGTGGAACACATCATGAATTCCACATAGCTCATCTGGCAGCTTGAGCTTATAAGCTACAGTGCCGACACATTCGATTATCTCGAATGGTCCTATATATCTTGGGCTTAGCTTGCCCTTCTTTCCAAATCGCATCACACCTTTCTAAGGTGATACTTTCAGCATGGCTTTGTCCCCTACTTGGAACTTGAGAGGTTTACGCCTCTTGTCAGCATAGCTTTTCTGCCTATCACGGGCAGCTTTGAGACGATCACGGATTTGCACAATCTTATCTGTGGTCTCTAGGACAATCTCAGGTCCTGATAGTTGGGCTTCCCCAACTTCTGCCCAACACACGGGCGTTCGGCATTTTCTCCCATACAAGGCCTCGTAAGGAGCAACCTTGATGCTCGTATGATAACTATTATCATAGGAGAATTCTATTAGGGGTAAGTGGTAATCCCAACTTCCACCTAAATCAATCACACATGCCCTAAGCATATCTTCCAATGTCTGGATAGTACGCTCACTTTGACCATCCGTCTGCGGGTGGTAAGCCATACTAAAATTTAATCTTGTGCCTAAAGATTGTTGGAAACTTTTCCAAAAATGAGAGGTATATCTAGTATCTCTGTCAGATACAATAGATACCGGCACACCATGTAGGGACACAATCTTGTCCACATACAACTTAACCAATTTGTCTGAGTTATACGTTTCCCTAATTGGCAAGAAATGCGCTGACTTAGTCAGCCTATCTACAATGACCCAAATCGTGTCCACGTTTGGTCTTAGGTAAGTTGGTAATCAAGTCCATAGTTACCATTTCCCATTTCCATGTGGGAATTTCCAATTGTTGTAGAAGTCCTGACGGCTTCTGATGTTCGGCCTTAACTTGTGAACACGTCAGACACTTAGCTACATAAGTGGCTATAGATTTCTTCAAACCCATCCAACAATAATTATTTTTCAGATCTAATACATCTTATCACCACCTGGGTGAACTGAGTATCTCGTATTATGCGCTTCTTGGAGGATTAGATCTCTAAGTCCTCTAAAGATTGGAACCCAGATCCTTCCATTAAATCTAAGGATTCCATCCTTTCCTAGCATTAACTAATCAACACTTCCGCCTAATCCCTGATTAAGAATGTTAGCCTCTAATAGGGCTTGCTTTTTCGTGTCTAATAGCTTTTCATTCAAGCTATTTCTGAGCTCAATGCTCTTCGCATTAATCCTAATGGGCTTAATTCTTTCCTTACGACTTAGGGCGTCAGCAACGACATTTGCCTTGCCGGGATGATAGCGAATCTCACAATCATAATCGTTAAGTGTTTCCATCCAACGACGCTGTCGCACGTTCAATTCCTTCTGATGGAACAAATGTTGGAGGCTCTTATGGTCTGTGTATATAATACACTTTGTGCCATACAAGTAATGTCTCCATAACTTAAGTGCAAATACAACGACACCCAATTCTAAGTCATGGGTGGTGTAATTCCTTTCGTGCACCTTTAATTGCCGTGATGCATAGGCAATCACTTTGCCTTTTTTGCATTAGCACACAGCCCATGCCAGTGTGCGATGCATCACAGTAAACAATAAGGTCTTCAACACCCTCAGGTAGAGATAACGCAGGAGCATTGCTCAACTTGTGTTTTAGAATCTCAAAGGATTCTTGTTGTTTTGGACTCCAAATAAACTTATTTTTACGGGTCAGGGTAGTTAACGGAGTGGCTATCCTTGAAAAGTTCTCAATGAACGTTCTATAGTAACCGGCCAATCCTAAGAAACTACGTATTTCTGATGTGGTTTTGGGTACTTCCCAATTCCTTATGGCCTCTATTTTGGCGGGATCCACTTGGATACCATGCTCACTTACAATGTGTCCAAGAAATTGGACTTCACTAAGCCAAAACTCACATTTAGAGAACTTAGCATAAAACTTCTCTTGCCTTAGCAGTTCTAAGATGCACCGAAGATGTTTCTCATGATCAACTTGATTACAAGAGTAGATAAGTATGTCGTCTATGAAGACAATGACAAACTTATCCAAATGTGGTTTGCAGACCCTATTCATGAGATCCACGAATGCTGCAGGTGCATTTGTGAGCCCAAAAGGCATTACCAAAAATTCATAGCGACCATAACGGGTCCTGAAGGCAGTCTTAGGAACATCCTCACCCCTAACCTTCAGCTGATGATATCGAGATCTTAGATCAATCTTGGAGAAATAACTAGCCCCTTGAAGTTGGTCGAATAAATCGTCGATCCTGGGTAATGGGTAACGATTCTTAATTGTTATTCTTGTTCAGTTTGCGGTAGTCAATGCACATCCGTATTGAACCGTCCTTTTTTCTTAACGAAAAGAATTGGAGTTCCCCAGGGCGAGGAACTTGGCTGAATAAAGCCTTTCTCTAAGAGTTCATTTAACTGCGTCCTTAACTCCTTCATTTCCGTTGGTGCTAATCGGTATGGAGCTCTAGCTACGGGTGTTGATCCAGGTAGGATGTCAATCCTAAACTCTACTTATCTATCTGGAGGTAGACCTGGTAGTTCTTCGGGAAAGACATCGGAATACTCCAAAATAACTGGAAGTCTTGAATATTCGGCTTAGGTTCATTGATATTGACTTGTGCCATGTAAATGACACAACCTTTCCTTAAACACTTGGATGCTTTAAATAACGACACTTTGTTTGGCAATCCATAGTGTGAATCTCCAATGATGGTGATCATTTCACCAGATGGGGTTTTAATTTCGATGAGTTTCTTATCACAGGCTATGCGTGCTTGGTTATGGGATAACCAATCCATGCCTAAAACTACATCGAACCCCGCCAATTTCATTGGCAAAAGAGAGATAGGAATGGAATGATTTTTAATGAATATAGAGCATCCATCAAGAATAGAAGATGTCATTTCTAAAGTTCCATCAGCAAGTTCTATCTCATATGTTTTGTCTAGAGTTCTTATGGGTCAGTTTAATAGTTTACTAAACTTATAGTCTATAAAAGACTTATCTGCACCCGAATAAAAAAGAACTCTAGCAAATATATCGTTGATGAGGAAAGTATCTGTTATGACGTTGTTGTCATCAACAGCCTCCCTAGTATTTATCTGGAAAGCATGACCATTCCTTTTCTTAGCCTCTCCAGGCTTTGCATCATTATTTATAGCATTCTTAGGGCAATTAGGCTTAATATGCCCTTTCTCATTATAGCCATAACAGACGGCATCTTTAAGATTTTGCATTTGTGAGTCTTATGCCCCTTTCTTTTGCAAATACCACAAGGTTTAATCTGAGGGTCACTAATGCATTGCCCCCAATGCCTGTGGCTACAGGTCTTGCATAGAGGTCTACCATCAGACCTATGTTGGTTCTTCTTGAACCCAAAATTTCCTTTCTTCTTAAACCTTTGGAAGTTATCATCATCTCGTTTTCTTTTCCCGTCAGCCTCGGTCTTGACTAACCTTTGCCTCACAAAATCTAAGGTGAGGTAGAGAGATAGGTCAATAGCAGACCTATAGGTAGTGGGCTGAGCAGCCTTTACCATGCCCTTTATCTCAGGCGCTAACCCATTAATGAAACGCGCGATGCGTTTGGTTTCCGGGGTAATCAAATAGGAAACTAACCTAGATAGGGAATTGAAATCGGAAACATAATTCCGACAATCTAGGTTCTTCATTGTGAGAGTCAGGAAATCTGAATCTATCTTTACCACCTCATGGGGTGGGCAGTAGGTTTCCTTAACAAGGTCCATAAACTTGGACCATCCCAAATTATACAGGTATACTTTACCTGTGGATTGGATCATAGCCTTCCACCAAATTAAGGCATCACGTTTGAAGGATTGTGATACATACTTTACCACATCCTTTTCAACACAGCCGCTGATATCAACAATCGTTTCCATCTCGTCCAGCCATTTCAAGGCTTAAACAACTCCTTTTTCCCCATTAAAATCCCGGGTCTTGCAGGAGACGAAATATTTGTAGGTACATCCGTCTTTAGAAGAACGGGACCTATCAGCAAATTCTATTTTCTTTGGTTCACTCTTCGCATTTGAAGAGTGAACTGAGCTCTCTTTATGAGCTGAGGATGGCGTAATTGAATATGGTTTGGAGAGAGTAGCACTGGACTCTCTAAGTTTTTCTATGGCCTTTTCCATGGCCTTTCCCACAGCTGCGTCTATGCGAGCTTGGAAATCTTCATTATTAATGGCTATATTTTCTGCGTTATTAGAGTTAACATCCTGGTGGCTACTTTGCGCCTCATCCGAGTTGGCCATTCTTTAAAGCTTTGGTTCTAAACACCAAATTAAATTTTTTAGCTATGGTATTAATAACCATATTGGCTGTAAACATTGGATATGTCAATCCATCGCCTAATCAAACTAGTGTGAATAACATCACAACTCTTAGGCTTATTATATCTTTTTTTGGCCTAGGTCTCAAAAGGACCATCAAAGGCAAATTACAATTTGGACATAGTCCATGTATTATTAGACGTTGGATGTATTATCACAACTGTATATCGCCACTAGGCAATTATAATTAGCTCATAGGCTTGTCGCGAAGGACATTAAAATATGGCACATTGTCCTGTCGCTAATGAACATAAAATATGGCACATTGGCCTGTCACTAATGGACATAAAATACGGCACATTGGCCTATCCCTAGTGGACATAAAATATGGCACACATTGGCCTGTCACTAATGGACATAAAATATGGCACATTGGCCTGTCACTAATAGACATAAAATATGGCACATTGGCCTGCATCTCTAATGGATGTCAGTTAGTATCATCATATTGATGATATTAGCCGGGATCACATTGATCACATAGGCTACATAATAGGTTTTTTAGGAGATAGTCCATTTACCTAGACGGCTAGTGTGGTTCCTCAAGTCACACTACCAGGAGTATGAACATTCATGAATGTTAACATAAGAGTACCTAGATGGTTGATTAATAGTCCCGGTTACATTTGACCTTAACGACTTGGAGGCTTGAACTTAGTCCACCACCTCTAGATAGAAGGATAACTTCCCTTAACTATCATGATAGAAGGCCCTTTCATCCTTAACTATCATTTATAAGTTGGCCAAATATGTGGTCTGTGACACTTGGCTAATCAAAACCATTAAGATCATTTTGGAATTATATCGCAGAGCACAAATTTCGAGTAAAATCAAGACGTTTGCTTTGGAGAGGACGAATACATATATAATTCCAAAAATACTTCAATAAAAGTCAACAAAAGTTACATTAATATAAATAAATAAATTAAACTAACTGTCCATACAAGGACTAAAAGAAATAAAAATGTCCACGCAGGGACTAAGGAAATAACAATGTCCTCACAGGGACTAAATATATTTAGAAAAGGACTTCACTCGTCCTTCCTTCCTTAACCAACTTGGAGAGTTTCTTGAAGAACTTGTTCGTCTTCTTCTCCGTTTTCTCCGCTTGTTGTTGCATTTCTTTCATTCATTCTAAGGCATCATTGATGGCCTCGAGTGGCGGCGGAGGTTGTGGTTGTGGCTGTGGCATCATCGGATATTGGTACCCATAACTTGGATATCCAGTTGGTGGATAAGCAGGTGGGAAAGGAGACGGGTAAAGTGCGTTATGCATGAATGCTTGCATGTAAGGGTCATACGACAATGCTTGGTAATTAACTGGTGTAAAGGGTTAAAAGAATCATATCCAGTATTATCTGGATACATTGGGATAGGATTATTATAACCCGATGGTGGTGGTTGAATTGCAGGTGACGGCGTTGGTTCAACCACAGGTGAGGTATTAGAGGGTCCATCCATTTGTGGGTCCTCTTGAATGGTGGGGTAGGGTTTAGGAAATGGTGGTAGAAAACCCGATCGTTGACCTGCACGTACTGACATGCGTGCTCCACGTTTCCTCCTCGGTGGCTCAGGTGGCGGCTGATGATGTTCCACTGGTTGCATGTGAACATCTTCTTGTATAGGAGGTGGTTGAGAGTGATGGGAAGGAGTGTTGGCAAAGGTAAATTGGTTCCAATATTGGTCCCACTCATTAGGACCTTGATATGGAGATCCGGCATAAGAGTTTGAATCGCTCGATATCTCGATGGGATGCGCATTTGAACCTGATGGCGGCATCTCCGGATCGGAGTCCTCGTCCATTGGGTTTGGCTGATCCAACTGATTCTGATCAGCTGGGGGTGTGTTAAAGTATTGGTTGGGGTTAAATTCATCCTAATAAGAATGATGGGATTGGTGAGAGTGGTGTGAATGATGTGAATGGTATGAGTGATAAGAGTTTTGAGTATGGGAAGGTGAATGTTACGACAATGGCCATGAATCCCAGGAATCCTCATAAGGGTTCGGGTGATGGGGATGTGAGGGAATATGTCCTGAAGGTCCCCCCCCCCTCATTGGACCTTTTCCTCTCCCTTGTACTCTTGGCGGCATTTTCCTGTTAAAAATCAAATCAAAACAATATTAATAACTTAATAATGAAATGAGTAATCCTAGGTCGATGCCTAGACTCGGAAGTCTAAGGAATGTGCTTGTGTAAGCTTGAGATTAAACACAAAAGGCTAGTGTTTAATTCTCTCAAAGGTTGGCTCTGATACCAACCTGTCACACCCCAAATTTTCAACCAAACACCGGTGGGCCCGGGTGGGGAATATCGTAACGTAAAGTTGATATCATTGTAGTCAATTAAACACAGCACAGCGGAAGTCTTGGATTAAATTACTATTACAAACCAAATGTTCGAAATACTAAATAATATACAGACTCGTAATAGAAGATCCACAGACGGATCATAAATTGTACAAAGAAAGAATGTAAAAGAGACTTTGGTGATCTAGGATTGCAGATCTAGGATTTGCATGTAAAAGAGACTTTGGAAAGAATGTAAAATGGACTTCCAGTCTATTTTCGTATTGTACATGCAAACTTAGTCTTTTGAAAATACGTCAGCTTTCGCTGGAAAATACACCCAACTGACTCATTTTGAAATCATTTAAAAAAATGTTTTAAGTGTGTACCAGCACAAAATATTTTATAACTTGGGAAAGTTAACCTTGCAACCTTGTTAACAGATTCACATGTCTGTCCATACATACAAAGCCCAGTACAAAAACTGAGACATGATTAACGTACACACAACTTATGAACTCAGGGAGGAGTTATCCCCAACAAGTGTGGGTAGTTGCATTTGAGCGTCTGTCAGGTGTATTCCTACACCCCGTGCTAAGGTCATGGCCATTATCTAATGAAATGAGCCGAGAATATCCAAGACACGGTAGTTAACCCGCGATGTTTAAGTTATAAAACAAAACTGATTAAAGCGGAATATGCGGGTTTACTAGCCACAATCCGGCATTCGATTGATCCCATTCTGACCAAGTGGTAATAATTTACCGTATCCCAAGCCCGTATAGGGAAAATAAGTCGAGAGTATTTACCTGAGCTATTCTTTGTTTAACACTAGATTTATTAACTCAGCCATACACAAAAGTACTAAGTGCAGATAGCATTTACCGGCAAGTCTTTAGTCTGGATTATGGCATAAGCTAACCAATTAAATACTAACGGTCTTATTTAAGTAATTGACTTAGACCGACTAACGTACTTGATCAAAACGTATAACGCTAGATTAAACGATGATTGGATAGCATGTAGTTTAATCCCCACAAGTACCTTGACTTGTATAATATGGATAAACTATAAACATTCTGGATTTTGAGACATAAATGACAAGGTTAGACCCGTTTCGGTTAATTTTCGTAAACTAGTTACATATGCTTAACCGTACGCATATTAGCGATATCAGGTAAACGGATAAGTCATGGACAAGTTCTATATTCTATTATATTTTAAAAAAGCTGTAATATCAGTAGGATATCAACTTATATGCCCGTTATGGTTTTAAAGTAAAACTATGCCTCATAAGGGCGTTTCGGTAATTTCATACCGTATAAAAGGAATTTGAATATAATTTGATGTTACAAATATAAGTATTCTGGAAAAATAATTTATTTATGATATAATATTAGTAGGATGTTAATTATATGTGTAATTTATCTTTTATGACCAAACTATGCACCGAAGGGGCATTTTAGTCATTTTACACACAATTTATAAATTATTTGGTATTTTGAGTTCCTATCACGTACCTACTGTAAAAATATTTAAAATAAGTTTTAAAATCAGTATGTATTAAGTCTTGGTTGGAAAATATGGTTTAAAATCAGACTATGCGCCGAAATGACGCTTATGTCGAAAAATGATGATTTATGCGATAATTAATGAAAACTAATGTTATGATCAGGAGATAAAAGATTACTTTGAAAAAATGTGATTAAAACCATTTTATAAGCCACAAGGGCCTTATCTTCATTTATCGACATAATACAAGGACTTGTTCATAAACTCAGTTTATAATCTGGTTTGACATCCCAAATAATCCTACTTATAATATTACATCAGTAGGAAAACTCATTTTCAAGTTCATTATCATTTAAACCTCTTTTTAAGGAAAAAGGGCATTTTAGTCAAAATGGCATAATTATGGAACTTGTGCATAAACTCAGATTCTGATTATGATCATGTAATATAACCTCAGAGGGTTATGCTACATTGTATTACGATCATAATGCAACTTTAGATCAGTAGCTAACTAATCTAAATCGGGTCAGAATCGAAAGTCAAAGTAGAAGTCAAACTTCGCGAATATCGGTTGCGAACCGACCCTAGAACTGAAATTGACGAGCCGAACATGTTCTTACATGTTCTAATAATTACAACCAACTTGTTTAAGTGTCAAAACATGTTCCATAACATACACACGCTCAAGTTATAGCATTTCCGAAAAATGGCATGTTTGACTTTTTAATATAGTAACTTTGACCCGTCAATTGGTCTAGCAAACATGATCTTCAGGAGGTGCCCTTTATAGGGACTAACACCTACCTTGTTACAATCACTTAGCCATGTTCGTTATGAATAATTTATTGACCAAAATGGTCTTAACCGAAAGTCAAGTCGTTTTCCGTAAAACGCTTGATTTTTTGCTATAAAAGCCTAAAAACGAAAATGCAAGAGGAAGGAACACTTACGAGAGGTTCCTAGAATGCAATAGAACTAAGTTGGATGCTCCTTTCAGTTAGGAACTTTCAGAGGAGGGAGAGAGAGTTGTGAATGAGAAAGGTGCAAGTTCAAATGGTGAACCTTGGCACCTATTTATGGTTGGAGAGCTTGAAGGGGGTGATGTCAGGTGTTAACGGGTTTAAGAGGAAGCTTACAAGTGTCCTAAAACGTGGCATAACAGTTTGAAAAGCCATGGTTTTGAATCAAATGGTTTTTTGCAAAATGTGTGGAGGCCAAGCAAAAATTCTGCAGACACTGGCCTCTCGCGCCCTGCAAGCGCCCCTTGTCAGATTTCAAAGTTTGGCGCTTTTAGCCCCTCAACTTATTAAACCCTCTTAAACCTTCCTAAAACACCTTTTTTAGCACATTTAGCCCTCCGTTTTAAGCATGTTGACACTAATGGTCACTCAGAGGCTTGGTTTATGCATGTTGACATCAGAAGATCACTCAGAGACTTAGTTTGAGCATGTTGACGCTTTTAGTCCCTGTTAGTCTTTAATAGACTTAAAATAAAAAGATAACACGTGTCCCTATATTTTTGGACAAGATTTTACATGGTGTTACAATAAATTTTGTCAAAAACGAAGTTATTAAAAAGGGGTATTTTTATACTAAATTCTACGAGGTGCCAATAATGTACCAGTAGCGTTATCAATGCCATTGAAACCAAAACCGCTACCGACATTCATTTTATGGTTTTCAATCGATATAAAACATGGTTTAATTTTTTTGTTAGGTCATATAACTTCTATGTAACATAGCCACTTAATAAATTATTGTTTTGTACCGTAAACAATAACCATACCAGTTTTTTAGTTTCAATATCGCCCCCTAAACTATACGTAATGTATACCTTTATCCCATTTAATGCTTTACTAATTTTATTTTCTCTAATAGCTAATATGCAACTGTGTTTAAATCATAATAAACTCAGACAAGTGTGCACTACACACTCTCCTAACTTGTTTCATGTATATTCAGATAAACTTTGATCAATAAATCAATCCAATTACATTAAAATAATCAACAGAACCTAGAAAGATCAATGGGTATTCCATCCAATTTATAACACTAAATCTAGGTGCAAAGTGAAGTAAAACAAGTGTAGATTAGTAAAAGTAATGTTAGTAGAATGGTCTATTGACTATTACAAAAGGAGGCATCTGCTACGTGAAAAATTTATCTTAAATTTTGCAACGAGTTAGCTATGGATTAGCTAAGCACTAGCTACGCACACATTTTGCTATAAATTTGCTACGAATATTCCGTCGCAAATGAAATGCATAGCAAAATCCACAATAAATCCGTAGCAAAATTGAGGAAATAAATATAAAAAATATAACGTTGCAAAATCCGCAACAAAATCCATAGCAAAACCATGAAAATAAGTATTTAGAAATATAATAAAAAAAGTGAAAAAAAAATCCGTAGCAAAATTGTAAAAATAAATATAATAAAAGAACTTAGTAAATTCTGGTAGCAAACTCCATAGCTCAATCATGAAAATAAATATTTAAAAAATAACTAAAAGAAGTTAGAAAAATCGGTAGACAGGTTGAGAAAATAAATATTAAAAAAATAAGTAAATAAAGCTCCTAGCAAAATTTAGAAAAAAAAAACTTAAAACTAACATAGCAAAATCTGTAGCTACATCCATAAAAAATCTATTAAAAAAGTGTTTAAAAAATAATTTACTAAAGCGATACCAACTTCTGTAACAAAATACATCAAAAAACAAGAAAACAAATACTTTAAAGTTTATTAATAATATTGGTTGCAAAACCCATAACAAAAACACTACAGTAAAATCCATAACAAAAATTCATAGCAAAAGTTAACAAAAGAAATATTAAAAAATAATTAATAATATATACAATCGCAAATTCAAGTGCATAAATATTAAATGCATATATATAATTTAATAAAGTCAAAATTTATCTTTCAAAATCATCATTATCTATGGAAAGTCAAACTTGTAGTATATTATTAATTATATACATGAGTCATCAAATCAATCAAAATTACTAATTGATCAATGGAAAATATTAATCTTATTATACATGGAGTACCATAACTTTGTGGATTTTTGCATAATATAAGTTCATTGAGATGATTTTTTTGTTTTTCACACCAAGTAAAATTTTAAAACTATGGGTAGATGGGGCAATAGGTTTATAAAACAAATGTTAAGTGGGCCATATGAAAACAATTATTCTTTTTAAAGGCAAGATTATATTTATAGAAAAGGAATACAACAACAATTACTCTTTTACTCTATATATTAATTCAAAATCAGCCACCGACATTAAACTACATATTGAATGTTTCTCAATGTTATTAACAAAACCTGAGTGATAATGTGGTTTGAGTTAGCGTTACCAACAATCAAAGGTTCCAAACCCGTACTATTTGTTTATTTATTTTTCTGTTTTTTAGTTTTAGTTTTTTTTTTCACTTTTCTAAACTTCATTTTTAAGTTTACTGAATTTTTTAAATTCACTTTCGTTTTCTTGTTTACGTAACTAGAGTTAATAAGAAAAATTTGACAATAAAAACACGTGTTATGAACTATATGTTTTTAGGTTTTTTTTGTGTTTGCTATATACCGACGCACAAAATCGACCAAGTTCTCGCCCGTGTTTTTGCCTTGGCGGTTGTGTGACAGCTTAGTGCACGAGCAATTTTATTTTGTCTCTTAGACTGTGATGTAACTAGTTTTATTTGGTACTGCCGTAGGTGTCATATTGCTAAGACCCATGGCACTAGAGGTGCAAATATACCAGCTACTCAAGCTCGAACAAATCGAGCTTAAACTATCTCAAGCCTGAGCCTGATCCTAAAAACAAGCTTGTTTAGTAAACGAGCCAATCTTTGTTTATTGAGTTCAACCAGCTCACGAGCCTAAGCGAGCTTGTTGTTTATGTAGTTTTTTTTTATTAATATATATATATATATATATATATAATAACTACTATTTATAAAATTATAAAAAATATATATAAAAACAATAATTATGAATAATAAAAATAATTACAAAATATAAAATTAGTTGAGCCCAAGCTGATCTCGAGCTTGAAAAACTACCCATGATCTGTAACAGCCCAGCGTAACCGTACCATAATATTGTCCACTTCGGCCGGGACGAACCACCATCGCCTCACGGATCTAAAACATTTCATGATGGTGAAAGTATCTGTAAGTGCACCAAAAATGATGAAGTGTTGGATTTAACGAACTCTGAAAGTGAAGGGATCTTAGTGTAACATTTGTGTTTTGTTTGTAAATCAAATACATATACCGTATTATGTAAGTTCCGAATTACTTCATGCAATTCGGGATAGACTTTTGGTTTTGGTATATGTTCCGTATTATTAGTTAGATACTACAAAACATTTGTTAGTTATGTAGTATCAAGGTCAGGTAATAAATACGATTTGTACTTGTAATTAGGAGGATTTTGGGCATTTTTAGATCTGAGAAAACACTGTGTTTTTTGTGTTAATATACAAGTGCAATTTTGGATGAAATCTCATGTCTCTACTCTTTCTGATTGATTACATACACAATGTCAATGTATAATAGTTTCTGAATGTTATACGTGATTAGTTGTTCGTGATAGATCCTGTTTAGAGAGGTTAGGCGACCCTCAAATGGTATCAGAACATGCTCTTATAGAGAGTATCTATTGAAAATTATCTCGTGAATGATGATCTTCATAAAGATGAAGTAGTCGAAGGTGTTGTAGAAGATTGGAAGTCGGACGATGATGACGTGGTTGCTGATATTGTTGTTGTCGAGATAAAGAAAGGTGATGGAATTTGCTTATACAAGCGAAACTCTTCCTTACATTGATTATTAATCTTTTAGAACGAGAATTTATTCTGATGAAGATATTGAGAAGATTTCTAATCTTGAACCAATTTTGGGAGAAAGGATTTATCAATTCAAGTTGAAGTGGTTGAAATAACTTGCACTAGTGTTGAAGCAAAAGAAACATTATGTTAATAGTCGAATATGTGGGTCAGATCATAAGCTAGGATTTTAATGAGAGGCATCAGGATAAAAGAACAAATGGAGTTTAATATTTCAAGGGTCGTGATAAGTATTTATGAAGCTTGCCTGCTAGAGATTTACATCACTTAGCTCAAATCAATCTCAATCACAGAATGTCAAATGCGAACGTTAATGGTTTGATTAATATTTTGAAAGCTGAAAGCCGTGATAGTAAATGGAAGATGTTCAAACCTATTGTTGGACACCGATAACAAATTTATAAGATGGTTTATAAACCAACCAAGTGTTTGAGGAAAATAACAATGAGAGAATTCGACTTGAATGTCTTAAAAGGAATTAAGAGTTGGTATGTAGACGGGAAAATAGGTATAGTCGTGAACACGCGTAAAAACGTTTTGGATGAAATAGTCCGTATACTAGATCCTATATGGTTGGTGAATATGAAGATTGAAGATCTGAAGAAACTAAAAAGACATTCCTTACATACACAGATGATACGCGAACAGTAGCTATGCAGTATATTAGATTCGTTAAGTTTTGCGTGAAACATGGAGTATGTGTAGGAAGTATTTTCTCATCTCGTGAACGAAGACAAGTCAACAATTGTTTTTGAAGATCCGAACATTCATCAATGGGGAGTCTGTAAGTGCATTGAAAGTGATGAAGTGATGGATTCAACAAACTCTGAAAGTGAAGGGGTCTTAGTGTAACATTTGTGTTTTGTTTGTATATGAAATACATATTCCATATTTAGTAAGTTCCGAATTGCTTTATGTAATTCAGAACAGACTTTTAGTTTGGTATTTGTGACAACCCGTAACTCTGAGGTAAAAACCCGTTTGTTTTACTGTTATATATAAAATCATACACTTATTTTATTTGATGAATTAATCATATTTTATCCATATCGTGTTGAACCGACCCGAACTATTTGAATCAAAGTTCCTGTCTCGTTTATCGATTCAACCCACTCGCGTAGCTCGAAACTTATGAGACCCGAACCTTAGCATGAATATTATTCATTTTTTTACAGTTAATTAATTACTTATTCATTAGTATTTGTTGATTCTGTAAAAAAACAATAATAGTTACAACATGACACAAATCGATGTTCCCATCTCTTTATTTCAAGATTTTGGCCACTAGCAATTTATTATAAAGTGCAGCCCATTCAGCCCACATTAATTGTATTATCAACTCAACCCCTTGCTCCCTAATGCTCTTCGGCCCATATAGATCCCTAAACCACCCGAACATAAATCCCAAATATTATAACATATAGTTGCATGCAGTCCTTATAACACTTCCAAAACATCCCAAACCCTAACTGCATACATCAAACCTCCTCTCCCTCTCTTATTGTCGACGTTAACAAAAGTCCAAGAGGACTTCAAGTTCCAGCTCCAAGATCATATCTAATCTCCATAGACGCTAGGAAATGCCTCTAGGTTCTCTTGTATATAAACTCTAGATGTTTATATGTACATTTTCGATTGTTAAATCAGGTTATCATGGCTGCATTTGTGTATATTCCTGTTAATTATAATGTTCTATGTTGATACATGTAGTATGTATTGCTAGGAATGATGTTTGCGAGGTGATTAAATTGCTTAAGTGATTGTTTGCAAGTTTAAAATCCGGATAGTTGTTGAAGTTTGGTGATTAATAATCTGAGTTTTTGATGATGACTTGCTGTATGTGATGTTTAAGTGTCGTTCGCTAAACATGTAAACAGAACCATTAGAACTCGCGTTGGAACATTAATAACGAAAATGGTAGGCTGTCCAACAGTTACACTAGAACAGTGTATTCCGATATACTCTTCTAATACACTAGAATCACAATTTTTGGATGTTGTTTGATATTTTAAACGAATTATTTCTTTTCAGTGGTGAAAGCTGCATTTTTCTACAGCATTTGTGTGTTGTGTTTTACGTTAGAAAATCGTGAATACTTGGCGTTTGGTCATGAAATTTATACAGTAGCTGATCTTACGTGTCTGTGCGAACCTCCAACTGGAATTACGTTAATCGGACATCCGAGGATTTTTAAATGAACTTTTTTGTGAATTCTAATCAGAAAGTGACGAATCTAATTGTTGTATAGTAAATATTTTTTGTAAATTTCTTGTAAAGACTTAGGCCTTAAAATTTTCATACAAGGCCAACTCCCTGAGGGGCATGTCACATAAAAATATCATAATTTTTACAGTCGCGTAAATATGGTAAAAGGAAACCCCAAAACAGCCTATTTTTAGTTAATTTAGTTATGCATGATTATAAGTTTATAAAGTGTCGAACTTGATACTTTTAATATCCGCACATGCTTAGTGATTGTGTGACTGATGTATAATGTGTCATAGTTTCTATGAACATGTGCATGAAACTACTCGGTATATTTGTGGCAACTTGTACGCTATATATGTGTTCGTGAGTTACATAAACAACACCTAATATTCATGGTAACCATAATAGGACGTGGTTGACCATACTAGCTCGCATAACCTAATCTGCCGAGCTAATCTAAGGGGAGTTCACACATTTATTAAAGGCATGCATTCCCGGGTATTGGGAACCATATTATCCCTGGATTGGGACCTCCTACTATTCCTAGATTGGAACACTACAAAACAAATACGGTAATTTATATTTCATGTCTTTAGCGGACTAAACGAACTCTATCCGAAAGTCCCCATGCACTACCGATTAGTTGTTGGGTTTGGCAAAAGGGGTATAGTTGATAACGATATTAGGTTCGACAAACCTCCCACCGTGCTGGGAGTCGGGCGTAAACTATTGACCTTGACACCTTGTTAATGATGATAGACATTGACACGAGGCACAACAACTACAACAGTCAAGTTTTCGGTACTACACAGTTTAGTAGCTTAACAATGGGTTAGCTACCCATGGCATGTCTTATAAAACTAAAGTATATAAACGAACTTATTTTTTTAACAACACTGAAAATTGTGAACTCGCCAACCTTTGTTAACACACTTATGCATGCTTTGCAGGTCGTTAGGTACAGCTCAGGAGCTTGCACTGTGGGAGTGTCGTGATTGCGATGAACTATTTATTTGGGATTTATTAAAAATTTATGGTTTTAACTATTGTATGGATTTTTAAACTATTTGCTTCTGCTGTTGATTTTAATTTTGTTTTAGACGTTTAAAAACCTGATCACTAATTGCATTGATTGTGATACATTTTGATAACTTTAATAATTGTTTAATATGATTAGTGGCTTGATCCTGGTCAGTCGCATGCCTCTCGTAAAACTCTGCATGTGGATTTTGGGGTTGTGACAGATTGGTTTCAGAGCTATTGGTTATAGTGAACTTGGTTTAAATTTTGAGAAAAACCAGACTATAACCTCTTATGTACTGAGCAAGACGCAACGACACTACACTCCAAAGTGCAAGTCCCAACATTTCTATTGCATAAATTCATCTATGTGCTTACTTGTTAATTATTTATACATTGTATCTCAGATGTGTCTAGTTCCAAGACCCTAATAGTAAGAGACCAGTTGACCCCACCTAATCTCCTTCTAAACCTAGATCATTCCCTGGCTCGAGGAGAATCACAGGTGAGAAACGTCGCCTACTAATGCTCGATCTTGGCGAGTCTTCAGAGAGTCCTAGCTAGAAAACTCACGAGCTGACTCTCGAAGAGGCACTAAGGGAAATTCAGTTGCTTAAGGAAAATCAGGCATTATGACTCGACAACACAACCTGGTCTAATATTAAAGGAAGACGTAAGCAGATGTGGTTAGCGTGCGCTATGCTACGGACCATAACCACGACAGGGTTCTGGCTTGGATGCGAGGCTTACCAAGGTGCTGAACAATGCCACGGAACCTGAGGAAGATCCGGAGGAGGAACTTGAGGAAGATCGGAGGAGGCACCTGAGGACAGTGATGACAAAGGATCAGTTATCTCATTCGCCGATGATGACAATTGACATCACCATCTATTGTTTTGCATTTGTTTTCCTTTCTATTTGACTTAGATGAGGAGGGTTGTTCCTCAATTCTGACAATTAATACTAGATTTAATATTTCATTTACAACTCATTTGTGGAACTTACAAAGATTCTGATGAAAATTTTATATTTGGATATTATGCATTGTGGTTAGTTCTTCTTTTATTTTACTTATGCCATTATGATGAATTATATGAGTTATATTATTCTGATTTTTGTATTTTGTGAATGTAAAGACAATGAACGGATGTGGCGGAGGACGCGGTGGAGCCAACTTGACACGGTCTCAATCTTGGCTTTGATCAATGCACGGGTTGCCGAAGCTCTTGTAACACAACCGAGAGGTAAAAAAACCGTTCTATACTACTCTATGATGTTTGAATCCTATTTCTCTATTATCTCAACTCTCCTATTCTTATCCGCTTTGCTTTTACGTGACAGGTCCACCTGTTCACCCCGAGCCTGTACCTCTAAAACGTTTATGGATTGCAAACCCCGTTTCTTCAGCAGTACTCAAGGAGCAATTGGGTTACTTCATTGGATTGAGAAGGCATCATCTGTTTTTGAGATGTGTGACTACCCTCTCAATAATCGAGTCAAGTATGCAACCGATGCCTTAGAAAGGAATGCACTATCCTGGTGGAACGCGCAGGTACAGGTGCTTGGATCAGCGGTTGCTACCCCATGGAATGACTTCAAGGATCTACTACAAGAGAAATATTGCCATACAGACGATATAAAGAAGCTTGAGGTGGAGTATTACAACCTTAAGATGGTCGGTTCTGAAATCGAAGCCTACACTAAAAGGTCCAATGATTTGGCCGCCCTAATATGTCTGAACAAGCTTACAAACGAATTGAGCTTTATCTTAAAGGTTTAGCCCTTGAAATTCAAAGCATTGTGACCTCAACCAATCTGCCCACAATTCAACAGGTCATCATCGTAGCTCATAGACTCACGCACCAAGCGGTCGAGCAGGACAAGTTACCCAAGCGAAACACCTCTGTCCCCGACACTCCGATTGACAATAAGTGCAAGTGGGATGGAAATCAAGGCAAGGGTTCAAGCTCCACTCAACCCCAACCACAGCAAAGAAATTTTGAAAATAACAGACGCCCTAGTCAGCAGTCTTCGACCAATCAGAGTAAAAATAATAATAAAGCGAATCGGCCAAAATGTGACAAGTGCAATCCGCATCACTTTGGGAAATGTGAGAAGAACCGCTGTCAGCAGTGTGGTAAGCCAGGGCATGTGGCAAAGGATTGTAGAAGCCAATACATGGCAAGGCAGAATCAGCAACAACAGTCATCGCACCAAAGTCAAAGGCCACATCAACAACAACAGGGAAACGAGAAGGGATGTTACAAGTGTGGAGCTGAAGGGCATTTCAGGAAGGATTGTCCTCAATGGAACAAGAACCGCAACAACAACAGTGGCACCAGGAATAACAACAATAACAATGGCGGGAATGATGTGAATGGTCGAGCCTTTGTGATTGGCTCGTGTGAAGCAAGGAACGATCCTAGTGTAGTGACGGGTAAGTTCCTACTTGACGACTACTGTGTTTCTATACTTTTTGATTCTGGAGCCGATTTTAGTTACGTGTCCCTAAGTATTAGTAAGATGCTTAAGTCTCCTCCAACCCCTTTGTAATCCAAACACGTTATCGAGCTAGCCAACGGTAAAAACATCGAGACTACTCACATTATCAACAGCTGTAAGCTTGTATTATCCGGTCAAATTTTTGTTATCGCCCTCATCCCTGCTTTTCTGGCAAGTTTCTTCGTTGTCATCGGAATGGATTGGCTATCCCATCATAGGTCCGAAATACTCTGTCAAGAGAAGATTGTCCACATTCCCCGTTCGGTCGGCGAACCCCTTATTATTAGAGGCGAAAAGCGTGGCGCTATGGTAGGTATCATTTCATTTTTGAAGGCTAAGAAGTGTTAACAAAAGGGCCATATCATTATTCTAGGTCTCGTCACTAATATTCAAACTAAAGAGAAAAAGATTGAGGATATTTTCATTGTTCACGAATTTCCCGAAGTCTTTCCCGAAAAACTACCTGGTCTCCCTCATCATCGTCAAGTCGAATTCCAAATTGAGCTAACCTCTGGAACGGCACCTGTAGCTCGAGCACCCTACAGACTAGCACTGAGCAAACTAGAAGAGTTATCTACACAATTGCAAGAGCTCCTGGATTAAGGTTTATCTGGCCCAACTCGTCACCATGGGGAGCCCCCGTACTTTTTGTTAAGAACAAAATAGTACTTTTCGTATATGCATAGACTACCATGAACTCAACAAAGTGATTGTCAAGAATCGCTATCCACTTTCGTGCATTGATGATCTATTCAACCAATTTCAAGGATCAAGTTTTACTCCAAGATCGATCTGAGATTGGGCTATCATCAGTTGAGAGTCCGAGACGAAAACATCTCAAAAACAACTTTTTGGGACTTGATACGACCATTGGGTTAACGAACGCACCTGCGGTTTTTATAGATCTTATGAACCGAGTGTGCAAGCCCTACCTTGACAAGTTCGTCATCACTTTCATTGACGGCATCCTAATCTACTCTAAAAGTCAGGAGGAACACGAGCAACACCTGCTTCTTATTTTGGAAGTTTTGCGGAACGAACAACTTTATGCTAAACTCTCGAAATGCAAATTTTGGCTTCGTGAAGTCCATTTCACGGTCACGTGGTCAATGAAGCTGGGATCCATATTGATCCAGCAAAGGTTGACTCCATCAAGAATTAGCCTACGCCTAAAACTCCAACTGAAATCCGCGAATTCCTTGGGCTGGTGGGTTACTACCATAGATTCATTGAAGAATTGTCAAAGATCGCACAACCTTTTAATGCTTTAACTCATAAGGGTATCACCTATTAGTGGGGTAATGCTCAGGAATCTGCGTTTCAGCATTTGAAAGAAAAGCTTTGTAGTTCACCTATTCTATCTCTACTATAAGGCACCGATGATTTCGTTGTCTACTGCGACGCATCCATTCAGGGACTCGGTTGCGTGTTGATGCAACGCGAGAAGGTCATTGCTTACGCATCTCGACAACTCAAGGCTCATGAAAAGAACTACACTACCCACGACCTAGAGCTGAGAGTTGTAGTCTTTGCACTCAAAACATGGAGACACTACTTGTACGGTACCAAGTGCACGATTTACACCGATCACAAGAGTCTCTAGCACATTCTCAACCAAAAGGAGTTGAATATGCGACAACACCAATGGGTTGAACTTCTAAATGATTATGAGTGCGCTATCAAATATCATCTGGGAAAGGCTAATGTGGTAGCCGACGCCCTCAGTCGAAAAGAAACCCGACACAAGCGAGTTCGAGCCTTTCAACTCACCATTCATTCTAACCTTCCTGATTAGATCCGTGCTTCACAAACCGAAGCATTGAAGGAGGAAAACTGTCACACCCCGGCTTTCCACAGCAAAATCCAAACACCGGTGGGCCCGGGTGGGGAATATCTTGACATAAGTTGATAACATCATAGACAATTAAACATATCACAGCGGAAGTCTTGAATTTAAATACTATTACAAACCAAATGTTCAAAATACCAAAATAATATACAGACGGATCGTAATAGAAGATCCACAGGCGGATCATAAATTGTACAAAAGAAAGAATGTAAAATAGACTTTGGGCAGATCCAAGATTTGCAAGATCCTCTTATCACTACCGAGCACTTTTAGCTTATTTTCATATTGTACCTGCAAGCTTAGTCTTTTGAAAATACGTCGGCTTTCGCTGGTAAATACACCCAACTGACTCATTTTGAAAAAAATTAAAAATATGTTTTAAGTGCGTATCAACACAAAATCTTTTATAACTTGGGAAAGTTGACGTTGCAACCTTGTTAACAGATTCACATGTTTGTCCATACATACAGGGCCCAGTGCAAAAACTGAGACATGATTAACTATACACCACTTACGAACTCACGAAGGAGTTATCCGCAACGTTGTGGGTCGTTGCATTTGAGCGTTTGTCGGGTTTATGCATACACCCCGAGCTAAGGTCGTGGCCATTATCTAATGTAATGAGCCGAGGATATCCAGGACACGGTAGTTAACCCCCAATTTAAGTTATCAAACAAAATTGATTAAAACCGAATATTCGGATTTACTAGCCACAATCCGGCATTCGGTTAATCCCATTTCCGGCCAAGCGGTAATAGTTTACCGTAACCCAAGCCCGTATAGGGGAAATAAGTCGAGAGTATTTACCTGAGCTAGTCTTCGTTTAAACGCATGATTTATTTACTCATCCGTACAAAAAAGCACTAAGTGCTGATAGCATTTACCGGAATATCTCTAATCTGGATTATGGCATAAGCTAACCAATTAAATACTAACGGTTTTTCTTAAGTCATAGACTTAGACTGACTAGCGTACATGATCAAAATATATAACGCTAGATTAAATGATGATCAGATAGAATGTAGTTTAATCCCAACAAGTACTTTGACTTGTGTAACATGGATAAACTACAAACATTCTCAGGTCCTGACTTGTGTAACATGGATAAACTACGCTCACTTACAACATGTCCAAGAAATTGGACTTCTCTAAGTCAAAATTCACACTTAGAAAATTTAGCATAAAGCTTTTCCGGCACACATGTGGGACACAATCTTGTCCACAGAACTAAGTTGGATGCTCCTTTCAGTTAGGAACTTCCAAAGGAGGGAGATAGAGTTGTGAACGAGAAAGGTGCAAGTTCAAAGGATGAACTTTTGCACCTATTTATAGTTGGAGAGCTTGAAGAGGTGATGCCAGGTCCTATTAGGTGTAAGAGGGAGCTTACAAGTGTCCTAAAACGTGGCTTAGCTGTTTGACGGTCCCTTGTTTCGAATCAAATGGTTTTTGGTAATTTGTGTAAAGGCCAAGCAAAAATTCTACAGACACAGGCCTCTCGCGCCACGCGAGAGGCCAGGCCCTTGCCTCTCGCGCCCCGCTAGCGCCCTATGGTCAGTTTCAAAGTTTGTCATTTTTATCCCCTTAACTTATTAAACCTCTTAAAACACCTTTATAGCATATTTAGCCCTCCGTAACCAATACTTGGCATACCTGGGAGTATGCCCGGACATGGTTGAGCTCTTGGTTCGTTAAAAGGTCACTCAGAGGTAACATGTTGACACTTTTAACCCCTCCATTATCCAACTTTCACATATTTATGGATTTAATCCCTCACATCCAACAAATGGGACATATGAGAGTTAGGACTTCGTAAAGGATCACTCAGAGGCCCACTATAAGCATGTTGACTTCGATGTCACTCAAAGGCTGGGCATGTTGACATATCAGTCACTCAGAGCCAAGTTTAAGCATGTTGACATATCAGTCACTCCGAGGCTAATGATTAAGCATGTTGACATATCAGTCACTCAGAGGCTGTTGTTTAAGCATGTTGACATATCAGTCACTCAGAGGCTTACATTTATGCATGTTGACATCAGACAGTCACTCAGAGGCTCAGTTTGAGCATGTTGACACCTTTAGTCCCAATTAGTCTTTAATAGAGTAAATTAAAAATGCAACACGTGTCACTATACTATTGGACACGATTTTAAGATGTGTTACATCCTCACCCTCTTAAAAGAAATCTCGTCCTCGAGATTTTATTCAAAAAGATGGGGGTACTTTTGTCGCATAGTGGACTCAACCTCTAAAGGCATCCCTCTTAACCTTTACTATAGGTATTAATTTCCTTCGGAGCTTCTTAACCTGTCGATCCTCGATCGAAATTGGTTTCTCAACAAACCTCAGGTTTTCATCTATTTGCACATCTTTGTGTGACATTTCTAGCGACTCATCGGCTTGACATTTCTTAAGGTTAGATATGTGGAACACGTCATGAATTCCACTAAGCTCCTCTGGCAGCTTAAACTTATAAGCTACATTGCCGACACATTCGACTATCTCGAATGGTCCTATATATCTTGTGCTTAACTTGCCCTTCTTTCCAAATCTCATTACACCTTTCCAAGGTGATACTTTCAGCATGACTTTGTCCCCTACTTGGAACTTGAGAGGTTTACGCCTCTTGTCAGCATAGCTCTTCTTCCTATCACGGGCAGCTTTGAGTCGATCACGGATTTGTACAATCTTATCCGTGGTCTCCAGGACAATCTCAGGTCCTGATTGTTGGGCTTCCCCAACTTCTGCCCAACACACGGGCGTTCGACATTTTCTCCCATACAAGGCCTCATAAGGAGCAGCATTGATGCTCGTATGATAACTATTATTGTTGGAGAATTCTATTAGGGTTAAGTGGTGATCCCAACTTCCGCCTAAATCAATCACACATGCTCTAAGCATGTCTTCCAAAGTTTGAATAGTACGCTCACTTTGTCCATCCGTCTACGGGTGGTAAGCCGTACTAAAGTTTAATTTTGTGCCTAAAGATTGTTGGAAACTTTTTCAAAAATGAGAGGTATATCTAGTATATCTATCAGATACAATAGATATCGGCACACATGTAGGGACACAATCTTGTCCACATACAACTTAGCCAATTTGTCTGAATTATAAGTCTCTTTAATTGGAAAGAAATGAGCTGACTTAGTCAGCCTATCTACAACAACCCAAATGATGTCATTACCACGTTTGATCTTTGGTAACTTAGTAATCAAGTCCATAGTTACCATTTCCCATTTCCATGTGGGAATCTCAAGTTGTTGTAAGAGTCCTGACGGCTTCTGATGTCCGGCCTTAACTTGCGAACATGTCAGACACTTAGCTACATAAGTGGCTATGGATTTCTTCAAACCCATCCACCAACAATTCTTTTTCAGATCCTGATACATCTTGTCACCACCCTGGTGAACTGAGTATCTTGTATTATGTGCTTCCTGAAGGATTAGATCTCTAAGTCCTCCTAAGATTGGAACCCAGATTCTTCCATTAAATCTAAGGATTCCATCCTTTCCAGGCGCTAACTGATCAACATTTCCGCCTAACCCCTCATTAGGAATATTAGCCTCTAATAGGGCTTGCTTCTACGCATCTAATAGCTTCTCATTCAAGCTATTTCTGAGCTCAATGCTCTTGGCGTTAATCCTAATGGGTTTAACCTTTTCCTTGCGACTCAAGGTGTCAGCAACGACATTTGCCTTGCCAGGATGATAGCGAATTTCGCAATCATAATCATTAAGTGTTTCCATCCAACGGCGGTGTTGCATGTTCAATTCCTTCTGATTGAACAGATGTTGGAGACTTTTATGGTCAGTGTATATAATACACTTTGTGCCATATAAGTAATGTCTCCACAGCTTTAGTGCAAATACAACGGCACCCAATTCCAAATCATGGGTGGTGTAATTTCTTTTGTGCACCTTTAACTATC
Source organism: Scalesia atractyloides (assembly GCA_947069175.1). Lineage (NCBI taxonomy): Eukaryota > Viridiplantae > Streptophyta > Magnoliopsida > Asterales > Asteraceae > Scalesia > Scalesia atractyloides. The sequence goes on along the minus strand of CAMTDV010000020.1, from coordinate 37,769,928 downwards.
GTGATGCATAAGCAATCACCTTGCCTTTTTGCATTAGCACACAGCCCATGCAGTGTGCGAAGCATCATAATAAACTACAAAATCCTCAATACCCTCAGGTAGAGATAACACAGGAGCATTGCTCAACTTGTGTTTTAGAATCTCAAAGGATTCTTGTTGTTTCGGACCCTAAACAAACTTGACATTCTTACGGATTAAGGTAGTTAAAGGAGTGGCTATCCTTGAAAAGTTCTCTATGAACCTCCTATAACCAGCCAATCCTAGGAAACTACGAATCTTCGATGGGGTTTTGGGTACTTCCCAATTCATTATGGCTTCTATTTTGGTGGGATCTACTTGGATACCACGCTCACTTACAACATGTCCAAGAAATTGGACTTCTCTAGTCAAAATTCACACTTAGAAAATTTAGCATAAAGCTTTTCCGGCACACATGTAGGGACACAATCTTGTCCACAGAACTAAGTTGGATGCTCCTTTCAGTTAGGAACTTCCAAAGGAGGGAGATAGAGTTGTGAACGAGAAAGGTGCAAGTTCAAAGGATGAACTTTGGCACCTATTTATAGTTGGAGAGCTTGAAGAGGTGATGCCAGGTCCTATTAGGTGTAAGAGGGAGCTTACAAGTGTCCTAAAACGTGGCTTAGCTGTTTGACGGTCCCTTGTTTCGAATCAAATGGTTTTTGGTAATTTGTGTAAAGGCCAAGCAAAAATTCTACAGACACAGGCCTCTCGCGCCACGCGAGAGGCCAGGCCCTTGCCTCTCGCGCCCCGCTAGCGCCCTATGGTCAGTTTCAAAGTTTGTCATTTTTAGCCCCTTAACTTATTAAACCTCTTAAAACACCTTTATAGCATATTTAGCCCTCCGTAACCAATAATTGGCATACCCGGGAGTATGCCCGGACATGGTTGAGCTCTTGGTTCGTTAAAAGGTCACTCAGAGGTAACATGTTGACACTTTTAACCCCTCCATTATCCAACTTTCACATATTTATGGATTTAATCCCTCACATCCAACAAATGGGACATATGAGAGTTAGGACTTCGTAAAGGATCACTCAGAGGCCCACTATAAGCATGTTGACTTCGATGGCACTCAATGGCTGGGCATGTTGACATATCAGTCACTCAGAGCCAAGTTTAAGCATGTTGACATATCAGTCACTCCGAGGCTAATGATTAAGCATGTTGACATATCAGTCACTCAGAGGCTGTTGTTTAAGCATGTTGACATATCAGTCACTCAGAGGCTTACATTTATGCATGTTGACATCAGACAGTCACTCAGAGGCTCAGTTTGAGCATGTTGACACCTTTAGTCCCAATTAGTCTTTAATAGAGTAAATTAAAAATGCAACACGTGTCACTATACTATTGGATGTGATTTTAAGATGTGTTACATCCTCACCCTCTTAAAAGAAATCTCGTCCTCGAGATTTTATTCAAAAAGATGGGGGTACTTTTGTCGCATAGTGGACTCAACCTCTAAAGGCATCCCTCTTAACCTTTACTATAGGTATTAATTTCCTTCGGAGCTTCTTAACCTGTCGATCCTCGATCGAAATTGGTTTCTCAACAAACCTCAGGTTTTCATCTATTTGCACATCTTTGTGTGACATTTCTAGCGACTCATCGGCTAGACATTTCTTAAGGTTAGATATGTGGAACACGTCATGAATTCCACTAAGCTCCTCTGGCAGCTTAAGCTTATAAGCTACATTGCCGACACATTCGACTATCTCGAATGGTCCTATATATCTTGTGCTTAACTTGCCCTTCTTTCCAAATCTCATTACACCTTTCCAAGGTGATACTTTCAGCATGACTTTGTCCCCTACTTGGAACTTGAGAGGTTTACGCCTCTTGTCAGCATAGCTCTTCTTCCTATCACGGGCAGCTTTGAGTCGATCACGGATTTGTACAATCTTATCCGTGGTCTCCAGGACAATCTCAGGTCCTGATTGTTGGGCTTCCCCAACTTCTGCCCAACACACGGGCGTTCGACATTTTCTCCCATACAAGGCCTCATAAGTAGCAGCATTGATGCTCGTATGATAACTATTATTGTTGGAGAATTCTATTAGGGTTAAGTGGTGATCCCAACTTCCGCCTAAATCAATCACACATGCTCTAAGCATGTCTTCCAAAGTTTGAATAGTACGCTCACTTTGTCCATCCGTCTACGGGTGGTAAGCCGTACTAAAGTTTAATTTTGTGCCTAAAGATTGTTGGAAACTTTTTCAAAAATGAGAGGTATATCTAGTATATCTATCAGATACAATAGATACCGGCACACATGTAGGGACACAATCTTGTCCACATAAAACTTAGCCAATTTGTCTGAATTATAAGTCTCTTTAATTGGAAAGAAATGAGCTGACTTAGTCAGCCTATCTACAACAACCCAAATGATGTCATTACCACGTTTGATCTTTGGTAACTTAGTAATCAAGTCCATAGTTACCATTTCCCATTTCCATGTGGGAATCTCAAGTTGTTGTAAGAGTCCTGACGGCTTCTGATGTCCGGCCTTAACTTGCGAACATGTCAGACACTTAGCTACATAAGTGGCTATGGATTTCTTCAAACCCATCCACCAACAATTCTTTTTCAGATCCTGATACATCTTGTCACCACCCTGGTGAACTGAGTATCTTGTATTATGTGCTTCCTGAAGGATTAGATCTCTAAGTCCTCCTAAGATTGGAACCCAGATTCTTCCATTAAATCTAAGGATTCCATCCTTTCCAGGCGCTAACTGATCAACATTTCCGCCTAACCCCTCATTAGGAATATTAGCCTCTAATAGGGCTTGCTTCTACGCATCTAATAGCTTCTCATTCAAGCTATTTCTGAGCTCAATGCTCTTGGCGTTAATCCTAATGGGTTTAACCTTTTCCTTGCGACTCAAGGTGTCAGCAACGACATTTGCCTTGCCAGGATGATAGCGAATTTCGCAATCATAATCATTAAGTGTTTCCATCCAACGGCGGTGTTGCATGTTCAATTCCTTCTGATTGAACAGATGTTGGAGACTTTTATGGTCAGTGTATATAATACACTTTGTGCCATATAAGTAATGTCTCCACAGCTTTAGTGCAAATACAACGGCACCCAATTCCAAATCATGGGTGGTGTAATTTCTTTTGTGCACCTTTAACTATCGTGATGCATAAGCAATCACCTTGCCTTTTTGCATTAGCACACAGCCCATGCAGTGTGCGAAGCATCACAATAAACTACAAAATCCTCAATACCCTCAGGTAGAGATAACACAGGAGCATTGCTCAACTTGTGTTTTAGAATCTCAAAGGATTCTTGTTGTTTCGGACCCTAAACAAACTTGACATTCTTACGGATTAAGGTAGTTAAAGGAGTGGCTATCCTTGAAAAGTTCTCTATGAACCTCCTATAACCAGCCAATCCTAGGAAACTACGAATCTTCGATGGGGTTTTGGGTACTTCCCAATTCATTATGGCTTCTATTTTGGTGGGATCTACTTGGATACCACGCTCACTTACAACATGTCCAAGAAATTGGACTTCTCTAAGTCAAAATTCACACTTAGAAAATTTAGCATAAAGCTTTTCCTGCCTTAGTAATTCTAGAATGCACGAAGGTGTTTCTCGTGATCATTTGATTATGAGAATAGATAAGTATGTCGTCTATGAAGACAATGACAAACTTATCCAAATACGGTTTGCAGACCCTATTCATGAGATCCATGAATGCTGCAGGTGCATTTGTGAGCCCAAAAGGCATCACTAGAAATTCAAAATGACCATATCGGGTCCTGAAGGCAGTCTTAGGAACATCCTCGTTCTTAACCTTCAGCTGATGATATCCTGATCTTAAATCGATCTTTGAGAAATAACTAGCCTCTTGAAGTTGGTCGAATAAGTCGTCGATCCTAGGCAAAGGATATTGGTTCTTAATCTTTATCTTGTTCAACTCTGGGTAATCAATGCACATCCGTATTGAACCGTCTTTCTTTTTAACAAAAAGAATAGGAGCTCCCTAAGGTGATGACTAGGCCGGATAAAGCCTTTCTCTAAAAGTTCATCTAATTGAACTCTTAACTCCTTCATTTACGTCGGTGCTAACTGATATGGAGCTCTGGCAACAGGTGCTGATCCTGGCAGGATATCAATTCTAAACTCTAGAGATAACCTGGTAATTCTTCAGGGAAAACATCGGAATACTCCGAGATAACCGGAAGGTCTTCTATATTTGGTTTAGGCTCATTGATAGTTACTTGTGCCAGGTAAATGACACAACCTTTCCCAAAACACTTGGATGCCTTAAATAACGACAGCTTGTCTGGCATTCCGTAGTGTGAATCTCCAGGGATAGTGATCGTTTCACCAGATGGGGTTTTAATTTCGATGAGTTTTTTATCGCAGGCAATACGGGCTTGGTTATGGGATAACCAATCCATGCCTAAAACTACATCGAACCCTGCCAATTTCATTGGCAAAAGAGAGAAGGGGATAGAATGATTCTTAATGGATATAGAACATCCATCAAGAATGGAAGATGCTGTCTCTAACGTTCCTTCAGCGAGTTCTACCTCATAAGTTATATCTAGAGTTCTTATGGGCAAGTTTAATAGTTTACTAAACTTATGATCAACAAAACATTTATCTACACCCGAATCGAAAAGAACTCTAGCATATACATCATTGATGAGGAATGTACATGTTATGACGTTATTGTCATTAACAGACTCCCTGACATTCATCTGGAAGGCACGAGCATTCCCTTTCTTAGCCTCTCCAGGCTTTGCATCATTACCTTTGGGGTTCTTGGGGCAGTTGAATTTAATATGCCCCGTTTCATTACAGTTGTAGCAGACGACACTCTTAAGATCCTTGCACTCTAAGGTTTTATGCCCCCTTTTTTTACAGATACCATAGGGTCTAGTTTGTGGATCAATACTACACTGTCCCCAATGCATACGGTTGCAATTTTTACATATTGGCGTTACACCCGACTTATCTTGGTTCCTCCTAAACCCAAATCTCCCTTATTTTTCTTATTAAATCTTTGGGAGTTATCATCCTCTCTCTTCCTTTTCCCGTCAGTTTCAGCTTTAACAGACTTTTGTCCCACCAAATCTAAGGTGAGAGAGAGAGAGATAGGTAACACAGCAGACCTATAGGTACTAGGCCGAGCAGCCTTTGCCATGCCTTTTATCTTAGGCGCTAACCCATGCGTTTGGTTTCAGGGGTGATTAAATATGATACTAACCTAGACAGAGAATTTGAATTCAGAAACATACTTCCGACAATATAGGTTCTTCATTGAAAGAGTCAGAAAGTCTGTCTCTAATTTCTACACCTCATGAGGTAGGCAATATGTTTCCTTGACTAAATCAACAAACTTAGGCTATCCTAAGTTGTACATGTGTACTTTACCTATGGATTGAATCATGGCCTTCCACCAATCAGGGCATCGCCTTTGAAGGACTGCGATACATACTTGACCACATTCTTATCAGCAGAACCGTTGATATCTACAATCGTTTCCATCTCATCAAGCTATTTCAAGGCTTCTACTGCTCCTTTCCCCCCATTAAAATCCCGAGGTTTACAGGAAACGAAATATTTGTAGGTACATCCGTCTTTTGAAGAACGGGACCTATCAGCAAATTCTAATTTCTTTGGTTCACTCTTTGCATTCGAAGAGTGAACTGAGCTCTCCTTATAAGCTGAGGTTGGTGGGATTGATAATGGTCTGGAGCGAGTAACACTCGACTCCCTAAGTTTTTCTATAGCCTTTTCCATGGCCTTTTCCACAGCTGCATCTATGCGAGCTTGGAAGTCATCGTTATCGTCTGCTATATTTTTAGCCTTCTAAAGTAAATCTCTCGGTGGCTGCTCTGTGCCTCGTCCGAGTTTACCATTTTGAAGCTTTGGTTCTAAACATAAAATAAAACTTCTCTTAGCTATGGTATAACAACCATATTGGCTTAAACATTGGATATAACAATCCATCGCCCATTTAAGCTAGTGTGAATAACATCACAACTCTTAGGCTTATCATATCTATAATTGGCCTAGGTCTTAATAGGACCATCAAAGGCAAATTACAATCTGGACATAGTCCATATATTATTAGACAGTGGATTGTAATGTCACAACTGTCACTGTCATAATTGACAATTGTATGTAGCTAATAGGCTTGTCACTAATGGACATAATAATATGGCACGTTGGCCTGTCACGTTGGACATATCATATGGCACGTTGGCTTGTCACTTTGGACATAACATATGACACGTTGGCCTACATCACTGAGAGATGTAATTTATGGCATGTTGGCCTACATCACTGACATATGTAATATATGGCACGTTGGCCTACATCACTAACAGATGTAATTTATGGCGTGTTGGCCTACATCACTAACAGATATAATTTATGGCACGTTGACCTACATCACTAACAGATTTAATTTATGGCACATTGGCCTGTGGCACTTTGGCCTGTCACTTTGGACATATGGCACGTTGGCCTGTCAATTGTCATTAGATTAATGACTTTAGCCTGGATCACATTGATCACAAAGGCTATATAATAGGTCTTAGGACGTAGTCCTTTTACCTAGACGGCTAGTGTGGTTCCTAAAGTCACACTACCAGGACTATGAACATTCCTCAATGTTAACATAAGAGTACCTTAATGATTGATTAATGGTCCCATTAACGTTGGACCTTAACGACCTTGGAGGCTTGAACCTAGTCCACCACCTCTGGATAGAAGGATAACTTCCGTTAACTATCCTAATAGAAAGCCTTTTATCCTAAACTATCATTTCTTGGCCAATGTGTGGTTTGTGCGACTTGGCATAATCAAATCCATTAAGGTCTTTTGGAATTATATAGCAGAGCACAAATTTCGAGTAAAATCGAGACACTCGCTTGAAGATGATGAATACAAACATATATAATTCCAAAAATACTACATTAAATTCCAATAGAAATTACAATACTAGAAACAAATGAAATAAACTGTCCATGCAAGGACTAAATAAATAAAAATGTCCACGCAGGGACTAAAGAAATAACAATGTCCTCGCAGGAACTAACATATATTAGAAGAGACTTCACTCGTCCTTCCTTCCGTTAACCAATTTGGTGAGTTTCTTGAAGAACTTGTTTGTCTTCTTCTCCATTTTCTCCACTTGTTGTTGCGTTTCTTCCATTTGTTCTAAGGCCTCGTTAATGGCCTCAAGTGGCAGCAGAGGTTGTGGTTGTGGTTGTGGCATAACAGGATACTGGTATCCATAACTTGGATATCCAGTAGGTGGATAAACAGCTGGGAAAGGAGACGGGTAAAGCGCGTTATGCATGACCGCTTGCGTGTAAGGGTCATGCGATAATGCTTGATAATCAACCAGAGTATATGGGTTAAAAGGATCATATCCAGACGTATCCGGATATGTTGGGATAGGGTTATTATAACCCGATGGTGGTGGTTGAACCACTGGTGGTGGTGTTGGTTCTACCACAGGTGAAACATTGGAGGGTCCACCCATTTGTGGATCCTCGTGAATAGTAGGGTAGGGTTTGAGCAAAGGTGGCAGCGATCCCGACCGTTGGCCCACACGTACTGACATACGTGCTCCTCTTTTCCTCCTTGGCGGTTCAGGTAGCGATTGGGGTTGTTCCACTAGTTCCATATGGATATCTTCTGACACAGGAGGTGGTTGGGAGTGATGGGAAGGAGTGACAGCAAAAATAAATTGGTTCCAATACTGGTCCTACTCATTAAACCTTGGTATGGCGATTCAGCGTAAGAGTTCTAATCGCTTTAGATTTCGATGGGATGCCTGTGTGATCCCGACGGCGGCATTTCTGGATCGGAGTCCTCGTCCATGGGATTGGGTTGGTCTAATTGGTTTTGCTCGGCTAGGGGTGTATTAAAGTATTGGTTCGGGTTAAATTCATCATGATAAGAATGACGGGGAATGTTGGGAGTAGTGTGAATGATGCGAATGATAAGAATGGTACGAATTTTGAGTATGAGAAGGTGAATGTTGTGATAAAGGCCATGAATCCTCCGAATCCTCATAGGAGTTCGGGTGATGGGGATGTGAAGGGATGTGTCCTGATGGTCCTCCCCTCATTGGTCCTTTACCGCTTCCTCTTACTCTTGGCGGCATTTTATTCTTAAAAATCAATTAAAAAAAACAATACTAATAACTTAATAATGGGATGAGTAAATCCTAAACAAAGCCTAGACCCGGAAGTCTAAGGAATGTGCTTTTGTAAGTTTGAGATTAAACATAAGAAGACTAGTGTTTAATTCTCTCAAACGTTGGCTCTAATACCAACCTGTCACACCGCGCCTTTCCACAGCCAAATCCAAACACCGGTGGGCCCGGGTGGGTAATATCGTGACGTAAATTGATAACATCATAGACAATTAAACATAGCACAGCGGAAGTCTTGAATTTAAATTACTATTACAAACCAAATGTTTAAAATACCAAAATAATATACAGACGGCTCGTAATAGAAGATCCACATGCGGATCATAAATTGTACAAAAGAAAGAATGTAAAATAGACTTTAGGCAGATCTCGGATTTGCAAGATCCTCTTATCACTACCGAGCACTTCCAGCTTATTTTCGTATTGTACCTGCAAGCTTAGTCTTTTGAAAATACGTCAGCTTTCGCTGGTAAATACACCCAACTGACTCATTTTGAAAACATTTAAAAAATATGATTTAAGTGCGTATCAACACAAAATCTTTTATAACTTGGGAAAGTTGACGTTGCAACCTTGTTAACAGATTCACATGTTTGTCCATACATACAGGGCCCAGTGCGAAAACCGAGACATGATTAATTACACACCACTTACGAACTTACGAAGGAGTTATCCCCAACGTTGTGGGTAATTGCATTTGAGCATCTGTCGGGTGTATGCCTACACCCCACGCTAAGGTCGTGGCCATTATCTAATGTAATGAGCCGAGGATATCCAGGACACGGTAGTTAACCCCCAATTTAAGTTATCAAACAAAATTGATTAAAACCGAATATTCGGATTTACTAGCCACAATTCGGCATTCGATTAATCCCATTTCCGGCCAAGCGGTAATAGTTTACCGTAACCCAAGCCCGTATAGGGGAAATAAGTCGAGAGTATTTACCTGAGCTAGTCTTCGTTTAAACGCATGATTTATTTACTCATCCGTACAAAAAAGCACTAAGTGCTGATAGCATTTACCGGAATATCTCTAATCTGGATTATGGCATAAGCTAACCAATTAAATACTAACGGTTTTTCTTAAGTCATAGACTTACTGACTAGCGTACATGATCAAAATATATAACGCTAGATTAAATGATGATCAGATAGAATGTAGTTTAATCCCAACAAGTACTTTGACTTGTGTAACATGGATAAACTACAAACATTCTGGATTTTGAGACTTAAATGACAAGGTTAGACCCGTTTCGGTTAATTTTCATAAATTAGTTACATATGCTTAACCGTACGCATATCAGCGATATCGGGTAACCGGATAAGTCATGGAAAAGTTCTATATGCCATTATATTTTAAAGAAGTTGTAATATCAGTAGGATATCAACTTATATGCTCGATAAGGTTTTAAAATGAAACTATGCCTCATATGGGCATTTTGGTAATTTCATACCTTATAAAAGGAACTTGAATATAATTTACTGTTATAACCATAAGTATTCTGGAAAAATAATTTATTTTTTATAATATAATATCAGTAGGATATTAATTATATGTGTAATTTGTCTTTTATGACCAAACTAGCAACGAATTTGGCATTTTGGTCATTTTACACATAGTTTATAATTATTTGGGATTCTGAGTTTATATCTTGTCCCTACTGTAAAAATATTTAAAATAAGTTCTAAAATCAGTAGGTAATAAGTCTTGGTTGGTAAATATGGTTTAAAACCATACTATGCGCCGAAACGACGCTTATGTCGTAAAATGACGATTTGTGTGATGTTTAATGAAAATGATGTTAAGGTCTAGGTTAACATGTCCTAGATATGTTATTTAATATAACATATCAGTAGGTAAAAGATTTACATTGAGAAAGATGTGATTAAAACCATTTTATAAGCCATAAGGACCTTGTCGTCATTTATCGACTAATAAAAGGACTCGTTCATAAACTTAGGTTATAATCTGTTTGACATCCCAAATAATCCTATTTATAAGGGCATTTTAAAGTTCATTATCATTAAACCTGGTTTATAATCTGGTTTGACATCCCAGACTCATTTTCAAGTTCATTATCTTTAAACCTCTTTTTATGCAAAAAGGGCATTTTAGATAAAAAGGGCGCCCCGCGAGAGGCCAGGCCCTTGCCTCTCGCGCCCCGCGAGCGCCCAATGGTCAGTTTCAAAGTTTGTCATTTTTAGCCCCTTAACTTATTAAACCTCTTAAAACACCTTTATAGCATATTTAGCCCTCCTTAACCAATACTTGGCATACCCGGGAGTATGCCCGGATATGGTTGAGCTCTTGGTTCGTTAAAAGGTCACTCAGAGGTAACATGTTGACACTTTTAACCCCTCCATTATCCAACTTTCATATATTTACGGATTTAATCCCTCTCGTCCAACAAATAGGACATATGAGAGTTAGGACTTCGTAAAGGATCACTCAGAGGCCCACTATAAGCATGTTGACTCCGATGTCACTCAAAGCTGGGCATGTTGACATATCAGTCACTCAGAGCCAAGTTTAAGCATGTTAACATATCAGTCACTCAGAGGTCTAATGATTAAGCATGTTGACATATCAGTCACTTCAGAGGCTGTTGTTTAAGCATGTTGACATATCAGTCACTCAGAGGCTTACGTTTATGCATGTTGACATCAGACAGTCACTCAGAGGCTCAGTTTGAGCGTGTTGACACCTTTAGTCCTATTAGTCTTTAATAGAGTAAATTAAAAAATACAACACGTGTCACTATACTATTGGACACGATTTTACGAGGTGTTACAAAAACCTTCAAGCTGAGTCCATCAGGGGCATGGAAAAACAACTTGAAACCAAATTGGACGGTATTCGCTATTTCATTGAGCGAATATGGGTCCCACTACACGGGAATTTGAGGGATCTCGTGATGGATGAAGCTCACAAATCTCGCTACTCTGTTCACCCTGGTTCTAATAAGATGTATCACGACCTAAAGACTTTATACTAGTGGCCGAATATGAAACCTAACATAGGCACCTACGTGAGCAAGTGCTTGACCTGTGTTAGGGTCAAGATGAATTACTATGCAACAATCGGAACTACCAATGTGGCAATGGGAGCAAATTTTCATTACCGGTCTACCCAGAACTTAGAGCGGAAATGACACCATTTGGGTGATCGTGGACCGCCTAACCAACTCAACCACTTCATCACGATCAAAAAGACTGGTAAGTTTACTAAACTCGCTAGTATATACTTGAAGGAAGTAGTTTCTAGGCACGGAGTGCTGATCTCCATCGTCTCCGATCGTGACCCTCGATCCGCATCTGATTTGGGGCAAGCTAGGTACAAATCTTTCGGCTCATATCTAGACACAAGCACAGCCTATCACCTACAAACCGATGGCCAAACCGAGCGCACTATTCAAACCCTAGAAGATATGCTCGAGCATGTGTCATTGATTTCGGTAACGGTTGGGAAAGACACCTTCCTCTGGTGGAATTCTCTTATAACAATAGTTACCACACCAGTATTCAGGCCACTCCGATTCAAAGCATTATATGGAAAAAATGTCGATCACCTCTTTGTTGGGCCGAAGTTGGAGACAGTCAAATCATTGGCCCTTAACTCGTGCTTGAAATGCCAAAGAAGATCGTTCAAATCAGAAATCGAATGGCGTCATCTCGTGACCATCAGAAAAGCTACGAAATAAACGTAGGAAACCTTTGGAATTCTAAGTTGGTGATAGGTTTTGCTGAAAGTTTCACGTTGGAAGGGTGTTGTTCTTTTTGGGAAGCGAGGAAAACCAAATCGCGTTATGTCGGACCATTTGAGATCACAGAAAGAATTGGCACCGTCGCGTATAGACTTAACTTGCCTGAAGAACTCAGTGGTGTGCACAATGTCTTTCATGTATCGAATCTGAAGAAGTGCCTATTCGATGAGACCCTCGTAGTTCCATTTAAAGAACTCAAGATTAATGATCAACTTCATTTCATTGAGTACCAGTTGAAATCATGGATCAGGAGATCAAAACACTCACGAGCAGTAAGATTCCTATTGTTCGGGTTCGTTGAAACTCAACACGTGGCCTAGAGTTCACTTGGGAACGGGAAGATTAGATGATGCGCAAGTATCCTCATTTGTTCAAGCCGATTGCATCAAATGTTGAATCTTCTACTGAATTTCGTGACGAAATTCCAAATCAACTTGGGGATTATGTGACACCTCACGAAAACGTTCAACCACACTAGCTTCTTCGGCGACTGTTTACAAATTTCGGGACGAAATTACTTTATGTAATTTGGAGCAGACTTTTAGTTTTAGTATTTTTGAAACCCGTAACTCTGAGTTAAAAAATCGTTTGTTTTACTATTTTAAATTAAACCATACACTTATTTTTTGATGAATTAATCATATTTTATCCATATCGCGTTGAACCGACCCGACTGTTTGAACCAAAGTGCCTGTCTCGTTTGTCGATTCAACCAACTCGTGTAGCTCGAAACTTATGAGGCCCGAACCTTAGCATGAATACTATTCATTTTTATAGTTAATTAATTAATTATTCATTAGTATTTGTTGATTGTGTAAAAAAATAAAAATATAATAGTTATAACATGACAACAAATCGATGTTGCCATCTCTTTGTTTCAAGATTTTGGCCTGCAATTTATTTTAAAGTGCAGCCCATTCAGCCCACATTAATTGTTTTAACTCAACCACTTGCTCCCCTAATGGTCTCCAGCCCATATACATCCTTAAACCGCCCAACATACATCCCAAATATTATTGCGTATAGTTGCATGCAATCCTTATAACACTTCCAAAAGAATCCCAAATCCTAATTGCGTACATCAAAGCTTCTCTCCCTCTCTTATTGTCGACGTTAACATAAATCCAAGAGGACTTAAAGTTCCGGCTCCAAGATCATATCTAATCTCCATAGTCGCTAGTTAACGCCTCTAGATTCTCTTGTATATAAACTCTAGATGTTTATACGTAGTTTTCGATTATTAAATCATGTTATCATGGCAACATTTGCAGTATATTCCTGATGATTATAATGTTTTATGTTATATATGTAGTATGTGTTGCTAGGAATGATGTTCGCGAGGTGATTAAATCGCTTTATGTGTTCGGTTATAGGTATTGTTTGCGGGTTTAAAACTAGATAGTTCTTGATGTTTTGGTGATTAATAATCTAAGTTTTTGATGATGACCTGCTGTCTGTGATGTTTAATTGTCGTTGTTGTTCGCTAAAAATGTAAACGGAGCCATTAGAACTCGTGTTGGAACATTTATAACGAAAACGGTAGGCTATCCAACATTTACACCCGACTTTAATTGGCTATAACCGGGTCATAACTTAACGAAAACTGGAATTTATTGAGTCTAAAACGGGGTATTTCGATATAAGCTTCTAATGGCGCTAGAATCACAATTTTTGGATGTCGTTTGATATTTTAAATGAATTATTTCTGTTTAGTGGTCAAAGCTGCATTTTTCTGCAGAATTTGTGTGTTGTATTTTACGTTATAACTTGGTGAATACTTGGTGTTTGGTCATGAAATTTATATAGTAGATGGTCTTAGGTGTCTATGAGAGGATTTTTAAATGAATTTTTTCGTGAACTATAGTTATAAAGTGACCAATCTGAGTGTTGTTTAGTAAATGATTTTTCATAAATTTCTCGTAAGGGGTTGGGCCTCAAAAATTTAACACAAGGCCAACCCCCTAGGGCACGTCACATAAAAATATCATAATATTTTGTAGTCACGTAAGTATGGTAAAAGGACATCCCAAAACAACCTATTTTTAGTGAATTTAGTTTTGCATGATTATAATTTTATAAAGTGTGGAACTTGCTACTTTTAATATCCGCACATGCTTAGTGATTGTGTAACTTATGTATGACGTGTCGTAGGTTCTATTATGAACATGTGTATGAAAACTATGTTGGATATATTTGTGGCAACTTGTACGCGTGTTGCTAGATACGTGTAGGACTTGCGTGAATTACATAAACGACCCCTAATATTTTGGTAACCAAAATAGGATGTGGTTGACCATACTAGCTCGCATAACCTAATCTTCCAAGCCAATTTAAGGTGAGTTTTAACATTTAATAAAAGCATACATTATCGGGTATTGGGAACCACATTATCGCTAGATTGGGACCACCTAGCATTCCTAGATTGGAACACTACTAAACAAATACCGTAATTTATATTTCATGTCTTTAGCGAACTAAACGAACTCTATCTATCATTCCTCAACCGATGGTGGAATCATCAGGGCAGATTTAATTAGATTGCTCAAGACATCATAACGCTAAATTGTGACAAGTGTTTAAAGAACAACATTTTATTTCATTTCTAAAAATTGAGTACATGGCTTTGGAAACAAACTACAACAACGGAATTCAAAGTACAATACCGAAATCAAAGTACAAGTACAACATAAATCTAGATTTAAAAGTTGGTTTCTAGTTAATCCTACTAGATTCCATGCATCCTTTATCATCAACATCAACCTGCAACATATAGAAAGTACAGTTCTACACACACGGCATTGGCGAGCATATAAGTTTGGATACTAAGTATAATAAAGTCTAACATTCAACATGGCATAAACGTTTACTTAAAACTAACATACTAATAAAGCGATGCTTCTACACATGTTAGCCCAAAGGTTACCGCTAGCATAATTTAATCATAGCAATAAAAAGACCATTTTGTTTACTTAACATGACCTCACGAATAGGGCGGTGCGTTAATCCTATAACGCTATACATGTTAAGGGAGTCTTGTACATAGTTAATGACGTAGCATAAGCATTCGATTTCTAGCATGAATAAGTCACAAGTATTCGTACTAGCATGTATTTTCGAATGTTTGCATAGTGATTTAGTATAAAGCATAGTGAATTTCGTAGGTAGATAGGCATATATGTTTGCACCCCAAAAGTGTAAAGATAAAAATGGGGAATCGAGTATACTCACAATTTTGCAAGCTTCCTAGCAATTCGGGATCTGCTGAGTTGGGTTGTTGAGGTGATGAACACTGAAAGGTACCCTACAATGGGTAAACAGAGGTGTGTAAATAGACTGTACTTAACGAAAGATGCGGATCCAGAGTCAGAAAATACGGTGAGAAAACATGGAAAGCTCCACTTCGTTTGAAGTGGGTTGACCACTTCGTGCGAAGTGACAGTCCTTGAATGTTTTAGCTCGTTTAATGCCCATTTCGACCTTGTTTTTTGTGAATGAGGAGTTTTAGGAACGAGGCAGAACAGTCCGAGATCACAACTATAAATCATTATTTGACAGTGTCATGATTCTAACCAGTTTACAAGGAAAATACATGTTTTATATAATTTATATACTTAGTCCATCAAATATATCATAGATGTCAAGCAAGGAGGTATGAATACCTCGTTATATGATTCACCAAAGCTCAAAGTTCTTCCACATAGTTGATAAAACCGCTTGGTCATGAATGTACAGAAAGTAAATATACAAAATGTTCAAGTGAGGTGCGGAACTAAATTCGAGTAGCCAAGGCTCCCAACGTTCTCACACTTGCTGAAATGTAAATCCAAGTCCTAGTGATGATAATGAACTTAGTCAGCCTTTACACTTGGTACAAAAGAAAAAGAGATGAAAAAATCATAAGACTTTGCAAGCAAAAGTGAGCTGAAATCACGCAGAAAGGTCGGAGAACAAACTGCCACGAATCCGAGATTATGAGAGTATGAGTGCAAGTGTACGGAAAGTGTGAAGGTGTGATAGTGCGTCTTATTTATAGAGTTCAGGTTCAGTTCGTGCGAGTTGAGGGCCATTTCGTGCAAAGTTAGGTTTGGCAACGGGGTATAGTTGATAGCGCTATTAGGTTTGACAAACCTCATATCGTGTTGGGAGCCGGGCGTGAACTATTGACCTTGACACCTTGTTGATGTGATAAACATTGACACGGGGCACAACAACTACAATCGTCAAGTTTTTGGTAATACATAGTTTAGTAGCTTAACGATGGGTTAGCTACCCATGACATGTCTTATAAAACTAAAGTATTTAAACAAACTTATTTTTGTAACAACACTAAAAACTATGAACTCGCCAACCTTTGTTGACACACTTATGCATGTTTTGAAGGTCGTTAGGTACAGCTCGGGAGCTTACACTGTGGGAGTGTCGTGATTGTGATAAACTATATATTTGGGATTTATTAAACTATTATGATTTTAACTATTTCCAGGATTTTTAAATTGTTTGCTTCTGCTGTTGATTTGAACTTTGTTTTCGATGTTTTAAAAACCTGATCAATAATCGTGTTGATTGTGATACAGTTTGATAACTTTAATAATTGTTCAACATGATTAGTTCAGTCGCATGCCTCGCGGTAAAACTCCGCATGTGGATTTTGAGGGTGTGACAATATTGGTATTTGTTCTGTATTATTAGTTAGATACTATGGAACATGTGTTAGTTCCGTAGTACAAGGTCAGGTATAGATACAAGTGAGATTTTGGATGACATTCTTGTTTCTACTCTTTCTGATTGATTACTTGCACACTATGAACATATAGTTGTTTCCGCATGTTATACGTGATTTGTTGTTCATGATAGAACTTGTTTAGAGAGGTTAGGCGACCATACATTATCAAGCCCCTTATAAGGAAGCCTCCGTTCCCCTTCACATACAACATGGGATGTTACAATCCGAGCTATTGAGCCGATCTCGAGCTTTCATAAGTTAAACGAGTACGAGCCTAGTCAAGTTCGGGCTCGGATTTGGCTCGGCTTGTTTGTACCCGTACATGGCCCCATTTTGGGCCTGTATACACCACTCCTAATTTCGGCTACCATTGGGAGGGACATCAACCTTGAGTTCGTGGTGGGGCTGCCACATACCCAACTTCCATTCACCCCCTCGACTTTACGCCACTTCGAACACAACATGATACACCGTGGAAGGGAATGATTAAGCCAAACATATTAAAGATTTACATCAACACGTATGAGACTAGATTATTAAGCATAATGAACAATATCAAAACCGTGTGAACCAACATCCAAAACGTGTTGTTTTTTATGATGGTGATTTGGCGTGAATTGGTTCGCATCGGGAATGTTTTCCTATTGGGTAGTTTAGGAAATTGTGGGCATGTGAACCACATCTCACATTCTCTCATAGGCGTTAAGGAGGTAACACCCTGATCACATGGCCCCCTTTAACTATCATGACACAGTATTTGGTAGGTCAACAAGGTGAGGTGGCACGGGCTTAATGCCCACAAGATACACTCTTGATACATGTTGATAGACATGAAAGTAAGGATTCGGATTAGCGAAGACCGACATAAATGTAAAGGAAAATGATGCCAACTTCAATAAGGTTACATTAATTTTGTTAGTATAACTGCTAATAAAGTAAAAGAAAATCTGAAACAGAAACAAATGAAACAGTGAACCGGGCTTGTGTTTGATACAATTCCCTTAAACAGATTCGTCGTCTGTTCCTAGGGTACGCCGGTCCAAAGCATCAACAGCGCACTGCCGGACTTTAACACTTGCCTGAAAAGAAAACAGGAGATGTTGCAGAGAAAACTAGAGAGGAAGAAGAGAGCTGTGTTTTGGTCTGTCTCAACTGATCTGCCTTAGTCTGTTATATACTTGTAGAACCATAACCGAATTCTGGTCATCATTGCAGCGATTTAATGACCTAATATGGTCATTAGTTATCAGTTTCTAGACTGACAATAATAACCAAAAAACTGTTTCGAAATTGAAAACTGACTTAATGATCATCAATAACTAATTCGGCTCAACTTTTGCAGCCCCCCTGTGTGCCCATAGGAGTTTTGGTAAAACATGTCACAAGGTTTTGTTAGTTAGGTAAAATATTACCTTATAAACTAACTTTCACTTTATTCTCACATCTATGTGAACCAAAATTTAAGACTTCATTCACACACTCAAATATCCAACAAATTTTTCATATATAAATGAATGTGGGATACTTATAAACTTTATTGATTGCTTCAAAGTACGAGTACAGTCAACATAATAATAAACCAACTATACAACTAAACTTGTTGCATATAATGCACCTCGTACAAATGTAGATACATATAAGGTATAACATAGTTAATAATATCAAGAGCGGCTCAATCATTTTTTAAATGAATGTAGTTTAGGGTGTAAACAAGCCTAAACTACATCCATTCATCCATATATAAGGTATAATTATTTTTGTCCAGAGCTCAAAATTACGGTCTTATCATCGTTTTAGTTTTTTTTCTTGGCAAAACTATTATATTGTTTTTTTAATTGTTTGAGAAATATTCGATCTATCGTCTCGTAACACGGACGGGACATCAACTAATTTCTTACTTTTAGCAAATTGAAAATCATATATACAAATAACCTTACCTAAATATATATAGGGTTCAAGAGAAAACACATTTTATTGAGAAAACTTGAAAACTCCATATACATATGTACAGTGCCTGACCAAGAAAAATTTTCATGGGGTGTGAAACTTTTATAAGGTTCATTCGTCAATTGCTATATAACATTTTTTTCAATCTAGTTTGGGTCGGATCGGGACAGATCTAAGGCATAAATCTTGTAATTAAGTTTTCAAAAATCAACTTTTCTTTTTCATGTTTTAGTATCAAAATCATTAGTATTACAGTGAATATTCAGTAGTCGTTATATGTTTTGTTCACTGAATAATGTTTTTAGAGAAGCATTTCAAAGAATTAAAAATATATTATATTATATTATATTTGCTAGTAGTTGTCAGTTATTTTTTTTAATGACCAATTTCATCTTCTTATAATTCATGTTCTTGTTCATTGTTTTTATTATTATTTTAGTTGCTAATTAACAGATCTAATGAATATAGATATTTGGCTTTAGTTTTTTTCTATAAAGTATTATTTCTAAAACTCAAAAGACATGTTTATATAATCTAATATAATATAAATATAAATATAAATAAATAAAATAGGTAATGTACTAATGTTACTGTATGTTATTTAGTGGTTAATACTTATGATATACACAACATATTGGATGCTTTAATTAAAGAAGAGTTAAAATAAAAAAAAAAGAAATTAAAATGAAAATGTTTAATCAAAGCCAAATTGTATCATCAAAAAGAACTTCCACTTAAGTGTCAAACTACATTAACATTCTAGAAAATTTATATAATTACCAAATGACCCCTACCCTATTCTTCCTAATCTAATCATCTACTCCAAATGCCAGTTTTTCTGCAACTCCTACCGGAAAAAATCTCCGATGAGCATTGTTTTCTTGTTTTTTGTTCTTCCATTTCATATACTTGCTTCAACCATTCATTATTTCAAAGGGTGCAATGTTAAAATTTCATGGGGGCGCACAGGTTTTTCGTATACATATAATACTAAAAAAAAAATTAAAGGGGTACGCGGTTGGCAGTGGATCCACCCCTGCATATGTGCAATATATCATATATTGCATACACGTAATATATATTTCATATGTGTAATATATCTTATGATGCACATGTATAATATTACACATATGCAATACATATTGGACATATACAACATATTATATATTCCATATATGCAACATATCTATATTATATATATATTGCACCTGTGTAACATATGATATACTAACATATCTAATATAGAGTTTTCAAATTTTCATTCTAACTATTAGTTTTTAGTTGAACACCCTATACAAGTTACACACTTATACGAAGTTTATTGAAGAATTTATCACCAAAACTCCCGCCCCCAATACGACAATGCCCTTTCTTTTTCCCAATATATCTATAAATTAGTTAATATACATAAATTTATAAACTACCTGTTTAAAAAGAGAAAGAAAAAATTAGTTCAAAATATTTCTCTCCAAGTACCATTTAACCACAGTTTTTTTCCCTCCGTAACCTCCGCACCAAATTTTTAATTCCGTTATAGTTCCTTCCCATTTTTATTATTTGCTAAAAGTTTCACTTAATCTATGGGAATTTAAACCCTTGTTCCTTCCCATTTTTGTTATTTACTAAAAGTTTCACTTAATCTATGGGAATTTAAATCCTTTAATATTGATATCTCCCCGGTTCCATCATTTACTAGTTCCTCCCACCTTAAATTTTATAGCCTCCTCATCTCTTGCTTGTGTTCATCTCCACTACTTATTCAATTTCCCACTGTCACAACTCGAGAGATGATTTCACCAATTTAGCTCGAATTCTAAGACTTCTGGGCTGAAAGTTAACTTAGAAAAAAGTAGAATCTACGGTTCTGGTCTTAATATTGGTGAAATTCAAGGTATCGCAAATGTGTTGAGGTGCTCGTATTGGAGCGAGCATGAACAGAGAGGCACACTGGCAACCGGTTTTAGATAAGTTTAACTCACACTTGGAAAGTCAAACATCTTTCTTTTGTAGGTAAAGTCACTCTAATCAAAGTTGTATTGGGAAGCATTCCGACCTATTACCTATCAAAGTTCAAGGCTCCGAGAAAAGTGATTCAGAGGATGGAATGCATCGGAAGGAATTTCTTGTGGGGAACAAACGATTCAACAAACAAAATAAGATGGCTAGCATGGGAGAAAGTGACTGAAGCGAGACAAAAAGGAGGGTTAGGTGTAGGCGACATAAAGGATACAAACACGGCACTTCCAACCAAATGGTGGTGGCGGTTAAAGACGGAGAAAGAGCGTCTTTGGTCAAAAGTCATCTAGGCGATTCACTTCAGAAGGCAAAGAATCAAGAACCGTTCCTTTATGCAAAAAAATCAAAGGACCATGGAGATCGATAGTGGCAACCCAAAGTGATCTGATAAAAGAAGGCATAGACATTCACTTGAAGCTGAAGGCTAAAGTTGGAAATGGTAAAGATGTGTGTTTCTGGCTAGACAATTGGTTTGATCTGGGCATCCTACAAGACGCATATCCGGAACTATTCAAGGCTGCATTAAGAAAGCAAGAAATGGTTTACCAGAGCTGGAATATTCAAAACGGACATTGGATCATCTTCTGGAAAAATAACCAAATGAGGGACTTACAACTACAGCAGAAAAATTCCTTAAACTTTTTTCTTCAGTCAATTAATCTCACGGATAACGACAAATGGATTTGGACCCGTGCTGACAAAGATGAATTCTCGGTAAAACATTTGAAGAACTTAATCCGGGACAGGAACAGGAACACAAGAGGCAACAACACACATTCGCCATCATCAGTAACTATAGACTTGATTTGGAACCCTTGGGTTCCAAGGAAAGTTAATTACTTCGTATGGTGATCGATCTTAGGGAGAATACCAACTAAAGTAGCTTTAAAGAAAAGAGGAATGATTACTATGGAGGAAGACTGTGTATGGTGCGATACGGGTAAAGACAGCCTGGGCATATCTTGATGTATTGCCAATTAGCAAAATTAATTTGGTGCCACATTAAGGTTTGGGCAAAACTTCACCCGCAAAGCACTCCAAGCATCCTTATGGAAATGATTCGACTGGGAGAGGTGTTGGGATCCAATCTTACACATAAAAGATACATCTCAGCAGTGGTTATCTTAACCTATAATTTAGGATCGGTAATTATGTAATTATTCATTACCTAGAATAGGAGATTGTACACTATTATATATATTGGAATGAATATACAGAGAGGGACAAGCAATTACATTACACCATCCTACATGGTATCAGACCAACGCTAGGCCAACCTCTGCCGCCACCTTCTTCTTCCTGTCAACTCCTCATCCCCGCCTTCCCCTCACTTTCACATACTCTTCTCCTCTTCCCATGGACTCCAAGTTTCACCCGGCGGTTACCATCACCAACATCAGGACCTGCATCCCTATCGTCCTTGAATCAGACTCCGCTCAATACTCGACGTGGTCGGAATTCTTCCGTATCCACTGCCGTGCATTCCTCGTTTCTGACCACCTCCAACCACGCCCGCAACCCACTACTACCGACACCAACAAAACAACCACCGACACCGACACCGACAAAACAACTTCCCCGGCGCCTCCTCTTGATTCGTGGGAGCGGCTGGATGCCATAGTCATTCAATGGATCTATGGCACCATCTCCCCGGATCTCGTTCAAACCATAATGAAGAAGGGCTCCACTGCCTCTGACGCGTGGGCTGCCCTAGAAGCCTTGTTTCAGGACAACAAAGCCATTCGAGCACTCTACCTGAAGCAAAAGTTTAACTCCACTCGTCTCGAAAATTTCTCAAACATGGCTGCATACTGTCAAGAACTTAAAGTTCTCGCTGATCAACTCAATAACGTTGAAGCCCCAGTTGATGATCAATCCCTTGTGTTGCAAACATTAGCCGGTCTCACCGATGCTTATGAAAGCGTTGTCACTGTCCTAGGTAACACCAAACCCCTGCCATCTTTTTATGAAGTGTGTTCACAGCTCTTCATGAACAAGACCCGCAAAACTCACCAAGCCATGCACTCCGCTATAACCGCCGGCTCGGCTCTCCACACCACCGGTCAACCGGCTACCTACAATCCTCGCTCACCAAACAACTCTACCCCTTCCAATGACCACCGCTCCGACACCTCCCACGCCAATAGCCGTGGTCGCAGTCGCGCCCGTGGACGCTCTTCTTGGAACCGCAACTGCAATCCCACATCCTCGAGCCCACAGTTCTCGGCCCCTTTCACTTGGCCATACGGCCCAACCCCTTGGCCCAATACCCAACACCAATCGTCACCGTGGCCAAACTGGGCCTCGATCCCCTGCCCCTACCCGACCGTCTCACAGCCCAATCACAGCAACAATACGGGTCAGGGAATTCTCGGTCCACGTCCCAACTCAGCCAATGCAGCCTACACCCCTACCGACATCGCACAGGCAATGTACACGATGAGCTTAAACCCGCCAGATTGGAACTCTATGATGGACACCGGTGCTACGGGACATTATCTGCAACCGTCAGGTACATATCAATCTCATTTAAATAAGAGCACTAATCAATTTATTATTGTCGGTGACGGAAGTACCATCCCAGTCACATGCCAAGGCAACCTCACCTTACCACCGCCCTACCCGCCTTTTAAACTGAATAATGTCCTCTACGCACTTAAACTAATTAAAAACCTTATATCCGTTCGTCGGCTATGCACCGACAACTCTCTTTCTATAGAATTTGACCCATTTGGTTTTCTTGTGAAGGATCTCAAGACCGGGATCCCTATCCTCCGGTGCAACAGCAGCGGTGACTTGTACCCACTCTTACTTCACAACGGACCACACCAAGTACCTTTGTTGCCCTCACTCAACGCCTATGGCACCAGCGCCTAGGCCATCCAGGATCTAGTCTTTTAAACTCTTTGAAAAATTCTAGTTCAATTTCTTTTGATAAACTCAGTAATAAAACATTATGTCCTTCTTGTGTTTTGGGAAAAAGTGTTCGTTTACCTTTTACACAATCTACATCACACACAGTTGCACCATTTGATATTATTCATAGTCATCTCTGGACATCGCCAGTGTTAAGCACTAGCGGTCACAGATATTATATATTGTTCCTAGATGATTATACAAATTTTTTGTGGACCTACCGGATATCAAACAAATCTCAAGTATACTCTATATTCTCCATCTTTGCAACCCAAATTAAAACCTAATTTGAAC
Organism: Scalesia atractyloides; assembly: GCA_947069175.1. Taxonomy (NCBI): domain Eukaryota; kingdom Viridiplantae; phylum Streptophyta; class Magnoliopsida; order Asterales; family Asteraceae; genus Scalesia; species Scalesia atractyloides. Next base: position 37,746,053 of record CAMTDV010000020.1, on the reverse strand, counting down.
GCTCAATCAAAACATTTCAGTGTGATAATGGTACCGAATACATCAACCACAACTTCAAACAATATTGCACACAAAATGGCATGTTATTTCGTCTCTCTTGTCCTCACATATCCTCTCAAAACGGTAAGGCGAAACGCAAAATCCGCTCTATCAACAACATCATCCGCACCTTACTTACCCACGCCCAACTTCCGCCATCTTTTTGGCATCATGCCCTTGACATGGCCACATACCTTCACAATATCATACCCGCCAAAATTCTCAAACACCATTCCCCTACAGAAATTCTATTTCATCGCACTCCTTCATACGAACATCTCCGGGTGTTCGGCTCCCTTTGCTATCTTCTCATCACATCCACCAACACTCACAAACTTGCACCCCGGTCCCACCCATGTGTTTTTATCGGTTACCCCCCTGTAACACCGGGGATACAAGTGTTATGACCTTCACAAAAATCAAATCATCATATCTCGTCATGTTATGTTTGACGAGACCATCTTTCCCTTTCAACACATTCACTCCTCACCCCCCCCCCCAAATACGACTTCCTCTCCGCCCCCTACACCAAACCGTCTGGTCCCTCATCTCTCCCACACTCGACACACATACCCAACCACCAAACACATCCTCCCCAACCGGTTCCTCCCAGCCGATTCATCCCCAACAACCCATTCACCCAATCCTACTAGCCCACTTCCTCAAAGCCTAAATAACTCACCCATACCTCCCTCACCACAACAGTCCCATTACCACCCAGCCCAATACCCTAATTCAACCCACTCCCACAGCCCTCATCCTCACTTCTCTACCACGACCCCTGCCCCTTCCCCACTACCCACTTCTCCGGGCCCACCAAACCCACAACCCAGCCACCTAACTCACTCTATGCGAACCCGAGCCATGGATGGCATTCATAAACCTAAACTCCACTTTCATCTTCACACTACCACCATTATACCCATCCCCAAAAACCCAACCTATGCCTTGTCCTCACCAGAATGGTATAACGCCATGCTGACCGAATATAATGCTCTTATTGAAAATGAGACTTGGGAACTTGTTCCTAGACATCCGCAGATGAATGTTATCCGTAGTATGTGGTTATTTAAACACAAATTTAATTCTGACGGTTCTTTGGAACGTTACAACGCTCGGTTAGTTTGTGATGGCAGGTTACAACAGGTAGGGATTGAATGTGGTGAAACTTTTAGCCCTGTATTGAAACCTGCCACAATCCGCACGGTTCTCATTATTGCTCTCACCAAGGCATGGCCGGTTCACCAGCTCGATGTCACCAACGCCTTCCTACACGGCACTCTTAATGAAACCATGTACATGTATCAGCCAATGGGATTCCGCAACAAGCACTTTCCTAATCATGTTTGTCGCCTCAAGAAATCTTTATATGGTCTCAAACAGGCACCTAGAGCATGGTACCAACGATTTACCGATCATGTCCTTCATATGGGGTTTATCCAAAGCAAAAGTGACAATTCTCTCTTTATACTTCACCATCAAGAGCATACCGCCTACCTCCTTCTATACGTTGACGACATACTTCTTGTTACTTCTTCAGATAAGCTTCATCAGCACCTCATGGCCAGTACGGCAAGCGAATTCACCATGAAAGATCTCGGGCACTTGAGAGCTATTTTTTGGGAATTTCTGTTACTCGGCACAACAACTCTATGTTTCTCTCCCAACAGGCTTATGCTCATGATATTATTCACCGTGTGGGTATGCGATCATGCAAACCAGTGGACACACCGGTTGACACTCAGCCGAAACTATCTTCTACCTTGGGAACCGTGTTTGAAGATCCATCTCTGTATCGTAGCTTAGCTGGTGCCTTCAGTATATCACCTTCACCAGACCTGATCTAAGCTACGCAGTCCAACAGATTTGCATGCACATGCACGTACCAATGAACTCCCACTGGCAGGCTCTTAAGAGAATCATCAGATACTTAAAAGGCACAACTTCTTATGGCCTTACCCTTGAGCCTTCTCCCTCTGTCGCTCTGACTGCCTTCACTGACGCAGATTGGGCTGGCTGCCCTGACACCCGTCGCTCCACCTCCGGTTACTGCGTCTATTTTGGACCCACCCTTCTGTCTTGGTCGTCCAAACGTCAACCAATTGTCTCTCGGTCCAGCGCTGAAGCCGAATACCGAGGAGTTGCTAATGTCGTGTCAGAAATATGCTGGCTCCGCAACCTGCTTCTTGAGCTTCGCCACCCGCCCAACAAAGCCACCCTCGTCTATTGTGACAACGTCAGTGCCGTTTATCTGTCAGGCAATCGTGTTCAACATCAACGAACGAAACACATTGAATTGGATATCCACTTTGTTCGTGAACAGGTTCAACGTGGTTTAGTTCGTGTGCATCACGTCTACAGGTTATGACAGGTTTATGGGTATTATGGACAACGATAAAATCTTCAACCAAAAGGAGATCCAAAATCAGAGCGCGATTGAAGAATAAAGTCCGTTTCGTTTCTTTGGGTAAAAAACAGGTCCAATGGACAATAATTATCATGGGAGAATTGACATGAGTTCATAGTTTGTACGTAAAAGTCCTGGGTGTTTAGCTGTACTATTATCTTACCCTTAGCATCTTGCTAAGGGTTGTTAGTGCATCTCATTTCGCTGGCAAAAAAAAAAAAAACTTGTACGACATATTTCGTTCTACAAATCCAAACCATTGAACTTTTCTAAATTTATTTTATCATTTTGATAATCCGTTCACTTTCGTAAGGACATTGATCCATTGCGTTAATTCCTTAGTCGTGGTACTTATTACTCGTTACTGTTGGCTGAGAATAATTGTTTCTTTAATTGTGTAGTTACGGTTTGAAGGTTTTAGTTTGATGCTGGTCAATCTGAATCGTAAACGAGCAAGTTTTCCTTTATGTTGTTTGGAACGTACATCCTATTTGGCATCATTTGTTGATCTTATTCTGACTAAGCAGTATGAGAATATGAGATTATGTTTTAATCTTCATCGAACACTATTAGTATTTATATTGTCTAGGCTAAAGTCTATGTTTTTTTTTATCTCAGGCTGCTAAGTATATTAAGTATGATACTTATAGTTTAGGAAACAAGCAAAAGCATTGAAGATTGCCATCTACCGATTGTAATGCGAACATGATAGAAAACTTTGCACCAAGGCTAGATACTCGAACATTTTAAAGTCATACTTGAAGGGTGGGGAGACCATGTATTATATGCTGCAAGCAACACATGATACATTTAATGACATCAACGTTCCTTCTGCCCGCAAAGTATTGCATCTAGAATATTAGGTCCTTAGTGCTAGGTTTGTTTTTGAAGTCACTTTGATTGTTTGTTCGTTAGATAATTTGTTTAGTAGTTAGTAATCTAAACCATGGGGTTTTCACACTACTCACACATATACATACAGTGTTATTCATTTGATGGTTACCTCGTTTATCTTTAAAATTAAATCTATGTTTGGTTATGTGAATTTGTACAAAAAGGGTTGAAAAAGCTTTTTTCTTAAATTATGCAAAATTCTTATAAATATATGTGAATAAATTCTTACAAAATCCTTCTCTCAAAATCCATATCTAAAATGCATAGCAGGATCTGTAGCAAAGACCATGATTATAAACACATAGGAAAAACGAAAGATATAAATTTGTAGCAAAAATAATACTAAAAATCCCTAGCAAAATGTGTAGTGAAAATTTCCCTTGCAAAAAAAAAACGTGTGTAAAGATCCGTAGCAAAATTTGTAGCGAACATTTCCATAGCAAAAAACCGTAGGTAAAGATCCATATCAAACATTTTTTTTTGCAAAATCCGTAGCTAACATTTTTGGTAGCAAAATCCATAGCTAAGATGTTTTTTTAGCTAAATCAGTTGCAAAATATGAGTTCGTAGCAAAATAAATTAGCGATGTGACTTGTAGCTACGAATCGAAATCCGTAGCAAATTCGTAGCAAAATGGGTATTTGCTACGATTTTGCTATGAATTTGAGCATACCAAATACCTATTTTTGTAGTAATGATTTTGTCCTTTTATGTTTGGTATGATCATTGCAAAGAAATGATTGACAAAGCAATGGCAGTATTCAGTTTATATCTCCAAACGGTTCCAACTACCCTCTTTGCACACAAATAAATGTCACCTAACCCGAGATAACGAAGTCTGGTAGGGACATATTTATTCACATGACCACTTTTTCCGTTCATTCAACCAAGGCGATAAATAGGTATGCATAAATACTTATGAACAAGTATACCTTACAAAGAGTTCCAACATGTTTATGACATGTCTAATGTTTCCATGGAAGATCGTTGACCTTAAGACCATTCATAACATGTCGGTCATGAACGTTCATGGCTGACGTGACTACGAGTTGATAGATGGAAGTAGGGGAGAGCGTGGTTTTCCTAGAAAAAAGTCAATTATCATGGACCGTCTATGGAGGAAACTATAATGACGGAACAGAGAGATGAAAGATAGATGGTGACGTAAAAGAGAGAGTAAGTCTGTAATTCTATCGTGAATGCTCTAAACACAATGAGCAGGCCCCTACCAATTGTTTTTCAAATCCCAAAACAACTAGATTACCCTAAACAAGGACCACTCATCATTCAAATAGAGGTATGTCCCATGAGAATTTATTATTCGTATTAAATGTGGTCGGGTGATGTATAGATGAGTTTCATAAAGAAAATGGTGAAAAAAATAAAATAAACAATCAAAGGAGTTAAATGTTGGCACATCAAACCGGACAAATATAAACATGCCCAATATTTAATATTATTGATGGTGTAGACGGGACGGTAGGATATTTACCCTTGAAAAATTTGGGCAGTATATATTTTATCCCTCATCATCCATTGTTTTCGTATTGTAATAATACAGTTTTACATATATTTATAGTTTTATCATACAAATGTTATAAAACTACGGTACGTGGAAAGACGAGTATCACTAATAAATGAGAAAACCATGTAAGATCTTATTTATTGAGTGTGATATAATTCTGAACTCACGTAAGAGCAAAATCAAACATTCATTTATGTTGTACGTGACATTATGGCTATGTACCTAATTTTACTCGCATGTCAGACTTAATAAATCTCATTACCTAAATACCTATGTTACGTGACCCTGAGTCGTGCATCACATTTTGACTCGCGTATCACGAGAAACCTTGTATGGTTATAACAAATTCTGAACAATATTACAGTGTTTACGAGGATAAGAAAGTGAAAACGAGATAAGTTGAATGAGCAATTATGAGATTTAAGTTGAACGAGCAAGTGTAAATAGGTAACTCTCATATATGATTCTTATAAAATGACCATCTTCTTGACCTTCTCTTTAGCTAGTCCCTTGACGGATATCAAATTAGGTTTACTCTTGGTGCGTTGACCGAACTAATAATAAATGATCAAATATGTAATGAAGACCATAGATATAATTGTTGAAACTTAAATTAACAAATCATCAATATAACACTTTCTTAGTTAACTATATTATTTTATGTTTTTTTTATATGTGCAACCACTAGCTTTGTGTATAAATAACTCGGGAGAGTGCCCAACTTTTTGGCCATCCACAATTGTTTTCCATCATTTAAAGAAAGAGAGAAAGAGGGAGCTAGTTCCTACTCATTAGCGCTTAAAAGAAACTCAATGAAGCTCCTTTTTGCATTGACTCTATTAATTCTCTCCACTCTTCTTTATGAAGTTCAAGGTACGTTTTAACACATATAGTAACACAAACAGAGTACTAAGAACTTGGTCTAGTGGTGAATTGCATGCTCTCTCTAGTGTAGACGCAGATTTAATTCTCGCTTGAGCCATTTTCAAAGAACATCTGGGTGAAAAGACGAATAAGAGCTTTAATCGCGGGTTCAAACCTGACGAGGGGCGAAAGTTTACGGATTCATATGGTTCCCGCACATCGGGGACATGGTCTCATAGTGGTCGAGGAGTCGACCTTTGACATAGCCCCGAGCAGGATGTGTTTAAACGTGAGATTCTTTGTCGTTCAGAAAAAAAAAGTAACACAAACACACATATATTAATATACACATATGCATATATACACGGGCCACTTTTTTTTTTGATTTTATCTATCCTCTTCTGTGTTTTATCAATGAAAACGGGTCTAATTCAAAAAAATAATTTATTTTAATTTCTTCTAATCATTTCTTTGATTTTATATCCTTTTTTGAGTTTTTTTTTTCAAAAAACATAAAAATTATAAATATACATATAAATGTACCATTCAAACAAAAAAACTATTAGTATCCATATTTAAAAAAATATTCTTAAAATGTTATAATATAAAGCAGTTTTTATAATTCTCCATATGTTATTTATTATGAAACATATCCATATGTTATTGATTATGAAACATATGAACAATTATGAAAACTGCTATAAATTATAATATGTTTAAAATTGATTTTAATATGGAAACTAAAGTACATGTATGGTGTTAGGATCAAATACAAGCAACAATTAACTCGAGTGATAATAGCTACATTAGTTCGTTTCGTTATAGTATAATAATTAATACAATATAACAAAATAAAGTAAGTAATTATTTTTATTGGTTACTGCGCATCGGAGACATGGTCTAATAGTGATCGAGGAGTTGACGTTGTACATAGCTCGAGCAGTATGTGTTTACACGTGAGATTTTTTGTCGTTAAAAAAAAAGTAACACAAACACATATATATTAATATACACATACACATATGCATATATACACGGGTCACTTTTTTCTTTGATTTTCTCTATCCTCTTCTGTGTTTTATCAATGAAAACGGGTCTAATTCAAAAAAATAATTTATTTTAATTTCTTCTAATCATTTCTTTGATTTTATATCCTTTTTTGAGTTTTTTTTTTCAAAAAACATAAAAATTATAAATATACATATAAATGTACCATTCAAATAAAAAACTATTAGTATCCATATTTTAAAAAAATGAATCTTAAATATATTATAATATAAAGCAGTTTTCATAATTCTCCATATGTTATTTATTATGAAACATATCCATATGTTATTATTATGAAACATATGAAGAATTATGAAAACTTCTATAAATTATAATATGTATAAGATTGATTTTAATATGGAAACTAAAGTACATGTATGATGTTAGGATCAAATACAAACAATTAACTAGAGTAATAATAGCTACATTAGTTCGTTTCGTTATAGTATAATAATTAATACAATATAACAAAATAAACTAAAAGTAATTATTATTCTACTTCAATCTAATAATCACTCTTTTTCAAACATAATTAGTATAATTACTATAGTTATTTGTATTATTTGTACCTTAATTTATATTAGATACCACCTATTAGTTCGTTTCGTTATAGTATAATAATTAATACAATATAACAAATAAACTAAAGTAATTATTATTCTACTTCAATCTAATAATCACTCTTTTTCAAACATAATTAGTATAATTACTATAGTTATTTGTATTATTTGTACCTTAATTTATATTAGATACCACCCATACGAAAGTTTTTTTCTATAGCACATTAATGGTTGATTTTCTTATTTATTTCTTTGTAGGAATAAATAGAAAACTTTTGGAAAACCCAACATCTTCCACCGTCACCTCCACGGTTGGTACTAATTTCCCAGGTTTTGAAAAAAAAAGAAAAAAAGAAACATTTAACAAAAGCTCTTGATTACAGTAACATAATACCGTATTTTGATTTGCAGAACAACAAGAATGAAGGAAAGAAAAGCAACCCACCATTGAAGATCAAATCTACTAGAGAAAGTTTTGCCATTAGTTCATCACCTTCGAATGTTGTGAAACCGCCTTACCAAGATGTTGTTGACGTAGTTGAGTTAGATTATTCTCCACCAAGATAAAAACTCCTATACACAACTAAAATGAGAAGGAAGTGCTGAACCATATAATATATTTGTATATATTTCTTTGAATATTATAAGTTGCCGTCTTTGTTTCTCTCTTCACTACTTCTGGTTATCTTGTATGTAGTATGTCTGTACACTTTGAATATATTTAAGTAACCGCCTATGTTTCTCTCTTCACTACTTCTGGTTATCTTGTATGTAGTATGTCCATACACGATGTTGGTAGAACAAAGACGGCTTTTGAAGGTATATGTATTAAAAGATGAAGCTAGATAAATACTAGTCACGAAAAGAAGACAAAAGCTTTTATAGTCATAGAGCTAAATAATTATGTATATAACTGTAAGTGTTTAGTATTATGAGTGAATATTTTCACTAATATTCTAGATCATAACTGATTTTCCAGGATATTCAACATGTCAGATGTTCATATCCTCAATATGTTCTTTAACTTTACACTAATCTATTTTTGCACATGTTGTTTATGTCTCGAAAGCTAAACGATAGGAGACAAAGTCCAAGCAGGATTTTCGCATACTTAGTTGAAGAAAATGACCGTTGAAGTCGACGACCAGGACTCTAACGTTCAAAAAAGTATATACCAAAGCATTCCCGGAATATAGTACATGCCGACGATGAATTAGACTCTTACGAACATCACTTACACACACTTGCAAGCTTTTTAACCTTTTTTTTGAAAATTACACTCTTGAATTCACACTAGCAATCATACTATAGCAAATATTGTATCATCTATCACATCGGTTCCTGAGTTGTACTTTGTTTCTTTTTGCAATAATATTGATTGTGGTAGACGGCTTTTATAGTCGTCTCCGAAGTTTTGTGCTGGCGATCTACATTGATCAAGGGTTTTCCTCGTAATTCCTTGTGTTCTTACTTATTAAATCATTCCATTTAATTCCAATATTCCGATTGATATTGCTATATCTTGAGCCATATTACGGTGTTATGAGAAGTATTTTTGCAATTTACACAACATTCTTGTTACAAACACTTAGCATCTTTGTCCAATAAATTAATTACAAATTTTACACTTCCATTAATCAATTAAGGTCTAGCACACTACCACACATTACAAATTTGTTTACTAAATTACATGGGTAATTTTTTATCAAAAAACAATTTGGCGCCCACTGTGGGCAAGTGATGCTAGTTTTTTTTTTTACAAAATTCTTACTAGAATTCTTACTCAATTAGTTTCTATCGAAACTCTTCTAAACATGGCTTCACAATCAAAATCGATTTCATAAGTTATGCCTTCATCGACTTCTAGTCCAAGTGTTTCTCTTCCTCCACCTTCATTATTTTAAACCTTTTAGAAAAGGAATGATGGCCAAACCAACAAAAACGTCCCTACCGGCCAAGTTGGTTCAAGTTCTAGAATATCCATTGAAACCCTTGTGATGGTCTCTAACGATGAAATCCTTTCATTGTTCACGACAGTGAGAGAGCAGATGAAACAGCAATAGGATAGCAACTGGATGCTGATTAAGGAAATCCAGACACTGAAGTCTAATTCCAAGAAGCCGACTGAATATATTTTCACTCCTTTACAACCTAGGCTATGAATTTTTGCTCTGTGGGATTCTTGGATAATCACTAAGGAGATTTCATTCCATGCAGCCTCGTGATACTTCTACTGGTCCATCTTTAATGGCAGGAATCTCTATTGTTAGGAATTCAGGATTAACCCGAGATATGCTTCAGGATCTGCTTTCGGATCCTTACCTTAGAATATTCAGTTTGGTAACATTTTAAATACTAATATTCCTAACCTTAATAATGTTAAGCTTGTGCAGTATGCAAGTATAAGCCTAGTCATGGCTATGGAATTGAAGAATTTGAAGGATATGATATCGATGTACCCAGTGTAGTTCAACCTACACCGAAAGTATCCTTAACCAGTCATAGGATATCCAGATTTGCTCAACCAATCAGTGAAGCTAAAATCCCAAAAAAGGTTTCAGACCCCCAACATGAAGTTGTACAACGGGTCCACGGATCCTAAGGAGCTTGTAGCACAATATCAGGGAGAGAAAGGAGATCAACCCCATTCCTTTGGACTTAAAGAAAGCTTGCTTATGCAAGGGCTTTGTATCCACCTTGACAGGATCTGCTTTGAAATGGCTCCTAGGTGTCCATCCTTACTCAATTACATCTTTTGCACATTTAGTTAACATGTTTAACAATCAATTTTCTTGTAGTAGAACTTTTAAAAGGTTAACTAGTGATTTGTACAAGGTTACTCAAAAACTGATGAATCCTTGAGGGATTATGTTAGCAAATTCGGTCTCCCGAACCTAGATATTGCTACGGTTGTACATGCATTTAACATGGGCTTACAAAAGGATTCTATGTTTTATAAGGATATTGTCATGAATCTTTGCAGGAATGTTGATGAAGTTAGGAATAGGGCTTTAAGGTTTATCAGGCTAGAGGATGATAAGAAGATTCAACAAAGGATAGATACATTAGCTACCTATGATAGCCGTAACAGGAAGTCATAATCCTTTTCGAAATCCTATAGGTCCAAACTGTAGGGGAGATCTGATGACAATGTCATTGATAACAAGGAAGATGAAGAATATCCTAAACTAACTGATTATTGTTTTAGTACTAACATTGCAAGTTTTATGTATACCATGAAGGACCTTGGAGACAAAGCTAGGTGGCAAGAAGGAAAATAAAAGTTCTTCTTGGAAGGATAAATCTAAGTGGTCAGAACACCAAAGATTGCATTTCATATTTGGGGGATCTGATATATGTGGTATGTCTTATGATGCAGCTAAAATGCACGCGAAGGAATCAAAAGCGGAAAAAGGAGAAAGACCTACAAGGAAAATGACCTTGTCTAACGACAGGGTAAGCACATTTGAAGAAGACCGAGATAATGTTAAAGATCCTCATCACAATGGTTGGTTATTGCTAACCATAATGTACGAAGGATTCTAGTAGATGGTGGAAGCTCCGTCAACATAATCCAGCTTGAATCTCTGAAGAAGGGTGAACATTACAGAATCAGAAATCATTTCAAAATCCTTAGTCTTGGTAGATTCGGTGGAGAAGCCATGAATACTGTTGGGGACTCAAGCTACCTGTATACATTGAGGGGCTGAAACTCTATATAAAGATTTTGTGTTATGGATACCTTATACTTCTATAATATTATACTAGGTAGGCCACAGAAATACAATATGATGGTTGTGCCTTCGTCCTAATGTGTAAAGTTACCAACTCCTTGGGAATAGAAAGTGATCAGAAGGAGGCAAATGAGTGCTACACATCCACGATGAAATACTCAGCAAAATCCAGGCAGGGATAACAATTAAAGAACCAAGCACGTGATATCCTAGAAGTTAGGGAGCAAACAAGTATCCTTAGATCTAGACAACTCGGATATCACGGTGGTTGTAGGTACGAATATCCCTAAGGATATTGAGCAAGAATTGACAGGATTCATGAAGACCATAATATACACATTCGCTAAGCACGAGGACATGACAGGTATTTCTAAGGATATCATTACGCGTAAAATTGGTATTAATAACTCTTTCAGGCCTCTTCACAAAAAAAGAAGTAAGTTTGCATCAAAGAGGAACTCGATCATCCAAGAAGGGCTAGAAAGACTTTTAAAGGCCAAGATGATTACGGATGTCAAGTTTCTAAGATGGTTTGCGAATGTGGTAGTGGTGGTGCAAAATAATAATGACAAGTTGAGAGTCTGTGTTGATTTTATAGACCTAAACAAAGCTTACCAAAGATCCTTTCCCATTGCCACATATCAACTCAATGATGGATGAAACAGCTGGTCATGAAATGGTAATCTTAATGGATGTGTCATAGGGATCTCAATAGATACAATTGGAACCCTCACCAGGAGGATATGACATTCATGACACCAACATGTATATATTGCTACATAAGTATTCCATTTGGACTAAAGAATGCACGTGTAACATACCAGTGATTATTGAACATGATGTTTAAAGAGAAACTGGGGACACCATGGAAGTCTACATTGATGATATGGTGGTTAAATCCAAGAAGGCTCAAAATCACCTTCAGGATCTCATGGAAGCATTTGATATCTTGGACTAGTATAACATGAAGTTGAATCCTGTAAAGTGCCACTTTGGAGTGGGGGAGGAAAATTCTTAGGATATATGCTCACGAAGATAGGAATAGAGGCTAGCCCAGAGCAGATAAAAGCTATTTTGGATCTCAAGTCACCAGCGAATACGAAGGTTATCTAATGGCTAACAGTCAGGATAGTAGTCCTCAACAGGTTCATTTCAAGATCCTCGGAGAAATGCAAGGAGTTATATGATATCCTGAAGAAGAACAAGAAGTTTGAATGAGGACAGAAACATGAAGAAGCCCTACAAGCTCTGAAAAAATATCTATCATCAGCACCCTTGCTCATGAAACCTGAAGATGTAGAGTTGCTATCCTTATACCTAGTAGTATCTAGAAATGTTGTAAGTATTGTCTTAGTCAAGGAACATGAAGGTCAACAATATCATGTCTACTATGTAAATAGGAGTTTACTAGATGCGAAAACCAGGTACTCTCATTTGGAAAACTCATTCTAGCTTTAATAATGGCTTCTACTAAGTTAAGAAATTATTTTGAAACACACAGTTGCACGTTAAAACCAACTATCCTATTAAAAATGTGTTAAGAAACCAGAAATGTCGGGTAGGATGACTAAGTGGTCAATTAAACTTAGTGCATATGATTTAGTATATGAGCCAAGAACCACAACAAAATCCCAAGAGTTCTGAATGACTTCACTTAGCTTCCCATGTTCTTACAAGAAAGAATCTCTTCTCCGAACCGAATCTACGCACTACTCCTACTCCTACAGGCTTGACGGACTTAAGGATCCGCAAGAAAATAAGTTTTCCCATATCAATTTGTCACCTTCCGGTCGAGCTAGTTTTTATTCCTCTATCTAGAATAGTCTTTATGGCGCGCTTACCCCTTATGCAAAGCGTCTGCCACTCAGTTGAAAACTATGAAACAAGCTTGTCGATCAGTTGAGTGTCTTTGTTTGGTTTTATTTGTTATGTTGTGTTTAGTTGTTTGGCTGGTCAGTGAATGGTGAGAAATTAGCCCAATATCTTGAAATTGTTAAAAACTTAGCAAAATGTCTCGAACTATTTAGTATTGAATAGGTATCAAGAGAAGAAAATGTTGAAGCTGATGCTCTAGTTAATCTCCAATCACCCGTTAGGATACCTACTAACGCTAATATTCCTACCATCCATATCCTGAACTCGCCGATAAGTACATCAGAAACTCATGATAATGTGGTGCTGAGTAGCGAAGATCTTGAAGTGTAGGATCCCGGTCAGGATCCTGATCAGGATACAAACTCGTGGATAACTCTTATCAGGAAATGTATCCTATATGGGACTATTAGTAAGGATGAGAACCCTAGAGCATTCAGGATGAAGGTATCTCATTACATATTATTACATAATCTTTTGTATAATGTTTTGTATAGAAAGTCTATTGCAGATCCGTACCTGACATTCTTGGATGATTTTGAAGCGCTCGAAGTTTTGAAGAATATCCATGAAGGTGATTCTAGAAATCACACCAGAGGCAGAGCTTTATTTTCAAAGGTATTAAGGACATGATACTATTGGCCTATTATGAAGAAGGATGCCATGAGTTATGCCTAAAAGTGTGATGGTTGTCAAAGACAAAACAATATCCTTCATCAACCTAATGAACCATTATACCCAATCATATCCCCATGGCCATTCATGAAATGGGGGATGTATATAGTTAGGAAAGTACCGAAGGCTATAAGGAGGAAAAGTTTTAATGCTAGCAATGACATATTACTTTTCTAAATAGATTAAAGCAGAAGTATTTGTAAAAGTCAGGTAGTATCTTATATAAAATGGAATATCGTTACAAGATTTAGAATCCCGCCTGAGATAATCAATGACAATGGGTTACAATTCATAAACAAGAGGACAAGTGATTTTTTTGCTAGCTAGGGATGGTGAGTTCCACTCATATTCATCCTCAACCTAGTGGACAAGTAGAATCTTCAAACAAGATCATCGTCAACAACCAATAGAACTTCCTTTTGTGTTTTGGGTTGATAGAACTACAACAAACATGAGTACTTTTCAAACACCATTCTTTTTAGTTTTTGGGGGCAGAAGCCATGATCCCAACCGAAATGGTCATCCCAACGGCTAGGTCAAGTTTGTAGAATCCGAGACGAATTTCGAGGCACTATATGAAGATCTTGAGTCTATGGATAAGCTTAGGAATATAGTTAAGGTAAGAATAGCAGCTTATCAACAAAGGAGTGCAAAGGCCTACCACAAGAATAATTACCAACCCTAGTGACGGTAAGTTAGCACCAAAGTCGGAAAGTCCATATTTGATAGACTCAAAGTTGGCAAATGGGGCATATGGGTTGGCAACATTAGAAAGGAATATCATGCCTAGGTTGTTGAATGTTGTTCATCTGAAACCCTATTTCATGTAACTTGGAAATTGATTTCTAATCCGGTATGGTATGACTAACATCCCTATTCATATTCTGATCTATTCCTATTTAATTATCTATTTAATATTTATTTGTTTGTTAATTTATCTTGAATACCATTACCGACTTAAGCATTGGAAGGGTGTTAGCTAGGCTAACACCCACCTTCACCAATGTTCGATTATTTTGCAAGAATATTGTGATATGACGAAAGATTTGAGGATTGGCCCCCTCTCTAAGTTAAGGTATTTAGAATCCCTGCTAAAGTTTAAAGATATTGACCTTTATTATGGGTTGAGTTTAAACATTCCGCTTGGGCGCACGATATCCAAGTATAGTTGAAGGTGGTGCGACTAGTCCATGTAAAATTAGTTGATACTTTCATCACTGAGGGTTATATGTTGGACCTACCAATAGTGACAAGGGGATAACATTGACATGGCAAATTACAACCGGGCTTGACCTTAGTACTAGGGGCTATTTGGCAACCTCTGAACCAGTAAGTGCTGAACTAGTAAGAGATCTGATTGGGTAAGAGGCTCTAACCCACTAAGTGTTAAACCACTAAGTGTTGTTTGGTTGGACCTCTGAATAACTATGAAGAATAATCATTTTACCCATTTAAAATAGTTTGTGTTGAAATATATTAATAATTTTAAAGAAAAATACAAAAAATGAAATTGTTATTAAAGTATATACATGTACTTCAATATAATAAAATTTATGAAGTTTATTACTAGATATTTGTTTAAAATATACAATAATTTATTAATATCTAGGTAAAAGTTATCACTAATTAATTATTAGAGTTACTATTAAAGTATATACATGATACAATATTTCATTGTTTATCAAGTAATGCATTAAATACACCATTAACATACACCAAATTGTAATGACATGAAAGTGTGAAACATATTCCAGGGGATAAAGAAACACAGATCAAGAATCATTAACATACACCAAATTGTAATGACATGGAAGTGTGAAACATATTCTAGGGGATAAAGAAACACAGATCAAGAATCAAGAACTAAAGAGCACACTCTACTCAGCAAGAAGCTGAAAAGGAGGTGTCCAGCAAGTACAAACAAAGGAAAAAACCAAAACATACAAACAAGAACTTCAAAGCCAAAACAAATTACAATTAACCACAAGGAAGCTGCACCTTTGCTCCAGACAACAGACACCTTTGAACAATGGGATAAGCATAAGAAAACTCCGTCTTTACTTCCTCATCAGGGTCCTACCCATTAAACATATTCCAGTTTCGAGATAGCCATAACCTCCAAACTGTCGCATGAAGAACCATAAGCAGAACCTTGTTCATACTTCATATTTGAAGACCAATTCTTCGCAACTTAGATGAGGTCGTTAACTTTGTTCCCGATAGCAACGTGGGCGATTGACCTGATAAAAAATAATACCCCACACGTCTCTAGCCCGAGGACAATCCACTAAAATGTGATCAACATCTTCGTCCCCTGAACCGCAAGAAGGCTAAAATGTGATCAACATTTCCTCAATCCTTTTTATTTTAGTCCTTGAACCTAAACTTCAAACATCAAGAAACTGTTATCTTTTTTGTAGTGTAACAACAAAAACAACACCGCATACCAGAAACCCTTTACCTTTGGAATAATAAAGATCTTAGCTTTGGCTTTCTCTTATCAAACCTCATCTTCCCACGCAACCATAAGATGGAAAAAACACATATTACCTGTTGAAGACCCAACCAAAATAGATGGTTACCTGTTGAAGAACAATATCTTCTACAAAGCTATCAGAAATATCTTTTATGGTTCTTTATCACATCAATTCATCAGTAAATAAATTGAAATTAGGGAAAAAATGTTGCATATATTGATATGCACAAGACAAAAACAAGTAGAAATTGGGGAAAAGTGTTGCACAGATCGAAGAAATTAGGGCAAAACTATTACAAAAAATGATTATAGGAGAAGACTATATACCTGACAACTAGCAGACGTGACTGAATATTAGTCTGAATATCGCCAGAGAGAAGAACGAAGTTGTGTTGTGGATGTAGAGGTGTCTTCTTTTTCATTCAATGATGTTTTTGAACTGAACAATTCAGAGGCTCATTCAGCCATTTAGATGTTCTATTTCGGTTAACCAAAAACTCTTAAGTCTGACCGATTAAGAGGTAACCTCTTAATGGTTCCATTAAGAGGCTACCAAACAGCCCCTAGTCTAAAAGATGACAATGCCCACGATTGGCATGACCCAAGTATTACCTTAAAACTGGCTCAGCCCAATTAATTATGGCATGGCCATGCATTCTCCTAACTTGTACACTTCTTAAGGGTTGCCTTGTTTCAAGGAAAACTTTGATAGAAATGGAATATTGCATATATTCCAAAAATATTCTCATTGATTCTAAGCTGAGTATTCTAAGTTATATTTCGAGCACTAATACCTCTCAGAATATGTAGTAGGGGACATCATTGATAACTCAACTTTTGACTTCTACAATTTGGTATGATCTTTTTTATTATATTTGTGATTGTAACTATTCGAGATTATGCTGGAACTTCATAATATTATAGCATTTAAAAAGCTTTTAATTTGTGTAAACATATTCATATCATGGAAAAAACTATCCTCCCATTGTATCACATTGTCATATGCAGGAACCTATATTAGATTATAAAACGACTGTCACATCAATAATTTAAGTTTTTACCCGTATCATGTTTAGTTGAATATATACATGGATTTTTATCATAAACTAATGGATTTAAAACAAACAGAATATTGTGTTAAAACAGGTTTTTCATTAATGAATATTCCCAACTTCATCTAGAAAATATACCCAACCATTGGGAGTATTAAAGATAGTCAATGGTTTTGTCCTGAAACTCAGGATCACTCCACCATTGACTACCTACTGTTCAAAAAAGGAAATGGAAAATTGTCTTAAAATAAGTGCAGAAATCTAAAGCTTGTGGTTTAGCCTCGCCAGTCTTTTGGGTGTCGGCTTCCTTGATGCTTTCTTGTTTAGAGGCTTCCTTGTTGGCATCCTCGGTGGACTTGCCTCCAATTTCTTGTAGCTTAGCCTCCCAACCTTCAACATCCCACTCGCTCCTATCAAAGCATTCATCTATGGCCTCATTCACAATCTTAATTCGGGCCTCACAGACAGCAACAACGACAGACCTCTTAACTTCATCACAAAACCTTTTCATCAACATCTCATACCTGCGTTTAAGGGTCTTCATTTCTTCTTGGAGCTGACTCAATTCTTTAGCTTTTCCTTGTAAGGTCTTCTCTTAGTTGGAAATATCATCTTGATGCACGACAACTTTCTGTTTCGCCTCTTGGGCTTCACCATGCAAAGCATCCACAATCTTACCTATCTGTGTGTGACCCTACAGGAATTAATAGGTAAGAATAAGATGCATAGAAGAATATGGTTAATTATATGTTTCAAACATTCCAAACGTTAAAAAACAAATGTCTATTAAGCAACATATAGAGGTGCATATCTTTTATGAGTTTTACAAAATTGATGAATAATACTACATGTTCTCTAATTTAGTCAAAGCAACGAAACTGCTCAGGAATCAGGCCTTAAAGAGCATTTCCTTCAAAAGTCTCCTGTAGAACATTAACAAAGTTCCATTACCATTAAACTAAACTTTCATAATTAGAAAATATAAAAACAATCATGCTTAAAGAGTTGTGTTGTTAGATGTGTAAGGGTTTAAAAAGACATCTAGTAAAACCTCCGAGCAAGGAAATAGAATAGTTGAATTAAAACCCTACACTAGAAAAAGAATTATAATGTTGTATGTGAGGTTGTGTTCTAGTTATGAGGAAGGGAGGGAGGAGGTTTACTCACGAACAACTAGCATAAACATGCAAATAACATAGCATTAGCAACCTCGGGAGCAAGGGCTAAGATCACCAACAAATATTCTGTAGAGACCTACTAAATTTTTGGTTACAAATAACATAGATCGAATTAATAAAAAAAAATAGTAGCATGTTCTCTCCTAATAACTTTATAGGTTTTGAGGAATATGTTAAAAGTATTTTAAGTCAAACGAGACATTGAGACACATCGAAAGGTTCTAATGAATATGTTAAAAGTATTTTCCCAATGACCATCGACAACACACCAAGCATTAAATTCGATTGACTTGAGTGCCTGTCAACGGAATGTGATTAATCTAGTAGACATACAACTTCTTCAAACTACTCATATACATCGAAAATTTATACTAATGCAATAGAAAAGAAGCACTCTAGCTCCCTTACCTGTTTTATAGTAAATCTTCTACTCTTATAAATGTAAAATTAAGAACATTCACAGATGTCATATAAAGCAAATACTAATATATCTCAGTTTTAAGCACGAACCCTCTTCGTATCTCATGTGTCTTATTTCTCAATTATCAACAGACACATGAACGCACACCACACAAGTTAATATACTATAATATTTTGCATCAACAAATACTTAACAAGCCTGGAATATCTTTTAAGGATATATATATATATATATATATATATAATACACATTGAAACAGAAACAGACACATAAAACACACATCACACAAATTAATATTCTTTTATAATATTTTACATCAATCAACATATCATATTTAGTGTGGGTCAATATAGAATTTTAGCACACATTCCATGAGTTAAAAGTTTTCTACCGAAACCATCTTTGTACTTCAAATTTACAAAAGTCAACAAGAACATTGGCGGAGTGATAGTCTAGGAACCAACGGTTTAGACGGAAGTTGGGGTAAAATAGAACTAATTCGGTAGAATGTAATTAAAAACGGAGTAGAAGCGGAAGACGAATGATTCATTTATACCGAAAGAGTAGACATCTTTACAAGCAACATTTACCCTCTGGGAACTCCAAAACTTATCAAACTATGAACACACGACACTATTTATAGACTTCTACCCTCATGCGAACTGATTTTAACTTCGTATGAACTGAGCTAACTTTGTATGAAGTGACACTAGTTAACTTCATACGAACTGACTGTTAGGATCTGAGTTTTAAAACTATTTGTGAAAGTTCTAAAAATGGTAAATGAAGGAAAATAAATCAGATGAACTAGCGGAATAGCGGAACTTTGATTCACAACAGTTGAGAGATTGTTTTCATCATCATGCTTTACGTGATTATGATTACTTGCATATGACTCACAATCTCCCCCTCAGCCTAAGATCACTGATTTGTTCGTAGAGATGTAAGAAAGATAGATTTGATTGATAATAGATAAAGTGATCAAATTAAACAGTACAAACACTGTT
This sequence comes from Scalesia atractyloides, assembly GCA_947069175.1. Taxonomy (NCBI): domain Eukaryota; kingdom Viridiplantae; phylum Streptophyta; class Magnoliopsida; order Asterales; family Asteraceae; genus Scalesia; species Scalesia atractyloides. The sequence goes on along the minus strand of CAMTDV010000020.1, from coordinate 37,726,302 downwards.
CTATTTATACTACAATCCTAACCACTAAGCATCTTATTTTGATATCAGCATGAAAGTCACATTTAACAAGAAATAACAAACTAATAACATCTGCTAAGCTAACCACTGGTATACAGTAAACATTACAAGGACTGATAAAAAACACTGATGACACATCCTCTGTTGATCTTCAACAGAGCTTTTCCTTAACAGACTTTTAGCTTTGATCTTCAGCAGAGCTTGTCTTGACAGACCATCTAGCTTTAGCCTTCAATATAGTATAGCTCTGGCAGACATTGAACATTTCCTCTTCAGCAAAGCTTTAGTTGGGTAGATGTTACATTATTCTTTGGATCAGAGGTTGTAGTATATTTTGGCTTTCTATCATCTGTTCTTTTGTAGGGTTCAATTTCCAACAATTCCCCCTAGAACAGATGATGCCAAAACTAAATTTATTTCTAATCTTTATTTCTCGTCAATGACTCCCTTATTTGGCCTTTGAATTGAAGTTCAAAATCTAGGCAATCATGTCTTCTACATCCCTTTCAAGTTCAAGATTCAGCAAGTCTTGGACATTAGCTGCATCCAGACCATATGCATCCTCCATCTTTATCTTTTGAACTCTACCATCTGACCTGAGCAAAGTCAATTCATGGTTGTCTTTGTTTGACTTCCATTTTACAATTTTTAAGATCAGATGGTTTTCTTGGGAGTAGGGTTATTTTTGAGGAGTTTGGTGATGTTGGTCTGCGTACAAGTGTTGATAGTGAGGCTCTGAGTTTGCAGCATCAGTATGAAACAAAAATTGATTTTTTATTCCTCTTTTCTTAATTCTTCATGCATCCTCTGTCTTCTTCTTCTACCTGCTTTTGCCATTTGCTTGATTCAAGGCAATGGTGGACAAGCTGGTGGTCGAAGTTGATCTTTTTGGAGCAAGGGTCTGGTTAAGAGCTGAGGTAGTTTGGTCATAGATTGGCTTTCTCAGAATAGAAGGATCCCTTTTCCTTAATTCTTCCATAGGTATCTACCACTTTAGTTTCAGACCATCGAGCAATTTGCCTTGTTGTTCCATACAAAGCATCAACAAGTTCGGCTTCATTCTTTTAATCTTTAGAGCATGGTCTTGGTTGTCTACTTTGGACTTTTTCCAGATAGGAGGAGTAGGGTTCTTTGACTGATCTTTGATCATGGAATGAATCCTTTTAATTTCTTCTTTAAGCTCATTAGTCGACCAGCCTTTAAATTTGTGCCGTTTTTGCTTTATAAGGCTTATGCTTCATGATGTGATCTACATAATCTTCTTTAAGCTCTGGATCATCAGTGGTTAGCTATTCAGATACAGACTTACTTAGCTCCTTAGCAAACTCTTCAAGACATCTAACTTTGCTTAGTTGATACTGTAAGGATAGCTGTAAACCCCCGTCATTTTTTTCTTTAGACTCGTCTTTAGCTATATGCTCAGCCTTCCTAGCCTTTAAATGTAGATATTCATCAAGATTCCTAGGCTTTCGATACCCCAGCAAGGAAAGGAAGTCTCTTTTAGCTAGATCTTCTATTTTGAAGAAAGCTTCAATCTCACCTTTTACAGAGAAGAGTTCCAGTCGGTATAATGCACCCATGGGAAGAAAAGAAGAAGATAAGTACATGATGGGAAATGGTGGAAATGGTATTTCAGAGGATGGAGGTGATGTGGATGGTTGTGGTATAGGTTGTGAGGAAATGGGAGTTCTGATTGATATTCTTCATCATCATCAGCTACAAAAGTTATTCTTTTGCGTTGGAATTTAAGTTTGGGTGAAGGTGGATGTATGGAAATACAAGATGGTGTGGGTAATGATTCAGTTGTTGTTGGAAAAGTGATCATAGCAGTGGTTTGGATAACCTCTGCTGATCCAACAACTGTTGTCCCAACATCTGTTGTTACAACATCTGGCTTCTCAGTAGTGGCACCAACCTCTGCTGGTATAATGGGGACAGAGGATACTTAAGCAGTGGCTTCGGCAGTTGTTGTAGAAGGAATGGAAGTTGACTGTCTAACTTTTCTAGTAGATTTCCTTCTTTTTGAAGTGACAACATCTTCTTTTTCAAGCTGCTTTGCCTTTTCTTCTTCAATAAGCATGAGAGCTTTTGCTTCCAATGTATCTTGTCGCTTCTACTATTCAAGAGCAATCCTTCAGCTTCCAAATTTAGAGTCTCATCAATCTCTTTTCTAGTAGGAGCTTTGGATGCCTCAGAAGAGCTTGCAGCAATACTTGGTTGTTGTTGCACCTTAGATTTGACAGTTGGATCAGGTTGCAACTTGCGTAATGAATCTTTCTCCCCCTTTTTGGCATCATCTACTGTGAGAATGACAACCGGGCAGAGCCAGTAACTTACACTAAATGGTCTTTGATAGCTCTAATATCAGCCTTTGTATCCATATATCGAGCATCGACCATATTCCTCATCAACTTCATGTTGTTCTCATGTTGTAAATCAAAGAGTTGTCGTTGAGCAATAAAATTTGGTTGCATGACATTTCATAGCTCAGCAGGAGAGAGAGATGAAGAAGGTTGACTTTGAGAATGTTATAGCAGTTGGGTCATCATGGATTTGATATCATCAAAGGATGATTCCATGGTAGAGATCCTCTCCGTCGATTCTTGATATTGTAATGTGTCACCTAAGTTAATAGGATCATCCAAATTCCTACCAGAGGTAGTTGTAGTTGGCGCATCATCCTGAGGAATCTCAAGGAAATCAGCACCAAATGGCCCTTGTTTGGTACTTGAGACTTCTAACTGGCTCAAGGGTTACTGTTATAGCCTTAGCAGTTGTTGTCTTCAAGGAATTCTTACTGATGTAACCACTGTCCAACTGAGCCACTGTTGTGACTACAGTTGTAGTGGCTACTTTACTTGAATTACCACCAAGAGTTACAAGTAACTCCTGGGGTGTAGCCTCCTCAATTGCTTGTGGGCTAGATAGAGTTGTCGCAGACGCAGTCACATGTAGAAGTTAACTCCCAGTAATGGGTGATTGAGAGGGACTGCTCAGTGTCTGAGTTTTATCTATTGCCTCAAATAATGGGATGCAAGTAGGTGGTATTGGTGAAGTGGGTAAGAGTGTGGAAAGAGACATAGCCCTGGGAGAGGGGCTAGAGAACAGATGTTCGATTGAGACATCTGCCTCATATTGTGGTGTCCCTGTATGTACAACTTACTCCTTTTGTGAGTGGACAAGAGCAGTTTGAGCTGGTGGAGATCTATGAACAAACTGCTGTGATGAAGTAGCAGTAGTGGTTATTTGTAACTTTTGTGTTATCACCGATAAGACATCTGGGATCTCATCTTCTAGAGCTACCGTTTTGGAGCGTTTGGAGGGCTTGGTGGTTTTTGTGGGATTCTTTTTGGGATGGCTAGTGTGGGGTTCCACAGCACTGGTTGTAGTACTGTGGTCACTAGGAGCAGTGGGCTCAGCAAGCAATGAAGGAGCAGTGGTTGTAACAGATGTCAAAATGTGCTTAGTCACCGTTGCTTTGTTTTCAACACCTAGGTTTTTGTGTTGAGAGTTGAGTAAAAGTTTCATTTTTAAGGCTACCAACTTCACAGATGTCACCTTGTTGAAAATCAGAAGCAGAAACTTGTTTGTGTAAATAAAAACTCAACAACCTAGGATGTATCAAAAAAGCTTTTCCCTTTTTAAGAATATTAATGTTTGTAACTAAATCCGAGAACAATACCTAAGAAAAATTAAATTTTGTTTGGGTTAAAATAACATATCCCAGGTATTGAATGTTTAAGGGTATTTCGTTAAAAGTAGTGGTTTTAGCTGACAAACAGAGTAAAATGGTGTGGAAGAAGAATTTCATGTCAGCGGGAAATTCAGGTTTGAAAATTGTAAGACCTGACAACTGACCTTCATATCCGTGTTCAATGAATTCGGCATGAAAATCCTTCTTTGAAAAAGATGTGGGGGCATCAAGGTCATTGAGACCAAAAGTGGTGGAGATGGTGGAAGGAGAGATTCGACCAGTGATAGTCCAATCTTGGAGGTGATGGAAAAGGGATTTTTGTTCTGAACTTGAAGTTCAGCGTTTGCCCAAAACTAGCAGAGGGTTTCGATGTAGATGGGGACTTTGGCAAGTAACACATCTTTGTATGATGATATTTGTAAAACATCGATCATGGAGTGAAATGCGGTATTGTGGTTGGTTTTTTCAAAAATTGGAAGGTAGTTATGGCGAGTTTTAGGATGAGATTCATGGTGAGAAGGTAAGATATTAGGATTTTGAGAAGAAGAAGAGTAATGGAGAAATTTGAGAGATTTGTGTGTGTGAGAGTGAAACGGTAAGGGGAAACTCTGTTTGGATGAAACAGGGTTTATAAAGGGAAAAAGTTAGTGCTGATGTGGCAGCGGTTTACAAAAGATCTGATGGCTATCATCTATGTACGTGTAAACTCTGTTGAATAATGGATGCCAGTTGTTTGGTAACCTCTGCTAGAGACCAGCAGGGGTTCTAAACAGTGGGATGAGCAGTGGTGATTTTACACTATCAGAGGATAGATTATCAGTGGATTGGGAAAACAGTGGTTTCACCAACAGTGGAAGTAAGAACAAAGGATACACTATGAGCAACGGATAAATTTTTATGCCAAGTAGAGGTTTTGAGAAATAGTGGTTGTGAGCGGACTTTTGAGATTTATTGAAAAAAATTCAATTTTAGTTATTTTTAAGGCTGAAAGTTGATTTTTCAGAACACATTTTAATGCTTTTTACACAGGGAATTCCAAAAAAAACTTGCTTTTATTCCATGTTTAGTATTACCATCCTAGAGATCAAACTTTCAGAGGTAGATGTATCTGATGCTTTTGTTGGAACATCTGCTAGTTGATCTTTAGTTGGGACATGATGAAAAGAAATCAAACCTTTTTCATAGCAGTCTCTCACAAAGTGATGTCTGATATCAATATGTTTTGTGGTAGAATGAGATACTGGATTTTCAATGATGTTTTCAGCTACTTGACTATCTAACATAAGAGGATTCTTTAAAGAAACATGAGTTGAGCAGTGTAGCTTACAGCAACAATATACTCAACCTCTGCTGTGGATGTTGATACTGCAACCTAGTTTTTGCTCTGCCAAGACACTAAGCAGTTGCCTAGGAATTGGCAGCCTCCTGAAGTGCACTTCCTTGTAGTTTTACATCCAGCAAAATCATTGTCTGAGAAACCTGAAAGCTCAGTATTACCATTAGCTGGATACTAGATACCAAGTGTGGGAGCACATTTTATGTATTTGAATATCCTTTTTATAGCAATGAAATTGGACTTTCTAGGTGCTGACTAGGATCTGGCACAAACACATGTTGCAAACATGATGTCTGGCCTTGATGCAGTTAGGTACAATAAGGAACCTATCATGCTTCTATAAAAAGTTTGATCAACCAAGTCATCATTTTCTTCAACAGTGATAAGCTTTGATGTTTCCATGGGTGTGCTACATGGTTTGCAATCATTCATATCAAATTTTAAGCAGTTCTTTGACATACTTACTTTGATGAATAAATGTACCATTTTGCAACTGTTTTACATGGAGACAAAGAAAAACATTGAAGCTTACCCATTGCACTCATTTCAAACTCTGCTGCCATGAGTTTTCGAAACTCTTCACATATGGCAGTGCATGTGGATCCAAAAATGATGTCATCGACATAAATTTGGACAAGCATCAAATTCTTTCCTTTCCATTTTAAAAATAAAGTTTTATCAGTTTTACCCTTGAAAAAACAATGGACAAGAGAAAGGTGGAGAGAGTTTCATACCAGGCTCTAGGTGCTTGTTTTAATCCAAACAAAGCTTTGTTATGCTTGTAGACATGATCAGGATAAAATGCATTTTCAAAGCCATGAGGTTGACAAAAATAGACCTCTTCTTTGATTTTGCCATACAAGAATGCACTTTTTATATCCATCTGAAACACCTTAATGTTGTGGTTGGTAACAAAAGCTAAGAACAATTTGATGGCTTCTAGTCTTGCTACTGGAGTAAAGGTGTCATCATAATCAATGCCTTCTTCTTGTATGTAGCCTTGAACCACAAGCCTAGCTTTATTCTTGACAACAATAACCCTCACATTTGTTTTGTTCTTGAAGACCCATTTTGTGCCAATTGGATATACATCCTTTGGCAATGGTACAAGTTCCCATACTTGTTGTCATTTAAACTAGAGGAGTTCTTCCTGCATGGCTCTACCCAACTGTTGTCTTTCAATGCCTCTTGGTACTTGACAGGTTGTGTGAGAGATAGAAAGCCTACAAAAAGACAAATATTTTGAGATTGGCTTCTGGTGAGCACCCCTTCATTTATGTTGCCAATGATAAGGTCTGATGGATGGATTTTAAGGTAGATTAAATCTCCCTTGTATAGAATGATGGCATTATGAGATGAAGGCTGCAGATGTGAATCATCTGAGCTAACATCTGTTGGCACTTTTGAAGAACCAACATCTGTGAAACAGGTGTGAAACTATGATGATTTTTGTCCATAGTGGTTGGAGTTTTATCAGCAGAGGTTATGGTTGAAATGGCAGATGATTGAGGATCAGCAGTGTTGATCCAGCAGTGGCAGAGTTTTCATAGGTGTTGAAAACATCTATTCCTCTAATGGTGGATGTGGCTTTATACTGTGGAATCACAATGCCATATCCATAATCATGATGTGGAGACTGTGGTGTACCTGCATAGTTAGTCTTAACAGAAACAGATTCAAAAGTGAATTTGTCTAAATCAAAAAGTTCAGCAGGATTTGCTGAGATTTTTAATGAAGAGAGTTCATTGAACTTTACATTCAAAGTCTCTTCCACACACCTAGTCCTAGAGTTAAAAACTCTAAAGGCTTTGGCAGTGGTTGAGTATCCCAGAAAATAACCACAGTCTACTTTGGCTGCGAATTTTGAAATGGAATCTTTTAAGTTCAAAATAAAGCATGGACAACCAAAGATTTTGAAATAGAGATCAGTGGTTTGATCTTATAAAGAGTTTCACAAGCAGTGGATTGATGTCTGGAGTTGATTAAAACTTTGTTTTGAGCATAGCAAATAGTGTATACAGCCTTGCCCAAAAGGACAAGGGTAAACCAGAGTCTGCAAGCATAGTTCTAACAGCTTCAATTAAGGTTCTATTTTTCCTTTCAACCACCCCATTTTGCTCTGGTTTACATAGAATGTTGTACTGCCTTACAATTTCTTTTGACACACATAACTCATCCAGCTCCTTATTTCTAAACTCTGTGCCATTGTCACTCCTGAAGACTTTTACTGGCAGGTCAAATTGCTTTTCAACTTGCTTGACATATCCTTGCAAGATTCCTGTAGTTTCATCCTTATAGTGCAAAAAGTAAGTCCATGTAAACCTTGAAAAATCATCAACAATAACAAGACAATATCTCTTTTTACGAAGGCTCACGATATTTACAAGTCCAAACAAGTCCATGTGTAACAGTTGTAGACATTGACTTGTTTTGGACTCACTAATTGGGCTGTAAGAACTCTTGTGTTGTTTTCCTTTTAAGCAGGAAACGCAATGTTCTTCTTTTGTGAAAAGTGTTTATGGTAAGCCTCTTATAAGGCCTTTTTTAGAGAGTGCGGTGATAGTTGTTAGATTTGTGTGTCCAAGTCTTATGTCCATAGTTCTGTCTCTTTGTTAGAGGCAGCTGAGAACAGACAAGCATCAGTCATTGGATTATCTTTCAACATATCAACCACATTCACATTGGCACTCCTATGAGCAACAAGTTGTGCTTTACTCTCGACTATGATTTGATCAATCTTTTTAACCACTTCTTGCCCGGCAATCTGACAAGTTTTCTTAGTGAAGAATGACCCATAGCCTTTGTCACTCATTTGTGAAACACTAAGAAGGTTAAATTTCAGATTGTCGATAAGATTAACATGTTCAAATTTGAGCTTCCCAACCTGAACTGATCCAGACCTAAGTACCTTTCCTTTAGAATTATTACCAAAGGATATATGACCCCTCCATGAGCCATAAAGTCTTTGAGAAGGGCTCTACATTCTGTCATACGCCTGGAGCCTCCACTGTCTACATACCATAGACTATCAAGGCAAGTAGAAGCTCCCTTAGTTGCAGCCATCAAAGCACAATCACATTCACCTTCATAGACACTAGCCTCCCATGGATCAAACACAGGTTTCATCTTCATCAGCATTTTCCTTTGTGAGCACTGTTTCATCATGAACATCAGACTCACCAGATTTAGATCCCACCTCCTCAAATTCAGCACCCTCAACCTTGGACTCTAATGCCATAAAGCAAAATTCATTTTGTTTCTTTTCAATGTCTGCAATTAGAGCAAAGTTTTCATCAGTCAGATCCTCTGGTAAGCTGCTCCAATCAACAAAGCCCTAAGTATAGAAATTCTGTTGAATAGCCTTTGACTGAGCAGTGGTTTGAGCAACTTGTTGTGCAAGTTGCATTTGAACCTGAGGAGTTGGTGCTTGAACATACTGAATTTGAGGAACATGGGTTTGAACATATTGCACTAGAACAGTGGTAGCAGGGTGTGGATAGTGAGCAAGTGTTTTGCATGTGAGGAACAGGGGTATATTGGGCATAATGGACAGTGTTTTGAGGTGTAGGGCTAGGATGTGTAACAATTGGTCCAGTTGATTGAGACCTACATTCTTTAGCAAAGTGTCCTAGCCTATTACACTTATGAAATTTTATCTTTGATTTATCCAGCCTAACTTTTGTCCCCCCCCCATGCAACCCTGGGAACTTCCTACCAGTTAGTTCTTTTGTAATACTTGTTAACCCTGACACTTAACAAAGCCAACTGGTTCAAGATGTTCATCTCCTCCTAATCTGATGGATCAAAATGTTGAAGATCACTCATCTCAAAGCATAAGTTGTCAGAAGACTGGCTTTCCCCATTAGCAGCAAAATGGGTGTGTAAGGGTCAGAGTTGAACCTAGAAGTTATATCAATGAAGTGATCATAACTCTGATCCTTAATACTTCTAGTGACTTCTTATTGGCCAAAGAGAGTTGTGCTACCAAATGTGTTGTCATCAGTCACTTTGCTAGACTCTTGTAGCTTCTTCTTTTTTTGGTTCGGCTCTCTCTCATAAGTGAGGAGCCTACCATGAAGCTGAGTAAGCCTCATTTCTTTGAACCCAACTGAATTTCTAGTAACGATAATGATTTAAGAAAACGACAATTTAGAGTCGAATTTGCAAGTGTAACATTCACCAGTTTAAGTTCACTAATGAGACAGCTAAAACGTTCGAACTGTTGGGTTAGTGACTCTCATTTGACATGACAAAACGTTTCATATTGTTGATTAAGAACCTCTCTGTTGTTTTCAATCACTTCCTCAGTCCCACCGAATTGCTCCTTCAAAGCATCACATAATTCCTTTGCACTGTTGCAATGTAACAGGCTAGCATAGATATCGTTTGGTAACACTGAGGCCACGATGCTAAATGCCTTTGCATCTAGCTCGAACTTTTGGAAATCTTGCTCGGAATAATTTTTGTGATTCTTTGGTACTTGGAATTTAAGGTCCTCAGTACTCGCCATCATTGGAACATGAGGTCCAAAGATGACCGACTTCCACAAACCGGTGTTTTGCTGAGCAAGGACATGACGCATCCGTCTTTGCCAGATATTATACTCAGATCTGACAAGAATCGGTGGTTTAAATATGGTGCCATTGTTGTGAGGATCTTGTGAAGTGTGTGACATTCTGATTGTTTGCAAAACAATTTTTGTATAAAAAACTTTTTAGAAAGTAATCCAACTCTGCTTTTAAAATAAAAACGAACAAACTGAATTGGCAGTGAGAGCTGATCTATTTTATCAAATTGATTGTTAAATCAAATCTGATTGACCAAGCTCTGATATCAATTGTTAGGATCTGAGTTTTAAAACTGTTTGTGAAAGTTCTAAAAAAGGTAAATGAAGGAAAATAAATCAGATGAACTTGCAGCGGAATAGAAGAACTTTGATTCAGAACAGTTGAGAGATTGTTTTCATCGTCATGCTTTTCGTAATTATGGTTAGTTGCATATGACTCACAATCTCTCCCACAGCTAAGATCATTGATTTGTTTGTACAGAATGTAAGAAAGAGAGATTTGATTGATAATAGATGAAGTGATCAAAGAGAACAGTACAAGCACTTCTTTATTTATACTACAATCCTAATCACTGGGTATCTTATTGTGATGTCAGCATAAAAGTGACATTAATAAGAAATAACAAACTAATAACATATGCTAAGCTAACCACTGGTGTACACTAAACATTACAAGGAATGATAGAAAACACTAATGACACATCCTCTGTTGATCTTCAGCAGAGCTTTGCCTTAACAGACTTTTAGCCTTGATCTTCAGCAGATTTTGTCTTGGCAGACTTCTAGCTTTAGTCTTCAACAGAGCTTGTCTTCAACAGAGTATAACTAAGGTAGACCTTGAACATTTAGTCTTCAGCAGAGCTTTAATTGGGCAGATGTTACATTATTCTTTAGATCAGAGTTGTATTATATTTTGGCTTTCTATCATTTGTTCTTTTGTTGGGTTCAATTTTCAACACTGACCATGTTACCTTCGTACCAAGTGGCCTACTTCGTACGAAGTGACATTTAAACACCTTTCTCGTCCGCACTTAAGTCATGTGCTCGTATCTAATCTATACATAATATGCACCAATAATTTCCCCCTTGGACGTCACTGTCGAAGCTTGATCTTGATATATGAGAGCCATGTTTGAATATTCTTCAACTTCAATCCGGAATTTTTCGATATCGTAGAACGCGTCAACAAGTTCCCCCTTGATTGATGATTCGGGTTTGCAATTTCTTCAATAAATTCCCCCTGAAATAATTCCCCATGGAATAAATCTTAAGGACTTTGTTTGTCTGGTTCCCAACCTCTTCTGATTTGCTTAACTTCAATCTTCACGAATAATCACCAACTTGAAACTAATCGATGTAGCATCTCTTTTTCTCCGTTAACCACGTCCGCGTTCGGCTTTAGTGCACTCCACTACTCAATCCCCTGATCTTCAAAACCCAACCGGCATTTGACAGAAACTTCGGATATCACACTGATACACTTCAAGTCTGTGAATACCCGCGAAAATTTGAAATCCCATTTTCTTTAATCACTTTTACGCACACTCCTGAATGATTGTTCAACAAAACGGTAATCTCTTCAATCAGCAAATCTTTATTGGATAACAAATCATCTGGTAACACATTCAGACCTCAGAAACATTCTTTCATGATCAAAATCACATTCTTCATCTTCAGTCACAATAACAGATGTTTAGTATTCTCCTTTAGTCTCAGTAGCAACTTAATCAACAAACATCATCATTTCCTGGCGGTTAGTCCGAAAAATAATTCCTATGCTCAAAGATTAACCATTCTAACACTTTAGACTATCACAAAGTTGTGATATCTTTGAAGTATCGACAATACTGATGCATCCCCCGACGCTAATCCTGCTAACCGGCTTGACGAAGACCCGTGACTCAAACCCTAAGACATCAATTTATATCACGATCCGAAAACTCTGAACTTCCTATGATCACAAACTAACAAATCAAGATCAAATGCATCGCCGGACAATCTGAAGTCGGAACCACCCGAGTACTGTTGCACGTCATAAATTTCAAAAATGCTGGAATTTTAATATATTCTCTGAAATTTTTATTTCTCATCATTTTTGCAAATTCTAACCTCTTTGAAACATATGACTGATTTTCCCCCTCAAATTGAGCAAATTCAGTTCTCTCTTTTCTCTAAAAAACTCCAATATGCGGAAAATGTGTCATTTTTGTCCACAAAAGTGCAATTTTCATCAATGCGGATTTTACGTTAAGGCCCATTAATAGTCACTATACAAAAAGATAATCTTTCTGCATCGATATCAATTACTACCCCATTATCTTCACCACTCTATGATCGTGTCATCATATTTGTTCTCTGAAACTCTCGGCAATGTTCCCGAACAACCCGTATTTGTCGTTAAAATCTCGAAAATGTTCAATCATCAAATTTTTTTCTGGACACTCGTCTTGTCAACAGGATAAAAAATGCCTTAGTGCGAAGTGACTATCTTCGTGCTAAGTGATTATCTTCGTGGGAAGATAATTCCATGATGATCACATTTTTCGATTAAAAATCTTTATTTTTTCGAATTTCATGATGATTATTTCACAGATATGGTCGAAATTCATTTCTAAACAATCCTATGGTTTCACTTTTAATTTTTGTCCGTGGATTGTCCGTTTATTTGATGATTTCCCATAAAAAGTCCATAATTTATGAGCGTAGGTGATTCAATCGACTGTTAAATCAATTGAATCGGTACCGTAGGTCTGATACCACTTGATAGTCCAGGAACCGACGGTTTAGATGGAAGTTTGGGTAGAATAGAACTAATTCGGTAGAATGTTATTAAGAACGGTGTAGAAGCAGAAGTCGAATGATTCATTCATACCGAAAGAGTATGCATAGTATACATCTTTACAAGCTTGAGACTCCAGCATTTTCTCTCTTGAAACTCCAAAACTTATCAAATTATGAACACACGACACTATTTATAGACTTTTACTCTCGTGCGAACTGGGATGTTTAACTTCGTACGAACTAAGCTAACTTCGTACGAAGTGACACTAGTTAACTTCGTACGAACTGACCATGTTACCTTCGTACGAAGTAACTACCTTCGTACGGAGTGGCCTACTTCATACGAAGTGACATTTAAACACCTTTCTCGTTTGCACTTAAGTCATGTGTTCGTATCTAATCTATACAATATTCAACATACGCGCTATCTAGTCTATTCGTACAGTGATGGACATAATATTCACCAACACGGAGCTTGAACAAAAACTCGGCTAGGACCGCACTCTTAAAATCCAAATCGGTGGGAGGCAAAGCTCTTAAAAATCCAATATTTTACACTACAAAAATATATTTTTTAAAATTTTCGGTGGGGGCCGGATCATTCCCGGCCCAAAGAAGCCCTGCCAGTGAACAAGAAGAAAACAAGTTAAGATAATATACTCATTATAACATACGTACATAATCCAAAGTTAAACTGTCAGTAAGTAAAGCACCAAAGATCTTTACTTATAGTTACTCACGTGTCACAAATGGTACACTTAAGAAAGATTTATAACAAAAAAATATACTAATTTAGCAAGTAATTTTTTTTTTCTTTGTTGGTATTATTTTAGTAGCCTATTTGGTTATTAAGCATCTTGTTTAATCACCTAGTTTTGGGTTGTTTCTTTCTGTGTTTTGGCTTCCTTATTAAAAAATATTAAAAAAAGCAAAGTAATCAGATAAGTAAGCTCATTAAACAAGTTTGGAAACGGATGCACTTACCTCTTGGATTTACTTCATGAGAAATGTTTTTAGCATCAGATGTTGCAAGATTTTTGGTTGGAGGTCGAAATTACCTAAATAATGCAGTTAGGCTACAAGGCAATAAGGTTAGATAATATTAAATATATGTAATCACATTAAGTCAAATTTATGCAAGCATAGAATAATAGTCTCGTGCAACTGCACGGTGTTCTTAGCTTGTCCCTATAAATACACATAATATGTTTAAAAGAGGAGGATATGAATTCAAAAAAGTATTTAGAGCAAGCATATAGCATTGAGACGCTAACCTCATCAACAACTACTTTTATCGGACGTGTAAACAAACTAGGGTCAAGTACACAACTTCCAAAATTGTAAATAACTGGCATACTGTAAGCAAAATCTGAGAAAATCTAATCATGACGGACAATATAGGCTATTACACCATAAGGAGAGCAGATACATAAATATATAGGCATTGATGTAATCTGTTTGGTTTTTCCCATCGTCTCTCTCGATCAGTTTCATTTGAAATTTCCTTCCTGACAGTAGCTGAACAAAATCAAATCACATCAAGTACAATAACATAAATTGAAATATAAGTCGGTAGCCAGATGTGTCATGAACAATGGGCCAGCAAATTTAGAAACAAGTCTTATATATTGACCTGTTGTTTATTCATATAAGCCACACTAAATCTCCTTTGCTATCTAAAAATTAACACCAGTAAAAAAATGTATAACACCCACTTTCCGTGAAAAAATTACCAATAAAACAACTTATTATTCACAAAATACTCTTATCTCTACTACCAAACATCCATCCCACAAGTTAATGAGTTTTAAAGTTGAAGCTTTTTTTTATCAATAGCTGTTTTTTTAAAGTATATACGAGAATCTGGAATTTTAAAATTTGATCTGGAGAAACTAACAATCCAAGCTGATATGGTCGGCTACCTAAGCATGGTTAACAAGGTTGGCATATAGTGAGATTTACATTTGGTGATTTTTGAGCATTGAGAAAGGAACATTACTTAATAACGAGCTTGTCCATTGGGAATTTCAACAGATTTTCTCAAAATCAAAAGTTCTTAACAAAAATTATACCACTTCGATTCTAGAGATTGCCATAAATAACATGTAACAGACAGTTAATCAATTCATTCACATATAAATGCATTTAGAAGCTAAAGAAATGAAAAAAATCAACTTCAATTAAGATTTTGTCAAGAGCAAAAAGAAATTATACTACTAAGGTACAAAAATCTGAAAGTCAAACTACCAGTTTATAAGAGGAGTTGGTAGAGCATTCACAATGGATTTCTAATATTTGTGTGAGTGGGTTAGTTATATTTTAAGGCATGATTGTGAGTGGTTGTGACTGAAGTAGAGAAAAATGTTATTGTTTATCTGTAAGTATACGGGAACATTGTTCATGCGTTATAAAATTTTTAATATTTTTTAAATTGATTGTAAGTGGAGGAGGGATAAAATCTAATGATAAAGGTACAAAAAATATTGTTTAATTGAAAAGGAGAAAGAGAAAGTAGTAATTTTTAGTGTAATTATATGGATAAAGAAAAGGAATTGACTGTGAATGATCGTAGCAATTAAGCTTCTAATTTTTTATATTCGAAATGGAAAATATATGAAGAGTTAAAGAACATTACGCTAGCAAACCTAAGGTAAAATTACAAACAATTGGTAGGCAAATTATCCTCCATTAATACTATTCAGAATCAAAACACCTAATAACTAAACCAAACCCTAAATCTCCATTACAGCTTGTGTTAAGTAAACAAACACCATTATAGATCAACAACCACACTTAATACACATACATCCATGTACAGAACATTCAAATCTGATTATAAAAGCAAAACAGCTAATCACATAGAACATTTCATTTTCAAAGGAGATAGATCTAAATATAAAAATCAAACTCACTCTTGCCAAGCAGAGAAAACGAAGATGCAGATGGAGATGGAGATGAACACAACACGGCCTAACCCTAACCCTAGTTATTTCATATGAAACAAAATTAGTCAGATTAGTGGTGAATTTCCGCTTCATTGGTGACTTCTGGCGGTGCAATTGGGAGAAGTCAATGATTCATACAGCTAAGAAGTAGAGAGAAAAGGTACCTTAGAAGCCTGACACCTTAAGCACTAATGCGACTGTGAACTGAAATCGATGAAGGGTTGGTTAAAACTTGAGAAATTGTTTTTAGGGGAGATGGTTTAATTGTGAAAACTTGAGAAGGAATACTAAAAAATTGGGAGGGAAAACAATTTAGAAGATGTTATGAATGCAGCCGTTTGGCCCAACTCACTGTTTATGGGCTTTAGGTTTTTAGGGATTTCATTATACTAGTTTATATATACGATGTATATGTTTGATGAATGAAACGATTTAATCAGTTTTCTCTCTATTTTCCCCCTTCTTTATCACACGTTATCAGCACTATGCTCTTCACACAAACTACCTTAGTTCATCTCTGTCAGATTTTTGCTTTTATAAACAATGACTGCCGACACCAACTGGAACCACCAGAAAAAGCAAGTAGCCACAACATCATCCTCCAGGCAAATGGTAGACCCAAATTCACAATTTCGACAAACGTAATGATCAATGTACATCTCGTTGGACTTCAGGATGCTTCACGGGGGACAAGGCAAGACAGTTTTCTATGAAGGCTATGGAAACGATTTATACTATGTTTGGCACCCACCCGCCACACCAGAACCACCAATTTCATTTGCGAGGTCACCTTAGATCATCGTCAGTCTGACATACATCAGCACAACAACACACGAGTTTCGTCCAATTTCCAAAGGTAACAATTTCCGGCAGTCATGAACTGCATGATCGATACCCACATCTGTAGATCAATCCGTTTTCAAATTCAGATTAGTTAGAAACTTAGAATCAAATAAACTCTTTGAAACAAATAAATTAGAAGGTGTTGATTTTTACATCATGCTAAGAAAGTGAAAATAATTTTTTGTCCGCCGGAAATTGATGCCAGAGAAGATGACCAAGCCTCCTTGGAACCGGTCAATAGCCGACTTTGGTTGAATGGTAGGTTAGGAGGTCGTTTTGCATGGTCAAATGTGTATCTGACGATTTGACAAGAATTACGGTGGGTCGGTTACAACCTATAACGATTTTTATGTTATAGAGATAGAAATTTGTTTCTTTTCGCTATTAATATTTTCTCAACATGTTATCAATACAACCGTTTTTAAGTTAAAAAAGATAGTTTTTTATTCGTTAGAACCTTATTAAAATTTTAGTCGCTCAATACCTATCGTGAATTAAATATCTAGCTGTTAAATTTTCATATTGGCCAAGCTCTCGTTTAATTGTTTTTAGATGCCATATAGTTACAATGTTTTATTAGTGATGGCCTTAGTAATGTATATTTTAATAACGTAATTTATTTTATTATCTTTTACATTTATATTTGTCGTTACATAGCCACTAGTGTTGAAATGGTTGTATCATTTGTGAGTTCGTTGACTCAGTCAACTTGACTTAAGTACCTTTTATTTACGTTTTAATAAATCCCTAAACTGGTGCATTTTTAGAAGACTGTTAAATTCAATAGTATTGATTAATATTGATATTGATATATATTTCGTATATGTTTGGTAACAACATCTATGCAAACTAAAATTGTAATTCTGTTAGAATCCAGGGTCAGTAAATCACATGGATTCTCATTGTTTATTATTTATCATTATAGTTTGCATGATATAGCTAGTGTGCTTTTACTTAACAAACTACACTTAAACTAGTTAAGTAAATTAATAGATGATGAACAGGCTTGGAAGTCAATGCATGAAGACGGGCTTTAAGTTTATTTAGATAAAAAGGCAATATTCACTTCGTGATTCTTAAGAGATTTCACCGAAACTTCCTTGATTTAAATTTTGACACAGGTCATCAAAAAATGGTGAGAAAATATGAATGCAAGAGCATGAAGTTCTACTTACCAGGAGACTAAAGTTCCTACAAATGTAGATCAAAGTATATTTTAAAACCAAATTGAATTTATTATTAGCTGTACAATTTCAAAACTTTCATAACTTCGAGTTCATTGCACTCACCAGTTAGACAAAATTGTCTCCCTTAGATTTTATTTTTCAACATCCCCATAGTGACAAATAGTTTTGGAGTGGAAAACCCTAACGAGAACAAGAGTTCCGTACAAGCGAGAGCAAAACTCATGATGTTCCTCCTTTAGATTTTCTTTACCCTTTAGGATATGTTCTAGATGTGTGGAGGAACATCAAAGACATGTTTGACCACTAGAAGTTGGTCATCCTCCCAAAAGCTCAAACAACTCGTGATTGTAAAATAAAAAAAATTAAGACACTTTACCAGGAAATCCCTTATTATCTCTGAATTAAAAATGTGGAGAAAACATCAACAAAGATGAATATTTTTTTTTACATCTCACACTCATCAAATGCTCTGTCACAACAATACAGAGTACATGTTTTCACAAATTACTCGGAGGCATATCACATCTTCTAAATCGTAGAGCAAAATTGCAAGCTCTTACTTAAATAACATTTAATCTGATCAACTGCATTCCCAGAAGTGAATTTGACAATATTTTGGCACCGATGGAGGAGAAAGAAATATTCGCCCTAGTAGAGACCATTTGTGTGGAAGATCATATTCAAATCCAGTGATACAAACTGACATAACAAGATTCAGTCACTAAGGGGGAGGTCTGTAACAAGGAAATAAAGCACTCAATAAGCTATCACAAATATGGTGACAAATGTCAAGTATACAAAGACACAAATAGCACTATCACAAAACATAAGAAACATTTTTACCAGTTGTCCGAAGAGAGTTATCCCAACAAAGACACTATAAGTACTAATTCACGTGTTAGTAGCATACCAAATGATCTAGAAAAGCATTGAGTCTATTTGGATAAATAGTCATCACACTAGAATTGCGACAAAGAAAGATGATATTGTCGAAATTGCATATGACAATATGGCTTGAAGACCATATTCGAAATTCAAAGGTTTGGCAAACCAAAATTATATTACACAAAATAAACCACATAAAGTCAAATACAGTGAGTAACTAGAAGTTACTAGTCAACTAAATTTCATCATATGGCATGAAGAAATAGATCATCATAGTATAATAATGATGAAGAGAATAAAAAGTGACCCCCCTCAATAACGTTCAATGGGTTCTCTGGACAAATCTATCTTATGCCCTCCTAAAATAAACTCCAACAACAGTTTTTATATTCATGAAAACAATCCAATGGGATATATGTTGTCCTATCCATTTACATGTGAACCATTTTTCAAAACTATATGGTCACATGTGAGTATCTTAGCTACCTAAAGTGTAGCATTTTCCTAACTATTAAACCAAATCCTATATGAGAGTTTAGGAGGATTCACATCTATAGTTGGACTACTCATTACGACATCTAGAATGTCACGCCTTCTTCATGCTACTCCATTGATCAATCTAAAACGAATTGCTAATCACATAAACCCCATTACAACTGGTCTTTCAAAGAGAACCAAGTTTTAATTAAAAATATTTGCTTGTGCAGTCTATGTACCAGTAGCACCACCATACCACATAAAATGGGATGTGTACACAATATTCTTAGTCTTAGGGGGAGACAAGATATATAATGAAAGACTGGTAATACAAAAAAATATCGAATGCATCATCGTTATTGAATTTCAACCCCTGAAGTGGTCAATAAAAATCTGAAGTCCAAAAGAGCGTGAATTTGCAAATAATAGAAAATGAAATACCATATGCATTCACAAACACAAACAAAGTGACAAAGCACATATACTAGCTTAAATATATCTGCTTGAATTGAAGTACTTACAAAATGATTATCATATTAAGAAAATATGAGTGGTAAATTGGTTCCAAAAGATAAAACCCACAAACACAAAAAAAGGAGAGTGACGCAGTTGATGAAACCCCAAAAGAGGTTACCTATAACAACCCAAAAGTTGTTGCATACAAAACCCCATAAGTGGTTGTATACAAAAATCTTATAGTAGGTGGTTATTGATAAACTCCTTGGAAGAGGATAACAAAGTTTCAAAAGTAACTCATATATCAAGCAAATATAAGATCTCAAATGAATTATTATGTAAAAGATTATACAATATGGAACCATAATGAAACACGTGTATAATGATATATTTTAAATATGCTATAGTAATAGATGTAATCAATTAAAAGGATTACGTATATAGATATTGTGCAAGAGTATACGCACAAAATTAGCCAAAATGGCAACATGACTTAATTCGCTCGATACAGTAAATGTTTTCGGAACAGCAGTTCGAACACCCATAGACGTCACACCAGTAGGTTATAAATGGGTGTATTTAAATAAAAAGAAACATAAAGATGAGATTTTGCGATGTAAGGGACGCATTTTAACATAAAGATTTTTCCCAAATCCCAGTTGATTGATTACGAAGAAACACATACTCCTGTAGTGGATGCGATAATCTTTAGATGTTTAAGTGGCCTCGCAATCTTAAAATGACTTCAGATAAAACTTATGGATGTCGTCATTGTATACTTATATAAGATAATTGAAAGTGACATTATATGAAAATCCCTAAATGATTAAAAATGCTCGAAGCATTAAAAAATAAAAACCGCATATTTGTTTCATAAATCTTAAAGAAAACTAGTCGTATGTGATACAGTCGACTTAGTTGATACTTTGAAAAAATAGGGGTATAAGTTGATAAAAATGAGCCATAACTATTTATCAAATTTCCACTCATAAAGATCATATAATCGTAATTTACAGTGATGATGTAAACATCATCGAGAGGAACTGTCGAACTAGAGAGAAAATTTTGAAAGACCTTTATACAGTGTAGTTATTCTTGACCCACAGTTCGAGTATATATGTACTATTTTGCTCATCCACTAGACTACATCCAAAAGATGTTATATGGATAAAATTCATTTGTTGAGTACCTAATGGTTGTCGAATTGACAAATGGAAAGGATTTTTATCATCCCTAAGAGGAGGATGGATAAATAATTGGTCCAAAAGTACCATACTTTATTGTGATTGGAACATTGATGTATCTTGCAAACAAGACCAGACCTCATATTGCGTTCTTGATAGATATATTGGCAAGATTACAATTCTAATCTAATATGTTGCACTCTTTTTCCCTTTACTAATTTTTTTCTATCAGATTTCTTAGCAAGGTTTTTGATGAAGCAACATAACTGATCCAATGGCATCAGTTTATCTTATAAGTACTAAAACACCAACTTAACATCATCCTGGAGCATGTTGTTAATTATGTATAATGTGCAATGCACTCTTTTTCCCTTAGCTACGGTTTAATCCCACTCGGTTTTCCAGCAAGGTTTTAACGAGGCATAATTACAAAGCGGTATTAAATGATATGGGATTCAAGACATGATATTTTTATGAGAAAATATGGAGTCCCAAATATGGAGTCTCAACTATCAGATTATGATAATGAAGGATATATATTAGACCCCCACAAAGCTCAATGTCAAGCTAAATATGTTACTAATGGAAGTCAATGGTTTCAACACATTCAAGACAGGTGAAGGTGAATACTAGAGTTAATAAAGGAAGCCGAATTGTACTATTTGAAGACAATGCAAGCTGAATCAGAAGAAGCCAAATTGTACTATTTAAAATGCAACCTAAATCAAAAGAAACCTAAGCAAAGAAGACTACATCAAGGATCAAGTCAAGCGGTTATAGTAATTACTGAAGATTGAATTCCACAGACTAAGAGTTATATGTAAAATTAAGGGGGGGGGGGGGGTAATGTACATGTTGTACTGTTTTTCCTTAACTAAGTTTTGTCCCATTGGGTTTTCTTAGTAAGATTTTGATGAGGCAGTATAACTAATCCTCAAGTGTCAGTTAATATCGGTTCGGAAGAACGGAGCCAATATCTTTTGTAACACCCCGACCGCGTAAAACAACGAACCCCGGCGGAAACGTCGGGGAGTCATGTCACAGAACTATTGTTTCACAACTCATGGAATTTAAAATTTTGTTTATTAAGTTAAATGTTTATATTGTCTTGGGATAAACAGAAACAACACATAAATAAATTGTCTTTCATGTTTTAAGTCTTTAAGGCCCGCGTCCATTCCTACGTGAAGCATGCATCATATTATCAAGCATTGACTCCTGAAACATTTGTGAAAAGAGAGTCAGCATAAAAATGCCAGCGAGTACATAGGTTTTATGAGTGTGTCAAATTCGTGGCTTTGTATACATATTGCAACACCTCGTCCGACTACAAGAGTCGTTAAGTGAAAACCTCGTATCAAAAGTGTTTGATATTGCAATACAAGTATCCAATTAAAACAAGTTGGTTAGAGTTGTGAAAACCTTATAGCCATGAATCTTGACCAAAACGTTTCTTTTGTAAAAACCTTGTAATAGATTGATTCAAAAGAAAACTCCATAGGCTTATATCTTTAAGTGAAAATCATTGCGTGACATTGTTCAAAACCATTTGTCTGTGTTATAAATCAATCGTCCGTGTCATAAACCAATTGTCCATGTCATAACAAATCGTCCGTGTTTTTAATTGTGAAAACTTTTGATCGTTCTTTAATGAACACATTCAAACCTGTGTTGACTATACCACCAAAGGGTATCTTTAATAGACCATCAAATGGTCTCTTTAACTAGACTAACAAATCAATCCGAAACAGTTTCTGTCATTACCCAAACATCCACCAAATCCAGTGAACAGTCCGATAATAGGATTATCAGCCCTCTGGTACCATAACATACTACTGGTTGGCTTGGCCAAAGCTAATGAATGTCATTCATGTTATGGATAACGCATCAACAAGTTGTTCACATTATTGAAATCCTATTTTTTATATATAAGCCATAGACATTGTTTTTGAAAACTTGAAAATGATTTACCACGTATGAGTCACCCCAAAACATTTGCAAAACGTAAAAGAGGTGAACTATGTACTCACTTTGAAAATCATTTTGTATACATAAACCATGTATATTGTTTTTAAATCTTGAAAATAACTATAGGCACATATGAATCACCCCAAAGCATTTAAAAACGTAAAAGAGGGGAACTATGTACTCACTTTGAAAATCCTTTTATATATATAAACCATGTATATTGTTTTTAAATCCTGAAAATAATTATAGGCATATATGAATCACCCCAAAACATTTGAAAACGTAAAAGAGGGGGCTATGTACTTGTAACATCTGTGTAAATTGGGTTTCGAAAACCCGCCCCAAGTTATCAATCAAAGCGTATTTAATGATGTCGGTTGATTTTTTAGCATTTTTGTTTATTGTTTATATATTAGAAATTTTTTTTCCTAATAACAAATGTTTAAAATAACTTGAATAAAATAAAATAAATAATCAAATTAAATATTAAATATTTATAATTAATAAATGATTTAACAAAAAAAAGGGAAAATAAATATAAAAACTCAAGAATGGGAGAACCGGGAATCGAACCCGGTTCCCCGGGTAAAACACACACCATCAGCACCGCTACGCTGCACACACTAATTGTGATATTTGTCGAACCTTATTTCTTTTATGTTCACGATAAAAGAACCTGCAACACCCGCGGATTCCCCTCGCCGGAAATCTCGGCAATCAACGCGTTTTTCCTCTAGGAACACAACTGTCCGAGCTTATTTTCGGTACATTCCTTGATTGATCGCTGACAATTGACTCGAAATCATAGTAACCGGAGCCTCAAACATCCCTATAAATGCTGGTCGATTGTCCCTCAATCCGAACTCGCGCATTTCTTCTGCTCTCACTCTAATTACCCCAGTCGTCGGAAAACTTGTTCCACCGGAGAACCACCGAGACGTCAGAACCCATTCACCGGAATCACCAGTACCGGCATACGGTAGTTTTCTTGTATTATCCTTTTAAGTTTTCTTAAATTAGCATCGTATACATTCAATTGTTAAAATCACAAAGAATCAGGGAATTGATTCAGGCGGGTAAGGTTTATTCAAATGAAGAAGACGAAGTCAATAAGCATATTTGTAAAATAAAAACTTGTGTTTTAAACGGGTTAGACACACAGTCTAGCGGTAGACTGTGTGCATTTTATATATACGATACAGAGATCGAATCCATGCCCAGTCACTGAACTGGTGATTTTTAAACAACTTTTTAAGAGACTGCTGTCAGAACGTCACTGGTATATAAGAATAATAAACATCAGAGTCTTTAACGGGTTAGACACCTAGCCCAACGGTTGGGGTGCACATTAATCACGAGGTCTCGGGTTCGAGACTGCACTGTCTCAGCCGGTTCGATCAATTATAAATCTTTTTAAAATTATGATTTCCAAATGAACGGAATGTGTGTATAAGAATAATTAAAATCGGGAATATTTCGGGTTAGACACGTAGCTCAGTTGGAAGAGCTGCGTGCACGCAACCGAGAGGTCACGAGTTCGAGCTTCACTACCGCATACAAATTCCCGCGGTTCGACCGGTCTGACAACCCCCTTGTCAGACTGACAGCTTTTTATTATTTCTTTTTATTTTTTATTTTTATTTTCCTGTTTTATTTTATTTATGAATTTATGTTAAATTTAAATCTAAAAATAAATAAAAGGGTCTAAAATACCAATAAAAAACCACAACAATAACTTAAAAATCTAAACAAATGTTTTAAACCAAAAAGTTAGTTTATTTATTTATTGAGTTATCGCGTTATTATTTCTAGGTTAGTACCGTGCGCTCTCTTTACCACTCAAGGTGAGTGAATCTCTACAAATTCCCCGTTTTAATCACGTTTTGAGGTGTATCATGTGTCGTACTATTCCTTTATTTTATCTAAAGACTTGTGCATATATCATTCCGTGATCAAATGTGTATTGATTGTTGTGTGATTTATATGTAGATTAAATTTATCATTTCAGTGCACGCATTTCATTAGGCCCATCAGTTCCCCATGGGATACGGGTTGAGCATCAGGTGCCTCATTAGATCGGCTCCGTTTGATTGAGCCTTGATCTCAAATACATCATCATTCATGTCATATATTCATCCAAAGTGGTTTGTGATTGTTTACATATATATGTTTGCTCACATGTGATTAATGCACGAATTTCCTTTAATAAATAAAACAAGCAATTATTTAAAATGTTTTATCAAGGTTCACTCGCCAACTTTTGTTGACCCAAAATCTCCCCTGTTTTACACATGATACAGGTGATCCAGTTGAGGAAAGAAACACTTAGGATGGCCTAGAAGAATAAACAAGTTATTGCTTTGGAATACACATTTAGTTTTGTTTTCCTTTGTAATTGTATGAATTTTGTTTATTAGATATTTAAGTTTGTAATTTGAATTTAATAAATATGAAACTTCTTAGTAAATATCATGAGCTTTGGTGATAACCCAATTATGCTCCGACTTTTATTCCGCTGCGGGTCGGGGTGTGACAGTACTCACTTTGAAAATCATTTTGTATATATAAGCCATGTATATGTTTTGAAATCTTGAAAATAATTATAGGCACACATGAATCACCCCAAAACATTTAGAAAGTGTAAAAGAAGGGAACTATGTACTCACTTGGGATTGCGAAAGTGTTCTTGATCAGCAGAATAAAAAAAAGCTTAAACGTTTCCTAATGTGTAAGATAAATATGTTAGCGTGTCGGGACTACAAACGAGAGATCAGATAGAATGAAGTCTTATAAACTAAGCGAGTGCTGGAACTCATGTGATATGGTTTAACAAACTTAACATTCTGATTTGGAAAGGATCCTAAGTGCTTTTGACCCATTATGACTCGTTAAGGTAGTTTACGCTACTTTAACGGGTCATTAGCGTAAACACGTGATCGGATGGTTATACATGTCCTATGATAAGTCTTAAATGCCCAAAGATGTTTGAAAATGTTATAACATCAGTTTATATGTCAAAAAATTTGGTTACATGTGTTTAGAATGGATTTATGCGCAAAAGGGCATTTTGGTCATTTTTTTAAGAACATAGAAGTGACTTATCATAACACTAACGAAACTACGTGACCATAGGGTATATCCGTAGTAGGTTATCCCTATACAACTATGGTCACAAATATGTGTTTGGTCGGATCCTAAGATCGACCAAACGGGTCGAATTCGAAAGTCAAAGCGGTGGTCAAGACCGTTCGACTACGACCCTAAATAAGCACTAAACTATAAGTGATGAGTTAGACATGTCAAAATATGTCTAACTAAGTTTATAAAACTGATTTGGTATAAAAACTTGGTGTTTTGATACCCGAAAATAGTTTCGTCGTAAAATGCACATCATGCGCATTTTTGACCGAAACTTTGACTCGTCACTTCGACTAGTAAACGTGGTAATCAGAAGGTGAAATCGTTAGGTATTATAACCTTTGTGATTACGATCACGTTTCAAATCTTTCAGTAGTATTATGTTCATAGTGCATAATAGAAAATGCCTGAAAGGAAGTGTTATGAATGCAGACATTTTTAGCCCAACCCAATGTTGATGGGCTTTAGGTTTTAAGGGATTCTATTATACTGGTTTATATATATGATGTATATGTTAGATGAATGAAACGATTGAATCAGTTTTCTCTCTATTTTCCCCCTTGTTTATCACAGAAGAAATTTTATTATAGGATTTTTGAAGGAAAAAGGGATGATTGAAAATTTAAGTTTTTTCAAAGAAATTAATAAAAGGGTTCTTAAGAAGGAAAAAATTGATGATTGAAAATTTAAGTTTTTAAAATTGCTTGAAAATTCAACCATTCTTTATGTAATGGCACTTGAAATTTGGGTGGCATACACAAAGTGCCATTAAAAATCTATTTAAGTTTCGGTGGCACATACGAGGCGCCATTAAAAATGTATATAAGTTTCAGTGGCATATACAAAGTGTCATTAAAATTCTACATTGATGGCATAAAAGCTAAATGTCATTAAAACTGTGTGCTAATAAAATAAGACATACATAAAGTGCCATTAAAACTTAAATTACTGGCACAAAAGTTAAATGCCATAAAAAACGTGTGCCGCTAAAAGGCATCTTATTTGTAGTGTGTTTTGACCCGTTACGACTAGTTTGCGCTAATTAACTAGTCGTATGCGCAAACACGGGTCCGGATGGTCGAATGGGTCTTATGACGAGTCTGACATGTCAAAACAAGTTTCATGATGTTATTGAATCAGTTTTGAAGAAATAGCATTGATTATATAAGTTTTCAAACTGTTTTATGGCAAATAGGGAAATTTTGACATTATAAAATATATAATGTATAACTTCAGTGGGTTATTCCCTATATCACTATGGCATATTGTTGGGCTTGATTGGGTCCTAAGGTTGACCAAACGGGTCGGATTCAAAAGTTAAAGGAGAAGTCAAACTGCTTGCTTTGACTATCAACTAAGAATTGAGCTCTAAACTAGAAATGACGAGTTAGGCATGGTAAGACGTGTCTAATAATGTTATACAAACATTTTTGGTGTCAAAACTTTTAGTTTTAATACTTAAACACTGTTTTGTCGTAAAATGCGATTTCTACGTTTTTACTTGTATTTCGTAAAAGGTTTACTCGTCATTTTGCCTACTAAAGATGATGATCAGAGGGTGTAATCGCAAGGGATTGACACCTTCATTATTACGATCATGTAGCAAAGTTCACTTTGAACTTTGATCTGACTGATGGTCAGAACTAAAAGTTAAAGCAGAACTAAATTTGCTTGACTTTTGGCTCAAAACTAGCTAAGAAAATAAAATAGACTAGGAGAAACACTTACTTGTGTTTGGAGGAAAGATTAGAACTCAAGAAAGGATGCCTCAAGTGCAGAAGCATGCTCCAAGATATTTTTTAAGTAGAAAGAATAGAATGGTGTAATGAATGAAATGGCTTTCAAGCCTATTTATACTAATCAAGGATCAAGGACAGCTTGATAAGTGTTTGATGAGGTGTGATGATGTTGCTTAATGTCCTAACAAGTGTCAAGACCCGATTTAAGGTGGCAATGAAGGAGCTAGGTGTCAATACTTGAAGATAGGTGGCAATACTAGGCGATCAAGGCAAATTTCTACATCTGGGCACCCCTTACGGACCGTATGGTAAGCTTTACGGTCCGTAAGGCACTCTGACGCGCAAAATATTGTTTTTTACAGTTTTGGCCCTGGACTTGTATTATCAACTTTTTGACATTTTTAACCCATCTAACTTGTTATTTAAGCTTTATGAAGGGTATTTAGGGTATGTGTAACTCATATTCTTGTCTTGGTAACATTAAAATCATTATGTTTCTAATATCGGTTAACAAAATATTTACGAAAGAAATAGAAAAGTTTTTAAAGGCTCGAAATTTTTGCGGAGGTTATATTGGCTCTACTTAAGTGTAAATTTACTACTTGGAAGGTCCTATCAATCTCTAGTAGGGTCAATATTATTGAAATCCTATCGACGGCTTCGACTAATAAGGGAGCGAGTTCAGAATAGTTAGCTGCATAAGGATACAAAATAGGATATTAGTATAAAAAATATTGGGGATATTCTAATATCCTGAAAACCTAGATCCTACAATCAGTAACCCAGTGTACAGGAGATTGGTTTCATCTTGGATTGAATTCTTTCTGACAAAGAAGAATTTCTTCTTCTAGGTTTCATCATGCTTAGAGGCTTTCAAAACAAGAGGGGGTTGACAGCAAAATACGTGTATAACAAAACAATAATATCCATGGGTTCTCAACTTGTTAATGGTTGTTAAATCAAGATTCGCAATTTAATTCTGTGAGACTCAACTAATTTGTGGAGAACATAGAGAATCCCCAGACCAAATACACGGTTTGAGCGTAACTCAGGCCTGTAACATGTTGGAGGCTATCGAAACAAGAGGGGGTTGACGGGAAATACTTGTATAACAAAACAATAATATCCATGGGTTCTCAACTTGTTAGTGGTTGTTAAATCGAAGATTTGCAAGTTAATTCCGTGAGACTCAACTAAATTGTTGAGAACATAGAGAATCCCCAGACCAAAGGCACGGTTTGAGCGTAACTCAGGCCTGTAACATGGAAGAATTCCGAAATTAACGAAGGAAAATGATAAGTGAATCCCAAAGTGAACAGGAATGCAAAGAAAAAAACCCAAATCTTCGAAGCTAGGTCTGAGGAATAGCTTCGATCATAGGAGTGAATTATAGCTGACTCCGGAAAGGCGCAAGAGCTTTTCAATTGTGAAATCTCTAGGTTCGAGAATGAACTAATTTCTTGTTTTGTTTACCTGACCAGAGTCTGCACAATGGAGTTACTGATGATTTTCTCTCTAACTAAATTAGAATATCAGGTTCCTCTTTTTGCCATGACTAAAGTGTGGGTGGTAGTGGAGCAAAATAAAAAAAAAAAAGCACCTACAGAATGATAGTACAATTCTGGACAATGGAATCAAACGGAAATTTGAAAAGTTTATATAGGCAATGTGAATACATGGAAATGATGTCGTATGGTTTCGTTGGGAATTGTTACGTTCCTTGCCTAGCATTTAATCCTCCATTTACTCGGTGAGCTTATCAAAAAATAAAGCCACTTGAATCTATTTTTTGGGACAATTGTTGTGAGTGAATATTTCGAATAATATTCTGGATCATGACTGACTATTCGGAATATTCGACATGTCAAATATAACTATTCCTTATTTATACACTAGCACGTTTTGTTTATGTCTTGTAGGCTAAACGATAAGAGACCAAGCCTAAGCATAATTTCGCTTATTTATACGAAGGAAATGACCGTTGAAGTCGACGACCAGGATTCCAATGTTCAAATATATACGAATATCGTACATCTAGTTAGGATTTTATTTTATAAATAATGAGGCAACATGATCGATTAGACTCTTAGGAATACCACTTACACACACTCGCAAGCTTATTCACTCTTTTTTCAGATTACACTCTTGAATTCACACTAGAACTCACATTATAGAAAATATTGTATCACCAATCAGATCGGTTCCCGAGTTGTACTTTGTTTCTTGTTGCAATAGTATTAACTGTGGTAGACGGCTTTTATTGTCGTCACCCAAGGTTTTATGCCGGCAATCTAATTGATCAAGGGTTTTTCTCATAATTCCTTGTGTATTACTTATCAAATCATTCCATTTCATTCCGATATTTCGATTGATATCACTATATCTTGAGCCATATTCCGGTGTTTTGAGAAGTATTTTTGCTAATTTACACATCATTCTTGTTAGTAACACTTTCCATTTTTGTCCAATGAATTAATTACAAATATTATAACACTTTGATTATACCACACATTAAAAATTTGATCCGTAAATTTCTATATTTAGAATAATGGTAAGTAACATTGTATAGTATTTAAAACCATAAGCTCTTGATCAGGTTTTAGATTTTTGAGCTACTAAAATGTATGATAACATGTATTATGTGATAAAGTGAAATAAAAAACTCTTTGTTTTTTCCTTTAGAATTGATATTGGAAAATTGATGATGTGACAGTTTTTTTTTCATTTGTCAATGGAAAAAATAATTGTTAACCTTTATGTCTTAGTTTAAAACTACTAAAACTTAATAAAGATAAATAATATATATATATATATATATATATATATATATATATATATGTATATGTATATATATATACATGATGGATCATGAGAAAACTCATTTAAATAAAAAACAAACCCTAAAAACTAAATTAAACTGAAAACCTAAACCCTAAGGTTAAATTGCATGTGCAATATAACATATGTTGCACATGTGTAATACTAATTATTTTTCTTTATTTTTTCAATATTTTTAATCTTAAAAATGCTAAATTTATAACCAAAAAATGTTTTAAAAAATCATGTTTTTAAAGCTTTTTTAGGAGCTTTAGTTTTCGTACATTTAATTAGTTTTCTCATAATTCTCTCCCTAAATATATATAAAGATTCATTTTATAACATCAAATCATTGTGAAAGCAAAAACACGAATCCTAAATCATTTAATTTTTTTAATAATGTTCTATATATCTTTTTTAAAAATTTTACTTTTTACATACACACATGTATGTTATTACCCAAAAACCATTAAATTAATTTGTTTGTTTTTTTAATTTTAAACGTTTACACACAAATGCGTACGTTAACAAAAACAATTGAGTTAACATTTTATGTAAAACATTTAGTCATTTCAACTATACGTCAAATTCTTCAAATGTGAATTTTGGATAAAAAAAGTTCAGTTCCTTGGCCACGTGGTGAGCAAAGAGGGTATTCAAGTCGACCTCGCTAAAATTGAAGTTGTCAAAAATTGGATGGCACCAAAATCTCCATCCGAAATTCGTTCGTTTCTCTGATTGGCGGGTTACTACCGTCGATTCATCTCCAACTTCTAAAAAATCGTCGTTCCTCTCAATTCATTGACCAAAAAGATTAACCTTTTGTTTGGGGTTTCGAACAAGAGAGTCTTTTCAAACACTCAAGGACTTGCTTTGCAATGCTCTCATTCTCACTCTTCCCGATGGTAACGATGATTTCGTTGTGTATTGCGATGCGTGTAACCGAGGTCTTGGTTGTGTTCTTATGTAACGAAGGTCATCGCTTACGCTTCGAGACAACTCAAAATACATGAGAAGAATTACACTACCCACGACCTTGAACTTTGTGCAGTTATTTTTGCATTAAAGATATGGTAACACTATCTTTACGGAGCTAAGTGTGTGGTCTTCACCGACCATAAGAGCATTCAGCACATCTTTAATAAAAAAGAGCTCAACATGCGTCAATGCCGATGGGTAGAACTATTCAACGACTACGACTGCAGATTCGCTACCACCCTTGTAAGGCGAATGTCGTGGCTGACGCTCTCAGTCAGAAAACTCATGTCAAACGTATTCGTTGCTTCCAAATTCTAAACGACATTCAGAAACGTATTCGTGAAGCGCAATACTCATCATTCAACGAAATCAACCTATACGACGAGATGAAGTGTGATGCTGAAAACCAACTCGTGTCCAAACCCGATGGACTCCTTTACTACCTCGAATGTATTTGGGTATCGAACCATGACGACATTCGCGCACTCATAATGAAGGAGGCACACAAGTCTCGATACTCTATTCATCCTGGTGCCAACAAGATGAACCAAGATCTTCGTATGTCTTATTGGTGGCCCGGAATGAAGAAAGATATCACCACCTTCATTTCCAAATGTCTCACGTGTTCCAAGGTCAAAGCTGAACATCAACGTCCCTCTGGCTTACTCGAACAACGAGAAATTCCAGTTAGGAAATAGGAGAGTATAGCCATAGATTTCATAACCAAACTTCCTCGAACCTCTACTTGTCACGATAGCATTTGGGTGATCGTCGATCGTTTGACTAAATCCGCACACTTCCTCCCCATTCGTGAAGACTATCGTGTTGAGAAATTAGCTCGTATCTACACGAATGAAGTCATTTTTCATCATGGTATCCCCATTGACATCATCTCTTACTGTCACACCCCAAACGATGGCGGAAACATCAGGGTGGGACGAAATAGATTGCTCGAGATGTCATAACGCTAAATTGTGACAAGTATTTAAATAACTCAAATTTCATTATATTAATAAATGATCAAGTACAAAGTTTGGATGCAAAATACAACAACATATTTAAGAACACGATCTAACGTAAGTTCTAATTTTAAGTGAGTAAGTATAAGCACATACGGTCAAAGTTAAGGGAGGCTTGGTCAAAGTTAATGACTAAGTATAAGCATATAAGTTTAAGTATGTGTGAATTCAAGTTTAGCACATAAAGCACAGGTAAGGATTGTTTGTGATTAAGTAAAAGCATGATCGTGTGATTTTGAATAAAGTATACGTATTGCACCCAAAAGTGTAAAAGTAAAACGGGGTCGAGTATACTCACGGTTTTGCAAGCTTCCCAAGAAATCCGTGAGTCGTTGTGTTGGAGTGTTGAGGTGATGCACACCGAAGTCACCCTACAATGGGTAATCAGAGGTGTATGAACAGACTGTATTTAACGAAGTATTCGGATTCGGAGTTAGAAATATGGAACGAAAACGTAGAAAACTCCACTCCGTGCGAAGTGGGCTGACCACTTCATGCGAAGTGAATTTCACTTCTTACGAAGTGTCTGTCCCCTTCATGAGAAGTGACAGTTCTGGAATGCTTTAGCTCGTTTTGCACCCGTTTCGACACTGATCACTTTGAACAGGAGTATTAGTAACGAGACAGAACAACCTAGGACCATAACACTAAATCAGAGAGCGATTAGCATTATGTCCAGACTAGTTTATTATGAAAATACAATATATATGTATAGTTCATGTCCATAGTTCGTTAAATTTGTCATAGATGTCAAGCAAGGAGGTATAAATACCTCGTATATGATTCACCAAAGCTCAAAGTTCATCAACATAGTTGATAAACCCGGTTGGTCATGAATGTATAGAAAGCAGATGTGCAAAATGTTCAAGTGAGGTGCCGAACTTAATTCGGGTAGCCAAGGATCCCAACGTTCTCACACTTACTGAAACACAAGTCCAATCCTAGTGAGCATGATGAACTTGGTCAGTTCTACACTTGGTACAAAAGAAAAAGAATACAAGTAAAAGAAAGAATAGAAGATTTAACAAGTATTAGTGACCTGAACTCACTTAAAACAATATGAGATTATTTTGCTAAGAATCCATAAGTTTGAGAGTGGAAGTGAGAAGATTCGGAAAAATGGAAGTAGTGAAGTTCGTCTGTATTTATAGGATAAGTTGCTGCCAGCACCACTTCGTACGAAGTGGCTTCACTTTGTGCGATGTGTACTCCACTTCGTATGAAGTGAGTCCACTTCGTGCGAAGTGTGTTCAGCTCGCACAAATGGGTTGGTTTCGGTTTTTTTCACGTATTTTAACCAATTTTTGAGTATTTTAAGCATAAGGTCATAACGCATGAATTTTGCATGTATGATAAGTATAAGTTTGCATAAAACACACGTTTGAATGATTAATTGTGTATAAAACGCGTACGTAAAAAATAGGAAATTCCGCTAAAATTAATGTCTTGGATTACGAGGTTGGGAAAGAATACGGATGTAAGTTTCTTAAAATAGAATTTTGACTGAACTTTATAAATAAGGGAAGTTTCAGAAATGCGAAGCATTACACTTACCATGATGGTCGTTTCACTTCTCGCCTTTGGCAAACGTTTCAAACCGCAATGGGTACACACCTTAATCTTAGTACAGCTTTTCATCCTCAAATAGATGGACAAACCAAAAGTACAATCCAAATCCTTGAGGACATGCTTCGTTCGAGTATAATTGATTTTGGTGGAAATTGGGATGTACAATTACCCTTGATAGAATTCTCGTACAATAATAGTTACCACTGTAGTATTCAAATGGCTCCTTTTGAAGCGTTGTATGGTCGTAAGTGTCGTTCGCCTATTTGTTGGCACGATATGGGAGACGCACAAATCACCAGTCCCAAGGTTGTACAAGAGACGACAGACAAGATCCTACAAATCCGCGACAATCTCCTCAGAGCTAGAATCCAACAAAAGAGCTACGCCGACAAACGTCGCAGACCGTTGGAATTTAACGTTGGCGATCATGTACTCGTCAAGGTATCCCCTTGGAAGGGATTTGTTCACTTTGCTAAGAAGGGCAAACTCGCTCCATGTTTTGTAGGTCCTTTCAAGATACTCTTCTACTGCAAGAACTCAACAACGTCCATCCAACATTTCATGTTTCGAATCTCAAAAAGTGCTTAGTTGATGAAGGACTCTAAATTTCGTTGGATGACTTACAAATCAACGAGTCCTTGCACTTTGTTGAGAAACTGGTCGAAATCATGGATCGAGGAACCAAGTAGCTTAGGCGCGGTTGAATTTCCATAGTCAAGGTGCGATGGGAAGGAAAACGTAGCGCTGAATTTACTTGGGAGCTCGAGAGTGATATGAAGATCAAGCATCCGCATCTATTCGTTGAGTCTTCCTGTTGAATAAATTTCAAGGTGAAATTTCCTAAAGTAGGGAAGACTGTAACGCTTCGCATTTTGTACTTTTCTTATTTAGAAATTGCATTGTATTTTCTATTTTTGGAAAACTTGTAATAGTATCAAATTTGTATTTCATTTTCCAATCATGTAATCCGAGAGCTTGATTATAATGGAAATACATTTTCACTCACATTTGTTGATGCATAATTACATGAAACTTATTCAACCTCGAATACATGCTTTATATACGAACCGAATTATACTTGACATTTAAATTATATTCGGAATCATCCTATACATTCTTGTTTTCATACACATATATATCCCTTAAGATGCCAAAAAAATAATAATAATTTTGCCTGGCCGTAAGCCAGCCGTAGCCTACGGCTCTGGGCGGCTGAAAAGTTCAAAAACCGCGAATTTAAGTTCTTTTTCACCACCAATCACCTTCTAACTTATTTAACTCTAACCCTAATCAACCCCCATTATGAATAGGAGCCTCCTACAAACCTCTTTTTCACTATCCAAACACCAAATCCACTCTCAAACGCTCTCATAATTCTGAATTATTCAAGTTCTTGGCAGATTCAAGCAAGTGCAAAAGTGAACTTAAACTCACTTTTCTTCATTTCTTTTTCACCTTTTCTTCCATTACAAATCTTGGAACACCTCTAGGAGTGTTTCCACAAGTTTACCATGGTAAACTAAGGTGAAACATCATCATTTTGAGGTCCAAACTTTCTGTTTTCAAAGAATCTTTAAGAATATGTTTATAAACTTATGATTTCTCATTCAAACATACACCTATCTTACTTTTAGCCAAAAGCTATGGTTATGGAGTTTTCTTTGGGATGAATCTTATGAGTTTAGAGGTGCAAACACCCTCTAAACTTTTTGTTTTGGACAAGGTTTATACAACCAAAAGTGTTGAACCATCTAAGATTCACCATCTTCAATATGGATGAACTTGAGTTTTGGTAAATGTGTGAACCGTGGAAGCCTTGGCTTTCCAATCTAGTTCCACCACCTCACTTTATGATTTTGTTTCATAATCACAAAGTAGTTTGCTAGTCATAAAGTTAACCCCGCCTCGCCTTCAACATTTGCCATGTTGGGTATGACACGCCCGGGTTGTCCTTATTTGGCTACTTAGTATGTTAGTAGATTAGTTTAGTTTTCATTCTTGTTATTCATTACCAACCGAGTTTACCAACTAAGTTGGTAAACTTTATGCTTTGATGAATCATATAATGAGGTTTAATGAATGTCTATCATCCTACCTCCATGCATAACTTATATAAATTCTATGACATTCTTGATGGACTTGTTATAAAATATACTATATAATATGTAAATATATACATGACGAAGTCTTGATGTTAATTGGATTATGGTTACATGTCATTAACATAGGTTATATTATCTATGTCTTAAACTTATCGTTACGATTCTAATGGGCAAATCCGACACATGAAATCACATGAAAATAATAGTGTCAAAAATGAGAGTTTAGGACTAGATAATTATTTTTTCGTATACATACTTTTCTATACTTGGAACTAAACCGAACTCTTCATAAATTCCATATGCTCACACACCTTCGTTTCCCCCATATAGGGTAACGTCAGTGTTCTCGATCTCACACCCCAACCGATGGCGGAATCTTTGGGGCCGACGTAATTAGATTTCTCGAGACATCAAAACATAATGTGACAATATTTAATTGAAATCATTTATAAATAAAGTTGTCGAGTACATTACAAGAAATCAAAGTACAACAATTTGAAATTTTAAAGTACAACAATATTCAACAGCGATACTATAACAAATCTAGTATTTCTAAATGTGTTTCTAAGTCATCCCTACTAGATTTCGTCAATATCATTATCATCAACTTGCAACATGTTTAAAAGTATAGTTCAGCACATAAAGCATTGGCGAGTACACAAGTTCAATATAGCATAAGTATGTAAAAGGGTTTAAACGAGTCCGCATGCAGAATAGTTAGCTACATTAATGTATCATGGCATGTAATTTTACTAGTCAATCCTCTGATTACCGCATGAAATAAAGACTTAACATGACCACAAGACTACGGGCGGTGCGTTACTCCTATAGCGCTATACATGTTAATGGTAGGCTCGTACGAAGTTAATGACAAGTGAATCACATAAGAATGCTCCAAGAGTACAAATCAAGTATCACATATTTTAAGCATGCATGTGTGGATTTTTTGTATTTGCATAAATATAAGTGTGGATGTGTAATTTGATAGGTTAAGCATATTGCACCCAAAAGTGTAAAGCGTAAAAAGGGTGCTCGAGTGTACTCACGGTTTTGCAAAGCCTCCTTGGTAATCCTGTGAAGAGTTAGAGAGTTGGAGGATGGAACACCGAGGACACCCTACATGGGGTAAACGAAGGTGTGTGAGTATTCGGAATGTTAATGGAGGATTTGGATTTGGAATTAAAGTAGGTAAAAATATGTATACAAGAAAGTAATTATGTAGTCTTAAACACCCGTTTTTTACACTAAAAGTCTAGTAAGGGTTGATGTGATTTCATGGGTCAAGTTACCCATTAGAATCGTAACGAGGGGTTCAAGATGTAGATAATATCACCTATTTCCATGACAAGTAACCATCCAATTAACATCAGGGGTTCGGGTAAGTATATGTTTATATATATTATATAGTTTACATAATAATTCTAAGTTAAGTCTATCAAGAGTATTCATATATTGTCATGTAAGTCAAGCATGGAGAGTTAACCTCATTGTATGATTCACCAATACATAAATCATCACAAGGATGATTCGGATGGTCATGAATGAAAAGGAAATGTATAACTTCTTACTATATCAAGTAGCCAAGTAAGCTTTAACCCGGGTGAGTCATTCCCGACATGGAAATAGTTAACTAAGTGTCGGAGGCTAGACAGACTTAAGTTACTTAAAGTCTAGCAAACTATATGAGATAGCAAGGTACAAACACCAAGTGAGGTGGTGGAATGAAGTTAGGATATCCAAGGCTTCCAAGTATTCACACCTATACCAAAACACAAGTCTTGCCATAAACTTCATGGCAAGCTCGGATGGTTTCATCACTTGTGGGTTGCATAAACCCTTGAAAAAACATAAAGTCTAGAGGTGTTTGCACCTCTTAAACTCATAAGAATCTATTCCTAACAAGTGTCATAACCTTAGATAGGTTTAAGAACAAGTAGGAACAATATTAAGTTAAGAAAAACATAGTTTGTAAAAGTTTAACAAAAGTTCTTCCAAAACAGAAAGTTTGGACCTCAAAATATGTTCCACCTTAGATTACCATGGTAATCTTGTGGAAACACTCCTAGAGGTGTTCCAATCTTTGTAGAGGAAGATTTGATGAAGAAAAGTTGGAAAAAAAGTGAGTTTGAACTCACTTTTGCACTTGAAAGTAATCTGCCTTGTTCTTGAAATTCTAGAGAATTTGAGAGTTTTTATGATGATTTCGAAGTGTTTGGTAAGTGCAAATGAGGGTTAGGGAGGTTGTTTATATAGTGGGTGACTTAGGTTTGGTGTTAAATAAGATTTAGAGGTTATTGGGTGTAAAAGAGGTGGAGAAAAGAGGCAATCCGTGAGCTGGAAACGAGCTGGCTGCAGATTGGTGTCTGTCGTGCATCGCGAGGGGAAGGGGGGAGGTGTCGTGTGGTGCGACGCCTTTTGTCCGGGAAACTTTTGAGTTTGTTACATTTTAGCCCCTAAACTTTGTATTTAGGTCATTTTAAGCCTTAAACTTGTATTTTAACATGTTTTTATGTATTAAAAGTGTAATAAAGTATAGTATAAGTGTATGCAAGTATAGTTTGAGTGTCAAGGATGTATGTATAAGTATAGGCACGCATAATAAGTATCGGTTTGCGTATAAACGATTAAATTCTAAGCATAGCAAGCATATATAAAGTATAAATTTTATTAGGATCAAAGTCTCGGATTACAAAGTTGGAATGAAATATAAATACAATACAAATACAAGTTTCCATAAATAGAAATATGATTTCTCTTTCAAGCTCACGTACGCGGAATTACTACGCAAAATCATGTGTATACTCGATCCCATTTTCCGTTTTATTCACTTTATGTGCAACATGTACGCTTATACAAAAATCATGAGTCACGTTAAACATGTTCACACTCTATCGATTAAGATATCATACTTGTATTATTCTTGTTATCGCATGCTATGTATAATAGTGCCTATATGCTATTTAACTTTGTTAGCCTCCCTTAACAATTATAGCACTAAAGGATTAATGCATCGCCCGTATTCTTATGTTATTGTTAAGTAAACTATTTTACAACCTTTTCGTCTCGGCGACAATGGTATGCACGATTGCATTAAACTTGGTTTGACAGATAGTTAACACATGTTAGTTTGATAGTAACAATATATGCAAATTACCGTGTTGGATATGAGAAAACTTTTTCACTATTATGCTATGTAATAAAACTTGTATACTCGGCCACTTTTTGTTGATCATTATTTTAATACATGTTGCAGAAAACTAGTTGATGATGATGAAGAATGTTACTTAGGATGGATTTAGATACACACCTAAATTTAAGCTTATGTATTTGCTTTCATATCATTTCATGTTTGCACTTGTTGTATTTTTCCTTTTGAACAATGTATTATCACTCTAGTATCAATGAAATTTTGATTATCAAATATTGTCACAATTAGTGTTATTAAGTCTTTTGCAATCTAGTTTTCGTCTTACTCCGATGTTTCCGCCATCGGTTGGGGTGTGACACGTACAATTTAACTCCCGGACTCTTGGTTAAGTGGTCAAAGATACACACACAACAAATCAACATTCCATACCAAGCGCAAAGTAGACTTTTGTGTAGGCGAATAATGTCGTGCACAACGTGGCTCGACACTTGGGCCACATTATTCACGCATGGCTCACTTTGTGCTTCACACTATGCGCACAAAGTCTACTCTGCACAGCAGCATGCCAGCACAAAGTGGTACACTACCTGTTCATGAACAAGAAGCCTGAAGTGGTGCGCAACGTACATGGTAAGAACCCTAGTCGTGCAAACTCTCGGTCAAATGATCAAAGATACACAACTCATGAACATTGCACCTTCAACAACTACTACAAAGTAGACTTTTGTGTAGGCGATTAATGTCGCATGTGACGTGGCTCTGCGGTGACCACATTGCGCCCCATCAAGGATCACCTTGCACTAACTACATTATGCTATACTAGCCTTCAAGCATGGATCACTTTGTTCTTCACACTATGTGCGCAAAGTCTACTTGCGCACCATCATGTAAGCGCAAAGTGGCGCACTGCGTGTTTATGAACAAAAAGCGTGAAGTGGTGTACAAGGTACATGGTAAGAGCCCTAGTCGTGCAAAGAAGCAGCTGATCTCATATCTCCTTTTCCATCATAAAATTGTTTTAATTGCACCATGACATCATTTTGTGCATCAGACATCAGAAACATAACACATTTATGTGATCCTTACCTCAAACTCGTGGAGAACGAACCCAAGCTTGAAACCTTCAAATTTCGATGAAATGTCCAACCCTTAACTGATGAAACCAACATGGAAATGTGAATTCTCAATATGGACCATGTAAGTCGTGAATTTGTAGCTCGTTCTTGCACTTTCTCACTCTAGTTTATGAAAAAAATGATGAAGAATAATGGAGGCTCCTCAACCTTTCTACTTTTTAAGGTTTTATGCATCAAATTACCATTTTGCCACATGGGCTTTCCTTAATCATTCCCCCTTTGGGCCTTTGGTCCATAACATTATTTCTTTCAAATCTCCCATAATGGGCCTTTCAACAATCCCCCTTCAATTTAGTATCTAGCTTTCAGTTCATACATATAATTAAGCCCGGGTCGTCATATCAAATCATAAAAAAATTAGAGTGTTACAGGATGTAATGGATCTTCCTCCTTAGTAAATTAACCCTTAATAAAAGGTTTGCATCAGTAATTGTTGATTTTCAATTGTTTCGTAGACTCTATTTGTGTTTGATTATAAAGATGGATTTTGGAACATTACTCCATTGTTTGATATGACTTTTTTTCCTTTTTTTGTTAAGTTATACAAAGCATGTTATTTTTTCCCTTAGTTATTATAATTGATTTTTGTGTCATAGTAGTATTTACCTTCAGTTATTATAATTGTGTTTGCTTTGCAGAAATATAATGGTTATCCATCGTGAAATGGTTGATTTCGCATGTGATGCCTATGGATCTTCCATATTAGTTGTCA
The DNA here is from genome assembly GCA_947069175.1 of Scalesia atractyloides. Classification (NCBI taxonomy): domain Eukaryota; kingdom Viridiplantae; phylum Streptophyta; class Magnoliopsida; order Asterales; family Asteraceae; genus Scalesia; species Scalesia atractyloides. The sequence goes on along the minus strand of CAMTDV010000020.1, from coordinate 37,685,603 downwards.
GAAGTTTGGCTGTTCATACCTGTTGATAAAATGATTCTTCAATGTTTGTTCCACAGTTTGGAAAATGCAGATGTACCTCTAGCAAGATGAACGAGTGAGGAAGATAGATTGGCAGTCAAAAATGCAATTATGTAGCCAACCGAGTTTGTCCATTCAGTGTGTTCTGATGACCCAGTTGGTGGAACACGTACTTCGTTAGCAATTAGTCCTTTGCTCAAGAACAATAATAATCCAAGTGCTTTGACAATTGTCAAGATCTAACACTTCCAAATCATAGAAATTATCATCATTCAGATGCAAACCTTTTATTGTAGTGAATTGATTTGAATTTGCTCATTTGTTGTATTTGATGTAGACATGATTCAATTGCAGATGTGTTTGTTGCAAGATGGATCAGAAAAAGAAGTGTATACTGATGTGAGATCATTTTATTTCACTCATCTTCTACTACTTACATCCCTACAGTCAATAGTGATTCAATATTTTATTTTATTTTTCTTTTATTTAAGTCACTACATGAATTGAAAATATTTTGGGTTTCTTGTCACTGTTTAGTAGTTTGTTTATACTTATTCAACAACCAAAAGGTTATTGACACAATAGATGTTTGAGCAGGTATTTTTGAACAAGTATTCTTATTAAGATCCTTACTTTTTCTTTTATGACTGACAATAATTAGGTCCCTTTGAACAGTACCCTAATGGAAAGTTTATGAAGGGAACTTTATAACTTTGGATATTAAGAAAGATGAGCAAGTAAATTGTTAATTCATACTTGGGATAACTTATCATTTTAAATATGACTTATGGATTTATATCAAACTGACAGTCATAAATGACAAAACAAATGGTTATGACGATTTGTCTCCTGCCGTAAATGGTCTTTTACGAGGGTGAACCTGGAGATTTGAGGATTGTTGAAATATTAAGCTAGATTTATTATTATATAAATTTTATAGCTACTATATTATGTATTATAATTATAAATATAAATTTATAATGTAATGTAATTAACTAACAACGTTGGTACCTCGAATTAATACAACGAATAGGGCGTTAAAAACAAATAAAATTACTCAAGCGCCGCAACAGCGGCCAACAACCTTTTTTACAAGTGATGCTGTTTAATTTTTAAATGTACAATATTATATGGTTAAACTAAAAAAATATACATATATAAAGCATCAATCACCGGCCGTCACTATTCACGACGACCTTAATCTAATGATTCAATTAAAACTCTTTTAACTTATCTCATTCAACCAACGTCACGTGGCTGAAGATGACATGTTGCAGCTAGAAAAGGTGATTGTGGTCATGATTTCAACAAGTTCTATTTCATTCTTATTTTATTTATTTATTTATTTATTTATTTATATACTTTTAAAGATGAATGTCGGTGGTCTCCACCACCAACTCACCCTTTTATATGTATTGGCAGATGCACCGTTTTATATACTTTTAAAGATGAATGTCGGTGGTATCTACCACCGACTCACCCTTTTATATGTATTGGGAGATACACCGTCTCCTCTGTTAAACACTTACAAATCCACCCTTAATCTTGCAATTGGTCCACGTTAATGGTGCTTTTTTTTTTAGTTTCTCCCACTCTATCTTTCACAGAACCACGTTAATGGTGCTTTTTTTTTAGTTTCTCCCACTCTATCTTTCACAGAACACAATAGCAAAATCGAGTAGGACTTAGAAGAAAACTATCACTACCTCTCCGGCGAAAGGTTAAGCATACGAGGACGAATTTGATGGTCAACTTCAACGAATTCCACGTCAGGAACAACGCGGCATCGTCGGAGCTTCATTATACCGTAACAGTTTGTCGAATCTAGACGAAATCGGCACAGGCAGTTGTTGTTGCTGGTTGTTGTTCCTGACTGGCCTATGATACTGAAGGAGAAGTTGCGGGAGAATCGTAGGGCATGTAACAACGCCGATGTTTTTGATGCGGATCTCTACAGTAGCATGGCTACACGCTCTCTCTCCATAAAAAAAAAAGAAAAAAAAAAGAAACTCTCAAAAATCGTTGATTTCTGGTGGTCGTGTTGAGATATGTAATCGTCAAAGAGTGTGGTGGTGGTGTGATTCCGGGTAGAGATCGAACAACACAGTGGTGACGGATGGTTGATCGACGGTGGTAGTTGCCAAATAGAAAGTGTAGTGGTTTGGTAAAAAAATATACAGAACCGATTTTCTTTTTTAATAGTCAAACTTTAGTTTAGCGTGGCTAAATTAATATAATATTCAAGTCGTTTTAGTTAGGTAAGAAGATAAGTTCGGATTCATAGAAAAGAACCGTAAAGCTAGAAAATCGTATATCACAATTCCATTCGACTAAAAGTAAAACTTTATTTTTCCCAACTATTCCGCTTACCATTTGAGTAGTATGTTTTTACATGTATAACATTCAAACATTCATAATACTGAAACATAATTAACAGTAAATTATAACTGGCAGAATTCAATGCGTGTTTTGTCGTGAGGACGTGAGCAAAATCTAGCAATATCGCTCAATATACTAACACTCTTTAGTTTTAATTATATTTGATTTTACTAATTTTGATTTCACTAATAATGAATTTAATCCTTGACTACTAGCACCTTATCATATACTTTGTAAACTTATATACACAAACATTGTAAGAGATGGTCGGTATGTTCCAATAACCAAAAATGGTCAGGGTTGATTTACATTAGCAGCGTTGCTAACTACTACAGAAATAGGTGTTCGCTACGACCAAATCCGTAGCAAACACCCTTTTTGCTACGAAATTGCTACCGATTTGGTTCGTAGCTACAAGTTTCGTCGCGAATTTATTTGCTATGAACTTTAGCAACCGAAATTATGTTTGCGACGAATTTCTACAAAAAATGACGTCGCTATTTTAGCCACGAATTTGCTACAAAGAAGGTTGCTACGAAATTTCGCTATGGGCTTTTAGCTACAGAAACTTTTTAGCTATGATTGTTATTAGCTGCGGTTGTTTTTAGCTATGAATACTTGTAGCTACAGAAAATTTTAGCTACGGATTTTTTAGCTACAGATGCTTTTAGCTATGGTTATTTATAGCTACAGATTTGCTACTAATATTGTAACACCTCGTAAAATCGTGTCCAATAATATAGTGACACGTATCATTACTTTTATATTAAGTTTAATAAGGACTAAACGTGTCAACATGCTCAAACTAAGCCTCTAGTGACCCTCTGGGGTCAACATGCATAAACCAAGCCTCTGAGTGACCATTAGTGTCAACATGCTTAAACTGAGCCTCTAAGTGACCATTGGTGTCAACATGCTTAAACTTAGCCTCTAAGTGACTATTAGTGTCAACATGCTTACACTAAGCCTCTAAGTAACCTTTATAAAGTCCTAACTCTCATATGAGCCACTGGTTGGACGAGAGGAATTAATTATGTAAATATGTAAAAGTTGGACAATGGAGGGGTTAAATGTGTCAACATATTAATGTATACCTCTAAGTGACTATTTAACGAATCGAGAGCTTGACAATGTCCGGGCATACTCCCGGGTACACCAAATGTTGGCTACGGAAGGCTAATTATGCTTATAAAGGTATTTTAGAGGTTTTATAATTTGAGGGGCTAAATGTGACAAATTTTGAAAGTCTCCATGGGGCCAGAGGCCTGTATTTGCAGAATTTTTGCATCAAAGGTTTTATAAGTCGCGGGCCGCCAGAGGCCTATGTCTGCAGAATTTTTGCTTGGCCTCCACACATGTTGCCAAAAACCATTTGATTCGAAACCATGAACTTCAAAACTGTTATGCCACGTTTTAGGACACTTGTAGGCACCCTTTAACACTTGCTAACACATGGCATCGCCTCCTTCAAGCTCTCCAATTATAAATAGGTGCATTGATTCACCATTTGAACTTGCACCTTTTCATTTTCATTCTATCTCCCTCCTCTGGAAGTTCCTAACTGAAAGGAACATCCAACTTAGTTCTATTTCATCATAGGAATCACTTGTAAGTGTTCCTTTCTCTTGCATTTTCGTTTATAGGCTTTGTATAGCCAAAAGTCAAGCGTTTACGGAAAACGCTTTGACTTTCGGTTCAGACCATTATGGTCCAGCCATTGTTCGTAGCGAACATGGTTAAGTAATCGTAATAAGGTAGGTGTTCTTCCCTATTAAGGACACCTCCTAACGATCACGTTTGCTAGACCAATTGACGTGTCAAAGTTTTATTATTAAAAAAGTCAAATATGCCAGTTTTCGGAAATATTATAATCTGAGCTTATATATGTTATGAAACATGGTTTGACACTTAAATAAGTTGGTAATAATTATTAGAACATGTGAGAACATGTTCAACTCGTCAATTTTAGTTCTAGGGTCGGTTCGCAACCGAAAGTCGCAAAATTTGACTTCTGCTTTAACTTTCAGTTCTGACCTTAGATTAGTTAGCTACTGATCTAAGGTTGCATTATGATCATAATATAATGTAGCATAACCCCCTGAGGTTATATTACATGATCATAATCAGAAACTGAGTTTATGCACAAGTTCTGTTATTATGCCAAATTTGACTAAATCTCCCTTTTTACATAAAATAAGGTTTTAATCGATAACGAACTTGAAAATAAATTTCCTACTGATGTAATATCATAAGTAAGATTATTTGGGATGTCAAGTCAATTTATATACTGAGTTTACATACAAGTCCTTGCATTGTGTCGACAAATGACTATAAAGCCCTTATGGTGCATAAAATTGTTTTAATCATACTTTTTGTACCAAACCTTTTGTATCTACTTATGTGTCATATTAAATAACATATCTAAAACATATAAACCTTCTCTTAGCATCAGTTTTTCATAAACTTCGCTCAAATCGTCATTTTTTCTACATAAACGCCGTTTCGGCGCATAGTATGGTTTAAAACCATATTTATCAACCAAGACTTGTTACTTATTGATTTTTAAAACTTATTTAATAGTAGGTACATAATATAAACTCAGAATCCCAAATAAATTATAAAACTATGTGTAAAATGACCAAAATGCCCCTACGGTGCATAGTTTGGTCAATGATAAATTACACATATGATCATTATCTTACTGATATTATACCATAAACTAAATATCTTTCCAGAATACTTATGTTCATAACATCAGAATATATTCAAGTTCCTTTTATACGGTATAAATAATTACCAAAACACCCTTATGAGGCATAATTTCATTTTTAAAACCTTAACGGGCATGTAAGTTGATATCCTACGATATTACAACTTATTTAAAGTATAATGGCATATAGAACTTGTCCATGACTTATCCAGTTACCCGATATCGCTTATATGCACACGGTTAAGTATATGTAACTAGTTTACGGAAATTAACCGAAACGGGTTTAACCTTATCATTTTAAGTCTCAAAATCCAGAATGCTTATGGTTTACCCATATTATACAAGTCATAGTACTTGTTGGGTTTAAACTACATTCTATCCGGTCATCGCTTAATCTAGCATAATATACCGTTTTGATCCTATACGCTAGTCGGTCTAAGTCTATGACTAGAATTAAGACCGTTAGCATTTTAATTGGTTAGCTTATGCCATAATCCAGACCAGAGCCTTCGGTAAATGATATATGCACTTATTTCATTTTGGATACGGCTGAGATATTAAATCTTGCATTTTTAATCAAGACTAACTCAGATAAATACTCTTGACTTATTTTCCCTATACGGGCTTGGGTTACGGTAAGTTATTACCGCCTGGTCGGAAATGGAATCAATCGAATGCGAGACTGTGGCTAGTAAATCCGCATATTCCCTTCTAATCAGTTTTGTTTGATAACTTAAACATTGGGGGTTAACGATCGTGTCCTGGATATCCTCGGCTCATTACATTATGTCACACCTCAACCGGTGGCGGAAACATCGGAGTGAGACGATAACGAGATTGCTCATTGCTCACAACGCTAATAATGACAATATTTAATTTAAAGTCGAATTTCATTTCAAAAATAATTGTCAAAATACAACATTGAAACAAATACAACAATTAAACTTAACACAATACAACAAACTGATACAACATTAACCCAAATGTCTAAATGTATGTATCTAAGTCCTTGCTATTTGATTTCATAACATCCTTTTCATCGACCTGTAACATGTTTTAAAATACCAATTCAATGCAAAAGCAAAGACGAGTACACAAGTTTAAGCATAGCATACGTATATGAGTAAAGTTTAAACAAATCCTCATGGCAACTATGATTCTATAAGAGCATATACAAGGCATGCAATACTACTAGTCAAACCCTTAACGCAATCACGATGTTTTTACATGGCCTCAAGATTACACGATAGAGGGGGATGCGTTACTTCCTAAAGCGCTATACATGTCAAACGAAGGCTTTAAACAAGTTAATGACTAAAGTATCACATAAAGAATGTCCAAGATATAAGCATCACATAAGCGTATCAAGTATTCATGCGTATAGGATTGTTTGTGTGTTTCATAAAGTTTAAGTGTTGTGGTTTGGTATAAGTAAACATTTTACACCCAAGAGTGTTGTAAACAAAAAGTGGGTCGAGTATACTCACGGTTTTGCTAAGTCTTCAACTTGATAAGTTCGTGAAGTTGGTTGGTTGATGGGATGAACGCCGAGTTATCCTACAAGAGGAAAACGAGGACGTATGAGTAACTAGTTTGACGAAGGATTTGGATTATTCGAGCATGATTAAAATAAAGCGTGACAAAGTATGACGATACAAAAGTATTCACTAAGATGTAGCACTTGTTCTTGACACTATAGTAACCCATAAAGGTTGAATGTAATTTCATAGGTTCGGGACCTATTAGAATCGAGACAAGGAACTACATACTTTAGTGGTAACTTAATAACTTGATAGGTGATTATATAGTTATTATCAAGGTTTCGGTTTTTAGGATTATAATATAATCCATGGGTATTTTATGTACATGATAATAAACTATACTAATAAGGATATCATGGAAGTCATGGAGGAGGTAGGAGGTAGAACCATCCATTTAGGAACCTCAGATAACGTTCACCACTACACAAGTCACCATAGGTAACAAGGAGGGTACTAGAACAATAATATGAACAATAATGTAAATGACAAGAATGTAAAGTGTGTCCATGGTGACACTTTAGGTCTAGAAAATCATCAAGTGATGTGTGGTCTCGAGTTAGGATAGCCCAAGCTAACCACGGTGGACATACATGAACAAGTTTATGAACTTCCATCACTTGTGAGCTTGAAGCTCTATGAAAACAGAATTTTTGTAAGGATAAATCCTCTATCTTGAATGTCTCAACCTTGTTTTCAAGCCTAACCAACCATAAGAGTGGTTGTAAGCATTAGGACATAGGTTTGAGATGAGTTAAACTCAAGTGGATGAAGAAATATAAGTTTTGAAAAGTTTTTGAAAACAAACAGAAAGTTGTTGGACATTTAAGTGCATTTCCAGATCTGAGTTCTCCATGGAATCCTAGGATTCAAACTTAAAGTTTGTCCAAGTGTTTAAAAAGAAGAATGAGATGATTTCGTTGAGAAATGAGCAAGATATGCTCACTTTTGTGAGATGCATACAATCTGCTCGAACTTGGAATTTGGCAGCTGGTTTGAGGGGTTTTGAGAGAGATTTGAGGGAGATTAAAGTGTAAAAATGCTTGGATTAGAGGTGGGTTTTATAGGGAGGAGTTTAGGTTAGTTGTTAGGTAAGTTAGGTGTGTTTTGAATGTAAAAAAGATGTTTAATACTCAAAAAATCCGCCCCCAAGGGCTGCTGCCTGCCCCTTTTTGCGACCAGCTTCAGCCGGAAACACAGCTTAAAAGCTTTGTGTTTTCGGGTTCTAACAAGTGTAGCGCGCAGGTGGAGTGGTTGTGTTGTTGCTTGTTGAACCGGAGGTCCCGGGTTCGAGTCCCGCGGATCCGGTTTTGTTGAAATGTTATTATATATATTTTTTTATTAATTAAAACTCTTAAATTAGTTTTAGAAATGGCAAGAATAGCCCTGAAGTTTAAAGAATCCAAGAATTGCAATTTAGACCTTAGACTTTATTAAGGAAATATATATATATATATATATAGTATATATATATATTAACATTTAATTTCTAAATTTTAATATAAAAAAAATTAGCATTTTACTTTTGTAAAAAGAAATTAATTAATTTTATTAACTAATCTAATCAATTAATTTAATTAAATCACTTAATAAACGAATAGGTAATTATATTTTCATAACGAATTTAGTTTAACGATTACGAGTTTCACGGATCATAAGCGTTTTCAATTACGTACAACATTACAACGAATAAATATTAAGAATCTTGATTTCATTATGATCATAGTCTCGGTTTTTACAACGATGCGGTTAAAGATGATTACGAGAATTACAAGCTTCAAAACAAAAGAAGTAAAAAATTACAATACACGGTTCTAAATAAAGGAAGTACGGGAAAGCAGGGCGTTACAGTCTCCCTCCTTCAGGAAATTCGTCCTGAAATTTAGGAAGACTCAACGAATAGATGCGGATATTTGGCCTTCATATCATTCTCGAGTTTCAAGTAAATTCAGCGCCACGTTTTCCTTCCCATCGAACCTTGACGATAGGGATTCGACTGCGGCTTAGTTGCTTGATTCCGCGGTCCACGATTTCGACCGCTTTTTCCACAAAATGCAACGTCTCGTTGATTTGAAGATCTTTGAGTGGGACTTGAAGTCCTTCTTCGATTAGACATTTCTTCAAGTTTGAAATGTGAAATACAATATGAACATTGTTAAGCGTTTGAGGTAGATCCAGTCTATACGCTACTTTGCCAATCCTTTCGAGAATCTTGGAAGGACCCACATAGCAAGGAGCGAGTTTGCCTTTCTTACCAAAACGAACAACGCCCTTCCAAAGGGACACCTTGAGAAGCACAAGATCACCTATGCTGAATTCCAAAGGCTTGCGTCTTTTATCAGCATAACTCTTTTGCCAGCTTCGGGCTTTAAGGAGATTATCACGTATTTGTAGAATCTTGTCCGTCGTCTCTTGTATCAGTTCGGGACCGGTGAGTTGTACGTCTCCGATCTTGTGCCAACAGATAGGTGAACGACACTTACGACCATACAATACTTCAAATGGAGCCATTTGAATACTTGCGTGATAGCTGTTGTTGTACGAGAATTCTACCAAGGGTAAGTGCGAATCCCAGTTGCCGCCAAAATCGATTACGCATGATCGAAGCATATCCTCTAGAGTTTGGATAGTACGCTCGGTTTGACCGTCAGATTTAGGATGAAAATCAGTACTAAGGTTCAAACGAGTGCTAAGGGCGGATTGAAAAGTTTGCCAAAGGCGGAAGTGAAATGAGCGTCACGATCGGAAATGATGTCAATGGGGTACCATGACGATGATGATCTCACTCGTGTAGATACGAGCTAATTTCTCGACTTTGTAATCTTCACGAATGGCAAGGAAGTGATGCGGATTTGGTCAGACGATCGATGATAACCCAAATGCTGTCATGACCCGAAGGAGTACGAGGCAATTTCGTAATGAAATCCATGGCAATACTCTCCCATTTCCAGATAGGGATTTCAGGTTGTTCGAGTAGGCCAGAGGGATGTTGATGTTCTGCCTTGACTTTAGAACAGGTCAGACACTTTGACACGTAAAGAGCGATATCATGTTTAATTCCAGGCCACCAATAAGACGTACAAAGGTCATGGTACATCTTGTCAGCGCCAGGGTGCACAGAGTATCGGGATTTATGAGCTTCATCCATCAAAGTGGTTCGAAGAGTACCACGATCAGGAATCCACATACGGCCATGATAGTATAGGATACCTTTGTTCTTCTGCTCAAGTGGTGTTTCGTCGCCGATATTCAACTCAGTGTCGAGGTTGCCCTCGTTAATGGTTGAATATTGCACATCTCGAATCAGATGGTGGAAATTTTCCATGGTTTTGTGACAACAAATACTCTTCACATGAGTCTTCAGACTAAGTGCATCAGCCACACCATTCGCTTTGCCAGGATGGTAGCAAATGTCACAGTCGTAGTCGTTTAACAATCCACCCAACGGCGTTGCCGATGTTGAGGTCTTTTTGGTCAAAGATATGTTGTAGGCTCTTATGATCGGTGAAGATCGTACACTTTGTACCAAAAGGTAGTGTCGCCAAATCTTTAACGCAAAAATGACCGCACCAAGTTCAAGGTCGTGTGTAGTATAGTTTTTCTCATGTATCTTGAGTTGTCTCGACGCGTAAGCAATAACCTTGTCCCGTTGCATGAGAACGCAACCAAGACCTTGGTTAGAAGCATCGCAATACACGACGAAGTCGTCATTTCCATTGGGAAGAGCAAGGATAGGAGCATTACAAAGCATGTCCTGAGTGTTTGGAAAGATTCCTCTTGTTTGGGACCCCAAACAAAAGGTTTATCTTTTTGCGTAAGGAGGTCAAAGGAACGGCAATCTTCGAGAAGTTCGAAATGAAACGGTATAATACCCAGCTAGGCCAAGAAACGAACGAATCTTAGAAGGCGATTTAGGTGCAACCCAATTCTTAACCGCTTCTATCTTTGCGGGATCAACATGAATACCGAGTTCATTGACGGTGTGACCCAAGAATTGAACCTCTTTTAGCCAAAATTCACACTTGGAGAATTTGGCATAAAGACGTTCGGTGTGCAAAAGTGTAAGAATGAGGCGCAAATGTCGCCCATGTTCTTCTTTCGTCTTAGAGTAGATGAGAATGTCATCGATGAAGACAATAAAAAACGATCAAGAAACGGCTTACACACGCGGTTCATTAAATCCATGAACACGGCAGGCGCATTAGTCAAGCCAAAAGGCATGACCACGAACTCGTAGTGTCCGTAACGTGTGCGGAATGCAGTTTTGGGTATATCTTCTTTGAGAACTAGAAGTTGATGATAACCAGAGCGGAGATCAATCTTTGAAAAGCACGTCGCGCCTTGTAATTGATCGAAGAGATCGTCAATGCGAGGAAGTGGATTGCGGTTCTTGACTTTGAGTTTGGTGAGCTCGCGATAGTCATTACACATGCGGAATGATCCATCTTTCTTCTTGATGAAGAGTACGGGAGCGCCCCAAGGAGAAGTACTAGGGCGTATAAAGCCTTTATCAAGAAGTTCTTGAAGCTGGCTTGATAGCTCTTGCATCTCCGAAGGTGCTAATCGATACGGAGCCTTTGCAATAGGAGTTGCGCCGGGAATTAGGTCAATACAAAAGTCGACGGCACGAGGAGGTGGAAGGCCAGGAAGGTCATCCGGAAAGACACCAGGGAACTCACAAACGATGGGAACATCACTTAGGCTTGGATCTTTGTCTTTCTTTTCCACAACGTAGGCCAAAAAGGAATAGTATTCCTTGCGTAAGTATTTGTTCGCCTGAATACACGACACTCGCTTGAGACCTTTGGAAGGTTTCTCACCATAGACGTGTAAGGAATCACCACTAGGAAGAGGAAGGCGAAGGAATTTATCCGAACAAACAACTTCAGCACGAACTCGCCGAGCCAGTCCATGCCTACTATGACGTCAAAACTACCCATCTTCATATGTATGAGATCAATCGAAAACGTATGACCGTTAAGATCCAAGGAACAACGAGAGAGGACAGAGTTAACAGGAACGGTCTTACCATTAGTGACTTCAACAACGAAAGGATCGGGCAACTTAGATCGTTCACACTTAAGCAAGGGTTCAAATTCAATAGATACAAAACTTCTATCTGCACCAGTATCAAACAAACAAGAAGCATAGACATGGTTCACAAGGAACGTACAGTAATAACATCGTTGGAGCTTTGGGCTTGAGCGGAGGTGAGCACGAAAGCTCGACCTTTAGCAAGCTCAGGTTGTTGCTGTTGGCGCTGCTGCTGGTTGTTGGCATGCTTCGGGCAAACATTGGCGAAATGGTTAGGATAACCACAGTTGTAACACGCCCGAGCGGGAGTGGCTTGAGCTTGAGGCTTAGGGTTAGGTGTAATGGCTAAGGGTTGCTGATTTTGGGGTGGAGGAAAGCTTTGGCAATGGTTTGACAAGTGCCCTAACCTCTGACATTGGGCGCACTTTCAGCATGGAGTACCAATGGGGTGATGGTAGAAGCAGGTAGTACACTGAGGGTGAGATCCAGTGTAACCACGTTTGAGCTGGTCGGTGCTTTGGGTAGTGGCGATGGCGTTTAATGGTGTAGGGGTAGGCGGAGTAACAACGCCTTGTTTTCGACAGAAGCCCTCCGCTTCTTGTTTCGGTTCTGGTTTTTTTTGGCTTGGGAGGCAGGAGTTTCGGTAGAGGTGGTATTGGTGATGGCTTGGTGTGCATGCTTCGTAGAGACCTTTTCATAGTCCCGCTGAAGGATGCAGTTGTGGTTAAGCTGAATGGTTATGCTAAAAGCTTCATCGAGGGTCTTGGTGTCACACCCCGGATTTCCAACCCCGAAATCCAAACACCGATGGGCCCGGGTGGGGAGTATCGAGACGTAAGTTGATAATATCATTGTCAATTAAACATAGCACAGCGGAAGTCATGGAGTAAAATTACTATTACAAACCGAAATGTTCGAAATCTAAAATAATATAAAGGCTCGTAATAGAAGATCCATAGGCGGATCGTAAAATGTACAAGAAAGAATACAAAACAGACTTTAGGCAGATCTAAGGATTTGCAAGATCCTCTTATTCTCTACCGAGCAGTTTCCGGCCTATTTCGTATTATACCTGTAGATTAGCCTTTGGAATATACGTCAGCTTACGCTGTTAAATACACCCAACTGACTCATTTTGAAAACATTAAAAATGGTTTTAAGTGCAAATGGCACCAAAATCTTTTATCAACTTGGGAAAGTTGACCTTGCAATGGACCAAGCGATAATAATTTACCGTATCCCAAGCCCGTATAGGGAAAATAAGTCGAGACTATTTACCTGAGCTAGTCTTCTTCTTTTATTTTTAAATAACTCAGCCGTATACAAAAGTACCAAGTGCAGATAGTATTTACCAGCAAGGCTCTAGTCTGGATTATGGCATAAGCTAGCCAATTAAATACTAACGGTCTTATAAACTGAATAGTGTACATGATCATTACGTATAACGCTTGATTAAACGATGATCGGATAGAATGTAGTTTAATCCCGACAAATTTGACTTGTATAATATGAGTAAACTATAAACATTCTGGATTTTGAAACTTAAATGACAAGGTTAAACCCGTTTCGGTTAATTTTCGTAAAATAGCTGCATATACTTAACCGTGCGCATATTAGCGATATCGGGTAACCGGATAAGTCATGGAAAAGTTCTATATGCCATTAAATATTAAATAAGTTAAGATATCAGTAGGATATCAACTCGTATGCCCGTTATGGTTTTAAAACGAAAATATGCCTCATAAGGATATTTCGGTAATTATATACCATATAAAAGGAACTTGAACATATTTTAAGTTCATAATCATGAGTATTCTGGAAAAATATTTTATTTATGATATAATAAAGTAGGATATCAATTATGTGTGTAATTTACCTTTTATGACCAAATTATGCACGGAATAGGCATTTTGGTCATTTTACACATAGTTTATAAATTATTTGGGATTCTGAGTTTATCACATGTACCTACTGTAATTATGTTTAAAATAAGTTTTGAAATCAGTAGGTATCAAGTTTTGGTCAATAATATGGTTTAAAACTATACTATGCGCCGAAATGGCGCTTATGTCGTAAGATGACGTTGTTAAGCGATGTTTAGTGAAAACTGACCTTAGGGTCAGACTTAAAATTTTAAAATATATTATTTAGTATAACATATCAGTAGATAAATGATTTACCTTGAAAAGATTTGATTAAAACTATTTTATAAGCCACTGGGGCTAAAACCGTCATTTATCGAAATAGTTTAAGGACCTGCTTGAAAACTCAGTTTATAACTTGGTTTAACATCCCAAATAATCCTACTTATAATATTACATCAGTAGAAACTCATTTTTAAGTTCATTATCATTTAAAACCTTGTTTTATACAAAAAGGGCATTTTGGTCAAATATGGCATAATTATGGAACTTGTGCATCAAATTGGATTCTGATTATGATCATGTAATATAACCTCAAAGGGTTATGCTACATTATATTATGATCATAATACAATTTTAGATCAGTATATAACTAATCTAAATCGGGTCAGAATCGAAAGTCAAAGCAGAAGTCAAACTTTGTGACTTTCGGTTGCGAACCGACCCCAGAACTGAAATTGACGAGCCGAACATGTTCATACATGTTCTAATAATTATTACAAACTTGTTTAAGTGTCAAAACAGGTTTTATAACATATATAAGATCAATTTATGATTTTTCTGAAAAATGGCATGTTTGACTTTTTAATATCATAACTTTGACCCGTCAATTGGTCTAGCAAACGTGATCTTCATGAGGTGCATTTATAGGGACTAACACCTACCTTATTATGATCACTTAGCCATGTTCATTTCGAACAATGGATGGACCATAATGGTCTTAACCGAAAGTCAAAGCGTTTCCCGTAAAACGTTTTACTTTTGGCTATAGAAGCCTATAAACGAAAATGCAAGAGTAAGGAACACTTACAAGAGGTTCCTACAATGTAAGAGAACTAAGTTGGATGCTCCTTTCAGCTAGGAACTTCCAGAGGAGGGAGAAGAGTTAAGTTTAAGAAAGGTGCAAGTTGGAATGAACACTTGAACACCTATTTGTAGTTGAGAACTCAAAGAAGGTGAAGCCAAGTGTTTAGGGGAGTAAGAAGAAGCTTACAAGTGTCCTAAAACGTGGCATAACAGTTTAGAGAAGCCATGGTTTCGAACTAAATGGTTTTGGCATTTTTGCTTGACCTCCAAACAATTTTTCTACAGTAGAGCCTGTCTCGCCGGGCTCGACAGACACAGGCCATGTCTCTCGCGGCCCGCGACCGCCCAATGTCCATTTTCAAAGTTTGACACTTTTAACCCCTAAACTATATAAAGCCTCTAAAGGCCTCTAAAACACCCTTTTGGCACTTTTTGCCCTCCGTAGCCAATACTTGGCATACCGGAGATTATGCCCGGACATTGTCGAGTCTCGGTTCGTTAAAAGATCACTCAGAGGTATAAATTAACATGTTGACACTTTTAATCCCTTATTATCCAACTTTCATATTTTTACAAAACTGAACTCTCTCGTCCAACAAACGGCACGTATGAGAGTTAGGACTTCACAAAGGATCACTCTGAGGCTTATTACAAGCATGTTGATTCCGATGTCACTCAGAGGCTAGGCATGTTGACACAACGGTCACTCAGAGGCTAAAATTTCAAGCATGTTGACATATCAGTCACTCAGAGGCTGTTATTTATGCATGTTGACATCGGATTGTCATTCAGAGGCTCAACTTGAGCATGTTGACGCCTTTAGTCCTTATTGGTCTTTAATAGACTATATTCAAAATACAACACGTGTCACTATACTATTAAACACGATTTTACAGGGTGTTACATCCTCACCCCCTTAAAAGAAATCTCGACCTCGAGATTTTATTCAAAAAGATGGGGGTACTTTCTTCGCATAGTGGACTCAACCTCCCATGTATACTCAGGACCTCTAAAAGTATCCCACTTAACCTTTACTATAGGTATCATCTTTCTTCGGAGCTTCTTAACCTGTCGATCCAAGATCGAAATTGGTTTCTAAATGAACCTCAGGTTTTCATCAATTTGCACCTCATTGTGCGACATTGCTAGCGACTCATCGGCTAGACATTTCTTAAGATTAGATATGTGGAATACATCATGGATTCCATTAAGCTCCTCTGGCAAACTGAGCTTATAGGCCACAGTGCCGATGCATTCGACTATCTCAAATTGTCTAATATATCTTGGGCTCAACTTGCCCTTCTTTCCAAAACGCATCACACCTTTCCAGGGTGATACCTTTAGCATAACCTTGTCCCCTACTTGGAACTTAAGAGGTTTATGCCTTTTGTCAGCATAGCTCTTCTGCCTATCCCTGGCAGCTTTGAGACGATCACGGATTTGCATAATCTTTTCAGTGGTTTCCAGGACAATCTCTGGTCCTAATAGTTGGGCCTCCCTAACTTCTGCCCAGCATACGGGCGTTCTACATTTCTCCCATATAAGGCCTCAAAAGGAGCAGCCTGATGCTAGTATGATAGCTATTATTGTAGGAGAATTCTATTAGGGGTAGTGGTCATCCCAACTTCCGCCTAAATCAATCACACATGCTCTGAGCATGTCTTCTATAAGTACGTTCACTTTGACCATCAGTCTGCGGATGGTAAGCCGTACTAAAGTTTAATCGTGTGCCTAATGATTGTTGGAAACTTTTCCAAAAGTGAGATGTGTATCTAGTATCTCTATCGGATACAATAGATACCGGCACACCGTATAAGGACACAATCTTGTCCACATACAACTTAGCCAATTTGTCAGAACTATAAGTCTTTTTAATTGGCAAGAAATGAGCTGACTTAGTCATCCTATCCACAATGACCCAAATAGTGTCATTACCACATTTGGTCTTAGGTAACTTGGTAATCAAATCCATAGTTACCATTTCCCATTTCCAAGTGGGAATCTCTAATTGTTGTAGTAGTCCTGACGGTTTCTGATGTTCTGCCTTAACTCGCGAACACGTCAGAGACTTTGCTACATAAGTGGCTATGGATTTCTTCAATCCCATCCACCAATAATTCTTCTTCAAATCTTGATACATCTTGTCACCACCCGGGTGAACATAGTATCTTGAATTATGTGCTTCTTGGAGGATTAGATTCCTAAGTCCTCCAAAGATCGGAACCCAAATTCTATCTTAGGATTCCATCCTTTCCAGGCGTTAATTGATCAATGGTTCCGCCTAATCCCTCATTAGGGATATTAGCCTCTAACAAGGCTTGCTTCTGCGCATCTAATAGCTTCTCACTCAAGCTATTTCTGAGCTCAATGCTCTTAACGTTAATCCTTATAGGTTTAACATTTTCCTTGCGACTTAAGGCATCGACAACTACATTTGTCTTGCCTGGATGGTAGCGAATCTCGCAATCATAATCATTAAGTGTTTCCATCCATCGGCGTTGTCGCATGTTCAATTCTTTCTGATTGAACAGATGTTGGAGACTTTTATGGTCTGTGTATATAACACACTTTGTGTCATACAAGTAATGTCTCCATAGTTTTAGTGCAAATACAACGACACCCAATTCCAAATCATAGGTGGTGTAATTCCTTTCATGCACCTTTAGCTGTCGTGATGCATAGGCAATTACCTTACCATTTTGCATTAGCACGCAGCCCATGCCAGTGTGCAAAGCATCACAATAGACAACAAAGTTCTCAATACCCTCGGGTAGAGATAACACAGGAACGTTGCTCAATTTGTGTTTAAGAATCTCAAAAGATTCTTGTTGCTTTGGACACCAATTATACTTAATATTCTTACGGGTCAAGGAAGTTAAAGGAGTGGCTATTCTTGAAAAGTTCTCAATGAACCTCCTATAATAACCAGCCAATCCCAAGAAACTACGAACCTCCGTTGGGGCCTTGGGCACTTCCTAATTCATTATGGCCTCAATTTGGTGGGATCCACTTGGATACCATGCTTACTTACCATGTGTCCAAGAAATTGGACTTCTCTAAGCCAAAATTCGCATTTAGAGAACTTTGCTAAAGTTTCTCCTGCCTTAATAATTCTAGGATGCACCGAAGATGTTTTTCGTGATCATTTTGATTACGAGAATAGATAAGTATGTCGTCTATGCAGACAATGACAAACTTATCCAAATATGGCTTGCAGACTCTATTCATGAGATCCATGAATGCTGCTGGTGCATTTGTGAGCCCAAAAGGCATCACCAAAAACTCAAAATGACCATAGCGGGTCCTAAAGGCTGTCTTAGGAACATCTTCATTTTTAACCTTCAGTTGATGATATCCTGATCTCAAATCTATCTTAGAAAAATAACTAGCCCCTTGAAGCTGATCGAATAAATCATCGATCCTGGGCAGAGGATATCAATTTTTAATGGTTAGCTTGTTCAGCTCCGGGTAGTCGATGCACATTCCATCGAACCGTCTTTCTTCTTCACAAAAAGGATAGGAGCTCCCCAAGGCGAGGAAGTAGGCTGAATAAAGCCTTTCTCCAGGAGTTCTTCTAGTTGAACTCTTAGCTCATTCATTTAGGTTGGAGCTAGCCTATATAGAGCTCTAGCTACGGGTGTTGCTCCTGGTATGATATCTATTCTGAACTCCACTTGCCTATCTGGAGGTAGGCCTGGTAATTCTTCAGGAAAAACATCGGGATACTCCGAGATAACTGGTAAGTCTTCAATGCTTGGTTTAGGCTCATTAATGGTTACTTGTGCCATGTAGATGACACAAACTCTTCTCAAACACTTGGATGCCTTAAATAACGACACCTTGTCTGGCAATCCATAGTGTGAGTCTCCAGGAATGGTGATCATTTCACAGATGGGGTCTTAATCTCGATGAGCTTTTTATCGCAGGCAATGCAGGCTTGGTTATGAGATAACAATCCATGCCTAAGACAACATCGAACCCCGCCAATTTCATTGGCAAAAGAGAGATAGGGATGAAATGATTCTTAATGGATATAGAGAATCCATTAAGAATAGAAGAAGCAGTTTCTAAGGTTCCATCGGCAAGTTCTATCTCATAAGTATTATCTAGAGTTCTTACGGGTAGATTTAATAGTTTACTAAACTTATGATCAACAAATGATTTATCTGCACCCGAATCAAATAGCACTCTAGCAAAAATATCATTAATGGGGAAAGTACCTGTGATGACGTTATTGTCATTAACAGCTTCCTTAGCAGTTAGCCGAAAGGCGCGCGCATTCCCCTTCTTGGCCTCTCCAGGCTTCGGATTATTATTCTTGAATTCTTAAGGCAGCTAGTTGCAATGTGCCCTTTTTCATTGCAAATATGACATACAACATCCTTAAGATCTTTACAATCTAGGGTCTTATGCCCCCTTCTTTTACATATGCCACAATGTCTAGCTTGTGGGACAGGATTACACTGTCCCCAGTGTCTTCGGTTGCAAGTCTTACAGAACGGCATCACAGCCGACTTGCTTTGGTTCCCTTTGAACCCAAACCTCCCTTTATTTTTCTTATTAAATCCATGGGAGTTGTCTTCCTCTCTCTTTCTTTTCTAGTCAATTTCAGGCTTGACTGACTTCTGCCTCACTATATCAAGGGTGAGGGAGAGAGATAGGTCAACAGCAGACCTATAGGTACTAGGCTGAGCAGCCTTTACCATGCCCTTAATCTCGGGCGCTAATCCATTTATAAAACACGCAATGCGTTTGGATTCGAGGGTGATAAGATAGGAAACTAACCTAGATAAGGAATTAAAATCAGACACGTACTTCCGACAGTCTAGGTTTTTCATGGAAAGAGACAAGAAGTCTGTCTCTATTTTCTCCACCTCATGGGTTGGGCAATAAGTTTCCTTTATCAAATCAACAAACTTGGACCATCCCAAGTTGTACATGTGTACCTTTCCTGTTGATTGAATCATGGCCTTCCACCATGTTAGGGCATCGCCCTTGAAGGATTGTGATACGTATTTGACCACATCCCTTTCAGCACAGCTGCTGATGTCTACAATGGTCTCCATTTCGTCTAGCCACTTTAGGGCTTCTACGGCTCCTTTTTCCCCATTAAAGTCTCGGGGTTTACAGGAGACAAAGTACTTGTAGGTGCATTCGTCCTTGGAAGAACGGGACCTATCAGCATAGTCTATCCTCTTAGGTTCACTCTTCGCATTTAATGAGTGAACAGAGCTCTCTTTATGAGCTGAGGATGGTGGAATTCATAATGGCTTAGAGCGAGTAGCACTCGACTCTCTAAACTTCTCTATGGCTTTACCCATGGCCTTTTCTACAGCCGCATCAATGCGTGCTTGGAAGTCATTATTATCTATGGCTATATTTTTGGCGTCTTTGACGTTCCAATGGCTACTTTGTGCTTTATCAGAATTAGCCATCTTAAAGTCTTGGTTTCTATACACCAATTAAAATTTTGTTTAGCCATGGTATATCAACCGTATTGGGTATTAACATTGGATATAACAATTCATTGCCTATACTTAGTGTGAATGACATCACAACTCTTAGGCTTATTATATCTATATTTGGCCTAGGTCTTAATAGGACCATCATAGGTAAATTACAATTTGGACGTAGTCCATATATTATAGACAGGGGATCAAATATCACAATTGTCATTATAATATTCGACAATTATATATATAGCACACAGGCTTGTCACAAAGGACATCTAATATGGCACAAGGGCCTGTCACTAATGGACATAGGATATGGCACTTAGGCCTGTCACTAAGGGACATATAATAGGGCACATAGGCACATCATTACTAATGGATGTTTAGTTATCATCGCACTGATGATAGTAGCCGGGATCAAATAGATCACAAGGGCTTTATAGAATAGATCATAACCCGAAAGGGTAATACATCGCTAATGGATGTTTAACCACCGCACTGGTGATATTAGCCGGGATCAAAACAGATCACAAGGGCTATATAATCGGGATCAAATAGATCACAAGGGTTATATAAAATACATCTCTAACGGATGTTAAATCACCACACTGGTGATATTAGCCGGGATCACACAGATCACAAGGGCTTATTTAGCCGTGATCAAACAGATCACAAGGGCTATATAACCGGGATCAAATAGATCACAAGGGTTATATAAAATACATCTCTAATGGATGTTTAATCACCGCACTGGTGATATTAGCCGGGATCACACAGATCACAAGGGCTTATTTAGCCGGGATCAAATAGATCACAAGGGCTATATAACCGGGATCAAATAGATCACAAGGGTTATATAAAATACATCTCTAACGGATGTTAAATCACCGCACTGGTGATATTAGCCGGGATCACACAGATCACAAGGGCTTATTTAGCCGGGATCAAACAGATCACAAGGGCTATATAACCGGGATCAAATAGATCACAAGGGTTATATAAAATACATCTCTAGCGGATGTTAAATCACCGCACTGGTGATATTAGTCGGGATCACACAGATCACAAGGGCTTATTTAGCCGGGATCAAACAGATCACAAGGGTTATATAACCAGGATCAAATAGATCACAAGGGTTATATAAAATACATCTCTAATGGATGTTTAATCACTGCACTGTTGATATTAGCCAGGATCAAACAGATCACAAGCGCTATATAAGGTTAGGACATAGTCCATTCCCTTGAAGGCTAGCGTGTTTCCTCAAGTCACACTACCAAGAGTATGCACATTACTTGAATGTTAACATAAGAGGACCTTCATGGTTGATTATTAGTCCTAGTCGCATTGACCTTAATGACTTGGAGGCTTGAACTTAGTCCACCACCTCTAGATAGAAGGATAACTTCCCTTAACTATCATGATAGAAGACCCTTCCGTTCTTAACTATCATTTATATATATGGCCCAATATGTGGTCTGTGCCACTTGGCAAAAATCAAAACCATTAAGATCAATTTGGAATTATATCGCAGAGCATAAATTCGAGTAAAATCGAGACGTTTGCTTTCAAGAGGATGAATTATATATATTATATATATATATATATATATATATATTATATATATTATATATATATATTACATATACTTGAAACAATAAATGAAACTGATTATCCATGCAAAGGACTAAAAGAAACAAAATGTCCACGCAGGGACTAAAGAAATAATAATGTCCACGTAGGGACTAATATAAATAGAAAAGACTTCACTCGTCTTTCTTTCCCTTGACTAGCTTGGAGAGTTTCTTGAAGAACTTATTTGTCTTCTTCTCCGTTTTCTCCGCCTGCTGCTGCATCTCTTTCATTATTTCTACGCCTCGTTGATGGCCTCAAGTGGTGGCGGAGGTTGTGGTTGGGGTTGTGGCATAACCGGATACTGGTACCCATAAGTTGGATATCCAGTTGGTGGATAACCAACTTGGTGGGAAAGGAGACGGGTAAAGTGCGTTGTGCATAACCGCCTGCATGTATGGGTCTTGCGACCACGCTTGATAGTCTACTGGTGTAGACGAGTTAAAAGGATCATAACCAGACGTGTCTGGATATGTAGGGATTGGGTTAGTATAACCCGATGGTGGTGGTTGAACTGTAGGTGTGGGTGTTGGTGTTGGTTCAACCATAGGTGATGTGTTAGGGGGCCCACCCATTTGTGGGTCCTCTTGAATCGTTGGGTAGGAGTTAGGAAAAGGTGGCAGGGATCCCGACCTTTGTCCGGCACGTACCAACATACGTGGTCCACGCTTCCTTCTTGGTGGTTCAGGTGGTGATTGAGGTTGGTCCACCGGTTCCATTTGGATATCTTCTTGAACCGAGGGTGGTTGAGAGTGGTGAGAAGGAGTGTGGGCAAAAGTAAATTGATTCCAATATTGGTCCCACTCGTTAGCACCTTGGTAGGGCGATCCAGCATATGAGTTTGAATCGCTCGAAATTTCAGTGGGATGCACATTTGATCCCGACGGTGGCATCTCCGGGTCGGAGTCCTCGTCCATAGGATGTGGCTGGTCCAACTGATTTTGATCAGCTGGAAGCGTGTTTAAGTAATGGTTGGGGTTAAACTCTTCATGGTAGGAGTGATGAGAATGGGAATGGTGCGAGTGGTAAGAATTTTGGGAATGTGAAGGCGATAGTCTATTAGAGACGGAACGTCTCGCTGGTTGCCATGGAGACGAATCTCCTGATTCTTGATATGCATCTGAATTATGAGGTTGAGGAATAAGCCCTGATGGTCCTCCCCTCATTGGACCTTTTCCTTGTCCACTTTGTCCTCGTACACGTGGCGGCATTTTCCTGTTAAAAATCAATGCCTAGACTCGGAAGTCTAAGGAATGTGCTCGTGTAAGTTTGAGATTAAACACAAAAGCCTAGTGTTTAATTCTCTCAAACGTTGGCTCTGATACCAACCCTGTCACACCCCGGATTTCCAACCCCGAAATCCAAACACCGATGGGCCCGGGTGGGGAGTATCGTGACGTAAGTTGATAACATCATTGTCAATTAAACATAGCACAGCGGAAGTCTTGGAGTAAAATTACTATTACAAACCGAAATGTTCGAAATCTAAAATAATATACAGGCTCGTAATAGAAGATCCACATGCGGATCGTAAAATGTACAAGAAAGAATACAAAACAGACTTTAGGCAGATCTAAGGATTTAAAAGATCCTCTTATTCTATACCGAGCAGCTTCCGGCCTATTTCGTATTATACCTGTAGATTAGCCTTTGGAAGATACGTCAGCTTACGCCGGTAAATACACCCAACTGACTCATTTTGAAAACATTAAAATATGGTTTTAAGTGCAAATGGCACCAAAATCTTTTATTAACTTGGGAAAGTTGACCTTGCAATGGACCAAGCGATAATAATTTACCGTATCCCAAGCCCGTATAGAGATAATAAGTCGAGAGTATTTACCTGAGCTAGTCTTCTTCTTTTATTTTTAAATAACTCAGCCGTATACAAAAGTACCAAGTGCAGATAGCATTTACCGCCAAGGCTCTAGTCTGGATTATGGCATAAGCTAGCCAATTAAATACTAACGGTCTTATAAACCGAATAGTGTACATGATCATTACGTATAACGCTTGATTAAACGATGATCCGATAGAATGTAGTTTAGACCCGACAAGTACTTGACTTGTATAATATGGGTAAACTATAAATATTCTGGATTTTGAGGCTAAATGACAAGGTTAAACCCGTTACGGTTAAATTCCGTAAAATAGTTACATATACGTAACTGTGCGCATAATAGCGATATCGGGTAACCGGATAAGTCATGGTCAAGTTCTATATGCCATTATACTTTAAATAAGTTAAAATATCAGTAGGATATCAACTTATATGCCATTAAGGTTTTAAAACGGAACTATGCCTCATAAGGACATTTTGGTAATTTCATACCATGAAAAAGAACTTGAATATAATTTATGTTATAATTATAAGTATTCTGGAAAATACTTTATTTATGACATAATATTAGTAGGATGTCAATTATATGTGTAAATTATCTTTTATGACCTAACTATGCACCGAAGGGGCATTTTGGTCATTTTACACATAGTTTATAAATTATTTGGGATTCTGAGTTTATAACATGTACCTACTGTAACTATGTTTAAAATAAGTTTTGAAATAAGTAGGTATCAAGTTTTGGTCAATAATATGGTTTAAAACTATACTATGCGCCGAAATGGCGCTTATGTCGTAAGATGACGTTGTTAAACGATGTTTAATGAAAACTGACCTTAGGGTCAGACTTAAAATGTTTAAAATATATTATTTAGAATAACATATCAGTAGGTAAATGATTTACCTTGAAAAGATTTGATTAAAACTATTTTATAAGCCACAGGGGCTAAAACCGTCATTTATCGACATAGTTTAGAGACCTGCTTGAAAACTCAGTTTATAACTTGGTTTAACATCCCAAATAATCCTACTTATAATATTACATCAGTAGGAACTCATTTTTAATTTCATTATCATTTAAAACCTTGTTTTATACAAAAAGGGCGTTTTGGTCAAATATGGCATAATTATGGAACTTGTGCATGAACTTGGATTCTGATTATGATCATGTAATATAACCTCAAAGGGTTATGCTACATTATATTATGATCATAATACAACTTTAGATCAGTATGTAACTAATCTAAATCGGGTCAGAATCGAAAGTCAAAGCAGAAGTCAAACTTTGTGACTTTCGGTTGCGAACCGACCCTAGAACTGAAATTGACGAGCCTCCATGTTCATACATGTTCTAATAATTATTAAAAACTTGTTTAAGTGTCAAAACATGTTTCATAACATATATAAGATCAATTTATGATTTTTCTGAAAAATGGCATGTTTGACTTTTTAATATCATAACTTTAACCCGTCAATTGGTCTAGCAAACGTGATCTTCAGGAGGTGCCCTTTATAGGGACTAGCACCCACCTTATTATGATCACTTAGCCATGTTCATTTTGAACAATGGCTGGACCATAATGGTCTTAACCGAAAGTCAAAGCATTTGCCTTAAAACGTTTGACTTTTGGTTATAGAAGCCTATAAACGAAAATACAAGAGTAAGGAACACTTACAAGATGTTCCTACAATGCAAGAGAACTAAGTTGGATGCTCCTTTCAGCTAGGAACTTCCAGAGGAGGGAGAAGAGTTAAGTTTAAGAAAGGTGCAAGTTGGAATGAACACTTGAACACCTATTTATAGTTGGAGAACTCAAAGGAGGTGAAGCCAGGTGTTTAGGGAGTAAGAAGAAGCTTACAAGTGTCCCAAAACGTGGCATAGCAGTTTAAAGAAGCCATGGTTTCGAATTAAATGGTTTTGGCATTTTTGCTTGACCTCCAAACAATTTTTCTGCAGCAGAGCCTGTCTCGCGGGGCGCCAGAGACATAGGCCATATCTCTCGCAGCCCGGGACCGCCCCCTGGCCATTTTCAAAGTTTGACACTTTTAACCCCTGAACTATATAAAGCCTCTAAAGGCCTTCTAAAACACCCTTTTGGCACTTTTAGCCCTCCGTAGCCAATACTTGGCATACCCGAGATTATGCCCGGACATTGTCGAGCTCTCGGTTCGTTAAAAGGTCACTCAGAGGTATAAATTAACATGTTGACACTTTTAATCACTCCATTATCCAACTTTCATATTTTTACAAAACTGAACTCTCTCGTCCAACAAACGGCACGTATGAGAGTTAGGACTTCACAAAGGATCACTCAGAGGCTTATTACAAGCATGTTGATTCCGATGTCACTCAGAGGCTAGGCATGTTGACACAACGATCACTCAGAGGCCAAAATTTCAAGCATGTTGACATATCAGTCACTCAGAGGCTGTTATTTATGCATGTTGACATCGGTTCGTCACTCAGAGGCTCAACTTGAGCATGTTGATGCCTTTAGTCCTTATGGTCTTTAATAGACTATATTCAAAATACAACACGTGTCACTATACTGTTGGACACGATTTTACAGGGTGTTACACTTAGGGTTGGCGGCGACTACATGGTTCATGATCACAGGCGAGAGCGAACGAATTAGCTTGGCAATTGCCTTGGGAACAGTATGCACCTGTCCAGGACAGATGATACTTAATTGTTTGAAGCGTGCGATCAAACCTTCGGCGTCGCTCCCCTGTTGGGTAAGATTCCAGAATTCGTTTTCGAGCGTCTCGGTCTCGTGGGGAGGACAAAATTGATCCTTCATGAGCTCCTTAAGGTCTTCCCAAGTTATTGCGTGAGCCCCTTCGTTGCCACGCTTGTTGCGCTCGGTAGTCCACCACTCGAGGGCTCTCTGGAGAAAGACCCCGGTGGCATTGAAGGTTCGAAGGTCAGCAGGGCACCCGCCCTGAAGAAAGGTAAGCTCCATTGCGCCGAACCAGTTGATCATGGCTGTTACACCGTCCAAGCCGGTGAACTCAACAGGTTTGCAAGCCATGAAGTGCTTGAACTGGTAAGACGTTTTGGGTGCATCAGTTTTCGAATCGGCGGAGGACTTAGGGGTGCCTTCGGTATGGATGGTTTGGAGTTGGCTAACAATATCAGGGATAACATGGGCCATTTGGTCAGCCATTTGCTCAGCCACTAGACCGACGAGGTCTTCTTTCACATAGGGTCACCGTTGTGGTTGTTGGATCCCTTGTTGGACCTCTTTGACTTCTTAGAAGAATTCGGAGAAGACATCTAGAGGTTCAAAATAGAGCAAGGGATGAGACTTGATCATAATGTAAAAATAACAAGTTGTGCATGTATAAGTATGTATAAGGTTCGCATAAGTTCACATAGGTTGCATGAGTTTAACAAGTGTAGCATGTATAATCACGTATGAATGCGAATAAAAGACTGTAAATTTAGTTTGTTCACAAGGATTAACATTGTTTTGGATTACGATAAACGTGCGAATAGTGTAACAGTTCGAAATGAACGAGGTCACAAGTATTAAAATACATAGAAATTGAATCACATAAAAAGAATAGGCTCATAAAAAGTGGGAATGTTTCGGGTAGAGAAATGTCGACAATTCCGAAGTGAATCGAAGTTCTTTTCAAATTAGAGAAACGTGCTTTGGCCTATAGGTAAAATGCTCTCATCGAGAATCGACTAATGACATTTTACCCTTCCATTTACTACACGTCTCTAATCGATTGGAAAAATCGAAACTTTGGCGAGAGCGAAAATCAAGGAATGGGACTTAATCGACAAGGTGCGGGTTTCACCCCTAACGTGAGGATTTCGTACCCTAAATGTGGTTGGTACTTACCGAATGAAGAGCAAATTCCGATTAGTTGGTAAGGGTCCACTAGAGTTTGAATTGGAATTTTTCCATCAAGATGTGGATTTCACTCCTAACTTGATGACGAAATTTCGTGCAAAAAGAATAAGAATAGCAGAATGAGAGTCGTTCACCAAATTGTGGGTTTCACGCCTATTTTAGTGAACTCATCTCGTTTGTTTTACGAGTGTCTTCAAGTCTTCAAAGTGCGTATTGTGTAAAAAAATGTCTTAGGAAAGACATCATGTATATGTATTAAGACCAAAAGAAAAGAGGAGAAACAAAGTAGGAAGCATAAAGTTTTAAGCATAAACAAGAATGGTCAAAACGGGTACTTAGAACTACAGACTAGGTCGAACATGGCAATTCTACCTAATTCCCAATAGTTATGGCTCTGATACCAATCTGTGACACCTCAACCGATGGCAGAAACATCGGAGTGAGACGATAACGAGATTGCTCATTGCTCACAACGCTAATAATGATAATATTTAATTTAAAGTCGAATTTCATTTCAAGAATAGTTGTCAAAATACAACATTGAAACAAATACAACAATTAAACTTAACACAATACAACAAAATTGATACAATATTAACCTAAATGTCTAAATGTGTGTATCTAAGTCCTTGCTATTTGATTTCATAGCATTCTCTTCATCAACCTGTAACATGTTTTAAAATAACAATTCAATGCAAAAGCAAAGGCGAGTACACAAGTTTAAGCATAGCATACGTATATGAGTAAAGTTTAAACAAATCCTCATGGCAACTATGATTCTACAAGAGCATATACAAGGCATGCAATACTACTAGTCAAACCCTTAACGCAATCACGGTGTTTTAACATGGCCTCAAGATTACACGATGGAGAGGGATGCGTTACTTCCTAAAGCGCTATACATGTCAAACGAAGGCTTTAAACAAGTTAATGACTAAAGTATCACATAAAGAATGCCCAAGATATAAGCATCACGTAAGCGTATCAAGTATTCATGTGTATAGGATTGTTTGTGCGATTCATAAAGTTTAAGTGTTGTGGTTTGGTATAAGTAAACATGTTACACCCAAGAGTGTTGTAAACGAAAAGTGGGTCGAGTGTACTCATGGTTTTGCTAAGTCTTCAACTTGACAAGTTCGTGAAGTTGGTTGGTTGATGGGATGAACGCCGAGTTATCCTACAAGAGGAAAACGAGGACATATGAGTAACAAGTTTGACGGAGGATTTGGATTATTCGAGCATGATTAAAATAAAGCGTGACAAAGTATGACGATACAAAAGTATTCACTAAGATGTAGCACTTGTACTTGACTCTATAGTAACCCATAAGGGTTGAATGTGATTTCATAGGTTCGGGACCTATTAGAATCGTGACAAGGAACTACATACTTTAGTGGTAACTTAATAACTTGATAGGTGATTATATAGTCATTATCAAGGTTTCGGTTTTTAGGATTATAATATAGTCCATGGGTATTTTATGTACATAATAATAAACTATACTAACAAGGATTTCATGGAAGTCATGGAGGAGGTAGGAGGTAGAACCATCTATTTAGGAACCTCAGATAACGTTCACCACTACACAAGTCACCATAGGTAACAAGGAGGGTACTAGAACATAATATGAACAATAATGTAAATGACAAGAATGTAGTGTGTCCATGGTGACACTTTAGGTCTAGAAAATCATCAAGTGATGTGTGGTCTCGAGTTAGGATAGCCCAAGCTAACCATGGTAGACACACATGAACAATTTATGAACTTGCATCACTTGTGAGCTTGAAGCTCTATGAAAACAGAATTTTTGTGGGGATAAATCCTCTATCTTGAATGTCTCAACCTTGTTTTTAAGCCTAACCAACCATAAGAGTGGTTGTAAGCATTAGGACATAGGTTTGAGATGAGTTAAACTCAAGTGGATGAAGAAATATAAGTTTTGAAAAGTTTTTGAAAACAAACAGAAAGTTATTGGACATTTAAATGCATTTCCAGATCTGAGTTCTCCATGGAGAACCCTAGGATTCAAACTTAAAATTTGTCCAATTGGTTAGAAAGAAGAATGAGATGATTTCATTGAGAAATGAGCAAGATATGCTCACTTTTGTAAGATGGGTACAATCTGCTTGAACTTGGAATTTGACAGTTGGTTTGAGGAGTTTTGAGAGAGATTTGAGGGAGATTAAAGTGTAAAAATGCTTGGATTAGAGGTGGGTTTTATATGGAGGAGATGAGGTTAGTTGTTAGGTGAGTTAGGTGTGTATTGAATGTAAAAAAGATGTTTAAAACTCAAATAATCTGCCCCAAGGGCTGCTGCCCGCCCCTTTTTGCGACCGGCTTCAGCCGGAAACACAGCTTAAAAGCTTTGTGTTTCCGGGTTCTAACAAGTGTAGCGCGCAGGTGGAGTGGTTGTGTTGTTGCTTGTTGAACGGAGGTCCCGGGTTCGAGTCCCGCGGATCCGGTTTTGTTGAAATGTTATTATATATATTTTTTTATTAATTAAAACTGTTAAATTAGTTTCAGAAATGGCAAGAATAGCCCCTGAAGTTTAAAAAATCCAAGAATTGCAATTTAGACCTTAGACTTTATTAAGAATATATATATATATATATATATATATTATTAACATTTAATTTCTAAACGTTAATATAAAAAAAATAGCATTTTACTTTTCTAAAAAGAAATTAATTAATTTTATTAACTAATCTAATTAATTAACTTAATCAATTAATTTAATTAATTATTTTAATTAACTCACTTAATAAACAAATAGGTAATTATATTTTCATAAAGAATTTAGCTTAACGATTACGAGTTTCACGGATCATAAGCGTTTTCAATCACGTACAACATTACAACGAATAAATATTAAGAATCTTGATTTCATTATGATCATAGTCTCTGTTTTACAATGATGCGGTTAAAGATGATTACGAGAATTACAAGCTTCAAAACAAAAGAAGTAAAGAATTACAATACGCGGTTCTAAATAAAGGATGTACGGGAAAGCAAGGCGTTACACATTAGTAATGGCCACGACCAAAGCGCGGGGTGTAGGCATACACCTGATAGATGCTCATGCTAAATTATTTTTACCCACTAGTTGGGGATAACTCGTTCGTGAGTTTATAAGTGGTGTGTACGTTAATTATGTCTCGGTCTCTGTACTGGCCCCACATGTATGGACAAATATGTGAATCTGTTAACAAGGTTACAAGGTGACTTTTCCAAGTTGTAAAAGATTTTTGTGCCTTGTGCACTTAAACCCATTTTTGAAATGTTTTCAAAACGAGTCAGTTGGGTGTATATACCAGCGCGGGGTGTATTTTTAAAAGAGTAAGCTGTAGGTACAATACAAAATAGGCTGGAAGCTGCTCGGTGGTGATATAAGAGGATCTTGCAAATCCTTAGATCTGCCCAAAGTCCGTTACACATATTTGTACATTTTACGATCCGCCTGTGGATCTTCCATTACAAGCCGTATGTATATTATTTTTTCGTACTTTGAACATTTGGTTTGTAATAATAATTTAAACTCAAGACTTCGCTGTGCTGTGATTAACTGACTATAATGATATCAACTTTATGTCACGATATTGTCCACCCGGGCCCACCGGTGTTTGGTTGAAAGTATGGGGTGTGAGAAATATTGGCTATGATAATTTGCAATGTTTTTGCTATCATTTTTGCTACAAAATTTAACTACGAACTTGCTATCGTTTGGTTACGAGAATTTGCTACCTTTTGCCTTTTTTTGCTATGAAACTTGCTACGTTTTTTGCTATCGGGTTCGCTACAAACTTTAGCTATCGGGTTCGCTATAGACTTTAGCCACAAATTCACAATGATTTGGCTACAAAAATTTGCAGGCTTTTGCTATGATTCTGCAACGGAATTTAGTTACCAACTTCACTTGACTTTGCTACGAATATAGTTATCGATTTTAGAAGGTCTTTGCAACATATTAAGCTACACTGTTCATTTGTAATTTTCAAATAAATTTCTTTTTATATTGTTTTTCTATTTTTCATTTATAAATATTATATTCAAATCTCATAAATATTAAAAAACTGAAACTGAAAATAAATACTCAAACGATATAACATAATAATTCAAACACAACAATAAATATTAAAAACTATACTAAAAATCCAAATCATCCAAACATAACCGAATGCAACACAATAAAAATCCAAATAATTAACATAACCAAGCCTAACACGATAAAAATCCAAATTATCTAAAAGCAAGAAATATAATAAAATTCAACGCATTTAAGTTGGTGGTGGGTTTTGTGACAACATTTGAATTTTCTCTTTCATTTAGGCATACAACCTCGCACCTTCTTCAATTTTCTCCATCATAGCGCGTTTCTCTATCTTATCTTGTTCCAACTCAGCTATTTTTACCTTCAACCGTTCCACCTATAACATCAAAAGCAAAAATAACTCGTTAATATGCATTATGACACATCATAACATACTATAACCAAATATAACCTAATAAAAGCTATTACACTCATAGTTATAGAACATTACAAACTAACTCAGTATAAACTAAATCATTTAAAACTACCCATTATAATCTTTATCACAAGAAAATAGACTTTTTTTACTAAAAGAGTTAATACATACCTCATCGTTGTCACTTTTCTCTCTTGTGCACCCGTCATCACGACACGCGAGTCAGTGATAGTGCCGAATCCCATACATTTTACCCTTTTTTTGCCTCCAACAGTTTGCGACAACAATTCCATGTCAATTTCCGGATGCAAGCTGGTACCCTCTCCATATTTGTCGACAACAAATTTATTGTAAGTTTCCTGTGATGTAGGTGCATAAAACAATCAATAAATTAGCTTTATATAATTATATAAGAAAGTATTTCTACTTAAAGCGCTCACTTTTTGCACTAAGGTGAGATGAATCACCCGAAAAGCCCACCATAGCAGTCCATGTGCTGTTCTGGAAAATTTTTAAAATTCCAGCAAGTTTTCTGTTGGATTCTGGCAATATTTCAGCCAGATTCAGCTCTAAACAGCCTATAAGTTTACAAGAATATATTTCCAGCAGCTTCATGCTTGTAAAAATGTTGAAATATTTAGCCTAAAACTTAAAGAGAAACAGATAAATATTAGAAAGTAGCTGAGAAAATAAAAAAGATTTATATTGTATATAATCGAAGGTCAATAAGAAGTAGTATATATGATGCTTTGTTGAAAGTGTTTCCTACTACATAACAACGACAACACATGCTCAAAATTCTTATTTCTTACAAAATGCTCTTAAGTTTTAAGTTATTAAAAAAAGGTTTTTAGTTTTCTGATATGAGTTAGATATATTTGACTATTAAGTATATTAATTTTTCAATATATAATATAGTTTTTCACATTTAAGTTCGCTTTTTATTTCTCAACCCTCGCTTTTATTTTTTGCATGCATCTTTGATGCCTATGTAAAAAGTAAAACATACATTTTCAAAATAATAAAACTTACATAAGCTTCACTCGCCCTCGTGTCAAACCAAGTCACGTTATGCTCATGAATATTCTCTTCCATGTCACCGCCTTCTCCCGAACCGTACTCAATCGAGCTGCTAGACCCCAACAACCCATCTAGGGGTCTCGACCCTTTCTTTGCATGTGTTTGTAACCAGAAGTCACCAAACTTGACGTGCCGCTTCAAGGTCTTCTCCTACATCAAAAACCCAAAATTATATATATATAAATATATATATGTATCAATTGATACATGTTTGCTACAGTACTAGGGGTTTTATATTTTATATTTTTATAATATTTTTTTTTCATAAATTGATTTGGGTGTGTATTAGTGGCGAAGTTAAATATTTAAATTGAATGGGGGCTAGTGAATTGAACCGGTACCGAACAAATGCCTGCCGCAAAGTAGGGGGCTACTAGTGTTTACTCCGGTGTATATATATATATATATGTGTGTGTGTGTGTGTTTTAAAGATGATAAATTAACGTTTCTCACCATGTTTTTTCTAACCGTGAGAAAGCTCTTCGAGCCTAGGGTATGCCTACCACCAGTTGCTTTTCCTCTGTTATTGTTGTTTTGAGAAGCTTTGCTTTTCCATGAAACAGTATTCCAAGCATGCAATAGCGTTTCCCAAGACGCTTGACTCATCCACAGTGGCTTAAATGGAAGAATGGGAGTCAAATCATTCTCAACTTCCGCACCCTCTTGGATGGCAAGGGCCTTGGCTTTATCACGAGCCCTCTTCAACAAATCAGAAAACTTCCCATTAATTGTCACACCCTGACCCGCAGCGGAAATGGTAGTCGGGGCACGATTGGGTTTTCATCAAAGCTCATGACATTTACTATAATAAAGTTTCATATTTATTATTTCAATTTTAAGGAAAAATTACAACAATCATACAAGCACAACAATATTATGAACTCTTTATATTTCTTCTAAGGCAATTTCCTATGTGTTCCTTGCTTCAACCTGTCCATCTATATCATGTGTAAAAAAAATAGGGTTTTGGGTCAACAAAAGTTGGCGAGTGAATCTTATTTAAACATTTGAACGAATTAGTTATATTGGTTATTTAAAAAAATGTGCATAAACCAAATATGAGTAAACGCATATGTAAATCTAACCACAAACTACATATTATCAATCAATGTACACACAAGCATGACAAATGATGAACAATGAGATCAAGGCTCAATCAAAGGAGCCGATCTAATGAGGCACCTAATGCTCAATTCGTCTCCAACGAGGAATTGATGGGCCTAATGTAAATGATTGCACGCAACTGACAAAAAAGTAAACACACAATACAACAAATAACATTTACATCACACGTTAGATCATATAAGTGTTTGAATAAACGAAATATATAAAACAACACATGATACACCCCAAAACATGAATAAAAAAAGGGAATTTGTAAGGATTCACTCACAGTGGGTGTGTGTCCTTGATTTGGCGACGAACGCGCACGAGTTGGGATTTAACCACTAGAGAAAACTAGCCTAAATAATAACGTAATAATCAAATAAATAAGTAATAGTTAATATTTTAATTAAGGCTTTTTTATTATATTTTTAGGTTATTTTTGTGGTATTTAATGGTGTTTTTTAAACCTAAAAAAAGTCTTGTTTTTAAGCATTGCAAATGATTTTTAAATGAAATTAATAAAATAAAATAAAAATATAAAATATAAAAAAATATTGACCTTGTTAGGTCTGACCGGCCGGATCATATTCGATTTTTGCAGCGTGTGAGGTTCGAACTCGTGACCTCCCGTATACGTGCACGCAGCTCTACCAACTGAGCTACGTGTCTAACCCGAAATAATCCCTATTTTAATTATTCTTATATACTAGTTAGGATATTTCAGAAATTATTTAATTTAAAAAGATTTTTAAACCTTTGAACCGGTGCTCACCCCTGAAAGTCGAACCCGCGACCTTTGTTGTATTTTGCATGTGCGATTTTCGGGTGTGGGTTCCAACTACACTACCCACACCCGAAAATCGCACTTGGATTTGGGTTGAAAATGATGAGTAAGTTTTTATATGTTAATATTTTCCTTATACGTGAATAAAATCTTTACTATTGTTGTTAATAGTACATTGTTTTCGTTTTGTAGATTCAATGATCATGATAAAGTTTCTCGGACCACTGGATCCAACTTAAAGTCTATATGTTTGGGTCCATGGAATGATGGAAAGATGTTCCTTCCCATCACCGCGAATGCTTGTTTGAGCGTTTTCAGGTGTATGCTTACTACCTATTTGTGTATGATAATGCTTATGACGTAATAAATAATTAACTCCACGCCCAACGGCAGCAACAGGCTCATCAACATCATTAAGCTCGTGCTGCAACTGACCCCTACCAGCACCTTGACCCTCACCATGTCCGCTACCTCGACCAACACCTTGACCCTCATCACATCCTGTTGAACTGCTTGCCATATTTTCTACAACAAAAATAAACATATTAATATTCATAAAGACTGTTATATAAAATAAGTGTAAATAAACAATATTCAATGTACGGATGTTGTTTAGGCTTGGGGTAGTTTGGTTTAGATTAATTAGGTTTTATTCTTTAAAAATATAACCGATAACTGTTACGTTATATAAATTAGATTTTTGGGTTTGGGCTATCGCTAGGAATCACAAATGCACTAAATAGTTAGATATGGAAAAAAATGCAGCGGGTGGTAGGAATACATACGCTAAAGCATTAGATAAAGACAACTACAGTAAATGATCCCTATCAGCTTTTGCAAAAATAAAGTTCACATGTGCTTTTGCAAAAATTCAGCATAATATATAAAGGGGTTTTCACAATTGTTGAAATTTTAATTGAAATATGGGTTGTTTTTTGCATCAAATTCTACTTTCTATGTGAAATAAAAACAAGAAATCAGTAACAAGTTCTGAATATCATATAAAATTCTTATTTTTTTTTGTTAAGCCATGTATCTGTTTTCAACAACATAAATTTTTAACCATTTCCAGGTTTGGGAATTCTTAGTGGAATGAAGATTCAAGAGTATATATGTTACAGCAAAAAAAAAAACAATAATTATGATAGGCACCGCATTCGTATTTTAATTCAAGAGGTTGTGATGAGGTCTTAGTGTTAGTGTTAGGTCTTGTTAGATCTAAAAATTCCAATTCCAGGAAGCAATTCAAGAATCTCAAATATCACATTCAATTACAGCGTGTCATAAAAAGTAAATGGAAACAACTCAGCAACGAAGTTCAATCTTACCTGCAGGTCTTCCGATTAGAACCACTAGTGAAGGAGGCTTCTTCACAACTGTTCATAGCGAAAATATTGATATGTAGTTGAGAGGGATCAAAGTGTCGAATGATGCGCATTGTGCGATAGGCGGGATGTGAGGAGACGAAGTAAGGTTGGCTGTGAACGTGGTTTGAGATCCTGATCAGGTTGTAGTTGGTAATCTGATGTATGAGATGTTAGTTAATATTAGGGTTTTCTCAAGGCCCATTATTTATTTGTTCTTGTTTTGGGCCTTTGAAGTGTTAACATTGAACATTCTAATTCTAATTATATATATTTTTTGTCTAAAAAATAATCTAAGTTGGTACACAAAACTCAACAGGCTTGTTATGTTACACCAATCATGACTTGTTTTCGTATTTTTTTATTGCTACTTGTAAGATAAAAATGTCTCCTTTTAGAATATGTACCATTATTATTATTATTATTATTATTATTTTTATTATTATATTATTATTATTATTTATTATTATTATTATTATTATTATTATTATTATTATTTAATCATATGTTTTTATAAGAAAATATTCATAGTATATGAAACTTATGTTGAATTATGTGTATCGAATATTGTTTTTGGTATGATTATGAATTAAGTGTTATTATTATTATTATTATTTAACTTATGTTTATCAAATCAAATATCCTTAGTTTAGTTTTTTGATATTTTATTGTAGTACTTTGTTTTCTTTTACATTACCAATTTAGGGGTGCAAACGAGTCAAACAAGCCAGAGCATGACCTCGTTTAACCTGTAAAAGCTCGAATTTGAGTTTGGATCGATTCTAGCTTTGTTTGTAAAGCTCGAACTCGGTTTGGGCTTGACTTGTTTATTATTTATTAAATATTTTTTTATTAATTATGATTATAATCTTATACATAACTTAGTTATTTTTCATAATTTAAATATTTCTATTTGATTAAATATTCAACATATTAATACAAAAGTATACAAACACTAGGCTTGCATGGGCTCATTTACTAAACAAGTTTGTTTTTAGGCTTGGGCTCGGGCTCAATCTCATTTTAAGCTCGGTTTGTTCGAGCTTTTTTTCAAGTCGAGCTCAAGTGACTCGTTAGTAGCTCAGCTCGTTTGCACCCCTTGTTGGCAACACTAAAAGTAGCAGAAACATTGTAGTGGCCCGAAATATCAATTTTGTACGCGTTGTAATTCATCCGTATAAGCACACGAAACAGTCCAATAGCAAAGGGCCACAGTTTCCTGAAATACCCTATAAGAAAACGTTCATGGCGCAAATGAATCCACACCAAATCACATTCATCAAAAACATGTTTCTAATGTTAGTTCGCACAGTTTTGATATTGTCCGTTACACTTACTAATCTGGTCTCACACATGTTGATGCATTTTTTTTACTTTGGTTGGCTCAATAATCCTACCCCACGCTTTCTCCGGAAGTGTGTGTGATGACGATGGGGTAATCGGGTTTTAACGGTAGACAACGAAGCAGGTCTTTACTCAGTTGAGTGTGATTTGGCTTATTGTAAACAAACTCGGCTTGTGGCAAAAATAACTCCCACTATTTAGGGTTAGGGATATTGGATTTAAATAACCTCAATTTTCACCAATTGTCCATAACACTCCCAACTTTCGATTTGTACACCAGCACTCTCAAATTTCAACTTATTGGCCAATAACACTCCCTAACTAACTGAACCCTAACTCAGTTAGCTGATGTTAGCTGCCACATCAGTTGTGGTGTCAACAAAAATGCCACGTCAGTTGCCATATCACCCACCACGTCTTCATAATTCCACATTAGCTGCCATGTCATATGCCACGTCAGCAAAAAGGGACACATCAACAAAAACTAACCGGGTTAGGGTTCACTTAGTTAGGGAATGTTATCGGCCAATAAGTTGAAAGTTGGGAGTGCTGGTGTACAAATCGAAAGTTGTGAGTGTTATCAGCCAATTGGTGAAAGTTAGGGTTATTTAAATCCAATATCCCTTAGAATTATTTCCAATAAGGCTACACAAAAGATTTCCCAAGCTGCGATTAGTCACCTTTGCCTGCCAGTTAGTTTGCGGACGATGAGAGCAATTGAATTATTAATGAGGACCGAACCGTTTCCACAATGTACGCCAAATATGGCTAACAAGTTTAACATCATGGTTAGAAGTAATGGACCTAGAACACCATATAGCTAAATAGATATTATATATGTATATAAACTAGTTTTATGCCCTGTCCGCGTTGCGAGGCGCTAAACCGAATATTTCTCTACCAAGTAAAACAAAACACTATTATAGTTTTGCTAGAATAAAAACTAAAACAATGGGAAGGCTATAATTTTTAGCTAGGGCAAAACTGAAATATGTCGAGCGAGTGCAAAGCAGCTGCCTGACACAAATATAAATTATATGGAGTCAACCAATTAAATTAAACACAACCATAGTTTTGCTAAAAAATACTAAAATGATGGGAAAGCCGTAGTTTCGAACCGGGGAAAAGCATAATTTTTAACAGGGGTAAAATCATAAAAAGCTAAAACAGTAGCAAAATTATAAATTAGAACTAGGGGCAAAATTTAATTTAAAAAGGGGGAAATCGTAATTTTAAATTGAGGGTAAAATCATAACATGTCTGAGCCAATGTGGGAGTCAAGGGTAGCTGCTTGACACTGTTCCCCTTCATAGTCTTTGTAGTATACTAATTTATGCCCCGCCCGAGTTGCGGGGCGCTCGGCTAAATATTTCTCTACCAATTAAAACAAAACACTATCAAAGTTTCGCTAGAAAAAAAATGAAACCGATGAAAAGATTGTAATTTTGAACTGGGGATAAATCGTAAATTTAACTCGAGTATAATCACAATTTGTCAAAAGCTACAATGATGGCAACATTATAATTTTGAATAGGGGCAAAATCGTAAATTTGACTGTGGTAAAATCGTAATTTGCCGAAATCTTCAACGATGGTAAGACTGTAATTTTGAACTGGGGAAATCGTAATTCTAAGCTGGGGTAAAATCGTAATTTGTTCGGGCCAATGGGGAAGTGTCAGGCAGCCTGACTATTCCCCTCCATGAAATTCGTATATTAACTGGGGTCCAAATCGTAATTGTAAGCTGAGGTAAAATCATAATTTGTTCGGGTCAATGCGGAAGTGTCAGGCAGTTGTCTAGCACTATTCCCCTCCATGGATTTTGTATATTTATAAAATGAGTGCAAATAATATGAAAACGTTATAGAAATCATTTAACGTAATGATGTAATATGCTTAACTAGAGATGAATTTGGTGTCAACTAGTACTGAAAATCCTAAGAATGGGTACCGGTATCGAAAATACATGCTAAGGTACCGGTATTTAAGTGGTAAAACCGATAAATACCAGTGTCGTACCGAACCGGTATCAAAAACATCAAAATTCGGTACCAAATGTATTCGGTACCTGTACCCAACACCATTTGCTCATCCCTATGCTTAATTCAGTATGTGTAATTATTTGTCTAAGATATGTATATTAAATGTATTTATGTTTACATCAGTTCGTGTAAAATTGACGTTTGTAAAACTATTATTAAGTATTTAATATTTTTGCTCTTGATTTTTCTATTGTATATATTATTAATTATTTTTTTTAATATTTCTTTTCTCCATATTTGCTTATGGATTTTCTTACGCATTTTTTTTATTGTTTTTTGTATATTTATTTTGTTAGTTTTGCTATGGATTTTGCTACCACTATTAATAATTTATTTTTTATAAGGTAGCCACTTCGTTTCTTTTTGTCCAAGCTGCTTATTTTGCTACGGATGTGCTATGAATATTAGAAAATTATTTTTTAAATACTCTTTTAATATATATTTTTAAATGAATTTTTCTATGGATTTACTTCAGATTTTGCTATGTTAGTTTTTAAGAATTTTTGTAGATTTTGCTATCAATTTCTCTACGAACTTTATTTACTTACCGATTTTGCTACAGTTTTTTTAAACCTCGGTTAGTTAGTTTTTAAATATTTATCTCTATGATTTAGCTATGGACTTTCTACCAATTTTACTAAGTTTTTTTATTACATTTGTTTTCACAATTTTACTATCGATTTTGCTACATATTTCATTTTACTTTTTTAGTTTATTTATAAATACTTATTTTCATGGTTTTGCAACGGATTTTGCTACCGGTTTTGCTACATTATATGTTTTATATTCATTTCATCAATTTTGCTGAGTTTTGCTACGAAATTCATTTGCGACAGAAGTTCATAGCTAATCCGTAGCAAAATGTGTTCGTAGCTAACTAATAGCAAACTTTGCCACCATTTTTTCCTGTAGCAAAATTTCATAGCAAATGCCTCCTTTTGTAGTAAAAGTTATGTATATTATCAGCGCACCCTTCCACATATACACTTTTCGAATTTATTTTTTTCCATGGTTTTGCGTTCCGCTTTCAAAGTGAAGGTTCACAATAACATTTCAGCATTAATTTATTTTTTATGGTTTTATGTGCCCTCCGCCTTCATAATCTCCGCCTCCGTCGCGGTTTTCATCTTTAGTTCACCCTCAAACTCCATGCTGAAGATGATGGGGAGCAAAAAGCGGTGGTATAAAGAAAGAAATTCAGAGAGTTATCTAACAAGCTGCTTGAGCAAGGTTGATTTTGCTTAATATGATTTTGTGAGGTGGCAAAGGTAGTAGAAAGTGTTAGATATTGGTGAAGCAGGAGGTGGAAAAAGTTGATCAAAGGCGTAACGTGTGCTTCATTTTACAAATTTTACAAATCAACCCCTTGGGTTTCTAAAGTTTCGAGTTTGCTCCATTTCATATTTTAATTAAAAACGATTTTGTAGGCGCATATATTTATATACTTATCAGGTCAAATATAATACGTTTTCGTACTTATTTTATGTACGTTTCTAGCAGGTCCACGTTTTCACGTACAAGTTGTTCAGAACTGAGTGGGGTCAAATATAATAAGTTTCCATTCGATAGTATAGATTAAAGTTACAATTCTTTTCGACCCAAAGTTGATACTATATTTTATATCTATACCAGAAACTATGATTCAGCCGTGATGCTATTGAGGTAAATCAGATGCGTCAAAATGTGTGTCTTCATTGTCTAACGCATCACATAACGCTTGGACTAATTCTCTCGATGTTTGCACCGTACCCACGCCGCGACGCTCGCGAGTCTAATTTCTAGTTTTAGAGTAAAGGGCATGTTGTCTTCTTGTGGTTTAATGGGGGGGGGGGGGGGGAGAGCAAGTTGCCACCCCAATTTCCTTTCTTTTTTCTTTTTTGCACACTGCACGCTCTTCACACTTCTATCAAACAGACGTCAGATTAACCGTTTGGCTAAGGGTGAAATGACAAGATTACCCGTGCTATATTTTAACATTTAACACCATCCTAGTTCAACCCACTACCACTACCACCATCACCATTACTAAACTCACATACCGTCGTACCATCCCCCAACCATTCTCACCACCACCGTGAACCAATATCACTGACTGCCCCTCCCCCGAACCACACACTATCACAATCTACTACCCACCTCTGTTCCTACCACCATCACCCACAGAAACCACCATATTCTTTCCCCCACAACCCAACAAACCACCACCTCTTCACCATCGCACCACCGCCCCTATCCACCGCAAACACCACCATTCTAACCACCAATTGCCGCCAACACTGTCTGCCTTGACCACCAAAATCACCATACCACTCACCAACACGCAACACGTCACCACCAACCAAGTCTGTTAATATAAATCACAACAAAGAGGCTCATGTAAAAAGAAAATTGAAATAAAAGAAGCAGAGTAACATGGTTAACAAACACAAGCTTCGAGTTTGACCAGAAGATCATAGTTCGAACTCAGATGTAATAATATATAACATGTATTAAAATTGGGGGGAGATCGATGATGATGATTTGTGTATTGGAGCTCTACTTTTAATCAAAGTTCCTTCCCTTCAACATTTTCTTTGTTTATTGTGAGGAATAGTGTTAAATTACAGGGAACTTGTTAAAATGATGATGGTGAACTTGTTAAATGATCATGGTGAATTTGTTATGGTAGTGATGAAGATGATGGTGGTGGTAGGAGCAGGTGAAATAGTGGTGAGTGATGGTGGTGGTGGGGTTATAATAAAGAAGGTTGTGAAATTACAGAACTGGCCCTCAATCAAACGGTCAACCTCACGTCCATTTGACAAAAGGGTGCAGAGTGATAATTTTCAAGCACAGAGTGCAAAATAAAAAGTCTTGGGTGACAACTTGTTTGCGTCACCAAAATTGCATGAAATCGCAAGGAGACAAATTGCACTTTTCTCTTTATTTTATTTTTTTATGTTTTTTTTTGTTTTTATCTTACCCTTTTATATGTTTATGAACTTATGATTTTGTTATCTGTGGATGACTTACCATGAGGCTGTTAATGAGGGCAAACTTTGGGGAGACATGCCTATCACATGAACACCGGCAAATGGTGGCAGAAATCGATTGGCTAAGAAAACATAGGCTCAAATAAGTGCACAAATGGTTAGTTATTATGGTTCAATTGGTTTTTATAATTTGGCCAACACCTGATTGTAGTATATGGTTCCCTTTTAATTTGTTGGCGCAATAACCTTAACCTTTATTGCGTTTTTCTATCAACTTCGAAATATACATAAACACATTTTCAATAGAAATAAACATTGAGGATGGTAATTTCACTTCTAAGTAAGTATGTCCATCTCATAAATTTTAAGTTTTTGTTGTTCAAGTGGTTTCATAACCCACGTTTAAGTGTTTTGTAAAATATTGTATATGGTGTTAATTTATTGCATATGTGTATTTTGAATACTCAAAAAAATTTTGGTTGCATGTACGAATTATGGATTTATGTTTATGGCATAGATGATATGTTAATTTATAAAAATCATTTAAAATTAACATAACTTACTTTAAGCATATATGTTTTGCTAGTAAGGCATGGATATCTATGTTATTCTTTTTTTTTTCCTAATAACAGATCGATTTTCATTAGGAGTTTTGTGAAACCATTCAATTGTTAGACACCAGCTCTTCCTAGATAAGTTTGTTCGTTGTTTACATAGATTTTCTTTCATTTGTGTTTCTTTTTATTCAAATCCTTAAAAATTCTTAAAGAAATGTCAACCAAGAACATATCACTTTCAAATGAATACATATCCTTCCACTTTTGAGTCAAGGTGAGTGTCAAGGACAAAACAGTTTGGTATTTCTAGTCATAAATGGTTTGGGCTTTTAGTTTGTTTTATTTAGTATTAACTAGTAAATTTTCCCGCGTGTCGTGGCGGGTCCAAATGTAAAGTAACTCAGATTTGTATCGTCAAGACCCGAATCGTTTCTGGCAAAAGTTACGTTAAAACGTAGATAAACTAAAGATGTACATAACAAAAAGCACGGAAACGTATTATATTTGACCAGACTTATTTGGGAAAGAATTTTACATCGAACACTAACTTGAACTTATACCGACATGCACATAAAAATAAGTAAAAAATTATGTTATAAACGGTACCGCACGTTACGGTGGCGCCGAAAAGTAAAGTAATTCGAATTTATAAAGTCTGATGAAAATGTATTATATTTGACCTGACTTATTTTAAAACAAAAATTATGCAAAAACGTAGATCAACTAAACACGTACATAAAAAAAAA
The DNA here is from genome assembly GCA_947069175.1 of Scalesia atractyloides. Taxonomy (NCBI): domain Eukaryota; kingdom Viridiplantae; phylum Streptophyta; class Magnoliopsida; order Asterales; family Asteraceae; genus Scalesia; species Scalesia atractyloides. The sequence goes on along the minus strand of CAMTDV010000020.1, from coordinate 37,641,727 downwards.
ACAAAAAATATTATATTTGTGCCTACTCGTTTTCTAGGAAACGTAATCAACTTGAATTTATACCGATACATACATAAAAGTAAGCACATAAAAAATGATTATAAGGCTTTTAAAAAGTTGAAGGGTTGTAAGTCGCAATACCAAATGTTCAAAGGTAAAGGTTAAAAAAATCAAATGATAAAAGTTGAAAGGTTGTAAGTTGCAATACCAAATGTTAAAAGTTGAAGGGTTATAAGTTTCGATAACAAATGTTAAATGTTAAAATGCTAAAAGACAAAAAATGGCACACTTGATGTTATTGTATATGTAACTTGTTATTGTAACTATATTATAGTGGGTCAAGACAAATATGTATATTTATTTCTATTTGGATCGTAGGCCACATAACACTATGGGTCAGCTTGTCTAAAAGTCCACTAGGTAAACATGTGATATGTGGGGTGAGGCGTTGGTGTAAATGGCAAAGTCATTTGAGTTGTTGTTCTCCTTGAGTCAAGGGTTTGAGCCCCGTCAAAGGTGAATTGGTGTAAAAATTGTTGTTAAAAATGTGTAATATGTTAGGGGCGGACATACCTTGGGCGCAGGGGTAGCCTTCGCAACCCCTTGGCACTCCGGCGGTAGTGTAAATTTTAGAAAAAATTGACCTTTTTTGACGTTTTTTTTTCAATTTTGTTACCCCTTTTCTATAAAACGTTACCCCTACGAATCTTTTCTAGATGCGTCACTGGATACGTTGTATGGGCATGGGTTGCGATGGTTATCATACCCGATTCTCACTAAGTACGTCCTTTCATTGCGAGGTATCACCTAGTATTTAGGGGTGTCAAGAACAATCATTGTAATCAACAAGTCAATCTTAATCAAGTCGGTTTCTATTATTAGTGTTCTTATCAATTCGATTTACTACTTGTGGTGATTGTTGTTCAAGCGAATAATGAATGACATGGAAGTTTACAGGGCCGGCACGGATGGGGGCGGGGTAGGCGACCGCTCAGGCCCCATTCTCTCCATAACCATCTCTTAAAAAAAACTCTATATATTGTGTATATATAAATTTTGTTTCAAATACTTTGCTCAAAGGTGTTGACGTCTCCGTGGTTACCGTTCTAATTTCTAAATTGTTTGCGTGCTTGTCCTAGTTGGATTCTGGAAAAAAGCCCTTTTAGGCAATTTCTACCCATTTTTCCACTTGTTGATTTGGCAACTTAATTCCTTTTTATTTCCTTATTGTTATTTTTGTTTTCTTTCTATTTCAATTTTGAAGTATTGAAATAAATTATTATTTACTTTTATTTTATCTTGATTAAAATACCTGACAAGGATTCATATAAATTAACTAGTGTGTTTTCCGACGCTACGCGGCGAGAAGTCAATTAATATCGGTACAGTTTGTTCCAGTGTCAACATTTGTTACAGTTATTAAAACAGAATACTAAACAAATTAAAAATAAAGTATTGATATTCCCGAAAAGATATCGACACATATTTCACATCAATGGAAAACCATAAAATGAATGTCGGTTCCGGTACTGCAAATATTGATATTAATGTTGTTCGGGCAAAAGCATGAGAGTTCGGTATAATGTGGATACTCATATAATCAAATAAAGTTATAAATGAATTATTATTTAAAAAACAACTCATTTAAAGTCGCTATCTATCAACTCTTTCTATTCATGTATATAAAATTCTCATTCTACTTTTAAGAAAAATTATTACAATTTTCATGCACTAAAAAACAAATTTCTATTTTTACGGTAGCTAAGCATTTGATCTTTTATACATATAATAGTATATAACTAAATGATTTTTGAAATGATTTTATCCTTTTATTGGGTTATTGGATTTTAGTAATCCTAAATTTCAACTATGTCACCCCCGGATTTCCAACCTGAAATCCATACATCAGTGGGCCCGGGTGGGGAGTATCGTGACATCAGTCTATAATCATCATAGTCAATTAACACGGCACAGTGGAAGTCTTGGAGTAAAATTACTATTACAAACCGAATGTTCGAAAATACAAAATAATATACAGGCTCGTAATAGAAGATCCACAGGCGGATCATAAATTGTACATGGAAAGAATGTAAAACAGACTTTGGGCAGATTTAGGATTTGCAAGATCCTCTATCACTACCGAGCACTTCAGCCTATTTTCGTATTGTACTGCAGATTAGTCTTTTGAAACTACGTCAGCTTTCGCTGGTAAATACACACAACCGACTCGTTTTGAAAACATTTCAAAAAAATGTTTTAAGTGCGTATCAGCACAAAATCTTTTTATAACTTGGGTTAATTGACCGTCCAACCTTGTTAACAGATTTACATGTTTGTCATACATACGGGGCTCGGTACAAAGATCGAGACACAATTAACGTACACACCACTTTGGACTCACGAAGGAGTCAATTCCTCCCAACCTTGTGGGAATGCATAATTGAGTGTCTATCGGGTGTATGCCTACACCCGCGCTAAGGTCGTGGCCATTTCTATTGTAATGAGCCGAGGATATCCAGGACACGGTAGTTAACCTCCGATGTTTAAATTATCAAACAAAACTGATTAAAACAGAATATGCGGATTTACTGTCCCCGAACCGGCGTTCGATTGAATCTCATTTCCGACAAGCGGTAATAATTTACCGTAACCCAAGCCCGTATAGGGGAAATAGGTCGAGAGTATTTACCTGAGCTAGTCTTCTTTTAATTTTAATAACTCAGCCGTATTCAAAATGAACTAAGTGCAGATAGCATTTACCGGCAAGTCTCTAGTCTGGATTATGGCATAAGCTAACCAATTAAATACTAACGGTCTTATTTAAGTCATAAACTTAGACCGACTAGCGTGCTTGATCAAAACGTATGACGCTAGATTAAACGATGATTGGATAGAATGTAGTTTAATCCTAATAAGTACCTTGACTTGTATCATATGGCTAAACTATTAACATTCTGATTTTGAGATTAAAATGATAAGGTAAACCGGTTTCGGTTAATTTTCGTAAACTAGTTACTTATACTTAACCGAGCGCATATTAGCGATATCGGGTCACCGGATAAGTCATAGACAAGTTCTATATATCATTATATTTTAAATAAGTTAAGATATCAGTAGGATATCAACTTGTATGCCCGTTATGGTTTTAAAACGAAACTATGCCTCATAAGGGCATTTCGGTAATTATACATCGTATAAATGAACTTGAATATATTTGAAGTTTATAATAATAAGTATTCTGGAAAAATATTTTATTTATGATATAATATCAGTAGGATATCAATTATATGTGTAATTTACCTTTTATGACCAAACTATGCACCGAAGGGCATTTTGGTCATTTTACACATAGTTGATAAATTATTTTGGGATTCTGAGTTTATAACATGTACCTACTGTAAATATGTTTAAAATAAGTTCTAAAATCAGTAGGTAGCAAGTCTTGGTCCATTAATATGGTTAAAACCATACCATGTGCCGAAACGGCGCTTATGTCGTAAAATGACGTCTTTATGTGATGTTCACGAAAACTGATGTTAAGGTCAGATTAAAATGTTTAAAATATGTTATTTAATAGGTAAATGATTTACCTTGAAAAGATTGTTTGAAATCATTTTATAAGCCACAAGGGCTAAACTGTCATTTATCGACATAGTTTAAGGACCTGTTTAAAACTCAGTTTATAACTTGGTTTAACGTCCCAAATAATACTACTTATAATATTACATCAGTAATATTATTTTCAAGTTCATTATTATTTAAAACCTTGTTTTATGCAAAGATGGCATTTTAGTCAAAGATGGCATAATTATGGAACTTGCGCATAAACTTGGATTCTGATTATGATCATGTATATAACCTCAGAGGGTTATGCTACATTATATTATGATCATAATGCAACCTTAGATCAGTAGGTAACTAATCTAAATCGGGTCAGAATCGAAAGTCAAAGCAAAAGTCAAACTTCACGACTTTCGGTTGCGAACCGACCCTAGAAATGAAATTGACGAGCCGAACATGTTCTTACATGTTCTAATAATTATTACCAAGTTGTTTAAGTGTCAAAACGGGTTTCATAACATATATAAGATCAATTTATGATTTTTCCGAAAAATGGCATGTTTGACTTTTTAATAACTAGACTTTGACCCGTCAATTGGTCTAGCAAACGTGATCATTCAGGAGGTGCCCTTTATAGGGATTAATACCTACCTTATTAAGATCACTTAGCCATGTTTATTTCGAACAATGGCTGGACCATAATGGTCTTAACTGAAAGTCAAAGCGTTTTCCGTTAAAACGCTTGACTTTTGGCTATAAAAGCCTATAAACGAAAATGCACAAAGAAGGAACACTTACCAGTGATTCCTAGGGTGCAAAAGAACTATGTTGGATGCTCCTTTTAGCTAGGAACTTCCATGGGAGGGAGAAGAGTATGAATAAGAAAGGTGCAAGTTGGAATGAAGCACTTGAACACCTATTTATAGTTGGAGAGCTCAAAGGAGGTGAAGCCAGGTGTTTAGGGTGTAAGAAGAAGCTTACAAGGGTCCCAAGACGTGGCATAGCAGTTTGGAGAAGCCATGGTTTCGATTCAATGGTTTTGGAGCTTTGTTTGGGGACCAAGCCAAACTTTCTGCAGCAGACCTGTTCTCGCGCCCCGCGAGAGACCCAGGCCTGGTCTCTCGCGGCCCGCGACCGCCCCTTGGCCAGTTTCAAAGTTTGACTTTTTAACCCCTTAACTTATTAAAGCTTCTAAAAACCTTTTAAAAACCTTTCAGCACTTTTAACCATCTGTAGCCAATATTTGGAATACCCAGGATTATGCCCGGACATTGTCGAGCTCTCTGTTCCTTAAAATGTCACTCAGAGGTAAGAATTAACATGTTGACACTTTTAATCTCTCCATCATCCAACTTTCACATATTTACAAAATTGAACCCTCTCGTCCAACAAATGGCACGTATGAGAGTTAGGACTTCGTAAAGGATCATTCAGAGGTATTATAAGCATGTGATTCCGATGTCACTCAGAGGCCAAATTTCAAGCATGTTGACATATCAGTCACTCATAGGCTAATGATTTAAGCATATTGATATATCAGTCACTCAGAGGCTGTTATTTATGCATGTTGACATCGGACCGTCACTCAGAGGCTCAGTTGCCTTTAGTCCTCATTGGTCTTTAATAGACTATATTTAAAATACAACACGTGTCACTATCTTTTTTGGACACGATTTTACAGGGTGTTACATCCTCACCCCCTTAAAAGAAATCTCGACCTCTAGATTTTATAATAAAGATGGGGGTACTTTTGTCGCATAGTGGACTCAACCTCCCATGTATATTTGAGACCTCTAAAAGCGTCCCACTTAACCTTTACTATAGGTATCATTCTTCTTTGGAGCTTCTTAACCTGTCGATCCTCGATCGAAATTGGTTTCTCAACGAACCTTAGGTTTTCATCAATTTGCACATCTTCGTACGACATTGTTAGCGACTCATCGGCTAGACATTTCTTAAGGTTAGATATGTGGAATACATCATGAAAATTCACTAAGCTCCTCTGGCAACCTGAGCTTATAAGCTACAGTGCCGACGCATTCGACTATCTCGAATGGTGCAATATATCTCGGGCTCAACTTGCCCTTCTTTCCAAAACGCATCACACCTTTATAGGGTGATACTTTTAGCATGACTTTGTCCCCTACTTGGAACTGAAGAGGTTTACGCCTCTTGTCAGCATAGCTCTTCTGCCTATCCCTGGCAGCTTTGAGATGATCACGGATTTGCACAATCTTTTCTGTGGTCTCCAGGACAATCTCTGGTCCTGATAGTTGGGCTTCCCCAACTTCTGCCCAGCACACGGGCATTCTACACTTTCTCCCATATAAGGCCTCAAAAAGAGCTGCCTTAATGCTAGCATGATAATTGTTATTGTAGGAGAATTCTATTAGGGGTATGTGGTCATCCGAACTAACACCTAAATCAATCACACATCCCCTAAGCATATCTTCCAGTGTCTGGATAGTACGCTCACTTTGACCATCAGTCTATGGATGGTAAGTTATACTAAAATTTAATCGTGTGCCTAACGATTGTTGGAAGCTTTTCCAAAAGTGAGATGTGTATCTAGTATCTCTATCAGATACTATAGATACTGGCACACCGTGTAGGGACACAATCTTGTCCACATACAACTTAGCCAATCTGTCAAAATTATAAGTTTCCTTAATTGGCAAGAAGTGTGTTGACTTAGTCAGCCAATCCACAATGACCCAAATAGTGTCATTACCACTCTTGGTCTTAGGTAACTTGGTAATCAAGTCCATTGTTACCATTTCCCATTTCCTAGTGGGAATCTCAAGTTGTTGTAGAAGTCCTGATGGTTTCTGATGTTCGGCCTTAACTTGCAAACGTCAGACACTTAGCTACATAAGTGGCTATGGATTTCTTCAAACCCATCCACCAATAATTCTTTTTCAAGTCTTGATACATCTTATCACCACCCGGGTGAACAAAGTATCTAGAATTATGCGCTTCCTGGAGGATTAGATCTCTAAGTCCTCCATAGATCGGAACCCAAATTCTATCATTAAATCTTAGGATTCCATCCCTTCCAGGCGTTAATTGATCAACAGTTCCGCCTAATCCCTCATTAGGAATATTAGCCTCTAACAGGGCTTGTTTTTGCGCACTAATAGCTTTTTACTCAAGCTATTTCTGAGTTCAATGCTCTTGGCGTTAATCCTAATGGGTTTAACCCTTTCCTTGCGACTTAAGGTGTCAGCAACTACATTTGCCTTGCCGGGATGGTACGAATCTCGCAATCATAATCATAAGAGTTTCCATCCAACGGCGTTGTCGCGTGTTTAATTCTTTCTGATTGAACATGTGTTGGAGACTTTTATGGTCAGTGTATATAATACACTTCGTACCATACAAGTAATATTTCCATCGCTCTAGTGCAAATACCACGGCTCCCAATTCTAAATCGTGGGTGGTGTAATTTCTCTCATGCACTTTTAGCTGTCGTGATGCATAGACAATTACCTTGCCGTTTTGCATTAGCACACAACCCATGCCGGTGTGCGAAGCATCACAATAAACAACAAAATTTTCAATACCCTCAGGTAGAGATAACACAGGAGCGTTGCTCAACTTGTTTTTCAGAATCTCAAAAGATTCTTGTTGCTTTGGACCCCAATTATACTTAACATTCTAACTAGGTCAAGGTAGTTAGAGGAGTGGCTATTCTTGATAAGTTCTCAATGAAACTTCTATAATAACCAGCCAATCCTAGAAAACTACGAATCTCCAATGGGGTCTTGGGTACTTCCCAATTAAAAATGGCTTCTATTTTAGCGGGGTCTACTTGGATACCACGCTCAGTCACCATATGTCCAAGGAATTGGACTTCTCTAAGCCAAAATTTGCATTTAGAGAACTTTGCATAAAGTTTCTCTTGTCTTAGAAGCTCTAGAATGCACCAAAGATATTTCTCGTGATCAGCTTGATTACGAAAACAGATAAGTATGTCGTGTATGAAGACAATGAAAAACTTATCCAAATATGGCTTGTAGACTCTATTCATGAGATCCATGAATGCTGCTGGTGCATTGGTGAGCCCAAAAGGCATTACTAGGAATTCAAAATGACCATGAAGGCTGTCTTAGGAACATCTTCACTCCTAACCTTCAGTTGATGATATCCTGATCTCAAATCAATCTTGGAGAAATAACTAGCCCCTTGAAGTTGGTCAAATAATCGTCGATCCTGGGCAGAGGATATCTATTATTAATCGTTAACTTGTTCAGCTCTTGGTAATCGATACACATTCGCATCGAACCGTCTTTCTTCTTTACAAAGAGTATAGGAGCTCCCTAAGGCGAGGAACTAGGCTGAATAAAGCCTTTCTCTAAGAGTTTGTCTAGCTGCGTCCTTAATTCCTTCATCTCTTTGGTGCTAGCCTATATGGAGCTCTAGCTACGGGTGCTGATCCTGGTATAATATTAATCTTGAACTCCACTTGTCTATCTAGAGGTAGGCCTGGTAATTCCGCAGGGAAAACATCAGGATACTCCAAGACAACTGGTTGATCTTCAAGGTTTGGCTTAGGTTCATTGATGGTTACTTGTGCCATGTAGATAACACAACCTCTTCTCAAACACTTGGATGCCTTAAATAACGACACCTTGTTTGGCAGTCCATAGTGTGAGTCTTCGGGAATGGTGATCATTTCATCAGTTGGGGTTTTAATTTCGATGAGCTTTTTATCGCAGGCAATTTGAGTTTGGTTATGAGATAACCAATCCATGCCTAAGACAACATCGAACCCTGCCAATTTCATTGGCAAAAGAGAGATAGGGATGGAATGATTCTTAAAGGTTATAGAGCATCCATCAAGAATGGAAGACGTGGATTCTATTGTTCCATCAGCAAATTCTATCTCATAAGTTTTATCTAGATTATGGGCAGGTTTAATAGTTTACTAAACTTGTGATTAACAAAAGTTCTATCTGCACCCGAATAAAAAAGAACTCTAGCATAAATATCAGTAATGGGGAAAGTACCTGTTATGACATTGTCGTTATTAACAGCTTCTCTTGCATTTATATGAAAGGCACGGGCATCCCCTTCTTGGCCTCTCTAGGCTTTGCATCACTACTTTTGGGTTTCTTGGGGCAATTGTACGTTATATGCCCTTTTTTCATTGCAGTTGTAGCAAACTGCATCCTTAATATCCTTGCAATCTAAGGTCTTATGCCCTCTTCTTTTGCAGATACCACAGGGTTTGGTTTGTAGATTTATACTACACTATCCCCAATGCCTATATTTACAATTCTTGCACAGGGGTTTGTCATTAGACGCGTGCTGGTTCTTCTTGAACCCAAAATTTCCTCTCTTTTTAAATCTTTGGGAGTTATTATCCTCCCGTTTCCTCTTTCTGTCAGTTTCAGTCCTAACTGACCTTTGTCTTACTAAATCAAGGGTGAGGGAAAGAGATAGGTCTACAGCGGACCTATAGGTACTAGGCTGAGCAGCCTTTACCATGCCCTTTATTTCGGTCGCTAACCCATTTATAAAACGCACAATGCGTTTAGATTCGGGGGTGATCAAATAGGAAACTAACCTAGATAGGGAATTGAAATCGGAGACATACTTCCGACAGTCTAGGTTTTTCATTGAAAGAGACAAAAAGTCTGTCTCTATTTTCTCCACCTCATGGGGTGGGCAATAGGTTTCCTTAACAAGATCCATAAACTTGGACCATCCCAGATTATACAGGTATATTTTACCTATTGACTGAATCATGGCCTTCCACCATGTTAGGGCATCGCCCTTAAAGGACTGTGACACATACTTAACCACATCCTTTTCAGCACAACTGCTGATGTCTACGATGGTCTCCATCTCGTCCAGCCACTTTAGGGCTTCTACAGCTCCTTTTTCCCCATTAAAATCTTGGGGCTTACAGGAGACGAAGTATTTGTGGGTACACCCTTCCTTAGATGAATGGGACCTATTAGCAAAGTCTACCTTCCTTGGTTCACTCTTTGCATTTGAAGAGTGAACAGAGCTCTCTTTATGAGCTGAGGATGGGGTAATTGATAATGGTTTAGAGCGAGAAGCACTCAACTCTCTTAACTTCTCTATGGCCTTACCAATGGCCTTTTCCACAGCCGCATCAATGCGCGCTTGGAAGTCATTATTATCTATGGCTACATTTTCGGAGTCCTTAGAGTTGATGTTCCGATGGCTACTTTGTGCCTCATTAGAATTAGCCATTCTTCAAGTCTTGGGTTCTATATACCAAATAAAATTTCTCTTAGCCATGGTACAACAACCATATCGGCTTTCAACATTGGATATAACAATCCATTTCCTATACTAGTGTGAATAACATCACAACTCTTAGGCTTAGCATAATTATTTTTGGCATAGGTCTTAATAGGACCATCATAGGCAAATTACAATTTGGACGTAGTCCATATATTACTGGACAGTGGATCGCAATGTTACAACTGTCATTGTCATAATTGACAATTATATAGCTCATAGGCTTGTCCCTAATGGACATAATAATTGGCACATTGGCCGGTCACATTAGATATAATATATATATATATGGCATATCAGCCTGTCATATTGGACATAAATTGGGCACATTGGCCTACATCATATCAGATGTATATGGCATATCAGCCTGTCCTTCAGACATAAATTGGGCACATTGGCCTACATCATATCAGATGTATATGGCATATCAGCCTGTCCCTTTGGACATAAATTGGGCACATTGGCCTACATCATATCAGATGTATATGGCATATCAGCCTGTCCCAATTGACATAAATTGGGCACATTGGCCTACCTCATATCAGATGCATATGGCATATCAGCCTGGCACATTGGCCTGACGGCTTAGTGTGGTTCCTCAAGCCACACTACCAAGAGTATGAACATTCTTTAATGTTACATAAGAGTACCTTAATGATTGATTAATGGTCCCGGTCACCTTCGACCTTAACGACCTTGGAGGTTTGGACCTAGTCCCTTACCTCTGGATAGAAGGATAACTTCCCTTAACTATCCTGATAGAAGACCTCTTCGTACTTAACTATCATTTCTTGGCCAATGTGTAGTCTATGCTACGTGGCACAATCAAATCTATTAAGGTGTTTTGGAGTTACATAGCAGAGCATAAATTTCGAATAAAATCAAGACGCTCGTTTATCAAAAGGATGAATACATATATATAATTCCAAAATACTTCATTAAATTTCCATAAGAAATTACAATACTAGAAAATGAAATAAACTGTCCATGCAAGGACTCTAAAGAAATAAAAATGTCCACGCTGGGACTAAAGAAACAACAATGTCCTCGCAGGGCCTATATATTTATTAGAAGAGACTTCACTCGTCCTTCTTTCCCTTGACCAAGGTACACAACTCTTTGCATACATTGTAGCATTCAATACTTTTTCATATCCCATTCTTTGAAAGCAACCTTTCATAAATTTATCGTCAAATGTATCTGGATCTTCTAGAGCATCTATGAAGCCTTAGAATTTTTCTGATCAATGCCTATGTAACTACCACCTTTGTTTTTGAACTTTATAATGTATTCTGGTGGATCTAATTGACATTCAACTTTAGCATTCTTCAAGAAATCTCTGATTTGAGATTCATAAGGCACTCTAACTTCTGTGATGGCCGTGTGAACATGTTTTGCCTTCTTATCATTTTCATCTCGTAATGCAATGATGTTGTGCTTTGTATCCTTATCCTTCGGTTGAATTGGTCTCACCATTTTCTGCAAAAACAAAAATACCACACATAAATCCGACAATGTATAAACAAATTGAACATTTAAATATATTTTTCCAAAACCGTTCACACTCAAGACTCATTTGTGCACATGACTAGTTTAAAAATTGTTCACACGCAAGACTCATCCATGCGTACGACTAGTTTTGTGTTGGTATCCCTGATACGTATAACTCGGTTGACCATCAAAATTGTAGACCCATTTGGGCTGCATACTGAGTACTGGCCATGAAACCTATCTAATCTACACAAATGACCACTTTACCCTAGAGTCATTAAACCTACAATCTAACCTATTTGGCATAAACATGACCCACTTGACATAAACATGACCCATGTGAAACCGAAGTTGGGTCAAACTAACTATTGTTTATAAAACAACCATCCAAAATTAGTAACATAACATATATATTGATAATAATAGTAACATAAACATATATGGCAATACACATCAATATGTTAAATACACAATTGATCATAGAATATCACCAAAATATCTAATATTAATTACCAAAAGATTGCCACTTTAAATGACATTTATATATATATATATATATGCATAATTATAAAGAGATGCATGTTCAAATAATATTCATTAATGTTTTCATTACACTGCATCCAAATACCAACAACCCATCTCATGACCTAGCATCTGAAATCAAATCCTCATCAACTAGGTCAGGGACAAAGCCATCAGTCCATGTGGTATCACCACCTGAACCTTGTGAGTGGTCGCACCAGTAAAGTCCACACTTGGGGCAAGGGCCGTCATACTCCAGGCACAACTTCAGGACCCTTTAGTAGACTCTAAACTTATTGGAATACCCAGACCGTCAAGCATTCGGTCTATCTGTAGACTACATAACATCTTAGTGGTGACATAGTCCACATAATTCACAGGATGTCCCCTCTGATGGGAGTTAAATGTGAAATACCTCTGCTCATTTTATCCTAAAATGCATAAATAACAAATATTAATATTTAGCTTCAATATTGCAACTCATTGAAGATATTAATGTAACTTACCATAGTCTCTGGAGCTTCTTCATCGGCTAATTGGATTATCTAGCCCATGATCACCGATCGAATTTTTTTTGCAACGGAGAAAATTAATGTATGATAACCGTAATAGTAGCTTGGGAAGACATAATTCTAATCGTAGAGATTTATATAAACTAGGGAAATGTGTGACCGTTGCTAGGGAAGACGAACTGCCCTAGTTCAACTTGGCGAGGAGGTGGAAATGATAGGTCACACATTAAAATGTGACTTACCGTGACCAACTATGGTATTTGTTTTTGATTTCATACGTGGCTAAACGTGGGAAATGGTCAAGGTAAAGCGTGCTTGTGTGGCTAAAGGTAGTAAATACCCTAGTGCGATGAGATTCTCCAACTTTCCATGTTTAGCCACATATAAATCAAACAAATACCATAGCAGTTGGTCACACATAAGTGGCCATATGTATTATCTTTTAGCCACAACAAATGGCCACACTTTTCTACTATGGCTAGTGATTGTCATATTTTTTATTAAACGTGTGACTAAAGGTTAGAAGAGATGTGTTTTCGTCACATGAATCAAGAAATCAAACTAACTAAGTGGTAATAGTTTACATTTGGCCACACTATTCTAGTTATGGCTAGTAAATGTCATAGTTTTTTTTCTAAAAAAGTGGTTAAAGGTCTTGATCTGTTATACAATGGCCATATTAGTAATAAAATGTGTGCTTAAAGGTTTTAAGTTGTTATACAATGGTCATATTAGTAAAAAAATGTGTCTAAAGGTTTTAGGTTGTAATACAAAGGTCACATTATAATAAAATGTGTGGCTAAAAGTTTTTTAAAATATTTTAAATGACCTTTAGCCACACATTTATTCAGCACAGTTTTTGGAAAATTGTGGTCGTAGCCTAAGCCTAGTTTTGATGTAGTGTTGTGCCTAAAGATTGGTAGGTTTGTTGTGTATATATGAGCTGCACCTACGGCTTAAACTTGTAACTGTGATATATGGATATGATGGTGTCTTGCGTTTGGCTTGGCATTTTTTTGATTAAGTTGTTTAGGCATTTTTTGTCGTATTGCATAAGGCATATTGCATAAGGCGTATTGCATATGTTGTTAATTGATTAGATATAAATATAAAGAGGTTATGATGTGTAAAATCTAGGTTTTGTAAACTAAAATGGCTTATACAAGCAACCAGTTAACCCAAGATTTCTAAGCCTACAATATCGATTTTACAATTATGTTTTTCTTATTAATTTTTGGTAGAAATTTTGTACCCTTTTACGTCTACTTGCATTTTTTTTGGTTTATTATGTATATTCGGGTTGGCGATGATAAATAGGTTATTAAGAAATTTTATGGCTGAACGTGAATTAAAAAAGCGTACCATCACAGTGATGTAAACGAGCCTTTGTTGAGTGGTGTTACACTTTTTGTTCATTCTTATTGTCGTTATTTGGTAAAAAAAGTAATGGTAACTAATTTGTATGTGAATATATAGGTTTATAATATTATATTCTAACGACGACATTAGCGTCTTTGAACAGCTTAAACATGTTCTTGAGGATGTGGTAGAGTCAGACCGTAGAATAACCGCTAAGCTCATCGGGTTAACCGAAAGGGTAAGCAAAATTCATGAAAAACAAGAAGAACTACAAGTTGCGATCGACGTGCTTTATGCGTGTCATGTTCAACCTAATCATGTAGATAAAAATTAGTAGGTTTAGATATGTTACTACCTTAAAACAGGTCATAAATTTTGGATTTTTTTATTCACAATCAAGGTTGTTATATATTTTGTTTTGTTTAAGTTTTGTTACTTTGTTTTAAAATTGTGTTTTATGCTAACAAGTAAATGTCGCATCCCAGGCTTGGGTCAGGTTCATGAAACACCTTTGTCATTTTGAAAGTTTAATATGCTAACAAAATAGGTTTTTTTCGTAATTTAACATATTAAATATCCTCCAAAAAAAACTTTCAAAATGACAAAGGTGTTCCATGTGAACATGACCCAAGCCTGGAATAAAAATTACGGGTTACCAAACTTGCGTGACCAGCCCATTTTACCCCTTCAAATAACATTAACACCATTTTCATCATGTAAACATCACTGGGTTGTAAAAACACCTACTGGAACAACCAAGAGTAGACAAGTGATTTATCATTTTCATCATGTAAACGTGCCCGGGTTGTAAAAAAACTACTGGAAAACAGTGATTTATCTTAACAGTATTTGTATAAAAAGATCCAACATCAAACATTTCGACAACAATCTCCAAGAATTCTTGCCAAACATGAAAATCTGGAGCCCCATTACTTGTTCTAGTTTCCACCATAGTTTCAAACCGAGCTTGTTAGGATCCAAATATGAATCTGCGTTGAACCTAGCAGACATGCTTTTGTTTTTGTTCTCGGTTTCAATATGGTCTAAGAGCGGATCTTGCTCATGGTTGGCACCCAATGATAAGAAGTTGACTCGACCCGAAGTAGTTCTTCGTTTGTTATAACTAGTACTTTACTCGTCTAGTGAACGGGAACACTAACGTCATAATGTCCGCACTACATCAATTATATTGGAAACAAAAATCATTTTGCTTAAATAAAAATGAAAATTACAATGACAAACTTCTAAATTATCAAGAGGTGGTGCTGTATTGAAACAATAGAAGAAATCTGGTCAAGAGTTTCTTTGTATGTGTTTGCAAAATGAGTAACATTAAAAACAATATTATTGGGAAACCATTTTGAACACTAGTGACACCAGGAAGTCACAAAAAACAGTCCTACATGTAATTTAAACTTAGAATACCACAGTTTAGTTATCAGACATGGTAATTTTGACCCATCCAATAAAAATGAAAATATTGACCTGTTCACGAAAAATATATGTTTGACTCAACAAAAAATTGACCCCTTCACTAAAAATAATATGTTTTGATCCGTTGACTAAAAACAACAATTTCTACCTATTTATTAAATTGGTAATTTTGACCTGATCACTAAAAGTGATGAGTTAGACCCTGTTGGTGCATTTTGTGTCTGTAGCTTAGATTTTGTTTATCCATTTTGTTTGTAAGTTGTGTAATCTGTGACATCCTCGTGTCACATATTAACAACATCAGTTAGAATATGTTATATATATATATATATATATATATATCGAAATAGAGGTCAAGTCTTGTAAGGTATCGAAATCGCTTTTGTTTAATGGTCTGGATACCGAAATAGACAAGGATGTCTATTTTATACATTTTTGGTCTATTTCGATACTGTCTTACTTATTTTGATGTATTTCGTGGTTATAGGTTTATTTTGATATAATGTCTGCTGGTATGTGCTATAAATACCGGCAGATCCACTCCTTTTCAGTAGAGAGCACACTCAGAGAGTAGGAGAGCATTTTGTTGAACTTTGTACTGTTGCTCTACTGAAAACAATACAAGTGAATGTTTTGAAGTGATATCTTTATTGTATTGATAGTGTTCTTGCTTTGATTTGCATACAAACTTGGATTCCGCACTTGTTTATGTGTTCACCAACAAGGAATAGGTTATTATTGATCTATTTTAGGGACCTACAAGTTGTATCAGAGCTTTGGCTCTTTTCCTACAAGTGAATGTTTTGAAGTGATATCCTTATTGTATTGATAGTCTTCTTGCTTTGATTTGCATACAAACTTGGATTCCACACTTGTTTATGTGTTCACCAATAAGGAATATGTTATCTTTGATCTATTTCAGGGACCTACAAGTGGTATCAGAGCTTTGTCTCTTATCCTTGTTGAAAAATCAAGCATATTTGAGAGTTTTGAGTGGTTTTTGTGTGTTTTTGAAGGATTCTTAGACAAAAACTGAAAACTCACCTTTTTGGATAATTTTATGGACTAAAACTAACTAAAATGGTGTTTATTTGTTGATAATTTTTTGTTAAAACTTGTTAAAACAGTGAAACATCATCAAAAACCTAAATTTTAGTAAGTTTTAGAGTTTGAAATTTGAATTCAATATTTTTCGGTGACAATTTTGGCTGTAACTCTTGTCGGAATAGTACTTTCCGATGAAATGATTTTATTGGTTGACCTGCAAAAATCCTTGTGGAGCAGAAGTACCTTTTGTCTCCTGCATATCTCAGTTCCTGTCCTAGCTATTTCGATACCGTCTATCGAAATAGCTATTTTGTTTTTACTTTGTCTATTTTGATTTTGATACCTAATATTAACTAAATATATATTGAAACATAAAACATCAATTTTGAAACACACATATATTTCAATCCCAAGTTCTCAAAGTGTGTTTCGATAATACCATCCTTATTTCGATATCACTACTGTTTCGATACCCTTTCTCACCTTTGTTACCACAATGAGTTCAAAGTAGCTTCTTAAGTTCTTAGTCCTTAATCAAAATGAATACCAATCCTTGGGTTTGGATTCAAGAATCAAGCACAAGTAATAATTCACCACAAGATAGTTCCGCAACGTCATGGGTTAAATCTCTCATGCCTTTATAAACCGCAATGATCCGCGAATCAATGGGCATTAGTCGCAAACCAAAATCATGGTTTACAAAACCATCTCATGAGTGAAAATGAAACTGGGAGTAACAACTGACCACCAAAACTCATGCATATAAATGATTACCCGGGTTGGGCAAGAAGATTTCATACTTATATTATTGGTCAAAATACTGAAATGTGGACATGTTTACCACCCGATACAACAAAGCCCTTGAGGAAGCTGGATTAGATCCTGCTACGTTGGCCTTAATGACAGAACAGGAAAATAAAGGTTATGATCTAGAAAAGAAAGCATTTGCCATTCTTACACAGTCACTGAACAAAGACATTATCATCAGTTTGTGTATTGCACCACCACCAAAGGCTTGTGGGATACGTTAAAGGCAAGAGGAGAAGGGAATGCGTCAGCTCACAAACTCAGGCAAGATCTACTCAAGAAAGAATTTGATGGATTCATGTTCATGGAAAATGAGTCACTTGGAGACATGTCTACAAGGTATTATCATCTGCTTAATGAGTTGTTCTCATATGCCGTGAGAGTGATACCACGAGAAATTACTACAAAGTTTGCTGATACCTTACCACCAATGTGGAGCAGATTTTTAGAGATTCTAAAGTTTATTGGTATTCTAGATACCACCAACATTTATGAATTTATTGAGATGTTGGAGAATAAGAATGTCGAGGAGATTAGAAAGGTGAAAAGAATACCCGTTCAACAGAATCCAGAGGTGTACTTTGGAAATTGTGGTGGAATCAACAATACGCCTAAACCTGCTCAATTTGCCAAACCACAAACCGCCTTTGTATCAAATTCCAATCCTTTTATACTGCACCAACATACTGTAGCACCTGAGTCAAATTCTCAAGCCTATGTTCCACCACCCTTTCTCGATCCAAAGCAGTTAGACCAACAGGCTTGTTATGGCAACAATTCATCAACTTTCAATGTTGGCCAAACCGCTATCCCATACACCGTTCATCCTGATACCTCAAGTTTCTCTAAAGTTAGTGTCGAAGTTACCAAGGAACATATGGAACTTTTAAACACTTTGGTTAGTGCTTACTGCGGGTTGGTGGCGAGTCAAATTGGTAACATCAACCTGACAGAGGAAGATTATGATAGACAAGGATGAAATGGAGTTGATGGATGTTAAATGAGTGTTTGCTAGTGCGGTTCGATGGGCAAAAGACTTTATGGAAAGAACGGTAGAAAAAGCTTGGAGATCAAGAAAGACATGAAGTATGGTGTTGATAAGCAGGCCGTCAGATGTTTCAACTATGGAGAAAGAGGACACTTCAAGCGTGAATGCAAAAACCACCTCAGTATCGCAACCAAAACCCTTTCAGAAATTGAACCAACCAGTCAAACCAGAATTCTAACCATAACTCAACCAACAATACTGAACGTGCAATGGTACCTGTTGGTAAATCCCAATCAAGCTGGATCTTCTAACGCAAACAATACAAGAGCCTTAATTGTTCAAGCGGATGAGAATTGTGACTGGTTTGTGCAACTAGGTGGAGGAGGTCAGGGTGGAACAGCCTATTATGCTAAAGTAATCAAACATATCAAGCATGTTCAAAATGGTGATTTGTCGGAAGATAAAGGAAGTTCTGGGTACAATGATATTTCAGATGAAGAAAGCTCAAGTACGAGTGAGGATGGTATTGAAGTAGTGTCTAAAGAAACCATCGATGAAGACATTGAGAAATTGTTAAGTGACGTGCAAAGCAAGCGATCAATTTTGGTAGAGAAAGAAGCGGTTGGATCTGATGACGGATACTTTTCTCATCACTTTGCATTCATGGCGAATGCTGGCGGCCAATCAAGTCAGGTATGCTCTGATAAACCAACATATGTTACTTGTGACAAATGTGTTGAGTTAGGTGCTAAGTTGTCTGAATTGGAGAGAAAATATGCCTTGAAATTCATCCACAATCAAAATTTGATCATGGATCCTTCTAAAAGCACCGAGGCAAATATGTTTCTTAAGAAAAATGAAAAGGAGTTCAAAAATGTAATTGAAACTTTAAAGAAAGATCTTTCTGAAATAAAAAAAAAACTGTTTCAAGAAAACAATTCGCGATTAACAATTACATTGACATGCTCATGGAAACAAGGAAAGAATTGGCATGTGCAAAGTGTGAAAATGAGGTGATCCAGCTTAAATTAGATAGCTATTCAAACTCTCAGTATGTGCTAGATCACATCATTAAGATACAAAAAAAGAAAGAGGATGTCACTTACATCGGGTATAAGAAGTGTCCTCCCCCAGTCAGACACAATTATACCGAGATTCCTGTTAAGGAGGATAAACCTCACTTTGAGCCTTCGGTTCCACTAAACATAGAGGAATTTGTAGCTGGACGGATTCCAAAAGGACGTATCCTCCTATTAGGCACAATCAGTTGATAATGCTGAGGATCCGACCACTACACAGAATTAGGATCCTCTAGTAATTGTGGAGGATCTTGATTCAATGATGAATCTGAAAATGGTAAACTGGTGCAGTCTGATGCGGTGACTAAAGAGGAGAATATACCTCTTGAGAATTTCATTTTGTGTGATCATCCAGTTAAACCTGCTAAGACAGTTCTGGCTGAGTCAACTTTTTTGCAAAGTGCAGAAGATGTGAATGTGTTGTATACTCTAATTGGTGATGATCGCGTATATTCAAACAAATATTTTCTAATTAAGAACGTGTTGGTGCGTATTTATGACAACAGCTTAGATTTGGTCTTTGGATATCTTGTAATTAGTAAAATGATAAATGGTTAGCGGGTTTAGTTTTGTAATAGTGAATTAGAAGTAATTGGGCTAATCTGGACACTCAATAGAACATGGTTGGCAAATTGGGCATTAGACCCATTAGCAGTCCATGTAGGAAAATCCTAGCCCAGTTGCATAACCTATCTCTATAAAGGGAGGTTTGCATTAGGGTTTGGGTTGCTCAGTTGCTGGTTCTGCTGATAGTGTTTGTTGATTTAGTTGTTCAGAGTTAGTTGAGAGAAGAGTCTTGAATTGATTGTAAACACTTTGTGTTGATAATCCATAGAAGACAGTTTGAAAGGAATTGTGTTCGTGTTCTTGTTCTTGTTTCTGGGAAATCTGATCTAGTGGATTCCACACTCTAGATTATATAGACGATCCTGTCAAGATCCATACGGACTAGGGGCCTATAATTGGTATCAGAGCAGTCGGCTCTTCATTTTGCTCGGTTCAGAACCCGTAATAGCAGAAAAAGTTGGGGTTTTGGACGTTTTGGAGGCTGTTTTGAATTTTGTGACGGCTGAATTAGTGTTTGGCGGCTGTTTTAGGGTTTCTGCAGTGATTTCGGATTAACAGCAGGCATTTCGGATTGAAGAAAGGCATCTCGGATAAAAAAGCTGAAGCATTTCGGATTGCAGACTTAAATTTCGGATAAAAAATCTGCATTTCGGATCATCAGACTTGCAATTCGGATCTGGAAAACTTGCATTTCGGATCAGAACAGTGCATTCCGGATTTCATCTCGGATCATTATTCCGAATCACCACTTTGGATTAGCAATTCGGATTACTCTTCCGGATTTCTATCTCGGATTGATTATCCGAGTTACTATTCCAGATTTGACACTGTTCCAAGTTATACACAAAAAGGTGGAAAGTTAACCAGCTGACGTAACCGGAGTTAAACGTTTTCTGACATAGAATTTGATCCACAAACAATCTTGACAAACCGGTTGCACGGTTAGGCTCGTGTGATTTTTACAAAAAAATTCCAAAAAATCATAATCGGACAATACACATCATTAGAATCATATTATCAAGACGAGTCTAACAGTATAATTTGGTAACCACTCATTTCGGACAAGTTTTAATGTTTTTAACGAGCCGGTTCGGTAAAAATGTCGAATATGTCTAACCTAAATGAGCTGTTAAGAATGGAACACGAGGCTGGCACCACAAACAAACCTCCAAAGATGCTGAAGGTAGAGGACTATCTTACTTGGAAGGATAGGTTTCAATCGTTTATTGAAATCAGGACATACGGATGTGGATCTGTATTCAAGATGGGTATGCTAACCCCACTCATGACTTTGAGGGCAGACAACGTGTCACTGATTATGTGAAAATGTCTGAAGCTGAAAAGAGAATGTATGAGTCTGAGAAGAAAGCCTTAGCTGCTATAAAGATGTCGTTACCTGATGGCATCAAACATACATTCAAGCGTTATACTACATCGGAGGAGATGTGGGATGCCCTAGAGAAGAGGTATGAGGGCAATACCGATATGAAGAAAAACAAGGTTGATATGCTAAAGAAATAGTTTGCTGTGTTCAAAGGAATGAGAAATGAATCCCTTGAAGATATTATCACAGATATTATCATCTGATGTTAGAAATGGATAATTATGACATAGAGGGATACACGGATGTGGAGATAAAGGACAAGTTGCTGGATGCTTTACCTGCAAAGTGGGCTATATATACTTTGATGATAAAAGGTGAAGCTGATTATGAAAAGAAAGACTTGGAAGAGGTTGTTGGGAAATTGAGAGCAAGGATTTATAAAGGTCTTACACATTCATCTTCCAATATGAAGAAGATCCAGGGATTTATAAAGGTCTTACAACCTCAATATGAAGAAGAAGGAGACTGGATATGATTAGGTTCAAGATCCAGGGATTTATAAAGGTCTTACACATTCATCTTCCAACAATTCTTCTAGTGATACTGCAACTGCATTTCTCTCATGTGAGAATAAGCAGATCGTGACAAATGCTGAGGGTGAAGTATGTTTTGTTGCTGCTTCAGGAGGCTCGTCAGGGGCTAAGAGACAACAATCAAGTAATAGTAAAAGCAGTTCTAAGTCTATGCCTCTGAGTGTCAAAAGTGTTGAAGATCACCTGGCATTGCTTGCTTCTTTCGTTGCTTCCTATGAGAACTACACTCAGGGAAGAATATCTGATCCTGCTATGCTTGATGAGGATTAGATCAGACTGACCCTGATGACCTGGAGGAGATGGATTTACAATGGCAGATGGCCATGATATCTATAAGAGTAAAGAGGTTCATGAACAGAACAGGCAGGAAGTTCGTTGGAAAGAGTGTGGGCTTTGACAAGTCAAAAGTGAAGTGTTACAATTGTCATAACTATGAACATTTTGCTAGAGAATGTCAAAGACCAAAAACTGAATCTTGTTCTAATTCATCCTTTCAAGATTCTCCTGGTCATGGTTCAAGCAACAGGAATGCGTCAACCAACACTGATCAAAGGCCCTGATCTCCACTGCTAGAGAGGGTTCTTATGATTGGAGTGTTCATCTGGAGAGTGATAACAATGCTGCACAAGCATTCATGGCTGAGGTAGCTCCAGTTGTTGATGAAGAAGTGAAAGTTGATGCTGAGGGAGACCAAGAGAAGGTAGCTGAGAAAGCTGATGGAGAACAAAATTCTACAGAGAAGAAGATGGCTGTTGATTTTGATATTTTCATGGCTGATCTAAGCAAATCAACAGGCGAGGTATGTTCTAACTCTGGTAGTTCTGTTTGTTTGAAGTGTCGTGAACTGCAAAGTGAAGTTGGCACATTAACGAAGCAAAACCAAAGTTTGGTTAATGAGCTCACAAACTTAAAAGAATCAAACTTTTTCGTAAAACGAAATGAGACATTATATTTGAAGAAAATTAAAAGTTATGAAGAAGAAATAAATAATCTAACCTGTAAGCTAAACGAAAAACTTCAAGTTATTGACTTAGCTCATGATACGATGAGTGAGAAAATAAAAGAGGTTTCTGAAAAATGCAAAGAGTTGTCGGAAGCACAACTTAAAATTTGTGAACTTGAAAAGAAATTAAATCAATTCAGAGATTCTTCTTTTGTCATGAAACACATGATTAATGGCTTGAAGAAGAGTAATGACAAGACATGTGTGGGTTTCAAAGGTTTGAATGAAGTTCCACCACCTCTTGGTCATGACTATTCTTTCTTGCCAGATGAAGAAGAGCTTACAAACTTTGTGTCAACTACACCTGGTAGTTCCACATCAGGGGATGTTGATGGTTCTGAGAATGTCAAGAAGGATAATAAAAGGGAACCAGTTCTGAAAACAAAGAATACACACCCTAAGAATCAAAACCAATTCCTTGTTAAAAAGGTTGATTTTGTTAAATGGAGTGATATGAAAGAAGAGGTCACTATTATTACTAAAGAGTCTAATGTGCAGTTTACTAAACATAAAAACAAAGAAAAATCAGAAGTTAAGCAAACTAAATAAGATCCTTCTAAGGCATCATCTTCATCATCACTGTCACCTGATGAAACTAAGCAAGAGGCTTCAATTAAGAAGTCTTCGGCTAGAAAATCATGCTTCAAATATCATGAAAAGGGACATGTTGCTAGCTGTTGTCCTAACAAAAAGAGTGAAGCACAAGTAAGTGAGAGATAAAGAAAAAAATCACCAGAGAAAAATGGTGATGGTGAGAAGAAGGTTAACTCACCAAAGATATCTGCTACCAGGCAACAGAGTGTTGCTGTGGGTGTAGATAAGGCTGAAAAAAGAACTCACCAAGTTCCTCGTTTTCAAAGAAATCAACAAAGATTTCAGCCTGAATCTACATCAGGCAGATATGAAAGACCTAGAAGTAGTTCACCACGAATGAATAACTGTAACACTGTGTAAAATCGTGTCCAATAGTATAGTGACACATGTTGTATTTTAAATATGGTTTGTTAAAGATCAATAAGGACTAAAGGCATCAACATGCTCAAACTGAGCCTCTAAGTGACGGTCCGATGTCAAAATGCATAAAT
The DNA here is from genome assembly GCA_947069175.1 of Scalesia atractyloides. Classification (NCBI taxonomy): domain Eukaryota; kingdom Viridiplantae; phylum Streptophyta; class Magnoliopsida; order Asterales; family Asteraceae; genus Scalesia; species Scalesia atractyloides. The sequence continues at coordinate 37,618,079 of CAMTDV010000020.1, read as the reverse complement.
AACAGCCTCTGAGTGACTGATATGTCAATATTCTTAAATCATTAGCCTCTTAGTGACTGATATGTCAACATGCTTAAAGCTTGGCCTCTAAGTGACTGATATGTCAACATGCCCAGCCTCTGAGTGACATTGGAAACAACATGCTTATAATAAGCCTCTGAGTGATCCTTTATGAAGTCCTAACTCCCATACGTGCCATTTGTTGGACGAGAGGGTTCAATTTTGTAAATATGTGAAAGTTGGATATTGGAGGGATTAAAAGTGTCAACATGTTAATTCTTACCTCTGAGTGACCTTTTAACGAACCGAGAGCTCGACAATGTCCGGGCATAATCCCGGTATGCCAAGTATTGGCTACGGAGGGCTAAAAGTGACAAACAGGTGTTTTAAAAGGTTTTTAGAAGCTTTTTAAAGTTAAGGGGCTAAAGTGTCAAGCTTTGAAACTGGCCAAGGGGCGGTTGCGGGCCGTGAGAGACCAGGCCTGGGTCTCTCGCGGGGTGCGACAATGCCTCTGCTGCTGAAAGTTTGTTTGGCAGCCAAGCAAAACTCCACAAAACCATTAATTTGAAACTATGGACTTGTTATCAGCTATGCTACGTTTTGGGACTCTTGTAAGCTTCCTCTTACACCCCTAAACACCTGGCTTTCCTTTGAGCTCTCCAACTATAAATAGGTGCTTAAGTTCACCATTCCAACTTGCACCTTTCTCATTTATTCACTCTTCTCCCTCCTACTGGAAGTTCCTAGCTAAAAGGAGCATCCAACATAGTTTTTTGCACCCTAGGAATCACTGGTAAGTGTTCCTTCCTTGTGCATTTTCGTTTATAGGCTTTTATAGCCAAAAGTCAAGCGTTTTTTGAAAAACGCTTTGACTTTCGGTTAAGACCATTATGGTCCAGCCATTGTTTGACATGAACATGGCTAAGTGATCGTAATAAGGTAGGTGTTAATCCCTATAAAGGGCACCTCCTGAAGATCACGTTTGCTAGACCAATTGACGGGTCAAAGTTAAGTTATTAAAAAGTCAAACAAGCCATTTTTCAAAAAAATCATAAATTTATCTTATATATGTTATGAAACCTGTTTTGACACTTAAACAACTTGGTAATAATTATTAGAACATGTATAAACATGTTCGACTCGTCAATTTCAGTTCTAGGGTCGGTTCGCAGCCGAAAGTCGCGAAGTTTGACTTCTGCTTTGACTTTCGATTCTGACCCGATTTAGATTAGTTAGATACTGATCTAAAGTTGCATTATGAGCATAATATAATTTAGCATAACCTACTGAGGTTATATTACATGATCATAATCAGAATCTAAGTTTATGCGCAAGTTCCATAATTATGCAATTCTTGACTAAAATGCCCTTTTTGTATAAAATAAGGTTTTAAATGGTATTGAAATTGAAAATGAGTTTCTATTGATGTAATATTACAAGTAGGATTATTTAGGATATTAAACTAAGTTATAAACTGAGTTTTCAAGCAAGTCCTTAAACTATGTCGATAAATGACGGTTTTAGCCCTTGTGGCTCATAAAATGATTTTAAATCAATCTTTTCAAGGTAAATCATTTACCTACTGATATGTTATATTAACATATTTTAAACATTTTAATCTGACCCTAATGTCAGTTTTCATTAAACATTGCATAAAGACGCCATTTTACGACATAAGCGTCGTATCGGCACATAGTATGGTTTTAAACCTATATTATTGACCAAAACTTGATACCTACTGATTTTAAAACTCATTTTAAATATATTTACAGTAGGTATATGTTATAAACTTAGAATCCAAATAATTTATAAACCATGTGTAAAATGACCAAAATGCCCCTTCGGTGCATAGTTTGGTCATAAAAGGTAAATTACACACATAATTGATATCCTACTGATATTATGTCATAAATAAAATATTTTTCCAGAATAATCATGATTATGAACTTAAAATATGTTTAAGTTCCTTTTATACGGTATATAATTACGAAATGCCCTTATGAGGCATAGTTTCGTTTTAAAACCATAACGGGCATAGAGTTGATATCCTACTGATATCTTAACTTATTTAGAATGTAATGGGATATAGAACTTGTCCATGACTTATCCGGTTACCCGATATCGCTAATATGCGCACGGTTAAGTATATGTAACTATTTTACGAAAATTAATCGAAAAGGGTTTAACCTTGTCATTTAAGGTTCAAAATCCGAATGTTTATAGTTTACCCATATTATAAAACGTCAAGTACTTGTCGGGATTAAACTACATTCTATCCGATCAATGTTTAATCAACATTATACGTAATGATCATGTACACCATTCGGTTTATAAGACCGTTAGTATTTAATTGGCTAGCTTATGCCATAATCCATACTAGAGCCTTGCCGCTAAATGCTATCTGCACTTGGTACTTTTGGATACGGATGAGTTATTAAAAATTAAAAGAAGACTAGCTCAGGTAAATACTCTCGACTTATTTTCCCGATATGGGCTTGGGATACGATAAACTATTACCGCTTGGTCCGAAATGGGGTCAATCGAATGCCCGTTTGTGGCTAGTAAACCCGCATATTCCGTTTTAATCAGTTTTGTTTGATAACTTAAACATCAGGGGTTAAATTACCGTGTCCTAGATATCCTCGGTCAATACATTAGTTATTGGCCACGACCTTAGCGCGGGGTCACCTGACAGACACTCATATGCAAATTACCCAAACGTTGTGGATAACTCCTTCCTGAGTTCGTAAGTGGTGTGTATTTAATCATGTCTTGGTTTCTGTACTGGGCCCTGTATGTATTGACAAACATGTGAATCTGATACAAGGTTGCAAGGTCAACTTTCCCAAGTTAATTAAAGATTTTGTGCCGTATTGCACTTAAAAATCATTTTAAAGTTTTCAAAATGAGTCAGTTGGGTGTATTTACCAGCGTAAGCTGACGTATCGTCCAAAGGCTAACTGTAGGTACAATACGAAATAGGCCGGAAGCTGCTCGGTAGTGAATAAGAGGATCTTCCAAATCCTTAGATCTGCCCTAAAGTCTGTTTTATATTCTTTATTGTACATTTTATGATCCGCTTATGGATCTTCTATTACGAGCCTGTATATTATTTTATTTTGAACATTCGGTTTGTAATAGTAATTTTACTCCAAGACTTCCGCTGTGCTATGTTTAATTGACAATGATGTTATCAACTTACGTCACGATACTCCCCACCCGGGCCCACCGGTGTATGGATTTCAGGTTGGAAATCCGGGGTGTGACAAGGTTGGTATCAGAGCCAACTTTTGAGAGAATTAAACACTAGCCTTTTGTGTTTCATCTCAAACTTACACAAGCACATTCCTTAGACTTTCGAGTCTAGGCATTGACCTAGGATTACACATTTCATTATTAAGTTATTAGTATTGTTTTTCAATTGATTTCTAACAGGAAAATGCCGCCACGTGTACGAGGACAAAGTGAAAGAGGAAAAGGTCCAATGAGGGGAGGACCATCGGGGCGCATTCCCCCTCAACCTCACAACTCAGATGCCTACCAAGAATCAGGAGATTTGTCTCCTTGGCAACCAGCAAGACGTTCTGTCTCTAATAGACACTCGCCCTCACATTCCCAAAATTCATACCACTCCCACCACTCCTATCATTCACACCATTCTCACCATTCCCATTCTCATCACTCATACCATGAAGAATTTAATCCTAACCATAACTTTAACACGCCTCCAGCCGATCAAAATCAGTTGGACTAACCAAACCCTATGGACGAGGACTCCGACCCGGAGATGCCGCCGTCGGGATCGAACGTACATCCCATAGAAATATCAAGCGATTCAAACTCCTATGCTGGATCGCCCTACCAAGGTCCTAATAGTGGACCAATATTGGAACCAATTCACCTTCACCCCCACACATTCCCATCACTCTCAACCGCCTCCTGTTCAAGAAGATGTCCACATGGAACCGGTGGACCAACCTTAACCACCACCTGAACCACCACGGAGGAAGCGTGGAGCACGTATGTTGGTATGTGCTGGACAAAGGTCGGGATCACTGCCGCCTTTGCCAAACTCCTACCCCACGATTCAAGAAGACCCACAAATGGGTGGGCCCTCTAACACCTCACCTGTGGTTGAACCAACACCAACACCCAACCTACAGTTTAACCACCACCATCGGGATATTCTAACCCAATCCCCACATATCCAGACTCGTCTGGATATGATCCTTTTAACCCATCTACACCGGTAAATTATCAAGCATGGTCGCAAGACCCCTATATGCAAGCTGTTATGCACAATGCACTTTACCCGTCTCCTTTCCCACCTACTTATCTACCGATTAGATATCCAACTTATGGGTACCGGTATCCGGTTATGCCACAACCTCAACCACAACCTCCACCACCACTTGAGGCCATTAATGAGGCCTTAGAAAGAATGAAAGAAATGCAGCAGCAGGCGGAGAAAACGAAGAAAAAGACAAACAAGTTCTTCAAGAAACTCTCCAAGTTAGTCAAGGGAAAGAGGACGAGTGAAGCCTCTTCTAATAATATGTAGTCCCTGCGAGGACATTGTTGTTTCTTTAGTCCCTGCGTGAACATTTTTATTTCTTTAAAGTCCTTGCATGGGCAATTTAATTCATTTTCTAGTATTGTAATTTCTATTGGAAATTTAATGAAGTACTTTGGAATTATATATATCCATCCTCTTGAAAACGAGCGTCTTAATTTTACTCGAAATTTATGCTCTGCTATATAATTCCAAAAGGTACTTAACGGTTTTGATTTGTCGAGTGGCACAGACCACATATTTGGCCAAATATATAAATGATAGTTAAGAACGAAAGGGTCTTCTATCATGATAGTTAAGGGAAGTTGTCCTTCTATCTAGAGGTGGTGGACTAAGTTCAAGCCTCCAAGTCATTCAGGTTAATGCGACCGGGACTATTAATCAACCATTAAGGTCCTCTTATGATAACATTCAAGTAATGTTCATACTCTTTGTAGTGTGACTTGAGGAATCACACTAGCCTTCAAGGTAATGGACTATGTCCTAACCTTAAATAGCCCTTGTGATCAATATGATCCCAGCTAATATCACCAGTGCGGTGATAAAAACATCCATTAGTGATGTATTGCCCTTGTGGCTATGATTTATTTATATAGCCCATGTGATCTGTTTGATCCCGACTAAATATCACCAGTGCGGTGATGAATAAAACATCCATTAGTGACGTATTACCCTTTCGGGTTATGATTAATTTTATAGAGACAATGTGATCTATTTGATCCCGGCTAAATATCACCAGTGCGGTGATGAATAAAACATCCATTTGTGATGTATTACCCTTTCGGGTTATGATTTATTTTATATAGCCCATGTGATCTATTTGATCCCGACTAAATATCACCAGTGCGGTGAGGAATAAAACATCCATTTGTGATGTATTACCCTTTCGGGTTATCATTTATTTTATATAACCCATGTGATCTATTTGATCCGGCTAAATATCACCAGTGCGGTGATGAACAAAACATCCATTAGTGAACGTATTACCCTTTCGAGTTATGATTAATTTTATACAACCCATGTGATCTATTTGATCCCGGCTAAATATCACCAGTGCGGTGATGAATAAAACATCCATTTGTGACGTATTACCCTTTCGGGTTATGATTAATTTTATATAGCCCATGTGATGTATTTGATCCCGGCTAAATATCACCAGTGCGGTGATGAATAAAACATCCATTAGCGATGTATTACCCTTTCGGGTTATGATTTATTTTATATAGCCTATGTGATCTATTTGATCCCGGCTAATAACACCAATGTGGTGATAAATAAAACATCAATTAGTGATGTAGTGCCTATGTGCCATATTTTATGTCCATTAGTGATAGGCCTATGTGCCATATTTTGTGTCCATTAGTGACAGGCCTATGTGCCATAACTTTATGTCCATTAGTGACAGGCCTATGTGCCATATTTTATGTCCATTAGTGACAGGCCTATGTGCCATATTTTATGTCCTTTAGTGACAGGCCTATATGCCATATTTATGTCCTTTAGTGACAGGCCTATGTGCCATAACCTTAAGTCCATTTGTGACAGGCCTATGTGCCATGTTTCAAATGTCCTTTGTGACAAGCCTATGTGCTATATAATTGTCAAATATGAAAATGACAGTTGTGACATTACGATCCCCTGCCTAGTAATAAATGGACTATGTCCAGATTGTAATTTGCTCATAATGGTCCTATTAAGACCTAGGCCAAATATAGATACTTTAAGCCTAAGAGTTGTAATGTTATTCACACTAGCTTGATTAGGCGATGGATTGTTATATCCAGTGTTTAAAGCCGATATGGTTGGTACACCATGGCTAAGACAAATTTTATTGGTATATAAAACCAAAGCTTTGAAGAATGGCTAATTCACATGAGGCACAAGTAGCCATCGGAACGTCAACTCTAAGGACGCCAAAAATGTAGCCATAAATGATAATGATTTCCAAACTCGCATTGATGCGGCCATGGAAAGGGCCATGGGTAAGGCCATAGAGAAGCTAAGAGAGTCGAGTGCTACTCGCTCTAGACCATTATCAATTACCCCATCTTCAGCTCATAAAGAGAGCTCTGTTCACTCTTCAAATGCGAAGAGTGAACCAAGGAAGGTAGGCTTTACTGATAGGCCCCGTTCTGGTAAAGACAGATGTACCTACAAATACTTCGTCTCCTATAAACTCCGAGACTTTAATGGGGAAAAAGGAGCTTTGGAAGCCCTAAAGTGGCTGGATGAGATGGAGACCATCGTAGACATCAGCGTCTGTGCTGAAAAGGATGTGGTCAGGTATGTATCACAATCCTTCAAGGGCGATGCCCTAACTTGCTGGAAAGCCATGATTCAATCCACAGGTAAAGTATACCTGTATAATCTGGGATGGTCTAAGTTTATGGACCTTGTTAAGGAAACCTATTTCCCACCCCATGAGGTGGAGAAAATAGAGACAAACTTCTTGCCTCTTTCAATGAAAAACCTAGACTGTCGGAAATATGTCTCCGATTTCAATTCCCTATTTAGGTTAGTTTCCTATCTAATCACCCCATAATCCAAACGCATTGCACGTTTTATAAATGGTTTAGTGCCCGAGATTAAGGGCATGGTAAAGGCTGCTCAGCCTAGTACCTATAGGTCTGCTGTTGACCTATCTCTCTCCCTCACCCTTGATCTAGTGATTCAAAAGTCAGTTAAGCCTGAAACTGATGGAAAAAGGAAGAGAGAGGAAAACAACTCCTAAAGATTTAATAAGAAAAATAAAGAGAGATTTGGGTTCAAAGGGCACCAAGGTAAGTCGGTTGTAATGCCATTTTGCAAGACTTGCAACCGCAGACACTGGGGACAGTGTAGTTCTGATTCACAAGCTAGACCTTGTGGTATTTGTAAAAGGAGAGGGCATAAGACCCTAGATTGTAAAGATCTTAAGGATGTTGTATGTTATATCTGCAATGAAAAAGGGCACATTGCAACTAACTGCCCTAAGAATTCAAGGAATAATAATTCGAAGCCTGGAGAGGCCAAGAAGGGGAATGCACGCGCTTTTCAGCTGACTACTAAGGAAGCTGTTAATGACAATAACGTCATAACAGGTACTTTCTCCATTAATGATATTTATGCTAGAGTTCTTTTTGATTCGGGTGCAGATATATCTTTTATTAATCATAAGTTTAGTAAACTATTAAACTGCCCATAAGAACTCTAGATAAAACCTATGAGATAGAACTTGCTGATGGAATGATAAAATCCACATCTTCCATTCTTTATGGATGCTCTATATCCATTAAGAATCATTCCATCCCTATCTCTTTTTTGCCAATGAAATTGGCAGGGTTCGATGTTGTCTTAAGCATGGATTGGTTATCTCATAACCAAGCCCAAATTTCCTGCGATAAAAAGCTCATCGAAATTAAAATCCCATCTGGTGAAATGATCACCATCCCCGGAGACTCACACTATGGACTGCCAGACAAGGTGTCGTTATTTAAGGCATCCAAGTGTTTGAGAAGAGGATGTGTTATCTACATGGCACAAGTAACCATCAATGAACCTAAGCCGAACCTTGAAGATCAACCAGTTATCTCGGAGTATCCCGCTATTTTCCCTAAGGATTACCAGGCCTACCTCCAGATAGACAAGTGGAGTTCATGATTGATATTATACCAGGATCAGCACCCGTAGCTAGAGCTCCATATAGGCTAGCACCAATAGAGATGAAGGAATTGAGGACGCAACTAGACGAACTCTTAGAGAAAGGCTTTATTCAGCCTAGTTCCTCGCCTTGGGGAGCTCCTATCCTCTTTGTTGAAAAGAAAGATGGTTCGATGCGGATGTGCATTGACTGCCGTTAGCTGAAAAAGAAAGATGCCTTGGGGAGCTCCTATCCTCTGCCCAAGATCGACGATTTGTTTGACCAACTTCAAGGGGCTAGTTATTTCTCAAAGATCGATTTAAGATCAGGATATCATCAACTGGAGGTTAGGAGTGAAGATGTTCTTAAGACAGCCTTCAGGACCCGCTATGGTCGTTTTAAATTCCTGGTGATGCCTTTTGGGCTCACCAATGGACCAGCAGCATTCATGGATCTCATGAATAGAGTCTGCAAACCGTATTTGGATAAGTTTGTCATTGTCTTCATAGGCGACATGCTTATCTATTCGCGTAATCAAGCTGATCACGAGAAGCATATTCGGTGCATCCTAGAATTAGTAACACAAGAGAAACTTTATGCAAAGTTCTCTAAATGCGAATTTTAGCTTAGAGAAGTCCAATTCCTTGGACATATGGTAAGTGAGCGTGGTATCCAAGTGGATCCCGCTAAAATAGAAGCCATTTTGAATTGGGAAGTACCCAAAACCCCATCGGAGATTCGTAGTTTTCTATGATTGGCCGCTTATTATAGGAGGTTCATTGAGAACTTTGCAAGAATAGCCACTCCTTGAACTACCTTAACCCGAAAGAATGTTAAGTATAATTGGGGTCCGAAGCAACAAGAATCTTTTGAGATTCTAAAACACAAGTTGAGCAATGCTCCTGTGTTATCTCTACCTGAGGGTATTGAGAATTTTGTTGTTTATTGTGATGCATCACACACCGGTAAGGGCTGTGTACGAATGCAAAATGGTAAAGTAATTGCCTATGCATCACGACAACTAAAGGTGCATGAAAGGAATTACACCACCCATGATTTGGAATTGGGTGCCGTTGTATTTGCACTAAAACTGTGGAGACATTACTTGTATGGTACAAAGTGTGTTATATACACAGACCATAAAAGTCTCTAGCACCTGTTCAATTAGAAAGAATTGAACATGCGACAACGCCGTTGGATGGAAACTCTTAATGATTATGAATGCGAGATTCGCTACCATCCCGGCAAGGCAAATGTAGATGGTGACGCCTTAAGTCGCAAGGAAAGGATTAAACATATTAGGATTAACACCAAGAGCATTGAGCTCAAAAATAGCTTGAGTGAGAAGCTGTTAGATGCGCAAAAACAAGCCCTGTTAGAGGCTAATATTCCTAATGAGGGATTAGGTGGCACTGTTGATCAATTAACGCCTGGAAAGGATGGAATCCTAAGATTTAATGATTGAATTTGGGTTCTGATCTTTGGAGGACTTAGAGATCTAATCCTCCAGGAAGCGCATAACTTAAGATACTCTGTTCACCCGGATGGTGACAAGATGTATCAAGACTTGAAAAAGAATTATTGTTGGATGGGTTTGAAGAAATCCATAGCCACTTATGTAGCTAAGTGTCTGACGTGTTCGCAAGTTAAGGCCGAACATCAGAAACCGTCAGGACTTCTACAACAATTGAAAATTCCAATATGGAAATGGGAAATGATAACAATGGACTTGATTACCAAGTTACATAAGACCAAATGTGGAAATGACACTATTTAGGTCATTGTGGATAGGCTGACTAAGTTAACACATTTCTTGCCAATTAAAGAAACTTATAATTCTGACAAGTTGGCTAAGTTGTACGTGGACAAGATTGTGTCCCTACACTGTGTGCCAGTATCTATAGTCTCTGATAGAGATACTAGATACACATCTCACTTTTGGAAAAGTTTCCAACAATCATTAGGCACACGATTAAATTTTAGTACGGCTTACCATCCGCAGACAGATGGTCAAAGTGAGCGTACAATTAAAACTTTGGAAGACATGCTTCGTGCATGTGTGATTGATTTAGGTGGAAGTTGGGATGACCACTTACCTTTAATAGAATTTTCCTACAATAATAGCTATCATACAAGCATCAAGGCTGCTCCTTTTGAGGCCTTGTATGGGAGAAAATGTAGAACGCCTGTGTGCTGGGCAGAAGTTGGGGAAGCCCAACTATCAGGACCTGAGATTGTCCTGGAGACCACGGAAAAGATTGTGCAAATCCGTCTCTCAAAGCTGCCAGAGATAGGCAGAAGAGCTATGCTGACAAGAGGCGTAAACCTATTCAGTTCCAAGTAGGGGACAAAGTCATGCTCAAAGTATCACCCTAGAAAGGTGTGATGCGTTTTGGAAAGAAGGGCAAATGGAGCCCAAGATATATAGGACCCTTCGAGATAATCGAATGTATCGGCACTGTAGCTTATAAGCTCAGGTTGCCAGAGGAGCTTAGTGAATTTTCATGATGTATTCCACATATTTAACCTTAAGAAATGTCTAGCCGATGAGTCGCTAGCAATGTCGCACGAAGATGTGCAAATTGATGAAAACCTGAGGTTCGTTGAGAAACCAATTTCGATCAAGGATCGACAGGTTAAGAAGCTCCGAAGAAAAATGATACCTATAGTAAAGGTTAAGTGGGACGCTTTTAGAGGTCTCTAATATACATGGGAGGTTGATTCCACTATGCGACAAAAGTACCCCCATCTTTATTGATAAAATCTCGAGGTCGAGATTTCTTTTAAGGGGGTGAGGATGTAACACCTTGTAAAATTGTGTCCAAAAAAGATAGTGACACGTGTTGTATTTTAAATATAGTCTATTAAAGACCAATGAGGACTAAAGGCGTCAACATGCTCAAACTGAGCCTCTAAGTGACGGTCTGATGTCAACATGCACAAATAACAGCCTCAGAGTGACTGATATGTCAACATGCTTAAATCATTAGCCTCTGAGTGATTGATATGTCAATATGTTTAAAACTTGGCCTCTGAGTGACTGATATGTCAACATGCCCAGCCTCTAAGTGACATCGGAATCAACATGCTTATAATAAGCCTCTGAGTGATCCTTAATGAAGTCCTAACTCTCATACGTGCCATTTGTTGGACGAGAGGGTTCAATTTTGTAAATATGTGAAAGTTGGATATTAGAGGGATTAAAAGTGTCAACATGTTAATTCTTACCTCTGAGTGACCTTTTATCGAAGAGAGAGCTCGACAATGTCCAGGCATAATCTCGGGTATGCCAAGTATTGGCTACGGAGGGCAAAAGTGCCAAAAATGTGTTTTAAAGGGTTTTTAGAAGCTTTTTAAAGTTAAGGGGCTAAACTGTCAAACTTTGAAATTGGCCAAGGGGCAGTCGCAGGCCGCGAGAGACCAGGCCTAGGTGTCTCTCGGGGCACGAGAAGGCCTCGGCTGCAGAAAGTTTGTTTGGTAGCCAAGCAAAACTGCACAAAACCATTAATTCGAAACTATGGACTTGTAATCAGCTATGCCATGTTTTGGGACACTTGTAAGCTTCCTCTTACACCCCTAAACACCTGGCTTCACCTCCTTTGAGCTCTCTAACTAGAAATAGGTGCTTAAGTTCACCAATCCAACTTGCACCTTTCTTATTCATACTCTTCTCCCTCCTCTGGAAGTTCCTAGCTAAAAGGAGCATCCAACATAGTTCTTTTGCACCCTAGGAATCACTGGTAAGTGTTTCTTCCTTGTGCCTTTTCGTTTATAGGGTTTTATAGCCAAAGTCAGCGTTTTCAGAAAACGCTTTGACTTTTGGTTATGACCATTATGGTCTAGCAATTGTTCGAAATTAACATGGCTAAGTGATCGTAATAAGGTAGGTGTTAATCCCTATAAAGGGCACCTGCTGAAGATCACGTTTGCTAGACCAATTGACGGGTCAAAGTTAAGTTATTAAAAAGTCAAACAGGCCATTTTTCCGAAAAATCATAAATTGATCTTATATATCTTATGAAACCTGTTTTGACACTTAAACAACTTGGTAATAATTATTAGAACATGTAAGAACATGTTCGGCTCGTCAATTTCAGTTCTAGGGTCGGTTCGCAGCCGAAAGTCGCGAAGTTTGACTTCTGCCTTGACTTTTGATTCTGACCCGATTTAGATTAGTTAGATACTGATCTAAAGTTGCATTATGAGCATAATATAATTTAGCATAACCTACTGAGGTTATATTACATGATCATAATCAGAATCTAAGTTTATGCGCAAGTTCCATAATTATGCCATTCTTGAAATGCCCTTTTTGTATAAAATAAGGTTTTAAATGGTATTGAAATTGAAAATGAGTTTCTACTGATGTAATATTATAAGTAGGATTATTTAGGATATTAAACTAAGTTATAAACTGAGTTTTCAAGCAAGTCCTTAAACTATGTCGATAAATGACGGTTTTAGCCCTTGTGGCTCATAAAATGATTTTAAATCTATCTTTTCAAGGTAAATCACTTACCTATTGATATGTTATATTAAATAACATATTTTAAACATTTTAATCTGACCCTAATGTCAGTTTTCATTAAACATCGCATAAAGACGACATTTTACGACATAAGCGTCGTTTCGGCGCATAGTTTGGTTTTAAACCATATTATTGACCAAAACTTGATACCTACTGATTTTAAAACTTATTTGAAATATATTTATAGTAGGTACATTTTATAAACTCAGAATCCCAAATAATTTATAAACTATGTGTAAAATGACCAAAATGCCCCTTCGGTGCATAGTTTGGTCCTAAAAGGTAAATTACACACATAATTGATATCATACTGATATTATATCATAAATAGAATATTTTTCCAGAATATTCATGATTATGAACTTAAAATATGTTCAAGTTCCTTTTATACGGTATATAATTACCAAAATGCCCTTCTGAGGCATAGTTTCGTTTTAAAACCATAACGGGCATACGAGTTGATATCATACTAATATCTTAACTTATTTAAAATGTAATGGCATATAGAACTTGTCCATGACTTATCCGGTTACCCGATATCGCTAATATGCGCACAGTTAAGTATATGTAACTATTTTACGAAAATTAAACGAAACGGGTTTAACCTTGTCATTTAAGTTTCAAAATCCAGAATGTTTATAGTTTACCCATATTATACATGTCAAGTACTTGTCGGGATTAAACTATATTCTATCCGATCATCGTTTAATCAAGCGTTATACGTAATGATCATGTACATTATTCGGTATATAAGACCGTTAGTATTTAATTGGCTAGCTTATGTCATAATCCAGAATAGAGCCTTGCCGGTAAATGCTATCTGCACTTGGTACTTTTGGATACGGCTGAGTTATTAAAAATTAAAAGAAGACTAGCTCAGGTAAATACTCTCGACTTATTTTGCCGATATGGGCTTGGGATACGATAAACTATTACCGCTTGGTCCGAAACGTGGTCAATCGAATGCCCGTTTGTGGCTAGTAAACCCGCATATTCCATTTTAATCAGTTTTTTTTGATAACTTAAACATCGGGGGTTAAATTACCGTGTCCTGGATATCCTCGGCTCAATACATTAGTTATTTGCCATGACCTTAGCGCGGGGTGTAGGCATACACCTGACAGACGCTCATATGCAAATTACCCAAGACGTTGGGGATAACTCCTTCATGAGTTCGTAAGTGGTGTGTATTTAATCATGTCTCGGTTTCTGTACTGGGCCCTGTATGTATTGACAAACATGTGAATCTGATACAAGGTTGCAAGGTCAACTTTCCCAAGTTAATAAAAGATTTTGTGCCGTTTTGCACTTAAAATCATTTTAAAGTTTTCAAAATGAGTCAGTTGGGTGTATTGTAAGCTGACGTATCGTCCAAAGGCTAACTGTAAGATACAATACGAAATAGGCCGGAAGCTGTTCGGTAGTGATTAAGAGGATCTTGCAAATCCTTAGGTCTGCCCTAAAGTCTGTTTTATATTCTTTCTTGTACATTTTATGATCCGCATGTGGATCTTCTATTACGAGCCTGTATATTATTTTATTTTGAACATTCGGTTTGTAATAGTAATTTTACTCCAAGACTTCCGCTGTGCTATGTTTAATTGACAATGATGTTATCAACTTACGTCACGATACTCCCTACCCGGGCCCACCGGTGTATGGATTTCGGGTTGGAAATCCGGGGTGTAACAATAACTTTAATGGTCGATCAAGTAATTTCAGAAGTCAAGGTCAATATCAAACTCGATACTAGAATGTTGGTAGTCTAAATTTTTATAACGACGGCTTTAGATATTATCATCATCAAAATTCATGGAACCAAAATCATAATTTCCAAAGGTCGCAAAGTCCAAACATGGTTAGGAAACCTTAGGACCTGAGACGTAGTGGAAATCAAAAACCATTTCCATCAACAGGTCTAAGATCCAAGACTCCTGTTAGGAGTGATGGATACTGGATGGATGTTCCTGTGGTTGATTAATCTGGAAGACCCAAGACCATTAAGGATTGGGTCCCCTGTCACACCCCGACCCGCAGCGGAAAAGGTGATCGGGGCATGATTGGGTTATCATCAAAGCTCATGACATTTATTAAGCGTTTCATATTCATTAATACAAATTAAATGGAAATTTACAATAAATGTTACAACATGATCTAACTAACAATCTAAACTTCTTTGTTCTCTTCTAAGGCATATCCTATGTTTTCCTTGCTTCAACCTGTTCACCTGTATCATGTGTAAAAGGGTTTTTGGATCAACATAATGTTGGCGAGTGAATCCTATGGAAAACATTTGAACAAATTTATTTAAATTGATTATGAAATATGTGCACAACCAAACATGAGTAAAAATAGATGTAACTTAATCAACAATCATAAGATGTTAAATGAAACACACATGAACAATAGTGGAACAATTAGAGGCACGCGATGCTCAACTCGTCTCTCACGAGGAACTGAGGGGCCTGATGAATGATTTGCATAACATGATAATATGAATGACACAACTACAAACAATATAAACTCAATGATACACACATGAACAATAATGAATTTGATTTGAAGCACGCGTTGTTCAACTCGTCTCCCACGAGGAACTGATGGGCTTAATGTATGAGTTTCTTATAACTTGACAAAAGGCAATAAGTAAATCACAACAATAAAAACAATCTAAGTTTAGGTCATGATGTGGTATGGCACAAGTTTAAATAAATAAATTAATTATTTTTATCACACATGACACACCCCAAAACGTGTAATTTAAAAGGGGGAGTTGTAAGATTCACTCACAGTGGGTGCGTTCGGTTGATGACGTTGAATGCACGCGAGGTGGTTTTAACCACGAGTGAGATTTAACCTAGATAAATCGCATTATGGTTTGGTAAGTAAACGGATTTTATTAATATATTTTAGTAGGATTGTTGGGTGTATTTTTGTGAGTTTGAGGCTATTTTCTAACCTAAAAAATGTTATTTTTAAGTATTTTTAATTGATTTTTAAGTAAAATAATTAAATAAAAAATAATAAAAAAATTGATTTTTTTCTGACCGTTGACCGTTTGACTGACCGTTGACCGGTTCAATTCGGAATACAAGTGCGCTGAGTGAGGCTCGAACCCGAGACCTCCCGTACGCGTGCACGCAGCTCTACCAACTGAGCTACGTGTCTAACCCGTTATATATCTGATTTTAATTATATATATATATATTAATTAGTTTAACCGAAAATCATTTTATTTTAAAAACAGTTTAAATCAATTCGGCGGTGCGCTCCACAGGTCTCGAACCCGGGACCTGTGGCTTAAACTAACACACAGTCCACCGCTGGACTGTGTGTTTAACATGTTATATAATTCGATTTTTATTATACTTAAATACAAATTAGATATTTCCTTTTTTGCCTTATTTAAAAAGAAGAGATAATTGTCCGAGTCGGTGCAGAAGACCGGACTCGAACTCGTGACCAGTGATATAAACAAACACACAGTCCACCGCTGGACTGTGTGTCTAACTTGGTTATTATTCCGGTTATCAATATACTTAACATATACCAGTGGCGACTCCGGTTCAGTTTAACAAAAAAATGATTTTTATTAAGGCAGCGTGTGTGAGACGGGATTCGAACTCGAGACCTTTGCGTTTTATGTGCACACAGTCCACCACTGGACTGTGTGTCTAACCCGAGTAATATCCTGATTTTAATTATACTTATACGTTATAACGGTCATTGTCTTCCTCGTCAAGTTAGAACCAGAAATCGGAAATCGACTGGTTCAAAGTCTTAATCGGTTTCTTAGCGTCTTACAGTTCATTAAGGTGAGATATGAGTGAAAAGAAAAAGAATTTAGGCGAAGAGGTATACCGACTGGACTCTCTGTTTTCCGGCAGAAACTCCGGCGACAGCAATCACTTCCGGCGACGTGTTCCTTGTAGCAGCGAGGCTCCAGGAAGCTTACAAAGGGTGTGGGTATCTCCGGTATAAGTTCAGAGGCTCAGTGAGGTTCAGAAATGAGGAAACCGGTTTTCCGGCGATGAGCATAGAAATTCCGGCGAGTGGAATTACGCCGAGAAAAGGTGTGGTTTTGAGCGAAAAGGTTTGCAGTGGGTTGTGGGTGAATTTATAGTGCAAATCGTCAAAGCACTTGGTCTGATTTCCGACTGTATTCATCGATTTAAATTTTCCGGCGGTTATGGTTTGGTCGCGGACTTCAAACATCGGTTATAACCGATGTCTTAATACTAGTTTACGTTATAACTGAAAGTGTTGTTAAAAGTTCGCGAGATTACCGGGATTCCGACGACTGAACTATTGGGCGCCGGTTTTGAATTCGTAACGTCATTATATCAATTAAATGATTTCAATATATAACAAACAAAATCCGTGGCGCAGTGGTTTGTGTGTGTGAGTTAAGTCTGTTTGTTGAGTGATTCGGTACTGACCCGGGTTCGAAACCCGGCTGGAACATTTTATTTTTATTTTGCGATTTTCAACAGTTTTTCAAAAACTAAATATATATTCTTGTATAATAATTGATTATGTATCGTTTAAAATTATTTTGGGCATTTAATTCGCAACGAAATTTTTGACTGACTGTTCGGTTGATAAACGGAGCGGGTTTGGTAAATCCGTTTTTGACGGATGTTACATCCCCTAATCTAACTAATTGTCTTGGGTGGTGCATGAGTGTTTGTATAGCTGCTTTATTGCACAAGAAGAGCCGATGAATATTCATATGGCTCTAAAAGACAATTGTTATGTTGAAGCTATGCAAGAGGAACTAGCTCAGTTCAAGAAGTTGAAAGTTTGGGAGTTAGTTGACTTGCCTGTAGGAGAGAAGGAAATAGGCACCAAGTGGGTGTTTAAGTGGAAGAAAGATGATCGAGGGATCGTGATTAGGAATAAGGCTCGGTTGGTGGTGAAAGGGTTCAATCAGCAAGAAGGGATTGATTACAATGAAGTGTTTGCACCAGTAGCAAGGTTGGAAGCAATTCGTTTGTTCCTAGCTTTTGCTTCATTCAAGGGCTTCAGTGTTTACTAACTTGACGTGAAGAGTGCATTTCTTTATGGGAAAGTCCAAGAAGTGGTGTATGTCTCACAACCAGATGGGTTTACTGATCCAGACTATCCAGATCGAGTCTATCGACTTGATAAGGCATTGTATGGATTGCATCAGGCACCTAGGGCGTGGTATGAGATACTGTCAGCGCATTTGTTAAAACATGGTTTCAAAAGAGGTCAGATTGACAGTACACTATTCATTAAAAGGAAGAAGGAAGACTTTCTACTAGTACAAGTATACGTAGATGACATCATCTTTGGATCATCTGATGAGAACATGTGTCATGATTTCGAAGAGTTAATGAAGAGCAAGTTTGAGATGAGTGTGATGGGTGAATTATTCTACTTTTTGGGTTTACAAGTTGAACAGAAGAAGGATGGGATATTTATACATCAGACGAAGTATGTGTATGACATTTTTTCTCGTTTCAAAATGGAGGATTGCGCTACTTTCAATACACCTATCTGTGAGAATCACAATCTTGGTCTATATCATGAGAGTGTGGAGGATGTTGATCCAAACCAATACAGGGCAATGATTGGTTCTCTGATGTACTTGATCGTTTCAAGACCAGACATCATGTTCGCAGTGTGTCTTTGTGCCAGATATCAAGCGAATCCAAAGGAGTCCCATATGAAAGCAGTGAAGCGAATTCTTCGTTACTTGAAGGGGAAACCTAAACTTGGGTTATGGTATCCAGCTGCTAGTGATTTGAAGTTTGTTGCTTTCACTGATTCAGACTTTGGAGGATGCAAATCTACAAGGAAGTCTACCACAGGTGGTTGTCAGTTTTTAGAAGGGAGGCTTGTGTCATGGAAATGCAAGAAGCAGTCTTGCGTGTCTACATCTACGTGTGAAGCTGAATATATTGTTGCGGGTAGCTGTTGCTCTCAGGTTCTCTGGATCCAATAGCAGAAGCGCCTTTACGTTTTGAATTTCACTCGTACTCCTATTATGATAGACAATAATGCCACTATATCAGTCATCAACAATCCGTAAAACACAGTCGCACAAAACATATTGACATTCGTCATCATTTTATACGGGATTGTGCTGAAAAGAAATTAATTGAACTGCATCGAGTCGACACACTAGATAACCTGGCAGATCTTTACACAAAAGCATTTGACAGGGCTCGTTTTGAACATTTAGTCGAACTCAACAGGATGAGAAATCCTGAATAACCATTTTTCCATAAAAATTTCTGTAAATAATTTACTGCTTTTCAAAAATAAAAAAAATAGAAAATCAAAAATGAGTTTTCACCGTGTGAAAAGGAAGAAATGATAGTACATCAGCAAGTTAGACTGTCACACTGAATTTAGAACTAAAATTGCTTAAGTCTGATAGCCGCTTCATCATATGATGTACCAGTAGGCAAAAAGCATGAAATAATCAACTTACCTTTGTGATACAAATATCATAAACCGTGTATGAGTGGGTAACATATCAGTGGCGTATGGTTTTATAACCATAAATCTTGCATTGATAGATTACCAAAATCTGAGGTTTTGGGTCTTTATACTGTTATTTCATCTGGGGTATCAAGGTTGTCCTTCTGCTGCATCCAGATATATGCTGACCTAGGCACAACTAGGATATCTTAAAGAGCTAAAATGCCAAATCCCAAAAATTGAAGAAGCTCTCCTAGAGAGTCATTCAAATATGCAAATTGCATTATTCGTACCAAAATTTGGTATTTTCCCTAACCCTCGTTGGATATTGGTCTATTTGCTGTACGGAAGTACTGACCTGATCACCAATTATCTAATGTTGTAAATCAAAAAAGGATGAATTTCGGTATACTCACCTACTACGATGAATTTTGTGCAAACGTTGATTGTGGGGGTATGTCCTGAAGTGGGACACACTAGTATGTCAGTATAATTTAACTAACCATATCACTATGTAATTGTACTTGAAATGTTCATGTATTTTTTTAAGTGGATAAACAATACTGGTAATCATCTTGAACTGTTTTTCATGAATATTGCATATAGAATTATCAAATAGTGTGAAAACATTTTGATGTTGCTGATATGATCTTCTTAACGGTGATACTCACAAAAACAAGGTGTTTATTATTTCGTACTTTAACTGCTTTTAGAAAATATGAAAATCCAAAAAAATTTCATTTTCTTGTATATTCTTAATGTACGGAATATGGTTGTTCATGGAGGAGTTGTTATCGATAGGGGGAGACAGATATTAGAAGATGAGTTCAAAATTTTTACGATCTTGCAGGTTATGTGTGCTTAAAAGTTTAAGTGTGTATTTTGAGTTGAGAAGTTCTTAATCTGTGATATAGTTTTACTATCTCTTGAATAATAATAATTTGTTTAACTTGTGTTGAAAAATTCTTATGGTTTCTCGAGATGTTTGTTTTATAGTATACAGATTGTAGCAGTGTGTTGCTGAGAAGTTTGGTGAAGAGGAGTTTGATTAGATGCATGGTAGAACCTCCTTTCTACATTGCAAACAAAGTTGAAGAGTTTTGAAGATTGCTATGCAAGGACTAAACTAGAGTTTGCTCAAATGTTAACGATTTAGAAGATTTGGTGATCGGATACATCAGCTTAGGGGGAGTCTGTTGCTGACAGAAGCTATTAAAGCTGAAGCTATCTAAAGACCAACGTTTTTCAAAGAAGTTAAAGATTGCAAGAAGACTGAAGACTAACTTATTTTATGAAGCTATTGTCAAGGGGGAGTTTGTTGGTGCATATTTGTGACAACAACTTAGATTTGGTCTTTGGATATCTTGTAATTAGTAAAATGATAAACGGTTAGCGGGTTAGTTTTGTAATAGTGAATTAAAAGTAATTGGGCTAAACTAGACACTAAATAGAACATGGTAGGCGAATTGGGTTTAGACCCATTAGCAGTCCATGTTGGAAAATCCATGTTTGAAAGGAATTGTGTTCGTGTTTGAAAGGAATTGTGTTAGTGTTCTTGTTTCTGTGAAATCTGATCTAGGGGATTCCGCACTCCAGATTAGATAGAGATTCTGTGAAGATCCATACGGACTAGGGGACCTACAGAACGTAAATCAATCATTAATCAGTAAAGTCTTTGAGGAATAGACAAGTAAGTTTTTGGGAGAGTCGAGTTCACGAGTTGTGGTAACACAATGTCCTCCGGTCCCAAAAGCTGAAATTCAAAAACAATACGGCAACAAAAAGTTACCAATCAAGGAGATCAACAATAATCACACCAAACCAGTAACAAAACATATGAGCAAGGCATCAAACCAAATGGTTCAAAAATCGACAACTCAGAGTCGAAAGGGGCAAAATCAAAGAAAGGCTCAAAAGATGAATTTTGTAAAGTCAACAGGTACTGATAAAATCGGAAGTTTTAGAAACAAATCTAATGTGGACTTTGTTAATCATATTAAATTTTGAAACGAGATGGTTAAAACAGTTCAGGACCGCATACCTCAAGATCACAAAGTTCATCATTGAGTCATCAACATGATTCTTCATGGTTTGTTGAACGAAGATTATGTTTCGAGTGTGGTGAATTTGGACATACATTCCAAATTGTCCTTATCTGCATAAGCTAAAAGCTAATGCTGATGTTCCCCCAGAACAAAATTACCAAAAGCGATCTGTTTCACCAAAACAAGATCGACATCTTGTGAAAGAACGTGAAATGAGACAGAAACGTAAAAAAAACAAGGTAATTGAAAAGGAACTTAAGACGAAGTGGTTCAAAAACTATCTATCTCTGTAAAACCAGAAAATGATAAAGTTTGAAAATTAAAAACTGGTTAACTTCAACAGATCTAGAAACCGAAAACAGTCGCAAATTCAGGGAGAGCATCACCTTTTCCAAACCATCGTGAAGTTGAAATAACTTTTGTTGATAAAAATGGAAGACCTAAGTCCACGAAGGCTTGGGTCCCCATCTCCAACTGATTGTTTAAGTACATGTGCAGGGTGTTCCAGGAGGAACTGTTTTGGATTGTTGATAGTGGAGCATCCAGGCACATGACAAGCGACATGAGGCTCCTCTACGACGTTAAATCTATAAGAGGAGGTTATGCTGCTTTTGCTGGAGACAAAGGAGGTTATATTACTGGAGAAGGAATGGTGTCCAACGGGATAGTGAGTTTTGATAAGATCATTTCGTGCAACAACTTGATCACAATCTTCTTAGTGTTTCTCAAATTTGTGATAAGAAGTTCTTTGTGCACTTTGATGATGTTGGATATTATGTGCTAAAGCCCGGTTTCAAGATTCCTGAAGACTGAATTCTCTTATCTGCACCAAGGATTAATAATTTATACATACTAGATATGAGCCAAGCAATCACCAAGTCTGCACAAGTAACCTGTTTTATTTTGAAAGCCACTGAAAAGGAGTCAATCTCTTAACACAGATGGATGGGACACATTCATTTAAGAAAAATGAATCACCTAGTTAAAAATGAACTAGTGAATGGTGTTCCTATCAAAAAACTTCCATTTGCAGAACGTCTGTGTTTCATGTCAGAAAGGAAAGCAATGTAAGAAATTACACCCTAAGAAGAAAATCAACACTGTGGTTATACCGCTTGAACGCTTGCATATGGATTTATTTGGTCCTGTCAAGCATAAGAGTATCATCAATGATTTGTATTGCCTTGTAGTGACAAATGATTATTCTCGTTTTTCTAGGGTGGCATTCATGGCACACAAGAGTGAGACGTTTGAAATTATCAAAATATTAATCACCAAGATTGAGAATTTGTAATATTTGAAGGTAAGAAGAAACGCATACTGAGTTTAAGAATCATGCTATGGAGGAGTTCTACAGTGCCAGATACACTCCACAACAAAATGGTGTTGCTGAATGTAAGAATCACACATTGATTGAAACTGCAATGACTATGTTAGTAGAGTCACAACTACCCATTCCTTTTTGGAGTGAAGTTGTGGCCTCTGCCTGCTACACCATGAACAGTGTCCTTACAGTTAAAAGACATAACAAGACCTGCTATGAGCTCTTACACAAATGGAAACCAGACTTACAATTTCTTGAACGATTTGGATCTCCTAGTACAATGATCGATCCAGATGGCAAGTTCGGGGCAAAAGAAATTGAGGCATACTTTCTAGGGTATGCCACTTCGAATTTGAGGGTATGGAATGTTGTTACTAAAAGGGTCGAGGACTTCTTTAATTCGTTCAATGTGGACTTCTTTAATTTGAGGGTATGGAATGTTGTTACTAAAAGGGTCCAAAGTTAGAGTACAAAGACATACAGTTCCTGTCAGGTGTCCTAGTCAGCCCTAGATGTTTGAGTATGATGACTTCTTTAATTCGTTCAATGTGGAGGAAGAAATAGTGGATGCTGCTGCACAAATGTTTTTCGAGAGTGACAACGCAACAGAGTCACTATTGGTTTGACCCATTATTGTTACCAATCAAGCATCATCTTCGGTTAATAATAATGCTCTCGATAATAAGGACTTTCAGGATGCTACTTAACTAACGAATCTTAAGAGGATGATGAATATCATGATGTAAATCAAGAAGTTCCTGCAACAGTTGTGAATGGTACTTCTGAGTCTACACCTCCAGTGGACACACCTGTAGCAGTTGAAGCCACTTCATCATCCTCTTTGCTTGTTCAGAATCTTAAGTTGGTTGTTGATCTTAAGTTCAACAATCTGGGTACAAACATTCCAGTTACTTCTAATCTAGAAACGGGAATGCATAATACCCATCGTCAACAAAACATCATTGGAAATGTGCAACGTGGTGTGCAGACAAGGAATCAGTTAAGGAAAAACAACAATGCTGGCTTGTATGCAGAAATTAAAGAATCGGGTTTGCACAATGACACTTTAAAGGACAATTCTTGGGTGGAAGCTATCCAAGAGGAACTTAAACAATTCTAGAAGCTAGGTGTCTGGAAACTGGTTGATAGACCTGAGAAACACTAGAAGATTGGCACTCGTTGGGTATTCAAGTGCAAGAAGGATGTTAGGATATGAGTTTGATTTGTTGTGAAAGTTATGATGAAATAATGAACGTAGATAAACAAAGATGAAAATGTGCAGCGGAATGATAAACTTTTGAATCACAACAAATGAGATGTTGCTTTCATTAACATGCTTTTATAAATTATATTTCACGTATGCATGAAGATTACAACTCCCCCTCAGCCTGATCACTTCTAATTTGTTCGTAAACGAAAGTTAAGAAGAAAAGTGATAAATAGAACAGTACTAGCACTGTTCTATTTATAGTACAAACCAAACATCTGAAGCATCTTGGATGACGTCACCTTGACAGTGACATTTAACAACCTAACAAACTCTAGCATTTGCTAGACCTAAACACTATTACATTGAATTACAAATAAACTCTTTTGTTATCATCTATTGAGCTTTATCCTCTGTGGTCTTCAGCAGAGTTTTGCCTCAATAGTCTTTACTCTTCATCAGAGGTGCTCTTTAGCAGACCTTTGACTTCAAGCCGAGTTTATCTTCAACAGTTCTTTGTAAGCAGTCTTTAGCTCTAAAAGACTTTAGTGCAGTAGATGTTGAGTCTTTGCCATTGGGAGGGGCAGATCTTCAATGCACTTTTTATTTATGATCATTATTTATATACTATTTTGGCATTCCAATCATCTGTTCTTTTGTGGGGTCCACTAGATCCAAGAATCTCACCCTAAAACAGATGGTGTCAAAACGCTTATTTATTTTTTATCTTTATATCTCATCATCATTTTCCTGATTAATTATAGTTCAAAGTTTAAGGAAATCATATCTTCAAAATCCCTTTCAAGTTAAAGTTTCAATAGATCTTGGAGGTTATCTACATTGAGACCATATGCATCCTCCATTCTAAGCTTTTGAACTTCACCATCTGATCTAAGAAAGGTTATTTCGTGGGTGTCTGAGGATGACTTCCACTTTAGAATTTTTGGACCAGATGATTTTCTTGGGTGAAGGTTTATTGTTGATGAGTTGGATGATTGTGGCCTGCTGACAAGATTTGCAATTGTTTCTCTTAATTTTTCACTTGCAGGATATGTTTGATATAGCAGTTGGTTTTTTATTCCCTCCTTTCTGTGTTCTTCAAACATCTGTTCATCAGCCTCAGCCATTTGCTTTTGCCTTTTTCTTGATTTAAGGAATTGTGGATAAGCCAGAGGTTGAGGTCTTCTTTTTAGATGTCAGCGTCTGTTGAGGGATAACCAGTGCTGGATAATCTGGCTTTCTAGGAACTGTAGGATCCTTTTCTCTTAGTTGCTTGACTCTTTTGTAAGTTTCTACAACTTTTGATTCTGACCATCTGGCAACAGCTCTAGTGGTACCATGCTTAGCAGCCACAAGTTCTTCTTTCATTCTTAAGCTTCAAAGCACTATTTTGATTCACCTTCTTGTATTTCTTCCAATCTGATGGAGTTGGCTTATGCAAAGGATCATTGAGCATCTTTTTATTCTTTCTATTTCTTCTTTGACCTCATCTGTTAACCAATCTTTGAACTGTGCTTTATTTTCTTTGTATGGTTTATGTTTCATGATATGATCCAGGTAATCCTGCCATGGTTTCTTATCCAGCTTAGCATTTATTGGCTTCTTTGACATGGACTTGCTAAGGTCCTTAAAAAAAATCTTCGATCTTTCTAACTTTGCTAAGCTCTAGTGACAAGATCCCCAAAGAAGTGCTGTCATCCTTCCCTTTACACATCTCTTTTCCAATGTTTTCAGCCTGCTTGCCTTTAGCTTCAAGTATTCATCTAAGTTCTTAGGCTTTCTTGACCAAAGAGAGATGGGAAGTATCTTTGTGATGCATCCTCTATAGAGAAAAATGATTTAGTTTCACTTTGAACAACCAAAATCTCAAGAGGATACCGAGCAGCCAGTGGAATGGGTTGTGGTGGTTTAGTGGATGGTAGTGAAGTGGATTTAGGTGGAAGTGATGAGAGTGGTGTGGTAGTAATGGGGGTAGATGATAAGGGGATTGGTGATGAAACCTCCTCATCATCTTCTTCCACAACAAAAGTTTTCCTTTTGCGTGTGAATTTGATTTTAGGTGAAGGTGGGCGTGTTGGAATTCTTGGTGGTGTGGATAATGGTTATGTTAAGTTATGAAAGGTTATCAATGGCAGTTGTTTGGGTAACATCTGTTGATACATCTGTTGTTTGGTTTGGTGATGATTTTGTAACATCTGTTGATACATCTATCGTACCAGCATCTGTTGGTTGATTTGGTGATGGTGAAGGTTTCTTTTTGGGTGATTTTGTGGTGAGGGTTTGGTTTTGGTTCCAGCAGAGGATACACTCTTTGTAGAACCAGCAGTGGTTTTAGGAGGGATGGAAATTGGTTGTCTAACTCTTCTTGTTGACTTTCTTCTTTTTGAAGTGCCAATATCCTCCTTTTCACTCTGCATGGCCTGTTCTTATTCAATTAAGAGAGAAGCTTTGTTTCCTAGTTTATCTTGTCTTCTTTGCTTTTCTAAGGCAATCGCTTCTACTTTCATGTTTAGGGTCTCATCAATCCCTTTTGCACTTCCAGCATCTGATGCCTTAGCGGAGGTTTATGTTGTAGCAGACTATGGCTTTTGTTGTTGCACCATTGGTTTTGCTTGTGAAGAATGCTGCAACTTTCTTAACTTGTCATTCTCCCCCTTTTTGGCATCATCTTCTACTTCTTCTTGAAGTACTGTTAGAGGGGCAGAGCCATTGGTCTGTAACATATGTTCTCTTATGGCCTTGATATATGCTTATGTAACCTTGTATCTGGCCTCAACCATATTTCTAATTCCATGTGAGTATTGTCGTTGATTTTAGCCAAATTGCTTTAAGCTTTGATATTTGGTTGCACCGATTTCCACAGTTCATTGGTAATTTGCTGTGTTGAAGGCTGATTTTGAGAATTTTGTAACATCTACTTAATCATGCTTTTCAATCTCATCAATTAAAGACTCTATTGATGTCATTCTCTCCGTCAATTCCTTGTATCTTAATTCATCACCTAACTTAATAGGATCATCTGAATCCCTACTAGAGGTAGTTGTATTTGATTCCTTAACAGGAGAAAATTCCAAGTTAATAGAACCAAATGCCCCTTTGTCTTGCTACTAGGGACTTGCAACTAGAACAGAGGTTACAATTGTAACCTCAACAGTTGTTGCCTTCAAGGAAGACTTATAGATGTAACCACTCTCCAACTGAAACAAGTTGTGTCATCAATTGTAGTGGCTGCTTCACTTGAACTACTACCAAGAGTTACATGTAACTCATGGGGTGTAGCCTCCTCAACTTATTGTGGGTTAGCAAATTGATCTATCTCAAACTCAGTCACTTGTGCACGATTACTCTCTTTAATTGGTGATTGAGAGGAATTGATTTGTGTCAGAGTAGTATCAATTGCTGCTAACGGGGTATAAATGTGGGTGGAATTTGAGGTGAAGGTTATGGAGTTGAAAGAGAGATAGGTGTGAAACATACTTTCAAGTGAAATGTCTGCTTCATAATGTGGTGTCCCTTTGCTTACAACCTAATCCTTTTGTGAGGATGTAGTAGGAGTTTGGATAGGTGGAGATCTTTCCATCTATTGTGAGGAAGTAGCAACAGTGGTTTCAAGTGGCTTTGGTGTTGCCACAAGGTTATCCTCTTGGATCTCATCTTCCATAGGTGCCTTTTTATGTTGTTTTGTTTTGGTGGGCTTTTTGGATGTAAGGGGTTTCTTTTGTCACACCCCCATGTTATCCTTTCGTATCAAAGTCGGGGCGAACCGAGTGGCATATTCATCGCACAACGGAAGCAGACGTGATGACTAAGGTTTCTAGTAAATGAACGCCCGCTAACTACTCAAATCCCCATGGGTTCCACTATTCCAACCGTGCCATACTTGTAATCATAACCTGAGAAAGAACATGCGAAAAATTAACATAAAGTTGGCGAGTTCATAGTTTTTTTGTTTTTGTTTCAAATGAGTCATAAAACATTTGAGCATTTTGCATTTGAAAACCGGTTTGTGGGATCATAATATCCCAAAGCATTTGAAATGTCATATCTGTATAACAGTATTAAAATGTTTTCCATGTTGTGTTGCAAATCCATGCATATAACTGTTATGTTTATAATCTGGTGATAAAATGATTTCAATCGTATCCGTAAATAAATCGGTATTGAAATGTTCTCTGTTATTTTCGTAAACCGGTGTTGAAATTGCAGTATGCAGTTTTCCTATGGAATCTAAGGATCTGTCAGTGTGTAGCTAATACACAGACCAATGTGCCATAAGTAAGTAACCAAACCGAGACTTCTTTGACATTTTGGGATCACAAAAGCACTCCTAACCGGTTATCATACCAGGAGTGGAGCGTGTCTCAAACTCGATAGATCTACACCTTTTGCACCTTGGTCACTACGTGATTAATGGTTACTATTGTTATTTCCCTACTTACGCAGTGATCTTGTTATAATCTAATCCCATAGCTACATACCAATTGTTATAAATCTGTGTTATCGGGCCTAGCCCATGTTCTTTTGTGATTTTGGGCCTAGCCCATGTCCTTTTGTGATTTTTGTTGGGCCTAGCACATGTTTACTTGTGATTTTGGGCCTAGCCCATGTTCTTTTGTAAAATTGGGGCCTCGCACCCTTGTTGTGACTATGACAATCCCGTCACCAGTCATAAAACTCATGCATGTTTCGAAAAGCTTTGTACAGCTGTGAAAACCTAAAAGTTTAGCATAAACTTTTCATAAACCATTTTGTTCATTGAAATCTGTTTGTAACATGGTTTAGAAATATATGATTTTCGTTCCTCGAAACATTTTATGCTTCGCAAAACTTGCATATCTTTCCACCCCCGAAAACATTTATAAAAATGTAAAACGGTAAAAAGTGGGGGTTATGAACTCACCTGGATAATCCAGTGCAAAGCTAGCTTAATGTGATTTCCATAGTTTTGTCTCCACAACTTGACTTGCTAGCATGCAGTCTAGTGTATTCTTAAAATGGAATAACTTGTAAGTTTCTAAGAATGACGTAGCTATACTACAAGACTACCGAGCTCTACCGAATCGTTACTCATACGATTCTATGAAATTGTTATTAACTTAACTCGGTTAACCAACCTATGGTTTTCTTAGAAACGATCATGTTTCGAGTGATTTGAAATATATGTTTACATATAAACATAAATATATTTCATGATATCGTATTTAGTCGTTACGTACGTCGACGGATAATATTACGACTCTTCTTAGTTTTCGTAAGACATGTTGTATATATATTTGTATATATATACTCGTATGGATAATACATTTAGTATTCGCGCGATAGTCTGGCGTATCAATTTAAAATAAATACCGTGTCGTCGTACGCTTGTTATAGTCTTGCGGAGTTGCATCGTACTTCATTTGGTGTTTGAAATCGAATATAACCAATATATTTTATTGTTATATAAATCCTTCGAAAATATTCGTACGTGTTCGCGTCGTCAACGTTAGAAATAAATATAACTATATTTATTTTATAAAAGTATTCAACGTCACGACATTTGAATACATAAAATATTCTTGAAATACGATTTCTGAATTTGTCGTTTGAAATACTACGCGCCTCGTATAAGCGTTTCGAAATAAATATAAACAATATACTTATTTTTATATTGTCGTTCGAATGATTATCGACGTTTGGAATCTAATTTCCGAGTTTCGACTTTGAGTTAAACATAAATAAATATCGTTTATCTTGTAGTCGTTTGCCATACGTTCGTTATCTTGAAATCGCATTCGTGGAAAGGTTGTCGGATCGAGATTTGAACGTCTTAATTAGCGTCGACAAAATAAATATATACTTATATTTATTTTATAATATCGTATGAATATTGGACGTTTTATTCCTTGAAATATATCGTGTTTTTGTTTTAAGGATTTTACAAAAATTCGGGCAGAGTTTCCTCTATTTTCGGACGATCCCGACAATATTATTTGTCGATTTAGTTATCAAAACACAACCTGCAATATATACAACAAACAATATATAAAATTTTTCGTCGTTTTCGAATATTAAGTTTTCGCCGATTTAATATTTCCGATTTATATAATTAACGACGGCTCGGTTTTAACTTAATGATTATCCGAAGATAGCGTACGTCGACTTAGTTGTTAATTTTTTTTTACTTTTTGGCGATGTCGAATTGTTAATGGTTGGGTCGAGCTCGGTTTCGCGATAATTAAATATTAATAATAATTATAAACTTATATAATTAAATTTGCGCGTCATAATTAATTTTTACCGAGTCGTGGGTTGACCCGTTGACCAGGTTTGACCAGGTTTGACTTATGTTGACTAGGTTTGACCAGTTGACTTTCGTTGACCGACAGATCCGAACCGTACCGAGACTGAACCTGAAACAAACACGTATCAGAACCAAAAATAAACCCGAATCGAAACGAACTAAAATATCAAAATCTGTTTCAAACTTGAACCGGGTCGAACCCGAAACCTGAACCGAGTCTTTAATGAACCGAACCCGAATCTTGAAACACGAGCCGTGACCCGAGCCGCTGATTGAACCCGAGTCAGAGATGACTTAATCGGGTTTGAACTGAGAGCCGAGCCAAGACTGTTGACTGGATTGAACGGAAAATCAAGACACCGCCGCTGCCGTTTACCGCCGCCACCGCTCGTCGATTGAAACCCGAATCTGACCTAGATGTGACCGAACCAAAAACAACCACAAGAATAACCACCATCGTTACCATCGCCGGCTGCTGTTCGTCGCCGGCGATGCAGCAAGGCCGCGCCGCTGAAACGCGGCGGCTGCCGCCGCCGGCCTTCATGATCGACTGATCTCCCTCTCTCCCTCGCCCTGCTCTGTCTCTCTCTCTCTTTCATCGTAGCTCTCTCTCTCACATATGTGCTGATCTGTATGTATATATATATGCGGTGTGTGTGTGTGTGAGAGAGAGAACAGAGAAGAGAGGTGCGTGGGTGTGTGTGTGCGTGACCGGAGAACCGACCGGAGTCGACCACCGGAGCCGCCGGGTCCTCACTGGACTCTGGTGATCGGAGAAAGAAAGGGGGGGGGGGCAGGGGTTTGTGCTAGGGTTTTGAGTGAAAGAAAAAAATGAGGGAATTAGGGTTAAGGATGGTTTAAATAGTTAGGGTTTTTAGGTGGGCCGGGCCCAAAGCCCGCTAACTCGTGTGTAAGCCCAAGTACGTATCTCAAATCTGTTATCGAACCCGAACATTGTGTTTTGTTGTAATGCATTTAATTAGAATCAAAATCACGTAAATGTTGTCATTAGTCGACCGGTTGACGCGACGGTTTGCCGGTTTTGTTAAAATTTTGGTAAAATCTCTACGATCGCCATCTATAGTCCATTTTTCGATCCGAGTCTTGCTATTTATAGAAATCTATTTGTTTAGACTCGTAAACGTATTAAATTTTATCGGGGGTCGGGTTTTGACGCGAAATCCGTTCGTTGCGTTAAAAATCACGTAATTGCCCTGTTTGTCGTTTCTGACCGTTTTTCGTTCTGGTTTCTTCCGTGAGCATTAAAATTTGAAAACGAAGCCTAATATATCATAATATATTAATATTTAGACGTATCTCTAGTCTGTGGCTTCCGTTTCGTTGTCGGTGCGTCTCGATTTTCGCATATCTTCCGCGTTGTGCTTTGCGACATTCAACGATCAAATTTTATCGCATAATTATAACTGTATCACAAATACAAGTACCAAATTCGTTTTTTTGGGTGTTGTCAGTATTTGTTCGGCATTAGTTCGCTTAACGTTCGATTTCGCGTTAGAGTTTCCGATTGTCGCCAAATCGCGTAACATGAATCTAGTAGACGTTCCTAGGCTTTCCAAATGCCTGATCGAGTTAATTTACGTCTAATTATGCTAATTATAATGGTATTACTGTTTGTTAAGTGCTTACTTGCAACCAGAAACTGCCGGTTGTCACATCTTTTTGGATTTTGCTGGTGTGGGTTTCACAACCCAGTTCTGGTGTCATGAACACCAGGAGTAGTTGGCTCAGCAACAGAGGTTTTAGCAACTGATGTGGACTCATCTAAATTAGGCTCATGCCCCTTGTCTTGTGTTTTAGAAACTTTTGACAGTTTGTCTTGCATTGTAGTAAAAGTTTCGTGTATAAGACTTCACATTTTGAAAGCATTTCCTTGTAGAAAATCCTTTTTAGACACTTGTTATTGGATATAATATATTAAAAGTCTGGGATACATGAGAAAAGCTTTATTTATGTTCCCTTTTATAGCATTCACATTTGCAGCCAAGTCCAAGAACAATGTCTGGGATAGATTATAATCTGATTTTGTCAAAATTGCTTATCCCAGGTATTGAATTTTTTTGTGTAATCTCATTAAATGAGGTAGTCTTGGGTGAGAGACATATTAGTAGGGTATGGGAAAAGTATCTCATTTTAGGAGGAACTTGAGGTTTGAAAATTGTAACACCTGTCAATTGGCGCTCATACCCTCTTTCTATGAACTCTGTGTGAGGAGGCTGTTTTTCAAAAGAATTATTACATTCTTGGTCATTCAACGCAAATATTTTGGATATGGAAGATGGGGATATTTGAACAAGAGTTTCTCCAATCTTTGACGTGATAGCATAGGGCTTTTTATTTTGAACTTGAACTTCAGCATTACCCCAAAATTGTCGGAGAGTATCCACATAGATTGGTGCATCAGCAGTGAAGATGGTTTTGTATTTTGATGATGTCAAAACATCAATATTGAGTGAAAGGATTTATTTTTGTCGGTTTTCTAGAAAGTGGGGAGGTAGTTATGAGGAAGTTTGATGTGCAGAGCCATGATCGGAGATGGAATGTAAGGATTAGTTTAAAGATGAGAGTAGTAACCCCTTTTTGTGAATTTGAATTTGAGTCGGCAGTAAAGGCTCTGTTTGGATGGAACAGAGATATATAAAGGAAAAAGTAAAAGCTGACGTGACATATGTTTAAAAGGTATCTGATGGCTAACATCTGTCCACATGGAACCTCTGTTGTGATAATGGATGGCAATTGTTTGATAACCTCTGCTGGAGGGCAACAGAGGTTGGGAATAGTGGATAGGAACAGTGGTGAT
This sequence comes from Scalesia atractyloides, assembly GCA_947069175.1. NCBI lineage: Eukaryota > Viridiplantae > Streptophyta > Magnoliopsida > Asterales > Asteraceae > Scalesia > Scalesia atractyloides. The sequence goes on along the minus strand of CAMTDV010000020.1, from coordinate 37,585,229 downwards.
TTTAGTCTGTCGAAGGATAGACACTAGAGGTCAGGATAAGCAGTGGTTATGCCTATCAGAGGTTGTGAACAGTGGTGAATGATAGCAGAGGATACCTTTTTAACAGTGGATAAGATTAAGCCAAACAGAGGTTTTTGAAACACTGGTTTAGAGCAGACTCTTAAGGATTTACTGAAAAATTTTCAACTTGAAAGCTATATTTAAGGATGGATTTTTTATTTTCTGAAAAAAATTTAATGCTTTTTATTGATGGACAACAAGATTTTCTTTTAATCCATGTTTAGCATGCCAAGCCTAGAGATCAAGCTTTCAAAGGTGGATGTGTCTAAAGCTTTTGTCAAACAATTTTCCAGTTGATCTTTAGTTGGAACATGACACAAAGAAATCAAATCTTTTTCATAGCAATCTCTACAAACTGATGTCTAATGTCAATGTGCTTGGTTGTGGAATGTGAAACTGGATTTTTAATGATGTTTTCAGCTGCTTGACTATCCAAAATGAGAGGAGTCTTTAAAGCAGTTACACCAAAATCCAATAGTTGATTTTGAAGCCATAGAAGTTGTGTTGTATAGCTTGCATCAACAATATACTCAGCCTCTGCTGTTTATGTTGAAACTGCTGCTTGCTTTTTGCTTTTCCAAGAAACCAAGCAATTTCTTAGAAACTAACATCCTCCTGATGTAGACTTCCTTGTTGCATGCCAACCAGCAAAATCACTATCTGAATAACTTAAAATCTCAATATTTCCATTAGAAGGATACCAGATACCAAGTGTAAGAGCACCTTTTATGTATCTGAATATCATTTCCACAACTATAAGGTTGGACTTTCTAGGTGCTGACTGGGATCTAGCACAAGCACATGTTGCAAACATGATGTCTGGCCTTGATGCAGTTAGGTACAATAAAGACCCAATCATGATTCTGTAAAGTGTTGATCAACCAAGTTATCTTTATCATCAATAGTGACCAATTTTCATGTGGCCATGGGTATACTATATGGTTTACAATCATTCATATAAAATTTTGTTAATAAGTCTTTGACATATTTGTTCTGATCAATGAATGCACCATTTTGTGATTGCTTAACTTGAAGACCAAGAAAGCATTAAAGTTCACCCATGGCACTTATCTCAACTCTTCTATCATGGGTTCCCTGAACTCTTCACACATGACATTGCATGTGGATCTAAAAATGATGTCATCCACATAAATTTGGACAAGCATCAAATCCTTTCCTCTGCATTTTAAAAACAAAGTTTTATCAATTTTAACTCTTGTGAAACCTATGGATAAGAAAAAAGTTGATAGAGTTTCATACTAGGCTCTAGGTGCTTGTTTCAAGCCATATAAAGCTTTGTTTTAGCTTGTAAACATGATCTAGATAAAAAGCATCTTCAAAACAAGGGGGTTAGCATACATATACCTCTTCCTTGATCTTACCATAAAGGAATGCACGTTTGATATCCATTTGATAAATCTTGATGTTGTGGTTGACAGCAAAAGCTAAGAACAATCTGATGGCATCTAGTCTTACTACAGGAACAAATGTTTCATCATAATCAATGCCTTCTTCTTTTCTATATCCTTGAACCACAAGCCTAGCTTTATTTTTTATAACAATGCCCCTTTCATCTGTTTTGTTCTTGAAGACCCATATTGTGCCAATTGGACATACATCTTGAGGCAATGGTATAAGTTCCCATACTTGTTGTCTTTTGAACTGTAGGAGCTCTTCCTGCATGCCTCTACCCAACTGTTATCTTTTGGTGCCTCTTGGTACTTGACAGGTTGTGTGAGAGATAGAAAACAAGCAAAAAGATAAATGTTTTGGGATTAACTTCTTGTGAGTACCCCTTATTTATGTTGTCAATAAGTTGATCTGGTGGATGATTTTTAAGGTAGATTAGATCTCCCTTGTATGGAACAATTGCATTGAGGTGAAGGTTGTAGATGGGAACCATCTGAGCTAACATCTGTTGGCAATTTTGAAGAGCCAACATCTGTTTGGATGGAGGTGGAGGTATAGGTGGGATAGGTGTAAAAATTGTTTGACTTTTGTTCATAAAGGATGGACTTTTGTAAACAGTGGTTGGACTGTATGAGGCGGCAGAGGTTTAAGGATCAACAACTGTTGATGTGGCAGTGGGAGAGTTTTGATAGTTGTTTTGAACATCTGTTCCTCTGATGGAAGTGACTTTATATTGTGGGATCACAATATCATATCCATAATCTTGATGGAGAGATTGTGATGTACCTTTGTTGTTAGTCTTAGTAGACACATATTCAAATGTAATTTATCTAAATTAAACACTTCAGCAGGATTATGCTGGGATTATAAAGAAGAAAGCTAATTGAGCTTTACATTCAAAGTCTCTTCTACACACAGTTGTGCGTCTAGAAGCCATTCATATTTTTCTAGCCTATGCTTCCTACAAGGGGTTTAAGGTCTATCAAATGGACGTGAAAAGGGCATTCCTTCATGGTGTGATTGAAGAAGAGGTGTATGTCGAACAACCCCAGGTTTTAAAGACCCTATTCATCAAGATCGGGTTTGGTTACTTAACAAAGCTCTATACGGACTACATCAAGCTCCATGGGCATGGTATGCGAGGTTATCCAGCTACTTATTGGAGAATGGTTTTCACCGAGGTTTGATTGATTGCACTCTTTTCATCAAGGAGAAAGATGGGAATCTTCAGTTGGTACATGTATAGGTGGATGATATTATTTTTTCTTCAACTAATGATATCTTGTGCAGGGATTTCGAGCATGTTATGCAGGAGAAATTCGAGATGAGTGCGATGGGAGAAATGACTTTCTTTTTGGGCTTACAAGTTCAGCAACTAGACTGGGATCTTCATCCATTTGACCAAATATGTCAGTGACACTTGAGCCGGTTCCCGATGGTCCGAAGCGACACCCATTAGGACCCCACTTCCGCATAATCACGGGATTAATTTGAACTTGAAGGGCGAAAGCGTTGACTCTGCACTTTACTGCGCAATGAACGGATCTCTTATGTATCTCACTGCCTTAAGGCCTGACATAATGTATCCTACGTGTCTGTAATCAAGCCTGAAGGCCTCACATCTGATTGCTGTAAAGAGGATTTTCTGTTATTTAAAGGGTTGCCTGGACATCGGTCTCTGGTACCCTAAGAATGATAGTTTCAACTTGATCGCTTTCAGTGATTCTGATTTCGGCGGCTGCAAAATCGATGGCAAATCCACAACGGTTGGATGTCAGTTTTTAGGAAATCACCTGTCACATGGTAGTGCAAGAAGCATACTTGAGTAGCTACATCAACCTGTGAAGCCGAGTACATTACAGCTTCTAGTTGTTGATCCTAAGTTCTTTGGATCCAACAGCAAATGTACGACTATAGTTTTGAAATCCTATCTACTCCTATATACGTTGATAATTTTGTTGCCTTACGAATCACTATAAATCCTGTGCAGCATTCCAAGACCAAACACCCCGAAATCAAATAATACTTCATACTCGATTGTTTTAATAAAAGACTTATCAATGTTGTTAAGGTCAACACCTGTCACACCCCGGATTTCCAATCCAAATCCAAACACTGGTGGGCCCGGGTGGGGAGTATTGTGACGTCAGTTGATAACATCATAGTCAATTAAACACGGACACATCGGAAGTCTTGGAGTAAAATTACTATTACAAACCGAATGTTCAAAATAAAATAATATACAGGCTCGTAATTGAAGATCCACAGGCGGATCATAAAATGTACAAGAAAGAATACAAAACAGACTTTAGGGCAGATCAAAGGATTTGCAGGATCCTCTTATTTAGTACCGAGCAGTTTCCGGCCTATTTCGTATTGTACCTGCAGTTTAGTCTTTGGACGATACATCAGCTTTCGCTGGTAGATACACCCAACTGACTCATTTTGAAAACTTTGCAACCTTGTATCAGATTCACATGTTTGTCAATACCTACAGGGCCCAGTACAGAAAACGAGACATGATTAAAAACACACCACTTAGAACTCACGAAGGAGTTATCCCCAACATCTTGGGTAATTTGCATATGAGCGTCTGTCAGGTGTATGCCTACACCCCGCGCTAAGGTCGTGGCCAATAACTAATGTATTGAGCCGAGGATATCCAGGACACGGTAATTTAGCCTCCGATGTTTAAGTTATCAAACAAAACTGATTAAAACGGAATATGCGGGTTTACTATACACAAAAGGGCATTCGATTGACCCCATTTCGGACCAAGCGGTAATAATTTACCGTATCCCAAGCCCATATAGGGAAAATAAGTCGAGAGTATTTACCTGAGCTAGTCTTCTTTTACATTTTAATAACTCTGCCGTATATAAAAGTACCAACTACAGATAGCACTTACCGGCAAGGCTCTAGTCTGGATTATCGCATAAGCTAACCAATTAAATACTATCGGTCTTTATTTAAGTCATAGACTTAGACCAAGTAGTGTACATGATCAAGACGTGTAACGCTTGATTAGACGATGATTGGATAGAATGCAGTTTAAACCCGAAAAGTACCTTGACTTGTATAATATGGGTAAACGATAAACATTCTAGATTTTGAAACTTAAATGACAAGGTTGAACCCGTTTCGGTTAATTTTCGTAAAATAGTTACGTATACTTAACCGAGCGCATATTAGCGATATCGGGTAACCGGATAAGTCATGGACAAGTTCTATATGCCATTATATATTAAATAAGTTAAGATATCAGTAGGATATCAACTTGTATGCCGTTATGGTTTTAAAACGAAATCATGCCTTTATAAGGGCATTTCGGTAATTATATACCGTAAAAAAAGGAACTTGAACCTATTTTAAGTTTATAATCATGAGTATTCTGGAAAAATATTTTATTTATGATATAATATCAGTAGGATACTAATTATATGTGTAATTTATCTTTTATGACCAAACTATGCACCGAAGGGGCATTTTGGTCATTTTACACATAGTTTATAAATTATTTGGGATTCTGAGTTTATAACATGTACCTACTGTAAATATGTTTAAAATGAGTTTTAAAATCAGTAGGTATCAAGTCTTTATCAATAATATGGTTTAAAACCATACTATGCGCCGAAACGGCGCTTATGTCGTAAAATAACGTTTTATGCGATGTTTAAGGAAAACTGACATTAGGGTCAGATTAAAATGTTTAAAATATGTTATTTAATATAACATATCAGTAGGAAAATGATTTACCTTAAAAAGATTTGATTAAAACCATTTTATGAGCCACAGGGGCTAGAATTGTCATTTATCGACATAGTTTAAGGACTTGTTTGAAAACTCAGTTTATAACTTGGTTTAATATCCCAAATAATCCTACTTATAATATTACATCAGTAAAAGACTCATTTCAAGTTCATTATCATTTAAAACTTTGTAATGTAGATGACTGGTAATTCTTCTGGGAATACATCGGGATATTCTGCGATGACTGGTAGGTCCTCCATGTTTGGCTTAGGCTCATTTATGGTGACTTGTGCCATGTAGATGACACAGCTTCTTCTCAAACACTTGGATGCCTTAAATAACGACACATTGTCTTGCAATCCATAGTGTGAGTCTCCGGGGATGGTGATCATTTCACCAGATGGGGTTTCAATTTCGATGAGCTTTTTATCGCAGGCAATGCGGGCTTGGTTATGAGATAACCAATCCATGCCTAAGACAACATCGAACCCCGCCAATTTCATTGGCAGAAGAGAGATAGGGATGGAATGATTCTTATTGGATATTGAGCATCCATCAAGAATGGAAGATGCTGTTTCTATCGTTCCATCAGCAAGTTCTATCTCATAAGTTTTATCTAGAGTTCTTATGGGTAAATTTAACAGTTACTAAACTTATGATCAACATATGATTTATCCGCACCCGAATCGAAAAGAACTCTAGCATAAATATCACTAAAGGGGAAAGTACCTGTTATGACGTTATTGTCATTAACAGCTTCCTTAGTAGTCAGTCAAAAAGCGCGTGTATTCCCCTTCTTGGCCTCTCCAGGCTTCGGATTATTATTCCTTGAATTCTTAGGGTAGTTAGTTGCAATGTGCCATTTTTTATTGCAGATATAACATACAGCATCCTTAAGATCTTTACAATCTAGGGTCTTATGCCCTCTCCTTTTACAAATACCACAAGGTCTAGCTTGTGAATCGGAATTACACTGTCTCCAGTGTCTGCGGTTGTAAGTCTTGCAAAATGGCATCACAGCCGACTTGCCTTGGTTCCCTTTGAACCCGAATCTCCCTTTATTTTTCTTATTAAATCTTTGGGAGTTGTCTTAATCTCTCTTCCTTTTCCCGTCAGTTTCTGGCTTAACTGACTTTTGACTTACAAGATCAATGGTGAGAGAGAGAGAGATAGGTCTACAGCAGACTATAGGTATTAGGCTGAGCAGCCTTTACCATGCCCTTAATCTCGGGCGTGAATCCATTGATAAAACGCGCAATGCGTTTGGATTCAGGGGTGATTAGGTTGGATACTAACCTAGATAGGGAATTAAAATCGGAAACATACTTCCGACAATCTAGGTTTTTCATGGAAAGAGACAAGAAGTCTGTCTCTATATTCTCCACCTCATGAGGTGGACAATACGTCTCCTTAACTAGGTCCATAAACTTGGACCATCCCAGATTATACAAGTATACTTTACCTGTAGACTTGATCGTGGCTTTCCACCAAGTTAGGGCATCGCCCTTGAAGGATTGTGATACATACTTGACCACATCCTTTTCAGCACAGCCACTGATGTCTTTGATGGTCTCCATCTCGTCCAGCCACTTTAGGGCTTCTACAGCTCCTTTTTCCCCATTAAAGCCTTGGGGCTTACAGGAGACAAAGTATTTGTAGGTGCACCCGTCTTTAGAAGAACGAGACCTATTCACATAGTCTATCCTCTTTGGTTCACTCTTCACATTTGATGAGTGAACAGAGCTCTCTTTATGAGCTAAGGATGGGGTAATCGATAGTGGTCTAGAGCGAGTAGCACTCGACTCTCTTAGCTTTTCTATGGCCTTACCCATGGCCCTTTCCACAGCCGCATCAATCGAGCTTGGAAATCATTATCATCAATATTTCTATTTTTGGCATTGCTGGGTTCAACGTCCCGCTGGCTATTTTGTGCCTCATTAGAATTAGCCATTCTTCAAATCTTTGGTTCTATATACCAAATAAAATTTTCCTTAGCCATGGTATACCAACCATTTCAGCTTTAAACATTGGATATAAAAATCCATCGCCTAATCATGCTAGTGTGAATAACATCACAACTTTTAGGCTTAAAGTATCTATGTTTAGCCTAGGTCTTAATAGGACCATTATAGGCAATTTACGATCTTGGACAAAGTCCAAATATTACTAAATAGTGGATCGTAATGTCACAACTGTTATTGTCATATTTGACAATTGTATAGCACATAGGCTTGTCACAAAGGACATTTAAAACATGGCACATAGGCCTGTCACTAATGGACATAAAATATGGCACATAGGCCTGTCACTAATGGACATAAAATATGTCACATAGGCCTGTCACTAATGGACATAAGATTATGGCACATAGGTCTTCATCACTGGTGGATGTTTTATTTATCACCGTACTAGTGTTTATTAGCGAGGATCAAATAGATCACATGGGCTATATAAAATAATCATAGCCACAAGGGCAATACATCACTAATGGATGCTTTATTTTCACCGCACTGGTGTTATTAGCCGGGATCAAATAGATCACATAGGCTATATAAAATAAATCATAGCCAGGAGGAAATACATTACTAATGGATGTTTTACTTATCACCGTACTGGTGATATTTAGCCGGGATCAAATAGATCACATAGGCTATATAAATTAATCATAACCCGAAAGGGTAATACATCACTAATGGATGTTTTATTCATCACCGCACTGGTGATATTTAGCCGGGATCAAATAGATCACATGGGCTATATAAAATAAATCATAACCCAAAAGGGTAATACATCACTAATGGATGTTTTATTCATCACCGCACTGGTGATATTTAGCTAGGATCAAACAGATCACATGGGCTATATAAAATAATTCATAGCCATAAGGGCAATACATCACTAATGGATGTTTTTATTTATCACTGCACTGGTGTTATTAGCCAGGATCAAACAGATCACATGGGCTATATAAGGTTAGGACATAGTCCATTACCTTAATGGCTAGCGTGATTCCTCAAGTCACACTACGATGAGTATGAACCTTACTTGAATGCTGATACAAGAGGACCTTAGTGGTTGATTAATAGTCCCGGTCGCATTGACCTTAGTGACTTGGAGGCTTGAACTTAGTCCCCACCTCTAGATAGAAGGATAACTTCCCTTAACTATCATGATAGAAGACCCTTACGTTCTTAACTATCATTGTATATTTTGGCCAAATATGTGGTCTGTGCCACTTGGCTAAATCAAAACCATTAAGATCTTTTTGGAATTATATCGCAGAGCATAAATTTCGAGTAAAATCGAGACGCTTGTTTTGAAGAGGATGAATACATATATATAATTACTTCACTAAATTTTAAATTAGAAATTACAATACTAGAAAATGAAATAAAATTGTCCATGCAAGGAATGTAAAGAAATAAACATGTCCACGCAGGGACTAAAGAAATAACAATGTCCTCGTAGGGACTATATATAATTAGAAGAGACTTCACTCATCTTTCTTTCCTTTGACCAACTTGGAGAGTTTCTTGAAGAACTTGTTTGTCTTCTTCTCCGTTTTCTCCGCTTGCTGCTGCATCTCTTTCATCTGTTCCAAGGCCTCATTAATGGCCTCAAGTGGTGGCGGAGGTTGTGGTTGTGGTTGTAGCATAACCGGGTACTGGTACCCACAAGTTGGATATCCAGTCGGTGGATAAGTAGGTGGGAAAGGAGATGGGTAAAGCGCGTCGTGCATAACTGCCTGCATGTAGGGGTCTTGCGACCATGCTTGATAGTCTACCGGTGTAGATGGGTTAAAAGGATCATATCCAGACGTGTCTGAATATATGGGGATTGGGTTAGTATAACCCGATGGTGGTGGTTGAACAGCAGGTGTTGGTGTTGGTTCCACTATAGGTGAAACATTAGAGGGGCCACCCATTTGTGGGTCCTATTGAATTGTAGGGTAGGAATTGGGCAAAGGTGGCAACGATCCCGACCTTTGTCCGGCACATACCGACATACGTGCTCCACGCTTTCTTCTTGGTGGTTCAGGTGGTTATTGAGGTTGGTCAAACCGGTTCCATGTGGACATCTTCTTGTATTGGGGATGGTTGACAGTGATGAGAAGGAGTGTGGGCAAAGGTGAATTGGTTCCAATATTAGTCCCACTCATTAGGACCTTGGTAGGGTGATCCGGCATAGGAGTTCAAATCTCTTGATATTTCTACAGGATGCGCGTTCGATCCCGATGGCGGCATCTCTGGGTCGGAGTCCTCGTCCATAGGGTTTGGCTGGTCCAACTAATTTTGATCGGCTGGAGGTGTATTAAAGTAATGGTTAGGGTTAAATTATTCATGGTAAGAGTGATGAGAATGGGAATGGTGAGAATGGTGTGAATGATAGGAGTGGTGAGAGTGGTAAGAATTTTAGGAATGTGAGGGCGAGTGTCTATTAGAGACAGAACGTCTCGCTGGTTGCCAAGGAGACAAATCTCCTTATTCTTTGTAGGCTCTGAGTTGTGAGGTTGATGGGGAATGCGCCTTGATGGTCCTCCCTCATTGGACCTTTTCCTCTTCCACTTTGTCCTCGTACACGTGGCGGCATTTTCTTGTTAGAATTCAATTCAAAACAATACTAATAACTTAATAATGACATGAGTAATCCTAGGTCAATGCCTAGACTCGGAAGTCTAAGGAATGTGCTCGTGTAAGTTTGAGATTAAACACAAAAGGCTAGTGTTTAATTCTCTCAAACGTTGTCTCTGATACCAACCTGTCACACCCCGGATTTCCAACCCAAATCCAAACACCGATGGGCCCGGGTGGGGAGTACTGTGACGTCAGTTGATAACATCATAGTCAGTTAAACACGACACATCGGAAGTCTTGGAGTAAAATTACTATTACAAACCGAATGTTCAAAAAAATAATATACATGCTTTTAATAGAAGATCCACAGGCGTATCATAAAATGTACAAGAAATAATATAAAACAGACTTTAGGGCTGATATAAGGATTTGCAAGATCATCTTATTCACTACCGAGCAGCTTCCGGCCTATTTCGTATTGTACTGCAGTTTAGTCTTTGGACGATACGTCAGCTTTCGATGGTAAATACACCCAACTGACTCATTTTGAAAACTTTAGAATGATTTTTAAGTGCAAGACGACACAAAATCTTTTACTTAACTTGGGAAAGTTGACTTTGCAACCTTGTATCAGATTCACATGTTTGTCAATACATACAGGGCCCAGTTTAGAAACCGAGACATGATTAAATACACACCACTTAGAACTCACGAAGGAGTTATCCCCAACGTCTTGGGTAATTTGCATATGAGCGTCTGTCAGGTGTATGCCTACACCCCGCGCTAAGGTCGTGGCCAATAACTAATGTATTGAGCCGAGGATATCCAGGACACGGTAATTTAACCCCCGATGTTTAAGTTATCAAACAAAACTGATTAAAACGGAATATGCGGGTTTACTATCCACAAACGGGCATTCGATTGACCCCATTTCAGACCAAGCGGTAATAATTTACCGTATCCCAAGCCCATATAGGGAAAATAAGTCGAGAGTATTTACCTGAGCTAGTCTTCTTTTACATTTTAATAACTCTGCCGTATATAAAAGTACCAACTACAGATAGCATTTACCGGCAAGGCTCTAGTCTGGATTATGGCATAAGCTAACCAATTAAATACTATCGGTCTTTATTTAAGTCATAGACTTAGACCAAGTAGTGTACATGATCAAGACGTGTAACGCTTGATTAGACGATGATCGGATAGAATGTAGTTTAAACCCGACAAGTACCTTGACTTGTATAATATGGGTAAACTATAAACATTCTGGATTTTGAAACTTAAATGACAAGGTTGAACCCGTTTCGGTTAATTTTCGTAAAATAGTTACATATACTTAACCGAGCGCATATTAGCGATATCGGGTAACCGGACAAGTCATGGACAAGTTCTATATGCCATTATATTTTAAATAAGTTAAGATATCAGTAGGATATCAACTTGTATGCAGTTATGGTTTTAAAACGAAATCATGCCTTATAAGGGCATTTCGGTAATTATATAACGTACAAAAGGAACTTGAACCTATTTTAAGTTTATAATCATGAGTATTCTGGAAAAATATTTTATTTATGATATAATATCAGTAGGATACTAATTATATGTGTAATTTATCTTTTATGACCAAACTATGCACTAAAGGAGCACTTTGGTCATTTTACACATAGTTTATAAATTATTTGGGAGTCTGAGTTTATAACATGTACCTACTGTAAATATGTTTAAAATGAGTTTTAAAATCAGTAAGCATCAAGTCTTTATCAATAATATGGTTTAAAACCATACTATGCGCCGAAATGGCGCTTATGTCGTAAAATAACGTTTTATGCGATGTTTAATGAAAACTGACATTAGGGTCAGATTACAATGTTTAAAATATGTTATTTAATATAACATATTAGTAGGAAAATGATTTACCTTAAAAAGATTTGATTAAAACCATTTTATGAGCCACATGGCTAAAATCGTCATTTATCGACATAGTTTAAGGACTTGTTTGAAAACTCAGTTTATAACTTGGTTTATATCCCAAATAATCCTACTATAATATTATACCAGTAGAATACTCATTTTCAAGTTCATTATCATTTAAAACTTTGTTTTATGCAAAAAGGGCATTTTAATCAAAAATGGCATAATTATGGAACTTGCGCATAAACTTATATTCTGATTATGATCATGTAATATAACCTCAGAGGGTTATGCTACATTATATTATGATCATAATATTATACAGTAGAATACTCATTTTCAAGGTAACTAATCTAAATCGGGGCAGAATCGAAAGTCAAAGCAGAAGTCAAACTTTGCGACTTTCGGTTGCGAACCGACCCTAGAACTGAAATTGACGAGCCAAACATGTTTCCACATGTTCTAATAATTATTACCAACTTGTTTAAGTGTCAAAATAGGTTTCATAACATATAAAAGATCAATTTATGATTTTTCCGAAAAATGTCTTATTTGGCTTTTTAATATCGTAACTTTGACCCGTCAATTGGTCTAGCAAACATGATCTTCAGGAGGTGCCCTTTATAGGGATTAACACCTACCTTATTACGATCACTTAGCCATGTTCATTTCGAACAATGGCTGGACCATAATGGTCTTAACCGAAAGTCAAAGCGTTTTCCGTAAAACGCTTGACTTTTGGCTATAAAAGCCTATAAACGAAAATGCACAAAGAAGGAACACTTACCAGTGATTCCTAGGGTGCAAAAGAACTATGTTGGATGCTCCCTTTAGCTAGGAACTTCCAGAGGAGGGAGAAGAGTGAATAAATGAGAAAGGTGCAAGTTGGAATGTGACTTAACCACCTATTTATAGTTGGAGAACTCAAAGGAGGTGAAACTAGGTGTTTAGGGGTGTAAGAGGAAGCTTACAAGTGTCCCAAAACGTGGCATAGCAGTTGGGGAAGCCGTGGTTTCGGTTTTAATGGTTTTGGAGTTTTGTTTGGGAGCGAAGCAAAACTTTTTGCAGTAGATGTTCTCTGGCGGGCCGCGAGAGGCACAGGCCCTTAACTTTAAAAAGCTTCTGAACCCTTTTTAAACACCTTTTTGGCACTTATAGCCCTCCGTAGCCAATACTTGGCATACCCGGGACCGGACATTGTCAAGCTCTTGGTTCGTTAAAAGGTCACTCAGAGGTATAAATTAACATGTTGACACTTTTAATCCCTCAATTATCCAACTTTTATATATTATTGGATTTAATAACTCACGTCCAACAAACAGGACATATGAGAGTTAGGACTACGTAAAGGATCACTCAGAGGCTCAGTATAAGCATGTTGACTCCGATGTCACTCAGAGGCTAGGCATGTTGACACAACGGTCACTCAAAGGCCGAGTTTAAGCATAACGACACTAATGGTCGTTCAGAGGCTACGTTTTATGCATAACGACACTAATGGTCGTTCAGAGGCTACGTTTTTTGGCATGATGACACTAATGGTCGTTCAGAGGCTAGGTTTATGCATCTTGACATCAGAAAGTCATTCAGAGGCTCAGTTTGAGCATGTTGTCACTTTTAGTCCATATTAGTCTTTAATTGACTATATTAAAAATACAACACGTGTCACTATATTATTGGACACGATTTTACAGGGTGTTACAACACCGATGATAAACGCGCCAACCTTTTTACCAAAGCATTTGATAAGTCACGTTTTGATTTTTAACTCTTGGTAAACGACATTAAAATCAAACAAGAATAAATTCGCATCGGAAAATTGTTTTTGTAAATATCTAACTTAAAAAAATAATAACTTTTACTTTATGTTTTAACTATCCTTTATGTTTTGTATTTAGGGGGAGAATTGTCATGAAAAATACAAAAACATTTGAAAAATCTTAAAAACACAAAAACATTGAAAATTTACAAAAAACAAAAACATTAGAAAAAATTAAAAATGAGTTTCTTGGAATGAAAAAGATAAAATGATGATACTTCATCAGTAGGCCTGTTGAGACATTTTTAAAGCTTAAAAGTTAAAATGATAAGCAGCTCTATATATGATGTATCAGTAGGCTCACAATCAGTTTAAAAAATGCAGGGTGATATAAACTTAACCGACTAAAGACCGTGTGGGAACCACTCATTGGCGTATGGTCTTAGTACCGAAATTTCGTTTAATAGATTGTCGAGGTTCTGAGATATGTGGTCTTTATGTTGTTTATTATCTGGGCATCATAATTGTCTCTTTTACCGAAAATAACGGGGAGGCAAGTCTAGAGCTTCTATGATGTTATATATACATGTAAATACTGTATACGACCAACAATAAGTGATAAACATATCACATTCACCCCCGAATAAGTGATTTTAAATCACATCTATCACCGAGAGCCAAGTTCGTCTCTTTGTCGGTACATTGGTACTAACCTGTTCACGAACTTGATCTTGTGCCCTGCATCGATCCGAAAAACCAAGTTCTTTATAAATAAGTGATTTTATACTAGGGCTTGTTTTCATCCACAGAATAAGTGAGTATCTCAGATCTTATACGTTAAAACAGATGATAAATGACATACTCACAAGTAAGATGAACTCTCACGCATACGTTGATACGGGAACGTGTCGTGTGTGGATGAACACAGGTTGGCAAGTATAAATACGCACTAATCATATCCCCAAACTATGATTACAACTGACTGTCGAGTTTAAGTGGATAAACATATCGATAATCATCATGGGATTTTTATCTAAAGTTAAACAGACATCAAGTGTGCGTTGATAGGACCTAAACTGATTTGATTCTCTTTCCTCAAACTTGCAAAAAATATTGTTTGTTACCGTCTATTTTAGTTACTAAATGCTTTTATGTAGATATTTTCTTTATTGTTTTGTTTCAATGTTGCATTTGTATGTTTTAATATTTGAAAAAACTATTAAAATACCAAAAAGATTGTTGATAGACCGACGCCGAAATTTAAAATCTGCCTGACCCAAAAATAGAAAACTAGAAAATAGTCTTGAATCTTGAAAATTGAAAACGATAAGTCCGTTCTTGAAAGTTAGAAAAGTTGATATTTTCTTTTAATTTGCAAATGGTGGGCCAGTGTTGTACAATCAACTGTGGGCTTAAAGCTGGGTCCATAAAAGATTTGAGGTTTGGATCATCGAAATAGGTATCGTAATAGAGGTATAAAAATAAAAGGCCATCGAAATTGGGATTGAAGTAAAACCCTTCTGTTTCGATATCTTGAGATCGAACTAAAACATCTTGTTTCGATAAGTTGAGATCGAAATAAAGAGCTTGTTTCGATAAACAAGGATTGCAATACAGAATTTCTTTTTTGATGCATCGAAATAGACTAGGACTGTAATTGACTTTTTTAGTTCAGTCCTTTCTATTTCCCCAAATATTGAGCCCTAATTTTCTCTCAATCGATCCCTCTTTAACAAAACTCTACCAAAATTTTCAGTCCACAACATCAAGGTAAATACTCTAACATTTATTATCGAAACATCATCATTGAAGAATCGTCATCGAAACATCATTATTGAACAATCTTCATCGAAACATCAACATCATCGAATTGTTAACATCAGAACTATTTTCATCGGAACTGGTATCATCGAAACATCAGCATTGAACTGTGTATTTCTAAAATTAATCAATGGATTTATCATATGATGTTTGGGATGTGTTTTCAAAAGTGAGATCTCGTATCAATGAAAGTTTTGAAATAAGGACTGTTGATTATGCTTGATTGTTAAAAGTGAGATCTCGTTTCAATGAATTTATCATTGTGAATGATATTTTTTATGGAAATTTGTTTGAACAACAATTATTGATAAGTAACACTGAAAACGATGAACAGTTGTATCGGCATACCTATTTCGATGTATTTCGATACCTGTATTTCGATCTTCATTTGATATCATGTTTTACTGAATTTCGATGTATTTCGATATCCTGTTTTAATGAATTTTGATGCCAGTGTTTGGATTTTAGCTTGCATAATGGATATTCTATTTCGAGATACTCTGTGGTTGTCAAAATTTTATTTTGAAACAAGAGGAATCGAAATACATAGGTTTCAAAATACAGTAATTATGAAAATACAGTGTATTTTGGTATTTTGATATCAAAATACTTATGTATCGAAATATGTTTTATCAATATAGATGAGGAAGTTGATACAAGTTATATAGAAATACATATTTCTGTTCTGAACTATCAACATCTCATGATCAACAACTATCATCTCAATTTGCATATTTATTACTTTTTCAACTTCTTAATACGCATAAGTTATTTTACAGTTATGGCACCTAAACAAGAAAAGAAACGGTCGCGTAAGTCGGAACCGAAGGAGAAATCTGAGGTGCAGAAAAATGTCCTAAACCCGACATAACATGGTGGCATATCTTGGCGATGAAAACAAGCCATAAGTTGATTTTGAAGACATTTTGAAATTCCTAAGGAGGTCAAGGATTTGTTATGCCATTACTAAAGCACATACGGCCTACATAAGTAACATTAAAGCTTTTTGGGATTTGGCATAAGTTGAAAAGGTCAATAATGTGGAAGTGATACAAGGAATGGTTGGTGTGAAAGAAGTGAATGTGTCGGAAGAAATTATAAGAACCGTGTTGCAATTTCAAGACAAATCGTCCGACCCTTCCACGATTCCCGATATATGCATTCAGGGTGTCTTTTGCGAATGAAATGCATTGGCGATGTCTTATGAACACAAATAAACAAGTCTACACTGCCGTTGCAATACAAGTATTTCTTGCAAGTGTTTATTCTGTGTCTTGGTAAGAGAAAAGCAGAATATGATATGGCGGGTACCGGTATCTTAGCAATGATGACTGCAATGACTCTTAACAAAGATTTCAACTTCTCAAAGATGATTTTCGAAAACATGAAGGAAAATATTGAGAAGACAACACGCAAGACCTACAAGTTCTGGTTGTATCCAAGATTCTTGCAAATGATTATCGATTCACAATTACAGGGGCTTGTTAAAGAGCATAATGACATTCAAACGATTGATACTTTGAATGAAGGAACCTTGACAATTGTGAAAAAGACGAGCAAGTACAAAGAGGGTCATGTTCCCCAAAAGATGATCAGTTATCTTAGAAGTCCTACATACGTCACACCTGCTGATGAAAATTGGAGGAATGCTGAGAGTGATTCTGATGATGAAGATATGAAACTTGATGCATTGATTGAGCAAAAGAGAAAAGATGTTGAGGCAGGTGTGAGTAGAAAGGGTAAAGGAAAGGCGGTTACAATTGAAGAAGGTGATGATGATGCAGGTGATGATGATACTAAGGATGATACAGTAAATGAAGAGAATGAAAGTGATAAAGATGATGATGATGACGGGTCGGATTCGAAAAAGAAGGGAAAAAAGGCAGCTGGCACAAAGAAAGCTAAAAGGGCTACTTCAGATCAGCTTTCAAGCGATGTTCCAACTATAGTACAACCAACTGAAACTCCCGCAGCTGCACAACGTACATTTACTGAATCTGAAATTTCTAAGTACAACATACATTTCAGAAATTTCAGCTTCAGTAAATGTATGTTGTGCAGCTGCGGAAGTTTCAGTTGGTTGTACTATAGTTGGAAGCCTGAAAGCTGATCTGAAGTAGCCCTTTTAGCTTTCTTTGTGCCAGCTGCCTTTTTGCCCTTCTTTTTCGAATCCGACCCGTCATCATCATCATCATACTTTATCACTCATTTTGTATCATCCTTAGTATCATCATCACCTGCATCATCATCACCTTCTTCAATTGTAACCGCCTTTCCTTTACCCTTTCTACTCACACCTGCCTCAACATCCTTTCTCTTTTGCTCAATCAATGCATCAAGTTTCATATCTTCATTATCATAATCACTCTTAGCATTCCTCCAATTTTCATCAGCAGGTGTGACGTATGTAGGACTTCGAAGATACCTGATCATCTTTTGGGGCACATGACCCTCTTTGTACTTGCTCGTCTTTTTCACAATTGTCAAGGTTCCTTCATTCAAAGTATCAATCGTTTGAATGTCATATGCTCTTTAACAAGCCCCTGTAATTGTGAATCGATAATCATTTGCAAGAATCTTGGATACATCCAGAACTTGTAGGTCTTGCGTGTTGTTTCTCAATATTTTCCTTCATGTTTTCGAAAATCATCTTTGAGAAGTTGAAATCTTTGTTAAGAGTCATTGCAGTCATCATTGCTAAGATACCGGTACCCGCCATATCATATTCTGCTTTTCTCTTACCAAGACACAGAATAAACACTTGCAAGAAATACTTGTATTGCAATGGCAGTGTAGACTTGTGTATAAGTGTTCCCAAGACATCGCCAATGCATTTAATTGGACATTTGTCTTGAAATTGCAACACGATTCTTATAATTTCTTCTGATACATCACTTATTTCTCACCAACCTTTCCTTGTATCACTTCCACATTATTGACCTTTTCAACTTTTGCCGAATCCCAAAATGCTTTGTGTGACTTATGTAGGTCGTGTGTGCTTTAGTAATGGCATAACGAATCCTTGACCTCCTCAGAATTTCAGAATGTCTTCAAAATCAACTGATGGCTTGTTTTCGTCGCCAAGATATGCCACCATGGTATGTCAGGTTTTGGACATTTTATGCACCTCAGATTTCTCCTTCGGTTCTGACTTACGCGACCGCTTGTTTTCATGTTTAGGTGCCATAACTGCAAATAACTTACACGTAATGAGAAGTTGAAAATGTAATAAATATGTAAAGTGAGATGACAGTTTTTGATGATGAGATGTTGATAGATCGAACAAAAATATGTATTTCGATATAACATGTATCAACTTCCTCATCTATATCGATAAAACATATTAAAATACATAAGTATTTTGATATTAAATACACTGTATTCTCATAATTACTGTATTTCGAAACCTATGTTTTTTGATTCCTCTTGTTTTGAAATAAAAATTTGACAACCACATAGTATGTTGAAATAGAATATCAATTATGCAAGCTAAAATCCAAACACTTGCATCGAAATTCATTAAAACAGGATATCAAATGAAGGTCGAAACACAGGTTTCGAAATAGGTGTACCGATACCAACTATTCATCATTTTCAATGTTACTGTAGCAATAATGGTTATTTAAACAAATTTCGATAAAGAAAACTCATTCACAATGATAAATCCATTGAAATGAGATCTCACGTTTCACAATCGAACATAAATCAACAGTCCTTATTTCAAAAGATTTATTGAAATGAGATCTCACTTTTCAAAACACAACCCAAACATCATATGATAAATCCATTGATTTTAGGTTGCGAATTTTAGAAATACACAGTTCAATGATGTGTTTCGATGATACCAGTTCTGATGACAATAGTTCTGATGATAACAGTTCGGTGATGTTGTTTCGATGAGATTGTTCAATAATGATGTTTCAATGATGATTGTTCAATGATGATGTTTCGATGATAAGTTTTAGACCATTTACCTTGATTGATGATGAGTAAATTTGATTTGGGATGAAAATTTTGGTAGAGTTCCGTTAAAGAGGGATCGATTGAGAGAAAATTAGGGCTCAATATTTGGGGAAATAGAAAGGACTGAACCAAAAAGTGTCTATTTATAGTCCTAGTCTATTTCGATGCATCGAAAAAGAAATTTTGTATTGCGATCCCTGTTTATCGAAACAAGCTCTTTATTTTGATCTCAACTTATCGAAACAAGATGTTTTATCTCGATCTCAAGATATCAAAACTGAAGGGTTTTACTTCGATCCCAGTTTCGATGGCTTTTTATTTCGATACCTCTATTACAATACCTATTTTGATGATCCAAACCTCAAGCCTTTTATGGATACACATCGAAATAGACCCATACTCATATCGAAACAAGGACCCAGATTTAAGCCCACATTTGATTGAGCACTGGCCCATCATTTGCAAATTAAAAGAAAAACTCAACTTTTCTAACTTTCAAGAACGGACTGATTGTTTTCAATTTTCACGATACAAGACTATTTTCTAGTTTTCCATTTTTGGGTCGGGCAGATTTTAAATTTCGACGCGGTCTATCAACAATCTTTTTGGTATTTTAATAGTTTTTCAAATATTAAAACATACGAGTGTAAAATTGAAACAAAACAATAAAAAAAATATTACATAAAAGCAGTTAGTAACTAAAATAGATGGAAACAAACAATATTTTTGCAAGTTTAAGGAAAGAGAATCAAATCAGTTTAGGTCTTATCAACGCACACTTGATGTCTGTTTAACTTTAGATAAACATCCTATAACAATTATTGATATGTTTGTCCATTTTAACTCAGCGGTCAGTTGTAATCATAGTTTGAGGATATGATTTTTTCGTATTTATACTTACCAACTTGTGTTCATCCACACACGACACATTCCCCTATCAAGGTATGCGAGAGTTCATCTTACTGGTGAGTATACCATTTATCATTTATTTTGACGTATAAGATGTGAGATACTCACTTATTCTGCGGATCAAGACAAGACTTGTGTGATAAAATCACTTATTTATGAGGAACTTGATTTTCGGATGGATGCAGGGCACAAGAGCAAGTCTGTAAACAGGTTATTACCAAAGTACTAACAAAGAGACGAACTTAACTCTCGGATGATAGACACTTTTTCGGGGATGAATGTGATATGTTTATCACTTATTGTTGGTCGTATGCTTATGTATAGCATCATAGAAGCTCTAGCCTTGCATCCCTGTTATTTTCGGTAAAAAAGACAATTATGATGCCCAGATGATAAATAGCATAAAGACCACATATCTCAGAACCTCGACAATCTATCAAACACCAAAATCATATGCCAATGAGTGGTTCCCTCACGGTCTTCAAGTTTATATTACCCTTCATATGTTAAACGGATTGTGAGCCTACTGATACATCATATATAGAGTTGCTTATCATTTTAAATTTTAAGCTTTAAGAATGTCTCGACAGGCCTACTCATGAAGTATCGACAATTTCTCTTTTTCATTCCTAGAAACTAATTTTTGATTTTTTCTAATGTTTTTGCGTTATGGCGTCAATTCAGGAAGCAAATGGTCCGATACTCATCCAGCATGCTAAGAAACATGGAAGATCAATGACCAAGCTACAGCCAATGGGGAGTTTGTTGGTGCATTTTGTAAGTGTAGCCTAAATTTTGTTTATCCATTTTGTTTGTAAGTGTGTAATCTGTGACATCCTCATATCACAGATTAACAACATTAGTTAGAATATGATATATATATATATATATATATAGTGGAGAGTTCAAATAAGAAGAACAATTTTGTAAGAATAAAAAGAATAACTTTTAAACCATTAGAAATTCTTCATTTACTTCATTTAGTGTGTGTATTTAATATTATGAAAAAGGACATATAGGTAAATCTATAATTGTCGTTAATTAGCTAATTAATTAAACTTGTAACTCATTTTTTATTATATTCTTTCAAAATAAAATAATTTATGGTGTAGAACAATTTTCGACATGTGTAGGATAAATTTTAGTATATGTAGGATAAATTTTGAAATGTGTAGGGTAAATTTACATGTGTGTAGGGTAAATTCCGGTAAATGTAAGACATATGTAGGATAAATTTTGAAATGTATAGGATAAAATGTTTTTGTTTTATTAATGAGAGATAATATAATTAATGAGAGGAGTTATAAACTATTTAATGTTTTTACCATTATGCCATTTCTTCTGATATTAAATTTCTTCTCAAATGACCCTTATATATATAAAATTATATGGGGGAAGGTTCATTTGAGAAAAAAAATTAACGTGAGAAGAAAAATAAGAAATGACATAATTGTGAAACAAAAATATATTATCCTACACATTTCAAAATTTATCCTACATATATCTTATACTTATCGAAATTTACCCTACACACATGTAAATTTACCCTACACATTTTAAATTTATCCTACACATACTAAAATTTATCCTACACATGTCGAAAATTGTCCTTCACCATAAATTATTTTATCTTGAAAAATTATATTAAAAAATGAGTTACAAGTTTAATTAATTAGATAATTAATGACAATTATAGATTTACCTATATTCCCTTTTTCATAATATTAAATAAACATATTAAATAAAGTAAATAGAGAATTTCTATTGGTTTAAAAGTGATATATATATATATATATATATATAATATATATATATATCGAAATAGAGGTCAAGTCTAGAAAAGTATCGAAATATATTTTGTTTAATGGTCTGGATATCGAAATAACATATTTCGATACATTTTTGGTCTATTTCGATACTGTCTTTACTTATTTCGATGTATTCGTGGTTATAGGTTTATTTTGATGTAATCTTTGCTGGCATGTGCTATAGATACTAGCAAATACACTTTGTTTAAGTAGAGAGTACACTCAGAGAGTAGAAGAGCATTTTGTTGAACTTTATACTGTTAGCGTGCTGAAATCATGACAAGTAAATGTTTTGAAGTGATATCCTTATTATATTGATAGTGTTATTACTTTGATATGCATGCAAACTTGGATTCCACACTTGTTTCAGTGTTCACCAACAAGGAATAGATTATCTTTGATCTATTTCAGGGACATACAGACCTATTAATTAAAGTAGCTCATTCTGGCCCTCTTATCAAAAATAAAACTTGACCCATTTAAAGAAAAAACAACACAGTGCTAAGATGAGTCATTACACAATTATGATAAAGTTAACACTTAGAGAACTTAGAAAACATGATTACATATTTTATACCCATCCACGGACGGGTATTTTAGTGCCATAATAACACATGTTTTTTTTTTTTTTTCTAAACAAAAACATAATTTTCTTTACATAAATACATTTTTTTGGTTTCACCTTCTATCCAAAATTGTTGTGGAGAAATTCACCAACCAAAGTTAGTCTTCCATGGCCCTTGCTTGTGTGGAACTATTGTTGGCTACTCGGGTGGTAGATCTAACAGAAGATACGGTGATAGTGACCTGGGCATATCAAGTATATTTATTATAAAATAACATACCAAAGAAGGGAAAAAAATGACATGGATAAGATAGTATACATACACATATAGTATACACTAATATACATACATCTATATATAGTCAACAGTTATCCGTCTTACTTCTATTTTTTTTTTATGACCCAAGTCCTTAAACCAAAAATGCAAACACCATTTATATCAATTTCATTTCCAAACCCTCAACCAAACACAGAAGGAAATCATGTAAAAGCTTACTAGTTTAGATCAGCTGGAAGATCCAATTTGTGTTGTGAATTCAGCATATGAGCCCCTTTAGATCCACTGTTGCTTGCATTCCTATAAGCCACACGGATCATTTTTCCTTAATGTTGTCAAACTTGGAGTTTAAAGAAAATAAAGTTCACCTGAAAAAAGAAAGAAGATGAAGACCCTGAAAGTAATGTTTAGTTTGTTTTTCTATTAAATTCTCAATAAAAACAAACAAACAGAATTTGGCAAATTTTAAAACATCCGATTATTGGAATTTAACACAGCAAGTGTAGATCCGAACACTATTTTCTACTGACCAGTTAATTATATAATCCTAATAATTTAAAATCACATAATCACTCTCAAAACGGACAACCAAACACCCTTTTTGACTATAAATATAGTCTTATTACCTTGCGTTCTCGACATTATCTGAAATGATTGAATTCTCTCCAAAACATTAGATGTTATACCCATATTATTCCTCAAAGGATTCATATAACTGCCGGATATTTAAAGCTACCTTTAGATTAAAAAGACCAGCTATAATATATCCTATAAGAGAAAGATTAAAAGACCAGCTATAATATATCCTATAAGAGAAAAAGGAACAAAAAAGTAAGAAGAGGTTACATAAAAAAACTGTGGCACTAGGTTTCAGTGTATAGATTTAATAAAAAAACTCCACACAGTCACTTCTTGATGACTTGTACCCTTTGGTTCTTTAACTCAGAAAGATAACTGCAAATGCAATTGGTTAATAATGCTTTTATGGTCATATAAATGGTATGAAACACGTATTGAAACTGATCAAAATTATATAAACTCATGTCATTATGTAACAGGACACCATGCTGGAAAACTTTAGATTATTTTCAGAAAACTGTACCAAAAGATACGGTTTTAACAAATAAAAAAGGAAAAATTGGGCATAAGAATCATTACCTCAGTAGGATGAGTTTCACTCAATTCAACCATGACTAGAGCATTGACGCTGAAACAAAAATAAAGAAGACGACAATTTCATTCTCAAAATCAAATATTGAATTCAACAAAAAAAGAAAATTGATTATGCATAATTGCAGAGCAAGACTACCCAAAATTTTTGTCTTCTTAGGCTTCTAAACACCTTCATCTTATTGTTTATCTTCGTTGTCAATCTCTTCCACAGCACCTTCTTGAGACAATCGTTCAAAATTAGTGGATAAGTTAACAAAATTTCATATAATTGTTTAATTGAAACCAGAAACGTGTTGCTTACATTGAGTTCGGGTTCGAGTGATTACTCGCCAATTGATGTCCCTGAACAATCATCACCCATCAAAATCAAATCGAATAAAATAATAAATGTATAGACAAATATGCAGACTATGTTGACGAAGGTTGCAAACCAAATGTATGGATAAGTTACTATGAAACACCATCAATTGGAATTAAAGTAATCAGAGAAACTTCCATTGTGTTCAATTTTAGCGAATCAGAATAAGAACTCGTTGTTTAGCTTATATTGTATTATGGAGGACAAAAACATCCCCTCTCATCTTAAAAAAATAAATTACAGAATTAATCAATTCCAAACTAGAAATTAGAAGTTGAACATACAAACAACTTACCATCTTCATTGAGATCTAGGGATGATGATTGACGGTTATAGGTGGAAGATTTGTGTGTTTATACCGGAAAAAAAGACATGTATTCCATTGATCCTAGAGGTATATTCATCAGAACTAAGACCATGCTTTTTGCATTTTGGAGGTAAAGAAGCGGTGATTGAAACCAATGTAAAGCTTGTTTAACACCATTCTTTTCTGTAAGTTCTTTTGCCATGCAAATGAAAACCGGAGTGTCATTATCGTAGATCTTTGTGTTAATTATTACTATCATAAAGCTTGTTTTGCTTTAGATTAACATCATCTCAGTTTTGATTGTACTTTCTTGTTTCTTCTTGATTGCTTTCCCATTTTATAGCTTGCTGGAACAGTTAGCATATGATTTGAATTGATTTTTTGGTTGAGAATATAGGGAAACTAAATTCAAGAACTCTAGAGATAAAACTTCAAGATTTGTAGAGGTTACTTCTATATAAAGCCTGATCTGTTGGACTTCAACCAGTCAAACTCAGCCCATAAGGATTGTCCCACATGTTTAATCCATTTGTTTTTTTATACTTTTGATTCCCTAGCCTCAAAGACCGTGGAATTCCTGAATATGATCCATCGGACGTGAACAGTAATTTCTCGACACTTAAGAATTGCTTCGTCTTTGATAGGATCGGTTTTGCAATTTAAAAGGGGGGTTTGCGGCGCAGCTTGTTACCTGTTTACCTGCCATTTGTTGGTTTGGCACTTTTATAATAAAATGTTTCTGTTTAAAAAGAAAAGATAACTCCTAATTATATTGCGTTTCCTTTCTCTTCGACACGCAGCCCCTCTCTATATTCCACTAGATGTAAAACCCGTGTAAAAACACAGGTAGGATTTAGAAATTTCACATACCACATTCTATTAAACGACGAATCACCATAACATAACATGATCTCTCCTTTTACAAGTGAACTATTAATAAACTGCTTCCATAACTGTTTTTCTTAATTCACTCTTGGAAGATATCTTAATACAGTTATAGTATGTCATAGACCTCATAACGTCTAAAATGAATGTTATTTTTAATATTACCTGAATATAAATATACAAATATATAAAATTTAACATAAAAGTACCATATTTTTTGCATGAAGTACTTAAAGTAATGAGATTCAATCAAAACAACAATTTAAGTTTATCCACCATTTTAATGGTACAACCCTTTATTGCATAGTTTTTGAGCATTATGTTTTGACCTGTTTTAACCTTCACTAAAAGCTTAGTGTTTTGACCAAAGCTCGTTTAATCAGTTTTCCAACTCATCCATTTTGCCACGTACAATAAGCTTGTTATTAGTTATAAGGTGGACTCCATAGTAGTGTACAATCCTTGGTGCATGATATACAAGTGCTTACAACAGCATTCATAATGTAGGTAGAAGAAGAATGTTGGCTAAACTCAGCAGATGAGATAGCAGGTGCCGTCCACCACTCCACCAGATGCTTGAACTTATTGAAGAGTAAGCTACCTTATGTTATGATTCCAAAAATTATTAAAAAATGGTTGCATGTTTATTTACCAAAACCCAAACGGGCCCGACACACAGCATACATATAACCTTGGATCCCAATATAACCTCAGCCAACTACAACCATATACTTCAAAGAAAGCCAACCATAATTTTTTAAATATACCAATCTGCATAGAAATGTGTATGGTGAAATGCAAACATGAAAAGCGATTTATCTATTTATCTTTTAAAATCATAACTCACTAAATCAAGAGCATCAACAACATGAAAAGCAATTGAAATATAAACATGAAAAGCTAGAACCCAACTACGTCAGATCCTATTCAAACTGAAACATATAGTTAGGTGGGAGATGATGAGGCTACTTGTATTGACAAATTCGACGGCTTTCTTATTTCAAACACACGTGCACTTAGGAATGAGTATTTGGTACCGGGCACCAGTACCGAATTATTTCCAGTATCGATTCAGTACCCACCTTTTTGGTGAAAAAGTTTTAGGTATCAGGGCTTTCAGTTAGGTACGCTACCGGTATTTTACAGAATTGTACATTCAAATACCGGTACCGTACCGAACATTTTCGGTACCGGTACCAATATATGGCAATTTTAAGTTCTGGTACTTATCTCATCCTTACGCGTGCTCGCACTAATGTAAAGCTCAGGATCTAAGTCCAAAACAAATCATGCACATGCAATTAATATGATCAATGAACAGTGATAACCAACAGAACCCAACAATGGCTTATCAAAAGAAAGTGAGTTAAACTATGGAGCTCCTAAACGATGGATCATATAAGAATAGAGACGCTTATGGAATAGTAGATCAACGTGGTCGCGGGCTTCGAGTAGTTGTGGCTCGAAACAAATGAACCACAACTGATCAATGTGGTCGCCGTGCTCCGCAATTTTTTTCTTTTTTTCAAAACAGTTAACACGTCTTGCTTTAAAGGGTTGTAAAATGTGCTTAATTAGTTTTATTACTTAAGCTTCTTTTTTTTGTGTAAACTACTTTTGTGTCCTTCTCATATGAATGATAGTTTACTTTATATATTATAATATAGTATAGATATAGATAATTAAGCTATCAAAACTCTTTTGATCATATTCTTAAAATATTATTACCGTGATCTAAATCTTTAACAAATCAATTTTAAAAATCTGACCAATATTCTTATAATAACTAGGCTAACAAAACTCTTTTGACCATATTCTTAAAATTTATTACCGTGATCTAAATCTTTAAAAATCTGACCCATTTTCTTTAAGCTTTTTTACTCATTCGACAGTGTCTAGTTCCAATGCATATAACTTATAACCTACTAATTTTTTCTTATTCTAAATTCAGATTATTATTAGTATTAGTATTATAAGAATATTTTGAATACTCTAATCATGCACTAAAACAAAAAAAATCACATTGAGAAATTCCATATATTGTTTACCTACCTTGAAAACTTCAGGTATTGGACCAATGTTTGCAGATGCATCTAGTACCTGCTTTACTTTTTCCAGCCCACATGTTTTCAATTGTATCTGCAAGTTAAGGCTTTGATAAGTAAACTACCAACGTTAATCTATACGTTATTTTTTAATTCAAACCTTTGTTGCAGCTTCTATGCTAACAAGATCCTCATAGGAGTGAGTTGACTTGTTGATTCAATTGATCTACCCATCCCAGAACTGCCTTCTAAATCTGAACCTGTTGTTATATGATATAAATTAAAAACACAAAAACTGAATTTTAAGGCAACTGAACCCTAACCCTAACTTACAACATAACAACAATTCATTAACCCTTAAAGTATTAACATCTAATATAAACTAAACATATTTAAATTGTTTAATCTCAAGAAAGTACAATGAAAGTTTTTACACTCAGCATTCTTGGCAAGCAGATATGGGTTCTGATGGCATTTTTCTCTAAGCGATAACACCAAGCCATCAACCATCAAGGGTTCGAGGCCTTATTCCACCATAATAATGCTAAAATCTAGATAATTCAGTTCCGGCATGAGCTAACCTCAATTTGGAGTTTCAAACTTGAAGCTTCAAAGCTACCTGGTAGAAATACCAAATGTAATTATGGGTTTATATGTACCATCCTTTTTTATTAACAAACAATCAAACAATATGCACACCAAGTTACCAATATCGCATGACTGGTTTTTATGTTGTTTCAAACATTTCAAAGCAAAGAGTATAGGTAGTTCTGATTGTCACACCCCGATCCGTAGTGGAATAGGTGATCGGGGTATGATTTTTTAATCCAAAGCTTATGACTTGCTATTACGTGTTTTAAGTAGTCATTAATGTAAATTGAATGGTTCATATAGCAAATAATCCAAATACAACATTTATTTATAAGACATTATAAATAACAATAAGACTTCATTAATCCGTTTCTTGTTAACTAAGTCATCCTATGTCCAATCTTCTATGTCTGCTGGTTCACATGTATCATGTGTAAAAGTAGTTTTGAATCAACAAAAGTTGGCGAGTGAATCTCTTTGTTATTAGGAAAATAATATGTTTAATTTATTTATTGAGAAAGTGTGCATTAACCAATGTAAGTAAATATGTTGTGTGTCATATGTCGAACCCTAACAAACAATCTCAAACAATAAACCAATCAACTGTATACAAATGTGCACGGTATTATGGTGTGCTGCAAGATCTAAGCTCAATCAAACGGAGCCGACCTCGTATGTTGGGCAACGTCAAGTTCCGCGCATAGGTAATGAGGAACAGACGAGCCTATGATGATGTAATGACTGAAATGAATGTAACCACCAAATGACAACCAAACAATTAACACATAACACATATACTTCCAAAATATTAGTTGCACATAATTGAATTTTGTAAATGTAATAATAAAATTCGACACATAATACATTCCAAAACTTGTAATGAAAAGGGGAAAATAAAATAGTCACTCAGAATTTTGCGTTAGCCTTGATCCACGATTAAAAAAATCACACAAGAGAAAAAGATTAATGATTACCCTGAATATAACAAAATGGGAAAACAAAATACTAAAAAAGCCCGGACAATAAATCAAACTATAAAATAAATCATATGATTCGAATTTCTGACACATAGTCAAGAATAGTGACAATACCAAAGATAATAGCAAAACATTTAAATTAATGGTTGTTTTGGTAAAGATACACACGTGTAGTGTACCTATATAGTCAACTAAACCCATTTACCCAAATTTGGTAAAAATAATAAAGTTGATAGTAATAGTAGTATGACAGTAATAATAACAGTATCATATTATTAATAATAGATTTTGACCAATTTGAATGCAATCACGTTTATGCCAACCAATTTGAGTGCAATCACGTTTATGCCAAATAATTAAAATACAAGGCTGTGAAGTTCTCACTTGACGTGCTAAAAGTTATATCATAGTTCATGGTTGACTAGGTCTTGACCAACAATGATATGGTCGCAAAAATGGATTAGAAGTAAGTTAAAAGTTATTTAACATATTCCATCGAAGATTTATGTGATTGGCAATATATATATATATATATATATATATGATTAGGATTAGGATTATTTGTGAACAATTTTCTAATAGTGAACTATGTGAACTGATCTAGACCGTTTCTATTTATTAATTGTCAAGGACATGATTGTAATTAAACATTATTATTTAATTTTCAATTTCTTTTAAACAAAATTTATACTAGATAGTTACATTGTTTCTTAATATGTCTAGTTGATCAAATCAAAAACATATCTACCATATCTATTATTTTCGATCATCCGTAACAAGGTTTTCGAAAAATTGTAGATGATCCAGATCGCATCAAAATTGTTCGAACAGTATGTTAATCGAAATTTATATATAATCAAATCAAAACAACTATTGTTGGATCTTTTGTATTTGTTATTCAGTTACATAAAAGTCAATCAAATACGTTTGAGATTTCACAGATCTCTTCCAATTTGTTCGAAAAGTTTGTTAAATACTTTATTCTTACACCTTTCGTTCATATGCTTACTATCTACATATTTTGAAAACTTTTGCTAATTCCCTGATTTTTTGACAATTAGTTTGAACTGTGTTTTTTAAGCCGCATATTGCGAACACCTTTTTGTTCTTATTGTTTTTGTAGTATGGATGAGCACATAACAAATACGAACAAGAAAATGGTGAACGATGATGAAGTCAACGTTGATAATGTCGGTAATTTTTTTGTTACTAAATTGGATCGACCAGCTGCGTTGTATTTTTGGATTTTTCATCAATTTGGTCCGTTAGACATGTTATATTCTTGTTAATTGTTGAGTTATTCGCTCGGTCAGTTTTGTTTGATGTTATACTCATTCATGTATTTACCTGAAAGTTCATATTTTTACGATAATTTATACGTTCATGTATGTTTGTATACGATGTTATACGTTGTTGTTTTGTTGTTATAGTAAGATCGTGCAGGTTATAACTTATGAGTTTATTTGCTGGTTTTGCGTTTTGGGATTTTTTGTAACATTCGTAAAAAAAATGAATGAATCCTAAAACCCGACCTGTTTTTGTAACTCAATCCGTTTTCATATTCCACGTAATTTTGTTTAATGTTTAAGCAATAAAATGTCTTGGATTCTATGTTTTGATCATACATGTTATTATATCTGGTGATTTATAGCCTTATACATGTTTTAGACAACCTTGTAAATTCATTTCCATGTATTTTGAAGCAACCCTCTATATCTCAAGGTCTAAAACGAAGGTTTTCCTTAAGTAAATCAAAAACTTTGGAGACCTCGTGAACATATCTAACACATCACATCCTAACATTCTTATCATTCAAACTTCATTATATACATGCCTTAAGATAGGACATTGTGTTTTGGAGAGTTAGATGTAAATGATCGCAAGTAAAAATCTCTACATGTAGTATTCTTAGTTTTGTCATAAATGACTTTCGGGTGACTTTCTTGCTAACTTTTCTCCATCCTTGAGCTATCATTCTGGTCCATTCAAAGCTCCAAGATATACTTGGTATACTAAGGATCAAGTAGGTTCAAATGGTGCATAAAACTGAGCTCCAGCATAACGGGAATCACAAACACAAGTTTTAGAACATAACCCTCGACCCGCATCAAGACCCAAGGTTTAAGCCCAATTCTCGACACCATGGATGTTGGATTACTCTCTTCCATATGATAGTACTCTGAAAATAATGAACGTAGGCGAAAACCGTGCGCGAAACAGAGTTATAACGAAGCGGGAATCGCGAAAACAAGTTTGGTGTTTGTTGCTGATTTGAAAGACGCGAAAATCTTGTTTTAAAGTTATCCCACATCGCCCCAATCACCATTTTGTGCTCTATTTCACACCTATAAATACCCTTGCTTGGTTCTTTATAGCTTGCAACTCCTAGTTTGAGTATAAAAAGTGGAATAACCAAAGTTGGTGGCTCCACAAGCACAATACCCCTTTGGGTGTGGTGTGTAGTAGTTTTTATTTCCGCTTTCGACGAGGAGGTGCTGCCCTTCAAGCTCTTCTCATTTTGTAAAGTTCTTCTTCGAGCTAATCTTCCTTTCTTTGTTTTTTTTAATATTCATTTATTTATTGCTTTCGTAGTTCAATTAGTTTAGTTTAGGTTCTTAGTTAAGGAGAATTAGGCTCGTTAAGGTAGCCTAGTTTAAGCTCGCCTTTAGGCTTTTCATAGCCTTGTAGAGGCTCGTTAGGCTCACGAGTCTAACATATCATGTTCGTTCATTTAGCTATGCCTAGCATAACGTTTACTTTTTTGTTGCGTTCGTTTGTCTAGCTTAAATCACGCTTATCAATTGCATTTTCTCCTTATTCTCGTACGGTTTTTCACTAAGGATTAAAAACGCAAACACTGTGAGTGAATTCTTACAATTCACTTTTTTTATTCAAGTTTTGGGGTGTATCATGTGTCGTAATTTACTTTATTTATACAAATACATGTGCTACCACCATTATGTATATTTGTTTGTTGTGGTTTGTGTGGTTACCTTTTATCATTTCAGTGCAATCATTCATTTAAGGCCCATCAGTTTCTTGTGGGATACGAGTAGAGCATCAGGTGCCTCATTAGATCGGCTCCGTTTGATTGAGCCATGATCTCAAGTTCATCATCATCATGTTCATCTGTTCATTGTTGATATTATGTGATCTAACGTGTATATTTGTTTGTTGTGGTTATGTGTGGTTACATTTTATCATTTCAGTGCAATCATTCATTTAAGGCCCATCAGTTCCTCGTGGGATACGAGTTGAGCATCAGGTGCCTCATTAGATCGGCTTCATTTGATTGAGCCTTGATCTCAAGTTCATAATTCATCATGTTCATATGTTCATTGTTGATGTTATGTGGTTTGTGATTTAATTATATATACATATGCTCATATATGGTCCATGCACATTTTTATTGAAATAACCAATTTAACAAACTGTTTAAATGTTTAACTTAGATTCACTCGCCAACCTTTGTTGACCCAAAACCATTTTTACACATGATACAGGTGAACAGGTGCGAAGAGAAGATTGGACATAGGATGGGCCTTAGTTAACAAGAAACGAATTAGTGCAATATACTTGTTATAAACATCGTCATGTGTTTGTAATTGTTTATGTGAATTATTTGTATTGTGAGACACTTGATATGAATTAGTGAATATTTAAAACAAGTAATAGCAAGTCATAAGCTCTCGAGTTAACCCAATCATGCCCCGATCACCTATTCCGCTACGGGTCGGGGTGTGACAGATTGGTATCAGAGCCATTGACTTTAGGGATATAAGATAGGTTATTAGACCCTTAGAACCTATACTTTAGTCAACTAGGACCTATGTTCTTATGTGATTTCATGTTTTGTGTGACTTATGATTTCCTATTGCCCAGACATTTAAATTCCTTTCATTTCACACAGAAACACATGCAAGCACTCTCTTTGTTACCTGATTATGTGATACGTGCAATGTGTGATAAATATGTCATGAAGTCTACATATATGTTACATATATACATATCACTCCACCTGAAATGTACCATACGAAACTTATGAAACCCTTATTTATGAGTTCTCGATTTCCTTTAAATTTTCGAAACATTTCTCCTCATTTTCCAAATACTTACTTTTATGTTATTCTAACTTTTGTGATGTTTTTCGTTTTCAAAATTTATCAAGGTGAGTTCATATGACGGGTATGTAGTAACTGGAAGGGTTCGAGTACCGGTAGTCGGGATGTCCTGTCTAGGATTGTCATTCATATAAATCCGAATTAACGGACCAGTTTGTCTACCTGGGGACTACTGATGAGAGTACGAAGGACCTATTAGGCCAAAGCATGCCACACCAAACGTCATGTGAAGCAACCCCACTTTGAGGTGTCACCGTGTCCACACCTAGATGCACTCCTACTTTCATATGTTACGTTCACATTTCTCGATTTTCTCCGGGTTTTAGTGTACGTTACCAGGCTAACACATGCGAACCATACGAAATCCCGGTAATCATGGGGGCCCACATGATTACGAAGGTGAAGTATGGCGGCATGCAAGGCCCAATTACAAGCAAAGCCCAAGAACACTTTAAAAGTGTTGTGTTATCATAAGTTATTGTTTTCAAATACACCCCAAAGTTTTCATTTTATCATATGTTTATATTTTTTTCGCATCCCTGCTAGCAATTCCATCAACAGAATCTCACAATCTCGTTTGCGTGAATTCCTGTAGATGTCCTTTAGGCACCTTTTTGGAGGAAAAAGAACCGGAAACTCCAGTAGACGCATGGCTGCCCAAATTGCCAAGCAAATGGCCGCCGTGATTCCTAACATTGTGATCCAAGTTCAACAAGCCCTCACTACATCAAGTCGAACCAAACACTGTAAAGGCTCCCACAACTACATCCAAGTTCTCCTATAAGCACTTCAAGTCTTGTGACCCCCCCCCCCCCAAAATATGAGGGAACAAAAGGGGTCACTACACTCCTGCGATGGTTCGAGGAAATGGAAAGCACCTTCCTAAATTGTGACTGCCCTAACGATCGCAAGGTTCGTTATGCTACCGGTCGTCTCATTGGGGCAGCTTTAACCTGGTGGAACGCTGAAAAGGGTCGAAGAGGGGCTGAAGCTGCTGTGGCCCTAACTTTGGAACAACTCAAGGAACTAATGACTAAACGGTTCTGTCCTAGGAGTGAGATCAAGAAGTTAAAGGACGAATTATACCGCTTAAAGCAAAATGATGGAGACCATATGGCCTATAACAAGCGTTTCCTCGAGCTGAACCGGATGGTCCCAAATATGTTCACTCCTCCTTACCATCTCGTTGAACATTACATTAGGGGTCTTCCTTCTGGTATCCAGGATTCCGTGATGAGCATTGTACCCGCAACATTGGAAGCTGCAATAGAATTAGCCATCGAACTCACCGAAAACCATATCCGAAATGGAGACTTTAAAAAGAAGGGCACAACTGACAAGGTTTCAGTGGCAGAGCCAAAGACAACCAAGATCGAAACATTCTCCCGTTCCGATACCAAATGAAAGCGTGATAGTAAAACTACGTTATTGCCTCGGCTAACCCAACTTCACAAGCCGTACCACTCCAAGCCATCCCAATCACCCAAATGCCACCTAACCCAACTTACCCAAACAAGAACCCTACACTGGTCCCCACCCTCAATGCAACACCTGCCACTATCACCACCAACTTACCGTACCCTGTCGTCTATGTGCCAATTGTGGGCGTTATGGCCATTTGAGTAACACGTGTCGCACTCCTCAAAACCAAGTTTCACCTCTTGCCCAAAACATGATCCAGCCCTACCAACCACCGCATTACCCCATTGTGCTTGCTTTAATTGTGGTGATCCTACTCATTTTAGAAACACATGCCCTAGGTTGGTTAACATCATCAACGCTCAAGCCTAAGCAAATCGAGTTAACCAAGCGAACCAAGTTAACCAAGCAAACCAGGCAAACCCAGCGCCCCCACCAGCAAGAGGGAGAGCCTACAACATCAACGCAAACCCAGTTGAGGTCAACGACGGTGCGAACGAACAACCTAACTAGTCTTCTCCCATCATGAAGACTCAAGACTCTGCTCCAGTTGTTTATTTTATTTTTATTCCCAATCCAAGCTTTAATAAATTCCATTTCTTGTCCTGACTATTCAAATTACCATTGTTTTCAATTTGGGTAATAATGTTTCAAGATTTCATTATTTCATATTAATGCCATTAATGCAATTTATATCATGCTATGCCAATTTGTTTCATTACATGTCTCTATACATCGATTAAATTTCATGTTATTCGTGTCATCATACATCACGACGAACCCTGTCTCATCATTTAGGGAAGTTGGGTCGTGTCTCACTTTTTCATAGACTGGCCACTTCCTCATAACACATGAAAGAGGTACCGCCGTCATTTAGTCTTCCTCTCTTCGGATTCGAGATTCAAGCATGGGTTGTTGTGTTTGTTTGTGTTTGGTAGATTTTAGATGAGTCACATAGAACTAATCGTGACTTAATAACAAGGCCAATGAAAAATTGACAAGGACGTGGTGGATACGCCGCATGTATTTCCTATATATAAGTGTTCTTGTCTGGTGATCAAAAGCATTGTTAGACGGTTATGGGAAGTTTTGTGTAAGTAGTGTCAATCTCAATTTTGATAACGATGTGGTTGATGATTTCGTTTTGTGATGTAACTTTATATTATGACGCTTCGATTTTCTCAAAACCCCTTATCATGAGACAATATCCAGTTAGCCATCTCCGTGTTACAACACTTTTCATTTTTACACCTCATACATCAAAAAGCGATTCATGTAGCAGGGTATTCAACCCTTACTAGGAACGTTACCACCTCAATCAAAATCCAAACTTTACATTCACTAGGTTATGTATATCCTTAGCATCATCGAGATTTTTATTACCTAGCATACTCGAGATCCTATAAGAAACCCTATTAACTAACCCTCAAGAACGGTTCCCTCCTAATTTTGGAACGAAATTCCCAAAAGTAGGGGAGACTGTAACATCCGCCAAAAACGGGTATCCAGAAGTTCGACCCACTTTGAAATCCGGATCCTAACCTTAAAACTTCGGAAATTTTCACGAAATAAATAACCGTTGAAAGATTTTACTCTTTAATTTAAATTCATTTATCGACTTATTTATTTATTAATTTAATTTAATTAATATCACAATTTAAATCATTAATAAAATCTAGTTAGTTTTGTTAGGTTTT
Organism: Scalesia atractyloides; assembly: GCA_947069175.1. Classification (NCBI taxonomy): domain Eukaryota; kingdom Viridiplantae; phylum Streptophyta; class Magnoliopsida; order Asterales; family Asteraceae; genus Scalesia; species Scalesia atractyloides. Next base: position 37,548,849 of record CAMTDV010000020.1, on the reverse strand, counting down.
AAAGTGAGTTTTAAGGTAATATGAGTTAGTAGCCAAGTTAGTTCGGATAATAGAGTTAAGCGGTCCGATTTCTAACATTTCAAAACTTTAAATTTAAAAAAGAAATATAAAATAGTGGACCAGGGATTCGAACCCGGGTCTCACCAACAAACAAAACACTTGAGCCACTCCACCACATCAAACCTTTGTTAAAATTTCCATTTCCAAAATCCTTAAACACTACAGTCCCTTTTGAATTACCTTTACCCCCCAAATGTTAAAGAGCTAAATGGTTACCTCCTAATTTCGGGATAAAATTTCCTAAAGTAGGGGAGACTGTAACATTCGTAAAAAAAAATGAATGAATCCTAAAACCCGACCTGTTTTTGTAACTCGAACCGTTTTCATATTCCACGTAATTTTGTTTAATATTTAAGCAATAAAATGTCTTGGATTCTATGTTTTGATCATACATGTTATCATATCTAGTGATTTATAGCCTTATACATGTTTTAGACAACCTTGTAAATTCATTTCCATGTATTTTGAAGCAACCCTCTATATCTCAAGGTCTAAAACTAAGGTTTTCCTTAAGTTAATCAAAAACTTTGGAGACCTCGTGAACATACCTAACACATTACATCCTAACCTTCTTATCATTCAAAATTTCATTATATACATGCCTTAAGATAGGACATTATGTTTTGGAGAGTTTAGATGTAAATGATCGCAAGTAAAAAGCTCTACATGTTGTATTCTTAGTTTTGTCATAAGATGACTTTCGGGTGACTTTCTTGCTAACTTTTCTCCATCCTTGAGCTATCATTCTGGTCCATTCAAAGCTCAAGATATACTTGGAATACTAAGGATCAAGTAGGTTCAAATGGTGCATAAAACTGAGCTCCAGCGTAACGGGAATCACAAACACAAGTTTTAGAACACAACCCTCGACCCGCATCAAGACCCAAGGTTTAAGCCCAATTCTCGACACCATGGATGTTAGATTACTCTCTTCCATATGATAGTACTCTGAAAATAATGAACGTAGGCGAAAACCATGCGCGAAACGGAGTTATAAGGAAGCGGGAATCGCGAAAACAAGTTTGGTGTTTGTTGCTGATTTGAAAGACGCGAAACTCTTGTTTTAAAGTTATCCCACATCGCCCCAATCACCATTTTGTGCTCTATTTCACACCTATAAATACCATTGCTTGGTTCTTTATAGCTTGCAACTCCTAGTTTGAGTATAAATAAGTGGAATAACCAAATTTGGTGGCTCCACAAGCACAATACCCCTTTGGGTGTGGTGTGTAGTAGTTTTTATTTCCGCTTTCGATGAGGAGGTGCTGCCCTTAAAGCTCTTCTCATTTTGTAAAGTTCTTCTTTGAGGTAATCTTCCTTTCTTTGTTTTTTTTTTATTTTTTTAATATTCATTTATTTATTGCTTTCTTAGTTTAATTAGTTTAGTTTAGGTTCTTAGTTAAGGAGCATTAGGCTCGTTAAGGTAGCCTAGTTTAGGCTCGCCTTTAGGCTTTTCATAGCCTTGTAGAGGCTCGTTAGGCTCAACGAGTCTAACATATCATGTTCGTTCATTTAGCTATGCCTAGCATAACGTTTACTTTTTTTGTTGCGTTCGTTTGTCTAGCTTAAATCACGCTTATCAATTGGATTTTCTCCTTATTCTCGTACGGTTTTTCAATAAGGATTAAAAACGCAAAAGTGAATCCTTACAAATTCACTTTTTATTCACGTTTTGGGGTGTACCATGTGTCGTAATTTACTTTATTTATACAAATACATGTGCTACCACCATTATGTGATCTAATGTGTATATTTGTTTGTTGTGGTTATGTGTGGTTACATTTTATCATTTTCGTGCAATCATTCATTTAAGGCCCATCAGTTTCTCGTGGGATACGAGTCGAGGTGCATCATTAGATCGGCTCCGTTTGATTCAGCCTTGATCTCAAGTTCATCATTCATCATGTTCATATGTTCATTGTTGATATTATGTGATCTAATGTGTATATTTGTTTGTTTTGGTTATGTGTGGTTAAATTTTATCATTTCAGTGCAATCATTCATTTAAGGCCCATCAGTTCCTCGTGGGATATGAGTTGAGCATCAGGTGCCTCATTAGATCGGCTCCATTTGATTGAACCTTGATCTCAAGTTCATCATTCATATGTTCATTGTTGATGTTATGTGGTTTGTGATTTAATTATATATACATATGCTCATATATGGTCCATGCACAATTTTTATTGAAATAACCAATTTAACAAACAGTTTAAATGTTTAACTTAGATTCACTCGCCAACCTTTGTTGACCCAAAACCATTTTTACACATGATACAGGTGATCAGGTACGAAGAGAAGATTGGACATAGGATGGGCCTTAGTTAACAAGAAACGAATTAGTGCAATATACTTGTTATAAACATCGTCTTGTGTTTGTAATTGTTTATGTGAATTATTTGTATTGTGAGACACTTGATATGAATTCGTGAATATTTAAAATAAGTAATAGCAAGTCATAAGCTCTCGAGTTAACCTAATCATGCCCCGATCACCTATTCTGCTGCGGGTCGGGGTGTGACATTTTTAATTGAATGCTTAGAGCGATGCAGAATAGGTACACATGTGCACTTTGTTGGTGATCTACGCGGTTTGTATATGCCAGACATTAATCATATGCATACATGCTGTTTCTTCCGTGTAGTATATATGATTGTGTTGTTTTCTTTAATTGTCAAGTATTTTGCAGAACAGTACAGATGTGTACTATTATGACACTTATGTGTTTTTGTATCTGACAGTCACTAATTGTCAAGCTTTTTACAGAACAGTACACATGTGTATTTGTATTCTGATGTACTCGTTGACATGTCAGAGTTAAGTACACTTGTGTACTCTATTATATTATTATCACAGTACACATGTGTATAAATAATATACAGGTCTGAGGAGGAAAATCTGTGATGAACTTGTTTAAAATTTTCTTTACCTTAACTAATTTACAATTAACATTATTCAAAGTTGTAATCTTATTTTTTATCATAAACTGTTTTAACTTTTTTTGATCTTAACCGTTTGCAGAATCAGTTGCCAACAATGGATACGAAACGCCTAATGGTACTAGGTACTGGACACCAACTGTCCCTCCCAGATTCAAACCATTTATTAAAGCTAGATTTAGTACTATTGAAGAAGCTATAGCTAAGTATGAAGAGTATGCTCAAGTGGCCGGTTTTGGAACCCGTCTTGGTACATCGCAGAAGGAAAAAATAGGTGACAAAATTATTACTAATAGGCGATAGGTTTTATGTTCAAGAGCTAACAAACCAAAACGTAAAGATGGTACGGCTGATCAAGTAAATTCAAGTTCACCAAAAAGACGGTTTAAAGACACTGACTGCAAGGCATGTGTTGTGCGTCTAAAAAGTTCATCTGAGTACGAGATATATGACTTTGTAGAACAACATAACCATGGCTTTACTACCCCTGAAAATCTTGATCTATCATTGAAAAGGAGGAAGCTTGACTTTTCTACCCAAGAGCTTATAGCAAAATGCCGAAACGTAAACCTAGGACCTACCAAGTCTCACAAAGTACATATTGTTTTAAAAGGTGGTCATCATAATGTGCACGGAACCGTTGTCGACTACAAAAATTATGGGCGCGATATCCGAGACTTTATCAGGGATAGGGACGCACAGATGATAATTGACAAATTCAAGGAACGTAGCAAAAACAAGGAAAACTACACGTTTAACACCCACATTGTTGATACCGAACTTCAGTTAATTTTTTGGTGTGATGCGGTATCGAAATCAAACTATGACTCATTTGACGATGTTATTGCCTTCGATGCGACATATCATACAAATATGTGAGTAGTACATGAAATTTTGAACATATTATTTTTCTTTAATATACAAATCTAAATGCGTTTTTGTAAAAACATGTATGATATGATTTTTGTACCGTTTACTGGGGTCGATCACCACAAAAGATGTACAATTTTTGGTGCAGGGTTGCTTCATAATGAGACTATCGAGTCTTATACATGGCTACTTCAAAAATTCCTTGAGGCACACAATGGTAAACAACCACTTCTGGTGCTAACTGATCAAGATTGTGCTATGAAACAAGCTGTCGAAAAGGTCTTTGACAAGTCAATTCACAGGTTGTGTATGTGGCACATTATTCAAAAACTGCCGGTTAAGGTACTAAATCTCAATCAAAAATTTTTGTTATCAGTACATAAGTGTATCTTTCTAAAGCAGCATGTCGACTATTTAATTTTTTTCTTTTTTTTTAAATGTAGATCAAGGGGAACGACAGTAGGAATTCGGAAATAAAACAGAAGTTCCACAAGCTCGTTTGGAATGTTTACATTGAACCATAAACATTTGAGGGTAGATGGCAGAATCTTATTGCTGAATACGGGTTACAGGACCATTCCTGGTTGTCCGAGATGTATTCGATTTGTGCGAACTGGATACCGGCGGGTGTATCAGTCTTCGGACTGTCTAGGGAAACAACATATCATTGTGTACAACTTTACACATATATTTGCAAACCAGTTGAATCATACATTTTTAAGGGTGTACACAGACATACCTTGTTCATCACCAGTGAAAGGCACTTTGACACGTTTAGTTCTTTCTCTTTTTCTTTTTCTTTCTGGCTGTACTTTTTTTCCTCCGCTTACTATCCGAATCCCTTATTTTTGGCGTCATTTCATCACATTGTTCATCCACAAATGTTGTGTTTAATCCATTTCAAATACAGATATTGATGAATTGGATATTAATTTATCTCATACTCTTTGTTTAAAAAAACGTATAGTAATCATCTATAAATTATACTCACATATTTCCCCTTGCTCGTTTTCATCGTCCACGTCTGTAAACTGTATTGGAGCTTCGATAGTATTACTAAACTTACTAGCCTTCTTATGCGCAATCCTTTCGCTTCTCGTACCTATGCCATTAACACAATAATATCAACAAAGTAGTCATTCAGTTCTAGAAACCTTTATTTCTTATTTAGGTTAAAAACTTACGTTTACGCATAGCGATTCTTAGTTTGTTTAAAAAATAAACTCAGTTATCACTGCAAAATAAAAAACACAGTTAGTGTGCCAGAACCATAATAATAAATATTTTTTCCATAATGAACTCAAAAAATACACATATGTATAAAAACAAAAAAAAACTCCAAACATAATCTAATACACATATGTAACAGTATGGTGCTTATACTTTAAATGTAATACACAGTTGTACTATCTCTACCATATTGAAATACATTTTTCTTACAAGCAAATACCTAAAAACCAACCTTCTTAAACCATGATTACAACGGACAAATCGTTTTGCTAAACCAAAATTGCTAGCGGAAACACATATCACCAACAAAAATTGTGCACAACCCTGGGAACATAAGTACACATCCTGCACAATAACATAACTGATAACAGCTAGTCGTTAAAAATTAATTTCTCATACATTTGGTTTCAGAAATTTTTGGTTATATCGGTTTTAAGGAGCTCAATCACATAATAAAAATCATAATCCACATGTGTACTTCAACATATAACTACCTATACGCAAAACAAACGATTCCAGAAAACATTTAACAATCGTCATTCCAAAAACACACCAAGTTATGCTTTTTGGTGCTCAACAATCGTTTAAAATTACTCATACAAAACTACAGAACAGATATGCCTGAACCCTAAAATTTTCAAAGCGACGACATACACACGGTTCACGGATATGAAAACCCTAAACATCTACCATTACCTTTTTGATTCCTCTAATTAATGAATCATGATACTAACATACACACAAAAACCCAAAATCCGTAAACATATATTTCTTCAACAACTTCGATTACCTTTGATTCGGCGCTTGATTTAACCGCAGACTCCAATCGCCAGTCTTCCCTAAAATTAGGTTTCCTTGTGCACAATGTTGCCAAAACAGATGCGCGACAAATGTGGTTTTAGTTGATTTTTATTAGAGGATGTGTATTCTTAATTTTGATTTCTTCAAATCATATTCCGTTCGAGATTTTAGGGGAGGCGAGAGACTGAATATGTGGGAACATAATATGGAAACGGTTGTATTTCCTTTATTCAAATACATTTAGAAGTGATGTTGATTTACCAATATACCCTTATCATTTAATTTTTATTTAAAACACATTTTCTATTAATTGCAATCATGCCCCTACTATAATCTTTAACATGATAGGAATCAATGGTCTGGATCAGTTCGCACAGTTAACTCTTAGAGAGTTGTTCACTCTTGATCTCTACCCTATATATATATATATATAGATATATATTAGGATGAGGGTATTGTGAGAAAATTTAAAAGTGTGAGAAGGATAACAAATAATCTAAACCATTAAATATTTAATCTAATGGTTGAGATCATAGTGGCAATTCTATAAATAATGTTGACTATCAAACTAACTAATTTTCTAGATTAAAGGTATAAAGGTAAATTTAATATTTTTAAATTAAAAAACTAACATTAATACACGTGTAAAGTTCCCCCTTCTTTCTTAAACATCAATAACTTTTTATACGTTACTCTTTTCTTAAAAAAAATTACACCATAATAACGACTGTTTTTTATCTTTAATATGAGTAACATATTGCTATACTTATGTGGAGTTATTTCTTTTTTTATATATTTAGGGTGTTATTTCTGTTTTGATTCTGATTAAAGTGTTGACTGGGGTTATATTAGGGTGTTATTTCTGTTATATTCAATGTTAAAATGTTCTTTATAATATGTGTGTCTTCAATATAACTGTTGTGGTGTTTTTATGAGTTATGGTGTTATTTTTATTATATTTCTGTTCTTTATAAAATGTATGCCTTCAATATACATGTGTGGTGTTTTTATGAGTTAGGGTGTTTTTATGAGTTATATTTCTGTTCTTTATAAGATGTATGCCTTCAATATACATGTTGTGGTGTTTTTATGAGTTAGGGTGTTATTTTAAATTCGAAAATCCCTACAATAACTGCCAAAAATCGGTTGCATATATTCATTCCATAATTAGATTTTATTAGTTAAATTACACTTATACCCTTAAACTACCAAAATAAAAAAGAACATATGTCACCTCCATAATCTTTCTTATCATTCTCACACTTTTAAATTTTCTCACATGAAACTCTACCTATTATATATATATATATATATATATTATTATTCATGTAGACATAAAAACAAATCAGAAACTAATTTAATAAAATCAAGTTAAAGATGTTAAATTGATCTATACGTATAATGATCCCTATGAGTTTGACTTGGAAATAAAAAATATATATATTAGAATAAATTCATAAACTTGGAGGATAAGGATGGTAGTTTAATAAACCATTTATATGGTTGAACGAATTCAAATTTGAAACAACTGACATTAACGACGGTTCTTTTTCTTTTCCATATTAGCCTAACTAGAATTGTCCCTGTATCGCCTTCTAAAATTAATGGTCAAACTTTAAGAGTTCGCAAACAAAACATTTAGAGTTTGCAAACAAAACATTACGCATTTTTTTTTACATATCAGTCGTCGTCTGAAGCTTCGAACAAAAACTAATATTCACATAACTATTTTCAATTGGAAGGATGGATCAGTTGCTAACCTCAATAAGAAATCGAACCTAGACGACATCACAATAGTATAAACTAAGTGTAAAGAAGTTGCCAGTTTCGGCTAGTCGGTACGAGCCAAGACAACCGCAATGGTTGCAGACTGGATCGGAGTGATGGTGGTGGCGTTGCTGATTCGGGACTGCTTAGAGGCGGCGGTGGCAATGGCGGAGTTGAAGTGAAAGGTGATGGTGGTTTTTATGGCGTTGATCGTGGTGGTGGCCGAAGCTTCGGACCGCCCGGCGAACTATAACAATGGCAATTGCAACGACACCCGAACAACGGTTGGTTGCGAGTCCGAGATCTGATGGTGGCAGTGAGTGATGTTGAATGGTTCATGTTGGTGGTTGAATCTTGAGTCGAACTCGATGCCGGTGACGAAGGAACTCAACGCGGCAATGGAGGTGGTTGTAGTATACTTTTTGCAACAATACGTGAATCACAGAATATGTGAAATAGAAGAGAATGAGCAACGATAGAGATGAAATATAAGTAATCAGGATTTATGCTTTCTTCTGTTACTAACAAGATCGAAACGGTTTCAATAGTAGGGTTAAATAGAATGTGAAAAAGTAAACGATGGTTCTATAGGTAATAAAATTATAGGCTTTAGTTTGGTGGATTTCAATCTCTTTTTTTTAGAAACCATATCCATATATAACCAACATTATAAAGATTAACAAATTTTAGTATCTATTCCAAATTAACTTTTTGAGTTACGTAACTTCAAAATTTACTACATTTAAACCACATTGAATTTCTTATAATATCTATATTACAATATTCCAATTCCAATTATATTTAATAATAATATAATAATAGCAGTAATAAATAATAATAAGGATATAGTCACATTTTGAAGGATGTTACACTTGTAATAATTACTATAGAATAATACCTTGAAAGTCAGCAAATTAAAACAACCATTTACACTAACAGATCAGATTCTTAATTGAACAAAAAGCCAATATTATCATAAACATTATATAATCAATCAAATTATCAAACAACGCGAGGAAAGTCCACAATGACAACATTATCAAAACAATGCAACTTACAATCTTCCGCATCTTGTGATTTGTCTTTAGGGGCGGCTGTCTATTCTCTATTACCAATAATGCGATCTGGTTCTTTTATCAAATACTCCTTTAGTAAAGATCTCATCATGTCTTCAGCCTGTTGCAAAATGCCCAAAAAAAACTGTTTAGAAAATATATTAAAGTATGTTAATATAAAAAATTTAACTGAATTTCGATGTTTAATCATTTTATCCTCAACTTTAAACAAACAAACCTGCAAATGTTATGCCATTTATTTCAGCATTCCTATTTGCATCAGCTAGTGCAGAAGCATTCATTTCGATTCCAACAACCTAATAAAACTATTGCAAGCGGGAATTATTAATGTTTTTAGGAACAAATCTGCTTCTAATTTTTTGAAGTAAAATAATTAATTATTTTATCTTCATACCAACAGGTACATAACTGGTATTTAATGGTAAAACCAAGTTTGTTATTTACATCCTGCTTCTGCAAGCTTATAATGACTATAGGTCTAGGGTTTTCAATAAAAAGAAACATGAGATTAAGACTAATCTAAGCTAAATATGGGGTAAATCAACTGGGGTAAGGAGAAATTGCAGGACATGGGTCACGATTATTAATAAAATTAATAAAGATGCTTTCTTTATAATTTTGGGAGTGAATTTCAAATTTTGTCCTTTATCTTTATATCCAATTTCAGGTGGTATCATTTGTATTTAAAATTGATAACTTTTGTACTTTATGTTTCAAATTGTTGTACTACTTGTCCTTTAGCAATAACCAAGTTTATTTTTTTAGTTAAATGAGATCATATAAAGTTATTTTAGTCTTTTTCCTCATTTATATAAAAATGTTTAACAGATAAAACAAAAGTTAATTAAAAAATTAATTTTATATATATATAAGTAGAGGTTCATGTAACAAAATATGAAAGTGTGAGAAGAATAAAAAGATTTTGGAGGTAACACGTGTCCCTTTTTATTTTTGTAGTTTAAGGGTATAAGTGTAATTTTACTAATAAAATTTAATTATGGAATAAATATATGCAACCGATTTTTGGCAGTTATTGTAGGGATATTCGAATTTGAAGGCATAGATCTTATAAAGAAATAACACCCTAACTCATAAAAACGACACATCATATATATTGAAGGCATACATCTTATAAAGAAAGAAATATAACAGAAACAACACCCTAACTCATAAAAACACCACAACATATATATTGAAGGCACACATCTTATAAAAAACAGAAATATAACAGTAATAACACCACAACTCATAAAAATACCACAACAATTATATTGAAGGCACACATCTTATAAAGAACACCCTAACATTGAATATAACACAAATAACACCCTAATAAATCAATTTCAAAACACAATACTTTAATCAGAATCAAAACATGAATAACACCTTAAATATAACACAAGTCAACACTTTACTCAGAATCGAAACAGAAATAACACCCTAAATATAACACCTACTGAAGACATCAGAAATCACAGCAATGCAAGGACCTTTGTCCTCACATTAAATATAACAGGAATAACACCCTAACTCATAAAAATACCACTGCATGTATATTGAAGGCATACATCTTACGAAGAACAGAAATATAACAGAAATTACACCCTACAATTAAAACACCATTATATGAACATATAAAAAACACCATGGACTAAAACATTCAAGCGAGACGTAATTTTTTTCTCTACATAAGTATATCAATATGGTACTCATATTAAAGATAAAAAATACTCGTTATTATGGTGTAATTTTTTTAAAAAAAAGAGTTATGTATAAAAAGTTATTGACGTTTAAAAAAGAAGGGGAGACTTGCATGTGCATTAATGTTAGTTTCTTAATTTAAAAATGTTAAATTTACCTTTATATATTTAATGTAGAAATTAATTAGTTTAATAGTCAACACTATTTACAAGATTGCATCAATATCTGAATCATTAGATTAAAAATCTAATGGTTTAGATTATTTCTTATCCTTCTCACACTTTTATATTTTCATACAATAACCTCACCAATATATAATATATATATATATATAAATCTACTCATCTTTCTCTCTCTCTACCCCCCTCTTTACATCTCTCTCCCTCTCTCTTTTAACCGCCACAATCAACACTTGCCACCATCCACCACCATCACCAATCTCCCTCATCTACCTTTAACCCCCAAGTTTAAACTGATCGAAACCATGTCCATCTTAAAACCACTCCTGCACCATCATCTCTTCAGAACACCCATCTCAAAATCACCTCCAACCTCATCGCAAACCTATCTCCAAACCACCTCCTGCACCATCTTCCCACCACCATTGCAATCGTAGATCTGAACTAGTGATTTGGGGGTTGGGTGGTGGATCTGAGATCTGAAATTGCGATTTGGGGTTGGGCGGAGTATCAATCTGGCGGTGAGATCATAATTTGGGGTTGGGCTAAGTGACAATCGTGAATGTTATTAGTTGCATAGATGACTAGAGGTAAAGGTGAGGGGAATGTTTTGATGGTGAAGGTGGCAGTTGCTTATCATGGTGGTGATGGTGTTGGTGATTCTGGTGGCGTTGTGAATGATGAGGTAGCTGAGCTGAGAAGGTGTCGGAGTGCCTGTTGCCCCAGCCACAACTAGAACTACTCCAATATTGAGTTGAACGTGCTAAGACCATACCATTGATCAATGGAGTTCTAATTACCATTTTGTAACGTGAAATCGTATGGGGAGCCATTGTTGAACATTTTGAACTTGTCAAGCTCAAGTGTAAATTCTTCATTATATAACAAAAAAAACTAAGTGTGACACAATATTTAAATATAAGAACTTATGACAGTGGAATATATCTTGAAGGAAAGACAATGGCTTCTGAATGGTGGTAGGTGATGGTGGTGGATGGTGATGGTAAGTGGGAGAGATATAGTAGGTTTATTTTTTAAGTATGACTGAGTACTTGAGTTATTTACACATTTAGTCCCTGAAAAGGTAAAATGGAAAAAATCCCTCATGTGCAAGGCAGATGACAAGATTTAACTGAAAAAATAAAGGACAAACCGTGCAACAATCTGAAACATAAAGTACAAAATCAACAATTTTAAAGATAAAGGACAGTGCCTGAAATTGGATATAAAGATAAAGGACAAAATCTAAAATTCACTCTAATTTTGGGAACTAGTAGTACCTGTACTGTTTACAAATCCAAACAAAATTAAATATGGAATACAACATATTTAAATAAATTGATTCAAACTATGGTATTCAACAAGAGCTTTAACTGTGTCTTCTTATATGGTCCATTATGTTTTCAGTCCGTAGTGTAGGGTTCAACGAGGTCTCGAACCACGTCTTCTATTACAATAATTTCCTACAAAAAAACAAACAAGTGTTGATGGTTGTGGATGCGGCATGTGTTCGACACGCTTCCCTTGAAATAGATTTCGCGCCTCTAAGATGACACGTCTATCTCCCAGGATAAAACAATCGAAGCAATCAATACTGCCGGAAATGGCCACACGCCCGAGGTTAAATCGGGTAAAATTTGAACATGGTTCCCTTAAAACAGATTTCGCGCCTCTACTAAATACGACGCGTCTATCTCCCAAGATAAGACAGCCGAAGCAGTCTGTACTGCCAGAAATGGCCACACGCCCGAGGTTACACCGGGTAAAATTGTAGTGTTTGAACTTATGGAACAAATAAGAATTTGATGATGGTGGAAAACTAGTCGAGGGTACTCCTCTTTCTAGTTGGTCTTCAAGTGTTCATCCTACTCTAGGTATTCTTCATGAATTATCCTATACCATTGTCTTGTAGTAACAAAAATGAAACACATAGCCTACTAATTTTACAATAGTTAAGGATTAGTGAAAGTTTTCACTTAATTAGAGACTTAAAAACACTAATAAAACTAATTAAATGTCAGTAAGAAGCTCTACTCAAAAGTATATCTTTTATCCACCACATGAAAAATTAAATAATTCTTGTAATATTACTAAGTTATTAATTTACTAAATATCCAATGACAAATTTCCAATGAAGTTGAGTATTGCCGGATAAGTAGGTGTTCCCTTTGAACTTTCCGCTGTGAAGCATAACTAGCCTCCTAGCGTTTGTAAATGCGATGTCCTTGAACAAAACCCCATTTGTGTAGATGACAATACACTTCACACAATACTTTCCTTAGCCGGGTCATCCCCTCATAGTCATATCCAATAATGGTTGTTGAACACTTTCCTAGTTCTGCGAGGGCTTTAGGAATTGTGCCCCCAGTTCTATTTAAAGCAACCCCACTTCTCTCTAACATAGGTGATTCTCCTTAAATCATTAAAAGTATTGTGGTTACCATGATTACCCAAAATAATTTACCACATAATATGCTTAGACTCACAATTTGTCACTAAATTCAAATGCCCCCACAGTGACCACCCTTAGGCATTTGAATTTATTGTCCTATTGAACTTAGATCTTGGGATCTCCAGTCAACTAAGTTAGGTTTCCTTCGCACACCTTTTGTCCATGGGCTTTAGTCTCATCCCATAACTTGATCTCTACTAAACCCATACGTTCTTGGATCCATAACATTATCTTTGACTTTGCCTAGTCACTACAAATAACTTTGCGTATTTGAGATCAGTTGTCATGATGTGTTCTTAACTCGTAAGTTAATTTTCCCTATTGTCAACTTCTAAGAGTATAACCTTAGTGGCCATGTCATTTGAATCTAGTTATAATATATGTCTTTGTAAGATGCACATATCATTTAAGGCAAACACATCTCTATTATGCACTAGACCTTTGTATCCTACTTAGTCGTCTAATTGCATTGTTAGATTGTATTACAAAATCCTTATTGCCAAATTTTATGGTACAAATGCAACACCCCTACATTTAAGTGTTATTGGATAACATCCAGATGGGGGTAATGAAGACCATTTCTACATACCCTTAGAGGGTTGTTTCTTAGATGGCTCCTCCCTCGCATTTCTTGTCATTTGACAACATTTTCGTAACTTCACTTATCACGACATTTATACACATATGATTGACAAGATCAACCTCATTGTATTAGTGAATTCAACTCATATTGTGCATTAGCTTACATAAGCTTCCAATGTGAGCAAAGCAACACATGCCATTGTCATAAGTTTTTCACCAACTTAGAATAATTTTAATTTACCATCTAGAATAAGCCTAGACAACGAGTTCTCCTCATTAGCTTTTCGAACAAGTTCTTCAAAAGTTACATGTCTTTTTCTTGTAATAAATGAAAATTCTCCCTTAACTTTGTCTGTACACACATTCTTTTTGTGTTCATACACATTTGAATGTTTAGAGTTAATTAGTCTCCGTCAAGAAGCGTAATTAACCAAGTACTAGTCTAGCATGCTTTAGACTACAATACTTTAGCATGTGAACAGAAGATGCATCATTTGGATTCTTCACAGCCCCAAGGATATCATAATATCACTTTGCAACATTCATCCCTTGTTAAGACAAAATATTGAGACTTATTCATAATTCTAAAACATCAATATTTAGGAAGGTGTCACAAATTATTGTATAAAGCACATAGCTAAATTTCATCATTCAATTAAGGAACATAACTTTTTACCTTTGATCTCCAATGCTTTACCATTGACTCATAAGGATTGAAACATAAGTCTTAATCCAAGTCACTTAGTTAACACATTCATCACCGACAAGATGAATGTTCCACATCTACAATCACTATTATGTGTGAGGTAGAGTAAACTAGATCGTCATTCAGTAACATGGTATTCATAATTTTTCCATAAGTGATTTGCACACATCTATTGTTATTCATTAGTAGATGTGTATATTTAGGATGCTCTCCCAAACGAAGGTAAATCTCCATATAGTTCTAACGCACATCTACGCATAGATCAATCAGAACAAATCTCGCAAGGTTTATTAAATGTATACAATAACATATAGTACTTTCACGTTTATATGTTAGAATTCACACTTGTGAAATTTCCAATGACTTATAATGAAGTATGTCGACATGAATCTCATTTGTGTATTTCATCTCAATACAAACACTACGTTCTTTCATTACTCACTCATGATGTGGTTACCCATTTGATGTCTCGTCTTTGACTTTTAGTTAATGCAACAACTCTTAAATTGTTTATGTCCAAATATTTTCATGTACTATCCGTTTAAAACTATATTCTTTTAAACAATGTATAATTGACGTTATAATTGTTTTCCACAAAATAATTTATACGTCACAAACATTAGTAATTTATTTCTTTGTAAAAAGTTGCATGTGTTATCTAAATATTTGAACACAAAACAACAAAATACATTTGAAATTAAATCATAAGTGTCAAACACTTTTGAAATTTAACAAAAGCATAGGTACACATCAAATATCAAAGTGCTTTTATCTTCAACAAGACTCTATGCACTCGAAAATACAAGTTTCCCATTTAATCTTGAAACTATAAACTTAGACAATTTTGCTCAAAACAACACCGAGTTGTTACAAAGATTACGTTTAAGTAGTAAACAAAGACAATTAAATTTGTTTTAACAACACCAAGTTGTTATACACAAAATAATATCCACGAGACTTTTACTTTGTTCATCATAGTAGCGAACCATTTGAATTATCAATGCTATGCAAAACTTTATTTAAAAAATCATTCTAAAGCGTTTTTTAGTTTTGCAATATACTATATTAATAATATCAATTAGGGTTTATGAAAACATAGATCAAAACCCAAAAATTAAACGGTTTTATATTGTTTAGTCATACTATGCATGTACTAAACGTTTTCTAACATGCATGCTAGAAAAGAAAATGTTATAACATGCACATTATAAAGTCGAATGTTTACATAAAACATTTTCCAAGGATATAGTTTATAAATAAACTATTCTAATTTTTTTAATACATACATAGGCAACTAAATGTTTACACAAAACATTTCCAGGCTTATAAAATAAACAGTCTCTAAACTTGTATTTGTGATACACGTTTTCAAACATACATGTTAGATAACTATAGTCATTTTATATATACACACATGATCATTTGGATTCCGAAATCACAAACTAAAGTTGATGATAAATCCCACACAAAAACACCGTCACTTTATGGTGACTTAACTATTAAAGCAAATCAAACATCTACTTTAATGTATGACTTTTTTATTTCTAAACCATACAAAGCATTATAAATGTGTTTATATTAATTAAATTAATGCTACAACAAATTACTTATATAAAATGTTTACGTAAAACATTTCAAAGAATTTGTATTCTAACCATTTTTAACAATCACGTTAGAATAATATAAATTATAACGCGCATGTTAAAAATATCAACATTTCCACAAAATGTTATTCGACTTGTTATAAATACATATATGGTTCATATAAATAAGTCACTTCTAATAAACATGTTAGAAAATAAACAACTAAAAACTGCTTCCAAACTAACACTTTTCATGAACCGTTTCTAACACGCATGTTATAAGACAAATGATTAAAAAAATCGTTTGCATTTTTTTATAAACGGTTTCTAACACTTTTATTAGAAGTAAAGAATTAAAAAAATTGTTGTAAAGCTTATCAATAAATATGTTCTAACATACTTGCTAGAAATAAATGATTATAAAAAAATCATTATAATACTAATAGGTTCTAACAAGCTCCTTAGAAATAAATGATTACAGAAACTTTTATAAAACATATAAGTTTATACATAAAACCCGATTCTAACACGCTCATTTAGAAATAAATGATTACATAAATCATTATAAGGCTTATTAGTTTATATAAAATGAAGTATTTCTAACACTTATTTAGGAGACGAGACGATTAGACATATCTTTTAAACCATATTATTTAAATAATATAATCTTTCCTAACAAGCATGTTAGGAAATGACAGGTTTAACCTACACGTTAGAGAAATTAACGTTTATAAAAAACGTATGGTTTACACTAATAAACTCGATCTAACACAAAAGTTAGAAAATGATTATTCCAAATCGTTTCAAAACCAAAATTTTGAACTATAAGCCATTCATTTTTGTATCACGGTATCGGATTTATGATTGTACTACAATCTCAATAAATCCAAACACAAGAGGTTGTACAACGTACATATTTCCGAAAAAATATTTAGAAGATCATATCTCTTAAATATATTTTTATTATAAATCCTTTCGTAAATCCTCAAAATCCTTATAGATAAGGCTTTAAGAGTGTAGCAACAATCTCATGAAATATGTTTTAAGTTTATCGGACATAGGTTACAATTTTATTAACCAAATTAATAAAGATGCTTTCTTTATAACTTTGGGAAAGAGTAGTATGACGGGTGGTCAATTGGACAACCCTTAAGTGCTATAAAAGGATTAATATTCCACTTAATTTGGTTATTATTGGAATGTGATAACTATGGTGTGAATGGCTTTGCAGGTACCAAGAGCGTAAATAGGTGGTTTTAATGTGCTTTGATGTGAGCTTGTACTTGGCAAAGTAAACATGGAGAAATAGAGAGTTGATAAGAGAACAAGAAGAGGAAAACAGAGTCCACCGTCGGCTACGGCAAGCGCCGTAGCTTACGGTGATGTCCGAATCTTTGATTGTGCACCGTAAACCAGAAGTTTGAAGGCATAAGGAGATAATTGCCACTGTAGGCCACGGTGGGCACCGTTGCTTACAGTGGTGACCTACGAGAAAAGTGTAACTGCCTTTTAAAATCGGTTTTGAAGAGTCTTTTGAGATATCAAATCATTGGAGACGTTTCTAAACAGTTTGAGGGGCGATTTTGAGGGTGTTTCTTGGTTCAAAATAATTTCTAAACATTTGGTTTTGTGTTTTTGATTCGTATGAACATGTAACTTAATGGTATGATGATTCGTTGGACTATGAGTGGCTAACTCATTGTGATCATCCTAAGTTGAAGGTTTTTTTAAGACATTTGTGTTTTTATCCGTATTTCTAGAATAATAGACTTGCAACGTTTGTAGTTTATTATGGTGTTTGAATGTTTGGTTGTAAGCTATTACTTGATGTTTTGATCTTAGCCTAAATTGTACGTACTTGGTGTCGGGTAACAACCTCGCATTTTTATAATCCGAGTACTTAGTTCTCTTTCATCACGAACAAATAATCATACATGAATCACGTCTATGTGATTCTTTCTAGTTGGATTTAAACACGAATGTCAATTGAAACTGGAAACCTAGGATGGTTACTTTCTCCTAATCTGTTTTAGCAATCAATCTTTGAATTGCAACTTATTTAGTTAATTTTAATATGAAAACCAAAAAAATCAAAATCTTGAATCATTTTTCTTGCATTTTAGATAAGTTAATCATTTTAGCTGGATCTTTAGATAACACATATGTCACAAATTCCCTGTGTTCGATACCCACTTACCGCTAACTATTAGTATATTTGGATTAAATTTGCTTGAGACTACGATCTTACGTCAAATTTTGGCGCCGTTACCGAGGAGTAGTGCGCAACATGTGTTATCTTTGATAGTTTAGTTTGTTATTTTTTGGGTTTACGCTAGATGTGCTAGTGCGAAGGTATTTACAGGTGCATGCATACTAGAGGCTCTCAGAAGCTATCACCATTGGCATTTGATCTGGAGATTGAACGAGCTTTGCGAAGAAACATAGTTTTACTATGAGAAAATAAAATCAGTGGTTCACCAACAACGCCTACAACACCAATTACATCGGTTAATACAATGGATCCATTAGCTCCCGCTACGTGTCAAACAACACCATCCACACCTTCACCAATTTCTACTACCCATCCTACTTCAACACATGAAGTCAACCCAATCAACACCACATCATCTGCAACTACCCAACTGGACCGTTCTCACTTTTAAACCCTCATCAATCGTTCCACCCTTTTCATCCTTTTTCCCGACTTCCGGTCAATCATCTTCCACACAAAAACAACCACCAAATCAATTCCCACCACGTTCAACCATTGTTCATACTACTTCTACACTTCAACCACAAACCAACCGGGTTTCATTATCCAACTTCTCAGTTTGTGCAATCTTCGAGTGTAGAAGGAGATGGATTTGATGATGGGTATGAGGAAGAATTTGGAGGATATGAAGAAGAGGGGTATTATTATGGAGGAGATGGAGGTAATTTGGGACCTCAAGGAGGAATGGCTTACCAAAAAGACAACAAGTGGAACAAATTAAAAAGTGGTTAGGCAACCAATAGGGGTGCAACAAATTCGTCCGCAAGGGCCTCATTTCAACGACCAATGCCTCTACAACAAGTTCAACCTCAATTTCAAAGGCCAATGCAGCAACCACCAATGCAGCAACCTCGATACCAACATCAGTTTGCACCTCAAGGACTGATGCATGGTCAAGCAGGTTGACCAAGAGTACCACTGGGTGCTCCATGAAGATATTACCGAGAGGTGGTGACGGGGATTGAAGCCCATTTTAGACCCGTTATCACTAATAACCCTTCTCCGATGGTGATTCCTCATCACCCGGATGGAAGAACATTTGAGGTTAGAACAATCACACTTCAAAGTTTTCCGAAGTACAAGGGGTTAGCAACAGAGGAACTGTACTTCCATTTGAAGACATACGATTCTATTTGCAACACTATTAGGGGGGGGAAAGTTTTTCTTCGGATGATGTTAAGTTTGTACTCTTCCAATTTTCTTTGGAAGACAAGGATAAAACATAGTTTCATACTTTGCCATCCGCGTCAATATACACATGGGCCGACATGCAACAAAGGTTTTTGGAAGAATTTTTCACGGCCCAAAAGACCAATGAGGGTGGCGGAGTTTGAGAAGTTTTCAACAACAACTGGGTGAGATGTTCCATGAAGCATTCGAGAGGTTTAATATGATGTTGAAAAATCGTCCTCACCATGGCATTGCACTGTGGGAGTTATTGAATGCCTTTCATGAGGGGTTGAGTTCGGAAGATGCTCGTGATTTAATTTCGATCACTAATGGTATGTTTGGTACAAATTTTGAGCAAGATGATTGGTACAAAAAATTCTGACAAGATAAATTTTTTTATATATTATTTTATTTTAATCAATACTAATTTTGTATGTATATAATTTATCTAAAAATTAATTAAAAACACTTAAAAATACAATTTTGTTGGTTTTAAAAATCTCAATAAATACCAAAAAAATAACCTAAAAATCTAACAAAAAGTAGTAAATTAAAATATTAATTTTTATAGATTTATCAAATTATTGCGTTATTATTTAGGTCAGTCTCCTTCGTCGGTTAAATCCTCAATTCGTGCGCACTCTTCATCAATCAAGGAAACGCACCCACTGTGAGTGAATCCTTACAAATTCCCCTTTTAATCATGTTTTAGGGTGTATCATGTGTCGTTACATATTTATTTACTTAAACACTCGTGCTAACACCATTATGTGATCTAGTGTATATGTTGTTTGTGTGGTTATGTGTGGATGCATTTTATCATATTTAGTGCAATCATTTAAGGCCCATCAGTTCATCGTGGGATACGAGTTGAGAATCAGATGCCTAATTAGATCGGCTCCATTTGATTGAGCCTTGATCTCAAGTTCATCATGCATTTTGTTCATATGTTCATCATTGATATTATGTGGTTTGTGATTCAATTATATATACATAAATTCATTTGTGATCCATGCACATTTTCTTATAACAACCAACATATTAAACTATTTAATTGTTAAATTTAGATTCACTCGCCAACTTTTTTTGACATAAACTTTTGTTTTACACATGATACAGGTGGACAGGTTGAAGAAAGGAACACATAGGAATGGCCTTAGCAGATAAATGAAATACAATTTGTTTAGAACAATGTGTTACTTGTGCTTACATGTTTCCTTGTGTTTGGATATTTGAATTTAAATTTCAACATGACAAATATGAAACCTATTGTTAGTAAATGTCATGAGCTTTGATGATAACCCAATTATGCCCCGACTTTGATTCCCGCTGTGGGTCGGGGTGTGACAGATTGGTATCAGAGCTTATGACTATAGGATATAGGATAGGTTATTAGACCCTTAGAGCCTATACTATAGTTGATTAGATTTTAATTGCTTATGTGTTACATGCAAAACTCATGATGTTTATATGTTTCATGTTTATTTTCACACACAAATACATGCAAGCACTTTCGCTACTACATGTTAGTATGTGATGTTCATTATAGTCTATATATTGCCTACGCAAGCACACACATCACCATTTCACAATTTTCATGATTTCTTCTCAAAGATTTTACAATGTTATCATTTTTTTCAAACACATCAAAGTGAGTTCTACGACGGGCATGTAGTAACTGGAAGGGTACGAGTACCGGTAGCCAGAACGTCCTGTCTAGGCTTGGCATTCGTATAAATCCAATATAATAACCAGTTTTCCTACCTGGGGACTAACGATGAGAGTACGAAGGACCTATTAGGCCAAAGCATGCCACACCAAACGTCGTGTGAACTAACCCACTTTGAGTTGTTATTGTGTCTACACCTGGACACCCTCTAATCTTATACCATACAATTATGTTTCGCAATTTTCATTCGGGTGATGCAAGCATTAACAAGCCAACACCAATGTGAACCCTACCAAGCCCAGTAGTCATGGGGCCCACGTGACTACCTAGGCCAAAGTATGGGAGACATTTGGAGGCCCAAACATGAGCAAGCCCAAGACATCCTATGGATGTAGATAATTTTTGTTTCATCTATTTTGAATGTTGTTTTCATTTTTTACGACACATGACACCTAGAAGCTATCAACTCATAATCTCACTACGTATTTCCTGTAAATGTCTGCTAGAAACTCTCGAGGTGGTAGAGGATCAGGAAGATCTAGCGAGCGCATGGCCACTCAAATCGCTCAACAGATGACTGTTGTACTTCCTGACATTGTCATACAAGTTCAACAAGCACTTGCCGCCAATCCCATCAACCCCACCAATCAAGAAGGTCAAAATGTCACTAACCCTCTCCCTAACACCACCAAATGCACCTACAAGCATTTCAAGTCATGCGATCCTCCAAAGTATGAGGGGACCGAAGGTGTCACCGCTTTCCTCCGTTGGTTTGAGGAGATGGAAAGCACTTTCCTCAATTACGATTGTCCCGATGATCGCAAGGTACGATATGCTACTGGTCGTTTGTTCGGGGTAGCACTTACATGGTGGAACACAGAGAAGGGAAAGCGAGGTGCTGAAGCTGCTATGACCTTAACTTAGGATGAGTTGAGGGAAATCATGACGAGATGATTCTGTCCAAGAAGCGAAATCAAGAAATTGGAAGATGAGTTCTACTCATTTAAACAAAAAGATGGAGACAACACCACGTACAACAAAAGATTTCTTAAGTTGAATCAGATGGTCCCCAATCTATTCACTCCGCTCTATCGTCTAATCGAGCATTACATTCGAGGTCTTCCCTCGAAAATTCAAGATTCTGTTCTAAGTACCACACCTACAAAACTTGAAGCTGCCATGGAGCTGGCTACTGAGCTCACAGAAAATCGCATTCGAAATGGCGATTTTAAAGATGAGAAGAAAAAGGATAAGACACCTGTTAAAACCCCAACCCCAACCCAAACATGTTCGTCTTCTAAGTTTGCTGGTAAGAGGAAATGCAATGGTAAGAATTTCACCATTACCCAAACCAATTCCCCTATCACTGTGCCCCTATCACTCAAGTCGCTCCTCCTGCTGCTCCATTCAAGAAATCATACACTGGTCCTCATCCAAAATGCAAATGATGCCAATATCACCACCCTCCTGAGAACCCATGCCAATATTGCACAAGCATTGGCTGTGAGGTCACACAATTCAAACCTGTCGCATCCTCCAAAAGCCAAATCGCAATCAGCCGCAAGCTCAAACCAACAACCAAGTGGTAGGCCAAGACCAATACCAATACCAACAACCTTTACTCTTACCACCTGCTCAACCCATGGCTCAACCCTACTACCAACCCAATTACCCAATGATGCAACCCGTCAGAGCATGTTTCAACTGTGGCGATCCAACCCACTTTCGAAACACCTGCCCACGCCTGGTGAACATCATAAATGCCCAAGCTCAAGCCAATCTTGTGAATCAAGCCAACCAAGCTAATCCACCTGCTAAAGGAAGGGCTTTCAACATCAACGCCAACCAAGCTAAGGCTGATAATAATGTGGTCAATGGAACATTTCTTATTAATGGTAGTTATGCATCCATACTGTTTGATACTGGTGCGGATAAGAGTTTTGTGTCCTTAGAGTTCGAATCTATTCTTGATTTACCTCGCGTAAGTCTCTCTGAATCATTCATGGTAGAAGTTGCTGATGGTGAACCTATTACGTTAGACTCGATTATACGTGATTGTACTCTTACCCTTAATGATCGCGATTTCTCAATTGATCTTATTCGTATGAAATTGGGTAGTTTCACCGTTATCTTCGGTATGGACTGGCTTAGTCAGCATCACGCTGAAGTTGTTTGCTACGAGAAGTTTATTCGAATTCCCCTCGCTGACGGTCAAACTTTACATATCTTTGGTGAAACTTCTTCTAAAGGACTCAAATTGATGTCATGTCTCCAAGCTCGAAGATACCTTCGCAAAGACTATATCGCGTTTCTAACTCATATCGTCAAAAAGGAAGGCAAGGAAAGGAAGCTCGAAGATATTCCAATCGTTAAAGAATTTCCTCAAGTTTTCCCGACGATGTTTCAGGACTTCCTCCTATGCGAGAAGTCGAATTCTGAATCGATCTTGTACCTGCTGCCCACCAGTTGCAAAATCTCCATATTGGTTAGCCCCATCTGAGATGCAAGAGTTAGCTAGTCAGCTGCAAGAGTTGACTGACAAAGGATTTATACGTTCTAGCTCATCACCTTGGGGTGCGCTTGTCCTTTTCGTAAAGAAGAAAGATGGAACTTTCCGCATGTGCATCGATTATAGAGAGCTCAACAAGCTGACCATCAAGAATCGCTATCCATTACCATGTATTGAAGATCTTCTAGATCAACTTCAAGGTGCCACCTGTTTATCAAAGATCGACCTTCGTTCTGGTTATCATCAACTTAGAGTGTGTGAAGAAGATATTCAAAAGACTGCTTTTCGAACTCGTTATGGTCACCATGAATTCATGGTTATGCCTTTCGGGTTAACCAATGCCCCTGCTGTTTTCATGGATTTGATGAATAGGGTGTGCAAACCCTACCTCGATCGTTTTGTCATAGTTTTCATTGATGATATTCTGATCTACTCCAAGACCAAATTCGATCATGAGCGACATCTTCGGCTTATTCTAACACTCTTGAGAACTGAAAAGCTTTATGCTAAGTTCTCAAAATGTGAGGTTTGGTAAAAGAGGTGCAATTTCTTTGTCATGTCGTTAATGACAAAGAGATTCATGTTGATCCTGCAATGATCAAAGCGGTGCAAGAGTGGCAAGTGCCACGTACTCCTACTGAAGTTAGGTCATTTCTTGGTCTAGCTGGTTATTATCGTCGTTTCATCGCAAAATTTTTCTCGTATCGCCGTTCCACTCACAACCTTGACTCACAAGGGCAAGCCCTTTATTTAGGGGCTCAAGCAAGAAGAGGCTTTCCAAACCTTGAAGCAAAAACTTTGTGATGCACCTATCCTTACACTTCCTGATGGCTGCGAAGATTTTGTGGTTTACTGTGACACGTCACGGCAAGGCTTAGATTGCGTTCTAATGCAAAGAGGAAAGGTGATAGCCTATGCTTCAAGGCAACTCAAGGTGCATGAAAAGAACTATACCACTCATGACCTAGAACTTGGAGCAGTTGTGTTCGCTCTTAAGATATGGAGACATTATCTCTATGGTACCAAGTGTGAAATTTACACTTGACCACAAGAGCCTTCAACATATCTTCAATCAAAAAGAGTTGAACATGAGGCACGAAGATTGGTCGAACTCCTAAATGATTATGATTGTGAAATTCGATATCATCCTTGCAAGGCGAATGTTGTGGCCGACGCCCTCAGTTGTAAGGAGTATGTAAACTCCATTCGTCTTTTGTGTTCTCAAATTGTGACCGATCTTAAAAACTGAATCAGAACAGCTCAACATATTTCCATCACGGAGAATGACGTGCGAGATGAAGTGTCTTGTGGATCCGAAACCAAACTAGAATCCAAGTCGGATCGTATTCTCTATTATCTGAATGGTATTTGGGTACCTGATCGTGACAATCTTCATGCTTTTCTCATGAGCGAGGCTCACAAAACACGATACTCTATACATCCAGGAGCCGATAAGATGTATCAAGATCTACGATACTCCTACTGGTGGCCTGGCATGAAGAAAGATATCGCTATTTTTGTTTCCAAGTGCCTTACATGTTCCAAAGTGAAAGCTGAACATCAAAGATCTTCAGGACTTCTTGTCCAACATGAAATACCTGTATGGAAGTGGGAAAATATAACCATGGATTTCATTACCGGGTTACCTCGCACCTCTAGTGGGTATGACACCATTTGGGTTATCATTGATCGTCTCACTAAATCAGCTCATTTCATTCCAATTCACAAAGATTACAAGAACGAGAGGTTAGCTCGTATCTATGTCAATGAAATTGTAAGTCGTCATGGTGTACCCTTAAGTATATCTAAGATCGGGACGGCCGTTTTACTTCACGAACATGGCAAGCCGTACAATCAGCTTTGGGTACACGTTTAGATCTCGGCACTGCCTTTCACCCTCAAACTAATGGTCAATCTCAGCGCACCATACAAACCCTTGAAGATATTTTTCGAGCATGTGTCATAGACTTCAAGGGTAATTGGGACACTCATTTACCGTTAGTTGAATTTTCGTACAACAATAGTTATCATTCAAGCATCGGTATGGCTCCTTTTGAAGCCTTATGTGGTCGAAAGTGCCGATCTCCTGTATGTTGGCATGAAATTGGTGAAGCGCAAATCACTGGACCTGAGTTAATTCAAGAAACGATTGACAAAATCCTTCAGATCAGCAATAATCTTCTAGAAGCTCGAAGTCATCAAAAGAGTTACGTTGATAAATGGCGAAAGCCATTAGAGTTTTGTGTTGGTGATCAAGTACTTTTGAAAGTATCACCGTGGAAGGGAGTGGTTCGTTTTGGTCAAAAAGGCAAGTTAGCACCACGCTCTGTGGGGACCATTCAAAATACTCTAAAGGGTTGGTCATGCAGCATACAAACTTGTCCTACCAGCAGAACTCAACAGAATTCATCCTACATTCCACGTATCAGACTTGAAAAAGTGTCCCGCCGACGAAAACCTCCATATTCTTTTCGAAGATATTCAAATCGAGGAATCAATGCATTTTGTTGAAACACCTGTAGAAATCATGGACTTCGGTGAAAAGCGTTTGAGACGAAGTCGTATACCAATAGTCAGGGTACGTTGGGAGTCAAAACGAGGACCAGAGTTTACATGGGAACGCGAAGACTCAATGCGTGAAACATACCCGCATCTTTTTCCAGTTACGGCTACTACTTAAATTTCGAGACGAAATTTCTAAAAGTAGGGGATACTGTAACATTCGTGTAAAACATGTTTCAAACCCGCTTCATTTATTAATCAAGTATTTATTTAAATGTTCGTTGCATATTTATTAACGTTAAGTTATGTATTAAATGACGCATAATGATAATAGTAAGAAATAAAATTTATTTTGAGTAATAAAAAGAAAAAGAATATTAATAAAACTAAAATAATAAAAACTAAAATAATAAAAACTAAAATAAAAATAGTCAAAAGGGGATAACCGGAATCGAACCCGGGTCTCCCTCACAAGATAACACACTCAAATTACCACTGGTCTACACACATTGTTTGCTTATAATTTGAAACACATAATACAAATAATAGCCAGAGTATAAAACCTGCAAATTTTTGCACAACTGTAACCGCCCAGCCGCAATCAACCATAAAATTGATGGTGTTTACGGTTATAACCGATATCAATCATCGGAAGAAAAACGTCAATTTTGAGTTTAATTAATTGTAACTTCTTCAATGATTTCCCTAGCTCATAACCGACCAATTATCAATCCTATATATAGCCAACCTATTTCCCACTTAGAGATTGTTCATTCTAGCATTCTCAAAATCTCCTAAGTGCTCAAAACGTTCAAAGATCCAGGCTGCCGGAAGTTTCTGCGTTCGCGGAGTTAGTCGCCGGAAAACTATGACATACTATTCAGTTGGTATATTACTCTCAACTCCTTCCATATCTATTTTGTAGTGTAATTTAAATTTGAATCAAGTGTCCAGAATCGATGAACACCAAAACCAGTTGAAATCAGAACTGGGTTTAATTTAAAACAAAGAAGATGAAGTTAATTCTTATATATATATATATATATATATATATATATATATATAAGAATTAACTTCACTTCTTTGTTTAAATTAAACCCAGTTCTGATTCAACTGGTTTTGGTGTTCATATATACCAAAACCAATTATCAATCCTATATATAGCCAACCTATTTCCCACTTACATCCCCGGTTCGAGTCTGGCTCATGTCTGTATCGTTGGAATAAAACAGTTTTTGTTTTAAGAAAATTATATCATTCATCTGTAAGATAATAAGAGTAATTTAAATCTTGACTTAAATGGGTTAGACACCCAGCCCAGTTGGTTGGGCTGGGTGCAAATTAACATACATGTCGAGGGTTCGAAACACATCCTCCACACCGGTTCGTTCATTTAAAAACCTTTTTAAATTAATCAATTTCTAAATTACCTAATAAGAGTATAAGAATAATTAAATTTAGAATACTTTCGGGTTAGACACGTTGCTCAGTTGAAAGAGCTGCGTGCACACGTACGAGAGGTCTCAAGTTCGAATCTCACTCACGACACCTATAATCCTTAGTGACCCGGTCAGGCTTTCTTGTCAGTCTGATAAGATAAATTTTGTTTATATATTATTTTATTTTAATCAATACTAATTTTGTATGTATATAATTTATCTAAAAATTAATTAAAAACACTTAAAAATACAATTTTGTAGGTTTAAAAAATCTCAATAAATACCACAAAAATAACCTAAAAATCTAACAAAAAGTAGTTAATTAAAATATTAATTTTTATATATTTATCAAATTATTGCGTTATTATTTAGGTCAGTCTCCTTCGTCGGTTAAATCCTCAATTCGTGCGCACTCTTCATCAATCAAGGAAACGCACCCACTGTGAGTGAATCCTTACAAATTCCCCTTTTTAATCATGTTTTAGGGTGCATCATGTGTCGTTACATATTTTATTTATTTAAACACTCGTGCTAACACCATTATGTGATGTAGTGTATATGTTGTTTGTGTGGTTATGTGTGGATGCATTTTATCATATTCAGTGCAATCATTTAAGGCCCATCAGTTCCTCGTGGGATACGAGTTGAGCATCAGGTGCCTCATTAGTTCGGCTCCGTTTGATTGGGCCTTGATCTCAAGTTCATCATGCATTTTGTTCATATGTTCATCATTGATATTATGTGGTTTGTGCTTCAATTATATATATTCATAAGTTCATTTGTGGTCCATGCACATTTTCTTATAACAACCAATATATTAAACTATTTAATTGTTAAATTTAGATTCACTCGCCAACTTTTGTTGACCCAAACTTTTGTTTTACACATGATACAGGTGGACAAGTTGAAGAGAGGAACACATGGAATGGCCTTAGCAGATAAATGAAATACAGTTTGTTTAGAACAATATGTTACTTGTGCTTACATGTTTCCTTGTGTTTGAATATTTGAATTTAAATTTCAACCTAATAAATATGAAACCTATTGTTAGTAAATGTCATGAGCTTTGATGATAACCCAATTATGCCCCGACTTTTATTTCAACCTAATAAGAAATTTTTTTTTCAACAAGGGGTCCTCCAAAAGAGGAGTTGTTGGATGTTTTCAGGCATGTCAAAGTAAACTTCCTTACTCGACACAATTAAACAAGTACTCGCTTAGTAAAATTTTTAAAAATTATCACACAAAAGAGGTAACAAAAG
The DNA here is from genome assembly GCA_947069175.1 of Scalesia atractyloides. Lineage (NCBI taxonomy): Eukaryota > Viridiplantae > Streptophyta > Magnoliopsida > Asterales > Asteraceae > Scalesia > Scalesia atractyloides. Next base: position 37,520,083 of record CAMTDV010000020.1, on the reverse strand, counting down.
AAAAATTGCCTAACGGTTGACTTGACTAGGCAGGTAGTGCGTGCTAAAAGGGGATCTTCTCCAAACTCCAAGTTCCGAAACCCACTAATAATATCAAGTTGAAATTTTCAAATGTCAAAAGCGTTGTTAGATCTTGGAGCCAAAGTAAGTCTTTTACCGGGGGGGGCTTATACGACCAATATGATTTTGGTCCATTAGCACGGGTTGAGACAACGGTGGTTCTAGCCGATTTGTCTCATAAGCTACCCTGAGGGATGGTACAAGATGTCATAGTAAAGGTTGATGAGCTTTATTATCCGGTAGACTTTTTGGTCTTAGATTATTCATCTGTGGACCGAAAACAACAACAAAATGTTATTTTGGGTCGGCCGTTTTTTAGCACCACTCATGCCGTGATTGATTGTCGATTTGGTACGGTTGACATAACATTTGGCAAGAGAAAAATGAGATTGAATGTTTTTACTAACACTTCTAACTATATTGGTGTTGATGAGTGTTTTATGGCAGATTTAGTCGACGGATGCAAACCGCATGAATATGATGAGGATTGGGCAGATATTTGTGTTTGTGATTTTTCTGAACAGGTACACGCGTGTGCATTGAGGATTGAGGAGAAAAACCAAGATGCTATGGCGGTTAAGGAGGGTCGACTGCCATGGACTCATCAGTTCTAGAGTTTACTGGTGGAGATTAATTTGGGGACGAAGCCATCATTAGAGGAGCCACCGAAGTTGGAGTTGAAAGACTTGCCAAGTCATTTGAAGTATGCTTTTTAGGGGACATTTTACCGGTCATTATTGCCTCTAACTTGGTGATGGCTCAAAAGCAAGAATTGTTGAGGTGTTGAAAGCAAATAAGACGGTTATTGGGTGAGTGATTGCTGATTTGAAAGGAATTAGTCCATCATAACCGAGGATGTTAAACCAACTAGAGAGGCTCAAAGGAGATTGGACCCGAATCTACGAGAAGTGGTAAAAAAGGAGGTAATTAAGTAGTTAGACACAGGTATAATATATCCCATTTCAGATAGTGCTTGGGTAAGTCCTACCCAGTGGTGTCTAAAAAAGGCCGTCATTCAGTAATTAAAGATGAAGGTGAACAAATCGTCACCCGACCGGTCAACGGGTGGCGTGTTTGTATCGATTACCGAAAATTGAATGTCGCGACATCTAAGGACCATTTTCCATTACCTTTCATTGAACAAATTATTGAAAAAATATCAGGTCAAAATATTATTGCTTCTTAGATGGGTATTCAGGGTATAACCAAATTGCCATTCACCCAGATGACCAAAACAAGAGCACTTTCACTTGTTCGTATGACACTTTTTCTTTTTGGTGAATGCCATTTGGTTTGTGTAATGCTCCGGCGACTTTCCAAAGAAGTATGATGAGTATTTTCTTGGACATGGTTGGGGAGTCACTTGAGGTATTCATGGACGATTTCTCCATTTTTGGAAAAAGTTTTGAGTCTCGTCTCGACGAGTTGGAAAAAGTTTTAAAAAGGTGTGTTGAGAAAAAACTTGGTGATTAATTGGGAGAAAAGTCACTTCATGGTCCAAGAGGGTATTGTGTTGGGTCATGTTATTTCGGAAAGGGGGATGGAGGTAGATAAGGCAAAATTCGGGTAATATCATCTTTGCCTCCGCCTAAAATGTTAAAGGGGTAAGATCATTTTTGGGACATGCGAGATTTTACCGACGATTTATTGAAGATTTTAATGTCATTACTAAACCTTTATGTAATCTGTTACTAAAAGATGTACCGTTTGATTTTACTAACGAATGCATGCAAGCTTTTACATTTTGAAGGAATAGTTGGTGAAAACTCCCATTTTGCAACCGCCGGATTGGTCAAAGCAGTTTGAGATCTTGTGTGATTGAGTAACACAACTATTGGAGGGGTTTTAGATCAAAGAGTTGATAAAAAGCCAGTGGCAATTTATTATGCAAGCAAGACATTGTCCGAGGTGCAACAGAATTACACCACAACCGAAAAGGAGTTGTTAGCAGTAGTGTATGCCATGGACAAATTTCGGTCGTACATATTGGGAAGCAAGGTGGTTGTGTAATCGGACCATAGTGCGTTTCGTTATCTGATGGAGAAGAAAGATGCAAAGCCTCATTTGATTCGTTGGGTGCTTTTACTACAAGAGTTCGATTTAGAAATTCGGGATAAGAAAGGAAGGGACGATGTAGTGGTGGATCATTTATCCCGAATTCCGTTGGAAGGGGTATGATGTTAGTGAAAATGAACGGTTTTCTGATGAACATCTGTTGGCCGTGTCTATGTGTGTTGCGTCGTGGTATGCCCATTACGTGAATTATTTGGCTACGGGTGCTATTCCTAGTCATTGGACGAAGAAAATGAGACACCAGTTTATGGTTCATGTTAAACAATATATATGGGATGAACCGGACCTTTTCAAAATTGGGCCCGACCAAGTGATTCAAAGATGTGTGCCTGAAACGGAAGTATTAGAAATCTTGACCCATGCTTATTCGTCCACATGTGGGGGTCACTTTAGTGGTCACAAGACGGGATATCAGGTACTTGCGTGTGGGTTTTTTTGGCCGTCAATTTTGAAAGATGCGTGTGATTTTCCTAGAATTGTTTAAATTGCCAAAAAATGGAAGTATTTCGAAACGTGATGAGATGTCATTGCAACCCATTTTAGTGGTTGAGATATTTGATGTGTGGGGTATAGATTTTATGGGTTCTTTCCCGAGTTCGAATGGGTTTTTATATATTTTGGTTGCGGTGGATTATGTCTTGAAATGGATTGAAGCCATACAGACAAGAACCAACGATCATTCGGTAGTATGCAAGTTCGTGCAATCTAATATTTTTGCTCGGTTTGGGATCCCGAGGGTTATAATTAGCGATGGTGGTTCGCATTTTAAAAATTTTAATAATTGTTGAAGCGGTACAATGTGAATCACCGAATCGCTACGCTGTATCATCTGCAAACAAGTGGACAAGTTGAAGTATCCAACCGTCAAATCAAAGAAATACTCATGAAGACGGTGCGAACGGATATAAAAGATTGGTCAAGTAAGTTGGATGATGCATTGTGGGCATACCGAACGACCTATAAAACTCCCATTGGTACAACTCCTTACCGGTTAGTGTATGGGAAAGGATGTCATTTACCAATGGAGTTAGCTCACCGGGCACACTAGGCGATTAAAACGGTAAATGCTGACTATGATGAAGCGGGTAGAATTCGGAAGCTACAGTTGAGCGAGATAGAAGAAATCCGAGATGAAGCGTATGAGTGTGCATCGGTGTATAAGGATAAGCTCAAAAAGGTCCACGATGCAAAGATTAGAAAACGAACTTTTGAAGTGGGTCAAAAAGTTTGGTTGTACAATTCAAGATTGAAGTTGTTCGCAAGAAAGTTGAAGAGCAAATGGATGGGTCCATTTGTAATCACGAGAGTGGGCAGGTTTGGAGATATAGATATTGAAGATGTTCATACTAACACGAAGCAAACGGTGAAGGGCACCGGCTCAAACCGTACTTAGAAGGGAACGATATCAAAAATCTCGAGCTCGACAAGGTGGGCTACATTTTACGCCCATTGGATGAGGAATAAGCATAAGAGGCCCAGGTTTGGTAGTGTAAATACTTAGCTTAGTTAGTTTAGTTAGTTTGTTTTCAAGCAATTTCCCGTACTCATGTAACTTGTGTTTGAAACAAGTGTGGGGAAATTTTTATGAATTTCTCTAACATAGTGTTGAGGATAACAAAGGTTTTTCAAGGAGGGTAGCATAATTAGCATAATTTTCATGTTAAAAAAATCCAAACCAAAGTTACCCAGATACCACCATAGGTTACGGTCCCCACCGTAGCTTACGGTGGGTCTTAATATGCTTACAATGTCAGGCTTCTGCCTTACGGTCATATCTTTTGCAAGTGACCGACGTAGCTTAGGTTGACCGCTGGTAAAAACAGGATCGACGTAAAAAGGTAAAAAAATGAGTTTTCCTCTTCCTAAACCCCCATCCACATATTCTCTGCAAAAACCCTAGCCACACATTCTTTTCTTCTTCTTCCTAAAACCTTTTCAAGAACATCAATTCAAAACTTCATAACTTCACCAAATCGAGTGATTTTTGGGTCGATTTGATTAGAATTAAGGATTCCGAAATTGTGCTTGCATTTTGAAGAATCCAACATTTGGGTGGTCGATTTTAGACATTTTGGTCTGAAAATTATGGGGTTTTTGGTGGGTTTTGACTAATCTTGATGTTCTTAGCATATTCATCATCTGTAAGGCAAATGTATGCAATCTATGTTCATTATTTGAAGCACATTGCAGATTTGTAAGTTTTCATCTTGGTTTTTGCTTACACACTTGTTTTTAGTGATGTGATGGTATGAACTTGAGGAGTTTGTGTGAGACTATGGTTGTAGATGATAAGTTGTTTATGTTAAACATGATTTGGGGGCAGAATTTTTGCTAACCTAGGGAAATGTTGTCCAAATTTTTGCAAAAAGATGAATATCATATTTGGCTTACATCCCAACCATAGTGATAAGCAAGTGTAGGGATGTCGTGGGTTAATGGGAAGAGGAATAACTTGTGTTGTTTGTTGTTATGCATTGCAGAATTAACATGGGTCGTAAAGGCAAGGAGAAAGTTGGATCTTCTAGTAATTCAACTCAACGGAAAAGGAGATTGGTTCTGTAGAGGAATGTAGAAGAAGAACGGGAAGAAGAAGTACCGGTAAGGGGTCCGAAGCCAAAGTGGACATCCGACCCCTTGCATGACCAACCACCTGGCAAGCGGAGCTATTCAATGATCAAATAAACAAATTAGCCCAGCGGAAAGAGGCCTTTATATGTGAAAATGAAGTTAGAGAGGTGGATTTCGGTCCGTTTGGGATTACCGATAAGTTTCGGGCATTTGGTTGGGAGGCTGCATTGAAGTGCTATGATCATGAGGGAACGAATTTGTATGATACAGAAATTCAAGAGCAGATTGCCACTTTAAGATGTCCTCCGTATAGGGGTGTGTCGAAAATGTAGCTGATTAGAACAGTCAATGGTATTGATGTGGAAATGCTGTTTGATTCATTGCGAAGGGTTGCTAAGTTTGATAGTAAACCTAAAAATCAATACATGATTCCAAGGTTGGAAGATTTGTATTTTAAGCCAGAAAAGCACCCATGGTGGAATACAATGTTAGATTATTTGTTCTTATCTGGTACTACACATGGGAAACTCTATGGCAAGAATCTAAGAATTGAAGGGAAACTGATGTTGGCAATATGTTTACAAAATGTCACTCCACGGTGGGGTGACAAAGTTGAAGTGTGACGTCCTGAGGTGCCGGTGTTACACACTTTGTTGACTGGGGCTCCATTGTTCCCGTTCTGATTTTTAGTGATGAATAATATTTGGATTAGTCGGAACAGTGATCAGGGAAAGATCATACCGTATTGCAGACTCATTACGGCGCTATTAAAGATGTATGGGGCAATCGATGCTGATGATAAGGGGTCTTATAAAAAAATCAAACCATTTGATGTGAAACAATTGGGTGTCAGATGGAAGTATACTGAATCTGAAAGGTATCATAAACTGAAGAGTGAGGGCCAAAGGTGGAGAGTTTTAAAAGTCGATGCGCGACCGTCGAGACCGGGGCAAGTCGACGAGCCTGAAAGTGAAGAAGAGGGTCCGAGTGGAGATGAGGATTATATGGATAATCCATATGTGGACCCTATGAATGTGGACCAAGGGGGTTTGAGTAGTGGGCATGCTGGAGGATTCTTCGACTATTCGAGTAATCCTTATGAACCTAATTAGGCTCATCCAGAAACAATGCAAGAGGTAATCGAAAGTTAATGTCCTCCTTGAGGGGGTATTGTCCCAAAAACCTTGCGCCTGCGTAATGTACCATACCCTTAACTACTTTTTACAAGGATAACCTCGCATGCAACATGCAATGGTGCGTTTTCCTCAGCAACAATAGGTCATACAATGAGCTTTGCACACTCAGCACAACGGTGAATTAGACCAACACCAATAGGTCACACAATGAACCTTGCGCACTTAGCGCAACAGTAAATTAGACCAATACAATCAGGTCAAATAATGAGTCTTGCACACTCAGCGCAACACAAGTTAGACAAAACAACACAAGTCACACAACGAGCCTTGTGTACTTGGCACAACAACAAGTTAGACTCATGCGTGCAGGCTACTAGATCCTGCGCCGAACAACATTCCTCTGAGCCATAAATCCTAAAACCTTGCAAGGACAAGACACACATGAGAAGCACCTCATAGTCTTGGGACAAAAGGATATACCCCTGACACCCTGCGCTGGCGGGAAAAACACTGACAGCCTCGCAGAAGGGGAAGCACTAAGAGGTGTTGACCATATTCAAGAGTACAGAGTAGCAGAAATGTGACCACGGTTGCTCGACAGGTTGCGTGCCACAGTGTCACATGAGAAGTAATGCAGACGTCATACTGCACACCAACCATATCTCTGCCAGTGACTGTTCCACCTTCTCCACTTTCGGCTGGCAGCCGGTCTGACACCAGACACGGCTGCCCTTACGCATGGCACCACTCAACATCTGACGAAACACACCTCCTGACAAAGGACATTATTTCTCCTGCAGGGAACATTTAATGTCTAACGCAAAGGGATAAAACGGACGTCTCTGGCTGTATGGCCGGGCCCAAAGCCCACCAGCCCATCTCCTAAACACATCTTTTCGGCTATAAATAAGTATTGGATCTCCAGGTAAAACACACACCCAATCACATACAGACTTACTTTCTACCTTACTTGCAATCCTTAAGTACTTATTCTCACGCCAGAGTGTGGTCACGGAGAAAACCACTCTTTTCCCTGTAATGAGACTAATGGTGCTGCTACTTTTGCAGATCAGCTTAAGTGAGTTCACCCAGAAGAGTGAAGTGAAAGGACAACCCTTGTGTGCAAATATACCTTGGTTGTAACTTATATATCCCCGGATATCCCTAGGTCTAACCGGTGCTTCTTTATTGGCGCCATCCGCTATTTACGGTCTTTTTTCCGAATAGTTCCCTTCATTTTCACCTTTTCCCATAAGCCTCATGTTCATATGGCTTATTTTCCATCCAACACCCCACAAGGTCCTCGAGCCGAAGGCAAGAACCCAGTTCATGCCTCTCGAATCGATGAGCAAGTGGAAGAAGATTCTTCCGAGAATGCCGGAACTCAACACGGCTCTGGTCGTGTAAACATCCCGGTCACTCCCGGAGCTCAGATGGAGAAACCTTTTGTACCCATCACATCGGTCTTGCCCCCGGGTGAGACCCCGATGTCTTGGTACACAAGTCTCAGACAGCCCTGAATGTTGTCTATGCGCAACTATGCGCACAAATGAACCCCTTTGCTGCCCAAGCACAGCCCGCTGCTCAGGTGTATGTTTCACCTGCACCAAGAATACTAAACTACGACTCGCCAGCCGCGGCGAGCATACTGTTTGAGCTCCATACCTACGAGACGGAGCACACTCATCCACCGCCTAGACCTAAGTCTCACTCCCTTAGGCGAGCATCTGTCCGCTCGCGGTTGGGCCCATGCACCCAAGGGTAGCGGTACACCCAGCATGAGGAAGATAGAACCTATGGCGAAGGTGATAACGCAAGCGTTTTTCACCGGCTGCCAAAGAATCATGCGGCGTACAGATCCGCTCCACGGGGGCGGCTACAACCCAGAAGCATAACATGATTATAACTTGATCTACCGGCCGGCTGACGCGGCCGAACACTCCAAGTTTATCAAGGAGATAGCGCTCGCACCATTGGAGCGTGCAAAACTTCCCTCCAATGTCGGGAAATACAATGGGTTGACAGACCCGGACGATCACCTGTGGCTCTTCACCGGCGCAGGACTGATTGGAGGATGTACACTACCTATGTGGTGCCATCTGTTCGTTTAAACCCTCACAGGTGCTGCACGCCTGTGGTTTGATAATTTGCCCACGGGCAAACTTGCGTCATAGAACGACTTGAAAGATAAGTTCCTGACACACTTTAACCAGCAGCGGCGTTACGTCAAAGATTCTTCTGACGTAAGGAACATCTGGCGGCGTGATGATGAAAGTCTTGAGGACTTCATCACCCACTATAATAAAGAGGTGTTGGAGATAGGGGACGTGAAAGAAGACCTGATTCGTGCAGAGTGCAAGTATGCTGTACGTTGTGACGAGATGATCAAGGTCTTGTCAGGAACTACAGGCCTCCCAAAGAGTTGGGAAAATCTTATGGCAGCAGCAAAGGTCTACGCGCAGACAGAGCGTAACCTCAACAAAAGTAGGCCGCCCCTACCACACCATCGTCCCCAAGACATGAGCAAGAGTTTTGGGAAAAAGAATAAGAGTTGGAGGGATCATAACCACAACCCTCCCCATTCACCGATCGACGCTCGAGCGACCATTAATAAGCTCGCCACCCAGCGAGCAATAAAGCAAGATAATCGTGATCGTCAGTGGACTCTACTGACGAAACACCGGTGGAGGTCCTCAGCACCGAAGAACATCAGTTCACGCAGCCACCGCCAATGCGCAATAAGAAAGGTCAAGACCACAACCTTTTTTGCGATTATCATAAGGACACAGGACACACAACTGTTAATTGCATCTCCTTGCGCATGGAGGTTGAATAAGCGCTTAAGAGTGGGAAGCTCACCCACTTACTGCAAAACGTGCGCAAGGAGGTGCGCCAAAAAACTCGTGGCGGCGAGGGCCCGAGTAACGAAAAATGAAGTATGTTCATATGATCAGGGTGGTCCTTCGAGCAAGCGTAGCCACCAGAAGAGTTGCACGCCTCACTAGCGTGAACAGCAGGTCATCTTCCCCATCGTTCCTGGGGGCCACAAGAGGACCGAACGGTAGTGATAACTGGCATCTTCGGCTATTATCGCACCGATTACATGTTCTAGACCCCGGATCTCTATGGACATCATTTATGAACAGTGCTTCCAGCAACTAGACCTAGAGAACAAAGCACGCTTGGAGCTGGTGGATTTCCCACTCACTGGTTTTTGGAACGAGACTGTTTTTTCCTTCGGGCCAGATTTCTTTCCCGGTGACTCTTTCTGATGGGCGCGACACTCGCACGGTCCAGGTCAACTTCATGGTCATGTCCGCAACCTCGCACCATGACGTACTACTAGGCCGACGTGCTCAACGGGATTTCAGCATGATTACATCCATTCTCCATGCCGCTTGCGGTTTTCCCACGGAAACTGGATTGGCCATCTTGTATGCAAAGAAGGAAGTCATGTCTGTCGAAGAGTAACCGCCAATAAAGCAACCAAAGCCATCATCCAATGACAAACCAGAAAAGTGGGTGCTCAACAACAAGTACCCGGAACAGACTATACTCTTGGGGCCCGCTATGACTCCCGCAATCCAGGCGTGGTTGATACAGCTGTTGTTCCGTAGTTCTAATATTTTTGCATGGTCACCTGCGCATATGACTGGAGTGCATGGGAAATCGCTGAGTATGCATTGCACACATTCCCTTCAGTTCAGCCCATAGTTCAGCAAAAGCGCAGCTTCGATCCTGAGAAGACCTGTGCTCTGAATGAGCAAGTCTCGGAACTTCTCCAAGCAGGAATCATCCGAGAGGTACGTTATCAGACATGAGTAGCCAACCCAGTCATGGTCCAAAAGTCCAACGGCAATTGGCGCATGTTCGTCGATTTCAAGGATCTCAACAAGGCATGTCCCAAGGATTGTTACGCCTTACCGGAAATCGACAAAAAAGTGGACTCTCTTGCTTCATTCAGGTGGAAATGCTTCCTTGACTGCTACAAGGGCTACTGCCAAATCCAAATGAAGAAAGAAGACGAAGACAAGACCACATTCCGAACAGACAAGGGCATTTTCTATTACACAAAAATGCCCTTCGGATTGGGTAATGAAGGAGCCATCTATCAACGTTTAATGGACCATGTCTTTAGGGATGACATTGGCGAAACCGTGGAAGTGTATATTGATGACCTCGTCATCATGAGCTCGGATAAGGAGAAAATGCTGGAAAACATTCAAAAAAACATTTGCCTCATTGCGCAAGGAAAATCTAAAGTTGAACCCCAGCAAGTGCTTTTTTGGAATGGAGGAAGGCAAATTTTTGGGATTCATCGTTACACGTGATAGCTTCAAAGTCAATCCCGATAAAGTAGAAGTAATTCAGCGTATGCAATCACCCTCAACTATCAAAGAAATGCAGCAGTTGACGGAGCGGGTGGCTGCGCTGAACAGGTTCCTGGCCAACCACGTGATGAAATCCTTCCCATTCATCAGCACCTTGCAGAATTGTATGAAGAAAAACAAGTTTCAGTGTACTCCGGATGCGGAGAAAGCCTTCACTCAAATGCAGGAGTGCTTAATCCAGCTACCAACGCTCACCGCACCGCAGAAGAACGAGCCACTGATACTTTATCTTTCCGCATCAGATATCGCTCTGGGAGCAGTCTTGCTAGTAGAGCGGCAGGAGTTCAGACTCCGATCTACTACGTCAGCAAGATGCTTACCAACCTGGAGACTCAATATTCCATGATAGACAAGCTTGCTCTAGCTTTGGTCCATGCATCCCGGCGGTTGAGCCAATATTTTTCCGTCCATGAAATAACAGTTCTCTCGAACTATCATTTAGGCCAAATTTTGTCGAAACCAGACATATCTGGTCGCCTAGCAAAATGGACGATTGAGCTTGGTGGACACAATATCGTGTATAAACTACGCCCAGCAATAAAAGGCCAGATACTAGCGGATTTCATTGCGGAAGTGCCGTAGAATAAAGCGCAAGAGTGTGAAGCTACACAGAACCCAACGTCGGTTACAGATGACCGCGCATGGATACTTCATACCGACGGCGTGTGGTCTTCGCTTAATAAGCCACAAAAATCAAGAATTCACCTATGCCATCAGATTGGATTTTAAAAGTACCAATAATGAAGCTGAATATGAAGTGTTCCTGGCAGGCCATCGGTTAGAATCAAAATGGTTGCCCAGAATTTGCAGGACAACGTCGACTCTCTCTTAGTCGTCGGACAAGTCAACGGTCTGTAAGATGCAAAAGGAGGGGTGATGGCCTTCTATCTAAAACAGGCGCAAGCCTTAATAACCAAATTCCAACACTTCAAAATCACCTATGTCAATCAAAGTTAAAACAAACACAATAAACGCTCTCAGCAAGTTATCTGCTACAAGCTTCAAGCACCTTACACACGAGGTGCATATTAAGGTACTTAAAAACCCTTATGTTCCTTTGCGGCAAGTCAACATCATTGAAGTGGGAAATTCGTCTTGGATGTCCCCCGTTATCATGTTCTTGCAACATGGGAGCCTCCTCGAAAACAAAGCGGAAGCAAGGAAAGTCCAAAACAAAGCACTCAACTATGAAATGGAAGACGGTATACCGAAAGTCATACCTTCGACCGCTCCTCTGTTGTGTTGATACGCAAGACGCGCATTACTTGACCCGTGAAATACACGAAGGGTTATGCGGAATTCACGCCGGTCCGCGCATGGTTGTGGCAAAGATCATGAACGCCGGTTACTATTGGCCTAGCATGCACCTTAATACGGTCGAAACACTACGTAAGTGCGCATCATGTCAGCGCCACGCTTCAAAGACACTTCGCCCCAAGAATCCTCTGATACCGATGACAATAGCGTGGCCTTTTTAACAATGGGCAATTGACATGGTGGGACCATTCCCAGACGCTCCATGAGCGGTGAAGTTCATAATCGTTGCAGTCGATTATTTTACTAAATGGGTAGAAGCCAAACCCCTTGCATCCACCACAAACAACTATAGTGCGAAAGTTTATATGGGAACACATTATATGCTGCTTCGAGTTACCCCTGCGCATAGTCAACGATAGCGGTCCCAATTTCGCAGCGAAGAGCTACAACAATGGATGAAAGAAATGCATATCGAGCACGTATTCACTTCAGTCGTGCATCCCTAAGGGACCGGCCAAGTGAAAAGAATTAACAAAATCATAGCCGAAGGGATCAAGACGAGTTTGGGTACAACGCGCAGAGGCTGGGTAGACGAGTTGCCAAGCATCCTCTGGGCTCATCGAACCATGCCTAAAACCAGCACAGAGAAACTCCTTTTAGCCTTGTGTATGGGACGGAGGTAGTGATTCCCACAGAGATAGGCCTCCCATCACCATGCATGCTAGCTGTGCAAAGCCAAAACAATGAAGACGAGCGCAGACTTGACTTGGACTTACTAGAAGAAAGGCGTGAAAACGCTTCCATCAACGAGGCAAAATAAAAGTCCAAGCTCAAAAAGTACTACAATGCGTGAGTCCGCATATGTACCTTTTTACATGGTGACTTTGTTATACGCGACAATGAGGCGTCTAACGCTGAACGTCCTAGAAAACTGGCACCTAAATGGGAAGGTCCTTATTTATCCATGAAGTCCTAAGGAAAGGCGCATACACCCTCAACCGTCTAGATGGAACAAACATCCCTAGGACATGGAATGCGCAACAGCTAAAACGGTGCTACATGTAATTTAACAAAGTTCGTGATCCCTTATTAACTCTTTATATGGCTCTTACGCCTCACTGTGTAATAAAAATAAGAGTTACATAATTTATTTTTATCTTATTGCTTAGTTAAAAATGCGCGAAAGCACTTCGGGCATACGTGAAAACACCTCGGTATACAATGACTCTTGAACCCTAAGTCATTACCTATGACATGCACATGGGAGCTGATGTTCACACATGAGTTCATTACCAGTTTCATTCGCTATACCTACACAAATTTGGTCTTTTTCACGCAAATATTGTAACAAGGAAAAAACATTTCATTAAAGATAAAAATATTTACAAAACCGCGTAATGAGCGGCACAATCAAAGATCCTGAAAAGATATTACATTAAGGATCCTACACTAGTCTTTATCAGCAGCGGCCTCGGCTTCTTCCGGAAATATATCCTTCAAGCGATCCACGAAGTCATCGTGAGTGAGCGCCTCGCTCACCAATTCCAATGCTGGGATATCAAGATGGTTATACCCTTGTTGTGCCTTCTCGAAAGCAGCTCCTGTATTGACCCCATGAGTGGAAGCGTGGCTAGAATCCCATGGAATGTCTAATGCAGGAGTGACGTGTTGTGCACACTCAGCATAGCCTTGCGCATGCACATCATGGCGCGCAACAACCACTAGCTTGGCCACTGCACCATCTAACTCCGCAGAGTTCAGAATGGAGTTCGCAATCTGCATATTCAAAGAAAAATTTCAGAGCCATCTCATAATGACCAAGAGACAAGCAGAGTACTTACATTGACAATTCCATGTTGTTGAATCCATAATATGTTGTTGCTCAACGACTCGGAGATGGCGCGGGCGTCTTCACAATCCTCCATTTTTTCTCGCACACCGCCACCTTCGCTTCTGCCACTCGCAGCCTACTTTGAAGCTCAACCTTCTCCACCAAAGTTTCTTGAAGGTCTCTCTTAGCACTCTCCAGAGCAGCGCAAGCTTCAACCTTTTTGTTTACAACAAAGATTAGCATCATAATTTATTAATATCCAAAATGAGTGAACACAAAGACAAAGGGTTACCTCCTTCTGCTCATTATGTGCGCATTGCACACTAGCCTCTGTAGTCGCGGCAGCTGCCGCCTCCTTCTCTTTCTTCTCTCACGCCACATCAGCGCGCAACCGGGCCGGTTCATCCCTCAGGGATTTGTTCTCCCTGTTATCCCTTTCACAAGCCTCTTTCCACAACCTGCGCTCATCCGCAAGTTTGGCATCCGAGGCTTCGGTCCCTCTTTTCCACCCCAGCGCAGCCCATTCTTCAACTCACTGGTGGTCGGTAGGCAGTCTCCTTTGCCTGTACCGCAGCTTCACGTGCTGCCACATGGGCTTGCTCTTTACCGAGGACCGCTTGGACAGCCTCAAGATCTTTCTTTTGCTTCAGCAAGCCACCACCATTCACGAACAATCTTGTAAGTTACAGAGGCGGACCTTGCAGCTGCTTGGAGGTACGTGTGGTACGTTTCCTCTTCTTCATGATCAGAAAGAACACATACCTCCGCTGGGGGAAAGCTCACTTAAACCACTCATGGCACGCCGGCCAGTGAGAAAAGTCTTCTCATTCTCTAACTTCCACACAGGAGTGTGAATCTCTTCAGCTTGAGTGGAGGAGTATGACCTGTAATAATAATCCCCCGAAGTTTCATCCGGGCAGATTGGAGACTCTTTGGCGGAAGGGCTTTTACCAGAACCCCCGCGTCACCCCTGGGTGGTGGTTCCTTCGCATGCTACCCCTGTGGAGCACCGGTCTGAGCATCCTCGGCGGAGGCTGTTCCCACCGGCTCCGCCTCACTAACTAAACTGCACCACCCAGATGCGCGCGTTCTTCCGCCACTACAACGGGTTCTTCCACAACGAACTCCGTTTCCTCCACATCAACCACGGAATCTTCAAACTCCACCTGCGATTCCTCAACAACAACCATATTCCGTTCCACCACGACCCGTGGTTCCCCTCCCAGCTGCACGAGTTCATTCAACCGCCACGAACCCGCATTTGTACCCATACCAGAACCTTCCACCACCACGTGAGGCCTTTCCCTCACGTTACCGGTTCTTCTGCCCCAGCAGTAGAGTTTTCGCCTCGACCACCAGGCGGTGATATGGGAGAATCAGCGGGAGCGGGCCTCGCCCACTGCGCAACAACAAAAGTTAGTCATGCACGACAAAAACATGTGGAGAAAGTAGTGAAAGTTATCAAAATTACCGAGGGATATCTTAGCAGTTAATGTCCCCAGATCCGCCCCTTCCCCATATGTTTCCACGCAACCTTTTTAGGTGGTTGCGCGGAAAGGTCCTCCTTCAGACGCCTCTTTCGCTTAAGAGGCACTTCTGGACTGGCCTCAGCGTCCACAGGACTAGCAGGTTTGGCGGTCAGACACGACTACATAAGCTTTCCACTTGTCAGATACAACGCGCTTACCTTTGGGAGGGCCCGCCCCGGGTTGAGTCACCTCCTTCTCAACCACCATGCTCGACCCCGCGCGTCGCTTCTTCTTGTGATCTGGGCCAATACCCAAATCCCTCGGAGCGCCTACATCACTAGAATAACAGTGCATAAGTCACTTGCAAAGGTGCAATATTCAACAACAGGAACTTACCAGTTGAAGGCCCGGGAGCATCCAACTTCGCATCTTTGATTAGGGCGAAATTGCCCAGGACCTGCGCATACCAAGTGGGCTCATTTAGGCACAAGCAACTCAAAGTCAAGAAAACCCTATGGAATAAGAGGACTTACTCTGGTCCCCCTCCAGGTACACTAGAGGTACCGGCGGTCGGGTTTCCATAACAGGTGCATCCCCGCCGCCACTAGTATTCTCTCCAGCAACTGAATTGCTAGGATCTCCTTCAGATCCATATACAAGGGGTCCAACACTTGTATAGGGATGGTTTCCGCCGGAATCTCATACGGCCCCAAGAATGTCAAAGGCACAGGAATAACACCGGCCTTCACAAAAAAGAATTTGCCTTCTAATCATGGAAGGACTTGGGAGGAGAGAGCAAAATTTACTATGCCTGCGCACGGTGATGGAAAGAATAAAACCCCATTGAACAATGGAGTTGGTAAAAATTGCATAAACGGTCGACGGTGGGAACAGACCCCGTCGACCAGCACAAAAACACAAAGTGCTTTATCCTCACCATCCCTATCGGATTCAATTGGGAGAGATGGAAGTCGTAGTACTGCAGAACTTCAAGAAAAACTTGGTGACAGGCATCCGGAAGTTATCTTCACCGAAAAAGTCAGAAAAATGGTGATATAGCCCGCTGGAGCATCGGCGACTGTTTCACGGTCAGCCTGCAACTGGGCCCCCCAGTTGGGGGAAACCGGAAACCATAAACTATATCCTCAAATACTTGCTGGCTCAACTTACACGCCGGCAAGGGGTCGAGGCCCTAGCAGCAGAGGCAGATTCAGGCCCTCTAGATGCCATTAGACGTAAAGAAAAGAAAAAAATTGAAGACAACCTTGAAGAAGAAAACACAAGAACTAAAAGAATGCAGAGAAGAAAGTGAAAGACAAGTTGAGTGAATGAGGAAAACCCTAACAAATTACCTCTATTTATAGTGCGCACATTTAATGTGGTTGGAGAATGTCACACACACGTGCCAATAACAGCCAACCAGAAAAAGACGCATGGCAGGCAAGTTGCTTACGACGGTTAACAGGCACCCGTGGCCGCCACTCTCTCTGCCAATTCATTAATGAATGGCAGGAAAAACCGCTGAGTGCACGCAACAGCTATCAGATGTCCTTTCAAATCCGACTTTTTCTCACCAACCCACCTGGGCAACGTCAGAAAAGCATAGTTTCGAATTTCAAGATCTTGATTACGAAACGTTTCTTTTACACAAACATTTTCCCCAACCCTTGTCAAATTTTTGCCATTATAATAACGGCGTATGCAACAATTCTTTTAGTCCAGCACTCCTCCCACTTTCAAGCAGGCGCGTAGAAGCAACACTAGATTGGGGGACTTTAGGGGATATGGTCCCAAAAACCTTTCGCATGCATAACGAACCATACCCTTAACTATTTTTTACAAGGATAACCTCGCATGCAACATGCAATGGTGCGTTTTCCTCAGCAACAATAGGTCATACAATGAGCCTTGCGCACTCAGCGCAACGTGAATTAGACCAACACCGATAGGTCACACAATGAACCTTGCGCACTCAGCGCAACGGTAAATTAGACCAATACAATCAGGTCAAATGATGAGTCTTGTACACTCAGCGCAACACAAGTTAGACTAAACAACACAAGTCACACAACGAGCCTTGTGTACTTGGCACAACAGAAAGTTAGACTCATGCCGCAGGCTACTAGACCCTGCGCGGAACAACATTCCTCTGAGCCATAAATCCTAAAACCTTGCAAGGACAAGACACACATGAGAAGCACTTCATAGTCTTGGGAGAAAAGGATATACCCCTGACACCCTGCGCTGGCGGGAAAAACACTGACAGCCTCGCAGAAGGGTTAAGCACTAAGAGGTGTTGACTATACTCAAGAGTACAGAGTGGCAAAAATGTGACCAAGGGTTGCTCGACAGGTTGCGTGTCATAGTGTCACATGAGAAGTAATGTAGACGTCAGGCTGCACACCAACCATATCTCTGCCAGTGACTGTTCCACTTTCTCCACTTTCGGCTGGCAGCAGGTCTGACACCAGAGACGGCTGACCCTTACACGTGGCACCACTCAACATCCAATAAAACACACCTCCTGACAATAGACATTAATTCTCCTACAGGGAACATTTAATGTCTAACGCAGAGGGACAAAACGGACGTCTCTAGCTATATGGCCGAGTCCAAGGCTCACGAGCCCATCTCCTATAAATAAGTATTGGATCTCAGGTAAAACACACACCCAATCACATACAGACTTACTTTCTACCTTACTTGCAATCCTCAAGTACTTATTTTCACGCCAGAGTGTAGTCACGGAGAAAACCACCCTTTTCCCCGTGACGAGACTAACGGCGCTACTAGTTTTGCAGATCAGCTTAAGTGAGTTCACCCCAAAGAGTGAAGTGAAACGACAACCCCTTTGTGCAGAGATACCTTGGTTGTAACTTATATATCCTCGGATATCCCTAGGTCCAACCGGTACTTCTTCACTCCTGTATTCGATAGTTGGAGCGGGTCCGAACGAACATTTTTTGATCATCAAACATGGATGGGAGCGAGCATGGAACGTGCTTTAAAGCACAACTTTGATCGACAAGAATCATGGAATCGCACTCATGCATATGCCTTTGAACAAGAGATGAACAACCGATATCTTGATGATCAGAACTGGCGCATGCATGTCGATTGGCATGCGGGACGACCGGTTGTTGTGGACCCGCCACCTGTGGATTATTCAACATTGCCATCTTATGATGGTAGTATTTCAGACCCCGTACCACCATAGCATCGCTCACAGTGGGTAGATCCCCGATATGGCTAGCAGCATGACTCCACGCAGCAAGGAGGAAGTGAAGGTCGTAGCGGTAGTGGGAGCGGTGCATTTGTATTTGGAGAGTTCTCAGAGATGATGACGTCTATCTTTGGGCCTCCTCAGCCGTGATATTACTAGTCAGGTGGTGTTTTTCTTGTATATTACTGTAGATATTATTATGTTTATGTTTATGGTTGGGTGGAAGGATGGTGTATTGTGTCTGATATTTATGTCATGAGTTGTGGTAGTGTTGGTGGTGCTTATGTATTTTCATATATAAAAAACAAAAAGAAATTTGGTGTTTGAGAGTTTGAGTTGAAGTGATGTGGACGTGGTTTTAGCGATCATTTCCTTCAAAGCCATACCTTGGGGTTAATGTATCACAAGTGTGGGGATGGGGGAAATTTTTGAAGATCTTGAAAAACTTTTAAACCAAGCGAAACAATTGTTCAAATTTGAAAATTTAACATTACTCTGCATGACACATCGGTAACCCTTTTTATCCTTTCATGGTGAGTTCTTGGGTCACATATATATGATTATTAGAAATTATTTCTTTAGTTTGAGTGGCAGTGTGTGATGCTGTTAATAGAACTTGTGTAATATATGCTTGTCGAGGCCTTGGTGTAACATGCTTGTGAAGATGATAAGGGCATTTAGGTAGCCTCGTCTGGATGTGTGAGAGTGTGGGATTGGGGAGTTGGACCTCATACGATACTATATATGAGCTTGGTAGTGAGAAAGGCGGGGGTTTGGTCTTTAGTAGCCAAAATTGAGCTTAATGCTATTCATTTCTAACCCAAGCCTAATTCCTACAAAATTCTACCTATTGATTCGACCCGGTTTAGGAGCTTTAGTATGTATTGTTTGATGTTTATGTCAGTCTTTGTAGAATAAAAAAAGGAGAAATGAAAAAGAAAAAGAAAGTGAAGTTGTGTAAATAGTTAGTGCTTGTTCTTGTTTTGTTGTAATAATAGGACGGGTCGAATCAATGAGCTACTTGCATAAATATATCCCACCATTTCTCACCAATTCTTACCCTTACAATAGCCTCGTTACAACCGAAAGTCCTTTTAATTAGTAAGCATGTTATGTATTTTGTAGGTTGGAGATTTGATTTTTACACAAGCTTATTGTCGCATAATCATGCATTTGCATTGAGTGATCTAGCACAATCTTGCTAGTACCTTTTTGTCACTGAGAGGAGAGTCGTGCGAGGGTTGTGTCATTTGATATGATGGTAGATTAACAAATGGACAACATGTTTGTGTTTGGTTTACACTTTGACCGCTTATAGGCTTGGGAATGTTTTTGATGTGTTGCTTAGGGCAAGCAACGGTTAAGTGTGGGGATGTGATGGGTGGTCCATTGGACAACCTTCAAGTGCTATAAAAGGATTAATATTTCGCACTTAATTTGTTTAATTATTGGAATGTGATAACTACAGTGTGAATGGCTTTATAGGTACCAAAGAGCATAAATAGGTGGTTTTAATATGCTTAGATAGGAGCCTGTACTTGGCAAAGTAAAGATGGAGAAATAGAGAGTTGATAAGAGAACAAGAAGAGGACAACAGGGTCCACCGTAGGCTACGGTAGGCGTCGTAGCGTACGATGATGTCTGAATATTTGATTTTGCACCGTAAGCCAGAAGTTTGAAGGCGTAAGGAGATAATTGCCATCGTAGGCTACGGTGGGCACCACAGCTTACGGTGGTGACCTGCGAGAAAAGTGTAACTGCCTTTGAAAATTGGTTTTGAAGAGTCTTTTGAGATATCAAATCATTGGAGACGTTTCTAACAGTTTGAGGGGCGATTTTGAGGGTGTTTCTTGGTTCAAAACAATTTATAAAAATTTGTTTTGTGTTTTTAATTCGTATGAACATGGAACTTGATGGTATGATGATTTGTTGGACTATGAGTGGCTAACTCATTGTGATCACCCTAGGTTGAAGGTTTGTTTAAGACATTTGTGTTTTTATCCGTATTTCTCGAATAATAGACTTGCAATGTTTGTAGTTTATTACGGTGTTTGAATGTTTGTTTGTAAGCTATTAATTGATGTTTTGATTTTAGCCTAAATCGTATGTTCTTGGTGTCGTTGACAATCGAGATATCACGGGAGGGATTAGGGTTGGATATTGGTTAATTGATCGTCGGGTAACAACCTCACGTTTTTTATAATCCGAGTACTTAGTTCCCTTTCATCACGAACAAATAATCATACATGAATCATGTCTATGTGATTCTTTCTAGTTGGATTTAAACACGAATGTCAATTGAAACTGGAAACCTAGGATGGTTACTTTCTCCTAATCTGTTTTAACAATCAATCTTTGAATTGCAACTTATTTAGTTAATTTTAATTTTAAAACCAAAACAATCAAAATCTTGAATTCATTTTTCTTGCATTTTAGATAAGTTAATCATTTTAGTTGAATCTTTAGATAACACATATTCCACAAACTCCCTGTGTTCGATACCCACTTACCGCTAACTATTAGTAGTATTTGGATTAAATTTGCTTGAGACTACGATCTTACGTCATAGTACCCATACTGTGTACAAATCGAAACAAAAATAAATATGAAATACAACATATTTAAATAAATTGATTCGAACTATGGTCTTCTTCAAGAGCTTTAACCGTGTCTTCTTATATGGACCGTTGTGTTTTCAGTCTGTAGTGTAGGCTTCAACGAGGTGTCGAACCACGTCTTCTTGTACAATAATTTCCTCATAAATACAAACAAACAAGTGTTGACGCTTGTGGCTGAGACACGTGTGTAACACGCTTCCCTTAAAACAGATTTCGCGCCTCTACTAAAAATGACGCGTCTGTCTCCCATGGTATAACAGTCGAAGCAGTCTGTACGGCTGAAAATACCACATGCCCTAGGTTACACCGGGTAAAATTGTAGTGTTTGAACTTATGTAACGAATAAGAATGTGATGATGGTTGAAAATGAGTCAAGAGTACTCCTCTCTCTAGTTCGTCTTTATGTGTTCATCCTACTCCAAGTATTCTTCATGTATTATCATGTATCATTTCCTTGTAGTAACAAAAATGAAACACATATCCTACTAATTGTACAAGAGTTAAGGATTAGTGAAAGATTTTACTTAATTAAAGACTTAAAACTCTAATAAAACTAATTGTACAAGTGTTGACGCTTGTGGCTGAGACACGTGTGTAACACGCTTCCCTTAAAACAGATTTCGCGCCTCTACTAAAAATGGCGCGTCTGTCTCCCATGGTATAACAGTCGAAGCAGTCTGTACGGCTGAAAATGACCACATGCCCTAGGTTACACCGGGTAAAATTGTAGTGTTTGAACTTATGTAACGAATAAGAATGTGATGATGGTTGAAAATGAGTCAAGAGTACTCCTCTCTCTAGTTCGTCTTTATGTGTTCATCCTACTCCAAGTATTCTTCATGTATTATCATGTATCATTTCCTTGTAGTAACAAAAATGAAACACATATCCTACTAATTGTACAAGAGTTAAGGATTAGTGAAAGATTTTACTTAATTAAAGACTTAAAACTCTAATAAAACTAATTAAATGTCATCAAGAAGCTCTACTCAAAACACATGAAGAATTTAAATAATATTTATAATTTCACTAAATTATAAATTTACTAAATATTCATTTACCAAATTTCCAACAAAAGGTACCTTTTAATGAAACGAAATCTCTGTCGTCTTGAGTCTTCAAACTCACAACCCTAGTATTCCCTTGCGCATTTTCCCACTAATTTGAAACCCTAGCCGACAATCTGACTACGAATCTTCATTAGTCACTGCCAATGGTCGCTGACTAGAAGCCTTGTTGGACTTTCTTCTCTCTCAAAACTCTCTTCCTGCTCTTCTTCCCGTCTCTCTATTTCTAACTTTCATTATTTTTCTCTCATTCTCTCTTTACAAATGAAAAGAAGAAGGTAGAAATATGTTTATTGAGGATGAGCGGGAATTGAAAATTGAATCTAAAATCTGACCGTCCAAAAATTCATTTAATTAATTAATTTGTTAAATGAAGTGATAATAAAAATAAAATTATTTAATTAAGTGAGATGATGCAATAATGAGATAAAAAAAAAACCTTGTAAGCGTTATATGGGATGACACATAAGCCTTTTTTTGTGTCATCCTCAAGTCTCCTTTAATAGAAAGGGGAGATTAGAATCATCTCTCCCTACATGTCTTCGCCGACATGATCGTCGGAGGGTAATCCTTCGGAAACATAAATCTTCAAAGCATAAACTGAGACCCTTCGTCACGCTTGAGGCATCGTTTGGACCACTTTTTTACTTGATCCTAGCTGAACCTTGATCAGGCTTGAGGTACTACACAAGAACTATTTATGTAATTAGCTAAAAGGGTAAAATTATAATTTTGTAAAATATAACAAATATTTAACAGAGGTTTGTGTTAGACCTCAAACATATTATAAACTGAAAACTACACATACCAAACTTATTACTTTATAAAGTTAACCCTAAACATGTTATTTTATCCAAACTACAAGAATCATTCATCTAATTAACTTTTGATTTTATTGTATTTATTACTATAAATCATCTCACTATTTAAGCTATGGTAAAACATACAAACTTGTGCATTACTATTAATGATAATTTTGAAGTACATCTATATGGGTAAAAGAACATATGTTGTTATTAGTAGCATTTAATAGTATAATAAGAAACTTACATAAAAGTAAACAGGCTAACTGTTTTCCAATTTAACACCAATTCAAGAATTTTGGCTTACCTTCATACATATCGGAGGACCCATAATTAGTATCGTTTGTGTGTCAAATACGTAAATAACACATAAAAAAATGAGTGTCAATTGTTATATGTTGATATAAAAAAAATTATCAATGTCACGTAATTGGTTGATACCATCGAGATCTACCTACGTTTTTACTTCAATAAATGCTTCATGACAAAACCAAACGTCGTCATGCATGTTCGGTATGCATGTAAGCCCTAGAAAGGTCATATCATAGTCAGAATTCCACATCTCCATCCAATTCATAATGTTGATGGGGTGTGTGCAAGTGAACAGGGGAAAATAGTAAAAGTGGTTAGAGCAGAATGGTCAATTTATGTCCTTTTATGTTTGGTACGATCGTGGCAAACACATTATTGATGAAAGAAGCATTCTTAGTGTATCTCCAACTGTTCCAACTACTCCCTTTGCCCACAAAAAAATGTCATCCAACCTGACATAGCGAAGTCGGGTTGGATATTCATCTACACAATTACATATTTCCTCATTTAATCACAATTGTGAAGGGAACTGTGAGGGAGAGGAGAGCAAGAAGTTCGTGACCTCTAGCTAACCACTACCAATGATCACAAGAACCATTCATCGTTCAAATTAAGGTATGTCCCATGATAGTTTATTATTCGTATTAAAATGTGATGGGGTAACTTGGAGATGAGTTTCATCACGAAATGTTGACAAAATATAAAAATAGACAAATAATGGTGCTAATATTGGTACATGAATCCGGACAAATATAAGAATACCCAATACTTAATTTGATTTATAATGAAAATGTGACAATATATTTACCTTTCAAAATTAGGGTAGATTATATATGTGTCTCTCTCATCATCCACAAATTTTATATTATAATCAACCGTTTTTTACATATTATTTTAGTATTTCTTTTATTAAATAATTGAACAGCAATACCTACAATTCTAGGATAAATAACCAATACATGATTTAAATACTCAACCTGTTATTTGTTGAGCACACCACTTACCAATAAGTATGTCTTACTAAATTTATAACATGTTTATCATGTGCCTAATGTTCCATGGATGTTCATGCTAGGTGTGTGATCTAGTCCTTAGTCTTGACCAAAACGCTAAAATCATTCACAACACGAAAGTTATAAGCATCCATCGTCGACGTCGACATGTCTCTGAGCTAGCAGAGGGAAGGAAGCACAAAGTGTGGTTTTCCAGGCAAAAAGTCGTCACAACGGACCGTATGTGAAAGGAAATATGAGGGAGAGGAGAGAAAAAAGAACTTAAACTCCAGCTAACCACTACCAACTGTAATTTAGATTTAAATTCCCAAAACAACTAGATTACAAGAACCATCCTTCATTCAAATTAAGGTGTGTCCTATGATAATTTATTATGTGGTGGGGTAACGTGAAGATGAGTTTCAACACGAAAATGGTGATAGAATATAGAAAAAAAAACGCTTGTTTTATTCCTGCACCCTCAAAATCTTATTTTCACATCTTTTTTTACTTTTTTCTCTCTATTATATCTATGTATATATAGACAGAGATAAAAGAGACGTGTGTGAATATAAAAAAAAATTAATATTCGACAAATAATGGGGTTGATATTGACACATCGATACGGACAAATATGAGAAGATGTGACGGTATATGTACCTTTCAAAATTAGGGTAGTTTATATTTACGTGTCATCCACAGATTTTATATTTATAATCAAACAATTTAACATATTATTTTAGTATAATCTTTTAAATTTTGAATAACAATGATTTGTATGATAAATACATCAATACATATACCTATACAATTTAAACTCACACTTTGTTTTTTGAGTACATCATTTAACTATCATTTAACTGTCAGGATGTCCCATTCAAACGAATTTTGTATATCATACAAAAGTTATAAAATTATGGTGTTGTCTTATAGTAATAATAAATGAGAAAATCATGAAAAAAGGCATTTATTGAGTGTGTAATGTGTTACGGTTTCATAGTCGTATATCAAATCCTTAGTCATGTGTTATGCGACACTATGGCCGTGTACCTACTTTTATTTGTGTATTATAATTTAATCTCTTGAGTTCATGCGTAAATACATATGATAAGCGGCCAACAATCGTGCATCACTTTTGACTCGCATTTTGTACAACGTTACGAGGTTTGTGATTATAAGCAAGTGAAAAAGTGATATGCAACGTGTCTTGTTTCACATAAATTTATGTATTCAGTAATAATAAGATTTCAGTCTGATAGAGAAAAGTAGATATATTTGTATCAAACATAATTATAGAGGCGTAATACACACAAGAAAATGGCTACTTTCTTGACATTCTCTTAACAAAGAGCTAGCCCTTTCACAAATTTTTAATTAGGTTTGCTTATGAACCTTTTACGGGCATAATAGACATGTGTTAAACCTGCATGAGAGTTGCAGGGAAGGCACCGGCAGCGCCGAACGTAAATGCCGCCCCCCTTGCGGTGAGGGGGTTGATTGTTTGAAAACAGCAAAAAGAAATATCATACAATCTCTTATAAATACGACTAAAACTGAAAACAGCAAAAAAGTTAAAAATCAAAAATCATATAATCTCTTATAAATACCACATTTACTATTTTAAAATTTACACAACTATCCTGTCCACTCTCTTATTGATTCTCACTAAGAAAATAGATTCAAACAATCCCCACAATATTCTGACTCTATCCATCACAAGTGTAAATATAATCTTTCGCTTTTTTCGCCCCCACGATTTTCATCTTCCTGTTGGAAAGGAATTTGCAAAAAGAATTGGTCTTTAGTATTTCTATTTTTTAAAAATGTAGTGTTTTTAATTATTACTGAAAAGAGGAAGCTAATTTTGTCTTAGTAAATTATATTTTAAAATTAATACATCAGGAAAATTAAAAAAAAAAGAAAGATAAATGATGAGTAATACTTTTAACATACGTTGAAAGATATTAATGAATGGTGAAGGAGGGTGGTGATGTGACACTGATATAAAACAAAATAGTAGGTGTTTAGTGATAGATATATTAAGGTTCTAATAGAACTATCCATACTCTCACTAATATAGGACAACGGGAGAGGCTGTTGCCTAGCCTTTCAAGCAACAATATAAGGTGTCATAAAAGAAGAAAACACGGAATTGGCTAAGGTTAGGGATTTGTTTTTTTTTTTGTTAGTTTTTTTTTAATTTATTAATATTTATAAAGAGATTAAGATCAAATACAAAATACAACATATATAAAAAGGGTAATAAGGATTCTAGTCCATTGATCTTGGGTTTGGAGGGTTGTGATTAGTTTTAGAAAAAGAAAATAATAAAAAAGTATAAAAAGAATCCAACATATATTGATTTTCATTCTCCACATATAAGGCACATGTCAATCCACCATCAAATTTAAAACGTTCATAACTTTTTCATACGACATTTTTATAAAAAATTCACCATAATAACGAGCGTTTTTTTATCTTTAATATGAGTATGGTATTACTATATAAAAATAAAATAAAAAATTTCACTTTTACTAGGTTTTCTTTGTATTGTGTTAAAGGTTGTAACCATTGTGTCTTTCAACTAGGTTTTGATCCTTGTATTTTTCCTTATATTTTTACTAAGGTTTCTATACATTATATTATTATCAAAACTTATAACATAGTGTTAATTTGGGTTATGTTCATTGCATTTTTATCAAACCTATAACACAATGTATGACACAATGAAGATGATGTTATATTTGGGTACTCTATAAATTTTGTTATATGTTCTGGTCATTGTGTTTATTCTGCTATCTGTTGTGTTTTAGTCTGTTTTTATTGTGTATTAGTCTGTTGTCCATTGTGTTTTAGTTTGTTGTCTATTGTGTCTTCTATTTGCTTTCACTAATTGTGTCTTTTATTTCTCGTCATCAATTGTGTTTTAGTCTACGTTCTATTGTGTATTTACTTTGATACCCATTGTGTTTTACGTTATGTCCATTGTGTCTTTTATTTGTTGTCATTGATTGTGTTATTGGTATACTTTCCATTGTGTTTTTAGTTTGATACTCATTGTGTTTTACGCTCTGTCCATTGTGTCTTTCATCTGTTGTTATCGATTGTTTTTTTTTTGTCTACTTTCCATTGTGTTTTTAGTTTAATACTCATTGTGTTTTAGGTTATGACCATTGTGTAATACGCAACTGAGTTTTCTCATTGTGTTTTACATTATGTCCATTGTGTAATACGGTTCAAATTTATTTCTAAATATAATAATATGGTACTCATATTAAAGATAAAAAGACGCTCGATTTTATGATATAATTTTTTTTAAACAAATGACGTATAAAAAAGTTATGAACGTATAAAAAAGTTATGAACGTTTAAAAAATATGGGGGAAAGAGCATGTGACTTGCATATACATAATCTTTTTATTCTATTTGATAAAATTATCCTTCCTACTTGATTTCTTTTAGGACACTTGTCACTCTATAATGGCTTCTTACACTTCTTAATTTTATACTCCTTTGTAGAATAACCTGCCACAACCCCGACCACACCCTGGGCGGGAGCCGTAAACCAGTTACTAGTGATATCAGTGTTTATTGAATTGGCAGCGAAAATTATCATCTCGATCGTAGTTATGAAATATTTCAGAGTTTGTAAAAACACCCAAGTTTAATATTAAACAAATGGGATAAAATCCATATTTCATTCAAATATTTTTATAGGGATAAACCCTATTTGACAAAACATAAATTTCTTCTTTTATTCAGGTAGCCATAACCACTTTATTTAAGCCTTCAGTGCTCTATAGCATACTTCTATTACTTTTACAGTAAGTTACCTGAAACGCGTTTTAAAAACATTTTATTAGCAAAATATACTGGCGAGTTCATTCATTCTTATAAAAAAAACACATTGTTATATTTAACAGTATCAAGGGTGTTTACAGTGCTTTTATCTATCAAATACTCAATCAGTATTTGTCACTCGGTGGCTTCCGAGGTGATGTGTGGTCAAAAACCGGTGTTCATATTGTGCTTAAGCTTATGTTTTACATAACTTTCAGTTTCGAATAGTCTACTTTTTATTATATTTGTGTTTTACAGGTTTACAGAGTTTAAGGAGCTATGCGGGAGCTTTCCGGAGCATCGGGGCGGAAAACGGTTCAACTGGGATCGCGAAATGGAAAAACAAGAAAACAAGAATTGGAGGGACCATCGGCGATGCCCCCCTGGGCCATCGGCGACGCCCTCCAGATACTCCGTCGGCAAAAAATCTCCATAGCAGTGGATTAGAACGTCGGAGGAAAATGCAGACAACCACGAGCCGTCGGCGACGCCCCATACGACAACACCCTGTCTTTATGTTCGACGTAAAATTTTCTTGTTTGTTTATTGGGGACGGGTTATAACACAAGTTTTGACCAATTTCGAGGAGTTACGGAAAATTGGAGTTTGAAAGTTCATCCTGGAGCCAAGAGCACCAAAACCTTCAACCACAATCCATCCAATTCATCAAGATTGATCATCCACCTTCAATTACTCAACCTAATCATCATCATCTCCATCATATCATCAAACCTTCCATCACCATCTTCCACCATAAACCCTAACCTTCATCATACTCAACCTCAAGGCTTCAAGATGTTTGTGATCAAGCTCAAATCATCCGGTGACCAAGTTCCATTCGTCAGGAGCGGCTAATTCTCAAGGTTTCACCCTGGTGTAAACTTTTGTAAGGTTTAGGGATGCTTTATGTTTCTTAGTTGATTTGTGACAAATTGAATTGTATTTTGAATTGATTGATAATTGTCCTACATTTGAACGACATTTGTGAATTATGAAATGATTATAAAATTTGACTTTGCGAAATAAGTTTGTGTATTTATGCCTTATCTTTCAAAAGGATTTATTTGTCTGAAGTAACAAAGTGCATTGTGGTCCGCAATACGCGTGATAGCAATTGGCACCTAAGCTTTCTGATATAAAACCGTTGATGATAAATTCAATTGAATCAATCTAAAACTGTTTAGTAACCCTAGGCTTGGAATTGTTGAACCGAGTGTGAACCTTGTTCTCAATTATTGTTTATAATCGTTAATTAAGTTTTCGTGCAACTATTCAAGTTTTTAGTAGTTAAGTAATCAAAACCAACTTGGTCGGAGAATTCCAACATCCTTTTAAACAAACAAAATTAATCAAACAAACAAAATTAATCAAATTATTAGCAAGCTTCATAAAAGTGACAACATACGTTTAAATCAATCTTGTCCGCGCGTAAACCACAAACTCTTCGTGTTTCGACCCCTTACTACCACTAACGCATTGTTAAGGGTAATTTGGGACTATAAATATTACCTTTGCCCGGGGCGCGACATTCCGATCAAATTTTGGCAACCTGGGAAGTTGAAGGGGCCGTATTGTAGGGTCTTGAATGCATTGCTGTTTGGAGTGCCAAAGTTATCATGGCGGCACATTGTAATGATGAACACATGGGACACTCTTAAGTCCTACATGCAGAAGATGATATCGTATGTGTGGTTAATCAGTGCAATGATTGTGCAGCAAAACATGCTACCACCGGAGTCACTTTGGGTTTCAAAGCCTGTGGACCAAATCTGCTTTGCAACAATGATGCAACACTGGAAGATACAAGTTCAAGTTTATGGTCACCAGTAAACAGTATCTGATGATTAAGGACACCAATTCCAGTTTGTTGACCCAAGTGCGACACAAGAAGCTGCACGGGAGGAGGAAATGATAGATGAGGAGGATGAGGAGGAGCCTCAAGGTCCGAGGGGACCGCGTCGAAGGTATACTCGTCCACCCCAAGAGATTTCGGCAGGTGTAGAAAATTTTTTGCCCGACAGGCATAAATCCGGGTATCCCAACTACAACCGGGGATAGGAAAATGTATACAATAATGTCTTTGTGAGTATTGGGAAAATCAGAAATATGAGCAAAGAAGAAGGCAATGGGAACAAAATGGGAGGCCCAACAACAAGCTCGTTGGGCCGAGGAGGCTACTCACCGGGCTAAAGAGTAGGAGCATTGGGAGAGGCAACAAGAGCAAATGGCCATGCAGCAGGCCTATATGGAACAACAAGAATTGTACCGGGTTATATAGAACAACAGAATTGTACCGAGTGCAAGAGTTGTCCAGACGGAAAGCGTGGGAGGAAGAGCAAGAGCATTTCCGCGTTGAGCACAATGCATTGGAAGACCGTCGATGGCATGCGATGGCCACAGCTCAACAAATGGCAATAAATAATGCCAAACACCTCCATGACCAAGAGCGCCACCATCGAGATTGGGAGGCGGGACGAACATACCAAGAACACACCCCTTGGACGAATTATGAAAACCTCCCCGTCCCGTCCGGACCTTCTGATCCATCTCCACATTGGCCCGAAGGGGTCGGTTCCAGCTTCATTCCATGACAGTTTCAAGCACCCGCGGAAGGGGAAAGAGGGCCCCTTGATGATTTCAATGAGATGATGTCAGCCCTCACTGGATATCCATACCAGCCATACGCACTAGTTGGCCCCAACGAGTGTTACCAGAGATAGTGCTCGGTATGTCTTTTGTTGTTGTATTATCTTTTCTTTTGTGTATATTCTTGTATTTTTGTTTTAATTTAGTATATAAATGAACTTTGTGGGTGTGTTCCCTGTATAATCCTCAAGAGACTCCCTCGTCATCCCGAGCTATCGGGATGTTTAAAGGGCTTGTTGCATACGCTAAATGCAACCGTGATTCCTACGAAAATGAGTTAGGTTTGCTGTTGTTGTAAAATATTTTTCCATAAAGTCAAAGTTGAATAAAAATATGGCATGGTAAATTCTTTATAAAAATGGTAGAACTAGGTAACTAACAAGTTTTGATGGTTGTGAGAAACTTGCTTCTACACGAGGGTTGAGATTTGTAGGTACATTATGTTCACGAGACGACCATTTTTGTTGAAGAAAGAAGAGCACACGAGGAATGAGCGAAAACTAGGTGCATACGTTTCTTTTTAGCTTTGAATTCTTAGTTAGTAATAAGTGGATTGTATTTTGTATTTTATTTTCCAGGGTGAAATTTTGGGAAGGTTAGCCGTGTCACGTCCCTTGTGCGTTATAAAAGCTGTATTCCTACACATTGAGGACACTGTTGACCTCAAGTGTGGGGATGGAGAAAAAGTGTTTTTGAGTTTTTACCTGTTCATTTAAACACTACACATTGACGACAATGTTGACCTCAAGTGTGGGGATGGGGAAAAATTTTTAAAAAATTCAAAATGTCGTTGTTTGAAGCAATCTAAAAAGAACAAAAAACTAAGTTAATGAAGGATGGCACAACCCATATGGTCTTTTGTCATGGTCAAGTTCAAATTAATAACATGATGGGTATTTAGCGGGTGGTTATTTGGGAATAATCGCCTAAGAAACTTGCGTTTTGTACATATCGAATACCATACCCTTTGTACATGAGATTTTGAGCCACTTTTATACATCATATATGCATATATTTCTTTAGTTGAGTGGATCATTTGTCACGTATTGTAGAACTTGCAACTTTTGATACGTTTGAGACCATAGACCAAATACGAGCACAAGAATGATTAAGGCGTTAGGTAGACCATTTTCCTTTTACACCATTATATATCCCTACCCGAAATTAATCCCTAGGTTGCCAACTTTGAGCTTAAATGTCACACCCCCATGTAATCCCTTTCGCATCAGAGCGGGGCGTGATCTGAATGGTATCCTCAATGCACAGCGGAAGCATACGTGAGTGCTAAGAATTCTAGTAAATGAACACCCGCTAACTACTCGAATCCCCATGGGTTCCACTATTCCAACCGTGCCATACTTGTAATCATAACATGAGAAAGAACATGCGAAAAATCAACATAAAGTTGGCGAGTTCATAGTTTTCTGTTTTTGTTTCAAATGAGTCATAAAACATTTGAAAGCCTTGCATTTGAAAAACCGGTTTATGGGATCATAGTATCCTAAAACATTTGAAATGTCATGTCTGTATAACAGTATTGGAACGTTTTCCATGTTGTTTGCAAATCCATGCATATAATTGTTATGTTTATAAACCGGTGATAAAAATGTTTTGAATCGTGTCTGTAAATAAACCGGTATTGAAATGTTTTCTGTCATCTTTGTAAACCGGTATAGAAATTGTAGTATGTAGTTTTCCTATGGAATCTAAGGATCAATCAGTGTGTAGCTAATACACTGACCTACGTGCCATAAGTAAGTAACCAACCCGAGACTTCTTTGACATTTTGGTATCACAAAAGCACTCCTAACCGGTTAACTTACAAGGTGTGGAGCATGGCTCAAACTCGATAGATCTATACCTTTTGCACCTTGGTCACTACGTGATTAATGGTTACTATTGTTATCTTCCTACTTACGCACAGTGATCTGTTATAAGTGGATTGTATTTTGTTTTTATTTTCCAGGGTGAAATTTTGGGAAGGTTAGCCGTGTCACATCCCTTGTGCGTTATAAAAGCTGTATTCCTACACATTGAGGACACTGTTGACCTCAAGTGTGGGGATGGAGAGAAAAAGTTTTTTTGAGTTTTTACCTGTTCATTTAAACACTACACATTGACGACAATGTTGACCTCAAGTGTGGGGATGGGGAAAAATTTTTAAAAAAATTCAAAATGTCGTTGTTTGAAGCAATCTAAAAAGAACAAAAAAACTAAGTTAATGAAGGATGGCACAACCCATATGGTCTTTTGTCATGGTCAAGTTCAAATTAATAACATGATGGGTATTTAGCGGGTGGTTATTTGGGAATAATCCGCCTAAGAAACTTGCGTTTTGTACATATCGAATACCATACCCTTTGTACGTGAGATTTTGAGCCACTTTTATACATCATATATGCATATATTTCTTTGGTTGAGTGGATCATTTGTCAAGTATTGTAGAACTTGCAACTTTTGATACGTTTGAGACCATAGACCAAATATGAGCACAAGAATGATTAAGGCGTTAGGTAGACCATTTTCCTTTTACACCATTATATATCCCTACCCGAAATTAATCCTAGGTTGCCAACTTTGAGCTTAAATGTCACACCCCCATGTAATCCCTTTCGCATCAGAGCGGGGCGTGATCTGAATGGTATCCTCAATGCACAGCGGAAGCATACGTGAGTGCTAAGAATTCTAGTAAATGAACACCCGCTAACTACTCGAATCCCCATGGGTTCCACTATTCCAACCGTGCCATACTTGTAATCATAACCTGAGAAAGAACATGCGAAAAACCAACATAAAGTTGGCGAGTTCATAGTTTTCTGTTTTTGTTTCAAATGAGTCATAAAACATTTGAAAGCTTGCATTTGAAAAACCGGTTTATGGGATCATAGTATCCTAAAACATTTGAAATGTCATGTCTGTATAACAGTATTGGAACATTTTCCATGTTGTTTGCAAATCCATGCATATAATTGTTATGTTTATAAACCGGTGATAAAAATGTTTTGAATCGTGTCTGTAAATAAACCGGTATTGAAATGTTTTCTGTCATCTTTGTAAACCGGTATAGAAATCGTAGTATGTAGTTTTCCTATGGAATCTTAGGATCAATCAGTGTGTAGCTAATACACTGACCTACGTGCCATAAGTAAGTAACCAACCCGAGACTTCTTTGACATTTTGGTATCACAAAAGCACTCCTAACCGGTTAACTTACAAGGTGTGGAGCGTGGCTCAAACTCGATAGATCTATACCTTTTGCACCTTGGTCACTACGTGATTAATGGTTACTATTGTTATCTTCCTACTTACGCACAGTGATCTGTTATAAGTGGATTGTATTTTGTATTTTATTTTCCAGGGTGAAATTTTGGGAAGGTTAGCCGTGTCACATCCCTTGTGCGTTATAAAAGCTGTATTCCTACACATTGAGGACACTGTTGACCTCAAGTGTGGGGATGGAGAGAAAAAGTTTTTTTGAGTTTTTACCTGTTCATTTAAACACTACACATTGACGACAATGTTGACCTCAAGTGTGGGGATGGGGAAAAATTTTTAAAAAAATTCAAAATGTCGTTGTTTGAAGCAATCTAAAAAGAACAAAAAACTAAGTTAATGAAGGATGGCACAACCCATATGGTCTTTTGTCATGGTCAAGTTCAAACTAATAACATGATGGGTATTTAGCGGGTGGTTATTTGGG
This sequence comes from Scalesia atractyloides, assembly GCA_947069175.1. Classification (NCBI taxonomy): domain Eukaryota; kingdom Viridiplantae; phylum Streptophyta; class Magnoliopsida; order Asterales; family Asteraceae; genus Scalesia; species Scalesia atractyloides. Next base: position 37,486,097 of record CAMTDV010000020.1, on the reverse strand, counting down.
AATAATCCGCCTAAGAAACTTGCGTTTTGTACATATCGAATACCATACCCTTTGTACGTGAGATTTTGAGCCACTTTTATACATCATATAAGCATATATTTCTTTGGTTGAGTGGATCATTTGTCACGTATTGTAGAACTTGCAACTTTTGATACGTTTGAGACCATAGACCAAACACGAGCACAAGAATGATTAAGGCGTTAGGTAGACCATTTTCCTTTTACACCATTATATATCCCTACCCGAAATTAATCCCTAGGTTGCCAACTTTGAGCTTAAATGTCACACCCCCATGTAATCCCTTTCGCATCAGAGCGGGGCGTGATCTGAATGGTATCCTCAATGCACAGCGGAAGCATACGTGAGTGCTAAGAATTCTAGTAAATGAACACCCGCTAACTACTCGAATCCCCATGGGTTCCACTATTCCAACCGTGCCATACTTGTAATCATAACCTGAGAAAGAACATGCGAAAAACCAACATAAAGTTGGCGAGTTCATAGTGTGTCTGTTTTTGTTTCAAATGAGTCATAAAACATTTGAAAGTCTTGCATTTGAAAAACCGGTTTATGGGATCATAGTATCCTAAAACATTTGAAATGTCATGTCTGTGTAACAGTATTGGAATGTTTTCCATGTTGTTTGCAAATCCATGCATATAATTGTTATGTTTATAAACCGGTGATAAAAATGTTTTGAATCGTGTCTGTAAATAAACCGGTATTGAAATGTTAACTGTCATCTTTGTAAACCGGTATAGAAATCGTAGTATGTAGTTTTCCTATGGAATCTAAGGATCAATCAGTGTGTAGCTAATACATTGACCTACGTGCCATAAGTAAGTAACCAACCCGAGACTTCTTTGACATTTTGGTATCACAAAAGCACTCCTAACCGGTTAACTTACAAGGTGTGGAGCGTGGCTCAAACTCGATAGATCTATACCTTTTGCACCTTGGTCACTACGTGATTAATGGTTACTATTGTTATCTTCCTACTTACGCACAGTGATCTGTTATAAGTGGATTGTATTTTGTATTTTATTTTCCAGGGTGAAATTTTGGGAAGGTTAGCCGTGTCACATCCCTTGTGCGTTATAAAAGCTGTATTCCTACACATTGAAGACACTGTTGACCTCAAGTGTGGGGATGGAGATAAAAAGTTTTTTTGAGTTTTTACCTGTTCATTTAAACACTACACATTGACGACAATGTTGACCTCAAGTGTGGGGATGGGGAAAAATTTTAAAAAAAATTCAAAATGTCGTTGTTTGAAGCAATCTAAAAAGAACAAAAAACTAAGTTAATGAAGGATGGCACAACCCATATGGTCTTTTGTCATGGTCAAGTTCAAATTAATAACATGATGGGTATTTAGCGGGTGGTTATTTGGGAATAATCCGCCTAAGAAACTTGCGTTTTGTACATATCGAATACCATACCCTTTGTACGTGAGATTTTGAGCCACTTTTATACATCATATATGCATTTATTTATTTGGTTGAGTGGATCACTTGTCACGTATTGTAGAACTTGCAACTTTTGATACGTTTGAGACCATAGACCAAATACGAGCACAAGAATGATTAAGGCGTTAGGTAGACCATTTTCCTTTTACACCATTATATATCCCTACCCGAAATTAATCCCTAGGTTGCCAACTTTGAGCTTAAATGTCACACCCCCATGTAATCCCTTTCGCATCAGAGCGAGGCGTGATCTGAATGGTATCCTCAATGCACAGCGGAAGCATACGTGAGTGCTAAGAATTCTAGTAAATGAACACCCGCTAACTACTCGAATCCCCATGGGTTCCACTATTCCAACCGTGCCATACTTGTAATCATAACCTGAGAAAGAACATGCGAAAAACCAACATAAAGTTGGCGAGTTCATAGTTTGTCTGTTTTTGTTTCAAATGAGTCATAAAACATTTGAAAGTCTTGCATTTGAAAAACCGGTTTATGGGATCATAGTATCCTAAAACATTTGAAATGTCATGTCTGTGTAACAGTATTGAAATGTTTTCCATGTTGTTTGCAAATCCATGCATATAATTGTTATGTTTATAAACCGGTGATAAAAATGTTTTGAATCGTGTCTGTAAATAAACGGTATTGAAATGTTAACTGTCATCTTTGTAAACCGGTATAGAAATCGTAGTATGTAGTTTTCCTATGGAATCTAAGGATCAATCAGTGTGTAGCTAATACACTGACCTACGTGCCATAAGTAAGTAACCAACCCGAGACTTCTTTGACATTTTGGTATCACAAAAGCACTCCTAACCGGTTAACTTACAAGGTGTGGAGCGTGGCTCAAACTCGATAGATCTATACCTTTGCACCTTGGTCACTACGTGATTAATGGTTACTATTGTTATCTTCCTACTTACGCACAGTGATCTGTTATAAGTGGATTGTATTTGTATTTTATTTCCAGGGTGAAATTTTGGAAAGGTTAGCGTGTCAATCCATTGTGCGTTATAAAGCTGTATTCTAACATTGAGGACCTGTTGACCTCAAGTTGGGGATGGAGATAAAGTTTTTTTGAGTTTTTACCTGTTCATTAAACACTACACATTGACGACAATGTTGACCTCAAGTGTGGGGAGGGAAAATTTTTAAAAATTCAAAATGTCGTTGTTTGAAGCAATCTAAAAAGAACAAAAAACTAAGTTAATGAAGGATGGCACAACCATTGTCTTTTGTCATGGTCAGTTCAAATTAATAACATGATGGGTATTTAGGGGTGGTTATTGGGAATAATCCCTAAGAAACTTGCGTTTTGTACATATCGATACCATACCCTTTGTACGTGAATTTTGAGCCACTTTTATACATCATATATCATATAGTTTTTGGTTGAGTGGATCATTTGTCACGTATTGACGAACTTTGCAACTTTGATTGTTTGAGACATAGACAAATTACGGATCACAGAATGATTTAAAGGTTAGGTGACATTTTTTACTTTTTAATCCAATACTACCGAAATTAATCCCTAGGTTGCCAACTTTGAGCTTAAATGTCACACCCCCATGTAATCCCTTTCGCATCAGAGCGGGGCGTGATCTGAATGGTATCCTCAATGCACAGCGGAAGCATACGTGAGTGCTAAGAATTCTAGTAAATGAACACCCGCTAACTACTCGAATCCCCATGGGTTCCACTATTCCAACCGTGCCATACTTGTAATCATAACCTGAGAAAGAACATGCGAAAAACCAACATAAAGTTGGCGAGTTCATAGTTTGTCTGTTTTTGTTTCAAATGAGTCATAAAACATTTGAAAGTCTTGCATTTGAAAAACCGGTTTATGGGATCATAGTATCCTAAAACATTTGAAATGTCATGTCTGTATAACAGTATTGGAATGTTTTCCATGTTGTTTGCAAATCCATGCATATAATTGTTATGTTTATAAACCGGTGATAAAAATGTTTGCAATCGTGTCTGTAAATAAACTGGCATTGAAATGTTTTTCTGTCATCTTTGTAAACTGGTATAGAAATTGTAGTATGTAGTTTTCCTATGGAATCTAAGGATCAATCAGTGTGTAGCTAATACACTGACCTACGTGCCATTAGTAAGTAACCAACCCGAGACTTCTTTGACATTTTGGTATCACAAAAGCACTCCTAACCGGTTAACTTACAAGGTGTGGAGCGTGGCTCAAACTCGATAGATCTATACCTTTTGCACCTTGGTCACTACGTGATTAATGGTTACTATTGTTATCTTCCTACTTACGCACAGTGATCGGTTATAATCTAATCCCATAGGTACATACCAATTGTTATAAATCTGTGTTATTGGGCCTAGCCCATGTTTTCTTGTCATTGGTCCTAGCCCATGTTTTCTTGTCATTGGGGCCTCGCCCCCTAGTTTTGACTATGACAATCCTGTCACTAGTCATAAAACTCATGCATGTTTCGAAAAAGCTTTGTCTAGCTGTGAAAACCGGTAAGTTTAGTCTAAACCGTGCTTAAAACATCGTGTTTATTGTAATCTATATGTAATATGGTTTAGAAATATGTGATTTTCGTTATTCGAAACATTGTGTACTTTGGCAAAACTTGCATGTCTTTCCACCCCCGAAAACATTTATAAAAATGTAAAACGGTAAAAAGTGGGGGTTATGAACTCACCTTGATTTCCTTGTGCAAAGCTAGCTAAATGTGATTCCATAGTGTTCTCTCCACAACTTGACTTGCTAGCATGCAATCTAGTGTATTCCTAAAACGGAATAACTTGTAAGTTTCTAAGATTGATGTAGCTATACTACGTGACACCGAGCTCTACCGAATCGTTACTCATACGATTCTTTGAACTTGTCATTGACTTAACTCGGTTAACCAATCTATGGTTTTCTTAGAATTGATTTAGTTTTCGAGCGACTTGGAATATGTGTTTACATCTAAACATAACTATATTTCATGAAATCGTATTTAGTCGTCATGTACGTCGACGGATAATAGTACGAGTCTTCGTAGTTTTCGTAAGATATAATATCTATATACTCGAAAATATGTTCGTATAGATAATACTTTTTGTATTCGCGCGCTAGTCTTGCAGAGTTGCGTCATACTTCGTTTAGGAGTTGGAATCGAATATAACAGATATATATTGCTATAAAGTCCTTCGAAAGTATTCGTAAGTGTTCGCGTCGTCGACGATTGAAATAAATATATGTTTATTTTATGAAAGTATTCAAAATCTCGACGTTCGAATATATACATTTATATTCGTGTTATACGATTTCTTAATTCGTTCGTTTGAAATAGTGCGCACCTTGTATTCGTCTTGTAAGAGCGTTCGGAAATCTTGGTGTTTCGAAATAAATATAAACGATATACTTATTTTTATAACATTGTTCGAAAAATTTATCGAGGTTTGAAAGCTAATTCCCGAATCGTTGACATTTGAAATAATATAAGTAATTATATTCGATTATAACGGATTGCCGAAACTTGTTGTCTTGTAGTCGCGCGCGTTGAAATGTTATCTGATCGATTCATAAGTGTCGTCAAGATAAATATATGTATTTATTTTATAACAATCGTTTGAATCGGATGTTTTGACTTTGAATTACAACGTGTTTTGTGTTACGTATTTTACGAAAATCGGGCAGAGTTTCCTCTGTTTTTGGATGATCCCGACAATACTGTTGTCGATTTATTTATCAAAACGCAATCTGCAATGTACGCAAACAATATATATGTAATTTCTCGACGTGTTTCGAATATAATTTTCGCCAAATATTATTTCCGATATATTTATTTATATATATTGTAACGTCACGTCGATTAGGTTTTAACTAATAACTATTCGCGAGTAGTGTACGTCGGCTTGATTATTTACTTTTAATTGTGGCGATATGTAATCGTTTACGGGTTGGGTCGAGCTCGGTTTCGCGATAATTAAATGTTAAGATTTATATAAACTATATAATTAAAATTTTGCGTCGTAATTAATTTTTACCGAGTCTCGCGTTGACTCATTGACCCGACCGGGTTTGACCAGCGTCTGACCACATTGACTGTGTTGACTTTTGTTGACCGAACAGAACCGAACACCGAACCTGAAACAAACAGTTAGACCTTTAAACTGAACTGAAAATGAACTCAAATCCAAACGAAACTGAAATATTGAAACTGTTTCGAACTTGAACCGGGTCGGACCATGTCGAGCAAAATCTGAACCGAGTTTGAACCGAACTTAAATATGTCAAGACCCGAGCCGTTGACATAACTGAATCGGGTTTGGAACTTGGTTGAACTGAGTTAACCCGAACCCGATCCAAATGAAAGCCGAACAAAACTGAACCATGTGAACCGAATCAAAACTTTGTTAACCCGAACCGATCCTGAAGCGAACTAGATCCGAGCCACATCACTACCGCCGCTGCCGACTACCGCCACCGCCGGCCGTGGAACATCGCCGGCTGCCGCCGGCTTTACTGTTGATAACTCGACCCAACCCCACAGCCCCAAACCCGAAAACAACCACCTTCTCTGACATCGCCGCCTGTGAGTCGGAAAACCATAGCCAAGATCTGAATCGCGACTGAACCATCTCAAAAACATCCATCGTCGCCGTTCGAATCCCCCCTCCGCCGCAGTCGTCGCCGCTGAGGCGCGGTGACTGCCGCCTGCCTTCTCTCTCTCTCCCCCAACCTCTCTCTCTTCACTGCTCTCTCTCTCTCTCATTGCTCTCTCTCTCTGTCTCTGTCTGTATGTATGCGTATACAGGTGTGTGTGTGTGTGTGTGTATTAGGAAGGAGAAGGGAAGAGAGGGGTGTCGTGTGAGTGGTGTGAGGCGGCCGGAGGAGGTGACCGCCGGAGGTCACCGGAATCCGGTGACCGGATTCGGAGAGAGGAGAGAGGCAGGAGATGTTGTGGTGTGCTAGGGTTTGCAAAATGAGGGAATTAGGGTTAGCTTTGTTTATATATGGCTAGGGTTTCTCCAACGGGTCGGGCCCAAAGCCCGTTAACGGGTGTAAGCCCAATACGTATCCAAAGCCCGTTTTTGAACCGAGCATTGTGTTATGTCGTAATACATTTAGTTAGAATTTGCGTAAATGTTGTCGTTAGTCGACTGGTTGACGCGACGGTGCCGATTTCGTTTAAATTTGCGTAAAATCCCTACGGTTATCGTTTTTATCCGTTTTTCGATCTGGTTTCTACCGTGAACGTTAAAGTCTGAAAACGAAGCCAAATATATCGTAATATATAATAGTTAGACGTAATTCTAGTCCGTGGTTTCCGTTTTGTTGTCGGTGCGTTCCGGTGTTCGGCGTAACTTCCGCATTGTGCTTTGCGACATTCAACGATCCAACTTTATCGCATAATCATAACGGTATGATAAACACAAGTATAACATTCGTATTTTTAGGCATTGTCAGTATTTGTTCGGCATCAGTTCGCTTATCGTTCAATTTCGTGTTTAGTGTCTTCGATTATCGCCAAATCGCGTAATGTGAAGCAAGTAGACGTTCCTAGGCTTTCCAAAGGCCTGGTCGAATTATTTACGTCTAATCGTTAATTATAATGGTATTACTGTTCGTTAAGCGCTTAATTAAGACTGGAAACTGCCGGTTGTCACATTAAACCTTTCGTTTGACCAACCCGTTTAGCCTTTGACCGTGTAGCCTCTTATTTTTAACCCGTGTGTTGAAGATTCGATTTTAGGTTTAGTTGTAAAAAAATTGATGAAAAATCGTTGAGAAAAGCACAAAAAGATGTGTAGTAGTTGTTGAATAAGAGGCGAAATTTGTTGCCTCTTAGTTGTTTATTCGTAGTAGTTGTTGATAGAATAGTTGTGTTGTAATAAAAAACGAGTTTTCATCACCTTAGACATTTTCAAAATATCCTATTTCATGCCCTTAGCCTAGCCCCATTACAACCCATAAAAGAACTTTTAACTTGTGCTTAGTGTTTGTGTTCAATGGTGGAGAATGATTGAGTTGCAAGTTTATGCGGGTACGTGTTCTAATCGGGTTGAGTGATTCCATTAAAGTGTTAATGCATCCTCTATTAGCCAATTTTTAAACCGAGTGTAGAGAACATTGGAGAGGTATGTATGATTTGTGAGTTTCAAGGGCGGGTTGATCTTGGATAATTATTTTATGTGATTAATTATTTTACTTCTAAATGTTTGAAAAATTGTTAAGATTTTGAACCGGGTATGACAATAGACATTAGCTTACTTCTAAAGAATGGGAATTGTGTTTCTAGTTCGATCCACGTGAAAGTAAAAAACAGAGTTGCTTAAGGGCAAGCAAAAGACAAGTGTGGGGATGTGATGCGTGGTCGAAAGCCGGTGTTCTTATTATGCTTAAGCTTATGTTTTACATAACTTTTAGTTTCGAATAGCCTACTTTTGATTAGATTTGTGTTTTACAGGTTTACAGAGTTTAAGGAGCTATTCGGGAACTTTTCGGAGCATCGGGGCAGAAACGGGTCAACCAGGATCGCGAAATGGAAAAATAGGAAAACAAGAATTGGAGGACCGTCGGCGACGCCCTCTAGATACTCCGTCGGCCAAAAATCTCCGTAGGCAGTGGATTAGAGCATCGGAGGAAAATGCAGACGACCACGAGTTGTCGCCGACGCCCCATATCGCCGTCGTCAACGACCTGTCTTTATGTTCGACATAAAATTTTCTTGTTTGTTAATTGGGGATGGGTTATAACACAAGTTTTGACCAATTTCGAGGAGTTACGGAAAATTGGAGTTTGAAAGTTCATCTTGGAGCCAAGAACACCAAAACCTTCAACCACAATCCACCCAATTCATCCATAATCATCAAGATTGATCATCCACCTTCAATTACTCAACCCTAATCATCATCATCTCCATCATATCATCAAACCTTCCATCACCATCTTCCACCATAAACCCTAACCTTCATCATACTCAACCTCAAGGCTTCAAGATGTTTGTGATCAAGCTCAAATCATCCGGTGACCAAGTTCCATTCGTCAGGAGCGGCTAATTCTCAAGGGGTTTCACCCTGGTGTAAACTTTTGTAAGGTTTAGGGATGCTTTATGTTTCTTAGTTGATTTGTGACAAATTGAATTGTATTTTGAATTGATTGATAATTGTCCTACATTTGAACTACATTTGTGAATTGTCGAATGATTATAAAATTTGACTTTGCGAAATAAGTTTGTGTATTTATGTCTTATCTTACAAAAGGATTTATTTGTCCAAAGTAACAAAGTGCATTGCGGTCCGCCATACGCGTGATAGCAATTGGCACCTAAGCTTTGTGATATCAAAGCCGTTGATGACAAATTCAATTTAATCAATCTAAAATTGTTTAGTAACCCTAGGCTTTCAATTGTTGAACATGGTGTGAACCTTGTTCTCAATTATTGTTTAAAGTCGTTAATTGAGTTTTCGTGCAATCAAAACCAACTTGGTCGGAGCATTCCGACATCCTTTTCAAACAAACAAAATTAATCAAATTATTAGCAAGCTTCATAAAAGTGACAACATACGTTTAAATCAATCTTGTCCGCACGCAAACCACAAACTCTTCGTGGTTCGACCCCTTACTACCACTAACACATTGTTAAGGGTAATTTGGGACTATAAATATTATCTTTGACCATGGCGCGACACTCCGATCACGATGTGAAGGTGGTCATATCACTCATTGGCTAACTTTCTTCCAATAGTGAAGATTATCAAGTAGTGTATACAAAACCCCACATACCAGCAGTAATTTCAGAATACAAAAACTTAATCACTGTAAGTATAACTGAAAAACATTTTGGATTTTGTAAAGAATTTGGTAAAAAGAAAGAATGACTCACCTTGTAGTTTTAGAGTTTCAACTTAAAGCTTCCTGGTGATAATCTTAGGTTTCCTAATAAAAATACGATGCAACACGTGTTAGTGTAATACCTCAAATTAAACTTTAACGATACATTAAGAGACAAAACCCCAACGTAGTTTACAAAGTATAGCCTCATACATACAACACTTTGACATCCGTTGATGGGTTTCAGATCAATTAGATAGGGTATCGTACCAGTAATCAGGGTTAAAAACACTTACAACGGAGAAGAATTTAAGGTATCGGGTATAAAAGCTACAGAGAGACCAAAAGATAAAGAGCAGCGTGAGCAATTTTTAAAAGTTAACTATCTGTCCTATTTATAGACGAAGGCATGAACGCTTTGTCAATATTATTCTTCCTTATCCTCTTAATGCGTAGCCATGTACACGATTCATATTTTGTTTTGTTTTAACTTTTAATTATATATATATATATAATTAATTAATTAATTAATTAATTCTGCTGATTCACCCATTTATCGTTTATAACTTCTAAAATATAACGTTTTATAAAACGATGAATATGTCATTAGAACGAGCATATGTCTGTCTACATTTTGACCTAAGTTTCATTAAAAACGGAGTAATGTCAATTATGATAATATACTTTATTATTAATTATTAAACGGTTCCTATAAAATTAAATGTTCATCTAGATACCTCATTTTTCTAACAGTTAACTTATTCGTAATTTACCCGTTAATAATTATGTAAGATTATATACTTTATTTATTATTATTATTATTATTATTTATTATGGGATGTTACATAACTTAACTCAACACATGTATAAAGATCATTTAAAGGTTATTTAGGATAGATTTTAAAAATGATTTATTAACTTTTTTTTAAAAATCAGGATGTTAAAAAATGCTTTACATTGTTAACAGTAGTTTTTATTTTGTCTTTTTAAAAAAAGGTTAAAAGTATTTTTTTAAAGTCATAAATCTGGCTTTTTAAATAGCTTTTAGCTTTTTAAACATAAAATTATAAACTTACCCCACTTGTTACCTAAAACCCTGGTCCACACAAAATATAATGCACGCACACACCATCATCTGCCTCCCTATCCACCTTCACCCGACCACCATTCACCCATATGCCGCCTCTGCCACCGACACGCTCACGACCAACCGTTTCACTGCCTTAGCCACCTTCACCCGCCACTCAATCCAGCTTCAACCCGCACACACCACCTTGCCCACAACCACCACCACCTGTTGTGTTACAATAAAATTTGTAAAAGGTATTTATATTATCTATTTTGTAATTTTTTAAATTGTAAGTTTTATCTAAAAATTGTTTAGTATATATTATATGTAAAAGTAGTAAATGGGATTAAATATATAAAAAATGTCATTTTTGGTTATTTTACATGACTAAGCTAAGTCAAAACAATTTATTGACTTATTAGTTTTTCGCACCATAAAAACTAATCCAAACACTTTGTTAAAAAGTCATTTAAAAAAAATAATAAGTACTTTCGATTAAAAAAAACACTTTAGAGTTAAATAAGCAATCTTAAACATACTTAACAATTTTTAAATGTAAGCTAACATATTTATCAAACTTTGTAATAAAATCATACATGTTATCGCTAATAATAAAGTAAGAAAGTAGCAACATATCATTAAACAATTACGATTGTTTATTTATTTATTATATACCGTTGTTCAATTTATTATTTATTTATTTATTTCATATGCATGCAAGTATCCTTGGTACTTTTAAGGTACTCACTAGAACTATGAAGAGGGAGCTTCATAGTATATTTATTTCATGATAGTATATATACATTGGGAGAGTTCCTTTTGTCTTCCATCACTCATGGAGAGGGAGCTTCCTAGTTACAGAATTAATACTAAAAAACCTCAATGAAGTCCTTTCTGGTGTTGACTCTTTTGATTATCTCCACCCTCCTTTATGGAGTTCATGGTATGTTTCTAACATATTTACTAACACAAACATACACATATAAACATATATATATACGAAGACATGGTTACGTTCATTTTAGAATCAGTACACTATTAAACAAATGAGTATCACCAACGACTAGTTCCATAGGCGAAGAAAGTAGCTACCCACAACTCTATTGGTAATACGACGTCGGAAATATCACAAGTCTTCTCTAGTGGCCAACAAGTCTTGGTTGCTGATAGGACTTAATCGATGATGATACTGATTTGTTTAGTGGCGATATTATATTGAGAATCACAAGACAAACATAAACATGTTTAGATATCGCTGCGATGAAAATCATAAAAGTGTAAAAAAAATGGTTATTAACCTCCTCTCATTGCTTCTTTGGTTTTATCTTTATCTTTTTGATTATTTTTAAATATGTAAACGTGCACATATGTATAAGCATGTACATATGCATATAAACAAAATAACATCAATGTCGTTTTTTATTGACATTAACATGGATTATAGTCGATTTATATAATTAATAATACGAAGGTTTAGGTGGTTTTTGTAGTTGTTAATATACGGTTCAGAATGCCCTGTGTGCGTATATTAGTGTGTAGTTATGTTTGCTAAAAGTGTCTTTTTTATGCCATTGTAACGGTTGATTTTCTCTTTTATTTTTTGTTTGCAGCGATAAATTGCAAACTTGCGGCAAAACCCTCATCACCCACGGTTGGTCATTTCCTAGGTTATGGAAAGAAAAATAATTAATAAAAGTTGTTGATTATAAATCCATATTTTGATTTGCAGAATTACAAGAATGATAAAAATAAAAGCAACCCACAGTTAAAGATGAAATATAATGGAAAAAGTTTTGCCATTGGTTCATTACCAAAACGTTTGAACGTTGTCCAACCACGTTACCAAGATGTTGCGGACCTAGTTGAGATGGATTACTCTCGGCCCAGGACGAAAACACCGATACACAACTAAAATGAAAAAGAACTGCAAGAACGGTTAGGTAACCATCTTTGTCATCCTCCCACTATTATCAGTTATGTATTATTTACTAGTGTATCTTATGCGTCTCACACTTGTTAACATATTATTTGTTCCGAAATAAACATTTTGTTCTGAAATAAACGCAAATAGTTTTTAAAGGTATATGTAATGAAATATGAAGCTAGATCAATGAGGTTCAAGAAAAGAAGCTATAAAGCCATTTGTTAGCCATTTAATTTATCATCCACTGTACCTTATTGGTGTTCAATAATAATTTAAGATTAACTGTTGTCCATAACATCGTATAATATGTGGAAACCATAAGCTATTTGTTAGCCATTTAATTTATCATCCACTGTACATTTTTTTTCATATTTTCTTATTTTCCATATCTTTAAGTGTATTTGTTAGTTATTTCTAGTTTGAATGTTATTATAGTGATTAATGATTTATTTTTAAAGCAAAAAAAGGGGGATTTAACGTTTACATAAAAATTTGAAGAAAACGGGTTTAATTTGACAAGATCCATGAACATTGCTTCCGAACAAAGATGACAATGGGTCTGACATGGGACATATATTGGTAACTCGAGTCTTATAGTGTTTATAAACCGTGTCACATACCTGCCCAAATACATGTTAGGCATACATATTGGGTAATTATCATTGGGTATCGGGTAACCTATTAGTTTGTTAAAAAAAAGCCGATTTGGGAATTCCAACATATTTTCTTACCAGTTTAACTTTTATATAAACTAATATTTTTAACATTACAACAAATTAAAATATAATAAATTACATATATATTATCGTTGCTATAAAATGTTTAAAATATTATAAAGTTGGATGATGAAATAAATCTTAAAGATTAATTCATACTTAATAGAATGATATATATTATATATATAGGTAGAGGTTCATGTGAGAAATATAAAAGTATGAAAAAAATAAGAAAGATCTTGGAGGTGACATGTGTCCCTTTTTATTTTGGTAGTTTAAGAGTATAAGTGTAATTTATTTAATAAAATTTAATTATGGAATGAATATATTAGCCGATTTTCGAATTTGAAGGCATACATCTTATATATAAATAACACCCTAACTCATAAAAACACCACAACATGTATATTGAAGACATACATTTTATAAAGAACAGAAACAACACCTTAACTCATAAAAACACCACATCATGTATATTGAAGGCGCACATCTTATAAATAACACGCTAACATTGAATATAACAGAAATAACACCCTAATAAATCAATGACCTTTGTCCGCACATTAAATATAACAAGAATAACACCCTAACTTATAAAAACACCACAACATGTATATTGAAGGCATACATCTTACGAAGAATAGAAATATAACAGAAATAATACCCTACAATTAAAACACAATTGTATGAATATAGAAAAACACCATGGACTAAAACATCCAAGCGAAACGTATTTTTTCTCTACATAAGTATATCAATATAGTACTCATATTAAAGATAAAAAAACACTCGTTATTATGGTGTAATTTTTTAAATAAAAGAGTTAAATATAAAAAGTTATTGACGTTTAAAAAAGAAGAGGGAACTTGAATGTGCATTAATATTAGTTTCTTAATTTAAGAATGTTAAATTTACCCTTATACCTTAATCTAGAAAATTAATTAGTTTAATAGTCAACACTATTTACAAGATTGTCATCAATATCTCAACAATTAGATTAAATATTTAATGATTTATATTTTTTCTTATTCTTTCACACTTTTGTATTTTCTTACAATAACATCATTCTATATATATAGAATAAGGATCCGTTAGTAACCACCCATTATTGTCATAATCACGAGAACCAATTTAAACACAACAGAAATACAAAAAAAATTAACACACAAAAATATATTTTTTTATAAAAAACGCTATATTTTGTCATAAAAAAAAACTGAACACAAGTACCGATTCACATGTGCATAGTGCACCAGTATTGTTGTTGTTTTTTAGTTATGAAATTTAGCATTTTTTATAAAAAAAATTGAACAAAGAGTACCGTTGTACATGTGCATGCGTATGTATATGTACATGTGCATCGGTATTGTTTGTTCGATTTATTTTAGTGACGGAACTTAGCAATTTTTAGTAAAAATATATATAAAAATAACTTTTTTAGCATTTAGTTGTGTGTTTTAGCTTTATAGTTTAATTTTTAGCATTTAACTTGGGTGTGGGGGTAGGATTTTGAGGGGTGGAGTAGGAGTTTTTTAGGTTTTTGGTGGGTGGCGGTAGGTTTTTTTTAGGTTTTTGGTGGCTGTGGGTGGGTTTATTTTATTGTGTTCATATAAAAAAACTTGTACTACATATTTGCATTATATATATATATATATACTACACATGATGCATTATATGTATGAGCTATATATGTGTATTATATGCTTAGATTTAGCTTTTGAATTTACTTTAGCTTTTAGGGTTATTTCTTTTGAGAGTTAAGGATTAGGATTAGGTTTTTGGATGTGGGGGGAGGGATGTTTTAGGTTTTCAGGGGTGTGGATGAGAGGTTTAGGTTTTTGAGAAGTTTACATTTAATTTAGGGTTTGGTTTTTTTTTTTGGGGTTTAGATATTCCAAAATAAATATTGTTTTTCATATAATAAAACTAATAGAATGATGTTACTAGACTAGGGTAGATGTAGAATAAAAATAATAATAATATTTCTCGGTATAGTTGGGTATATTGTTCGGATAAATAAGTATATATTTTCTGATAATCAGATCGGATATCAACTAATATTAAACTCGCAAATTATTTTAATAGTAATTCTATAACCAAATGACGTCTCCTTACCGTCACAAATATTTCAGATTTACCTGTAAGTTTACATTCAATTTTCATCCCGACTTCCAAAGCTCCACAAAAAGGGGTAGGTGGAATACGAAAATTTGGCATATATCATATTTTCGAGTTATTGAATTAAATTTAAAGAGTTATAGTTCCATTGATGGAAATAAATATGTTCTTGAAATGGTAAATGAGAAGAGAAAACATTAGTAATAAGCTAGTAATATTGAACACACATATTTAACTTGTTGATGCTTATGTGGAGATAGCTTACTTGATAGAGATACATGTTTCTTAGAAGAAAGATCCTAGGTTCAAACCTAGACAAAAAGAGCATTCAGTATACTTGGTGTAAAGTAGGAGTACTAATTGTTGTTAAAAAAAGAAATTATTACTTGTTAGAATTTCTAGCTATCTTGTTATGAAATCAAAGATAATGATCTATGATTGCTTAACCGAAGTGTGTGGTCATTTATTTGAATTCGTAAGCATTTGTGTTTGTAAACTTTCGCTAGCACGACCTTTGAGTGGAAGTACATGAGTCGATTGCACTTGTATAGTCTTTATACATAAACTTGTTGTGTTAGTAGATTTGAAGCAGATAAATCTTTAAGCATGTGTTAAAATCTTTTAAAAGTTGAAGCGCTTGACAAATCACAATTAGACTCTTTGATATTGGTTGAACTAAAACAAGAGATTTTCGGGTCTCATCCAAGTTAGCTTTATCTTATATTTAAAATTTAAATCGATGTTTGTGTCACTCCCACTCGTAGTGGAAACGTGAGTTGTAATTATGAAAGTTTTCATAGCATTAGATAGTGTAAACATCGACATGATTAAAATAAACAACAATGCCAAATATATATATATATATATATATATATATATATATATATATATATAAACATCAATACAAGACCAAGTATTTTGTTCACAACATAAACCATGAGTTTTCAAGTTTCACAAAAGTAATAAAAACAAAATAGTTTTGAATAACAAGGCTTTGACCCCTATATTTTGCACCAAGGCAAAATATATAAGGCAAACCCTGATAAAATGTGTCATTTCTTGTATCCTTGCTTGGACATCTAAAATCATGCATCGTTTCCTTGTTTCTCTAAAATACATGTTAAATAAAAATTCAACAATAATGTCGGTGTCACACCTAACCGATGACGGAAACATTGTAGTGAGACGAAAACGAGATTGCAATAGATGTCATAACGCTATTTTGTGACAAGTATTTAATAATCAAAATTTTATTTCATTACTAAAATCAAGTACAATGTTTCGAAGCAAAATACAACAATTTAACAAAAGACAAATACGACAACGAGTACAGAAATTAAGATGAGTTTCTAGTGTCATCTTACTAAGTTCCATTCGTAATCATCATCATCAAATTCCTACAATAACGTATTAAAGTATAGTTCAATACAAAAAGTATTGGCGAGCATACAAGTTTGAATACTAGCATAAATATAAAACTCAAAACGAATCCACATGGCATAATTTTTAACTTAATACTACCATATAATAGTATCATACAACTATACGTGTCAATCTAAGATTCCCACTAGCGTAATCTAATCATAGCAATGAATAGACCGTTTTGTTTACTTAACATGACCTCAAGAATACGGGCGGTGCGTTAATCCTATAGCGCAATACATGTTAAGGGAGACTTATACAAAGTTAACGATAAAGCGTAACGAATTCTAGCATATAGTTTCAAGTATAACTTATTAAGCATGTATATTGGATTGTTTGTTTGATTTAAGCATAAAGTATGTGATTGCGTGATTTTGATAATATATACGTATTGCACCCAAAAGTGTTAAAAGTAAAACGGGAGTCGAGTATACTCACGGTTTTTATAAGCGTTCCTAGCAACCCGAGAGTTGTTAAGCTTGGAGGATGGAACACCGAAGTTACCCTACATGGAGGAAATGAAGGTGTGTGAGTATTCGGAGTTTGAGGAGAGTTTGAATATGGAAGTTTTAAGAATATAAAAGTATGTATACGAAAAATAATAATTATATAGTATTAAACACTCAATTTTGACACTATTATTTTCATGTGATTTCATGGGTCGAATTTGCCCATTAGAATCATAATGACAAGTTTAAAACAAAGATAATATAACTTATGTTCATGACGTGTAACCATGACCCGGTTAACATCAGAATTCGGTCATGTATATATTTATATAATATATATTATATTTTATAGTAAGTCCATCCTATATTATCATAGAATTCATATAAGTCATGCATGGAGGTAGGATGATATACATCCATTAAACCTCATTGTATGAATTCACCAAAGCATAAAGTTTACCAACTTAGTTGGTAAACCTGGTTGGTTATGAATAAGTTAAGATATAACTAAACTAATAAACCGACTAAAACTACGAACAAGCAAGTGAGCAAGCGAGGTGCATGCATCCCGAACATGGCAAGTTTGGGACGTGTCATAGCTTTGTCACTCTAATGAAAGTTGAACGAGTTTTAGTGGTATGTACATAGAAAACATCAAGTTAGATGGTGGAATGAGGTTGGATAGCCAAAGCTTCCATGTTTCACACATTTACCAAAACACAAGTCTTACTATATGAACTATGGTAGACTTGGATGGTTTCATCACTTGTGGGTTGTCTTAACCTTATCAAACAGAAAGTTTAGAGGATGTTTGCACCTCTAAACTTGTAAGAATCAAACTCTAACAAGTTCTATAACCATAGATGGGTTTAGGAAGATGCTAGGCAAGAGATTCATGAAGAAAAGTTAAGTTTCATAAAAGTTCATACATAACTTTCAAAACAAAAAGTTTAAGAGGTTCTTGGACCTTAAACTTGATGGAGAACCACCACACACACGCCCCACAATCATGGGTTTGATTGAGGAGAAAGTGGGTACAAGTTCTTCACAAGGAATGAACTAAAAGATGAACATATATAAAGTTTAGTGAAAGCAAAAAATTAAACCCACTTTTGACACTAAAGTCGGGTTTGTACCACCTTGTTACACGTTAGTGAACACTGGGTAACAAACCTTGATGTTGTCCAAGTGTTTTGAAGCAAGAAAACTCAAAGAATAAGTAGTAGAAGTGAGTTAGAACTCACTTTGAACTTCAAAGATATTCTGCCCAAATATTAGAATTTATGGATGATTTTTAAGTGTTGTGAGAGCGATTAAGTGTTTAGAAAGTGAAAATGAGGTGTAGGAGGCTCCTACTTATAATGGGGAATTAGGGGTTAGGTAATCAATGAAGTTAGTGGTGGTTGGGAGTTGGAAAAAGGGAAATGGAGCCAAAATTCGCGTATTTTAAAAGATTCTGCCAGACCTGGTCATTTTCATGGCCGTGCGGATCAAGTGCACGGTCGTTTGAACCGCAGATCACAGGGTGGTGCACATCAGGTGCGCGGTCATGCTGATCGCAGTGTGCATGGCCGTGCACTACACTCATAATTCACTATGCAGTTTGACCCCTAGAGTTTGATAATTCCATTATTTTATGCTAGAAAATCATAATTAAGCATGCTTTTAGGTATTCCAAGTGTATCAAAGTAACATACGAGTATAATGCACGTATAATTATCATGTCAAGTATTTCAAGTGTCGGTTTTCGCGTATAAAAACATATTCGAGATTGTAACATGTATACATGTAAAAGTAAATCCCATTGTGATCAAAGTCTCGGATTACAAAATTAGAAAAGGAAATACGAATACGATACGATTACAATTTTCCAAAAATAGAAATACGAGTACACTTTCTAAATAAGGAAAGTACAAAAAGGCAGAGCGTTACAGTCTCCCTTACTTTAGGAAATTTCGTCGCAAAATTTATTCAAGAGGAAAACTCAATGAAAAGATGCGGATGCTTGGTCTTCATATCACTCTCGAGTTCCCAAGTGAATTCAGCGCCACATTTGCCTTTCTATCAAACTTTGACTATGGGAATGCGACTGCGCCTTAGTTGCTTGGTTTCTCGGTCCATGATTTCGACCGGTTTTCCACACAGTGTAAGGACTCATTGATTGGAGATCGTCGAGTGGAACTTGAACTCCTTCTTCGGCAAGACACTTCTTTAGATTTGAAACGTGAAAATTCGGATGAACATTGTCGAGCTCTTGAGATCCAGTCGATACACTACCTAGCAAATCCTTGCGAGAATCTTGAAATACGAAGCGAGGAGCGAGTTTGCCTTTCTTACCAAATAGAACAACTCCTTTCAAAGGGGACACCTTCTGAAGTACATGATCACCAACATTAAATTCCAATGGTTTGCGTCTCTTGTCAGCGTAACTCTTTTGTCGGCTTCTAGACTTAAGTAACTTATCATGAATCTGCAAGATCATGTCCGTTGTCTTTTGTATGAGCTCAGGACCGGTGATTGAGCTTCTCCAATTTCGTGCCAACAAATAGGCGAATGACACTTTCGACCATACAATGCTTCGAATGGTGCCATTTGAATGCTAGCATGATAACTGTTATTGTACGAGAATTCTACCAAAGGCAAGTGTATATCCTAATTGCCACCAAAATCAATTACACATGAATGAAGCATATCCTCAAGAATTTGGATTGTACGCTCGGTTTGGCCATCGGATTGAGAATGAAAAGTGGTACTAAGGTTAAGATGAGCACCGAGAGCTTTTTGAAAGGTTTGCCAAAGACACGAGGTGAAACGACCAACACAGTCAGAAATGATGTCAATGGGAATTCCATGACGACAAATGACTTCATTCGTGTATATACGAGCCAATTTCTTGACTTTGTAATCTTCACGAATGGGAAGGAAGTGAGCAGATTTGGTCAAACGGTCGATGATTACTCAAATGCTATCATGACCAGATAAAGTACGAGGGAGTTTAGTGATGAAATCCATAGCTATGCTCCCCCATTTCCAGACCAGGATTTCTAATTGTTCGCAAGTGAGACATTTCAAAACGTAGGTGGCAATATCTTTCTTCATACCGGGCCACCAATAAGACGTACCAAGGTCTTAGTACATCTTGTCAGAGCAAGGATGAATAGAGTATCGGGATTTGTGAGCTTATTTCATCAAGAAGCCACAAAGGTTGTCACGGTTTCAAATCTGGACACGGTCGATATAGTAAAGCATACCGTCGGGTTTGGATACAAGTTGATTTTCAGCACCACACTCTCTCATTGTATAAGCCATTCTCATTAACCGATGAGTATTATGCTTCCCGAATTCGATCTCGAAGGTTGTTCAAAATTTGGAAACAACAAATACTCTTCACATGGGTTTTACGACTAAGAGCATCAGCCACGAGCATTCGCTTTACCAGGATGGTAGCGAAACTCATAGTCATAATCATTGAGCAACTCTACCCATCAGCGTTTACGCATGTTGAGCTCTTTTTGGTTAAAGATGTGCTGAAGATTTTTATGGTCGGTGAACACCATACACTTAATACAGTAAAGGTAGTGTCACCATATCTTTAACGCAAAAACATCCGCACCAAGTTCAAGGTCATGGGTAGTGTAGTTCTTCTCATGTATTTTGAGTTGCCTCAAAGCCTAAGCGATAACCTTGTCTCGTTGCATGAGAACACAATCAAGACCTTCGTTTGATGCATCGCAAAACACAACGAAGTCATCGTTACCATCAGGAAGAGCAAGAATAGGAACATTGAAAATCAAGTCCTTAAGTTTTTGAAAAGACTCATCTTTTTCGGAACCCAAATAAAAGGTTTATCTTTTTGAGTCAACAAGGTGAGGGAAAAAACGACTTTTGGAAAGTTGGAGATGAATCAACGGTAATAACCTGCCAATACAAGGAACGAACAAATTTTAGACAAAGACTTTGGTGCGATACAATTCTTGACATCTTCGATTTTTGCAGGATCCACGTGTATGCCTCTCTCGTTCACAACGTGTCCGAGAAATTGAACTTCCGTAGCCAAAATTCACACTTGGAGAATTTGGCGTACAGTCGTTCACCACGTAGAAGTTCGAGGATTAGGCGCAAGTGTTGTCCATGCTCGTCTTGGGTTTTAGAATAGATGAGGATGTCGTTTATGAATACGATCACGAAGCGATCCAAGTATAACTTACATACACGGTTCATCAAATCCATGAAAACCACGGGTGCATTGGTTAAACCGAAAGGCATGACTACGAATTCATAGTGACCGTATCTAGTATGAAAGGCGGTTTTTGGAATGTCCTCTTCGAGGACTCGAAGTTGATGGTAACCAGAACGAAGATCGATTTTTGAAAAACACGTTGCGCCTCGGATCTGATCGAAGAGGTCGTCGATGCGAGGAAAAGGATAACGGTTCTTGACGGTAAGCTTGTAAGTTCACCGATAGTCGATGCACATGCAAAAAGAACCGTCCTTCTTCTTGACAAAAAGGACCGGAGCACCCTAAGGAGAAGTACTAGGGCGTATAAAGCCTTTATCAGGTAATTATTGAAGTTAGCTCGATAGCTCTTGCATTTTCGAGGGTGTAAGACGGTAAGGGGATTTAGCAACAGGTGGAGCGCCAGGGATGAGGTCAATGCAAAAGTCAACAGAACGAGGAAGGTGAATTAGGTAGGTCTTCAGGGAAAATCGCATACGACAGGAACATTACTCATGCTCATTCCTTTGTCCTTCTTTTCCATAATGTAGGCAAGAAAGCAAAGTAATCTTTGCGCAAGTCTTTGTTCGCTTGAGTACATTACATTATTTTGAGAGTGTCACACCCCGACCCGCAGCGGAATCAAAGTCGGGGCATAATTGGGTTATCACCAAAGCTCATGATGTTTACTAAGATGTTTCATATTTATTAAATTCAAATTACAACTTAAATATCCAAAACAAAATTCATACAATTACAAGAAAATGAAACTACATAATTATTCCAAAACTTAAACTTGTTTATTCTTCTAGGCAACTCAAAGTTCATGAGAAGAATTACACCACCCACGACCTGGAACTTGGAGCCGTTGTGTTCGCTCTCAAGATATGGAGACATTACCTCTACGATACCAAGTGTGAAATATACACTGACCATAAAAGTCTCCAACATATCTTCAACCAAAAGGAGTTGAATATGAGGCAACGAAGATGGGTCGAACTTCTCAACGACTACGACTTTGAAATTCGGTATCATCCTGGCAAGGCAAACGTAGTGGCCGATGCGCTCAGTCGAAAAAGTTATACGAACTCCATTCGTCTTCTATGTTCGCAAATCATAACCGACATCAAAGATCGAATCCGAGCAGCTCAACATGTTTCTGTAACAGAAAATGACATACGCGATGAGCTTTCGTGTGGAGCTGAACTAAAAATCGAAACCAAATCCGATGGTATTCTATACTATTTAAATCGCATATGGATTCCTGATCGCGATAACCTTCGTGATTTCCTCATGAATGAGGCGCACAAAACACGATACTCTGTACACCCAGGAGCCGACAAGATGTATCAAGACCTACGATACACCTACTGGTGGCCGGGCATGAAAAAGGATATCGCTGTTTTTGTTTCCAAGTGCCTTACCTGTTCCAAAGTAAAAGCTGAACATCAAAGACCTTCAGGACTTCTAGTCCAACCCGAAATACCTGTATGGAAGTGGGAAAACATAACCATGGATTTTATTTCTGGGTTACCTCGCACCTCCAGTGGGTATGACACCATATGGGTAATAATCGATCGTCTTACAAAGTCATCTCATTTCATTCCAATTCGCGAGGACTTCAAGAACGAGAAGTTAGCTCGTATCTACATCAGCGAGATCGTAAGCCGTCATGGTGTACCTTTAAGCATCATTTCAGACCGTGATGGTCGTTTCACTTCATGAACATGGCGAGCCGTACAAACTGCCTTGGGTACACGATTAAACCTCAGTACCGCTTTTCATCCTCAAACTGATGGTCAATCTGAACGCACCATCCAAACCCTTGAAGACATGCTGCGAGCATGCGTCATAGATTTCAAAGGGAACTGGGACGCGCATCTACCATTAGTTGAATTTTCGTACAACAATAGCTATCATTCAAGTATTGGCATGGCTCCTTTCGAAGCTTTATATGGTCGTAAGTGCCGATCTCCAGTATGTTGGCACGAAATTGGGGAATCACAAATCACCGGTCCAGAATTAATTCAAGAAACAACCGACAAGGTCATTCAAATTCGAAACAATCTTCTAGCGGCTCAAAGTCGTCAAAAGAGTTATGCAGACAAACGACGAAAGCCCTTGGAGTTTGACATTGGTGATCAAGTACTTTTAAAAGTATCACCGTGGAAGGGAGTGGTTCGTTTTGGCCAGAAGGGCAAGCTAGCACCACGCTACGTAGGACCTTTCAAGATACTCGAAAGAGTAGGTCCTGTAGCATACAAGCTTGACCTACCAGAAGAGCTCAACAGAATTCATCTCACATTCCACGTATCAAACTTGAAGAAGTGCCTCGCCGATGAAAACCTCCATATTCCTCTAGAAGACATTCAGATCGATGAATCTATGCACTTCATTGAAAGACCAATAGAAATCATGGACTTCGGAGAGAAGCGTTTAAGACAAAATCGTATTCCAATTGTCAGGGTATGTTGGGAGTCAAAACGAGGACCCGAGTTTACGTGGGAACGTGAAGACTCAATGCCGAAAAATATCCGCATCTTTTTCCTGTTACCACTACTACTTAAATTTCGGGACGAAATTTCTAAAAGTAGGGGATATTGTAACATTCGTCGAAAAACGGGTTTCAAAACCCGCTTCGTTTATCCATCAAATATCAGTTATAAGTTTCGTTGCGTATTTATGGTTCATATTAATTTTAAACCATACATAATTAATAAATATATTAGAATTTAAAAACCATAATTTATAATTAATAATAAATAATGAATAAAAAATAAAATGGAGACGGCGGGTTTCGAACCCGGGTCACCCACAAACACAAACACACAACACACCACTCCGCCACACACTTCCTTTGTGACTAATACTAAAACAAATAACATTTAAAGTAAATCCCGAAAGTCAAATCCGGTAAACAACGCGCCAAGACTCGCAATCACCGGAGAAAACACAAACTCCGCGAATTTGGCTGTTTCTCCTTTGACCGAAACGGATGAATTGATTTTGACGTCGATTATAACCGTTGCCGGCAATCAATTTCAGTCATAACCGCCGGAAATCCTAAATCGCGAATCAAGACACAATTCAAACCCAATTCAGCCTGTTTCACTATAAATACCCACTTGAACACTCTGAAAATCCTTTCGCTCAGAACCACGTTCGTTTCCGAAGCTTTATCCATTCCAAAACACGTCGCCGGAGATTTTTGCATTCACCAGACTTTCACCGAAAAACCGAGGCTTTACTTCTAATCGGTATAATTCTCGACTCTTTTGTTTGTAATCCATTATTCGGCATGTATTAACCTTAATCATTCAACCAGAGTCTGTCTCAGACAACGTTGCTGGAAATCCCCGCACTCACCGGAAAATCACTGAAAAACCGGAGCCTCACTGTCGATCGGTATAATCATCTAAACTGTTAAAAAATTCACTCGGCCGAAGTCACAAATCAGAGCCGACGACTCTTGCCGGAAATATGAAGAAAACGCTCTGTTTTGGTACATCTTATTCCGTAATCTTCTTTTCTATTTCATTTCAACCAATTATAAGTTTTGTTGATCGATTTAAACAGAACAATCGGATTTCACTGTTCTGTGTTCTTGTAAACAAAGAAGATGAAGACGAGTATATGTGTAAATATAATTAAAACTGGATATTCGAACGGGTTAGACACACAGTCCAGCGGTGGACTGTGTGCAAATACAATATGCACGTCCCGAGTTCGAATCGCACACGTTACCGATTTTCAGAAATAAAACCAACATTTTTAGAACTTAATAGATCAAGTCACAAAATGTTTATAAGAGGAATATAATTCCGTAGTTAAGCAGATTAGACACACAGCCCAACTGGTTGGCTATGCGCACTCGAACCAAAGAACCCGAGTTCGACTCCGGGTCTCTGAAGCCGGTTCGGCCATATTAAACCATTTTTGATATAAACTAAATAAGGTTAAAATTAATTAGTATATATATAATTAAAACAGAGAATATTTCAGGTTAGACACGTAGCTCAGTTGGTAGAGCTGCGTGCACGTATACGAGAGGTCCCGAGTTCGAACCTCACTCAGCGCATAGAAAACACAGTCTGACCGGTCAAGACCCGATCAACGGTCAACTGTCAAAAAAGTCAACTTTTTTATTTCTTTTTAATTATTTATTTAATTGAAAAATCATTTAAAAATACTTAAAAATGAGATTATTAAGGTTAGAAAATTTCCTTAAACTCACAAAAATAAATTTAAAAATCCCATTTAAGAGCACTAATTAAAAATACTAATCTCAACCAAAATTTATTTATTTATCGAATCATTTTGTTATTATCTAGGTTAGTTCTTCCCTCGTTGATTGAATCATACGTTCGTGCGCTTTCATCGTCATCAAAGAACGCACCCATTGTGAGTGAATCTCTATCAATTCCCCGTTTTAATCATGTTTTGGGGTGTATCATGTGTCGTATAATTCTTTTATTATATATATAAACACTTGTGCATACATCATATCCGTGATCAAATGTGTATCAAATGTGTATCAATTGTTGTGTGGATATATGTAGATTGGATTTATCATTTTCAGTCCACGCATTTCATTAGGCCCATCAGTTCCCCGTGGGAGACGGGTTAGCATCAGGTGCCTCATAAGATCGGCTCCGTTTGATTGAGCCTTGATCTCACATTCATCATCATTCATATCATATACTCATCCAAAGTGGTTTGTGTTTGTTTATTTATATATGTTTGCTCACATGTGATTATTGCACAAATTTTCCTTATTAAATAAAACAAGAAATTAGTAACAATGCTTTATCAAGGTTCACTCGCCAACTTTTGTTGACCCAAAATATCCCCCGTTTTACACACGATACAGGTGATCCAGCTGAGGTAAGAAACACATAGGAAGGCCTAGAAGAATAAACCAGTTTAAGCTTTGGATTATTTATATAGTTTCATTTCCTTGTAATTGTATGAATTTTGATTTGGATAGTTAAGTTGTAATTTGAATTTAATAAATATGAAACATTTTAGTAAACATCATGAGCTTTGGTGATAACCCAATTATGCCCCGACTCTTATTCCGCTGCGGGTCGGGGTGTGGACAGAGAGCTTTTGAAGGTTTCTCATCGTAGACTTATTACGAATCACTTGATGCAAGAGGAAGACGAATAAACTTCTCGGAGAAAACAACTTCAGCACGGATTCGCCGAAGCCAATGCATACCTACTATGATATCGAAACTATTCAACTACATGGGTATGAGATCTATCGAGAACTTGTGATCGTTGAGGTTAAGAGAACAATTAGATAGAACAGAATTGACACTTATAGATTTATCATTAGCGATTTCAACACGAAAGATTTGGGCATCTTAGAGCGTCTACACTTAAGCAATTGTTTAAATTCAACGGATACAAAAATTTTATCCGCGTCAGGATCAAATTAACATGCATAAACATCATTTATGAGAAACGTACCATTAATGACGTCGTTGTTGTTCTGAGCCTGAGCGTCAATGATAACAAAAGCTCGACCGCGAGGAGCTTGCTGCTGCACTTAGTTGTTGCGTTGAGGGTAGGCGTTGCTGAGGTGGTTTAGGTCACCACATTTTTAATAAGTGCGACCATTGTTTGCTAGAGTTTGGGTTTGGTTGCCTTACGGTTCTTGGCCGCTTCGGCATTGCGTGTTGAAGTGTCCGAACCAATTGTGCGTAGTGCCAAGGCGGCATGGTGCGGTGGTTGGGGATGGTAAGTGCGAGTAACACCCTTGGGATTAGTCCCATTGTAAGCTCCCTGGGCCGGTTCGGGGTTTTGGGTTATGGCAAGTTGTTATTGTGGAGGGTTTTGCAGAGTAACAACCGCACAATTTCAATTCGAAGCCTTCCGCTTCTTACCGTTGGTGTTGGTTTTGGGTGAGGGTTTGGACGGTTCGGTGATAGGTTCGGTGGTGGCTTGGTGAACCGTTTTGGTAGAACCCTTTGTTTCATGGGTTCCATCTAAGATACGGTTGTGGTTAAACTTGGCGGCTAGGCGGTAGGTGTCATCGAGTGTTTTGGGTTGGGCGGACTCGATAAAGTTTGAAACGGATGAAGGCATGGCTCGGATGTATTTAACTATAGCCTTGTCATTGGAATTGACTTGGCCAGGACAAAGGGTGCTAAGTTGCTTGAACCTAGCGGTGAGGCCGGTGTTGTCACTCCCGACTTGCTTGATATTCCAAAACTCATTTTCGAGTTGTTGGAGCTCGTGGGGAGGACAAATTTCATCGTTCATGAGCTTCTTGAGCTCGGTCCAAGTCAATGCGTAAGCAGCGTCGTCCCGTGCACGTTACGTTCAACGGTCCACCAATCGAGTGCCCTTGATCGGAAGACGTCGGTGGCGTTAGTGATGCGTAGATGCTTAGGGCACCCTCTTTGTCGGAGGTGACCTCAATGGAGTTAAACCAATGGAGCATCTTTGTCACCCCATCTTCCCTTGTGAACGACATTGGGCTACATGAGTTGAATTGTTTGAACGTGAAGGTTGACTTGGGTGGGTCAACTTTGGATTCGAATGAGGCATGAGGGGATTCAACGTTGTTTGGGGTTTGGATTTTACTGACGATGTCGGGAATAACTTTGGCCATTTGCTTGGCCATGAACTTCATCATGTCCTTCTTGGACATCAAATCGTCCTTGGGTTTGGAGCTTGACTTGGAGCTCTTTCTTGAGTTCGAGTTATGGTTGGAAGACATCTAAAAGTTGAAATAGAGGGGAAGGGATGAGACTTGATCATTGGAAAACAAAGGTTGTTGTATGTATCAGCATAGAAGTATTTCACATAACACGTAAGTTTCACATAACTTTTACAAGTATAACAAGTATTCACATTGTATGATCACCTATAAAGACGAAAGGAATATAAATTTAGTTTGTTCTCAATTGTTAGTATGGTTTTAGATTGCGGATAACGTGTGATTCATGCTCCGAAATGAATAAAGTATCAAGTATAAAACACATTAAAATGGATGTAACATAAAAGAGATTCAATGTAGAACTTGGAGTGTCTCGGAACGAAACGAAGCCTATTACAAAGTGAATCGAAAGTTCTTTCGAGTTAGGGATACATGCTTTGGCCTAATAGGTAGAATACTCTCACCGAGGAGCGGTTGACGGTATTCACCTTTCCGATTACTACATGTCCTTAGTCGATCGAAAATTTGAGACTTCGGTGGGATTTAAAATCGAGGAGTGGGACTAGTTGTCAAGATTCGGGTTTCCCCCCTAACTTGACAACATCGTACCCTAAGTGTGGTTAGTATTCACCAAACAGATCAAGGAAATAAATTTTGACTCATTGGTAAAGGTCCACTAGGTTTAGAATGGGAAATTTTCCATCAAGATTTGGACATCACTCCTAACTTGATGGCGTAATTTCATGAAAAATCGAATGCGCGGATTGAGGGACTTCACCAAAAACTATGGGCCTTGAAGCCTATTTTTGGTGAAATTGTCTTGTTTGAGAAGTATGAGTGTCTTCGCGTCTTGATATGTGTATTGTGTTAGTCTTAAGAAAGATATGTATATTTACAGACAAAAGAATAGATAGAAGTTGAGTGGAAGAATTCAAGTATTTTATGCATGAAAGAAAAATGGTCAAGTATGGGCACTTAAACTATAGACTAGATCAAATCATGGAAATTTTTCCTAATTCCCTATAGTTGTGGCTCTGATACCAATCTATCACACCCCAACCAATGGCGGAAACATCGGAGTGAGACGAAAACGAGATTCCAAGAGACTTCATAACGCTACTTTGCGACAAGTATTTAATAATCAAAATTTCATTTCATTACTAGAATCAAGTACAATGTTTCGAGGCAAAATACAACAATTTAACAAAAGACAAATACAATAACGTGTACAAAAATTAAGATGAGTTTCTAGTTTATCCTACGAAGTTCCATTTGTCATCATCATCATCAAATTCCTACAATACGTATTAAAGTATAGTTCAATACAAAAAGTATTGACGAGCATACAAGTTTGATTACTAGCATAAGTATAAAAGTTTAAACAAATCCACATGGCATAATTGTTAACTTAATACAATTATACAATACTTGCATGCAACTATACGTGTCAACCAAAAGATTCCTGCTAGCGTAATCTAATCATAGTAATGAATAGACCGTTTTGTTTACTTAACATGAATTGAAAAACACGGGTGGTGCGTTAATCCTATAGCGCTATACATGGTAAGGGAGGCTTGTATGAAATTAATGACAAATTATAAAGCATAGTGAATTCTAGCATATATAAGTTTCAAGTATAACGTATTAAGCATGTATATTGGATTACTTGTTTGATTTAAGCATGAAGTATGTGATTACGTGATTTTGATAACATATACGTATTGCACCCAAAAGTATTAAAAGTAAAACAGGAGTCGAGTATACTCACGGTTTTGCAAGCGTTCCTGGCAATCCGAGAGTTGTTAAGTTTGGAGGATGGAACACCGAAGTTACCCTACATGGGAGAAACGAAGGCGTGTGAGTATTCAGAGTTTGAGGGGAGTTTGGATATGGAAATTTTAAGAATATAAAAGTATGTATATGAAAAAAATAATTATATAGGCTTAAACACTAGTTTTTGACACTATTATTTTTCTTTGATTTCGTGGGTCGAATTGGCCCATATCATCGTAACGAGAAGTTTTAAACATAGGTAATATGACTTATGTTCATGATGTGTAATCATGACCCACTTAACATCAAGAATTCGGTCATGTATATATTTATATACTATATATTATATTTTATAATAAGTCCATCATGTATTATCATAGAATTCATATAAATCATGCATGGAGGTAAGATGATATACATCCATTAAACGTCATTGTATGGATTCAGCAAAGCACAAAGTTTACCAACTTAGTTGGTAAACCCGCTTGGTCATGAATAAGATAAGATACAACTAAGCTACTAAACCGACTAAAACTACAAACAACCAAGTGAGCAAGCTAGGTGCATGTATCCCGAACATGGCAAAGTTTGGGGACGTGTCATAACTTTGTCACTCTAATGAAAGTTGAACGAGTTTCAGCGGTATATCCATGGAAAACATCAAGTGAGGTGGTGATGCACATCTGGTGCACGGTCATGCGTATCGCAGATCGCAAGGTGGTGCACATCAGGTGCGCGTTCATGCTGATGGTAGTGGGTATGGTCGGGCGCCTTAGTTACATGGCCGTGCACTACCTGCAGAATTTACTAAACTTTCTGGAATTTGAAGTTTGACCCCTAGAGCTTGATAATTCTATTATTTTATGTGAGAAACTCATAATTAATCATGTTTTTAGGTATTCCAATTCTATCAAAGTAACGTATGAGTATAATACATGTATAATTGATCATTTCTAGTATTTAAAGTGTCGTTTTTGCGTATAAACACGTATTCAAGATTATAGTGCATAACACAAGTATGTAACATGTATAAGTATAAAAGTAAATCCCATTATGATGAAAGTCTCAGATTCTAATATTAAAAAAGGAAATACGAATACGAATACGATACGATTACAAGTTTCCAAAAATAGAAATATGAGTAGACTTTATAAATAAGGAAAGCACAAAAGGTGGAGCTTTACAGTCGGTGAGTTCATAGGTTTTGTTTAACATAAATGAATCTTTAAAACTTTTGATAAACCTTGTATAATAACCGGTATGCATAATGTCAATGAAATTCGTTCATCAATTGATGTTTTGGTAGGACATTAATATACGTGATAACATAAGCTAGTAACCAAACCTTGACAATGTTCTTTCACCAATAACCTTGTTAAGGAACTTAGGTCCAATCATTTATGAATGTACAAGTCTTTCACCAATAACCTTGTTAAGACTTATCCTTGTTTTGTTTGTTTGAAAACCCTTATTTGTTTAGACGCAATGGTGGTTGATTATCTGAATCACAATACATGTATTTTATCTACACATATGTATGTATGTATGTATGTATATATGTATGTATGTATGTATGTATGTATGTGTAATGACCGGGGCCTAGCCCCTTGTGTAACCCCATGTACCACACAATTTTTTGTTAATGTTATATCCAAAAATATAATCTTGTGTCGTATACCCTTGTTTCACTAAATCAATAGTTAATTTAAATACATTTATCCTTAAATATAATATTTTCCAAGTTTGATACTTTGTTAAAAATAATATATTAACATTGTCGTTGTATATGTATACATGTGTGTGTGTGTATATATATGCTTGTTTGTATACTTTCCATTTCATGTAGTATTTGTATGTATAAGTATACCCATGTATATATACTTATATATTTCTCAAATAGGTACTTGTGTCGTATTTGTATGTATAAGTATACACACACTTTTGTTTCGTGATTAATTCACCCTTAGTCCTTTGTTGGTTTTCCAGAAATATATTTTTAGGAAAATATATCCTTAATATCTCTTTAAAACAATATATTTTAGGATCGGTTGTAAAATATATATTTCTTATACGACATAGAAATTATATATTTTTATTACTTGTCCGAAATTATATATGTTTTTACCAAGCCTTGTTAATATATATCTTTATTCAGTATATATACACACACACACTTGTAATTTGTCCGATTTTCTGTATCGTCATCATGTTTTGTGCGGAATCTGGTTGTCCTACGATAATATCTTTGTATCTTGTCCATGAATATTATGTCCTGTAACGCTTCGTATTTGTAACTTTCCGTTCTTAGTGAAGATCGCTTCGTGTTTCTATTTTTGGAAAGTCCAAACCTTGTAATTGTATTTGTATTTTCAATTCATTGTAATCTAAGACTTTGATTGTAATCAAGATTAATCAATTATACGAAATTTGCAAACTTTATTCGTGTTTAAACTTATGATCATACGTTATTTTGTGGCTTCATAAATCAATTCAAAACGACGTGTAAATGTTTATAAATCTTATACCAAACCCAAGCAAGACAATTAGTGGTTTTATTCAAAGAATTCAAGCTTCCATTATCATAAAAATCTTGTCGCATTATGTTTAAAAGATACTTGTTACTAAGTTGTTTTTTTTAGGGTTTTCAAACAACCTTACACATGACCAAAGACCATTATAAGACCCATACTTGTTTTATATATCATGTGCCATACTTAAAACCCTAGATGCAACAATTAAATAATTGAAAGGTAAAAAAACATAACAGCCCTTGCGGCCGCAACATGTGGGGGTTCCCTCCTCTTTTTTTTTCAAAATCTAACCTAAATGCATTTATGGCAACCCTAATCTTTCCCCTATATAAGCATATGTTCCTCCATCCATTTCTCACTTTTACAAGCCTCTAGACACCTCAAACAAGTCCCAAACTCCAGAATTTCTCTGCTGAAACACAACAGCTCGCAAGTGAGTTTCGACTCACTTTTCTTCTTCTTTTTACCTTGTTTTTCCTTCTAACACTCTTGGGTAACCTCTAGGAAGGTTCTCACAAGTTTTCTTAGGCAAACAAAGGTAAAACCACACCATTTTGAGGTCCAAAAGTGTACAAACGTTCTGCCCAAATTTTTATCTTTCAAACTTCAAATTTTTCAATGTTTTCACTTGGTTTTCTTCCTCAACATTGTTTGCTTAGCCCCATCGATGTTACCATAGGTTTCCATGGAAAACCAAGGTGGAATCACACCATTTTTGGGGTAAAATTTTCTGTTTTGAAAGATAACTTATAAAACTTTTTCGAACTTATTTTTAACATAAAAAATCTATGCTACTTATGCCACTAACCAAGCTTATGGTTAGTGTTAAGCTAGACTTGTTCACACAAAATAAAGATGCATAACATGTCCCTAAACTTGTGGTTTTTACTAGGGTTTCAAACCCACAAGTGTTGAGCCATCCAAGCTGACCATGACCATATGGTTATTTGTCCTAAAAGTAGGTTATTTTATCTTAGACCTAACGATCGTTACGATTCTATTGGGCATGACCCATAAAAACACAATTACCCTTCGGGGCTTATAGTGTCAAAAACGAGCGTTAATGTCTAGATAAGTACTTTCGTTATATATACTTTTTGTATACTTTAATTCTTAAACTCATTAAAATCCACCGTCAATCTAATACTCACACACCTACATTGCCTTGTGTAGGATAAACTTGGTGTTCCTTCCCTAAATCAACCTACCTCTCTCACAGATATTACTTTGCAAAACCGTGAGTACACTCGACACTCTTTTTATGCTTTCCACTATTTGGGGTGCAATATGTTAATTTACTAAAACTAAAATAAATCACACTTTATTCTATGTTTTCACACAAACAATCCATCAACATGCTTTAGTCTTATGCTACTTGAATTGTTACTTGGTATATTCTTATGTGATCTAAATGTCATTAACTTTGATCAAGCCTCCCTTAACATGTATAGCGCTATAGGAGTAACGCATCGCCCGTATACTTGTGGTCATTGTTTAGTTTTAATCTATTTTGCGGTACACTAGAGGATTGACTTGTAGATTCACATGCCTTGTTTACATTTATCTTGTATGCTAGCTATTCATGTGAATTTGTTTAAACGGTTTTAATAATTATGCTATGATATTAAACTTGTGTACTCGCCAATATTTTGTTATTGAACTATACTTTTTAACAAGTTGCAGGTTGATGAAGTTGTTATGATGGAACCTAGTAGGAATGGCATTGAAACACGCGTAGAATACTAAGTTAATCATTATGTTATTGTTGAGTTTATTTTGTTGTTGTTACTTGTATTCGGATAATTGATGTAACTTGACAATTTTGATGCTATGAAATGAAATGGGTTGATTAAATTAAATATTATCGAAAATAGTGTTATGATGTCACGAGCAATCTAGTTCGTCTCACTCCAATTTTTCCGCCATCGGTTGGGGTGTGACAGATTGGTATCAGAGCCATAACTATAGGGAATTAGGTAGAATTGCCATGTTGGCCTACTATATAGTTTAAGTGACCAACTTGAC
Source organism: Scalesia atractyloides (assembly GCA_947069175.1). Taxonomy (NCBI): domain Eukaryota; kingdom Viridiplantae; phylum Streptophyta; class Magnoliopsida; order Asterales; family Asteraceae; genus Scalesia; species Scalesia atractyloides. The sequence continues at coordinate 37,451,912 of CAMTDV010000020.1, read as the reverse complement.
CATTCTTGCTTCATGAATAAAATGTTAATTCTTCCTATTTGCTTCTTCCTATTTCTTTTGTCTTAAATAAATATATATATATGTGTTTTTCCTAAGACACTTACACAATTTACACACTTGAAGACTTGAAGACACTCAAACTACAAACGAGACGACCTCACTAAAATAGGGGTGAAACCCGCACTTTGGTGATCACTCTCAATCCGCGAAATTTGGTTTTGCACGAAATTACACCATCAAGTTAGGAGTGAAATCCACATCTTGATGGGAATTTCTGTTTCATACTCTAGTGGACCCCTATCAACGAGTCGGAATACGCTCCTTGTTTGGTAAGTACCAACCACACCTAGGGTATAATGTTGTCAAGTTAGGGGTGAAACCCACACCTTGTCAACTAGTCCCATTCCTCGATTTTTCAATCTAGCCAAATTTTGATTTTTCGATTCGGTTAGAGACGTGTAGAAACTGGAAGTGTAAAGTGCTGTTAATCGCTTCTCGACGAGAGCACTTTACCTATAGGCCAAAGCACGTTTCTCTAATTTGAAAGGATCTCGATTCACTTTGGAATAGTCAATGTTTCTCAACCCCAAACACTCCAATGTTTTGTTAAGCATATCTTTTATGCTATCTCAATTTCTATGTGTTTTAATACTTGCTATCTCGTTCATTTCGGACCCGATGCATGATTCGCATGCCCTTCGTAACTAAAAACCATATTAAAAAAAATCTCGTGAACCAACTAAATTTATACTTCTTTACGCAAATTATACATGTTTATGCTTTTGAATACCAATATGCTTATGCTATCTATGTGAATTCATATGTGTTACATGATGCTTATGTGCTCCAAACAAATACTTTTCTTTATAAAAAAACACTTTACAATCAAAGCCTAAACCTATCTTCTATTGTCGAACACTTTAGATGTCTTTCTCTCAAAGCGTTATGGGAAAAAGGAAGTCAAAGTCCAAGTCGAAGTCCCAATCCGACTCCATGTCAAAAAAAGGACTGCATGAAATTCATGGCTGAGCAAATGGCCGAACACATGGCTAAGGTCATCCCCGAAATAGTCAGCAAGATCCAGCCCCCACCTAACGCCGAATCACCTCACACCTCTATTGACTCCAAAGCCGAACCACCCAAAACCACCTTCACCCATAAACAGTTCTGTTCTTGCAATCCTTTACCCTTCACCGGCGAAGGGGACGCCACTAAACTGCTACAATGGTTCGACGCCATTGAACTCACCTTCATCCAAAGTGGTTGTCCCGACCACTTACGCACCATGAACGCCACGGGAATGTTCCGAGTAAGAGCCCTTGATTGGTGGACTTCCGAGCGTAGCGCTCGTGGCAACAAAGTCGCCCATGCCCTCCCTTGGTCCGAGCTCAAGAAGTTAATGGAAAGTGAATTTTCCCCCCTCACGAACGCCAACGACTCGAGACTGAGTTTTGGAACCTCAAGCAAGTGGGGAATGACAACGATGGCCTCACGGCCCGTTTTAAGCAACTGAGCGCAATTTTCCCAAGTCAAGTCGACACTACTGAGAAAGCGGTCGCTAAATACATACGTTGCCTTCCTCCTAACCTCGCTAACCTGGTTGATACCACCTCCCCCAAAACCCTCAAGGAAGCTTTTCGTCTGGCTGCTCGATTGAACAACCGCCAAGTCCTTGTTGAAGCCGATAATGCTCCACCAAGGAAAGCCCACCAAGCAACCATCAAAGCCCTTACCGAACCTGCCTCATCCAAACCCCCAAGAAGCAACATCAAGGGCAAGAAGCGGAAGGCTTCGAGCCCAAATTGCACGTTAGTCACTCCGCCAAACCCCCATCAGCTAGCCTTGCCCGCACCCGAACCCATCAAGAAAACGTACACCAGACCTCACCCCAAGTGCAACACCTGTCCCTTCGATCACCCGGTTACTGCCCCGTGCCGCCTATGCACGATATGCAATAGGTATGGGCACTTTACCCAACAATGTCGAAATGCTCCGCAAGCCCCCACCAACCAAGCCCGAGCCATGACCACCCCACCCCCTCAAAACGCTACCGTCAACCAAAACCGACCCCTTGCACCTGCCGCTCGTGCCTGCTTCAGATGCGGAGACCTAAATCACTTTGCCAACAACTGCCCATAGCGCAACAACAACAACCAGCAGCAGTAGCAAGCTCGCGGCCGAGCCTTTGTCATCACGGCCGCTCAAGCTTCAAACTCAAACGATGTTATATCGGGTATATTCCTTGTTAATAATGTTTACTCTACGTGTTTATTTGATACTGGTGCGGGTAAAAGTTTTGTATCCATTGAATTCGAACCTTTGCTTATGTGTAGTCGTTCTAAGTTGCCTAAATCATTCGAAGTCGAAGTCGCCGATGGAAAATCCGTCACCGTCGATTCTGTCCTTTCAAATTGTTCCTTAAACCTCAATGATCATATGTTTTCTATTGACCTCATACCCATGCCAATGGGTAGTTTCGATATAATAGTAGGCATGGATTGGCTAGGGCGAGTCCGTGCTGAAGTTGTTTGTTCGGAAAAATGCATTCGCCTTCCCCTTCCCAATAATGATTCCTCGCACGTCTATGGCGAGAAACCTTCCAGAGGTCTCAAGCTTATGTCGTGTATCCAAGCGAACAAGTACCTGCGTAATGAATACTTCCCCTTTCTTGCCCACATTGTGGAAAAGAAGGATAAGGGTCCAAGCGTGAGTGAAGTTCCCGTTTTGCGTGATTTCCCTGATGTTTTCCCTAAGGATCTTCCTGCCCTCCTCCTGGTTGTTCTGTTGACTTTTGCATCGACCTCATCCCTGGTGCAACTCCGGTCGCAAAATCCCCCTATCGTCTAGCACCCTCAAAGATGCAAGATCTGTCTAGCCAACTTCAAGAGCTTCTTGACAAAGCCTTCATACGTCCTAGCACATCTCCTTGGGGCGCTCCCGTTCTGTTCGTCAAAAAGAAAGACGGATCCTTTCGCATGTGCATTGACTATCGTGAGCTCAACAAGCTTACAGTAAAAAAACCGTTATCGCCTTCCTCGCATCGACGACCTTTTTGATCAGCTTCAAGGCGCGACTTGTTTCTCTAAAATCGACCTTCGTTCCGGTTATCATCAACTTCGAGTCCTCGAAGAAGATATACCCAAAACCTCTTTTTGCACACGTTATAGGCACTACGAGTTTGTGGTCATGCCATTTGGTCTGACCAACGCACCCGCCGTGTTTATGGATTTGATGAATCGCGTGTGTAAGCCCTATCTTGACCGATTCGTGATCGTCTTCATTGACGATATCCTAATCTATTCCAAGACGCGAGAAGAACATGAGCGACACTTGTGTCTTATCCTTCAGCTGTTGCGTACTCAACGTCTCTTCGCCAAGTTCTCCAAGTGTGAATTTTGGTTAAAAGAGCTTCAATTTCTTGGTCATGTCGTCAACGAACTTGGTATTCACGTTGACACTACGAAAATCGAGGCAGTAAAAATTTAGATTGCCCCTAAGACTCCGTTTGAAATTCGTTCGTTTCTCGATTAGCCGGTTATTGCCGTCGTTTCATTTCGAACTTTTCAAAAATTGTCGTGCCTCTCACTTCCTTGACTCAAAAGGATAAACCTTTTGTTTGGGGTTCCGAACAAGAGGAGTCTTTTCAAACGCTCAAGGACATGCTTTGCAATGCTCCTATCCTAACCCTTCCTGATGGTAACAATGATTTTGTCGTGTATTGCGATGCCTCAAGACAAGGTCTTGGTTGCGTTCTTATGCAACGAGACAAGGTTATCGTTCACGCGTCACGACAACCCAAAATTCATGAGAAAAATTATACTACACACGACCTTGAACTTGGTGCAGTTGTTTTTGCGTTAAAGATATGGCGACACTACCTTTATGGTACAAAGTGTACGTTCTTCACCGACCATAAGAGCATTCAGCACATCTTTAATAAAAAAGAACTCAACATGCGTCAGCGTCGTTGGGTAGAATTATTAAACGACTACGACTGCGATATCCGCTACCAACCTGGTAAGGCGAATGTTGTAGCCGACGCACTTAGTCGGAAAACTCATGTTAAGAGTGTACGTTGCTACCAAACCATAGGAAAGCTTCAAGAGATGATTTGTGAGGCACAATACTCGACCGACAATGAGGGTAACCTCGATAATGAATTGAAGTGTGGTGCTGAAAACCAACTCGTGAGCAAACCCGATGGCATCATGTGCTATCTTGAGCGTATTTGGATTCCTAATCGTGATAATCTTCGTGACCTCTTGATGTGTGAAGCTCATAAATCTCGGTATTCTATTCATCCTTGCGCCAATAAAATGTATCATGACCTTCGTGCGTCATATTGGTGGCCTGGAATGAAGAAAGATATCACCTGCTACGTTTCAAAGTGCCTTACTTGCTCCAAGGTAAAGGCCGAACATCAAAGACCCTCTAGCTTACTCGAACAACCGGAAATTCCTGTTTGGAAATTGGAGAGTATTGCTATGGATTTCATAACCAAACTCCCTCGTACATCGTCTGGTCATGATAGTATTTGGGTAATCATCGACCGTCTGACCAAGTCTGCTCATTTCCTTCCCATACGTGAAGACTACCGAGTTGAGAAATTGGCCCGTATCTACACGGATGAAATCATCTGTCGTAACGGTATCCCCGTTGACATCATCTTCGAAAGTGATGGTCGCTTCACTTCTCGCCTTTGGCAAACATTTCAAACGACCCTTGGTACTCAACTCAATCTTAGTACTGCCTTCCATCCTCAGACTGATGGTCAAACCGAGCGTACTATCCAAACTCTAGAGGACATGCTTCGTTCTTGCATAATTGATTTTGGTGTCAACTGGGACATGCACTTGCCTTTGGTCGAATTCTCGTACAACAACAGTTATCACGCGAGTATTCAAATGGCACCATTCGAGGCATTGTATGGACGCAAGTGCTGATCGCCTATTTGTTGGCACGAGATTGGGGAAGCCCAAATCACCGGCCCCGAGCTTATACAACAGACGACAGACAAGATTTTGCAGATTCAGGACAACTTGCTAAAAGCCAGAAGCCGACAAAAGAGATACGCAGATAAAAGTCGCAAGCCTTTGGAATTCAACGTTGGTGACTTTGTACTTTTCAAGGTATCCCTTTGGAAGGGTGGTTCGTTTCGGGAAAAAGGGAAAGCTCGCCCTTCGCTATGTAGGTCCTTTCAAGATTCTCGAAAGGATTAGCACGGTAGCCTACCGACTGGAACTTCCACAAGAGCTCAACAACGTTCATCCTACCTTCCACGTTATGTCTCGCCGAAGAAGGACCCCAAGTTCCGCATGAAGATCTTCAAATCAATGAGACTTTGCACTTCGTGGAAAAACCAGTCGAAATCATGGATCGAGGTATTAAGGAACTAAGGCGCAATGGAATTCCTATCGTGAAGGTTCGATGGGAAGGAAAACGTGGCACTGAGTTTACTTGGGAACTTGAAAGCGACATGAAGGCTAAGCGTCCGCATTTGTTCGTTGTGTCTTCCTAAATTTTGGGACGAAATTCCCTAAACGAGGGGAGACTGTAACTCTTTGCATTTGTAACTTTCCGTTTTTAGTAAGATCTATTCGTGTTTCTATTTTTGGAAAGTCCAAACCATGTAATCGTATTTCTATTTTCAATTCATTGTAATCTAAGACTTTGATTGTAATCAAGATTAATCAATTATATGAAATTCAACTTTATTCGTGTTTAAACTTATGATCATACGTTATTTTGTGGCTTCATAAATCAATTCAAAACGACGTGTAAATTTTGATGAATGTTTATAAATCTTATACTAAACCCAAGCAAGACAAATTGTGGTTTTATTCAAAGAATTCAAGCTTCCATTATCATAAAAATCTTGTCGCACTATGTTTAAAAGATACTTGTTACTAAGTTGTTTTTTAGGGTTTTCAAACAACCTTACACATGACCAAAGATCATTATAAGACCCATACTTGTTTTATATATCATGTGCCATACTTAAAACCCTAGATGCAACAATTAAATAATTGAAAGGTAAAAAAACGTAACAGCCCTTGCGGCCGCAACATGTGGGGGTTCCCTCCTCTTTTTTTGATTCAAAATCTCACCTAAATGCATTTATAGCAACCCTAATCTTTCCCCTATATAAGCACATGTTCCTCCACCCATTTCTCACTTTTACAAGCCTCCAGACACCTCAAACAAGTCCCAAACTCCAGAATTTCTCTGCTGAAACACAACAGCTCGCAAGTGAGTTTCGACTCACTTTTCTTCTTCTTTTTACCTTGTTTTTCCTTCTAACACTCTTGGGTAACCTCTAGGAAGGTTCTCACAAGTTTTCTTAGGCAAACAAAGGTGAAACCACACCATTTTGAGGTCCAAAAGTGTACAAACGTTCTGCCCAAATTTTTATCTTTCAAACTTCAAATTTTTCAATGTTTTCACTTGGTTTTCTTCCTCAACATTGTTTGCTTAGCCCCATGGATGTTACCATAGGTTTTTCATGGAAAACCAAGGTGGAATCACACCATTTTTGGGGTCAAACTTTCTGTTTTGGAAGATAACTTATAAAACTTTTTTGAACTTATTTTTAACATAACAAATCTATGCTACTTATGCCATTAACCAAGCTTATGGTTAGTGTTAAGCTAGACTTGTTCACACATAATCAAGATGCATAACATGTCCCTAAACTTGTGGTTTTTACTAGGGTTTCAAACCCATAAATGTTGAGCCATCCAAGCTTGTGTTGGTGTAGGTGTGATTACATGAAGGCCTTGGCCATTCAACTATTCAATCCACCCCTCACGTGATGATTTCCATAATTCCTGACCATCCGGATTATCCTTGTGTCAATCTTGTGTAATGGTGAATCTTACGAAAGTGGTAGGATGGTTATCCTCCTACCTCCATGCATGACTTATAGGATTTACATGATATCGATGAAATACATGAACTATATGATAAATTAGTAATATTATAACTATATGTAAATACTTAATATAACCGAAACTTTGACCATGACTAAATGGTTATTTGTCCTAAAAGTAGGTTATTTTATCTTAGACCTAACGATCGTTACGATTCTATTGGGCATGACCCATGAAAACACAATTACCTTTCGGGGCTTATGGTGTCAAAAACGAGCAGTAATGTCTAGATAAGTACTTTCATTATATATACTTTTTGCATACTTTAATTCTTAAACTCATTAAAATCCACCGTCAATCTAATACTCACACACCTACGTTGCCTTGTGTAGGATAAACTTGGTGTTCCTTCCCTAAATCAACCTAACTCTCTCGCGGATATTACTTTGCAAAACCGTGAGTACAATCGACCCTTTTTTATGCTTTCCACTATTTGGGGTGCAATATGTTAATTTACTAAAACTACACTAAATCACACTTTATTCTATGTTTTCACACAAACAATCCATCAACATACTTTAGTCTTATGCTACTTGAATTGTTACTTGGTATATTCTTATGTGATCTAAATGTCATTAACTTTGATCAAGCCTCCCTTAACATGTATAGCGCTATAGGAGTAACGCATCGCCCGTATACTTGTGGTCATTGTTAAGTTTTAATCTATTTTGCGTTACACTAGAGGATTGACTTGTAGATTCACATGCCTTGTTTACATTTATCTTGTATGCTAGCTATTCATGTGGATTTGTTTAAACGGTTTTAATAATTATGCTATGATATTAAACTTGTGTACTCGCCAATATTTTGTTATCGAACTATACTTTTTAACAAGTTGCATATTGATGAAGTTGTTATGATGGAACTTAGTAGGAATGGCATTGAAACACGCGTAGAATACTAAGTTAATCATTATGTTATTGTTGAGTTTATTTTGTTGTTGTTACTTGTATTCGGATAATTGATGTAACTTGACAATTTTGATGCTATGAAATGAAATGGGTTGATTAAATTAAATATTATCGCAAATAGTGTTATGATATCTCGAGCAATCTAGTTCGTCTCACTTCGATGTTTCCGCCATCGGTTGGGATGTGACATGTCTAGTGTAGATATATATATATATATATATATATATATATATATACTTTGTCACATTTTTATCCCAAGTTCATGTAGGCATATATATATATATATATATATAGTTATATATCATCCTACAATATACATGTATAACACAAAAATATATAATCATATTTTCATAGTTCTCTAAATATATATTTTGTCATATATATATATATATATATATTAATATCCATTTTCATGTCTTGAAACCCTAATTTACCATAATGTTATGTTAACTTATATTTTCACCAAATTTTCATATAATTATGCTTAGTGACACTAATCCATTTTAAACCTTGCAATTCCCTAATTAATCATATTTTTCACATAACTTATCTTTTTATAAATTTCGACTGGATGACCCTAAATTACCACTTATTCCCCTTAATAATAATCATTATCATCATCAATTTTCCAAATCATCATTATCATCATCAACTTTTCTAATCATTAAGAACAACTTTTTCTATATTATTAAACAAAACGTAAAGAACATGGAAACTATATAAAACCCTATATTCTTTCCAAAAATACTTCTCATGTTCATCAATTATAGAAAACAAGTTTATACCAACCATTTTCCTACACTTTTTAAAACAAAATCCATGAACATGAATTTTATGTAAAATTTTATAAGCTCTAAAAATACTTTAAAACCAATTTCATGATCATCCATATTCTTAACAAGTTCATCACCTCCTGTTACATGTATATCATGTTAAATTACTTTTTATTACTAACTTTACATGTTTATTATGCATACTTTCATATTCTACTTCAAGATCAACACAAAATCACCAACATTCTTTAGATTATATAGTTTTCTTTTAAGATTTCAAGTGTGTTTAACACGGGTTTCTTTTGGTGACTCACTTGTACTTCCATTATCTACATTAATGAAGAAACCAAAGTGAATATTTAGGTTCTTACTACTAGCTCAAGGCTAGGGATGATCTTATTTGAAGAAAGTAGAAGAAAACTCCACCAAAGTACAAAAGGAACAAGCCTCTTGATGATCCTTATGTCTAGCACCACCTTAGATCACCTTAGAATGCTCTTGGGTACCCTTAGATTATGAGTTTAGGACTTGAAAATGAAGAGAAATAGAGGAGAGAGAGGCCGTATGTGAGGGAGAGAGAGAGAGCGGAGAAGGTTGTGTTGTGATTTTCTTGCAAATGAGAAATGTATTTGGTCTTGTGTTTTGAAATATGTAGGTCAAAAAGATCATAACTTACCATTCCTCCATAGCCCTTAGTCAATGCCACCATCCCTTGAACATCATTATCCTAGACAATGTGAGAGGGGGTGTGAGGCCTCTTTGTTGAACCGAAAATAAAGGTATGTGGGTGGTTGTTTAATTTGTTTATTTGATTACACATGTATTAAAATAGATTGGTAGATATCCTAGTAATTTAGCTTGATTAGGGGTTTAAGGGTAATTCTAGTATTACAACATTAAAAAGGATTAAGTAGTTTGTTAGACAATGTTTGGATGGTGATTAGATGCTAAAACAGATATTATATTAGGTTATGATTTGAATAGTGATCGATTATGAAATGTTACTAGTTAATTAGTGTTTAGGTAACCTTCGGATATATATATATATACCCTGGATAGCACTTTTATGATAATGAGCATTATCTTGTGATCATATGTTGTTTCCATTGATCATGTATTAGTAACCGGTTTATTGGAAATTGTAATTTTCATAGCTCGGATCAGACAATTTAACACTTGTATATTTTTCCAGAAAATTATAATACATATACTTGTTTTCCACTATGGGTTTTGTTCATGATTTCCATAGGTCATAATATAATGTCTTTTTGTATAACGTTTCGGGGCGTACCGGCACCGTCCTGACATTAACTGTTTAACCGAATAATCTACCAATGGCGAATACGAACATGTTATATGCAAATGTAAATACATTTCCTAGATATTGCTAGACTTATGGGACTTAATTATAATGTAATTAAGACTAATGCATGTAATTGTATAATTATACAATGATTATGTTGTACGGATATACTTACTAATTTGCGGTTTATCACAGTCTGTTTTAGAGTTATCACGTGTTTGTGGAGTTTTTTTTCATAATTCACAGCCCTTAACTGTAGCTCTTGGCTATAGACTTAGATTTCCCACATTGCTGTTTCCCCTCACTTTCTTCCCTCATTGCTAAGTAGAGCACTGGATGATTCACCTACACTCTTCTTCTGAATGTCTTCTCCTTGGATGAAGTCACAGATGCCCACAAACATGAGCTTAGTGTTTTCACCTGAACTACTGGTAGTCGTGACTGGTCCTAATCAACTATCCGGTAATGAAGATAAAAGAAGCAAAGCTTGTATCTCATCATCAAATTTAATATCAACTGATAATAAACGGGATATAAGGGTATTGAGATCATTAAAGTAAGTGAGTAGTAACAGACGCCCCTCCCCACCTACGAGTATTGACCAACTGTCTAATCAAGTATACCTCATTCTACAAGGAAGGTTCTCCTACATGTTTGATAAAGTTGTCATAACCCCACGAGCGGTAGTCTATTTCATGATTTTGAAAGCCATGCTCTTTATCAAAGTGCATATGATGACTTCTAGGGCTTTTCTATCCAAGTCAGCCATTCTATATCCTTCACCCTCTCGGGTTTCTTACCTAACAAACATGCAAGAAGATCTTTCTAACACATCAAGTCCTCGACTTACATCTTCCACCATCCAAAATCTTGTCCATTAAACTTCTCAATTCTTGTTTTTCTGTCCTCGTCCATTATATCTACTAGATTCTCTAGTGGAAGCAATCTGACCAGAAAATAAAATGAGAATGAACTGAAAACATCCCAAAATCTGACCTCAAAAAATGTGCAAAAAACCCAAAAATCGTAGCAGGGAAATTAGTATAGAAACCATTAGGTTTGAGCGGCAGTTGGAACCCTAAACTATTTAGCAGGGGCGGTTCTGCGGTTTTGGCAAGGTGGTAGGCGGCAGCTGGCAAGGCCCTAATCTGGGTTAGGGGCGGCGGTACCCGGTTGCCCCAGAAACTTGTTGTGAAAGTACAACAGTGATGGTCGGCCATTTGGTTGATAGGGGAACCCTAGCAGGCAGTTGGAAAGTGGCGGCTAGGGTTTGGTTGTGTGTAACGAGAGCCTAAGATCTTATTCCTGTTGTTAGGATCGAACGATCAACACACAAACACAAATAAACAAAAAGCAACTAATTTGACACGAGAAATTTGCGTGGTTTAGTCACGGTGTGCAACCTACTTCTACGTGGCAACTAGGGTTTCCGTATTATTGAGTGATAGCAGGTTACCAGTACAAGAGATATATTTATAGACTAGCTAATTACGTTTTAACCCTTTACTAAACTTGCGAAATGAGATACTAAGTAAATTGGTCCATTGGGGTTAGGGCCGGCCAAACCTTTCCCATAGTTCCTCTTAATCTTCGGTTAGGCTAAGTGAACCGATAACAACATAGATTGCCAACAAATACAAAATTATGTGAACCCAGAACACTATTTTTATTGCTTGATTGTACAACTTGGTTTTGTCCTTGCCTTTACCCCAATGGATGTAGCATTTTCTTCTTTAGCATCTTCCATGGTTAATCAATTCTAGGCGACTTTGCGTCGTGCACATTTCACATTTCCGGCTACTATTGGTAGGTCATTTTGTCTTGCGCACTTGCCCTCTTCAAGAACGATTTTGATCTCGTGCAACACAATCCTGGTGGTTTAGTGTCTTTCTTGCTTCTGATTTCCATTGTTGAAACCGATCTTGAGTTGCATTCTCCTCTTTTTATATATTTGTTTCATAATATGCGACTAGGGACAGAAAAAAAAAACATTATGTTGCATGTATAATTTTGTTAAGATTGTGTATCTATGCATGACTCAAAAAATACATTATGTTGTCTGGCATTCTCATTTTCTGATTTTTTTATTTTTGAAATGAATTCACAACAATTAGAGAATACATAAACTGAAAAAATGATGAAAAAATAAATTAAGTGACAAAAATAATGAAAAATATATAAAGTGACAAAAGTAATGAAAGGAAAAATAAACCAACAAAAATCGAAAGAAAATAAAATTTACATCCCATCTATTCAACGACAAAGTAATAAAAGCTACGTGAAAGCATCAATCTCAATTGTATTGTGCATAGCCAAATGTTGAATGAACATCAACATTGAACCAATATTGTATTTTCATTTTGTTATCAATGATAACTTTTATTAAAGCAAAGCTTATTTCTATCTACATTACATCATTTAAATAATTCTTCTTGTTTAGATTTGAATATAGGATCTCTCTTTTAAAAGTCATGAGCTTTTATCAAATGGGCTAACCCCACACTGGCTATAAATGATAACTTGGTTATTGATTTTTGCCTGTGAAGAAGAATACTTAAACGAATTGAGATAGACCGATATTTTACAATCATCGGTTTGAGATTTCTAATGTTTCCGGTTTCTGGTTAAGTTTGATCTGGTTGAATCCGGTTCCAACTCAAGGCTCAACGATAGTAATATATGCATTTGAGAAACAAAAGATTAGTATAGCAATAAAAGTGTCACATTCACTATCTATCTTAAAGCTTTTAATTCTTGAAAGAGGTTTAGAAAATCAATATTTAGTTTTATCTACTTTATAACGGACATAATCATTTTAAGAGACTACTATCAATCTGGTTCAGAATGAATATGATCTACACATGTGGGCTCATTTTTTTTAATAAACTGGATAAAGGCTAAGGCCCAAAAATCTTTAGTATAAAACTAATAACGTCTTCAAATATTTAATATATAGTAAACCATCATTCTGTACAGCTGCTGTAATAGCTCAGTTGGTTAGAGCGTGTGGCTGTTAATCACAAGGTCGGAGATTCAAGCCCTCCTTCTAGCGTTATTTTTCTTTTTTTACCCCCTTACTTTATAAAAAAGATCTAGAAGCCCCAAACTTTTTTCTGCTAGTTACAAAAATCCGCATCTTCTATAATATATATTTGATCTCCGTATTGGAGAATTTTGTATTTTTATTTTTAGAACGACGAATTTCTTGTATTTGGTTACTACACTCCTCAAATTGAAGAGTCTCGTTGCCTCCACTTCAGCTAGACTATGTTGTCCTAATCATGCCCACACTTGCTTCAGAGTTTGGCTTGGGTATTCCCCTGGGAAACCATACCACCAACTGCCACCTGACAACCGTTGTGCCACCACAAGAGCATAACACTCTTTGGTGTACATGGTAGTACGAAAACCCGGATGAGCTAAGGATAGAACGTGGCACCTCTGCAAGGAGGGTAGGCTCTATCCATCATTGCCTAACACACCAAAGTGACACAAGCGAAGATTAAACTTGAGTCTCCATTAGAGAACTCAAGCCTCTCTACCACTAGGTTACAAGTGGTGGATTCTTCGTATTGAAAATAGAAACTTAAAGATAATTAATAGAGTTGCAAGTTGTACTATACAACTGATAAAATTCCAGGCGCACCCCGTAAAATTTTGCAATCGCACCTCTTGAAGTTAAGCTCCGTGATGATAAAGATGTGAAAAAAAGACAGTCTCCGGAAAACTTGTTTTTGCTAAAGGGGTAGAGCATATTATGGAGAAGAAGATGATTTTAAGTTTAACCCTTTTATTTATTTGTAAGGTAAGTAGGTAAAGAAACTTTCTGCAATGTGTTGGTGCTACAATTTTGTTTATTGTTTTTTATATAAATATTTTTTAAAGGATAAGAATACACACTCACTATATTATTCCTATAAATTACTCGTTACCTAAGATTAAACCTTAGGTATACTTTAAAGAAGTTTTGTTTCTTATAACTAGCCTACAACCCATTTGACTCATATATTACGTAATGATTTTCATGCATGCTTAGTGCACCATGCTTCAAAGCAAAAATGTTTCACACGCAATTTCCAAGTTTACAAATTCATATTTAACTAATATAAATTTAAAATGTAAGGAAAATAACATATTATAAAATTAACTCTAAAAATGTTTTTTTTTGTTAAAAGTGCTTATTGACTTGTAACATTTTAAATGGAGTTTTTTAAAAATTGCTTGGTTTAGCTTTTATTGTGATAAAGGTAAAACGAACTAAATTGATGGAGTAAGTTTTAATGTTTAGTTGCTATTTTAAATAGGATGGATATATTGGTAACTTTATGATAAAAAGACAAATGTCATTGAAAAAATCAATATTTTATAGTTGATAATAAACAATTTTTTACTTTTTTTAAAAATTCCAAAATTAAATGCCCACTTTTTTAACTTATTGATTTTTCAAAAAGGCTAATATGTTAATAATTTATTTCCTTTTTGAATCATATATACTTTTTCAGCTTTAACTATTCATTCTCCATCAAGAAAAAGTTTAGATTTTTATTTTATTACTTATATCTTAAATTTAAATTAGTGAAGGAATTATCATATTCAATAGCATAATACATAGAAAATTTAATTAAATGGAGAAATTATCATTCATGTATAATTTTCTTACTGAAGAAACTCATATTAAAAAAAGGTCTGGTAAGAAACAAAACTAAACGAGTCATAATTATAAACAAATTCAGGAAGACGACCCTCAAACGGGTTTGCAGTTACAAATTTTAATAATAATATTTTTCTTCTATTATTGTATGTATATTTATTATGTAGCATATTACAATGACAATGTTTCTTTTTTATTGTATGTTATAGTGTTTTTTAATATAGAGTAGTTAACCTGGATTAAAAATTTAGAACTGTTGATACACTTTTATGTTTGTCGCTTGTTCTTAGTTAAATCAGTGATTGTACGGTCTTTGTTTGTCGTGTCTGTAAAGTTTGGTCATGATGACCAAATCAAGATATCCTCCTATCTGATTTGGTACGACTTTTAGTTTGTTCGTACGAGTAAAAGGTGTTCCATACGCGCAAGTTGCTTGCTCGTACAAGCCATTATATGCTCGTACGAGTCATTGCATGCTCGAACGAGTGACTGTGTTAACAAAGAACATTGATTGGTCGTACGAATGACTTACTCATTCGTACGAGCCATAACCTGTTAGTACGGCAACCATGTCTGAATGTTCTTCGTGTCTTTGTAGCGCTTCGTATGACTAGTGACATTCTTGGTACTGTTGCTAGGTGTAGCACTATATAAGCAGACATGCACTTCTCAGTATGTGCGTGAGCAATGAGTGACTAGGAGTGACTCTAAGGGTGAGCACTGAGAGAGAACACTGCGAGTGTATAGAGAGATAAGCAGGTTATTCAAGAGTCTATGTACTGGGTTTCTCTACAAATAAATATAGTGAACATTTCATGATATATCTCTTGTTATATTAGTTGTGCTCTTGCTTTGGTTTGCATACACACTTGGATTCCGCACTCGTGTGTGTGTTGCATAAACAAGAAAGCATGTTTCTTGATCCTCCAAGTGGACCTACAAGTAGTATCAGAGCTTTGTCTCTATTCCTTGTTTGAAACCAAGCTTAGTGTTGTGTCTGAGCTAGTTTTGGGTGATTCTGGAAGTGTTCTTGAACTCTCAACATGAAACTTAAGTTTTTGAAAGATAACCAACTTAAAACATAGTTAAATCTTGTTGTGTCCAAAATATTTTCATAAAAACCTTGTTAGATCACATGGAGACATGTTAGAATCTGGTTTTTCTTAAAATTTTCTTCTGTTCAGTTAGACATATTTTCAGGTGAAACACTATCGGAAAACTCACCGGAATATTATTGTAGGGTTGACGAAATCTCTGGACATTCTGGACTTGACTGTTGTAACTGAAAAGCTTATATGGATGTTTGTCTTGTTAACCAAAATTGTGTAGACAACTGACCACTTTTGAAAACCAGTCTGTGCTAGAAAAGGAAATTTCCACCAACCAACCCTACAAAAAGATTTTCTCTCTGCAAAAAACAGTGCGAATAACCCATCCGCATGAAGAACAAGACTGTTCGTGCGAAAGACCGAGTCATCCGCACGAAGAACCTTGTTCGCATGAAGAACAAGTTCGTTCGCACAAAGAAGTGTATCTCGTACGAAGCATCTGGTTCGTACGAATCATTGATTCGTACGAAGAACCTTTTTCTTTGATTGTTTTTCGTGTTTCAATTTTTCAAAACCTTGTGATTTTTAAAATTGTGAATTTTAAAAGGAGACTGTTATCTTTAAAAATTAAACTTTAAACCTTTTAATTTTCGTAATCAAGAAAACTTAATGAGTACTAATCCTTGGATTGGAGTAGTAGTTGAAGAACAAATCAAGACTCTTCACAAAGCTCCGCAACCTCATGGGTTAAATCATTAATGCCTTAACATACAGCCATGATTACCGCAAATCAATGGGTGTGTGTCGCAAATCAGAACCAGAGCATTCAGACTCTTCTTATAAGCAAAAGTGAAACTGGGAGTAATAAACCGTCCACCTAAATTGAACCATATGAACGATTATCCTTCGTGGAAAAGTCATTTTCATACATATGTTCTCGGTCAGAATACAGATTATGGACATTTTTTACTACACCCTACAAGGAATCTCTCGAAGAAGCAGGATCGAATCCAACCTCCTTAGCCAATCTAGATGAAAGCGTTAAAAAGGCTTACGATTTAGAGAAAAAGGCGTTTGCTATCCTTACACAAGCACTTCATAAAGATATTTATCATCAGTTTGTGTACTGTACCACCACCAAAAATCTGTGGGATACCCTGGAAGCAAGAGGAGAAGGTAGTATTGCAACCAGAAAAATACGGCATGATCTGCTTAAGAAGGAGTTTGAAGGTTTCATGTTCATGGAGAATGAAACACTAAGCGATATGACAACAAGTTTCTACCATCTGCTTCGCGAAATATACTCGTACAAGGTGTTAGCATCTCCACAAGAAATCGTGATGCGTTTTGCTGACGCATTACCGCCAAAATGGAGTCAATTCATTGACTTATTAAAGCATACAGGTGTTTTGGATGCAATCAGTATTTATGAATTTGTGCAGAAATTGGAGAACAAGAATAAAGAGGAAATTCGAAAGGCACAAAGAGTTACTGTTCCACAAAACCCTGAAATGTACTTTGGAGGTATTAATACAGGTATTAGTGCAAGTTAGCAACCAAAACTTCAAACCGCGTTTGTGTCAATGTTAATCCATTTCTACCACAACTAGTTCAAACAAATCAGTCTGCAAACTCAAGTACTCAAACCTATGGACAAGTATTTGATCCTAAAGCCTTTCTACCACAACCACGAGATCTTGCACCTCAAGTTCCACAACAAGCTTCTCAACAAGCTTTATATGGTAACAACTTTCAACCTGCAAACCCCAATACAGTCACACTTGACACGTCACATCTTTCCAAGGTAAGTGTAGAAGTTGCTCAGGAACATATGGAACTTCTAAACACCATGGTTAGTGCTTATTGTGGATTAGGTTGGTCAAATTGGAAACATCAATTTGACTAATGAAGACTACCAACAAATAGACAGAGATGAGATGGAACTAATGGATATCAAATGGACGTTTCCAAGTGCGGATAGAAGAGCTAAGGATTATATGAGCAAAATTAGAAGAACAAGTTTCGAGAGCAAGAAAGATACTAAATATGGTTTTGATAAAAATCATGTTACTTGTTTTAACTGTGGTGAAAGAGGTCACTTCAAGCGTGAGTACACTAGACCCAGCAAACAAGGAAATCACAACCCCTTCAGAAATCAATCACAATCATCCACCACGACTCAAGTTAACAATGATCAAAGAATAGTAGCTGTTAACAACCCAAACAAGACCAACCAGTCAAGACCTTCAAACAACACAAACAGAGCTTTAGTAGTTCATGCAGATGAAGGATGAGATTGGTCAGTACAATTGGAAACGAGAATCAAGGAGGAACTGCATGTTATGCCAAGATTATCAATCGAATAAAACATGTTCAAAAAATTGATAATTCTGATGATAGTTCAGGGTATAATGGTGGTTCTGATGAAGAATGCTTGAGTACAGGTGGTTATGGATCTGATTCAGATATCAGAGAAGGAAGTGATACTGAGGTCAGAGAGTTGCTGAAAGAAGTAGAGAAGCTGAAAAGTCAAAAGTCTGGTCTAATGAAGAAAGCAGAAGCTGCATCAAAGGAAATAGAAAAATTCTTTACAAATAGTGCATCCTTCCTTCATCATACTGCCTTCATGGCTAATGTTGCTGGTTCGACAAGTCAGGTAAACTCCAACTCTCCTAAAATATACAGTGACTGTGCTGAATTAAAAATAAAATTTGAAACAATAAACAGTCACAATCAAAACCTAGTTCTTGAACTATCAAAATGCAAAGAGGCAAATTTGGCTTTAACTCAAAATGAAAAAGAATTCAAATCTGTAATAGAAACTCTTAAGAAAACCGTTTCGGAATTAACAAAGACAGTTTTGAACAAGCAAACAGGAATTAATAACTACAATAATATCCTTGAGAAACAAAGAAAGAGTTAGCCGTTGCCAAATGCGAACATGACGCGATCAAGCTAAAATTGGAGACTTACTCTAACTCCCGATATGTGCTTGATCATATTATTGACATTCAAAAACTAAAAGGAGATGTCAAATGCATAGGGTATAAATCGTGTCCACCTCCGTTGAAACACAATTATACCAAATTGCCTGATGAAAAGGAAATGTCACGCTTTGAACCCTCTGTACCTCTTAATCCTGAAGAGTTTGCAGCAAGATTAGGGTTCAAGCTAGACAATTCCTAAGTTAAATCAAGAATATCAGAGAACTCATCATCAGTCGTTGATCAGAACCCTTCTACAATAGAGGAGGATGATTCTTCAGATGATGAGTCCGAGAAAAATGATCAGGATCAATCTCTTGATGAAGAAAAAAATGATAGAAATCTCTGTCACTCACAATGAGAAAACTATTGAAAATCAAGAGAATGATCCCATGAAACCTGTCAAGACAAATGCGTCTACAGATGAAAATGATAATGTGTTGTATACTTTGATTGGGGACAAGAAAATCTACTCAAACAAAGACTTTCCGATCAAAAATGTAAATCCAAACTCTATTAATCAAGTTTTTGAAAATTCAACAATCAAGTTTTTGGAGAAGAAAAACCCAATCAAGTCACAACCATTATCCATTTCAAAAGAAAAACAACAAGAAAAGCGAGCTGAAAAACCTAAGGTATCCAACCAAAGGTTAAAGCTAAAGGCGCTCGCTACAAGAAGAAATTAAACAATGTTAAATTTGTAAGTTCAACGGGTACGGATAAAGTCGAGACTTTTGAAGGCATGTCTAATATCGATTTTGTAAACAAAGTCAAGATTTTGAAGCGTAACAGTCAAAACAATTACACCCAACATACAAATGGGTGTGAAAATGAACCAAGTACTTCCCGACCCACAAGTTCAACATCCAATCATAAAACAGGATCTCCTAAATTTGTTGAAAGGAGAACATGTTTTAAATGTGGAAAGTTTGGCCACATAATCAAGAACTGTACCAACCCAGCAAAGCCCAAATTTGTTGAGAAAGCCCCTCCTGAACCAACTTGCCAATGTCGATATGTATCACCAAAACAAGATAAACATATTGTTAAAGAACAAGAAGAAAACAGAGACGTAAACAAGTAAAAAATAATTGAAAAGGCATTAAAACCGGATTCTTCATAAAAGAAACCAAGTTCTTCAAAATTAATAAAACCAGAAGTTGTTAAAAATGTAAATAATAGTCATTCGGGTAAATTTCAACAATCTTGGAAACCTGAGACCGGTAATGTTTCAGGGGGAGGTACCAAGTTTCCAAATCATCAAGAAATAGAAATGACATTTCTTGATATAAGGGTCGACACAAGACCGCTAAGGCTTAGGTCCCCATCTCAAACTGATCGAGTATTGAAATGTGCAGGGTGTTCTAGGAGGAACTATGAATAGTTATTGGATTGTTGACAGTGGAGCATCGAGGCACATGACAGGCGACTTAAGGCTCCTTTATGATGTGAAAAGCATTCAAGGAGCCTATATTGCTTTTGCTGGAGACAAGGGCGGATACATCACTGGAGAAGAAATGGTATCCAATGGTGTTGTTAGCTTTGATAAGATCAATTATGTTCGACAAATTGATCACAATCTTCTTAGTGTTTCTCAAATTTGCGACAAGAAGTTCACGGTTCATTTTGATGATTCCAGATGTTATGTGCTGAAACCTGGTTTCAAGATTCCCAAAGAATGGATACTCTTGTCGGCTCCAAGAATTAACGACTTGTATATTCTTGACATTAGCCAAGCTATTACCACGTCTACACAAGTTACATGTTTTGTCTCAAAAGCCACCGAAAAGGAATCAAGCTCTTGGCACAGACGAATGGGACACATTCACTTGAGGAAAATGAACTATTTAGTGAAAAACAATCTTGTGAGTGGTGTACCAGTTAAGAACTTTCATTTACAAGACGTCTGTGTATCGTGCCAAAAAGGAAAGCAAGCGAGAAAATCTCATCCTGTGAAAAAGATTAATACGGTGAATATGCCTCTTGAACGTCTTCATATGGACCTTTTTGGGCCTATGAACACAAGACTACCTTTGGTGATTCATATTGCTTAGTAGTTACTAATGACTACTTAAGATTTTCATGGGTGAACATGTTGGCACACAAGAGTGAAGTTCCTGAAATCCTCAGGAATCTCCTAACACTGCTTGAAAATTTGTACAACTTGAAGATAAGGAGAATTAGAAGCGACAATGGCACCGAATTCAAGAATCATGTTATGGATGAGTTCTATTCTTCTAAAGGCATTTTGCATGAGTACAGTTCTCGATACACTCCACAACAAAATGGTGTCGCTGAGAGGAAAAGTAGAACTCTGATTGAAACAACAAGAACTATGCTAGTAGAATCAGAACTTCCTGTTAAATTTTGGGGAGAAGCTGTGGCTACTGCATGTTATACGATGGATAGAGTTCTTATGGTGAATAGACATGGGAAAACGTGTTTCGAATTGCTACATAAAAGGAAACCGGATGTTTCTTTCTTAGAACCTTTTGGAGCTCCATGCACTATGATCGATCCACATGGTAAGTTTGGACCAAAGGCTATCGAAGTTTCTTTCTTGGATATGCTACTCCTAATTTCAGAGTGAGGAATTTGTCAACGAGAAAGATTGAAGAATGGGGTGAAGTTAAGGTTCAAAGATACACTGAATCAGTAAAAGCTCCGGGTGCTCCTTGGATGTTTGACTAGATGGGCTGTTTGACTCCTTAATCTGCCAACTTTTGATGATGCATCTGCGGCTGCTCAAATGTTACTTGAAAGTGATACTGCAGTTGACTCGTCATTAGTTCGACCAATTATTGTTAACCCTCAAGTGTCTACTTCGTTTAACAATCTTGTTCAGATTGAGAAATTCGAAGATGCTGCTGATTATAATGTTTCGTCAGAAGATGATGAGTTCCATGATGCAAATGAAGCTACTTCTAGTCGGTTCCTAGAATCTCAGATGTCACGTCAAATATTCAGAATCTAGGGATGACTGAAGGTCATGCGTCTACATCTTCGTCAAATCCAGCAAACGAATTAGTTGTTGATCTGAATATCAACAATTTGGGTATAAATTCTCGAGTTCCTGATGTTCCTGAAACTCGAATCCATAATACCCATCCTCAGCAGAATATTATAGGAGATGTCCAAAGTGGTGTGTAGACACGTAACCAGCTCAGGAATAACCAGAATGCTGGTTTGTATTCGGTTATTAGGGAATCTGGGGAACAGAATGATTGGTCTTTTGCCTGCTATGTTTGCCAAGTCGAACCAAAATCTTGGAAGGAGGCAATGAAAGAAGACTCATGGGTTGAAGTAATGCAAGAAGAACTTCAGCAGTTTCAGAAGTTAGACGTGTGGAAATTGGTTGACAGGCCTGCCAACTATAAGAAGTTGTGAGAAACAAAGCAAGATTGGTCGTCCAGGGCTTTAATCAGGTAGAAGGCATTGATTACAATGAAGTTTATGCACCAGTAGCTCGTCTTGAGGCCATAAGAATTTTCTTGGCTTATGCGTCCTACAAGAAATTTACGGTTTATCAAATGGATGTGAAAAGTGCATTTCTTCATGGTGTGGTTGAAGAAGAAGTATATGTTGAGCAACCACCTGGTTTTGAAGATCCAATCCATCCTGACAAGGTTTAGCTTCCCAATAAGGCATTATATGGTCTACATCAAGCTCCACGGGCTAGGTATGAAACGTTGTCTTCTATCTTCTGAAGAATGGTTTTCGACATGGATTGATCGATTGTCCTCTCTTCATCAAGGAAAATAATGAGGACTTATTGCTGGTACAAGTATATATTGATGATACTATTTTTGGGTCTACAAACGAGAAGATGTGCAAAGAATTTGAGCAGGTGATGCAAGAAAAGTTCGAGATGAGTGCAATGGGAGAAATGACTTTCTTTTTAGGTTTGCAGGTTCATCAATCTAAGGAAGGGATTTTTATCCATCAAACCAAGTATGTCAGGGATTTTCTCAAACGATTTCAAATGGAAGACTCAAAGCCCTTGGGAACTCCATTAGCTCAAAATCATCGGATTACTCCTGATGGAATGGGTGAACATGTGGAACCATCTCTTTATCGTGCTATGATCGGAACTCTCATGTATCTTACTACTTCAAGAACCGATATAATGTACCCAACATGTCTTCTAGCTCGCTACCAGTCCAGTCCGAAGGTTTCTCATTTGATGGATGTGAAAATAATCTTTCGTTATTTGAAGGGTCGCCCGGACACTTGTCTCTGGTACCCTAAGGATGATAAGTTTGAATTGACAACATTCAGTGATTCTGATCATGGTGGCTGCAAGATCGATGCAAAATCAACATCAGAAGGATGTCAGTTCTTGGGAAATCGCCTAGTCATGTGGCAGTGCAAAAAGCAGACTTGTGTAGCTACATCAATCTATGAAGGCTAAGTATATTTCTGCTTCTAGTTGCTGCTCTGAGATTCTATGAATCCAACAGCAAATGCGCGACTACGGTTTTGAATTTCTGACTACTCCTATTTATGTTGATGACGAAGCTTCTTTACAGATGACTTGTAATCCTGTACAACACTCAAAAACCAAACATATTGAGATTAGGTATCATTTCATACGAGATTGTTATGAAAAGAAACATATCAATGTTATTAAAATCCACACCGATCACCAACGTGCCGACCTGTTTACAAAAGCTTTTGATAAATCTCGTTTTGATTATCTACTTTTGGTCAATGGCATCAAGGTTAAACCCGAGTAAATCATCCTTGGCTAATCATTTTTCGTAAATATCTTCTTAAAAATCTAAAACGACAAAAAGATTTTCTATTTTCTATTGGTTTTATATTTTTAGGGGAGAAAATTTCAAGAAAAATACAAAAACATGAGAAAATACAAAAATACAAAAAATATGTCTTTTATGTAGTTATTTTCATTTATTTATTTACCTTCTTTATTATTTAAGGGGGAGAAAAATTTAGAAAAATACAAAAACAATAGAAAAACCAAAAATAAAAAATGAGTTCCTTGGATAGATAAGAGAAGATGATGATACACACCGGTGATCTGTCATAAACAGTCAAAAACATCGAGCGAAAATTGATAAGTAGCTTTACTAATGATGTATCGGTAGGCTCACATTCAGACTAAAATGTGCAGGTTGATATAAACATAACGGACTGCAAGCCAAGTGGAACCATTCATTGGCATATGGTCTTGTTATCGAAATTTCTTTTGATAGTATGCCGAGGTTCTGAGATATGCGTCTTTATGCTAACTTATCATCTGGGTATCATGGTTGAATCTTTTACCGAAAAATAACGTGACGCAAGTCTAGAACTTCCATGATACCATACATACATGTAAATATTGCATACGGCCATCAATAAGTGATAAAAATATCACATCCACCCAAAAATAAGTGATAAAATATCACAGCTTTATGCGGGAGCTAAGTTCGTCTCTTTGTTGGTACGATGGTACTAACCTGTTCACGGACTTACTCCTGTGCCCTGCATGCATCTGAAAATCAAGTTCCTCATCAATAAGTGATTTAATCACATAGGGCTTGTTTTCAATCAAAATAAGTGAGTATCTCACGTCATATACGTCAAAACAGATAATAAGCAGTATACTCACTGGTAAGATTTTCTCTCGTGCACATCTTGATATGGGAATGTGTCGTGAATGGTTGAACACCGGCTAGTAAGTATAAATCATACATTAATCATGTCTCCTAATCATGATTACATCTGATAAGCTAAGCTTACGTGGACAACAATACCGATAATCATAGTAGAATACTTATTTATTAAGTTGATGTTTTAAACAAAACTCATTTTTGGCAAGATTAAAAGCTGGTATGATTCTCTTACCTTGAAACTCTGAAAAAGATTGCCCAGTAAATATATAAATTAAGTTCATTTTGAATTAGCCAAAGTTGAAGCTCAAAAGTTTTTCTTTAAAGATATGCCCTAAAAACCATCCGTTTTGATATCATAACTTCGTAAAAGTACTTTCTTACAACGGGTAAACTCATCTCAAAAGAACAAAATCTGTTTAACGAGCACTTTTCCTAACTTAACTTGTGATTAGTGTGGATATGTGCAAAGTTCTAAATAGGAAAAGAAAAACCTAAGGTCCTCAAAGAATTGAAAGTCCAGTTTTGAAAAACTTGGACTTGTACGAATCAAAGATCACTCGTACGAGCCATTATGCCTCGTACGAATGACCAATGGGATCTTGTACGAATGAAGTTCTTTGTACGAGCTAAGGTAGTTCGCCACGATTGTCTTGATGTGGTATAAAAGGTGATGAAGTTCTTTGGTAGAACTTTACTTTCACCTTGCTCACGTCATCCTTTCACCTCTTCTTAAGTTTTTTGATATCTTTATCGTATATTTGACAATGTTGGCATACTTTAAAGATAAACAACTTGAACATTATCTGACCATGTGACTTTGACTAACATGGACAACAAACTTTAAGCGAAGAATCTTTTTAACAATAAACAAGTATCTTTTCTTGAAGTCGTACGAGTGAAATATCACTCGCACGAGTAACATATCGCTCGTACGAGCCAGTTACTCGTACGAGTTAATCATTTGTTTGTCTAAATCAAGATAGTTGTTTGTAAAAATCAGTTGTTCTTCGTACGAATAAATTGTTATTCGTATGAGTCAGAAGTTCTTCATCCAAGGAATACATACATACAGAAAGTTTGAAATAATTTTGTTTATATTCCCTGATGAAGTTGTGTTCTTATCCTAATTGTCTTATGTGTATAGAATGGAACAAAAGGAACATAAAAGAAAACCCGCAACGAAGAGGATTAACAAGTCAGAAGTGGAAATTATGTCAGAACCGAGACATAATAAGGTTGCCTACTTAGATCCAGAAGACAAATTTGCTGAGTACAATGGTATAATGAAGTTTTGCACGACTCAAGGATACATTATGCTATCACGCACAAGACTATAGTATACAAGACGTTGATCAAGGAATTTTGGGATTCAGCTAAAGTTGTTGAAGTAAATGGGCAGGAACTTATCCGTAGAAAAGTAAATGACTTGAACGTAGATGTCTCAGTTGAAATCATTAACTCAGTATTACAGCTTGGTGATGATCCTGAAGCTCCATTCTCAGTACCTTTGAAGTGTCAACGTGGATGTTTGCTTAGAATGAAATGTGTTGGAGATTTCCTCGTGGGACAACTAAACAAAGCATGGCTGCCACTCCGATACAAGTTATTTCTACATGTTCTAATTCAATGTTTGAGCGACAGACGAAGTGGTTATGACATGGCAAATAACGAATTGGTTGGAATGATGATAGCTTTGAAATTGAACAAAAAAGTATATTTTTGCAAACATGAAGGAAAACCTAAGAAGAACCGGATATGGTGGAAACAAGTTTTGGATGCATCCTTGGTTTCTTCAAATGATCTTGAATGTGCAACATCCAAATCTTCTGGAGAACAACAACGATGTTTTAAAAGTAGAAGTTATGATGAAACATTCGTTGAAGATCTTTAGAGGTGTAGCAACAAAACGTTACAAGGAAAGCACACCTCCTCGTAAATTGATCGGTTTTCTGGCAAATGATAAATATGTTGTACCAGAAAACGACAAGTGGCGCCATGATGACAGTGAGTCAGATAATGAAGAACCAACTTTGAAAAAGATGATCGAAGATAAGGCTAGTCATCAAAAGGGAAAAGGTAATGATGATGACGGTGATAATGTTGGTAATGATGGTGCAAGTGAACCAGTTGCAGAAGTCTAGCCTACTTTTACAATAGAGGAGACTGAACCTGTAATGACGGAACCCATTACAATTTCTGAATCACAACCTTCAAATACCACAGCAGCTGAAACACCTTCGGCTAAAGATACTCCAGTTCAATCGCAACCTACTACCTCTTCAGCTCAAAAAACCCAGTCTACATCTCATCAACAAAATACAAAAAGAAGCAGTCGTTTGTTCTCTGAAATGGAACAGAATGAGAAAGTAGATTTTCTGTTCTCTCAGTTGCAAGCTGCTACAATTCAGATTAACAAGCATTCGAAGTTTATGTCTTCAAATCGGAACACAGTTGTTAAACAACAGTTGGAGATAAATTCTTTGAAAAAGACTGTTAGAAAAAAGGATTCTAAAATTGCGGAGTTAAGAAAAGAAAATGAGCGACTGAAAGGTGTAGACGCTGAAAGAGCAACTCAACTACAACAGATGAGGGCAGCTGATAACTCTCAGGGGATTGAGATAAATAGGCTGAAAGAACGTAGTGCGGCTGTACAACGATCTGCCGAAACATTAACTGCTAAACATGACGACTTGAGAGAATGGTATCATTCTCGTAATGCCACACTGGTTGAAGGCTTTAATGGTATTAAAGACGTGTTTGAAATGAGCAAAAAGAGGGTGAACATTCTATGGAATGATAGATGCAAAGCGCAGGAGATCAAGTGCAAACATGATCAGGTTAGTGAAGACCCTGGCAATCCTGATGCTTCAGCCACTTCCTCGCAACCAAAAGTTTCTGTTTCAACTCTAGTGGTGGAATCAAATGTACAGCAGACCGTGACTGATCCAGTTACCTCCAGTGATACTCAAGAGGAAACATAAAAGGTTTGATGTTTCTGGAAAGTTTTGAAGACCTGATCCTAAATCAACGATGGATAGCAGATCCTTAGGGGGAGTTTGTTGATACAACAGGCTATTTGGAATGAAGACTGAAGACCAAGAATCAGCCAAGGGGGAGTTTGCTGATACACTTTTGTGTCTATCTACGTCTGTAATAGTATAGTCTTTATTTAATGGGTCAGTATGGTTTGGTCGTGTCAACCAAATCAAGATATCCTCCTATCTTGGTTTAGTATGACGATTAGTTTTGTCTGTGTAAAACAGTTGCATGTGTGCATACTGTTGAGTCTTGTGTATGCCATGTCTATGGCACGTTCTTCGAAGAACACATCTATGTGCGAGTGAGAAATGCTTCATACGAGCAAGATGTTGCTCGTACGAGTCACTCACCATTCGTACGAGTGACATGATAGTCGTACGAATAGGCTAATCTAAACAAGCTATTTGCTTGATTCGTACGAGCTAGTTGGTTCGTACGAGCATCTTTGGAGAATGTTCTTCGTGTCTTTTGGTATTTTGTACGACCAGCAACATACTTCGTACTGTTGCTAGGTGTGGACACTATATAAGCAGACATGCACTTCTCAGTTAAAAGCAAGAGATACTAGAGAGACTAGTGTGTGACTAGAGAGAGAGAAAGGAGCACAGAGAGTATTTTATGAGTCTGTATGAAAATTATTTTTATGTGTTTGTACTAGTTCTCTTATGTTAATCAAGATATTGAATCTTTGGTTATACTGTGTTTCTTACTTTGCTTTGGTTTGCATACTTACGAGGATTCCGTACTCATTTTTGTGTTGTACAAACAGGGAAGTAGGTTAATCTTGATCCTCCAAGTAGACCTACAAGAACATTGAATATTTTAAGACATGAGTTACTGTTTATGATTAACTCTATTTACCAATATGATTATGTGAAATCCATGTTAATAAAAATCATGAAAAGAATTTTTGCTTTCTTCCCGACCTAACTGAACCGACCCGAATTAAACTGAAAAAAAAAATTATATAGCAACAAACAAATGACCAAAAGAAAATTTCCGCCCCTCATGAGAAAATATCCTAGGTCCGCCACTAACTTAAAGTTTTAAATCCATTGAGATTCTCACACATTTAACTTAAAAAATGAATGGTCAACTTTACAGTTTTAGAAAACTGAGTTATTTACTTTGCGTCGTTTATTGACTAATGATTTTACCCACGTAAAATTGAAATGATGACCTATCATGTTGAAATTTATTAGTGAAGGATATTAGTTTGATTAAATTTTATAAAGCTTGAATAAAAAGTCAGCGTAATTATTGATATCATCATGGTGACTACACGGACACCTAAAGGCGGATTAGACTGGGAGTACGGATATGATTGGTAAGAAAGATCCAAGGGTTATGTTTTTATCCAATAATCCACTAATACTGTGACATTTGTGAAATCCTGGTAAACCCTAACGGTTGTTAGTCCGCAATAACAGAACATGATGTGCAATCGATTAGACTTTGATGATTTTAAGGATAAAAATCTGTTAACATATGATTTCTAGAATGTACGGTACAGACCATTAGTTACTATGTTTGTGAAGATTCACAATAAACCCTAAATTGACGTAGTGTGTTACTGTCACACCACAACCGATGGCAGAAATATCAGAGTGAGACGAAATAGATTGCTCATTACACATAACACTATTTGCGACAATAATTAACTCAAAACGGGCTCCATTGCAATCACAAATGGTCAACATATTACAAGGAAATTCAAATTATAACAATTAATAGTCAAGTAGTATGAGTTCAATAAACCAAAATATCCAAATCTAGTATTTCTTATGCGTTTCTATGTCGTCCCTACTATATTCGTCATAAGCATCATTATCACCCTGTAACATGTTATAAGTATAGTTTAACACAAAAGCGTTGGCGAGTACACAAGTTTAAGTACATAACATAGTATAAAAGAGTTTCCTCAAATCCACTTGGCAATTGTATAAAAGGTAAGCTAGCATGCAATACTAATTGTCAAACCCAAGTGTCCATAAGAATTAAGTGTCCCTTGTCACACAAAGTAACGAGACTATTTAAGAATAAGAATAAGCTTAAGCTTAACAATACCTCGAAGGGCGGTGTGCTATTCCTATAGCGCTATATATGTTAAGTTCGGGCTAGCTAAGTTAATGAAAAGAGGCATGTATGTATCTAGCATGAACCCAAGCATAACAATAAGCATGTATCAAGAATCGAGTGTATAAGGTATGGTGTGTCTATTTATCTATTTTATAAGTTAACCCAAATTGTGTAAAAGGAAAATGGGTCAAGTGTACTCACGGTTTTGCAAGCTTCCACTTGGTAATTCCATGAAGAGTTTAGAAAGATGGAACACCGAGTTATCCTACATAAGGAAAACGTAGGCGTTTAAGTATTCGGATGATAAAGGAAGATTAGGAATTTAAATATGCCAAAGTATATATACGAGAAAATAAACATCTTAACTTAATACTCGTTCTTGACAATATGAATCCCATTTGGGTTCGATTTGTTTTCATGGGTTAAGATACCCATTAGAATCGTAACGAGAAATTTAAGTACTTAGGTGATGTAACTTGGTACCATGACGAATAATCATTCGATTAACGTCAAGGGTTCGGTTAGTATTCTATCATGTTTATCATGGAAGTTATAGAAGTCATGCATGGAGGTAGGAGGATAACCTTCCTTTAACCTCTTTCGTATTTTTCACCAATGCACAAGTTGTCACAAGAACAATAAGGATAGTCATTAATAAGTTAAAATGAAAATAAAAGTTGTAGAATATTCAAAATCATCAAGTGAGGTGGTAGATTGAAGGTAAAATAGCCAAGGCTTCCAAGTAATCACACCCTACCGACTCACGATCTTGTTATAAGAACAAGCTTGGAAGGATACAACACTTGTGGATTAAACCCTATTAAAACGGAAAGTTTCTTACACTTGTGACCTTAAATATGGTGATGTCCCATATTGGTTTCCCATGGAAAACCTATGGAAACACTCCTAGAGGTGTTCCAAGTGTTAAGAAGAAAGAAAGAGTAAATAAGGGAGGTAGGAGTGAGTTAGAACTCACTTGAAAGTCTTGAACTTTCTGGATGGAGTTGAGAGGCATTTTGAGAGAGAGAGAGAGAGAGATGAGTGTTTGGGGTGTGAAGTGAGTGTGGGAGGAGGTGAATATTTATAGTCGAGGTTAAGCGGTGAGTTAGGTAAGTAATAAATGCAAGAAGCACACTTAAATAAACACACTTTTGGCCAATCCATGAGCTAGTTACAACTATCTCCGGATCAAGCCCTCTGGCGGGAGGAGAGAGAAGAAAGGGAGAATGGTCGCAGGGCACGAGAGGCTCTGGGCAAGAAACTTGTTTATTTTTTGTCACTTTTAGTCCTTAAACTTTGGTTTTTCCTTCATTTCATGCTAGAACTTGATATTTTGGCATATTTTTAAGCGTAAAACAAAGATGAAAGTATATTTTGAGTATCGAGTATGTATGTATGAGTATTTTCATGCATAACAAGTATCGGTTTGTATGTAAACATGTGTTTAACGATCGAATGCATGTAAGACAAGTATGTATTAAGTATGAATTTTTATTACGATCAAAGTCTCGGATTACAAGATTGGGAAATAAAATACAAACGCGATACGAATACAAGTTTCCATAAATAGAAATACGATTACACTTTCTAATTATGGATAGTACGAAAAAGCGAGGCGTTACAGTTACATGCGTAACATAACAAAACTGTGATTATTTTAGACGATTCTAGAAACACGAATTGACTAATATATGAACTATAGTGTATAACATAGACGTGTAGGTGGATAAATTTGAATTAGAATGCTAATTGTGATACGTGAGGACCTACAATGAACTAAATTCGGATTTTCGAAACGTGAAGTTACAAGTATAATGGAAATAGTACTGTTTATGCATTAAACGAATCGAGGGCACGTTATAGTTAACATATGAACGTTAGTACTTAACAAACTAATATTGGAGCCTTAGAATGTAGAAAAGCAGTTAAGCAAAAAGATTTTCGATTAATAGCATAGTTACAATTTTAACACCACCGAAAGTGTTGTAAACAATTCGAGGGGTAGATAATTATGTAAATCTGATACTTAGACAATAACATAAGACTCCTGAAGCCTTATCATGTAGCAAACACGTTAAACAAAGCAGTTTCAGGTTAGCAGAACGTTTCGGTTTTAACGCGCATTGCATCATTTAAACATACATTGCATCATCCATCAAGTAAAAAAACACTTATACAACATTAATATTGTGTATTTTGAGTAAATGCGTTAGAGTGTTTGGGTTTTTCGTTAAAGTTGGGTTCACTTTTTTATTACGAAAAATTGCATGAAAAAAACGCTTAGTTTCACAACCATTTACTGAACCAGGGGAGCATTTAAATCCGTTTTATCCACAACAATTACAAAGCTAATAATCATCTAAACTATCAATTTAGTAGGTTAAAACATCAAGAAAAAGGGCCAAAGAACAACCTGCAAGTTCCAATCGCAACTTATCAACCCCTTTTCACTTTCTACTTCATTAAGCTATAAACATTTTCAAAGACTCCCTAACTTCTGTTCCAGATTCTAACATACAAGTTCCAACCAATATTTGAGGTATAAAAGTGTTCTTGATAGTAATTTTTGGTACCTTTTTTCTTATAAACATGTTTATAACAAAAAGAAATTATGTTGATCCATATATAACCATTCTTTTGGCTACAAAGGCAGTTTAAAAATCAAAAAAATATAACAAGATGCTTCAAGGTGTTTCATGATGGAAACCTTGGATTATGGATCAAAAACTCACATTTTCCATAAGAAACGAACAAAACAAACCCTATACAAAAAAGATAATCTAGAAGGCTTGATTGATAATGGTGAACATATTTTTGTGTTGCAAATGATGTGTAGCTATTGTACCTAGCCAAAATCATGCTTTGGAAGCTTAGAAATCGCTTGAGGGATCGAGAAACAGAAGGTATACCATTGAAAACCGTATTTAGGGACATCAAATCTTTTTTGAACGTAACTTTTTTCTGTGGGTATAGTTAGTACTTGACACTTACAGGCTGATCATATAGCATTAAAAAAAAGTCTCTGCAAAAGTTAGGAATTTTAAGAGTTTCTGAGAATTTTTAGTGAATTTAATGGTGTTTAATAGCGTTAATTCAGGAGAAATAGCAAACAATTCAATAAATCATCAAATTTTGTAGGGAGGCTGAGTTTAACATAAGAATGATCCACAAAATTTCGAGGTCTATTGTTGAATTTAGATATGGTTCAAAAATCATGCTGTATACGGGCTTCGATAGCCAAAAATCTTTTTTCGGAAGTTTGGTTGAACATGAAAATTTTATAGGAAGTTTTTGGACATATTTTGAGCCTTTGGTAAAAAAAAATTGGAAGATGGATAGTCTTATTCACCAAATTTATCGGTTAAACGGGTGTTTAAAACAAAATTATTAATTATATTAAACAACTTTAATAATTTCTAGAAATAATTTTCCTAAAATATACATGTTAATAAGGATTTATATAAAATTTTCCATATTTTATTAAGTTTGCATAATTGGTTATGAAAATTGGATTTAAAATACATTATTATTAACAAAACCGACAATATAGAGTTTAACAGCCTGCCGTAACTTTTAAACGATTAGATGACTTACTTGCGATAATTAGAAAGTTAGGAGTAATTCTGAACTTTTTCAGAGTAAATTGGGTAATTGAGGTGGATTACATGCTTGTTGGGAAGTTCCCAAACCCCAAAAACTAGAACTGCCATTTGAAGGAACCAGACCCCTATAACGTCCAAACTTTCTTTATAAAACAAATCATTTATACAATTTAAAGAAATTTAACACTGTATATAATCATGCCATTATCCAAACACTTAAAACGAACAACTGTGACCGGCATTTATGTAACACCCTGACCGCGTAAAACAATGAACCGCGGCGGAAACGTCAGGGAGTCATGTCACAGAACTATTGTTTCACAACTAATGGAATTTAAAATTTTGTTTTATTAAGTTAAATGTTTACATTGTCTTGGGATAAACAGAAACAACACATAAATAAATTGTCTTTCATGTTTTAAGTCACTAAGGCCCGCGTCCATTACTACGTGAAGCATGCATCATATTATCATGCATTGACTTCTGAAACATATGTGAAAAGAGTGTCAGCATAAAAATTGCCGGCGAGTACTTAGGTTTTGTGAGTGTGTCAAATTCATGGCTTTGTATAGCTATTGCAACACCTCGTCCGACTATAAGAGTCGTTAAGTGAAAACCTTGTATCAAAAGTGTTTGATATTGTAATACAATTAACCAACTAACACAAGTTGGTTAGAGTTGTGAAAACCTTGTAGCCATGAATCTTGACCAAAACGTTTCTTTTGTAAAAACCTTGTAATAGATTGATTCAAAAGAAAACTTCGTATGGTTTATATCTTTAAGTGAAAATCATTGCGTGACATTGTTCAAAGCCATTTGTCTGTGTTATAAACCATTTTTCCATGTTATAAACCATTTGTCCGTGTTATAAATCAATCGTCCATGTCATAAACCAATTGTCCATGTCATAAACAAATCGTCTGTGTTTTTAATTGTGAAAACTTTTGATCGTTCTTTAATGAACACATTCAAACCTGTGTTGACTATACCACCAAAGGGTATCTTTAATAAACCACCAAAGGGTCTCTTTAACTAGACTAAGAAATCAAAAAATGATTTGTTAGTCAGAAACAGTGTTTGTCATTACCCAAACTTTCACCAAATCCAGTGAACAGTCTGATAAAAGGATTTTCAGTCCTATGGTACCATAACATACTACTGGTCGGCTCGGCCATAGCTAATGAATGTCATTCGTGTTACGGATAACGCATCAACAAGTTGTTCACATTATTGAAATCGTATTGTCTTATATATAAACAATAGACATTGTTTTTTTTTTGAAAACTTGAAAAGGATTTAGCACATATTAGTCACCCCAAAACATTTGCAAAACGTAAAAGATGGGAACTATGTACTCACTTTGAAAATCATTTTGTATATATACACCATGTATATTGTTTTGAAATATTGAAAATAATTATAGGCACATATGAATCACCCAAAACATTTAGAAAATGTAAAAGAGGGAACTATGTACTCACTTGGAATTGCGAAAGTATTCTTGATCAACAGAATAAACAAAGCTTCAACGTGTCCTAATGTGTCAGATGAATATGTTAGCGTGTCAGGACTATAGACGGGAGATCGGATACAATGAAGTCTTATAAACCAAACGAGTGTTGAACTCATGTGATATGGTTTAACAAACTTAACATTCTGATTTGGAAAGGATCCTAAGTGCTTTTGACCAATTCTGACTCGTTAAGGTAGTTTATGCTACGTTAACGGGTCATTGGCGTAAACGCGTGATCGGATGGTTAAACATGTCCTATGATAAGTTTTAAATGCCCAACATGCTTGAAAATGTTATAACATTAGTTTACATGTCAAAAATTTGGTTACATGTGTCTAAAATGGATTTATGTGCAAAAGGGCAATTCGGTCATTTTTTAAGAACATAGAAGTAACTTATCATAACACTAACCAAACGATGTGACCATAAGGTATAACCTCAGTAAAATGCACATGTGTTTTAGGATTACGGAGGTGATGACAAGTGTCCTCAATTGTGGATTAGTGTCCTAACATGTGTCAACACCAAATTAAGTGTGGCAAAATAAGTGCTAGGTGTCAAAATTTGGAGACAGGTGGCAAACTTGGTGAAGAAGCAAAAATATTTATTATTTTTTTGACATTTTTGGCCCTTGGACTTGTATTTTCACTTGTTTGCCATTTTTAACCAACCTAATATTTAGGTTATATAAAGGTGTTAATACATGTGTAACTTGGATTATGCACAAAAATGTCGTGGATGTCGGTTCATTCGGTTACGCATTTCGCAAAAATGCGTAAAACGCTTTAACGAAGACGAAAATTATCGAAATTTTGCAACGATTGACATTTATGCATTCTCATCAATAAAATACAAGATTTATTGATTACAAAAATATTTGGATTGATACACATGGTTCGTATGTTGAATACGAACCAACAGACTTTCACAGTTTGACGAAAATAGTCCCTGGACTTGTATAAGCATGTTGTTGTCATATCTAACCCTTCAAAACTTATATCTAAGTTATATAAAGGGTATTTAGGGTATGTATAGCTTATGTCCTTTTTTGGAGTGTACACCGCGTTAAACTGACTGCGTTTGAGTGTCAGTTAACGAATCACTTCC
The DNA here is from genome assembly GCA_947069175.1 of Scalesia atractyloides. Taxonomy (NCBI): domain Eukaryota; kingdom Viridiplantae; phylum Streptophyta; class Magnoliopsida; order Asterales; family Asteraceae; genus Scalesia; species Scalesia atractyloides. Next base: position 37,416,354 of record CAMTDV010000020.1, on the reverse strand, counting down.
ACAAAAATCTTTGAGGGTTCGAAATCATGCAAGAAATTGAAATTGTGCAAATGTCTTAGATAATTATACACATTTCAGAAAAAAAAACATAGGGTTTTATTGAATACGAAATTTTGTGTAATTGTACAGTGATTGAAAAGGCACATATGTCACAATTTAAAACGGAGCACGAAAGCCAAATTAATCGTACTGATACTAGGAGCGGACCGGCTCAACAATTACATGATTAGTTTGTTGTAGCATATTGTGCTTACATAATTGCGATATGCTATCAGGTGAGTTTCATTAACCTTTTTTACAAACTGTTTTACTTAGGGTGAAAAGCATGTTACATACGTACATATTTGCACATGAAAACGTGATTTGATGTGAATTATCTGAGTTAACACTAACACACGGAAAGGCCCCCCCAGAGCCAGGTGATTAAACATAGGCTGGTGAATGTCTAAATAGTACTGTTGTTTTAACAAACCCAATTGCGATGGCACGGAACGCCATCGGATACACCGCAATTGCACATGTTTATACATAGGCTATGGGGTGTTAGCAATAGCTACACCGGGGCAGTGACGTGGTGGATGTAGACCACATCTTGAGAATGTACCGTCAACGTTTCATTTGTGGGCTTAGTATAATTACATCGCATGTGCTAAACTCGATTTGCGTATACAATGTTTTGAAACAAACAAAACCTGTGAAACTCATCAAGTATTTGTAGTTGACCATTCAAAATTTTAAACATGTTTTTCAGGTAACTTGAAACTTGTATGGTACCTGTGTTTGCTGCTTCAAGTTTTGCTTTACAGATTAACACATGTATAGAAGTATGCTTATTAGAAGATTAACGTGGTTCACAGAAATATGTAGTTGTAGCATATACGTAGTATGTAATCAACAATGTAATTAGACGTAGAGTTGAATAACCATATAGTATCTTTATAAACAATGTACTTGTAATAGAGGTGTTTGTTGTTTTCCATGTTTGCTTCCATGCGGGATGGGGTGTGACAAATAATAAGTTTTTTTGTCAAATAAACCACTAATAATAAGTCCGACTAGTGATCAGTTTTCAAACAATTTTCCAACAAGGTAAATTTGAAAGAACGGGTGATTGGTATTTGTGGACGTTTAAGCAACACCCCGTCACAATTTATTTTTGTGCCGAAATATTTTGTGATTAAAATTTATGTCCCTATGCTAAACTGAGTTAGCAACCGGAAGACATTGACTAAGTTTAGGCAACCGAGAATTCATGACCGGAATTTAGCGAATATTTAGTGACCGACGTTGGTTCCAAATTTGCGACCGGTTTTCGGTCACAAATGTTTGTGTAGGTTTGTTATTTTTATTTTTCTAGTTTTTTTACTATTTATAATGTAGGATCGTCTTATCCAAATAAGCAAAGGACCTAACTTGAAATCTAGTCAATATGTGCGGAATTCATGATTAACTAGTGACAATATGATTGTTACAATTTAAATACTCAGTTTCATTAATATTGATCAACGTGTTACAAATCTGAGACAAACTAGACAAGGCTTCGCTTCACAGTCAACCAAACAACTACAGACTCAAGACCACAACTCAACTATATATAGACAAGAACACTTCGTGCGAGTTGGTCTTGTCACTTCGTACGAGTTGTACACTTTGTACGAAGTGAGCTTCACTTCGTACAAGGTGTCCAACACTTCGTGCAAAGTGGCCTATTACATACTACGTAAAAATAAAATCTACCATCGAAACCCTATTACATACACAACATGACCCTAAGACGTAGGCTATAGACATTCTACATCAACAAACTACCCCTTGGATACTGCCGCAGTCATGGTCAGTCTTTAAAAACTTTTAAACATTTGGCGTCCAAAGAAATTCTTCCTTAGCTTTCTACGTTTTTCAGATGGTATCGGTGTTTGATCAGTAGTCGGTGCCCACTTAATGAATTGAAATCTTCTAATCGCGACTTTCTTCATCATATCAACAATCTGTTCTTCTTTTCTAATTTGTCTCATAAACTCTTTATGTTCCAGCTCTCTCCATTTTGATTGCCACATCTTCCTTGAGTTAATTTCATGATCATAGCACACATTAATCTCACCCTAATACTACATGGCTTGAACTTTCTCTCTAACTTTGTAAGATATCTTGTTAAAGAACAAACACTCCACATCTTTTCAGAATAGTTAACTAGCACATTGGTCTAGTATGCCTATCATTCTCCATAACCTTCATTCTTCAACACAATCACTACTTCACCTGTTTCAACATCACATTGCCACCACTTGAAGAACTCATGAAAATCTTGTTCTATTTTCATTAGAGGCATGTTTTGATTCTCTTCTTTGGTATATGCGGCTTCTAGTGATTGAAACCGTGAGCAGCTTCATACTTGATTAGTTTTCACAATCATTGCTCATGTAGCTTCATCTCGTAATGGATCATCCTTGTTTGTACCAATTCTTGTACATCCCAGAATGTTAACATCATGATATCAGATAAGTATCTAAAATACTGTACACCAAACTCTAACTCTTGATCGCATATAGGTACAAATCTTCAATCCATCCCCAACTGAGAATATCCCCAAGGATTTATCTTGATCACGTGTAAAGAAAGCCAGTGGTCTACGGGATTTACGTTCTTTGGGCAACTCTTTAAACCACGACTTATTTGCTTCAGCTATTTCTTCTTTCGACAATCTCTTAGGAACACAACCTTCTTTTACTGTCTCTTCAACTCTACAATTCGATAGTTCATCAGTAGCTTCATTAAACAACTCTTGGAAGGTCGGAAAGTCATCAGTACCTTCACCGGTATCTTTCTTTTGTTTCATCATTAGCATCATCCTCCACGACAACCTTGTTATAATTATCAGCTTCAGCTATATAGTTATTCACATAATTTTCAGGCTTAGACGCATTGATGTTGTTTAGTTCCTCTTCAAAATCAAACTCGAAATATTCTTTGTCCACACCTAGCATTTTGGCAATCTCTTCGCTGGTGTAATTATGTACGAATTCACCTTTTTGACATCATGTTCTAAATAGAATATTTTTGGTTTTGGCAAATCTAGAACAACTAATAAAGGTGTAAATGTGAGGATTCCAGATTGCTCAGCATCATGTACATGATCCTTCGTCTCCCCCTGTCTTTCAACTTCTCTATCTTCATTAATATTATCTATCAAATAAGTTTCATAATCAAACAATTCATTTACTTTAGCATCCACCACTTTCACACCTGTTCCACCCTGAGTGTTGTTATCGTCATCACCCTTGTTATCATCGTCTTTTTACCATCAACATTTGCATCATCATTCTCATCAAACTCATCTATCTCTTTTTCCAGCTCTTCAAGCTCTTTATCGGCTTCCAACTTCTTTCTTTCCAAGTACTTCTGCTTTGCTAAACCCTCAAGAACATTAACAGGTCCACCAATCATTACATAATTCACTAACAGCTCTATTTCAGCTTCTGTCTAAGCTTCAACTTCTTTTTCAGGCTTGGTTGAAACAATAATTTTAGCTTCGGACTCAACTACAACTTCTGATTCGGGCTCATTGGAATAATAACAGGAACCTCATCAATCTTTTCCATTCCCTTTCCTAACGTTGCGGCTTCAGCTTCTACTTTACATGCACGTCAACCAGCTTTTGCCCTAGCCTTTTCAATCTTAATTTCATCATATTCAGAGTTGAAATTCATGCTAAATTTATTCTCTAACACCTTGAATAACATATCAAACTTTTCAGCGTTCGCCATCTACTCAACTTCAAGATCTTTGACAACTCTGTGTAATCTCTCATTCTCAGCGGTAACACTTGTAAGCAAAGACAACAACTCCATATTCTCAGTATCAAGTTGTTTAATCCTGTCTTCATGTGCTTTGATTTTGCTTTCAAGCTCTGTAAATTTGATGTCATTAAAGAGATCTGCATTAAATCCACCTGTAAAAGGAATTTCACCAAAATTATTAGGAGAATGTTCATTCAACGATCTTCTGGTTGCGGATTGAGGTGTTGATCGTGATTGGATATGTGGTTTTGTTTGTTTCAGATGTGGTGCTAGTGATTGGATAGGTGGTGTTGATCGTGATTGGATAGCTTCCACCTCAGGTGTCTTCATGGCTCTTTTATTCTTTGGGCGTGCTTTCTTTGTCGTAGGAGTCCCTATTGTCTTTTTCTAAACTTCAGAAGCTTTGCTTTTAGTACGTTTAGCTTTCTTAACTGGCCTCGGAATAGATTCTTCTTCAGGATCAGTAGGCACATATGTCTCGTCATCATCACCTAAAGCCTTTCTCTTTATTTGTTCGGCTTTTTCAGCTGCTCCGACTACATCGGGATCAACACTTTAGAACACATTCCTCAATATCACCTTAAACTATTTCTTTTTCAGTATCAACAACGATCTTTACAACATTCACCTCACCTCCTTCATTGTCTAATGTAGCATAGAAGACTTCTTCATGTACATTCACATTTCAGCAACTGGTTCATTCAAGGTGTCTCTTCCTCAGACTGTTCATCTCTTAGCATAGTTTGGACACTTACACGTTGGCGTGTTTTTCTAGGCTTCTTTTTCGGAGTCGCCCGTTTCCTTTTCTTTTCCTCTTTCTCATACCATCTGCTTCTTCTCGGAGTAAGATCCTCAAGACAATCTGCTTCATCCTTTTCAGAACCACTTGTATCTTTTCTCCACTTTTCCTTTGGAGGTGCAACATAATATTTATCTTTAATTGCTCTAAACACTAGCTTTGCAACAGGATCTGAATCTTGCTTCAAATATAGATTCAATCAGATCAAAGTCTCTTTATCCATATGATTCAATTTCAGCTCATCATCCTCTTTCTTTTCCAAGTTTGGAAACAAGTCATCCAGCATCATATGTAAAAAACCTCGGTACTGTTGACACTTTCACTTGTAGTATTTGACACCATCTGATCAAATATTAATTTGGTGAAGTTATATGGCAGATTAAGTGTCAGTAGTCACACCCCGGATTTCCAACCCAAATCCATGCACCGGTGGGCCCGGGTGGGGAGTATGGTAACGTTAGTTGATAATCATCATAGTCAATTAAACACGAAACATCAGAAGTCTTTGAGTAAAATTACTAATATAAACCAATTGTTTGAAATACAAAATAATATACAGGCTCGTAATAGCAGATCCACAGGCGGATCAAAAATTGTACATGGAAAGAATATAAAACAGACTCTAGGCAGATCTAGGATTTGCAAGATCCTCTATCACTACCGAGCACTTCCAACCTATTTTCGTATTGTACCTGCAAGCTTAGTCTTTTGAAAATACGTCAGCTTTCGCTGGTAAATATACCTAACTGACTCATTTTGAAATCATTTCAAAAAAAAAGTTTTAAGTGCGTATCAGCACAAAATCTTTTTATAACTTGGGAAAGTTAATCGTCCAACCTTGTTAACATATTTACATGTTTATCCATACATAAAGGGCCCGGTACGGAGACCGACACATGATTAACGTACACACCACTTTGGACTCACGAAGGAGCCAATTCTTCCTAACCTTGTGGGAATGCATTTTTGAGCGTCTATCGGGTGTATGCCTACACCCGCGGTAAGGTCGTGGCCATTTCTATTGTAATGAGCCGAAGATATCTAGGACATGGTAGTTAACCCCCTGATGTTTAAGTTATCAAACAAAACTGATTAAAATAGAATATGCGGATTTACTAGCCGTACCTGGATTCGATTGATCCCATTTCCGACCAAGCGGTAATAATTTACCGTCACCAAGCCCGTATAGGGGAAATAAGTCGAGAGTATTTACCTGAGCTATCTTCTTTTAATTTATATAACTCGGCAGTACACAAAAGTACTAAGTGCAATAGCATTTACCGGCAAGTCTCTAGTCTGGATTATGGCATAAACTAACTGATTAAATACTAAGGTCTTATTTAAGTCATAGACTTAGACCGTGTAGTGTACAGGATTAAGACGTACAACGCTTGATTAAATGGTGATTCGATAAAATGTAGTTTAAATCCAACAAGTACCTTGACTTGTGTAATATGGATAATCTATAAACATTTTGGATTTTGAAACTTAACTGACAAGGTTAAACCCGTTTCGGTTAATTTCTGTAAACTAGTTACATATACTTTACCGTACGCGTATCAGAGATATCGGGTAACCGGATAAGTCATGGAAAAGTTATATATGTCATTATATTTTAATTAAGTTGTAATATCAGTAGGATATCAACTTTTATGCCCGTTATGGTTTTAAAATGAAAGTATGACTTATAAGGGCGTTTCAGTAATTTCATACCGTATAAAAGGAACTTGAATATAATTTAATGTTATAACTATATGTATTCTGGAAAAATGACTTATTTATGATATCATATCAGTAGGATATTAACTTTATGTGTAATTTATCTTTTATGACTAAACTATGCACCGAAGGGGCGTGTTGGTCATTTTACACATAGTTTATAAATTATTTGGGGCTATGACTTTATAATATATACCTACTGTAAATATGTTTAAAATGAGTTTTAAAATCAGTATATAACAAGTCTTGGTCAATTAATATGTTTTAACACCATACTATGCGCCGAAACGGGCATTTTCAAGTTTATTATCATTAAAAACTTGTTTTATGCAAAAAGGTCATTTTAGTAAAAAAAAAGGCATAATTACGGAACTTGCGCCTAAATTCAGATTCTAATGCAACGTTAGATCAGTAGCTAACTAATCTAAATCGGGTCAGAAACGAAAGTCAAAGTGGAAGTCAAACTTCGCGACTTTCGGTTGCGAACCGACTCTAGAACTGAAATTGACGAGCCGAACATGTTCTTACATGTTCTAATAATTATTACCAACTTGTTCAAGTGTCAAAACATATTTCATAACATATATGAGATCAATTTATGATTTTTTCGAAAAATAGCCTGTTTGACTTTTTAATAACTTAACTTTGACCTATCAATTGTTCTAGTAAATGTGATCTTCAGGAGGTGCCCTTTATAGGGACTAACACCTACCTTATTACGATCACTTATCCATGTTCGTTATGAACAATGGCTGGACCATAATGGTCTTAACCGAAAATCAAAGCGTTTTCCGTAAAACTCTTGACTTTTGGCTATAAAAGCCTATAAACGAAAATGCACAAGGAAGAAACACTTACAAGAGGTTCCTAGAATGCAATAGAACTAAGTTGGATGCTCCTTTCAGTTAGGAACTTCCAGAGTAGGGAGATAGAGTTGAAAATGAGAAAGGTGCAAGTTCAAATGGTGAACCTTGGCACCTATTTATAGTTAGAGCGCTTGAAGGAGGTGATGGCAGGTGTTAAGGGGTGTAAGAGGGAGCTTACAAGTGTCCTAAAACGTGGCATAGCTGTTTGGGAAGCCATGGTTTTGAGAAAATGGTTTTTGGCACTTATGTGTGGTGGCCAAGGAAACTTTCTGCAGACACAGGCCTCTCGCACCCCGCGAGAGGCTAGGCCTTAGCCTCTCCGCTGCGCAGTGCCCTTTGTCAGATTTCAAAATTTGTCACATTTAGCCCCTCAACTTATTAAACCCTCCAAAGACCTTCTAAACACCCTTTTGGCATATATAGCCCCCCGTAGCCAATTTTTGGCATACCCGGGATTATGCCCAGACATTGTCGAGCTCTCGGTTCGTTAAAAGGTCACTCAGAGGTATAAATTAACATGTTGACACTTTTAACCCCTCCATTATCCAACTTTCACATATTTACATAATTAAACCCTCTCGTCCAACAAATGGCACATATGAGAGTTAGGACTTCGTAAAGGATCACTCAGAGGCCCACTATAAGCACGTTGACTCCGATGTCACTCAGAGGCTGGGCATGTTGATATATCAGTCATTCAGAGGCCAAGTTTTAAGCATGTTCACATATCAGTCACTCAGAGGCTAATCTTTTAAGCATGTTGACATATCAGTGACTCAGAGGCTTATGATAATGCCTGTTGACATCAGACAGTCACTCAGAGGCTCAACTTGAGCATGTTAACACCTTTAGTCCTTATTAGTCTTTAATAGACTAAATTCAAAATACAACACGTGTCACTATACTATTGGACATGATTTTACAGGTGTTTACATCAGTGCAGCAACCATGCACATCAGATAATCAAGAATGTCATCATAACCCCCTTTACTATGACTAAACACATGAATGATCGAATGTACGAAGAATTTATATGACCTTCCGAGATTAGTTTTCTTGAAGTTCGAAGAATTAACATGGCCCTTGTATCCCATTCTGTAGAAACAACCATTAACCATTCTTTCTGGATAGCCCGTGCGATCACCATCCTTATCCTTCAAATCTAAAACTCTTCTAATCAACTCTTCTGTAATTTTAACTTCAAATTCTTCTTCACCAATTTTCATCGCTGAATGTATCGCACGCGATTCAGTAACAAACTCAGCTAAATTCCAGAATCGTTCAATATGGGATCGGTAGACCTTGTGTTGATGAGTTAAAGTCGTTGTCACCGATAGACGTCCCATAAATTCAAGTATATCTTTAAATGGATCTATTTCTGGTATCATGTCATCTAGCACACATTCGACTATCTCGAATGGTCCGATATATCTTGAGCTTAACTTACCCTTCTTCCCAAAGCGCATCACACCTTTCCAGGGTGACACTTTTAACATGACTTTGTCCCCTATTTGGAACTTAAGTGGTTTACGCCTCTTGTCAGCATAGATCTTCTGCCTATCCCTGGCAGCTTTGAGACGATCACGGATTTGCACAATCTTTCCCGTGGTCTCCAGGACAATCTCCGGTCCTGATAGTTGGGCTTCCCCAACTTCTGCCCAACACACGGGCGTTCTACATTTTCTCCCATACAAGGCCTCAAAAGGAGCAGCCTTGATGCTCGTATGATAACTATTATTGTAGGAGAATTCTATTAGGGGTAAGTGGTCATCCCAACTTCCACCTAAATCAACCACACATGCCCTAAGCATGTCTTCCAACGTTTGAATAGTACGCTCACTTTGTCCATCCGTCTGCGGGTGGTAAGCCTTACTAAAGTTCAATCTTGTGCCTAGCGATTGTTGGAAACTCTTCCAAAAGTGAGATGTGTATCTAGTATCTCTATCGGATACAATAGATACCGGCACGCGGTGTAAGGACACAATCTTGTCCACATACAACTTAGCCAATTTATCTGAATTATACGTTTCCTTTATTGGAAAGATATGTGCTGACTTAGTCAGCCTATCCACAATGACCCAAATGGTGTCATTTCCACTTTTAGTCTTAGGTAACTTGGTAATTAAGTCCATAGTTACCATTTCCCATTTCCATGTGGGAATTTCCAATTGTTGTAGAAGTCCTGACGGCTTCTAATGTTCAGCCTTAACTTGCGAACGCGTCAAACACTTGGCTACATAAGTGGTTATGGATTTCTTAAAACCCATCCACCAATAATTATTCTTTAGATCTTGGTACATTTTGTCACCACCGGGGTGAACAGAGTACTTTGAGTTATGCGCTTCTTGGAGGATTAGATCCCTAAGCCCTCCAAAATTTGGAACCCAGATTCTATCATTAAATCCAAGGATTCCATCCTTTCCAGGCGCTAACTGATCCACAGTTCCGCCTAATCCCTCATTAGGAAGATTAGCCTCTAATAGAGATTGCTTCTGCGCATCTAGTAGCTTCTCATTTAAGCTATTTCTAAGCTCAATGCTCTTGGCGTTAATCCTTATAGGTTTAACCCGTTCCTTGCGACTTAAGGCATCAGCAACTATATTTTCCTTGCCTAGACGGTAGCGAATCTCGCAATCATAATCATTAAGCATTTCCATCCATCGACGTTGTCGCATATTCAATTCCTTTTGATTGAACAGATGCTGGAGACTTTTATTGTCTGTGTATATGATACACTTTGTTCCATACAAGTAATGTCTCCACAGTTTAAGTGCAAATACAACGGCACCCAATTCCACATCATGGGTGGTGTAATTCCTTTCATGCACCTTTAATTGTCGTGATGCATAGGCAATCACTTTGCCTTTTTTGCATTAGCACACAGCCTATGCCAGTGTGCGATGCATCACAATAGACTACAAATTCTTCAATACCCTCAGGTAGAGATAACACAGGAGCATTGCTCAGTTTGTGTTTTAGAGTCTCAAAGGATTCTTGTTGTTTTGGACCCCCAGTTAAATTTAACATTCTTACGGGTCAAGGTAGTCAAAGGAGTGGCTATCCTCGAAAAGTTCTCAATGAACCTCCTATAGTAACCAGCCAATCCTAAGAAACTACGAATCTCCGATGGGGTTTTAGGTACTTCCCAATTCATTATAGCCTCAATTTTGGCGGGATCCACTTGGATACCATGCTCACTTACCATATGTCCAAGAAATTGGACTTCTCTAAGCCAAAACTCACATTTAGAGAATTTAGCATAAAGCTTCTCTTGCCTTAGTAGATCTAAGATGCACCGAAGATGTTTCTCGTGATCAGCTTGATTACGAGAATAAATAAGTATGTTGTCTATGAAAATAATGACAAACTTATCTAAATAGGGCTTGCAGATTCTATTCATGAGATCCATGAATGCTGTAGGTGCATTTATGAGCCCAAAAGGCATCACCAAGAATTCAAAATGACCATATCGGGTCCTGAAGGCAGTCTTAGGGACATCTTCACTTCTAACCTTCAGCTGATGATATCCAGATCTTAAATCAATCTTGGAGAAATAACTTGCCCCTTGAAGTTGGTCAAATAAGTCGTCAATCCTGGGCAATGGATATCAGTTCTTGATTGTTATCTTATTTAGTTCACGGTAATCAATGCACATTCGCATTGAACCGTCTTTCTTCTTAACAAAGAGGATAGGAGCTCCCCAAGGCGAGGAACTAGGCTGTATAAAGCCTTTCTCTAAGAGTTCATTCAATTGAACTCTTACTTCCTTCATTTCCGTCGGTGCTAATCTATATGGAGCTCTAGCTACGGGTGCTGACCCTGGTATGATATCAATCCTAAACTCCACTTGTCTGTATGGAGGTAGGCCAGGTAATTCTTCAGGAAAGACATTGGAATACTCTAAAATAACTGGGAGGTCTTCAATGTTTGGCTTAGGCTCGTTAATAGTGACTTGTGCCATGTAAATGACACAACCTCTCCCTAAACACTTGGATGCCTTAAATAACGAAACCTTGTCTGGCACTCCATAGTGTGAATCTCCAGGGATGGTGATCGATTCACTTGTTGGGGTTTTAATCTCGATGAGTTTCTTATCGCAGGCAATTCAGGCTTGGTTATGGGATAACCAATCCATGCCTAAAACTGCATCGAACCATGCCAATTTCATTGGCAACAAAGAGATAGGGATAGAATGATTCTTAATGGATATAGAACATCCATCAAGAATGGATGATACTGATTCTAAACTTCCATCAGCAAGTTCTATTTCATAAGTTTTGTCAAGAGTTCTTATGGGCAAGTTTAATAGTTTACTCAACTTATGGTCAGCAAATGATTTATCTGCACTCGAATCGAAAAGAACTCTAGCATAAATATCGTTAATGAGGAATGTACCTGTTATTACATTATTGTCATTAACAGCCTCTCTTGCAGTCATCTGAAAAGCACGAGCATTCGCCTTCTTAGTCTCTCTAGGCTTTGCATCATTACCTTTGGGGTTCTTGGGGCATTGAACGTAATGTGCCCTTTTTCATTATGTTGTAACAAACTGCATCCTTAAGATCCTTGCAATCTAGGGTCTTATGCCCCTTTCTCTTGCAGATACCATAGGGTTGAGTCTGTGGATTTATACTACATTGTCCCCAATGTCTATATTTACAGTTCTTGCACAGAGGTTTGTCATTGGACGCGTGCTGGTTCTTCTTGAACCCGAAATTCCCTTCTTTTTGAACCTTTGGGAGTTATTGTCCTCCCATTTCCTCTTTTTGTCAGTTTCAGTCCTTACTGACTTTTGCCTTACTAAATCTAAAGTGAGGGAGAGAGATAGGTCTATAGCGGACCTATAAGTACTAGGCTGAGCAGCCTTTCCCATGCCCTTTATCTCGGGCGCCAACCCATTTATAAAACACGCAATCTGTTTGGATTCAGGGGTGATCAAATAGGAAACTAACCTAGATAGGGATTTGAAGTCAAAAACATACTTCCGACAATCCAGGTTCTTCATTGAAAGACACAAGAAGTCTGTCTCTAATTTCTCCACCTCATGGGGTGGGTAGTAAGTTTCCTTAACCAGGTCTACAAACTTGGACCATCCCAAATTGTACAGGCGGACTTTATCCGTAGATTGGATCATAGCTTTCCACCAGATTAGGGCATTACCCTAAAGGACTATGATACATATTTGACCACGTCCTTATCAGCACAGCCGCTGATATCTACGATCGTCTCCATCTCATCCAGCCATTTTAAGGCTTCCACAGCTCCTTTCTCCCCATTAAAGTCTCAGGGCTTACAGGAGACTAAATACTTATAGTACACCCGTCTTTAAAAGGACGGACCTATCATCGAAATCTATTTTCTTTGCTTCACTCTTCGCATTCGACGAGTGAACTGAGCTCTCCTTACGAGCTGGAGATGGGGTAATCGATAATGGTCTAAAGCGAGTAGCACTCGACTCTTTAAGCTTTTCTATGGCGTTTCCCATGGCCTTTTCAACAGCCACATCAATGCGAGCTTGAAAATTATCATCATCCACATATCTGTCTTCGGCTTTGTTAGATTCAATATCCTGGTGGCTACTTTGTGCCTCATCCGAGTTAGCCATCTTTGAGCTTTCGTTCTATACACCAATAAAATTTCTCTTAGACATGGTAGAACAACCATGTTGTCTTTAAACATTGGATATAACCATCCAAAGTCTACTTAAGCTAGTGTGACTAGCATCACAACTCTTAGGCTTAACATATCTATATTTGGCCTAGGTCTTAATAGGACCATCATAGGCAAATTACAATCTGGACGTAGTCCATATATTATTGGTCAGTGGATCGTAAGGTCACAACTGTCATTGTTATAATTGACAATTATATAGCTCATAGGCTTGTCACTAATGGACATAATAATTGGGCACATTGGCCGGTCACATTGGACATAATATATGGCATATCAGCCTGTCACCTTGGACATAATACATATGGCATATCAGCCTGTCACCTTGGACATAAATTAGGTACATTGGCCTACGTCATAACAGATGTAAATTCATGGCATATCAACCTACATCATAACAGATGTAAATTTATGGCATATCAGCCTACATCATAATAGATGTTAATTCATGGCATATTCAGCCTGTCACATTGGACATAAATTGGGCACATTGGCCTACATCATAATAGATGTAAATTCATGGCATATCAGCCTATATCATAAAAGATGTAATTCATGGCATATCAGCCTGTCCCATTGGACACAAATTGGGCACCTTGCTTGTCACGTTGGACATAAATAGGCACCTTGGCCTTCACGTTGGACATAAATTAGGCACCTTGGCCTGTCACATTGGACATAAATTGGGCACTTTGGCCTGTCACATTGGACATAAATTGGGCACTTTGGCCTGTCCATTGGACATAAATTGGCACCTTAACCTGTCACATTGGACATAAATTGGGCACTTTGGTCTGTCACATTGGACATAAATTGGGCACCTTGGCCTGTCACATTGGTGGCTAGTGTGGTTCCTCAAGTTACACTACCAGGAGTATGAACATTTCTTAGTGTTAACATAAGAGTACCTTAATGATTGATTCATGGTCCCGGTCACCTTCGACCTTAATGACCTTGGAGGTTTAAACTTAGTTCCCCACCTCTAGATAGAAGGATAACTTCCCTTAACTATCGTGATAGAATGCTCCTTGTCCTTAACTATCATTTCTTGGCCAAATGTGTGGTCTACACCACTTGGCATAATCAAATCTATTAAGGTCTTTTGGAATTATATAGCAGAGCATAAATTTCGAATAAAATCGAGACGCTTGCTTGAAGAGGGTGAATATACATACATATTATATATATAATATATATAATATATATATATATATATATATATATATAATATATATATATATATATATATTAATCCCAAAAATACTTCATTAAATTCCAAATAGAAATTACAATACTAGAAATATTGAAATAAATTGTCCATGCAAGGACTACTGAAACAAAATGTCCACGCAGGGACAAAAGAAATAACAATATCCTCGAGGACTAACATATATTAGAAGAGACTTCACTCGTCCTTCTTTCCCATCACCAACTTGGAGAGTTTCTTGAAGAACTTGTTCTTCTTCTTTTATGTTTTCTCCGCTTGTTGTTGCATTTCTTTCATTCGTTCTAAGGCTTCGTTAATGACCTCAAGTGGTGGCGGAGGTAGTGGTTGTGATTGTGGCATAACCGGATACTGGTACCCATAAGTTGGATATCCGGTCGGTGGATAAGCAGGTGGGAAAGGAGATGGGTAAAGTGCGTTGTGTATAACTGCTTGCATATAGGTGTTATGCGACCATGCTTGATAGTCTACCGGTGTAGATGGGTTAAAAGGATCATATCCAGATGTGTCTGGATATGTGGGGATTGTGTTACTATAACTCGATGGTGGTGGTTGAACTGCAGGGGTGTTGGTGTGGGTTCCACCATAGGTGAAACATTAGAGGGTCCACCAATTTGTGGGCCCTCTTGAATTGTGGGGTAGGAATTGGGCAAAGGTGGCAGCGATCCCGACCGTTGTCCTGCACATACCAGCATACGTGCTCCACGCTTCCTCCTTGGTGGTTCAGGTGGTGGTTGAGGTTGGTCCACCTGTTCCATGTGGACATCTTTTGTATAGGAAGTGGTTGAGAGTGATGGGAAGGAGTGTTGGCAAAGGTAAATTGGTTCCAATATTGGTCCACTCATTAGGACCTTGGTATGGCGATCCGGCATAAGAGTTCGAATCGCTTGAAATTTCAATGGGATGCGTATGCGATCCTGACGGCGGCATCTCCAGGTCGGAGTCCTCGTCCATAGGGTTTGGTTGGTCCAACTGATTTTGGTCGGCTGGAGGCGTGTTAAAGTAGTGGTTAGGGTTAAATTCTTCATGATAAGAGTGTGAATGGGAATGATGAGAATGGTGAGAATGGTGTGAATGATAGGAGTGGTGAGAGTGGTAAGAATTTTGGGAATGTGGGGGCGAGTATCTATGAGAGACAAAGTGTCTCGCTGGTTGCCAAGGAGACGAATCTCCTAATTCTTGGTAGCAATCTGAGTTGTGAGGTTGAGAAGGGATGCGCCCCAATGGTCCTCCCCTCATTGGACCTTTTCCTCTCCCACTTTGTTCTCTTACTCTTAGCGGCATTTTCCTCTTAAAATCAATTCAAACACAATACTAATATCTTAATAATGATACGAGTAATCCTAGGTCAATGCCTAGACTCGGAAGTCTAAGGAATGTGCTCGTGTAAGTTTGAGATTAAACACAAGAAGGATAGTGTTTAATTCTCTCAAACGTTTGTTCTGATACCAACCTGTCACAACCCCGGATTTCCAACCGAAATCCATACACCGTGGGCGCGGGTGGGGAGTATCGTGACGTCAGTTGATAATCATCATAGTCAATTAAACACGGCACAACGGAAGCCTTCGAGTAAAATTACTATTACAAACCAATTGTTTGAAATACAAAATAATATACAGGCTCGTAATAGCAGATCCACAGGTGGATCAAAAATTGTACATGGAAAGAATATAAAACAGACTCTGGGCAGATATAGGACCTGCAAGATCCTCTATCACTACCGAGCACTTCCAACCTATTTTCGTATTGTACCTGCAAGCTTAGTCTTTTGAAAATACATCAGCTTTCGCTGGTAAATACACCCAACTGACTCATTTTGAAATCATTTCAAAAAAAATGTTTTAAGTGCGTATCAACACAAAATCTTGTTATAACTTGGGAAAGTGACCGTCCAACCTTGTTAACAGATTTACATGTTTGTCCATACATACAGGGCCCGGTACGGAGACCGAGACATGATTAACGTACACACCACTTTGGACTCACGAAGGAGCCAATTCTTCCCAACCTTGTGGGAATGCATTTTTGAGTGTCTATCGGGTGTATGCCTACACCTGCGCTAAGGTCGTGGCCATTTCTATTGTAATGAACCGAGGATATCCAGGACACGGTAGTTAACCCCCGATGTTTAAGTTATCAAACAAAACTGATTAAAATAGAATATGCGGATTTACTAGCCGCACCCGGCATTCAATTGATCCCATTTCCGACCAAGCGGTAATAATTTACCGTAACCCAAGCCCGTATAGGGGAAATAAGTCAATAGTATTTACATGAGCTAGTCTTCTTTTAATTTTTATAACTTAGCCGTACACAAAAGTACTAAGTGCAGATAGCATTTACCGGCAAGTCTCTAGTCTGGATTATGGCATAAACTAACCGATTAAATACTAACGATCTTATTTAAGTCATAGACTTAGACCGTTTAGTGTACATGATCAAAATGTATAACGCTTGATTAAACGGTGATTGGATAGAATGTAGTTTAAATCCAACATTTTGGATTTTGAGACTTAAATGACAAGGTTAAACCCGTTTCGGTTAATAATTGTAAACTAGTTACATATACTTAACCGTACGCATATCAGCGATATCGGGTAACGTATAAGTCATGGACAAGTTCTATATGCCATTATATTTTAATTAAGTTGTAATATCAGTAGGATATCAACTTTTATGCCCGTTATGGTTTTAAAATGAAACTATGCCTCGTAAGGGCGTTTCGGTAATTTCATACCGTAAAAGGAACTTAAATATAATATAATGTTATAACTATAAGTATTCTGGAAAAATGATTTATTTATGATATCATATCAGTAGGATATTAACTTTACGTGTAATTTATCTTTTATGACCAAACTATGCACCGAATGGGCATTTTGGTCATTTTACACATAGTTTATAAATTATTTGGTACTATAAGTTTATAATATGTACCCACTGTAAATATGTTTAAAATGAGTTTTAAAATCAGTAGATAACAAGTCTTGGTCAATTAATATGGTTTAAAACCATACTATGCGCCGAAACGGCGCTTATGTCGTAAAATGACGTCTTATGCGATGTTTAATGAAAACTGATGTTAAGGTCAGATTAAAATGTCTTAGATATGTTATTTAATATAACATATCAGTAGGTAAAAGATTTACCTTGAAAAGATTTGATTAAAACTGTTTTATGAGCCACAAGGGCTAAATCGTCATATATCTACATAATTCAAGGACCTGCTTGTAAACTCGGTTTATAATCTGGTTTGATATCCCAAATAATACTACTTATAATATTATATCAGTAGAAAACTTATTTTCAAGTTTATTATCATTAAAACCTTGTTTTATGCAAAAAGGGCATTTTAGTAAAAAATGGCATAATTACGGAACTTGCGCATAAACTCGGATTCTGATTATGATCATGTAATATAACCTCAGAGGGTTATGCTACATTATATTCTGATCATAATGCAACTTTAGATCAGTAGCTAACTAATCTAAATCGGGTCAGAATCGAAAGTCAAAGCGGAAGTCAAACTTCGCGACTTTCGGTTGCGAACCGACTCTAGAACTGAAATTGACGTGCCGAACATATTCTTACATGTTCTAATAATTATTACCAACTTGTTTAAGTGTCAAAACATGTTTCATAACATATATAAGATCTATTTATGATTTTTCCGAAAAATGGCCTATTAGACTTTTTAATAACTTAACTTTGACCCGTCAATTGGTCTAGCAAACGTGATATTCATGAGATGCCTTTTATAGGGACTAACACCTAACTTATTACGATCACTTAGCCATGTTCATTACGAACAATGGCTGGACCATAATGGTCTTAACGAAAATCAAAGCGTTTTCCGTAAAACGCTTGACTTTTGGCTATAAAAGACTATAAACAAAAATGCACAAGGAATGAACACTTACAAGAGGTTCCTAGAATGCAATAGAACTAAGTTGGATGCTCCTTTCAATTAGGAACTTCCAGATGAGTGATTATAGAGTTGAAAATGAGAAAGGTGCAAGTTCAAATGGTGAACCTTGGCACCTATTTATAGTTGGAGAGCTTGAAGGAGGTGATGCCAGGTGTTAAGGGATGTAGGAGGGAGCTTACAAGTGTCCTAAAACGTGGCATAGCTGTTTGGGAAGCCATGGTTTTGAGAAAATGGTTTTTGGCACTTAAGTGTGGTGGCTAAGGAAACTTTCTACAGACACAGGCCTCTCGCGCCCCGTGAGAGGTCAGGCCTTAGCCTCTCGCGCCCCGCGAGCGCCCTTTGACAGATTTCAAAATTTGTCACATTTAGCCCCTCAACTTATTAAACCCTCCAAAGACCTTCTAAAAACCCTTTTGGCATATTTAGCCCTCCGTAGCCAATTTTTGGCATACCCGGGATTATGCCCTGACATTGTCGAGCTCTCGGTTTGTTAAAAGGTCACTTAGAGGTATAAATTAACATGTTGACACTTTTAACCCCTCCATTAACCTACTTTCCATATTTACAGAATTGAACCCTCTCGTCCAACAAACATATGAGAGTTAGGACTTCGTAAAGGATCACTCAGAGGCCCACTATAAGCATGTTGACTCCGATGTCACTCAGAGGCTGGGCATGTTGACAATCAGTCACTCAGAGGCTAATCTTTTAAGCATGTTGACATATCAGTGACTCAGAGGACTTATGATAATGCATGTTGACATCAGACAGTCACTGAGAGGCTCAACTTGAGCATGTTAACACCTTTAGTCCTTATTAGTCTTTAATAGACTAAATTCAAAATACAACACGTGTCACTATACTATTGGACACGATTTTACAGGGTGTTACATCAGTGCAGCAACCATGCACATCTGATAATCAAGAATGTCATCTGATAACCATGCCTGTTTGACTTTTTAATAACTTAACTTTGATCTGTCAATTGTTCTAGCAAATGTGATCTTCAGGAGGTGCCCTTTATAGGGACTAACACCTACCTTATTACAATCACTTATCCATGTTCGTTATGAACAATGGCTGGACCATAATGGTCTTAACCGAAAATCAAAGCGTTTTCCATAAAACGCTTTACTTTTGGCTATAAAAGCCTATAAACGAAAATGCACAAGGAAGGAACACTTACAAGAGGTTCCTAGAATGCAATAGAACTAAGTTGGATGCTCCTTTCAGTTAGGAACTTCCAGAGTAGGGAGATAGAGTTGAAAATGAGAAAGGTGCAAGTTCAAATGGTGAACCTTGGCACCTATTTATAGTAGAGAGCTTGAAGGAGGTGATGGCAGGTGTTAAAGGGTGTAAGAGGGAGCTTACAAGTGTCCTAAAACGTGGCATAGCTGTTTGGGAAGCCATGGTTTTGAGAAAATGGTTTTTGGCACTTATGTGTGGCGGCCAAGGAAACTTTCTGCAGACACAGACCTCTCGCGCCCTGCGAGAGGCCAGGCCTTAGCCTCTCGCGCCGCGCGAGTACCCTTTGTCAGATTTCAAAATTTGTCACATTTAGCCCCTCAACTTATTAAATCCTCCAAAGACCTTCTAAAACACCCTTTTGCATATTTAGCCCCCCGTAGCCAATTTTGGCATACCCGGGATTATGCCCGGACATTGTCGAGCTCTCAGTTCATTAAAAGGTCACTAGAGGTATAAATTAACATGTTGACACTTTTAACCCCTCCATTATCCAACTTTCACATATTTACATAATTAAACCCTCTCGTCCAACAAATGGCACATATGAGAGTTAGGACTTCGTAAAGGATCACTCAGAGGCCCACTATAAGCATGTTGACTCAGATGTCACTCAGAGGCTAGGCATGTTGATATATCAGTCATTCAGAGGCCAAGTTTTTAAGCATGTTGACATATCAGTCACTTAGAGGCTAATCTTTTAAGCATGTTGACATATCAGTGACTCAGAGGCTTATGATAACGCATGTTGACATCAGACAGTCACTCAGAGGCTCAACTTGAGCATGTTGACACCTTTAGTCCTTATTAGTCTTTAATAGACTAAATTCAAAATACAACACGTGTCACTATACTATTGGACACGATTTTACAGGGTATTACATCAGTGCAGCAACCATGCACATCAGATAATCAAGAATATCATCATAACCCCCTTTACTATGACTAAACGCATGAATGATCGAAATGTACGAAGAATTTATACGACCTTCCGAATTAGCTTTCTTAAAGTTCGAAGAATTCACATGGCCCTTGTATCCCATTCTGTAGAAACAACCCTTAACCATTCTTTCTGGATAGCCCGTGGGATCACCATCCTTATCCTTCAAATCTAAAACTCTTCTAATCAACTCATCTGTAATTTTAACTTCAAATTCTTCTTCACCAATTTTCATCGCTGAATTTATCGCACGCGATTTAGTAACAAACTCAGCTGAATTCCAGAATCGTTCAATATGGGATCGGTAGACCTTGTGTTGATGAGTTAAAGTCGTTGTCACCGATAGACGTCCCATAAATTCAAGTATATCTTTAAATAGATCTATTTCTGGTATTGTATCGTCGAGTACACAACATGTGTTGTGTGTCTTTTCGAACAACGATCTCTTTTCCTTCAAAACCTAACACTAACACTTAGAATTTGAACACTTAGAAAAATTTGACAGAAACATTACCATAACATTCATACGAAGTGAACAAGGTACGAAGTGGTCTTTTCCACTTCGTATGAAGTGAGCAATAAAATAACCATTTGACCATACACACTTCGTGCAAAGTTGTTTTTTACTTTTACCATTTTTCACTTCGTGCGAAAGGACATTGTCACTTTGTACGAAGTGCTACTTCGTCCCAACGACTGTTTTGAGCACATTTTTCAAAGTTGATGTTTTTATGAATTTGAAAGTTCAATCACATACTATTAGTGCCGACAAGCTTAAACTATGTTCCATTTACATTTGGCCGGCTAGCTTTTCCTAGATCTAAGTTTTAAAGTCCAAATGTCCGAATTCCTTCACCATTGTAAGAGGTGTGTAAATCAACCTCCCCAATGTCAATTTTGGCAGCATTTTGTTTCAAATCATTCAAACACTCCAAATCGCATAAAGGATATTCTTAGTTCACACAAACAATAATGAACACTTCATGTGAACTGGGTCCATTATATAGCATCAGATCCACTTCGTACGAAGTGATCTATTTCGTGCAGAGTAGATATCAGTTTTAGCGACCTACTCAGTTGACCAACTCCAAGTTAATGACCTTGGTTGAACACATTGTGAACAAACTAATGTTTCAGACAATGTTAAGTTTCAAATTAATGAACTTTTGATCATTTCAAAACATTTTCTCATTTTAGATAAGCACCCAACCCGTTGTCCTTTAGATTTTTCTCAACAGCATCTTTGGACTTTGAAGATTCGCTTTCCATCATCAGCAGTCGTAACTAAGTTAGAAATAAAATCATTTTTATTTTTATAAAGTTTATGCTAAAACATACTGAAAATCTTTTTGGGTTTTTCTAAAATGAAATACAATAACTTTGTACAAACATATTTTTGAGAGTTTGTGTTAGAGAATCATATCAGTTTTTGAGACAAAGCACCAGTTCGTTAATCTTGAAAACTTTATCTTTTAAACAAATTCACTTAGATTGTCAATATACTTGTCCATTTAAACCTCTACACATTTCTCAATTGCTCTAAGATACGTTAGTTAGATGTCTTAGAACTTGACTTAATAGTGTTTCCCACCTCAGAATATACTCCCGTATCAAGAATCCCTGGATTTCATCTTATAGGTGAATATATCTAACTGATATCTGTATCTGGGTAGTGCGAGACCTTGAGAGCTCAGGTTAATACCACCGTACAGACAAAAAGATGAAGGCTCGACTTAAAAGTGATGTTCCAATTTGAAATCTTTTAACTGCAATTGTTAGATCTTTCGATACTTTCAATTATGGGTAATATTCGGGTTTAAAAGGAAAAGTATTCTACAAGTTCTAGGCCATTGCTGACGCAAAATCATAAGAACTTGTATAATAACCCATATATCAATTATCTATAAAGACCTAGTATCTCAGAATCCGGCAATCTCTCAAACGAAATTTCAGTGTACTAAAACTATATATCCGAGAGATGTTAAACCACTAATTAAGAAGTTTTTCTTTATGTTTATATCTCAGAAACAATCTACTGAATGTGCGAAGCCTACTGACACATTATTAGTGAGACCTGTTTAAACATTTTAACACCACATTTTTAGCATAATGTGATAGTCCACTAATGTACTATCAATTCCTCTTTTTACATTAAAACTCCTTTTGTCTTTTTCATGTTTTTGTACATTTTTTAAATTTTTATATGTTTTGGTATTTTCCACAACATTTCTCCCCCTAAAATCAAAAACATATATTTGGATTTTTGTTTTCAAAGAAATAAATTGTAAACACTAAAACATGACTAAACCGATGAGGATCACGTCAACTCGTCGTCACCCTCGAATTCAACATCCTCTAAAATTTCTCCTAATGTGAGATTTTCAACCCATTAAGTTTCAAAAGATATCTGAATGTAGCTTTATTAAAAGCCTTGGTGTAAAAATCCACCATTTTGTTCATCAGTGTGGATCTTTTTAATTCTAACCAACTTTTCTCTTTGCAATCACGGATAAAGTGGTGTCGAATTTCAATATGTTTAGTTTTATAGTGTTGAACCGGGTTTTTAGTTATATCAATGGCAAACTTGTTATCTACATATATGGGCGGATCAAGAAACTGCAATCTATAGTCTCTCATCTGTTGTTGTATCCATAAGATTTGGGTACAACGTGAAGCTGAAACGTATTCTGCTTTGCAAGTAGAGAAAGCGATCGTGGTTTGCTTCTTGCATTGCCACGCTACTAATTGTGTGCCAAAGAACTGGCAACCAGCAGTTGTAGATTTAGCATTTAATTTGCAGCATCCGAAATGAAGAATATCCAGCGAGGTTGAACTCATCGTTTCGCGGATACCATGAGTCGGTGCTTGGGCAACCCTCCAAGTATCTTAAATCCGCTTGACGATCTCCAAGTGTGAAACTCGTGGATTTGATTCAATATGTTTAGTTTTATAGTGTTGAACCGGGTTTTTAGTTATATCAATGGCAACCTTGTTATCTGCATATATGGGCGTATGAAGAAAGTGCATTCTATAGTCTCTCATTTGTTGTTGTATCCATAAAATTTGGGTACAACTCGAAGCTGAAACGTATTTTGCTTCGCAAGTAGAGAAAGCAACCATGGTTTGCTTCTTGCATTGCCACGTTACAAATTGTGTGCCAAAGAACTGGCAATCAGTAGTTGTAGATTTAGCATTTAATTTGCAGCATCCGAAATCAAAGTCAGAATATTCAGCGAGGTTGAAATCATCGTTCGCTGATACCACAAGCCGGTGCTTGGGCAACCCTCCAAGTATCTGAAAATCCACAAGTGTGACACTCGTGGATTTGATTGACATCGGGCGCAAAGGCATGTTGGATACATGATACCCAACCTTGATGATGTAAGGTACATTAACAATCCAATCATCAATCTGTATAAGGTCTCATCAATCTATACTTCTTGAATATCTGGTTCTACCCCATGATTAAGTGCCAAGGGAGTAGATAATGGTGACAATGCTGACATGTTGAATTTCTCCAAAACGTCGTGAACGTACTTCATCTGATGGATAAAGATACCATCAGGAAGCTGATCGACCTGAAGTCCCAAGAAGAACTTCATATCTCCCATTGAACTCATTTCAAATTTCTTTTTCATGATCACTTAAAATTCTTTGCAGAGCTCATCATTTGTTGAACCAAATCTGATGTCATCCACATATATTTGTACAATTAGCAAGTGTCTGTTCACTTCCCGTGTGAAAAGAGTGCTATCAACAGTGCCTCTGATAAAACCATTGCTCAACAGGTGTTGAGAGTGTGTCTCATACCAGGTTCTTGGGCTTGGTGCAAACTATACAACGCCTCATCTAGTAAGTTAACCTTTTCTTTATGATCTAGATCGACAAACCCTGGTGTTTGGCCGACATATCTTTCCTCTTTCACCTTACCGTATAGGAAAGCGAACTTAACATCAAGCTGGTACACCTTAAAACCTTTCCATGACGCAAAGGCCAGGAATATGCGATAGCTTCTAGTTGTGCTACATGAGCATAAACCTCTGTGTAATTAATACCCTCTTGTTAATGAAAACGATGGACAACCAGTCAAGATTTATTGCGTACGATGACTCCTCTGTCGTCTCTTTTATATTTGAAGACCCACCTAGTACTGATTGACTTGTGATTATCAGCTAGATCTACAAGCTTCTAGATTCCAAGTTTCTCAAACTGTTGAAGCTCCTCCTACATTGCGTTTACCTAGCTTTCTTCGCTAAGCACTTCTTTGTATGTTTTAGGCTCAACCTGTGAAATAAAACAACTACATAAGAATATTTATTGAATAGGTGTAATTTTAGTATTAAAACAACTTAGATCCTTATTGATCTGATTTCTCATTTTTACTCCAGCCTTTGACTCTCCAATTATGTTCTCTGAAGGATGGTATGACATCGTCCTCGGTGTCACCTCATTAGAGACACTCACTTCATTCTCCAGATTCGTTAATATTCTGTTCAGTAACCTGATTACTTGTTGAAGCTTCATTTTGATTGCTAGGACCCGCAGACTGATTAAGTAAACTTGTAATCTGCTTTGAGCCTTCACCGGAACTAGATACTCAATTATCGTATGTTGGCTCACTATCAGAATCAGAATCATCTTATTAATCAAAAGTAGATCTTGTCTTGTTTCTATCTAGTTCGACTACGGATTCTTGTTGAGTGTTGCTCAGACCTGCTTCAAAATCGTTTGTGCCAACTTGTGATTGTGAAATTACTATTGGTCTAGGAATTTGCTCTTGAGTAGATGATTGTTGTTGTTGATATAGCAAAAGAAGCTCATCTTCAGTAGGTTCTTCTAGCAGTTCAAAAGAATTCCACAAACTCTCATAGTTAAACAACCAAGGATTACCAGGCTTCTGTGTTTGTGACGTATATCTCTAGCAGTCAACATGTTGAGCAAGAATAACTCGGTTTATGCTAGGTAAAAATACTCTTCTCAAAGGACTAGCATATCCCACGAAAACCCCTCTAGAGATGTAGCTCCGAATTTACCATCCGGGTCAATGACTGTGCACGAAGATCGAAATGGTTCTAAAAACTCCAAATTTGGTTTCCGCTAATTAAGCAACTCAAAGCATGTCTTCTTATGAGACTTGACTGTTAATACTCGATTAAGCATGCAACAAGCAGAGGCAAACGCTTCGCTCAAAAAAACTGACAGGTAATTTAGAATGTGCGAACATTGTATGTGTTGTTTCAATAAGAGTTCGGTTCTTTCGTTCAGCGATTCCATTCTGTTGCTGAGTATAGGGCGCGTTGAATTCATGAAGTATTCCTTTGTCATTGCAAACTCTTCCATTCTTTTGTTTTTGAATTCAGTACCATTGTCGTTACGAATCCTTGTTATTGGTACATGATACAGATTCTCCAACTTTCTGAAAAGAATCACTAGATTTTCAAACGTCTCATCTTTGCTTTCCAAAAATGGAACCCATGAAAATCTTGAGTAGTCGTCAGTCACAACAAGGCAATATAGATTACCATATATATTGTTGACGTTAACTAGCCCAAACAGATCCATATGTAACCTCTCTAGTGGCAGCTTGATAGAGTTCAGGAATTTTCTTGGGTGAGATTTCTTGTGCTACTTGCCCTTTTACCAGTTGATACAATCATCACTCAAGTGGAAACTCTTAAGATTCATACCCTCCACCAGATTGTTGTGCACCAGATAATTCATCTTCCGTAAATGGATATGCCCCATCTTTCGATGCCATAAATCAATTCCTTTTCTATAGCCTTTGATACAAAAATTGAGCTGATTCTTTAGTAGTGGATGCGGCACTCATATCAAGAACATAGTGATCATTTTTTCGTGGAGGGCGCATGAGGATCCACTCCTCGGGAATTTTGAAGCCCGACTTTAGAATGAGGCATTCTTTATCCATAAAGTGAGTTGTAAGCTTCTTATCGCAAATCTGTGAAATGCTTATCAAGTTATTATCTAATTTGGCGATGTAGTTGATTTTGTCAAAAGAAACCACACCATTCGTGAGTATTCCCTCTCCGATTATTCTTCCTCCTTGAGATCCGCAAACCCTACATAGCCACCTTTGATTGATTTAACATCAAAAAGCAAGGCTAGCATCCTTGTCATGTGTCGAGAAGTTCCACTGTCCATTATCCATTTAGAAATGATTGACCTCGGGAGCCCCTGCATATTTAATTAAGCAGTTACTTAAACAATGAAACCCAAGCCTTCTCGGTCTTGGGTGGGATTGTGATACTAAACTTTGGTACACTAACAATTTCATCTTTGAATTCAACATCCTGTCTAACCTTTAACTCATGTTTAACTTTCAATTTTGTTGGAACAAGTGTTGTTTTCGCTTATGCAGAAGATGGTTTAGATTTAACCACCCAAGTTAGTGTTTTTAAAAATGCCTTTTTGGGGTAGAATTTTGAATTTTTTTTTTGTTCATTCTTAGTTGATGGTTCACCAAATTCAAAGTTTAAAGCATTTAAAATTATTGGTTTCACAACTTTGTTGGATTTGTTATTTATTTTTAAGATCTGTGTAAGTACAAACTCAGGGGTTTTTTGTTTCACATCTTCTGTAGACTTCTTCACGCTATAAGCAGATTTTGGGTGTTTTTGAGGACATTGTCGTGTAATGTGCCAGATTTCGTGGCATTTGTAGCATGTCATGCTGTCATTTTCATCAGATGAACCCCAAAGCCTGTTCACGGCATTTCCTTTCTGCTTAAAATTCATCATTTGATTGCTCTTTCGTCAAACTTTCTTTCTCATTAATTATGCTTGTTTCGAAAACAAATTCAATTTTCTTTTTGTAATCTGGTTCTCGAAACCCGTTGTTATTTTTCTTCTTGTCAAAACCCAAATCATTCCTTGTGTTCTCAGGATAATCCCTTCCCTTTCAATGGTAATTATTATAAACTTTCTTTGGTTTTGAATAGTAAGCTGCATTTTGCTTTTCAAGATAAGAAAGACTAACTTCGACTAAGTTGAACAATTTATCAACTCTATCAAAATTCACGTTCTGAATCAGAAATTTCTCATATGCATATAGTTTGTCGGTCCATTCATTGTGTATACTATCACATTAGGATCATCATTCAGACTATTTCTAATGTTGAAATGTAATTCTTATGAAAACTTTCTTCATTTTCAGAACAAGAACTTGATTCAGACTTTACCAAATTTGACCCGGCACTTTCAAAATCAGTGCTATCATATTCATTTCTAAAACATTCAACAACTTTTTTCACAACATTTGACTGACATTCATAAGTCACATCAGTGTTTTCTGACAGCTCGTCTTCTTTTGTTCTGTTCAGACTCAATTTTTACGGCTTCAAGTTCAGTTTTAGCTTAGCAATGGTGTCTATACGAATATTAATTGCCATTTGTTATCCATTACTGTAGCTTTTAGCATTGATTTTATTTCCATGTCCACTTTACTGACTGCTTGAAATTATTTGATTGGTTTACTAAGTTTATCATAAGCAACTTTGGTGTCTCTTGAGTCACTTGACAAGTTGTCAGTATGTTCTTTCAGCTCTTTAATTTTTAAATCCTTTTCTGAGCACTCCTTGCATGACTCTAAGCATTTCGTGCATGGTTTCTTGACTTCTTTGATTACAACCTTAATTTCCTCTTTAATCAACTCATTAATCGCCCTTTTCACTTCTTGACTCACCTCAAGAACTACCACTTGTAACTGAGCCATCATGGCTTTATCAGCGATTTCCTTCAAATTTTCACCATTTATCTCCTTTGTGACGTCGATAATTTCTTCAACTAGCTTCTTGGGTTCTTCTGTCTTTGGCGCGCATTGGTATTGGCTTGGGCCTCCAAAGAAACCTGCAAAAGATTATAAACATCAGGAGGAATCACGGATTTAAAAGCATGGTGAAATATGGTTTCCTCAGCACAATGTTCATAATAAATCGCTTCAACACACTCTTCAGCACTATTATCAGGCGTTTCATCAAACCTAACCTCACATTCTTCATTCGAACTCTCCTCAACAACCTCATCAAACACTGGTTCTTCTATTATCTCAGCAAGCAATGCCAAACTCTCCTTTTTCGAAATATAATCATTCCAGTTAAATCCCTCGTACTCTTGAGTCACCATGAGTGCTTTGTTAGCTTTTGCCGAACCACACTCAATAGTGATAAGCTTTAATGAACTTTGAGGAGGAACAGTCTTGTGATATATGGCTTTCTTGTAGTAATCATCAGCAAATAGATTGTGATTACCCTGGACTTCTCGGTTCGGGCACTCTCGCTTAAAGTGACTCTTTTCTCGGCATTTAAAACATGTCACCTTTGCCTTGTCAAATTCTAGTTTACCATATGGTCCTCCCAAACTGTTACCCCCTGTTGTTTCCATAAAGCGCTAAGCTCTTCTAACTATACTGCCCAAACATTATTTGGTGTCTATTAATTCCAGTTCTTCAGAGTCGATTTGATCGTAATCCTCTTTAGTCATGTCAGGAATTCCGATCCTGCAAGCTAATAGGCTCTCATATAATTCAAGCACGGATGCGAGTAGAGCCATATGTTGCTTAGCTGTATTTTCTATGAACTCTTGTGCATTTGTCGAATTCACAGCTATGTTGCACTGAAGAACTCTCTGATTTTGATTTGATTGGTTTTTTTTTGGCTACTTTTGTACTTGTTAGAGCTTTGGGATGATTGTGGAGTATTAGGAGTATTCGGATCATAGCTCGGGAATAAGGTAAACCTAGTACGACTGCTTGAATTATTTGACAAGTTGTTAGCACTGAAAGCCGTTTGAATCCTCGGGCTTTGGTTATTGGCAGTGACATTTCCTTTAAAGTTCAGATTAACGCCTTGTTGTGCATGTGCACTTCTGGATTTTGCCATCATTTGTAAATCTAATTCGTGACCTTCAAGCTTCTCAATAAATTTTGCGAGACTCAACGTGCTGTTGTAGTCAGGACTATTCTTTAAAATCAAGAGATAGGTTGACCATTCAACCTCTGGCCGTGCATCAGCTAACTTACCTACCAGCTCTTCGTTATCTTTGTTAACCCCCAATAGTTCATTTCGACTGCGAAGTGACAATACCTCTCGATCATCTATTTCATCGACTCGTCTTTTAATGAATGAAACATATCGAATTCTTTCTTCAACAGTGCTTGCTTGCTCTTAATCATTTTTGCACTCCCTTGAAATTTAACTTTGAGCGCATTCCGAATGGATTGAGCATAACCTTCATGCTATAACAACGTGAAAATATCTCCCTTAATTGCCTGTTGTAAAATATTCATCATCTTCTTTTCACAAGAATAAAACCTTTTCTTGTTCATTATACTACATTATTCCTTTCTCTAAACCATTCTCTCCCATCGGAATCTTATATCATTCCTCTATCGCGTACCAACAGTCGATATAGTTTGCTTAAATCCAATTCATGAATCTTTCACTCCATCCCTTATAATCTTCAAGATACATCAATTTTGGTGGCTTAGTCATCGTGCCCATTTCATTGTCTAAGTTTACAGTTTGGGCGGCTGCGGTCGAAACGGCTAATGTAGCGAACCCATTGAAGAACTTGTTCTCCATTTCTATGTAAAATTTGTACAAAGATTAGTTTGTGCGAAGTGGGGTTTATACGGAGTGTCACTTCGTGCAAACTGGACTGGAATTGTTTCTCAAAAACAGATTTTGCTCACTTCGTATGAAGTGGAGATCACTTCGTGCGAAGTGGTAAAAACACTTTTAACAAAATATCACTTCGTGCGAAGTGGATGGTGACTTCGTGCGAAGTGTAGATCCAGCTCATGCGAGGTGTGTTTACAACTTCACGTTTTTTTTTTTTTGCAATTTTCGACATGATTTCAGTTGTTTTTAGCTCTGGTTCTTTCAAGGGTTTATCTATAGTACATTTTACATATTATAATAAAAAATCAGTCCATTTTGTCCATGAATTCGTTTTAAAAGTGAATAATAAGAAGAATGAATAGAATAAGAAGTTTTTTAAGGTTGAGTCTTGATCACTTGTATTCAAATCAGACAACGAGGCTCTGATACCACTTGTAGGATCGTCTTATCCAAATAAGCATAGGACCTAACTTGAAATCTAGTCAATATGTGCGGAATTCTTGATTAACTAGTGACAATATGATCGTTATTGTTTAAATGTTGAGTTTCATTAATATAGATCAACGTGTTACAAATCTGAGACAAACTGGACAAAGCTTCGCCTTCCCAGTCAACCAAATAGCTATAGACTCAAGACCACAACTCGACTATATATAGACAAGAACACTTCATGCAAGTTAGTCTTGTCACTTCGTATGAGTTGTGCACTTCCTAGGAAGTGAGCTTCACTTCGTACGAGGTGTCCAACACTCCGTGCGAAGTGGCCTATTACATACAGCGTAAACATAAAATCTAACATCGAATCGCTATTACATACACATCATGACCCTAAGACGTAGATTATAGACATTCTGCATCAACAATAAATATTATAGTTTCCATTATCAATTAGTTCTATAAGTTTACAAATTAGTGCCGATTTATAAAAAAAATCTCAAATATCTGAATATAGATAACATAACTATATAACTCAGATTTGATCATGTTACAAAAATCATAGGCTTAACCTGTTGGAAAGTTTAGTAGCATATTATAAAGAAGAAAATGGAATTGCTCTATCATTTGAGCCTTTGTCTAGGATTTTTTTCCCTTGTGCTTTGTTATTGTAAGTTTCTTTTGTTTCTTTTACTTTGTTTTGTCTTCTTTTTTCTTTTCTTTCTTTAATCTTTCTATTTTATTTCTCTCATTGCAGCTTTAGTATATTCTCATTAACTAATGTACCTATAACTAATAGTTATGTTTTTAACATATAAAACATGGTATGACCCTTAATAATTACCCAACAACCAACATAAGCATATGCTCCCCAACATGGCCTGATACTATAAAACACTATATGGTATTGTGTAACACTATATAAGAAAATATAGCCCTAAACCAAAATATAACTCCATGTAATAACCCATAACAATCAAATATGGCTTATTATAACCTATTAAAACCAAATATCACCCATTTACACACCCCTTATGACATCTATTTATATATGTTATATGAACATTTTATTGCCATGTGGCCCTATATAACACATTATAACCAATATAACTCAATATATCTGTTACATCCAAATACAACTTATTTACACTCATCAGAATCCATTACCATCAAATATGACCCGTTATAATACAATAAAACCAAATAAAACGTTTTTAACCCGTTATGACATGTTACAATCA
This sequence comes from Scalesia atractyloides, assembly GCA_947069175.1. Taxonomy (NCBI): domain Eukaryota; kingdom Viridiplantae; phylum Streptophyta; class Magnoliopsida; order Asterales; family Asteraceae; genus Scalesia; species Scalesia atractyloides. Next base: position 37,384,849 of record CAMTDV010000020.1, on the reverse strand, counting down.
AATATAGCACGTTTATAATGTTTAATTATTACAAGCAATAATCACCCAATATACACATAAGTTACCAAATATTGTCAATACATTCACACAAAAAAAAGATGACTACTTTTACATATGATAACCCATTATAAAAATAATGACTTGTTAAGACGGATTGTAATTTGTAACACATTAAAACCAAACAATACCCATTTATGTTGGTTATGGAGTTCTAAATAATGGGTAAATCAATAAATCAAAGTAACACTAAGTGACAACCAAAACTACAACTTATTACGAGACGAGTGATCTCTATCATTAAAGCAATTCCGCTTTGAGCATTCAATAGAAGAATGTGCTTTGGAGTTGTGATGATTCACTTCCCAAGCTACAACAACCTCATCAACACTACACATGTGGTGATAAGCTGGTTAAGTTTACTGGTTTTCAAAGTCTTTAAGTAACTAAATAGTTGTGTTTACTTCCTAGCACAACTATCTTGCAATCTAGTAAACTAGAGAAATGTGGGTTACTTGTGACATAAAAACCACGAAACATGTAGCTAAATATTTGGTTGTGTTCATACAAAATTCGGTGATCATTCATAAATGTTCATGATTCAAATTTATTCATCAAATTACCTGGTGACTAATTGTGATTCGTAACTAAAGTCTTGTTTTATCAACAAAACTGTTTAGCAATTACCTATTTGTTAGTCACATATTTGATTGAGTACTAAGTAATTAGCAATGGTTGATCCAAGATTTTTTATGGTGAGGATATTTTTAAGGGTTGTATTCCCTGGCTATATTATAATTTTCTTTTGGTTCATAGCAGGTCGGGTCAAGTTAAAAAAACGATAATCAAACAATCAGCTAAAATTCCTATAATCAAAGAGAGCACGTCAAACATCATTACAAGTGCATAATGAAAGATACATATATATATAAACTTGTTCCCTAAGATTTTTCATTTTTTGAAATATATCCATAACATCGTTTAGTGAGACTTTCCTAAGTAAGTCTTTCTCAATATAACAAATACACATATCACTTAAATTCTCATCACCAATCTAATTACGCAAGTCGAACTTCACGTAATTCATTGCTGAAAAGCATCTTTCAACAGTTGTGGTTGCGATAGGTAATACAAGAGCAAGCTTGAATAGATGATACGCCAATCTAAATGATAGGTGTTTCTTTGTTGAAAGCATCAATTGTACAAGACTTGATAGACCATCCAAGTTGACAAATCGTGTATCCACTTTTAAATGATCAATGTAGGATGTGAAATCTATCGGAAGTATTCTTTTATCTTTTTCTTTGAAATCATATGGATACATCTTAGCTAATCTTAGTATTTATGGAACTTCAAGCTCACCAAAATTATCACATGGACTCAAACTACTCATACAAATAAGTAAGTCCAATATTACCTCGTTAAAACAGTTCCCAAACTCTTGTATTTGCATATCTAAAAAGCATTGAAACAATTATACTCATAATAGTGGCGATACGCGATGTTTATTCTTTGTCTTGGCCTCTATGGGTTGATATCTTCATCATCCATGTTTATTACATGTCACTTGTTGGGCTTAAAGCTTTATTACAAAATTTTATATGCATAAAAATCGTTTATATTAATTTTTATTTTAAATTTTATAAATTCCTAATGTAAATTTTCTTAGGGGTCGGTTTTTAAAATTAATAAAGGTCGGTTTCATATATTTAAGGGGACGATTGAAAATTTATAGGGGCAACGAACGGGATATGCTCTTATATATTACATAATTTTTATAAGGTGCCCTTCGATGGGCTACAATAGCTTCGCCTCTACTAATCAGTGACCATTATGTGTTTGTCAAAAAAGGGTTTATGTTAGTAGAATGGGCATAGCCCATGTATGTGTACCATGTCATCTTTTATGACATTCTTTTAACTTTCCTTTGTCAAATCCACTTCTTAGGTTCACATACGGTGACTATCACAACAATACAGTGTATACTAAGAGTTGAAAGACAAGATTTTATTTGAATTAGAATCTTGGATATTCTATAAACCCCCTTTAATGACCCTTTACGCTTGGTTAACATTATAAGTTTGTCGCCTACCCTCATTTTACTTGTCACACCCCAACCGATGGAAGAAACATCGGAGTAAGACAAAATAGATTGCTTAAGACATCATAACACTAATTGCGACAATATTTAAATCAAAAATTCCTTTCATTTCATAAATCAAATTGTCAATTACATCATAACAAATTCAACAAAAATTACAACATAAAAAGCCTAACATTCTAGGTGGTTTCTATGTCGTTCCTACTAGATTCGTCATATTCAACATCTTTAACCTGCAGCATGTTAAAGGTATAGTTCAATACAACAAGTATTGGCGACTACACAAGTGTAAGTACATAGTATAAATATAAAAGTATTTACTCAAATCCAAATGGAAATTTTATACAAGGTAAGCTAACATGCAATACTAATTGTCAAACCCAAGTGTCCACAAGAATGAATGTGTCCCTCGTCACACGAAGTAACGAGACTAAAATATGAATTAAGAAATCAGCTTAAAGCTTAACAATACCCCGACGGGCGGTGTGCTACTCCTGTAGCGCTATATATGTTAAGTTCGGGCTAGCTAAGTTAATGACAAGAAGCATGCATGAATATAGCATGAACCTAAGCATAACAATAAGCATGTATAACGGTCGAGTGTATAAAGTATGTTGTGCGTATTTGTGTATTTTGTAAGTTAACATGTTACAACCCAAATTGTGTAAAAGGAAAAAAGGTCAAGTGTACTTATGGTTTTGCAAGCTTCCACTTGGTAATTTCCGTGAAGAGTTTGGAGAGTTGGAGGATCATCGAGTTATCCCACAAGAGGAAAACGTGGGTTGGTAAGTATGCGGATGATAACGGAGGATTAGATATTTAAACACACCAAAGTACGTATACGAGAAAAAACCACCTAGACTTAATACTCGTTTTGACACTATGAAACCCGTTCGGGTTGATGTGTTTTCATGGGTTAAGATACCCATTAGAATTGTAAGGAGAAGTTAAGTACTTAGGTCATATAACCTAGTAGCATGACGGACAATCATTTGATTATCATCAAGGGTTCGGTTAGTGTAAATATATATATATATATATATATATATATATATATAGTATATATATATATAGTTATATATATAATATATATATATATATATATATATATAATATATATGTATATATATATATATAGTATATATAATAAGTAGATCATAAATATCATGGGAGTTCATAGAAGTCATGCATGGAGGTAGCAGGATAACCTTCCTTTAACCTCTTTCGTATAGTTCACCAATATTCACAAGTTGTCATAAGGACAACAAGGATGGTCATGAATAAGTTAAAATGAAAATAGAAGTTGTAAAATAATCAGAATCATCAAGTGAGATGGGGAATTGAAGGTAGGATAGCCAAGGCTTCCAAGTAATCACACACTACCAACTCAAGTCTTGTTTCAAGAAAAAGCTTGGAAGGATACAACAATTGTGGGTTAAAACCCTATTAAAACGGAAAGTTATTACACCTATGACCTCAAATATGGTGATGTTCTATGTTGGTTTTCCATGTAAAACATGTGGAAACACTCCTAGAGGTGTTCCAAATGTTAAGAAGGTTGAAAAGAGTAAAGAAGGGAGAGAAAGGTGAGTTAGAACTCACTTGAAAGTCTTGAACTTTTAGAATTGAGAGAGAGCTTTAGAGAGAGAGAGAGATGAGTGTTTGAGGTATGAAATGAGAGTGGAAGGGGGTGGGTATTTATAGTTGAGGTTAGGGGTGAGTTAGGTGAGTGCATTTAATGTAAGAAACACAAATTGACCAATCCATGAGCTAGAAACAACAAAATCAGGGTAAAGCCCTCTCGCGGGGCGCGAGAGACTGAAGGAGGCACGATCACGGGCCGCGAGACATATAATTCCAAATAATTCTTTGATTTTTGTCACTTTTAGTCCCTAACTTGGTTTTTCTTTCATTTCGTGCTATAACTTGATATTTTTGCTATTTTTAAGTGTATAAAGTATATGTAAGTATATTTTAGGTATCAAGTATGAATGTATGAGTATTTGCACGTATAGCAAGTATCGGTTTGTATGTAAACACGTATTTAACAATTGAATTCATGTAAGTCGAGTATGTGTCAAGTATGAATTTTATTACAATCAAAGTCTCAGATTACAACATTGGAAAAGAAATACGAATACGATACGAATACAAGTTTCCATAAATGGAATATACGATTACATTTTCTAATTAAGGAAAATATGATGGCGAGGCATTACATTACATCAATACATCACATAACCTTACACTATGTAACAAAACGCAACACTTTACTACAAACTACAAAATTGTAAGCATGCACACTATACTACAAGTAGATGATCAATCATCGGCAAGCCACATAGGCTCTTTCCCATCATCAATAAGTCATGGTGCAATCTTTAGACACCTTGTGTGACCACAACATTTACTTTAAACGTTGTTTGAGACTTCGGTGTAAACTTTAGACACCGGTGTAAACTTTAGATGCGATCAGTTTCATTTAGCCTTTAACCATATGGAATATACATACCATGAACACTTTATACATTATCACTTCAACATTTTAAAACTTTATTGTTAGTTTAGCAAATTTTAACATACTCTATATGTTTTCAAACTTAACGCTTTACCGTGAAAACTTTTATAAGTATGCACAGCACCCTAAAATTGTAACGTAAAGATCTAGAAACTCACTTGTAGGTATCGCTATAATCACTATGAATTTGCAGAATTAACCCTCCCTGAACCCTCTGACGAATAAGTTAAATATGAATAATGCTTCATATGTGAAATAGTCAATTCACACCTCTAAAATACCATCTATGCGAAAAGTATCCAAGTTTGTGATTACTTTACCCACTTTTGATGACTTATCTATTCGTGATACAAGCATAATCTCCAAAGCTGACTTATTATCTTCCTTTATGGCACCATAAAACACATTATAACCAAATATAACTCAATATAGTCACCCAAATAAAATTCCTTTATGGCACCATAAAACACATTATAACCATATAACTCAATATTGTCACCAAAATTAAAGATGACCATATTTACCCATGATAACCCATTATAATTAAATACGACTTGTGAAGACCGATTACAACACAGAAAAACCAAACAATACCTTTTCATGTTGGTTATGTGGTTCTAAATAATGAGTAAAGTAAAGAGAAGTAAACTCTAAGCAATTTCGCACGACCAATCAAGAAAAGAATGGGATTTTGGTTTCTAGTGAATCACTTTCCAAAATACAACGAAAAATGTGTAGAATACCTAATCAACACTACATGTGTGGTGATAAGTTGACTAAGTTTACTAGTTTTTAAGGACTTCAAGTAAATGAGGAATTGTGTTTGGATCCTAGCATGATTATTTAGCAATCTAGTATACTAGAGAAAGGAGTTTTCAACTAAATGGCTTGCTTGTGACATAACAACTAAACATGTAACTAAGATTTTTGTTATGTTCATATAACAATTATGTGACCCTTCTTAGGTATCATTGATTCAGATTTATTCACCAGATTATCCCGTGATTATTTGTATCTCATCACTAAAGACTTGTTGTACCAACATATCTGTTTAGCGACAACCTATTTATTAGTCATGGATTCCGTTGAGTCAAGTGACTAATCAGTGACTGTTTGGTACTTGTCACGAAACGGTTTATGTTAGTGGAGGATGGTGAAAGTTCATGCATGTGTCATGCCAATACCTTTCCTTATGCCATCTTGCATGTTTATATGACCAAGTCTTACACATTAACATTAGTGAATGACATATGAAATTGTAGGATACAACTGAAAAACCTAAAAATATGTGTGATGTATGATTTTATCAATATACTACCTATCATACATGGTGACTATCATAACTATATATTGTGTATACTGTGATATATAAGACAAGATTTGCTTTTAAATAAAATCTTATATATTCTTTAAAACCATTACAGTGACACCTTACATTTGTTAAACGCCCATGTATTCATCGGCTCCCCTCATCATATGACAAGCTGATGAAAACCATAGAATACCCTCATATCAGCGAGTACCACCTACGTGTAGAAAGGTCATATTTTTATAATCACCACCTCGAAATAGTTAACAAAGATGAAACACACATCAATATGTTACATCATATTTACAACCGAAGTTATTGAATTTGGCATGCGTACATAATAGAAAAGCACCTCATAATTTTAAATTATACACATTAATATGAGTGTTTCATCACATCTACAAGTAATATATCAAAGTTTGTGCAATGTAAGACCCCCACACCAAAGGAAGAGCCAAGTTACAAAGTTCACGATGAAAAAGGAATAGCATCTATCATCTCATCACCACCAAAATGCTTTCTTGACCCACAGCATCCCATGATGCAAGTGAATTGACCCATTTTTGTAGAACAACTTCATCTATGGTGTATACATTTCATATATATATTTCTTTGGAGATATGTGTACAAAAGGTCAACTTGATGATGGAGTTATTGGCATTTAATAGAGAATCAAAGTCTCAGCATCTATACAATCAAGCTAGATGTTGATATGATATATTTTCAAGTCAGGCCGCTAATGAAATCTTTTAAAAGTTGACCTGATATGTTCAAATACGCGTATCTATTATAAGCTATTAAAGAAGAAACATATCTGAATTCCCAACTCGTTTCTAATTCATCAAACACTGGATTTAAAACATAGATAAAAGCCAAGAAATCACACAGTTTTTAGCAACTTATAACATTATAGTTAATTACTAGATTATAGAGTGTAAATGATGTTTGTTTGATTTGAGTTGATATTCTTTTTGAACATTTTTTTCGTAATGGTTTTCACCATACAATTTATATTCTTATACCAAAAGTAATCCTTGTCATGTTTTACTTTAAAATGCATAGATGACTCTTCAACTAATACTAAATTTGAAGAGTTTATCGAATAAAATTATTATTATTATTATAATAACTTATAGTTATGTATTTTATAACAATAGATATTCACACTTTAAAGGCCATGATGCATTGTTGGACTTCAAAGAACCTTATTATATGCCTCCTTTTGGAATCAAATAGCTTTTAAACTTTAACATGTTATTTTCAACAAGAGCATCTAGTATATAATCATGAATAATTACCAAAAAAATTCCCTTTTAAATTCTTTATTGAAGCAATAAATCTGTAAGAAAATAAGTAAAACAAGTTGTTTTAACTTTAATCTTAACCCTTTTTGAACCATTTGTGACAGCATCTCCTCTTGTATATTTTACCATGTGAAGAAAAAACTAGATATAATGCATACATTGTAGGTTTTTTCTGTCATAAATCGGATTAATCATTATACTGGTCTATCAACCGATTTACTGCTTAGAGTGTCTAAAACCGATTGAAGTTATTAAAATTATAAAAATACAAAAAGTATATGAACAAAATAACATATCACTTACTGGGTGACAAATTTACTTCATAATGTTTATGTAGTAAATAGTAAATCTTCAACATTCTTTACCAATTTATACATCACTGATTCAGTTCCAACATTCAAATTAAGGATTTTTTTATGTAAACTATATAGGTATCATAACATTATCATACTGAGCTGAATCAAAAATAATCAAACAACATCAGTATCGGTACAGTGGTATTCTATCACCATAATCGTTGTGTTGTTCGGTTTGTGTTTTTATTCATTTACAGTTTCAGTAATTTTGGTGGCAGTATTGAATATTTTCTTTTGTTAGCATTTAGATATAAAATCATACTGAGTATTGATACTATATCGATATTTACCAATATCAACCGAACAACATCGACACCAATACCAGTATTCGCTTTTATGGTGTTTAATTGATGTAAAAAACTTCTCGATATACTTTAGGGCATGTTGTGACTTTATCTTTTTGTTTAGATGGGATGATCACTTTTATGGTATTAAAAATAACACCATTCTTTTGTATGTGTATATATATTTTATTGTCTAATAAATACATGCTTCCGAATCTGGTTAACTACTATTCTGTTTTAACACTAATAGACATTAGTTACATTATCGATAATCAATAGTCCTCATAGCTTCGCTAAATTGCTTTTTCGGTTTGCTAGCTAACTCTCTCTATATATGTAGTTTCAACACTCACATGATTTACATTTATGTAAATATTATAATTTTCTTTTTATATATTTAGTTTCAACGCTCACAGGATTTACACCTATGTAAATATTATAATTTTCTTTTTTTATTAAAATCCAAAATTACCAACGAATATCCAACTTATGATCGTGGGTGAATGTCCGCCAATGATATCTCGATAAAAGTAGTGATACAAGGACATCGTCAGTTTATGTGGGTAATGGAATTGTCCATGAATCTGAAGGTGAAATATCCGCCACTAACCTTTCAGTGATATTCCACGGTTATCCGACTTTGGACAACATTGATAATTCACCATTGATCACTTTGTAAATAATCTATTGCTAACGAGTCTCTGATATTTCCATGATTATTTGACCTTGGACAATGTCGGTAATCTATAAGTGATACCTACACAAATGAATCTACGGTAAAACATACCAGGCGCCCCTGGCAAATAAATTTGCTTCTTGTGAATTCGCGCTATGACTGATACCTACACAAATGAATCTACGGTAAAACATACCAGTGATCCGTTGGCGAATTCTTTACCCACACAAACCTCCACCAACGGCTACTACTCATGTTTGCAGTGATTGGGTTCCTTTATGTCACGAGGTCCACATGCTTAGCACATCACCACATGAACATCATGAAGGACCTTTGTCCCTAATTCAGTTGACATGAGAAATAGAGAGAAAGCCGCGATGAAGAAGTATGTATAAACGCTTAGAGCATTCACATCAAACCTTTCTATTATGTACCATATATTACACTAAAAATTACTATCTTTTTTTCTAATTAAATAATGAAGAAGCACCGGTTGAACGTAGAGATATCCGGGGATATACAAGTCACAACCAGGGCGTTTCTGCATAAATGGTTAACCTCTCACTTCACCTTTGGGTTTGCAAGCTCACTCCGGCTGATCTGCAAAACTAGTAACACCGTTAGTCTCGCCACGGGGAAAAGGGTAGTTTTCTCCGTGACCACACTCCGGCGTGAGAATAAATATCTTTGATAGTAAACAAGTGATTGCTGATGTACGCAAGAGCTTATGTGTGTGGTAAGTTGTGTAGTAAGCATGTAAGCGTGTCCTTTTTACCTGGAGATCGGATACTTATTTATAGTCAAGAAAGGTATGTTCAGGAGAAATGCTGGTGGGCCCTAGGCACGGCCCATGCAGCCAGAGACATCCCTTTTGTCCCTCGGCGCCAGACATTAAATGCTCCCTGCAGGAGAATTATTGTTCACTGTCTGGAGGTATGCCTGTTGGATGTTGAGTGGTGCCATGTGTAAAGGCAACCGTCTCTGGTGTCAGGCCTGTTGCCAGCCGAAATGGAGAAAGTGAAACAGTCACTAACAGGATAGTGGTTGGTGTATGGTCTGACACTTGCCTTACTGGTCATGGGCGCTGTCACACGCAACCTGCCAAGTAACCTTTGGTCATAACTCTGCCATTCCGTACCCTGAGGTATGGTCAACATCTCTTAGTGTTTACCCTCTTCTGCGAGGGTATCAAGGTTTTTCCCGCCAGCGCAGGTGTCAGGGGTGCATCCTCTTGTCCTTAAGACTATGAGGCACTTCTCATGTGTGTCGTCCTTGCAAGGTTTTGGGATTCGCAGCTTAGAGGAATGTTGTTGTGAGTAGGGTTTAGTAGCCTGCACGCGTGACTCTAACTTGCTGTTGTGGCGAGTACACAAGGCTCGTTGTGTGACTTTATTGTATTGGTCTAATTCACCATCGTGCTGAGTGCGCAAGGCTCATTGTGTGACCTATAAAAGCTGGTCTAATTCACTGTTGCGCTGAGTACGCAAGGCTCATAGCGTGACCTATAAAAGCTAGTCTAATTTACCGTTGCGTTGATGCGCAAGGCTCATTGTGTGACCTATAAAAGCTGCTCTAATTCGCCGTTGCGCTGAGTGCGCAAGGCTCATTGTGTGACCTGCTGAATCCAAAGAAAGCCGCACGTTGCACGCAAGGTTATCTTTGTAGCAATTTGGTCAAGGATATGTTCACTTGGGACCATACCTCCTCAAGTCCCCCCAGTCCAGTGTTGCTCCTACGCGCATGTTGTAAGTTAGGATGAGTGCTGGACTAGAAGAGTTGTTGCTTGTGCCGTTAATTAGGTGGCGAAAAGTTTTCTAAGTGTTGGGAGGAAACGTTTGTGTGAAGGAAATATTTTCTCTTCACTCTTAGAATTTGAAAATCTGATCTTCTGACGTTGCAGGTGGTTTGGTGAGAAAAAGTGTGATTTAAAAAGACATCTCAGAAGGTGAGATGGCCGCTGATGCTCTGGTAGGTTATATCACCTTGTTTGCTGACTTTTTTGGTGATGATAACTTACGGTTGCCCGCCACCAAGTTTTTCGTTGATTTGCTTCAGTACTATGGACTCCACCTTTCCCAATTGAATCTGATGGGAATGGTGAGAATCTGGCATTTTGAGTTCTTCTGCCGGTCAACTGGGTCTGTTCCCACTGTCAACCGGTTCCGTATCTTTTATCAACTTCATTGTTCAATGGATTTTTATTCTTTCAAGCACCGTGCGCAGGCACGGAAAATTTTGCTCTCTCCCCCCAAGTCCTTCCACGATTTGAAGGCAAAATTCTTTTTTGTGAAGGCCGGTGTGATACCGGCGCCGATGGTGTTCCAGGGGCCGGAAGAGATTCCAGCGGAGACCCTTCCCATACCAGTGCTTGACACCTGGTATGGTGATTTGAAAGAGATTCTGGCAATCCGGTTGCCGGAGAGGGTACTGGTGGCGGCGGGGATGAGCCTGTTGTGGGGACCCGAGCGTCGGTCTCGACCGGTGTATTTTGAGAGTGATCGCAGTAAGTATTCTTGTTCCCTTGTTTCTTGCTTGATTGGGAGTTATGTATTTGTTCATTATATGTGTTTGACTTGTAGGAGCCTCGTTGTTCTTGGCCGCCTTCCAAAGGAAAGAAGGGCGGATGGAGAAAGTTCCGTTGAAGCCGGATGAGCCTACCTGGTACGCGCAGGTCCTTGACAATTTTGCCCTTATCAAGGACGCGGATCTAGCGGCTCCTACGCCACTGACTGGTGAGTCTTTACTGTTTGCTTGCGCACCTTTGCAGGTGACTTATTTGTTCTCTTTGTTTAAATGCAGGCGCTCTGATGGATTTGGGTGTTGGCCAAGATCACAAGAAAAAGAGCCGCGTGGGGTCGAGCGCGGTGGTGGGTAGGGAGGCAACTCAACCCGGGGCGGGCCCTCCCAAAGGTAAGCGCGTTATCACTGACAAATGGAAAACTTATGTGGTCATCTCTGACTCGTGGGAGGGTCTCGAACCTGTAGGTATAAAGAGGGTTGGGCCAAAGTAGGCAGTTGCTGCAGCCGCCATATCAGTTGGCCCTTAGGAGCCTGAAGAGGTCCCAGAAGTGCCTCTGAAACGGAAGATGCGCCCGAAGGAGAACCTCTCTGCGCAACCCCCTAAAATAGTATCGAAATTGAAAACAATAAAAATGAATCCATTTATTGAGTGCTTTATTCGTGTCTAGTAATATTGTGTAATATCATACAATATTTATAGTAGTATACGATCACCTTATCTTATCTTATATAATATAATATAATATAAACATAAAAGAAATATATGATTTGTATATGTTGTAAAGAGAAACAAATAATATTAAAATAAGGTTGCGTGGAGACATTTTGGGAAGCGGGCGGATTTGGGCTCACTGACTTTTAGAATATCCCTTTGTAATCATTTATACCCCTTGATAGTTCCTTCCGTGTTTTATGTTGGATACGACTAACACTTATTATTGTGTAGTGGGGGATGAGCCGGTTTTAGTATATTTCGGCCCAAGCGCTGGGAAGCTGAATCCCCGATGACCCAGGCCGGTGGTCAATGAGGAAATGCTACTGCTGGGGCAAAAGAACCGGTCGGCATGAGGGAGGGGCCTCACGTGGAGGTGGAAGGTCGTGGTATCGGTACTAATGTGGGTTTGTCGGTTTTGGAACTTCGGGTGTTCCATTGACGCAACCACAATAGGATATTGAAGAACCTGTGGTTGTTGTTGAGGAATCGCGGGTGGATCTTGGGGAACCTACCGTGGGGGTGGAAGAATCGGGGTTCGTTGAGCAAGAACCCGATGTGGTGCTGGACCGCGCATCAAGGTGGAACGGTTAATGCTGATGAGGCGGGGCCGTCGGGAGCGGCGTCCGCCGAAGAGGTCAGACTAGTGCTCCACAAGGTCATGTGGAGGAACCGTTATTTGGGGGTGGTGCAGGATCTGTCGCCCTTGGTTTATCTCGCATCCGCCCGGATGAGACTCCGGGGGATTATTATTATAGGTCCTTCTCCTCTTCCCAAGCTGAAGAGGTCCACACTCCTGTGTGGAAGTGGAAGAAAGGAGATGACTTTTCTCACTGCCCGGCGTGCCGTGAGTTTTTAAGGGAGCTTTCCCCCCAGCGGAGGTACGTCTGCTTTCTGATCATGAAGAAGAAGAGACGTAACATACGTACCTCCAAGTGGTTGCCTGGTCTACCTCGGTGACTTACAGGATTGTTCGAGACTGGCGGAGCTTGGTGAAGGAAAAGAAGAATCTTGAGGCTGCTCAAGAAACTCTTGGAAAGGAGCGAGCCCAAGTGGCTTCGCGTGAAGCTGCATTGTCGGCAAGGGAGACTGCCTTCACCGATAACCAGCGCATTGAAGGGTGGTCTGCGCAGGGGTGGAAGAATTGGGCCGAAGCCTCAGAAGCCAAACTTGCTAAGGAACGCAAGTTGTGGAAAGAGGCTTGCGAGAGAGACAACAGGGAGAAAAGATCCCTGAGGGATGAGCTGGCCCAGCTGCGCGACGATGTGGCACGCGAGAAGAAAGAGAAAGAGGTGGCCGCTGCCTCAGCTGCACAAGCCAGTGTGCAACATGAGCACAGCGAACAGAGAGAGGTACCTCCTTGTCTTTTGTGTTTACTCTGTTGATAAGTTTAAGGTATGTTGCTAACATTATTGAAATTAAACTGGTCGAAGCTTGCGATGCTTTAGCGAGCGCTAAGAAAGATCTCCAAGAAGCCTCGGTGAAGAATGCTGAACTCGTGCGGAGGCTGCAATTGGCGGAGGCGAAGGTGGAAACGGGAGAGAAGAAATTAGAAGATTCTGAGAACTCCTGCGCCATCTCCGAGTCGTTGGTGGAATCGCTCACCAGCAACATGCTGTGGATTCAACAACATGGGATTGGTCATGTAAGTGTTTGCACTTGTGTTTTATTCTAACCTTTATAGAATGGCTCTTATTTTTCCTTGGAATTCGCAGATTGCCGATTCCATCGTGAATTTCGCGGAGTTAGATGGTGCAGTGGCTAAGCTGGTGGTTGTTGCACGCCATGATGGGCATGCGCAAGGCTACGCTGAGTGTGCGCAACAAGTCACTCATGCCTTGGACACTCCATGGGAATCTAGCCATTCCTCCACTCACGGGATTAATGCTGGAGCTGCCTTCGAGAAGGCGCAGCAGGGGTATAATCGCTTTGAAATCTCTGCCTTGGAATTGGTGAGCGAGGCTCTTACCCATGATGACTTCGTCGACCGCTTGAAGGATATCTTCCCGGTAGACGCTGAAGTCGTTGCTGAAGGCGAAGACTAGTGTAGGATCCATAATGTAATATTCTTGTAGGATCATTGCTTGTTCCGCGCGTGACGCGGTTATGTACATACTCTTTTATCTTTTTAATGAAATGTTTCTTTCCTGTTACAATAATTGCGTGGATTGAAACGGCTTTTGTGCAAGTATAGTGAATGAAACTCGTAATGAACTCACGCCTGGGTATCAACTCTTGTGCATGTTGCATAAGTAGTGATTTATGTTTTACGAGTCAGTGTGCACCAAGTTGTTTTTGTGTATACTCAAAGTGTTTCCGCGCATTTGTAGCGAAACATTAAGATAAAAAAGAAGGGAAGTAACTCTTATCTGTATTACATAATTGGGCGCAAAGGCCGCATTTTCGGATAGACAAGAGACTATGTACTTAAGGATTTACATGTTACATCGCCTTAGTTGATGCGCATTCCATGTCCTGGGGATGCTTGTTCCGTCTAAGCGCTTAAGGTATATGCGCCTTTTCCCAGGACTTCGTGAATAACATAAGGACCTTTCCATTTGGGTGGTAGTTTTCCAGGACGTTCGGCATTAGATACCTCATTGTCGTGTAGAACAAAGTCTCCGGGTAAGAAGGTGCATATGAGGACCCGCGCGTTGTAGCATTTTTCTAGCTTGGACTTGTATTTTGCTTAATTGATGGCAGCGTTTTCACGCCTTTCTTCTAGCAAGTCTAAGTCTAGCATGCGCTCTTCCTCATTGTTTTGTTTTTGCGCAGCTAACATGCGCGGTGATGGGAGGCCTATCTCTACAGGAATCTCTGCCTCCGAGGCTAAATGGAGCTTCACCCGTGCTAGTTTTAGGCATGGTTTGATGAGCCCATAAGATGCTTGGCAGCTCATCTACACAACCTCTATGCACTGTTCCCAACCTTGTCTTGATTCCTTCAACGATGCTTTTGTTGATCCTTTCCACTTGGCCGTTTCCTTGGGGATGCGCGACCGAAGTGAAAACGTGTTCGATATGCATCTCTTGCATCCATTGCTGTTGTTTTTTTGCTGCGAAATTGGGGCCGTTATCACTGACTATGTGCAGGGGTAGCCCGAAGCGGCGTATGATAGGCTTCCAAATGAACTTTCTCACTACAGTTGTTGTGCTGGATGCGACAGGTTTGGCCTCTACCCATTTGGTGAAATAATTGACTGCAACGATTCTGAGAATGTTCCCACCATATCAATTGCCCATTGCTAAAAGGGCCACGCTCTTGTTTACCGGAATCAAGGGATTCTTGGGGCACAGTGTCTTTGGAGCATGGCGCTGGCATGACGCGCATTTCCATAACGTTTCAGCTGCATCAAGGTGCATGCCATGCCAATAATATCCGGCGTTCATGATCTTTGCAACGACCATTCGCGGTCCGATATGAATTCCGCATAACCCTTCGTGTATTCCGCGGATCAAGTACTTGGCGTCTTGTGCGTCAAGGCAGCGGATGAGAGGTCCAAGGTATGACTTCTAGTATAAGATACCATCCGCTATTTCATAGTTGAGTGCCTTGTTCTGGACTTTCCTTGCTTCCGCTTTGTTTTCGGGGAGACTCCCGTGTTGTAAGAACATGATGATGGGAGACATCCAGGATGGGTTTCCCATTTCTATGATGTTGAATTGTCGCAAAGGGACAGAAGGGTTTTTTAGTACCTCAATGCGCACCTCTCGCACAAGGTACTTGAAGCTTGTAGCGGCTAGTTTGCTGAGAGTGTCAGCATGTTTGTTCTCGCTTCGATTAACGTGGGTTATCTTGAAATGTTGGAATTTGGTTATTAAGGCTTGCGCCTGTTCTAGATATAAGGCCATTACCTCGCCCTTTGAATCGTACATGTCGTTGACCTGTCCGGCGACTAGGAGTGAGTCGACATGGGCTTCCAAATTCTGCGCACCCATCTTGATTGCTAACCGAAGACCTGCCAGGAAGGCTTCGTACTCAGCTTCATTATTTGTGCTTTTAAAATACAACCTGATGGCATAGGTGAATTCTTGGTCATCGGGGCTTATTAGGCGAAGACCTGGCCCTGAGCCATCGTTGTTGGATGCGCCATCGGTGTGAAGTAGCCATGCACGGTTATCCGTGACTGGCGTGGGATTCAGTACTTCTTCACACTCCTGCGCTTTATTTTGCGGGACTTCTGTGATAAAATCAGCCAATATCTGGCCTTTTATTGCCGATCATGGCTTATACACAACATTGTATCCGCCAAGCTCGATCGCCCATTTTGCTACCGGAGATATCCGGTTTTGACAAAATTTGGCCTAGATGGTAGTTCGAGAGAACTGTTATTTCGTGTCCTGAAAAGTATCGGTGCAACCGCCGGGATGCGTGGACTAAAGCTAGAGCTATCTTTCTATCATGGGATATCGGGTATCTGGGTCAGTAAGCATTTTGCTGATGTAGTAGATCGGAGTTTGAACTCCTGCGTGTTCTACTAGCATAACTGCTCCGAGAGCGACATCTGATGTGGAAAGGTAGAGTATCAGTAGCTCCTTCTTTTGTGGCGTGGTGAGTGTTAGTAGCTGAATCAAGCATTCCTTCATTTGGGTGAAGGCCTTCTCCGCATCTGGAGACCACTGAAACTTATTCTTCTTCACATAATTCTGGAGAGTGCTGATGAATGGGAAGGACTTCATCGCGTGGTTGGCCAAGAACCTGTTCAGCACAGCCAGCCACCTGCCAACTATTGCATTTCTTTGATAGTCGAGGGTGATGGCATACGCTGAATTGCTTCCACTTTATATGGGTTGACTTTAAATCCATCACGCATGACGATGAATCCCAAAAATTTTCCTTCCTCCATTCCAAAAGAGCACTTGTTGGGGTTCAGCTTCAGATTTACCTTGCGCAAGGAGGCAAATGTTTTTTGGATGTTTACCAACATCTTCTTCTCGTCCGAGCTCATGATGACTAAGTCATCAATGTATACTTCCACGGTTTCACCAATGTCATCCCCAAAGACATGGTCCATTAAGCGTTGATAAGTGGCTCCCGCGTTGCGCAGTCCGAAGGGCATTTTTGTGTAGCAATAAATGCCCTTGTCCGTTTGGAAAGCGGTCTTGTCTTCGTCTTCTTTCTTCATTTGGATCTGGTGGTAGCCCTTGTAGCAGTCAAGGAAACATTTCCACCTGAATGAAGCAAGAGAGTCCACCTTCTTGTCGATTTCCGGCAAGGCGTAGCAGTCCTTGGGACATGCCTTGTTGAGGTCTTTGAAATCGACGCACATGCGCCAACTACCGTTGGACTTCTGGACCATGACTGGGTTGGCTACCCATGTCTGATAACGCACTTCTCGGATGATTCTAGGTTAGAGAAGCTCTGCGACTTGCTCGTTCAGAGCGCGGGTCTTTTCGGGCCCAAAGTTGCGCTTCTTCTGAACGATAGGCTGAACTGAACGGAAAGTGTGTAGCGCATGCTTAGCTATTTCCCTTGGCACCCCTATCATGTCCGCCGGTGACCATTCAAAAATGAGAGTTTCAGAACAACAGCTGTTTCAACCGCGCTTTGACTGGGGGGTCATGGCGGGTCCCAAGAGCACGGTTTGTTCCGGGTACTTATTGTTAAGTACCCACTTTCTGGCTCACTGTCGGAAAATAGCTTGGGTTGCTTTATCGGTGGCTCCTCGTTCACAGACATGATTTCCTTCCTTGAATACATGATAGCCACTCTCGTTTCTGTGGGAAAACCGCAAGCGGCGTGAGGGATAGAAGTAATCATGCTGAAGTCTCGCTGGGCGCGCCGTCCTAATAATACGTCATGGCCAAGGTTGCCGGCATGACCATGAAATTGACCTGGACGGTGCGAGTGTGGCGCCCATCAGAGAGAGTAACCGGAAAAGATATCTGTCCCAAAGGAAAAACAGCCTCATTGTAGAAACCAGTGAGTGGGAAATACACCGGCTCCAGGCGTGCTTTGTCCTCCGGGTCAAGCTGCTGGAAGCACTGTTCATATATGATGTCCATAGAGCTCCTAGGGTCTATGAACATGTAGTCTGTGTGGTAGTGACCGAAAATGCCAGTTATCACTACCGGTCGGTCTTCTTGTGGGACCCCCGGGGACGACGGGGAAGATGACCTGCTGCTCTCGCCAGTGAGATGTGCAGCTCTTCTGGTGGTTGCGCTTGCACGAAGGACAAGCTTAAATCATATGAACAACCTTATTTTTGTTACTCGGACCCTCGCCGCCTCGAGTAATCTGGCGGACCTCCTTGCGCATGTTTTGTAATAAGTGGGTGAGCTTCCCACTTTTGAGTGCCTTCTCAATCTCCATGCGCAGGGAGATGCAATTGTCGGTTGTGTGCCCCATGTCTTTGTGATAATCGCTGAAGAGGTTGGGGTCTTGACCCTTCTTGTTGCGCGTCGGCGGTGGTTTTTTGAATTGGTGGTCTTCTGTACTGAGGACCTCTGTCGGTGTCTTCGTCAGTGGGGTCCATTGGCGATCATGATTATCTTGTTTTATTGCTCGCTGGGTGGCGAGCTTATTAATGGTCGCGCGAGCATCGACTGGTGTATGGGGAGGGTGCTGGCTGTGATCCCTCTACCCTTTATTCTTTTTCC
The DNA here is from genome assembly GCA_947069175.1 of Scalesia atractyloides. Classification (NCBI taxonomy): domain Eukaryota; kingdom Viridiplantae; phylum Streptophyta; class Magnoliopsida; order Asterales; family Asteraceae; genus Scalesia; species Scalesia atractyloides. The sequence continues at coordinate 37,366,473 of CAMTDV010000020.1, read as the reverse complement.
CAAAACTCCTGCTCAAGTCTTGGGGACTATGGTGAGGTAGGGGAGGCCTACTGTTGTTGAGGTTGCGCTCTGTTTGCACGTAGACCTTTGTCACCGCCATAAGTTTCTCCCAGCTCTTGGGGAGACCTGTAGTCCCTGACAAGACTTTGATCATCTCGTCACAGCATACGGCGTACTTGAACTGTGCACGAATCAGGTCTTCATGCACATCCCCTATCTCCAACACCTCTTTGTTGTAGCGGGTGATGAAGTCTTTGAGGCTTTTATCAGCCCGCCGCCAGATATTCATTACCTCAGAAGAGTCTCTTACATAACGCATTTGCTGGCTGAAATGCGCCAGGAACTTGTCCTTCAAGTCGTTCCACGACGCGAGTCTGCCCGTGGGCAAGTTGTCAAACTACAGGCGTGCAGCGCCTGTGAGGGTTTGAACAAACAGGTGACACCATATTGGTAGTGTCCATCCTCCAATCAGTCCTGCGCCGGTGAAGAGACGCAGATAGTCATCCGGGTCGGTCAACCGTTGTATTTGCCGACGTTGGAGGGCAGCCTTGCACGCTCCAAGGGTGCGAGAGCTATCTCCTTTATGAACTTGGAGTGCTCGGCTGCGTCCGCTGATGTATTGAATAATACATCCATTTATCTTGTAGAGTTTGTATAATTTCAGCGCGTTTTCGTTTCGATTTGTCAAGAATTTATCTACTTTTAATCCAAACCTGCTTTGCAGGTCTTGGTTCGTAAAAACGCTTTGCACACATGAACTCTCTCGCGGGGCGCGAGAGAGTGATAGTTATCTCCGGATTCCAAACTCGGTCGCGGGGCGCGACCGGGCTACCCATACTCTGTCGCGGGGCGCGAGAGAGGTGTTTATCCATAAAGTTTTGAAACCTGGTTGAATTGGGAATTGTTTTGTTATAAAAAGAATCATTATTGAGGTAAAACTCATCTTGGGCGACTTTGGACGAACTAGGGCAGATTTGGAGCTAATTCTTGAGAGTTGAAGCTACACGAAGCGGATCTAAGCTGCAGGAATTGTGGTGGTGATAATGGGAGTTCAAGGCAGGAGCTTGTCACGGTTTATCAGACCAATCTCCACTTCGATTTCTTTGTTTTGATCAATCATGCTAACTTGTCATCAACTTTGTTTTAATTACTTTTTAAACATGTTGTTAGGCTAGATTTTCTTCGGTTACCTAGGTTTTGGATGATAATTCATGAAACTTTGATTTGCTTTAATTAAATTTATGGTTTGAATATTTAATTGGTAAAGGTCACAACTTTAATGATCTAGTTTAGGGTATTTGCATGATCTTGTTTGCTTGATGATTTTTGGTTGCTTTGCATAAACTTTGGTGAATGTCTTTCATATAATAGGTTTATGTTACTTTTCGTGTTCTTAGGAATTCGTGAAGTTGTCGGTAAAATTGGCCAATAAAACCGGGGAAACAATTAAATTAACCATAAAATCAAACTTGTCATTATACCTAATTTGTTAACTGAGAAATTTCAATTAGTTGGTTGAATTAATGTGGTAAATTATTAGGTTAGGGTTTTGAAAAATTCCCGAGTCTAATTTCCTTGTCATAATTGAACCAGTTAATCTAAACTAGAAAATCGTAGTTGGTCTAGGTTAATTACTGAGAGGTGATTAATAATTAGGCACTTTACTAATTTGAAAAGATAATTGAAAAAGAATCTCTAGGACCGGTAAACAAATAAAAAAGTAAAGGTTATTGTAGGTGTCTTCCTGAGAAGGATCGGGGTCCTTTTTAATAAACCTAAACTTTGATATGCTAAGATCCCGGTAAAACAACCTGATTAATTATTGTTAAATTGAAGGAGTAGTAGTCTAAAAATCTAACCTAGGTAACTAGTTCATTATCTCTTGATAAAAAATTCTAAATAAGTCAACTAGAATTCATAGTTTTGGTCATTCTAATTTATTAGTTTTAGTTAAATTGATAATTTAGATTTATTATAACCCCACCCTCGGCGCCGTTGCCGGGGACTCTCTCATTGGCAATTGCGTTGATTACTCAATTTAGGCTTTCCTTTTACACTTGGGTTTATTTTTGTACTCGTTTGTGTCATAAGAGTCTAAGCTGTTCAATTATTTAATATTTAAATGTTTTTTATACAATTGAATTATTTGTGCTAACTTCTCGTGTTTGTCGTGTTTCCGGTTTAGTGGATGCCCCACACGCGCTCGCAAGGACCTCTGCCTAAGCCGCCAAAGGACACGCCATTCTCCTCCGCACCAAACGTAAGTGTTTCTTCCTCAACTTTTTCAAGTTCATCTCATTCCTTCATACCACCCGATTTCGATTTTACACCTAAACCTTCATCACCCGATTCTCCATCACCCCGTGTAGTCCATAGAAACGTAAGCCCACCATAGCCACCACCCAACTTCCACATGGCCGATAATAACAATCAGACTGTATACCAACAGGCCACCACCGGTTTCACCAGTGCGAACTCACCCATTACCTTACCCCCCCCCCCATGAACAATGACCGAGCATGGCAAATCCCTTCCTACATCATGACCGCCATCACTAACTCTTGCCAATTACACGGTCGTGATGATGAGGATGCGCCCTCACATATCAACCGCCTTACCGGTCTATGTCATACATTCAAAATGGAGGGCGCGGGTAATGATGCCCGTTTTCTCCAAGTCTTTCCGTTCTCTCTCGGGGGTCGGGCCGCCATCTGGCTTGACTCCCAACCACCGGCACTTTTTTCCACTTGGGCCTCTTTACGTGATGCTTTCCTTAAGAAATACTTTCCACCGCAAAAGCATCCCGCCTTCATGATCGGATCCATTCGTTCCGAATGGAGCCTGTCGAGCCCTACCATCTAGCTTGGGAGCGCTTCCAAACTCTAGTATCCCATTGCTCCCAACATGGTCTATCAGACTGGGCACTTGTAGAGAAATTCTACAACGGTCTCACCCCTGAGACCCGTGCTCGATTTGACACCTCTGCTGGTGGCCACCTGATGGGAAAGAAAACAGTAGCCGAGTGCAGTGACCTTTTCGAGAGCTTTGCCCATTCTGATATCGATTACAGCACTGCCGGCAGGAATTCAATTCATGTTTCACGTACACCTCCAGTTAACCGGGGTTTACACCAAGTTAGCTTGGAAACTACGGTAGCTGCTGTTCTAGATAGCTTCAAGAGAGAGGTCACGAAGGAGATATTGGAGTTGAAGAAAAAGGTAGACAGATGTGAGGTGTGTATAGGGGGTCATGACACGCTAGAGTGTCCCACGCTCACTGTTGAGCAGGTTGAGTTTATCACCGGTCAGAACCGAGGTCCTACGAATCCCTTCAATAATAATACTTCCAATTATAATCAAAACTGGCGTAATAATAATAATAATAATAATAATAATTATCGATCTTCCGGTAACCCCCTGGCTTCCAATCAGGCTCTTATCAGAATAGGGGGTAGGGTCATTACAATAGTGGAGGGTCAGGTCACACCAGTCAGTTTAGTGGAGGGGGTTCAAATCAGGAGAGTCAGACTAGGAGTGGAGGGTCAGGAGGTAGTCTAGATAGGATCGAAGAGCTGTTATCTCAACTAGTTGTCAAAGATCAGGCTACTCAGAAAACTCTCGCGGAACATGATCTGCTCTTGAAAAATTAACAGTCTGCACTCTTAGATCTAAAGAGGTCGGTCGGTAGTATCGCTAAGTAGCTGCAAGAGCAGCCACACGGCCAGTTTGCGGATAATACCCAACCCAACCCCGCGAACCAACACGCGAAAGCGATTACTACGCGTAGTGGTAGGACTCTGAAGGAGGTAGGTAGAGAGGGTGTAGAGGTGGAGGTAGAGGAGCGAGATGAAGAGGTAGATGAAGAAATGAGATGGAGGCTCCACCCAGGGAGCACACCAGGTTAGACCCAGCAAGTACCGCACCAGCCAGTGGACCTTCAGTCGAGAGTAGGGGAGAGAGAAAACCGGTAGAGGTTAGGCCATCACGGATTGTAGACACTTCACGCCTACCCTACCCAGCACGTCTGAAGCAGCAAAAATATGCCAAGGAATACGGGAATTTCCTTGACATGTTTACTCAGTTGAAAATCAATCTCTCGTTTATCGAGGCCCTCCAGCATATGCCTAAATTTGCTAAGTTTTTAAAAGATCTTTTAAAACGTAAAGATAGGCTGAGGGAGCTTTCGAATGTCCGGTGTTCCGCTGTGCTTTTAAACAAGCTGCCTGAGAAATTGACTGATCCGGGTATCTTTACGATTCCATGCCTATTCGGCGGCTCCATCGCTCCATCTCATGCTATAGCCGATCTCGGGGTGAGCATAAATCTGATGCCCTTCTAACTGTACAAGCGGTTAGGTTTAGGGGAGCTCACCCCTACGCGCATGTCTCTGTCATTAGCTGATAGGTCGGTTAAGTATCCGAGGGGAATTGTAGAATTTGTTGGTTAAAGTCGACAGATTTGTCTTTCCTTAGACTTCGTCATCCTCGATATGGAGGCGTATGCGCACCGCGAAGCGCTCATAGACATTCATGATGTAAAAATCACTCTTCGAGTCGGTGACGAGAACGTCACATTCGATATCGCAAGGTCGATGCAACACCCAAGTGGTGGCGACAACGATAGTGGCCCTTGTCACTACGTATACTTCCTAAACTCATTCATTTCATGTGTTGATCATTGTTTAGACTATATTAGCGGAGCTGACTTAGTGATGAGAGTTTAGTACCCGAGAAAAGTGATAGTGAGGATATAGGGGATGATGTCTTCGAGATTCCCGAGACCCTAGATTTCTGTGAGGTGAGTGCCGCTACTGAGAGCACACCATTGTCGACACCAGCAGCCGTAGAGCTTAAGGTTCTCCTGTCTCATTTAGAATACGCGTTCCTAGGTGACAATTCGAGCTTACCCGTGATCATTTCTTCGAAATTGTCAACGGAGGAGAAGGAGCATTTAATCGAGGTCCTAAAGTCAAATAAGGAGGTCATCGCATGGAAACTGTCTGATATCAAGGGGATTAGCCCTACCTTCTGTACTCATAGGATCCAATTGGAGGACGTCTTTAAGCCAGTGGTGCAGCCACAGCGTCGTCTGAACCCGAATATGCAGGAAGTTGTAAAGAAAGAGGTGCTTAAGCTGATGGAGGCTAGTCTCATCTATCTGATCTCCGATTCCGCATGGGTAAGCCCCACTCAGGTCGCTCCCAAGAAGGGTGGAATGACAATGATCATCAACGAAAAGAATAAGCTTATTCCATCGCGAACAGTCACGGCCTGGAGGGTGTGCATAGACTATCGAAAATTAAATGACGCCACCCGCAAGGATCACGTCCCACTCCCATTCATCGATCAGATGCAGGAACGTCTTGCAGGACAGCAATTTTATTACTTTCTTGACGGCTTTTCCAGTTACTTTCAGATCTCGATTGCTCCCGAAGATCAAGAAAAGACAACCTTCACATGCCCGTATAGCACTTATGCGTATCGCCGCATGCCGTTCGGGTTATGTAATGCTCCGGCTACTTTCCAGCGCTGCATGGTAGCCATCTTTCAGGACATGACCGAAACCTCTCTGGAGGTTTTCATGGACGATTTCTCTGTCTATGGAAACACCTTTGATCAATGTCTTACTCACTTAGATGCGATGATGAAATGGTGTGTCGAGACGCTACTGATGCTCAATTGGAGAAATGTCACTTTATGGTGACAGAGGGCATAGTGCTAGGGCATAAGATTTCACGAGCAGGGATAGAGGTCGATCGGGCGAAAATAGATACCATCAGCAGACTTCCCCCACCGACTAGCGTCAAGTCCATACGCAGCTTTCTCAGTCATGCGGGCTTCTACCGACGGTTTATTCGAGATTTATTCAAAGATCACCCGCCCTATGACTCGACTTCTCGAGAAAGATGTACCTTTCGTCTTCGATGACGACTGCTTAAAAGCTTTCACGATCCTTAAGGAGAAACTAGTGAGTGCTCCTATCCTCGTCTCACCAGACTGGAGCTTGCCTTCAGAGCTCATGTGTGATGCGAGCGATTATGTTGTGGGCGCCGTTTTGGGTCAGCGATGGGACAAACATTTCCACCATATTTACTACGCTAGTAAAACCCTCAATGACGCACAGGAGAACTACACCACTACAGAGAAGGAACTTTTATTAGTGGTATTCTCGTTTGATAAATTCCGCTCTTACCTTGTCCTGTCCAAAACCATCATCTTTACGGACCATGCGGCTCTGCGTTTCCTTTTCCAAAAGAAGGACGCGAAGCCTCGTCTCATTCGATGGATTCTCCTGCTTTCCGAATTCGACATAGAGATTAGAGATAAGAAAGGAGTAGAGAATGTAGCTACTGACCATCTATCCCGACTAGAGGACCCTAGTGGAGAAGAAATTAGGGAAGAAGAGATCGGTGATAGATTTCTCCACGAGTCAATAGAGTTTGTGACAGCCGAAAAGGAGGGAATGCCGTGGTTTTCCGACTTCACGAATTATCTAGCGAATGGAGTGGTATCGAAGGGGATGACACGCAGCAGAAGAAGAAATTCTTCCGCGATGTCAGGCGTTATATCTGGGACGACCCATTTCTATTTCGGGTAGGGGGAGACCGAATTTTGAGGCGCTGCGTGAGTCAAGAACAGGGGCAGAGATATTGAGGCACGTGCATGAGGGACTGACAGGAGGTCACCATGGTCCGCACGTCAACCCACAGAAGGTTTTTTATTGCGGTTTTTATTGGCCATCAGTTGTGAAGGACGCCCTAGAGTTTGTGAAGATGTGTAATCGTTGTCAGCGTACCGGCAACATCTCATCCAAGGACGAAATGCTCCAACATCCCATCCAGATTCTTGAAGTCTTTGATGTTTGGGGGATTGACTTCATGGGACCGTTTCCCGTCTCTAGCGGGAACCGGTACATCCTCGTGGCTATTGATTATGTCTCCAAGTGGGTTGAAGCTTAAGCTTTACCCACAAATGATGCCCGAGTGGTGGTGAGATTCTTAAAGATATTCTTCACCCATTTTGGTACCCCACGAGCCATTATCAGTGACCGTGGCACGCACTTCTGCAATGCCGTCATGGAAAAGGCATTGGCGCGCTACGGCGTCACTCACCGCCTATCATCCGTAGACTAGCGGTCAAGTGGAGAACGCGAACAGGGGGTAAAACGGATCCTGGAGAAAACAGTAGATAAGAGTCGAAAGGACTGGTCCGACAAGTTGGACGATGCTTTATAGGCGTTTCGCACCGCCTATAAGACACCACTAGGCACCACGCCCTTCATGATCATATACGGTAAAGCATGCCATCTCCCGGTCGAATTAGAGCATAGGCACTGTGGGCGTTGAAGGCCATAAATTTGGACCTCACCGAAGCAGCCAAGCGACGATTCTTTCAAATTCACGAGTTAGAGGCACTTCGGGATGCGGCATATGAGCGGTCATCGAGTTTGAAGGATAAAACCAAGGCGCTGCACGATCAGAGGTTGAAGAATGTAAAGGTGTTTCAAATCAGTGACAAAGTGCTTCTATATAATTCCCGATTTAAACTGTTTGCGGGCAAGCTGAAATCCAAATGGTCCGGCCCGTACGTGGTAAATGAGGTTTTCCCATATGGAACTATCAAGCTGAAAGACGAAGCTGACGGAGGGACATGGAAGGTCAACGGGCATCTATTGAAACATTATTTAGGAGGACCGCTAGATCCCACCGAGACGGAGGAGACTCCTCTCGAAGTTCCGCCTTAGACCGTGTAGATTCTCGGATTTCGGCTCGAATGTAGAGTTTGTAGAGTTTGGTAGTTAGTTGCATTTTGTCTTTTTATTTTAATTCATATTTCGTATTTTGTGTGTTTTTTTGTGGGTCGGTTTAGTTGGTTTTTGCAGGTCACATCACGCATCAGTCATGGAGCACGGACGATTGCAGGTACGTTTGATCAATCCGGTAAAACGAAAACAAGAACCTTTCTGTGAAAACAAGCCTCTCGCGGGGTGCGAGAGGTACAAGCCTCCTCGGTCGCGGCCCGCGAGAGGCCAATAAGTTCCGGAATCATCACTCGGTCACGGGGCGCGAGAGACTTAGTAGTTTCTCTCGCAACCCGCGAGAGGCCTTATCTGCACATAAAAACCCTAGCCTCCACTTTCTCACATAATTCACCACTTTCTTCAAACACCTTCCTTACGGTTTTCACCCCATTTTCACCATAACTTCGCCATTTTCAACCCAAAATCACCCAATTTTCTTCCCTACATCATTCCTCACTCATTTTTACGTTATTCCACCCGGTTTTTACCCTTCTACTCGCATTTCACCGGTGCTTTAAAGTTTCAATTTTTGTGTACCAATCTTACAGATCTACAACAAGGTACGGTTTTTCGCGACTTTTATGCTTCCATTATTTTTTTATATCTCTTTGTTGCGGTTATTTTGATGTTTGATACTGTGCTAGTTGTCGGCTCGGTTAAGTGCGGGTTGGGTTCAACTGGGTTGCTTTTGAGTTTTGATAGTGGTGCTGGTTATAATGTGTGGATAGATTATGTACATGCAGGGGGTATTTAGCGGGTTTGGTGTGGTCCAACATTGAGTGTGGGGATGAAGGTTGGCTAACTTTGTTTTTAAACGAAAATCTGATTTTTTAAGATAGTCAACCGCTAGTTCTGCCATGATTCAACATGTTTTATCTTTTATTATACATTCAATGTGGGCTCGTATCTCGGCACAACGGTTTAATTGAGGACAATTAAAGTGCCGAGAGGGGGGTAGTGTTTGGTTTTGGATATGTTTCAGGGAGGTTAGTAACATCTGATTAATCATGCATATAAGATTCAGTCTCGCTCGTACTCAATCTCCATTTGGGTGAGATTTGGTTTTTATCAAACTATAGTGTTACACTCGCTTCAAATGTATCTTAATCATGAAGTAAATTGTTCTTCTGTTGCAAACCACGACCGTGAATGAAATGTTATACGGTCGTTTGTTTTATGTGGTTGCTTTCTTTCTAAGGTCATGATTGTCTTACTTGTGCTTTATGCAGATGTCAGGAGAAGGTAGCTCGAGAAGGGCTGGCAGAAAGAGAAGGGGACCAACACCCCGTCAGAGAGGTGACCCCGCCGACGCGCCACAACAACTCTCTTACTTCGGCAAGCGCAGAATCAGGTATCGGGGAGAAGGTGTCCCCCATGGGCAAAGCACGCGAATCGTGGACAGCCCTCTCTTGCAGTTCGATTTAGACTCCCACGAGTGGGAGAGGCTCTCAAATTTAGTCACTTGTGAGTTGCTACCTTACAGGAGGAATGATTAGGAGTTGATTGATAATTTGGGACAGAGGGGTCGGATCGAGCAGCTACTAGGGGATAAGTTCAGAAGGGTGCTAGATTGTGGAGCAAGACAATACAAGGAAATCACTTACGAGTTCCACTCCACTTTCGAATACCAACAAGGGAAGTTCAACGAAAATGACGCGGTTTCTTTTGCCTTGGGGAGGCAAGTATTTGAAATGACAATCCCACAGTTTGCGGTGGCTACGCAAATATACTCAGATGAGGAGGTTCAGTCGCCGGACTTTGCCACGAGCTTGCAGGGTGTCTTCAAAAGGAGGCACCCCCATAGTGTTCAGACAGATTTTGGGCCACCATCTCTTCTGCCCCGTACTCAAACAACATGGTGGCGAGCGATATCACTGATCCCATTCACCGATTTCTTCATAATATTCTTGCTGCTACGTTGGTTGGGATGGGACAATAAAGTCAACCAAGTGAGTTTATTTTGTTTGATGTGTATGGTAGAGGGACGGTCGGCAAACCTGGCCACAATATTTTCTTGGTCAATGAAGAGACTGTGGAGGGGGGCGGGGCAAGGGTTTATTGTGTGCCCCTGATTACATGCTTGGCTGAGAGCCTAGGGGTGTTCGACAGATACCCCCAGGACAGAATGAGAGAAGGCCCTGGCCCCTGTGTCATGAGCATCAGAGATCTCTAAGCTGCCGGAATTTTTACAACCCAAGAGCCTATTAGCTGGATACCAGCCCACCAAGGACCTCAAGTGCAACCGCCTCCCGGGTCCGAAGCTGCTTCTTCTATGCAGGCGGGCATCCCTACTCGATACCAGCGGCGAGTCACCCGCCAATAACTGCCAGGACGGCAGTACTCTCTTCGGGAACCTCGCCCGGACCCACTGACCTTAGATTCACTTTATGACAGGATGGAGACTTGGTTCGGGGATTTGAGAGGTTATGTGGACCAGCAGTTTCGCCAAACCATGTTAGAGAGTAGACGAATGCACGAGGCCAGCCAGAGGAGGCTAGAGGATGGGATGCACTACATGATGCAGAATCTAAATATGGGAATCCCATCTTAATTTCAGCAGCCAGGCGGTCAGGCAGGTTCTAGCCCGTTTGCAGGGATGGAGGATGTGCAGCCATACCAGGTATTTGAGGTGTCCGAAGAATCTGAAGAAGATGATTGAAGCAGTCGAAGATCTTTATCTTTATTTTTTCTTTTCTGTTGTTTTCAGTTATTATGGTTTGTACTTTTAAACAATTTACTTCAGGGTTGGTGTTGGTCGTTTGGGTATTTGTTGATGAACAATCTTGCAAAACTGTTGATTTATCTGGTTTTATTATTATTATGTTTTGTAAGTGCGTGATGCTAGGTCGATGTTATATGCTGTTCCATTCGCATGAGAGCGTTGAGAATGGCATAGTAAGCGCGTTCGATTTGGAGAGCACGAGTGGTTTGCCTGGCACATCGACAGGCTTGCACTACCAGCTAAGTCGCTTCCTTTTCTGTATTTTATTTTTCTTCTTATTTGGTTTGTTTGTTTTTATTTTATTTTGAGTAGTATTTATCTCTTCCTTGCATTGGGGAAAATGCAAAACTTTAAGTGTGGGGATGGGATACTAGAGTAGTATTAGATTTATTTAAAAAGATATCCGAATATGTCTTGTGAAAAAGAAGTTTGCATGAAAATAAGCGGAAAATGATAGAAAATTAAACTTTTATTCGGTTTCAAATAATAATAATATGAGAATAAAAATGGTGAGTTTATGTCTAATTTGGGATGTGCGGGTAGGCTCCATTCGATTCTTATTTTCTTTGAGCTTAATACACCTTAATAGTCGGTCTACTAGTGGGTACTCATCTAGGAGAAATAGGAAACTGAAACCGCCAAAAATAGTATAAAGAATGCCGTTATAAGCTAAAATATTTAGAATTTTTAATCATGTAAAAAGAAGAAAAAAATAGAAAATGAGCTTGATTGAAAAGTAGATGAGGCCTATGGAATCTCCCTTGGGATGGTGACTCTGATCGAGAATCCCTCTAGGATTAGTTGAAATTTTAAGTATCGAAGCCCACATTGTCGCTCTCGGGGATGGTGACTCTGGTTGAGACAGCCTCTAGGTTAGATATGTAAAAAGAAATCAAAATGCTCAAATGAAAAAAAAGAGAAAAAGAAAATTGCTTGATTTTAAATTCTTTATATTTTGGTATAAAACGATTAGAAATGGTTTAAACAATTCGTTCCTTTTGTTTCATAAGCTTGAGGTGGGAATAGGGATACCGTGGACTCTTGTGTGAGACCCTAGGTGGATTGACCGCACTTAAATTAAATTTACATGATAAGAGGTTTGAGCAGAATTTTGAGTTTTAGGGGATCCAATACTTGCAATCGCGGTTAACATGAATCTTGTTCCCTAATGGAAATAATAGTAATTTTTGAAGTCGAGTAATTGTTTGGTTATGATTCCGTTTATGCACAATTCTTTTTCGAGGGTGAAAAAAGAGCAAGTGTGGGGATATTTGATATATTGAATAATACATCCATTTATCTTGTAGAGTTTGTATAATTTCAGCGCGTTTTCGTTTCGATTTGTCAAGAATTTATCTACTTTTAATCCAAACACGTTTTGCAGGTCTTGGTTCGTGAAAACGGTTGGAAGGATGGGAAAAACGAGCGAAAATGGTGAAAAGAACCAAGCTGGGACTGAGTGGATCAAAAACGAGAAAACAAACACAAATCAGGGATTTCAAACCGGTCGCGGGGCACGACCAGCACACATTAACTCTCTCGCGGGGCGCGAGAGAGTGATAGTTATCTCCGGATTCCAAACTCGGTCGCGGGGCGCGACCGGTCTACCCATACTCTCTCACGGGGCGCGAGAGAGGTGTTTATCCAGAAAGTTTTGAAACCTGGTTGAATTGGGACTTGTTTTGTTATAAAAAGAATCACTATTGAGGTAAAACTCATCTTGGGCGACTTTGGACGAACTAGGGCAGATTTGGAGCTATTTTCTGGAGAGTTGAAGCTACACGAAGCGGATCTAAGCTGCAGGAATTGTGGTGGTGATCACGGGAGTTCAAGGCAGGAGCTTGTCACGGTTTATCATACCAATCTCCACTTCGATTTCTTTGTTTGATCAATCATGCTAACTTGTCATCAACTTTATTTTAATTACTTTTTAAACATGTTGTTAGGCTAGATTTTCTTCGGTTACTTAGGATTTGGATGATGGATTCATGAAACTTTGATTTGGTTTAATTAAATTTATGGTTTGAATAGTTAATTAGTAAAGGTCACAACTTTAACGATCTAGTTTAGGGTATTTGCATGCTCTTGTTTGTTTGATGATTGTTTGGTTATTTTGCATAAACTTTGGTGAATGTCTTTCATATAATAGGTTTATGTTACTTTTCGTGTTCTTAGGAATTCGTGAAGTTGTCGGTAAAATTGGCCAATAAAACCGGGGAAACAATTAAATTAACCATAAAATCAAACTTGTCATTATATCTAATTTGTTAATTGAGAAATTGCAATTAGTTGGCTGAATTAATGTGGTAAATTGTTAGGTTAGGGTTTTGAGAAATTCCCGAGTCTAATTTCCTTGTCATAATTGAAGCAGTTAATCTAAACTAGAAAATTGTAGTTGGTCTAGTTTAATTATTGAGAGGTAATTAATAATTAGGCACTTTACTAATTTGAAAAGATAATTGAAAAAGAATCTCTAGGACCGGTAAACAAATAAAAAAGGATAGGTTATTGAAGGTGTCTTCCTGAGAAGGGTCGGGGGTCCTTTTAATAAACCTAAACTTTGATATGCTAATATCCCGGTAAAATATTCAACCAGATTAATTATTGTTAAATTAAAGGAGTAGTAGTCTAAAAATCTAACCTATGTAACTAGTTCATTATCTTTTGATAAAAATTCTAATAAGTCTCTAGAAGTTCATAGTTTGGTCATTCCAATTTATTAGTTTTAGTTAAATTGATAATTTAGATTTATTGGTAACCCCCCCCCCCCCTTTAAAATATATATAGGGTGTAATTGAGTCTAAATTAGGAGTCTTAGAAATTAGAGAGTCTTGTGGGTTCGATAATCCGGACTTACTTAATACTATTCTACAATTGATCGGTTCACTTGCCGATTAGTAGTTTAGTATAATTTAGGAGTCTATAGTATAATTTGAGTCTAGAATTAGGATAATTTGTTTTGTTTTTAATTAACTACTTTTAGAACATCATCCGCCGATCAGTAAATCAAGTTGTAAATCATGCTCGGCCTCTAGGATGTAACCGCCACGTGGAGCGGATCTGTATGCCGCTTCACCTTCACCGTAAGTTTTGTCTTCCTCACGCTGGGTGTACCACTTCCCTTGAGGACGCGGGCCCAGTCGTGAGTGGACAAATGCTCGTCTGGGAGAGCGTGACTCCGGTTTAGGCAGAGGTTGAGTGTATTCTGTCTCCTGTGATGGAGACTATATGGTACGCTCGCCCCTGCTGGCGAGTCGTGGCTCAGAATCCTCGGTGCAGGCGAAGCGTAATCATGACATTGATGTCTCACTCGAAGGTAAGACTGACGTGATTGGAACAAAAGGAGTCTCTAGCTGGGCTCCGAGGGTGACCGGGATGTTTATTCGGCCAGAGCCGTGTTGGGCTCCAGTATCCTCGGAGGAATCTTCCCTCACTTGCCCATCGATACGAGAGGTTTGAACTGGGTTCTTACCTTCGCGTCGAGAGCCTCGTGGGGTGGTTGATGGAAAGTCAACCATCAGGAGATGAGGCTTAGAAAGGTGAAAAAATGGGAGGTTGGAAACTGGAAATAGTGAAAATATAGCGGATGGCGCTAATGAAGAAGCACCGGTTAAACCTAGAGATATCCGGGGATATATAAGTCACAACCAGGGTGTTTCTCCATAAATGGTTAACCTCTCACTTCACCTTTGGGTTTGCAAGCTCACTCCGGCTGGTCTACAAAACTAGCAACACAGTTAGTCTCGCCACGGGGAAAAGGGTGGTTTTCTCCGTGACCACACTCCGGCATGAGAATATGCATCTTGGATAGTAAACAAGTGATTGCTGATGTAAGCAAGAGCTTATGTGTGTGGTAAGTTGTGTAGTAAGTATGTAAGCGTGTCTTTTTTACCTGGAGATCCGATACTTATTTATAGCCGAGAAAGTATGTTAAAGAGAAATGTTGGTGGGCCCTGGGCCCGGCCCATGCAGCCAATAACATCCCTTTTGTCCCTCGGCGCCAGACATTAAATGCTCCCTGTAGGAGAATTAATGTTCACTGTCGGGAGGTATGCCTTGTCGGATGTTGAGTGGTGCCACGTGTAAAGGCAACCGTCTCTGGTGTCAGGCATGTTGCCAGCCGAAATGGAGAAAGTGGAACAGTCACTAGCAGGATAGTGGTTAGTGTATGGTCTGACACTTGTCTTACTGGTCATGAGCGCTGTCACACGCAACCTGCCAAGTAACCTTTGGTCACATCTCTGCCATTCCGTACCTTGAGGTATGGTAAACATCTCTTAGTGCTTACCCCCTTCTGCGAGGCTGTCAAGGTTTTTCCCACCAGCGCAGGGTGTCAGGGGTGCATCCTCTTGTCCTTAAGACTATGAGGCGCTTCTCATGTGTGTCTTGTCCTTGCAAGATTTTGGGATTCGCAGCTTAGAGGAATGTTGTTGTGCGCAGGGTTTAGTAGCCTGCGCGAGTGAGTCTAACTTGCCGTTGTGGGGAGTACACATGGCTCGTTGTGTGACTGTATTGTATTGGTCTAATTCACCGTCGCGCTGAGTGCGCAAGGCTCATTGTGTGACCTATAAAAGCTTGTCTAATTCATTGTTGCGCTGAATGCGCAAGGCTCATTGTGTGACCTATAAAAGCTGGTCTAATTCACCGTTGCGCTGAATGCGCAAGGCTCATTGTATGACCTGCTAAATCCAAAGAAAGCGCACCATTGCATGTTGCGCGCAAGGTTATCTTTGTAGCAATTTGGTCAAGGATATGGTCACTTGGGACCATACCTCCTTAAATAATACCTTTTTATACATTTATCATTACATTCTCTTTCTTTTCCACAACCACTTTCAAAATATATTAAAAAAATCATAAGGAAAGAACAATATCCTCTCAAATTTACATATGAACAATAATATTTTTTCTCTCATCTACTCACCAACTACATACAACCACTTTTCATAAAATAAAAACCCACTCACATAATTTAGGGGGTTGGATGTGAATGCTCCTATAACTTGTATAACTTCTTATTTTCCATATGGGTTCTGGTATAAATTAAAATAGTATTTAGGACCATGCTTTGTGACAGGACCGTTAGACCGAACAAAAAGTAAATGCGTAAAAACGCTGAATCATGGACGCGCGTTGTGGCGTGTTAACTCCTAAAAATTAGACCAAAATGTAAAATATTGAAAAGAATAACTAAGTCGGCTCGAGTTGTAACGGGGCCGTTAAACCACCAAAAAATAGACGTAAATACATTGAACCACACATGCACAATACAGCATGTTTACTCGTAAGATTTAGACCGAAACGTAAAACGACAAATCTATAAAAAAATGTAAATTAAAAAGATTAATAAAAACTAAAGAGGTTGATGTGTATAAAAATAAACTTAAGAGCTCAAATACTTAAGAAAAATAAATAGTAAGAACCATTCAAAAATCATTTTTCTAAATTAGAGATGGATGGATAATACTTTAAATTATCTTTTTACTAATTTATACCAATTTTTGCTTTAAATAATAGTGTCTAGAGGCTATAGGATGCATGACTTATTTTAATACCATTGATTCAAACAAGTTATTGGTCCTTTAAAGGAAACTTTTCCCCAAATGTATCCTTTAAAGTTTTAGCCTGAATATGATGCAAAATTTGAATAGTTAACAGTGTTCTTTCAATATCATCTAATGAATTCTTAAGATTACACAATGTTTGAAGGGCATGACTTGTCATATGACAGCCACATCTGCAGATATGATTTTCCCTTCAAGCCTTGAAAAGCACAGACTGAAAAGGAGCGTAAAAGGGTGACGTGGAATGACACATGGCATTCACTTATTTATTTAATTATGTTGAAAACAAACAAACAAACCAACAAATAAGGTTAAGCCGCATCATCTCCACTATCCTCAATGCCCATGAGATTTCCCCCGCCATTGTCACCACGCCGCCACCATGCCATGAGAAGGGATGGTGTTCCAGCGTTAAGGAAGCCCCATGCCACCCTTTTGACGCCCACATCCTGTGGTCTAAAGAGTGAGAGGAATTTGAAAACACTTGTAACAATCATGAATAATTAAAAAGGGTAATTGAGGTTTTTATATAATGGCTAACTCACGCACAGGGGCGGATGTAGCTTGAAATAGGGGTAGTTTCCGCTACCCCTTCACGCTCCGACAGTAGTGTAAATTTAAAAAAAATGATTTTTGTTTATTTCGTTGCCCCTTGACGTTTTTTATTAGATCCGCCACTGCTCACACATCCACTAAATTTACTCTTAAATCTATGCCAATGTCCATTATAATACTATAAAACCCTTAACCTAAGACGTTTACTACACTCCATATCTAGACTAGAGCAAATGGGCGTAAATAGTTTTGTCGTTTTGCGGTTGTAATAAGTTTGTCACACTTGCAAACCTTTGTAACACGTCTATGGTGTTTTAATAGTAACGGCTTTGACACTTTAGGCATGCATAGTCATGTGATTAAATTGATTCATAATTTCTTATGTTAAGTTTGGGTTACCTAAAATCATTTATAAAATTTATCAAATAAGGGTGATTAGCTTTTAGTTAAAATCACCCAAAAACTGTCCCGTTTCACAGCCTCTTTTTGGGTAATTAGAGAAATGCCTCCCCCACAGAAAAAGTGGGGGGCAAAAAAGTAGTTTTTGTCCACAATGGTGATGGTGGTGATGATGAACATAATTGATGCTTCTCTCCAATCTTGTACTCAAACCAACACCAACAACAAACATAGAATCCTTCATTCTATCTCTCTCTCTCTCTCTCTCATCAACCAACTAGGTTAAAAGACACCCCACACACAACCACATTTTGTTAATATAATTCAAATTTCTTGATTTGAAAACACCCCCATAAAGAAACACCAATTTGAGTGATATAAAGAGAATGGTTAGTGCTTAAAAATCTTCTTTTTTCATATGATTTCAAGATTTCTTGAACTATAAACACCCAACAAGATTGGAGGAATCCAAATCTTTCCCTTTGCTCATGTGATTTCAAGATTTCTTGAATCATGAACACCCACATGAAAAAAGATTAATACCAACAATTCTATACATCATGGAGATCAAGTGCGGGTGTTGGTCAGTTTTGCGGCGTAGTGTCAGCAGTGGCTCTTGTAAACCTTCTGCTGAATCAAGATCAAACTCCCTCACTTCTTTCCCTAGAAACAGTCTTGTTTATGATGCTGGTAATTTATTTATTTATTTATTTTATTAAAAAGAAGTTACCACCTTTATAGTATTTATTGTATCATTTTATCTCATCTAAGCTTGCAAAATAACATTATATTTTCTCAACACATACTTGAAGAGCATTGTATATTATGTATCAAAAACTTGTGCTTCCAGAAAATATGCTATTTTACAATTTTAGACAGGGATATATCATAGATGAAATTCTCTCTTTGTTATATGAGTGATCTCAGATATCCCTAAAAACATGCAAAATATCATAATATAGTTGATTAGTGATTTGATATTATATAAATTGGATTGATTCATTGTGATCTTGTTTAGCTACAGAGACCAGGTACTTGAATGCCACAACCGGGAGATGTGCGCTCCTAACGAACCACGAAACTCTTCTGATCTGAACCCAAGTCATCTTCTTCAGTTCAGTTTTCATGAGCTGAAATCAGCTACAGGAAATTTCAGACCGGATAGCATATTGGGTGAAGGCGGATTTGGGTTCGTGTTTAAAGGGTGGATTGATGAGAATGGCACCGCGCCAGCTAAGCCCGGGTCCGGTATCACGGTTGCGGTCAAGAGTTTAAAGCCTGATGGTCTTCAAGGCCATAGAGAATGGTGGTTTGTAGATGCTCAAATATTTTTTAAAAGGTGGTTATTTTAAAAATCTGGTTGTCAAATGGGATTTTAATTGCGGTCATTGTCTAAGATAGTGACTTTTGTGTCAAGTTGCTGATAATAAAGATTTTAGGCAATTGGTTTAGACTTTTTTTTCATATTAGACGTAAGATAGTGACTTCAACTGTTATAAGACAAAATAACATGTTTAGATACAGAAGTCGTCGTTTTAAATAGTGTTTAGTACATAATTGAGAAAAAATAACTTTATCTAAACCTATTTTTTAAATAGGTTTCTATATTGTTTCTTGAAAATAGTATAACTCATAATGTAAAAGTCAATGAAACATGAAGCAAATGGTTTTACCTTTTGGTGAACTATGCTCTTGTTACCTTGTAAGATGCCTGAAAATGAGATTGTTGTTTTTCTTTTATTGGTGGGTATTTCAAGTACAACCCGTTTATGCGTGGGTTTGCTTGGTACAATGTCTAAATGCATTGATTGGTTGTAACTTACAAGACATATAAATTGGACCACAATGTGAAGACTAGAAAGTGAAACTAAAAGTCTAAAACTTTCCCAGGTTCCTAAAGTAATTGCACTGATGGATTGTAAACTTTACAATACAAAACATTGATTTTCTAACATTTAGTCTTGGACATATTGTCAAATTTTTTTATGGTTTATGGTGCAATTTATTAATGCACAAGGATCATAGGTACACCTTAACCATTTTGGACCTTTTTTTGTGTTGGTATTTTTCAGGCAGAAGTTGATTTTCTTGGGCAGCTTCATCATCCCAATCTTGGTAAGCTTATTGGATATTGCATTGAGACGATCAACGGCTACTTGTTTACGAGTTCATGACTCGTGGAAGCCTCGAAAACCATTTGTTTAGAAGTAAGTTCCCCGCTATGTAATATCAAGACTTCTTGATTTTCTGGTAGAAAATAAAGTGTTTGATCATAGTGAACATTGCTGATTCATGACTAAATGTTTTGAAGGAACCATACCGCTTCCATGGTCTAACCGGATAAAAATAGCGACCAGTGCAGCCAAAGGGCTAGCATTTCTTCATGGAGGAACCGAGCCTATTATTTACCGAGATTTCAAGACCTCGAATATCTTGCTTGATACAGTAAGTGGATTAAATAAATTGTAACTTCTCTAATGAAGTTCGAGTGTATGTGACACAACATATTTTCCTTTTTTTATTTAAAGGAATATAACGCGAAGCTTTCAGATTTTGGTCTAGCAAAAGCAGGACCACAAGGAGATAAGACCCGTGTCTCTACTAGGGTCGTTGGAACATACGGCTACGCTGCCACTAAATACGTGATGACTGGTATATTAATTATGCATGATGTACAAGTTTTAAAAAACGAATGCCAGCTATGCTAACCAAACATCTCACTTTTACAACACACATAGATGTATAAGGTGAAGTTTTTGTGGGTTTGACACGACATTTGACGTCTAAGAGCGATGTTTATAGCTTTGGAGTTGTACTCTTAGAGATCTTGACAGATCGAAGATCAATGGACAAAAAGCGCCCAAGTGGAGAGCAAAACCTTGTTATGTGGGCCCGCCCATATCTAGCCGACAAGCGAAACCTTCAGAATTTAAACCTTCAGAATCATTAATCATTTAGCTTTATTCCATCAGAGTGCACACATTATTTTTTTCTTCCTGAGCTTATTTTTTTATCTAATAATAACAGAAAATGCTTCACAAATTCTTATAATAAACAAATTGAGCCAATAAATATAAATTCATGATTGTAGTGACCTTAATTGATATATTTGTTGTTTGGTGATTTTTGTTAGCTTATAATAACAAGCTGAAAGAAAAACATAAATCATGTAATCTATAACCGTTCAGGTATCGTTTAAACGGTTCCGTATAGTTTCCAGTGGAACTCATAGACACATTTAACTGAAAGGATTTGTTCGGGTCAACCCAGCAGATTCACACGTTGACCTGTTACCCTATTTAATTTTTTATTCTTATTTATTTATTTATTAATTATTAATTATTAATTATTAATTTTTTTTGAATCATTTGATAGCTTAAACTAATAGGTTATTCGTCGAATTTAAAATTTTAAACATGATTATCTGTATTCATTTGTATTCACTATCGTAAATTTGTAATTTCTGAATATTAATATTTCAAAAAAATTATAAATCAGGTTAAATGAGTTATGTTTATGTCAATCCGTAAAAACTTATATATGTTGTGTTTGATTCGTGTATCTAATACGATTTTTTTGGTTTGTATCAGATTCAATCCAACAATACACAAACACCATCATATATTGGTGTGAAAGATTATAATTATCAACTTCATTATGGATTAATGGTTATAGGATTCTATCTATTTGTCCTTTTTTTTTCTTTATTTATTTTACTTTTCACTTTGATATTTTTCATCTTTTATAATTTAACCTTTACTTTTTTTCCACTTTCATGTTTTATCTACTATACTTTTAATGTTTTATGTTACAATTTAAATTTTGTGCGTTAGCACGCCGCAACGTTAGTGTGTAGTTTAACATTTCTACGTTTGTTGTTTCCCACTTAAGGAAGTGTTGTGTTTTAGTTCCGCTCTAATCTTTCCGCATTCACACACCACAACATGTGTGCGTGGTTTCAACATTTTACGTCTACTTTTCGTTTGATTTCATTTTTTTTTCTTTCTTTTGTTTTTACAAGTTTTTCCAGTGTTGATGATTGGTAACGATGGTGTGGCATTGGTTACAACTTACAATAATATAGATTGAACAATAGAAAACGTACTCAGTTTTGTATTAACAGTTTTGTGCTATGATTAATAGTATACACAAACTCAGAATTATATAAAACAAATTTTACGAAAATTAAATTGAATTGTATGAGAAAGAAACAAATAGAACATTCCCTTTACTTTTATTTTTAATCTTTCAAACAAAAAAGTAAAGAGGGCATTTTTTTATTTCTTTCTGTTAGAAATCAGAAAGGAAGGAGGCAAAGCTGTCTTGTATATCGGTTGTTGTCTAACAACATGAAGACAATTATCTGCTATACATGTAATTAATATTAATATTTAATATTATATGTTAAAGCACTCAAATATTTGTAAATGTCAACTAAAACGATCACCGGACCCGTTATATTATATAAGTTGTGGTGATAATAGCCCACGATTATCAAAAAGATAAACCTACCTTCACCATTAATACTATTAAAATAAGAAGATTTATAGGTGATAAAAGAACTGATAGATTCTTGTTAGAAATTAGAATCAACTAAAAGCAAGTGTGTTATCAAAGAATTAACTTAAAACGTTTAGACATAAAACCGTTAAATATGGATGAAAGGTAACGGGCTCAAACCTATTTTAAAAGGATTACATCTTAACTTCACTTCAATAACCTTGTTAATTGAACCCAATTTCCACTTCGATTTTATAAAAAGTTAACTCGCATATATTAAATATATATGAGTGAATTTTGACATTTTATGTTTTTTTTGTTAAATTTAAATATTTTAACTTTTATTCTAAGATGTATGTAATGGTTAGTATCCCTTAAGAGCATTTTACATCGCATCAACATCATAACGCTCATTCAAAAAAGGTAATAGTTAAAGTCCCTTAATGCCATCTCAATCATTACTTTCCAATTTTTCTCCTTATTTGGCGTTTACTAGAAACGTTCATCCCTCTATAACGCCTAGGGGGCGGTGATAGCGTTATGAAACCCATTCACACCCCATAAAGTCCATTATGCATAGTCTAAGCATGTATACATACATATGGGTGGGTAGGATTACAAACGAACCGAACTTTTAGCGAATTGTTCATGAACCGTCTAATGGGAAGTTCGTTTATATTAATTCATTTAATAAATTAACGAACACGGACAAAAAATTCCGTTTGTCTAATTAAATAAACGAACATGAACGGAACGCATTCATGAACATTTGGTAATGTGCTCATTTATGCTCATTTGTGTTTGGGAGATAAAACTAGGTTATGTGCATTTGTTTTTTTAAGATACTATTTTATGTTAATTAAATTTATCAAGATTACGTTAAGTACTCAAGTATATTTGAATAATTTGGTTAGTATATTTTGCGTGGATCAACTTAATGTATGTAATGATAGTTCTCAATTTTATTCGAAATTTAATATATGTTCGTTTCTCTGTTCATGAACATTTTTTGTATTTGTTTGTATTAACTTGTGTTCATGAAAACTCTTTGTGTTCGTTTTAATCATGAACACTTGTTTGTGTTCGTTTTTTCATCTGTGTTGGATACCTAAAAAACACAAATGAACACGAATCATTTCCTCGGTGAATGAACACCAATTATTTCTTTAGTGAATAAACACAAATAAAATATCTTGTTCGGTGCGTGTTCATTAACTGTTTGTGAACGCATGTATTTCCTTAACAAATGATTGTTCGTGTTTGTTTGCAGCCTTAAGGGTGGATTCACTGGGGAACCTTATAAAAAGTGGGTATCCGGTAAACCATCATTTAAAATGTTAAATATATTATAAAATTCAATGTAGCATGTAAAAAATCTTTTAATGAAGCTTTTGCATATAAATCCATGTAGAAGTATTTTCAAAAACAAAAAAAATTAAAAAAATGCTTAAAAACAGTTAAGAAAGGAAAAAATTTAAAAACGATTTTTTATTAGAATGGCTTCTACACATTTTTTATATGCAAAAGAAGCGAAAAAGTCAAAAAAAATTACATGTTAAAACTAACTTTTTATGGTATATTCAGCATGGTTTATGTATTTCCCCACTTTTTGAAGTTTCCATATATATATATATATGTATGTATATATATATATAAAGAGAGAATATCATTAGAAAACTACATATATGAGAAAACTAAAAAACTAACTAAAATAGTCTAAAAAAACATGCCAAATTTTTTTTTTATTTTTATAATTTTTTTATTAAAAATTCACTATTTATTATGTATAAAAAACTTTTTTTCAAACAAAAAAAAACTTATATGCATTAAAGTTAGCATTTTAGTTTAGTTTAACTTTTAGGGTTAGGTTTTTTGAAGGTTTAGGATTAGGTTTTGGATGTGTGGAGAGGGGGTTTAGGTTTTTTGAGTGGTGCTGGTGAGGGGGGTTAGGCTTTTTTGGGGTTTAGGTTTTTTTTGTTCAGTTTTAGGTTTTTTTGGGGGTGGGTGGGGGGTTTAGGCTTTTGGTGGGAGGGTGGATTTAGGTTTTTAGTAGGTGGGGGTTTAGGTTTTTGGGGAGTGTCGGTGGGGGTGGGTTATGTGGTTTAGACTTTTCCGTATTATTGCACATGTCCAGTACAACCTTTTTTTTTTGAAAAAAAGTTTTTTTCATATATTATTAATAGCGATTTTAATAAAAAATTCAAAAAAAATAATATGTTTTTAGGCTTTTTTAGTTAGTTTTTTGGTTTTCTTGTTTAAAGTAGTTTTCTCATAATCTATCATATATATATATATATATATATATATATATATATATTATAAATCATAAATCTCAAAATTTAGTAATTTAAAGTGATTTCTTTGTTCTATGTAATAATACGTATACTATGTATGTATATCTATGTTGTGTAGATTATGTCTACTCTCGAATAAGGTATTTCTTATTGCGTTTTGTGCCTCTTCTTTATAATAATTAAAAAGACTATATTTATGCATCTTGAAATCCAAATTTTTAAAAGTAAATTGTACACATTATCACTTAGCATGTGGATCTATCATATAATATATATATATATTTTATTATAAATCATAAATCTCAAAATTTAGTAATTTAAAGTGATTTCTTTGTTCTATGTAATAATACGTATACTATGTATGTATATCTATGTTGTGTAGATTATGTCTACTCTCGAATAAGGTATTTCTTATTGCGTTTTGTGCCTCTTCTTTATAATAATTAAAAAGACTATATTTATGCATCTTGAAATCCAAATTTTTAAAAGTAAATTGTACACATTATCACTTAGCATGTGGATATCACGTGTTCTAAACTATTTTATTATTAAATCAGAAGAATTAAAAATAAATACTTGTTGGGCAGGAGAGTTGTCCAGGTCTAATTTAGAGGTCATGTTTTGAATTTTATATTTCAAAGTAATATATTAAAAGGATAAATTTGATGATGTTCCTCAACATAAACCAAACAGAGCAGTCTATGGACAATTGTTTCCAAATAAAATAAAATAGTAGGTATGTATTTCCTTTATGGTTTTATTATATTGCATTGTTAGTTTGTTTTTATTACATTTGCACTTCATAGTTTGTATTAAATTTAATATTGTATTTGACCAAACAAAGAAATGTACTACATTTTATATAAATTGTATTAAAATAAATCTGTAGTATTTTCTAAATGTACTATATATGAAATATCACTTGATAGTTTGTATTAAATTTAATATTGTATTTGAACAAACAAAGATATGTACTGGATTTTATATAAAATATATTAAAATAATTTGTAGTGTATGAGATTTTGGGTTTTTCAATAGAGACTCAAGTTTAGTTCTCACTTGTGTTATATTGGGGTGGATATAGTCAAGGATTTGTATTAGGCCTTGTGTTAGGTTGTCAGTTCGATTCCCGAGCCCAACCGGGTTTTTGTTCCACAGTGTGTTACGCCAGAGAGTTTTGCTCTTGTGGTGGCACAACGACTGTCAAGTGGCAGCCGGCGGTATGGTTTCCGGGGGAACGCCCAAAAGAGCCAAACTTTGAAGCCAGTGTGGTCCAGGTTAAGACAGCATAGTCTGGGCAATACGAGGCTCTCCGATTTGGAGAATGTGATAACCTTATACATGAAGTTTACCGTTAAAAAACAATATATGAAAGATTTTATACCTCATTAAAATGTATTTATTTATGTAGAAACTGGGGTCAATGATAAACATTGTAGGACAATAGGGTTGAAACATTGTCTCACGGCTTAACTTAGTACACAACATTCATGTTGGATCCCCCGCCTCTGGATTAATTGTATCATGTTTATACTTTGAACTTTAAAGTATTTAACTGTTGATATTGGAGATCCATAAGGCTATGAACAGGTAAGGCATCGCCAGAAAACTTCACAAGCGATGAATTTTATTTTTTGCAGTATTGGAGAACCAGAAATGAGGTCATATTCGTATCTAAAACCCCTTTGGTTTCAAAGGTTATTGAGGAAACGAAAGCAATGTCTTTCCTTTGGGTTACAAATCGGGAAAAAAAGGAGCGCTATCTCGTGGGAAGATTGGAAGATGTTCAAGTTAGAAGGTCTGGGCTAATTGTATTTGTTTTGTTGTTTATGTTGTTTTGAGTTGGGGGTCTATCTTTCATGATGCTGTAAGCTAGTTCTTTACCGGTAGATGCGTTTTAACAAAAGTTTGGTTTCATTGGGCATGGTTTCGTTGGGCGTTAAAAAAAATTAATTGTTTATATTATTTTAGTTTAAAGTGACTACTATTTATCCTTTTTAAATGCTTAGTAAGGTATACCTATTTGTGGTGTTGTATCCATCTATGTGAATTAAATTGTTATAAGTAATATGTAATTTGAAATATATCCAAGTTATAGAAATGCTCTAAGAATTGTTCTTTTTGTATGAGTATTATTCTGTTTTGAGTTGAATAGACGACTCTAAATATTATGTGTTCTTATTTTCTGGCTCATACTTGATCAAACAAGGTGTTATAATTGATTCAATCATTCCGCTACGAAACTAAGTTGACAAAAACAATCAATCAAGATATTAGCAAGTTAGGTATCGAACTTGATCCAAAAAATGGTATCAAATCAAGAAACAATATTTGGAGGTAGACTAGTGTCATTTGATCAAGGAGCAAACCATTGTCACAACTACTTTGGATACACAACCAACTCTTGAACTATGAAATGAAGTTTCAAAAGACCCCATGACTGTGGATAAGTATCAACTCTATCACAAGAACCCAATACAACACTCTAAGACCAAACATGTTGAAAAAAGTATGAACTATATCAGAAGAACCCAAAACAAACACTCTTAAGAACTCTGGATTGTGCTAAAAAGGTAAG
Organism: Scalesia atractyloides; assembly: GCA_947069175.1. Lineage (NCBI taxonomy): Eukaryota > Viridiplantae > Streptophyta > Magnoliopsida > Asterales > Asteraceae > Scalesia > Scalesia atractyloides. The sequence goes on along the minus strand of CAMTDV010000020.1, from coordinate 37,340,062 downwards.
ATTGAATTGTTTCGTATTTCTAATGTTGATAAATAGTACAATTATTAAGAGGTTGTTTGGCGATTTCTGAATGGTTAAGTGCTGAACTGGTAAAAGGTCTGAACCATTAAGTGTTGAACCAGTAAGAAGTCTGAACCATTAAGAGCCAGTATAATACTTAACCATTCAGAGACAAATGTCTGACCACTTCAAATTAGAGGTCTTAACCATTCAGACTCAGTATAATACTTAACCATTCAGAGGCAAATGTCTGAACCATTCAGACATCTGCTTGCGAAATAAACAGTCTGAACCATTAAATGTTAAATCAGTAAAAGGTCTAAACTACTAAGAGCTAAACAAAGAGACCCTGATATATTGCATATACGATTCCATATGGCCTAAATCAATATAGCATTTTCGTAATGGTGTTTCTATATATATTGACTACGGCATACAATCAGGTATACAACGGAAAAGTCAAGGCACTTAGGTGTCAAAAATAACATAGTTAGTGAATTTAACGTGAATGTATGGTATTTATTGATATGGTAAGGTTATGATAGAACCTATTCTATCATTTGACCAATGACTGGCAACACGTTTAGGCTATTTGGTGTGGAGGTCATCCAGGCCTGATTTGGTCAGGTGACGCTCCCTAACACCATTTCCGTAGGGGCGGCGGTGTCCTGAACTTTGAGATGGAGACGTTGAAGACAGAGACAAGATTGAGTCGTTGACAACGGCTATAATTTAAAAAAAAAAGTTCAATTCCTTAAAAATAATAATTTTACCTACAAATATATCAAAATTACCCCATTTTTTACACACTTCAACCAATTTTCTCTCTCAACTTTATACAATTCTTCTACATTTTATACAATTCTTCTACATTTTATAACATTCTTCTACTTTTTTCATGGATCCATACAACCCTAATAACCCGAACCCAAACCAAAACGTTTTTTCGGTACCCGCTACTATCCTACGGTGGAACCGAGTTGGTGATCCTCACAATTTTCTTACAACACTTTCTCGGGTTTTCAATAAACCCCCAATGTTTTCAATCAATGCAACAAATGCAATCGTTACAACAAATGATGATGTGAAACCCGTTCAACTCGCAATTTCAATCTCAACCACAACCTTCGCCAACACCGGAGTCTCCCCAACTGAGACGCTCATACTTAAGATTTATTAAGAAGAAGAATTTAAAACAAATAATTTCGGATAAAATTTGGAAATTTTGATGCCATTCCAAAAATCTTAATTTGCTAACGGATTAACCGTTTGTTTAGTATTAACTAAACATCATTTACAAAATTTATAGCAAACATAAGTTTAGATACTTAAACATTATCACTTTCAAAACATATTCATCAAAATATCTTGACTAAACGGTAGATTTCAAATAAGGAAGCATGATGGAAGTAACTTGGAGTGTGTTCGATCCAGGCTTCGCTTGCCTTAAAGGTCAACTTTACCTACATCACAATCACAAACCAATATTAACTCACTTTTAATTTCATGTCACAAGTTTACACAATCGTGTTATTCATCCGTTATGAAGTCTTTCATTCATTAACCCGTTTGAAGCGGATCACATTCATCACCATACTCCTACTTACTTGTCCATAAATGACATTTAAATTTGCAACTCAAACTTAGATTAAACATAATAAAACATTATAAATTACCAATGCTAGTAAGTGCAAGAACTTACCTTTATCACATTTTAATGGTGATCCCGAATAGCTCGCACCTTCTTCTTTCACTCCTAAAATTTCAAATTTAACATACTTAAATCTTATGTTTTCAACTCATTCTTTTATTGACATAGCATATTAGTAATTCCTCACATTCTTGACATAAGCCAATTAGTACCAAAATTACATTTGATCATTGAAATCACATAAAAACCTCTATTCTAAGCATTTCATCAGATACTTGGTGCGCGTACCAAGATCAAAGCATAAGGTACAAGTATTCTATGCACATTCTTCCTATTTCATTACATAAACTTTTATAATCGATCAAATTCACACAATTGTCATCATCTAGCACACAACCATCTAACTAATGCTCTACTACATTCAATTTTACATTAGAAATATATGAATTTGCACTAACATGGCCATTATTCATTATCCTAGTTCTATCACAAATGGGTTTCATCATGAATCATCAATATAATCAAAAATTCAAGCACATTCCATCTTCTATATAGTGATTATATCAATTATTCATACAAATTTTATCTAATTTCATAGATTGTTCATAACCCACTTATGAAACTTTATCAAATCACACAATTTAACTTACCTTTGGTTAGACTAGTTGAGATGACTAAGATTAAGTGTTCATGCAGAGAGTGTAGCCTTGGATTCCTTCTAGATTCTTGTTTTTTTTTTTGTAAAAATGGAGTTTTTCTTCTTCCTTGGTCTTGTCATGTACACCACACACATCTGATGTGTGTGTGGTGTGTGAAGTTTTTATGTTTATTAGTCTAATCTTTCTTCTATTACCTCTTTTGGCCCCTCTAGTATGAACACTTATATTTAGCTCCTTTTAACTTATACACTAACTATAGTCATATTTCTTGTTACTATATGTGGCACCTTCTAATAACATATAAATAACTAGACATATTTAAAACTTAGGGTGTTACAAATCCACCCTAATTATGGGAGGTTTCGTCCCCGAAACCTGAATACATACCAAATAAGGTTGGGTAAAACTTTTGCATTTCATCCTCCGGTTCCCAAGTGAGGTCCAACCCCTTCCTGTGTTTCCATTGAACTAATACTTGTTTAACTTCTTTGTTACGAAGGGTCTTTTCTTGAGAATCTTTTATAGCTACCGGTCTTTCAATGTAATTCATTCTTTCGTCCAACACAAGGTCATCAACAGGTATGTGTGTTGTTTCATCCGCAAGGCACTTCCGTAATTGTGACACGTGAAAGGTATTATGAATGCCATCTAATGCTGGAGGCAGTTCTAATTGATACGCACCTTTTCCAATAGGAGCTAGAATTTTAAACGGCCCAATGTATCGAGGACCCAACTTCCCTCGTTTACGGAATCGAATTACACCTTTCCATGGAGAGACCTTCAATAATACTCGGTCTCCAACTTGGAATTCAATTGGACGTCTCCTTTTGTCCGCATAGACTTTTGTCGATCTTGTGCTGCTTTTAATCGAGCTCGTACTAGATCAATCTTCTCGTTAGTTCTTGCTACTACATCCTTGGGGGCTAGTTCTCTTTGTCCCACTTCTCCCCAACAAACAGGGGTTCTACATTTTCTTCCATATAACATCTCGTATGGCGCCATTTGAATACTACTTTGATAGCTATTGTTGTACGAGAACTCTACTAGTGGTAAATGGTCATCCCAGTTTCCCCCATATTCCAACACACATGCTCTTAGCATATCAACCAATGTTTGTATGGTTCTTTCTGATTAGCCATCCGTTTGAGGATGGTATGCGGTACTCAAGTGTAGTTTGGTACCCATATCTTCATGGAACTTTTTCCAATAACGAGAAATAAATCTGCCGTCACGATCTGAAACGATAGACACAGGTACTCCATGGCGAGAAACTATTTCGTTCACATGTATTTCCGCCATCCTTTCTGACGAGTAAGTCTCCCGTATGGGTAAGAAATGAGCACTTTTCGTGAGACGATCGAAAACAACCCAGATAGTGTCGTGACCTTTCTTTGTCTTGGAAAGTTTGGTCACTAAATCCATAGTTATGTTTTCCCACTTCCATATTGGAATTTCCAACAGTTGTAATTTCCCATACGGCTTCTGATGTTCCGCCTTCACTTGTGAGCATGTTAAGCATCTGGATACATACTTAACAATGTCGCGTTTCATTCCCGGCCACCAATAATTTCCTTTCAGATCTTGATACATTTTGGTGGCTCCCGGGTGAACCGAGTAGCGGGACTTGTGCGCTTCTTCTAATAATAGAGTCTTTACATCACAGTGGCGTGGTATCCAAGTCTGGCCATACCTTGTCTTAATTCTGCTTGCATTCGTTTCAAGCTCGTCGATGAACCCTTTCATCCTTTCACCTTTTTGATCATTCCATTCAACGACTCAGTTTGAGCTTCCTTTATTGCTTCGATAAGGTTAGGTGTAACTATCATTCTCATTGATTTTACTCGGAATGGCGGCGGATATTCCTTCCGGCTTAAAGCGTCTACTACGACATTAGTCTTACCTGGATGGTAAAGAATGTCACAATCATAATTGTTAATCAATTCTAGCCATCTCCTTTGTCCCATATTAAGGTCTTTTTGTTCAAAGAAGTATTTGAGACTCTTGTGATCTGAGTAGATTGTACATTTCGTTCCATACAAATAGTGCCTCCAAATCTTCAATGCAAAAACCACAGCTGCCAACTCTAAATCGTGAGTCGGATAATTGCCTTCGTGTTGTTTAAGTTGCCTTGACGCATAGGCGATGACCTTACCTTGTTGCATTAAGACACACCCTGTCACACCCCGACCCACAGCGGAAAAAGGTGATCGGGGCATGATTGGGTTTTCATCAAAGCTCATGACATTTATTATAACGTTTCATATTTATTATTACAATTTAAAGGGAATCATACAATCATAATTACAACATGTTCTACACATCTTTCTAGACTTCATTATTTTCTTCTAATGCATTTCCTATGTTTTTCCTTGCTTCATCCTGTTCACCTGTATCATGTGTAAAAATGGTCTTTGGATCAACAAAAAGTTGGCGAGTGAATCCTATGAAAAACATTTAAACAAGTTTATTGAACTGATTATCAAATAAAGTGCATAACCACATATGAGTAAATATAGATGTAAACTTATTCACAAATCACTTAATATTAAATAATGCACACACATACAATAATAGATTGTTTTGAGGCACGCGTTGTTCAACTCGTCTCCCACGAGGAACTGATGGGCCTAATGAATGAGTTTTGAGGCACGCGTTGTTCTACGAACTGATGGGCCTAATGAATGAGTTTTAAGCACGCATTGTTCAACTCGTCTCCCACGAGGAACTGATGGGCCTAACAAATAATTTGCATACAACTTGACAATATGTAATACATAACTACAAACAATATTTACATTCTAAGTTTAAATCATAATATGGTTGGCACGAGTTTGAATAAACGAATTAGTTTTAGTGACACATGATACACCCCAAAACGTGTAATAAAAAGGGGAGTTGTAAGATTCACTCACATGGGTGCGTTCGGTTGATGATGTTGAATGCGCACAAGTTTAGAGGATTGATCGACGAGGAAAAACTAACCTAATTAATAACGAAAAAGTAAGGTAAATAAATGGATTTTATTAACAATTTTAATAGGATTTTTGGATATATTTTTGTGAGTTTAAGGATATGTTCTAACTTTAAAAATGTTATTTTTAAGTATTTTTAATTGATTTTTAATTTAAATAAATAAATAAAATAATAAAAAAATGTTGATTTTTGACCATTGACCGTTGACTTGTTGATCGTTGACCGGTTCGGTCGGTTATATGTGTGCGCTGGGTGAGACTCGAACCCGTGACCTCCCGTACGCGTGCACGCAGCTCTACCAACTGAGCTACGTGTCTAACCCGAAATATTTCTGTTTTTAATTATATTTATACACTAATTAAATTAATCCGAAAATCATTCATTTTAAAAAAGGTTTTAATGTATCGACTCGGTGCTCTCCACAGGTCTCGAACCCGGGACCTGTGGTTTAGTTGGGCACACAGTCCACCGCTGGACTGTGTGTCTAACTTGGTAAATATTCTGGTTTTTATTATACTTAACATCTTACTGTTGTGGATCCGGTTCAGTTAAAAAAAAGGACATTTTATTACTGCGAAGGTGTGTGTGTCAAGGATCGAACTCGGGACGTATGCGTATTGTTTGCACACAGTCCACCGCTGGACTGTGTGTCTAACCCGTTTATAATACCGATTTTAATTAATTTTATAACTTAAGCGACTTCGTCTTCTTCGTTCAAAACAGACACAGTTAACTAACAGTTATTTGTTAAATAATCTAACGAATTTATAAACAATTGCAATGTATTGAACAGAAAAGGGTTTGGGGAATGATTGTACCGAACTGATCGTCTTTCTTCAGAAGTCCGGCAAAGATCGTCGGCTCTGTTTTGGGAACTCCTCTGTTCGGATTCAATAATCAGTTTGGATGAATTAGATGTGAAATTGAACTACTGAGTAACGATTATCAGTAGGTTTGAATGATCATTCCGGTTAACAGCAAGTTTCTGGAAATTTCAGAAATTTTCCGGCGAAAACAGAAAATCCGGCAACGTCGTCTGGAATAGATTCTGGGTGAGGGATTGATATTAGAAGTTGTCCAATAATGGAATGAAACAGAAAAGTCGAGGTAATTACCGTGAAGATGAAAGTCTCGGTTTTCCGGTGACTTGCAGAGAATTCCGGCGAGTGAAATTTCTTTCGACAGAGATTCTTTAGAGGTTTACGGTGAGTGTGGGTGATGTCAGTATGAGCTCTAAGATCTTATTTTAGGGTAAGAAGAAAGGATGGAATGAATTCGGTTTTCCGACGGTATTTCCGGTTAATTTGCAGAGAATTCCGGCGACTGCGGCGAGGTTTTCTGAGCGAAAAGAAGAGTGTAATCTTGATAAACGCGCGAGCTCACTGGTGAATAAAGTATAACTCAGGTTTAAGTGTATTTCCGGTTTCGAATTCAACACTTTTCGGTTACGGTCCGATGATTTGAATGAGTGCCATTAAGGTCTTTCAGTTATAACCGGCGTGGGTGTAAACGTATCCGTTATGACAAAAGAAAACGTTAAAGATTGACGATTTCGTCGGGATTTCCGGCATCAGTGACTTGAGTGACCGAATTCGACTTCAGTTTTTATTATATGTATTAATTGAATCAATATGTAAACAAAAATCACAAGTGGCGGAGCGGTTGGAGGGATGTGAGTTAAGACTTTGAATGATGCTCGGCTGACCCGGGTTCGAAACCGGCTTCAGCATTTTATTTTTAAATCACTATTTTTAGTACATTTTCAAATATAAATTTTATATTCTAATATACTTATTAATTATGTATCGTTTAAAATTAATTTGAGCATTAAATACGCAACGAAATTTTTAACTGGTTGTTCGGTTAATAAACGAAGCGGGTTTGGTAAATCCGGTTTTTGACGGATGTTACAGTATCCCCTACTTTAGAAATTTCGTCCCTGAAGTTTAAGTAGTGGCATGTTTGTCTCAAAAGGATGGTTTTTTTAATTGACCATTAAATACTTAGAAAGGAGTAAGAGTTTAAATTTTGTTTGAGGCGGTAACGTTCCTTGTAAGGGTTGAGTACCCTGCTACAGGAATCGCTTTTTGATGCCTAAGTTAATGAATATTGATAAACAGAGTTGATTGACTAAATATGATTTCATGCGCAAGAGTTTTGATATGTTTGGAAAGATAAGGTTATATCCTAAAATAAACTTCTAATACTAAAACCTACATGGAACTTCTCATAACCGCCTGACAATGCCTCTGATCCTTTGGCAAGAATACTTATATATAGGAAGTACCAGCGGCGTATCCACCATATTCTTGTCAAATTTTCATTGGTTTTATCAGTAAGTTATGATTGGTTCTATGATGTGACTCTAGAACATAAATAAACACAACAACCAATATCTGAGTCCTAATTCTGATAGCATACATGTTTGAATGGTGACAGTTCCTCTCTCGTTTGTTATGATGAAGAGGTTAGTTTATGTAAAAATAGAACACAATCCAATTTCTTTAAATAATGAGATTATATGAATGCTAAATCAGTGAGTATAACACAAACTTCAACCAAGACAATACTAAATCCTACATGGAACTTCTCATAACCACCTGATAATGCCTCTGATCCTTTGACAAGAATACTTATATATAGGAAGTACCAGCGGCGTATCCACCATATTCTCGTCAAATTTTCATTGGTTTTATCAGTAAGTTATGATTAGTCCTATGTGACTCTAAAACATAAACAAACACAACAACCAAAGCTTGAGTCTTAATTCTGATAGTATACATGTTTGAATGATGACAGTACCTCTCTCGTTTGTTATGATGCAGAGGTTAGTATATGTAGAAATGGAACACAATCCAATTTTTTAAATGATGAGATGATATGAATGTTAAATCAGTGAGTGTAAAACAAATTTCAACCAAGACATTACTAAATCCTACATGGAACTTCTCATAACCACCTGACAATGCCTCTGATCCTTTGACAAGAATACTTATATATAGGAAGTATCAGCGGCGTATCCACCATATTCTTGTCAAATTTTCATTGGCTTTATCAGTAAGTTATGATTAGTCCTATGTGACTCTAAAACATAAACAAACACAATCAACCAAAGCTTGAGTCTTAATTCTGATAGTATACATGTTTGAATGATGACAGTACCTCTCTCGTTTGTTATGATGGAGAGGTTAGTCCATGTAGAAGTGAGGCACATCTCAACTTCTTTAAATGTTGAGATTGTAATACGTTGAGATGTATGATGATATGAATGTTAAATCAATGAGTATAAAAACAAAACTGAAATAGTAATTCGCATTAAGATCCTTGGGTAAATTTCCAATTTATAATTGAGACACGTGAAAATTAAGATAACATAAGGAAAAACGTAAAAACTAAGCGGTTGGAGTTGAATCTTGATTTTTGGTGAAGGGGACTAGTTGGGTGGTTTCGTTTGGAAAGTCATTATCTTCAACAGGATTGACGTTGATGTTGTAAACTCTTCCTCTTGCTGGTGGCCTAGTGGTTAGGTTTTCTTGATTTGATTGGTTAACTGGGTTTGCTTGAGCTTGGGCGTGTATGATGTTAACCAATCGAGGGCACGTGTTTCTATAATGGGTAGGGTCGCCACAATTAAAACAAGCTCGAACATAAGGTAATATGGGGTATTGGGGTTGTTGATATGTCTGGGTCATGTTTTGAGTAGGGGGAGAGATTTGGTTTTGAGAGCTGCGGCAAGCCTTGCTCAAATGACCATAGCGTCCACAATTCGCACATAGTCGACAAGGTAAGGTAGATGGATGGTGATAAAAACAGGTGTTACATTGAGGGTGAGGTCCAAGGTAAGGTTTCTTATTTGGGTAAGTTGAGTTGGGTGCTACTTGAGTGATGGGATAGCTTGGAGGGGTACGGCTGGTGAGGCTGGTTGATTACGTTGGTTGACAGCGAAAAGTTGCCCATCTCGCTTTCTCTTGGAAATGGGTTGAGAAGGGGATTCGGTTTGGGTGGAGTTTGAGGTTTCAGTCGATGCTTTATCCTTCTTCTTCTCCTCTTTGAAGTCTTTATTCCGTATGCGGTTCTCGGTGAGCTCTATAGCTAACTCCATTGCTGCTTCCAAAGTTGCAGGCGTGGTACTTATTACAGAGTCTTGGATTTTTGAAGGAAGACCTCGAATGTAGTGCTCGATCAAACGGTAGAGGGGAGTGAACAAGTTGGGAACCATTTGATTTAACTCAAGGAATCTCTTTTTGTATGTTGTGTGGTCGCCTTCCTTTTGTTTCACGAATAGAACTCATCCTCTAATTTCTTGATTTCGCTCCTTGGGCAAAACCGTCTTGTCATGATTTCCTTCAACTCTTCCCAAGTCAAAGTCATAGCATCTTCAACACCTCGTTTGGCCTTCTCTGTATTCCACCATGTAAGTGCTATTCCAAGTAAACGACCAGTAGCATATCGCACTTTGCGATCATCGGGGTAATTGCAATTTAGAAAAGTGTTCTCCATTTCTTCAAACCAATGGAGGAGAGCGGTGATACCTTCAGTCCCTTCGTATTTTGGAGGGTCGCAGGATTTGAAATACTAGTAGGTGCATTTAGTAGTATTTGGGGGAGGGTTGATAACATTTTGATCCTCTTGGTTGACGGGATTAGCGGTAAGGGCTTGTTGGACTTGAACTACAATGTTTGGTATTACGGCAGCCATTTGTAGAGCGATTTGGGCAGCCATGCGCTCGCGTGCTTTTCCTGATCTCATCTTTCTACGAGCGAGGCTAGAAGACATCTACAAGGAATACATATCAAGAGTATGAGTTGGATGTTTTAGGGATCATGTGTCGTATTTAGGAATGAACATTTATAAAATAAATATAAAATAATAAATCTACACATCCATAGGATGTCTTGGGCTTTGCTCGTAATTGGGCCTTGCATGCCGCCATACTTCACCTTCGTAATCATGTGGGCCCCCATGATTACCGGGTTTTTCATATGGTTCGCATGTGTTAGCCTGGTTACGTACACTAAAACCCGGAGAAAATCGAGAAATATGTATGTAACGTATGATATTCGGAATGTATCCAGGTGTGGACATGGTGACACCTCAAAGTGGGGTTAGTTCGAACGACGTTTGGTGTGGCATGCTTTGGCCTAATAGGTCCTTCGTACTCTCATCGTTAGTCCCCAGGTAGGCAAACTGGTCCGTTATATTGGATTTATACGAATGCCAACCTAGACAGGACGTTCCGACTACCGGTACTTGTACCCTTACAGTTACTACATGCCCGTCGCAGAACTCACTTTGATGAGATTTGAAAAATGAAAAAATGCGGCAAAATCTTGAATAACGGAAGTATGAAGATGATTTGAATATGTGAGCATTGAAATATGTATGATGAATGTGTATGTAATTATGTATGTCTGACTGTAAGTATAATTCACTATGTATCACAAAATGTAGTATCGGAAGTATTTGCATGCATTTGTGTATGTAATAAATATGAAAGAAATAAACATCATGAGTTTGCATATAACCACATAAACAATTAAAATCTAATCAACTATAGTATAGGCTCTAAGGGTCTAATAACCTATCCTATATCCCTATAGTCAAAAGCTCTGATACCAATCTGTCACACCCCGACCCGCAGCGGAAAAAGGTGATCGGGGCATGATTGGGTTTTCATCAAAGCTCATGACATTTATTATAACGTTTCATATTTATTATTACAATTTAAAGGGAATCATACAATCATAATTACAACATGTTCTACACATCTTTCTAGACTTCATTATTTTCTTCTAATGCATTTCCTATGTTTTCCTTGCTTCATCCTGTTCACCTGTATCATGTGTAAAAATGGTCTTTGGATCAACAAAAAGTTGGCGAGTGAATCCTATGAAAAACATTTAAACAAGTTTATTGAACTGATTATCAAATAAAGTGCATAACCACATATGAGTAAATATAGATGTAAACTTATTCACAAATCACTTAATATTAAATAATGCACACACATACAATAATAGATTGTTTTGAGGCACGCGTTGTTCAACTCGTCTCCCACGAGGAACTGATGGGCCTAATGAATGAGTTTTGAGGCACGCGTTGTTCTACGAACTGATGGGCCTAATGAATGAGTTTTAAGGCACGCATTGTTCAACTCGTCTCCCACGAGGAACTGATGGGCCTAACAAATAATTTGCATACAACTTGACAATATGTAATACATAACTACAAACAATATTTACATTCTAAGTTTAAATCATAATATGGTATGGCACGAGTTTGAATAAACGAATTAGTTTTAGTGACACATGATACACCCCAAAACGTGTAATAAAAAGGGGAGTTGTAAGATTCACTCACATTGGGTGCGTTCGGTTGATGATGTTGAATGCGCACAAGTTTAGAGGATTGATCGACGAGGAAAAACTAACCTAATTAATAACGAAAAAGTAAGGTAAATAAATGGATTTTATTAACAATTTTAATAGGATTTTTGGATATATTTTTGTGAGTTTAAGGATATGTTCTAACTTTAAAAATGTTATTTTTAAGTATTTTTAATTGATTTTTAATTTAAATAAATAAATAAAATAATAAAAAAATGTTGATTTTTGACCATTGACCGTTGACTTGTTGACCGTTGACCGGTTCGGTCGGTTATATGTGTGCGCTGGGTGAGACTCGAACCCGTGATCTCCCGTACGCGTGCACGCAGCTCTACCAACTGAGCTACGTGTCTAACCCGAAATATTTCTGTTTTTAATTATATTTATACACTAATTAAATTAATCCGAAAATCATTCATTTTAAAAAAGGTTTTAATGTATCGACTCGGTGCTCTCCACAGGTCTCGAACCCGGGACCTGTGGTTTAGTTGGGCACACAGTCCACTGCTGGACTGTGTGTCTAACTTGGTAAATATTCTGGTTTTTATTATACTTAACATCTTACTGTTGTGGATCCGGTTCAGTTAAAAAAAAAGGGACAATTTTATTACTGCGAAGGTGTGTGTGTCAAGGATCGAACTCGGGACGTATGCGTATTGTTTGCACACAGTCCACCGCAGGACTGTGTGTCTAACCCGTTTATAATACCGATTTTTATTAATTTTATAACTTAAGCGACTTCGTCTTCTTCGTTCAAAACAGACCACGGTTAACTAACAGTTATTTGTTAAATTAATCTAACGAATTTATAAACAATTGCAATGTATTGAACAGAAAAGGGTTTGGGGAATGATTGTACCGAACTGATCGTCTTTCTTCAGAAGTCCGGCAAAGATCGTCGGCTCTGTTTTGGGAACTCCTTCTGTTCGGATTCAATAATCAGTTTGGATGAATTAGATGTGAAATTGAACTACTGAGTAACGATTATCAGTAGGTTTGAATGATCATTCCGGTTAACAGCAAGTTTCTGGAAATTTCAGAAATTTTCCGGCGAAAACAGAAAATCCGGCAACGTCGTCTGGAATAGATTCTGGGTGAGGGATTGATATTAGAAGTTGTCCAATAATGGAATGAAACAGAAAAGTCGAGGTAATTACCGTGAAGATGAAAGTCTCGGTTTTCCGGTGACTTACAGAGAATTCCGGCGAGTGAAATTTCTTTCGACAGAGATTCTTCAGAGGTTTACGGTGAGTGTGGGTGATGTCAGTATGAGCTCTAAGATCTTATTTTAGGGTAAGAAGAAAGGATGGAATGAATTCGGTTTTCCGACGGTATTTCCGGTTAATTTGCAGAGAATTCCGGCGACTGCGGCGAGGTTTTCTGAGCGAAAAGAAGAGTGTAATCTTGATAAACGCGCGAGCTCACTGGTGAATAAAGTATAACTCAGGTTTAAGTGTATTTCCGGTTTCGAATTCAACACTTTTCGGTTACGGTCCGATGATTTGAATGAGTGCCATTAAGGTCTTTCAGTTATAACCGGCGTGGGTGTAAACGTATCCATTATGACAAAAGAAAACGTTAAAGATTGACGATTTCGTCGGGATTTCTGGCATCAGTGACTTGAGTGACCGAATTCGACTTCAGTTTTTATTATATGTATTAATTGAATCAATATGTAAACAAAAATCACAAGTGGCGGAGCGGTTGGAGGGATGTGAGTTAAGACTTTGAATGATGCTCGGCTGACCCGGGTTCGAAACCCGGCTTCAGCATTTTATTTTTAAATCACTATTTTTAGTACATTTTCAAATATAAATTTTATATTCTAATATACTTATTAATTATGTATCGTTTAAAATTAATTTGAGCATTAAATACGCAACGAAATTTTTAACTGGTTGTTCGGTTAATAAACGAAGCGGGTTTGGTAAATCCGGTTTTTGACGGATGTTACACACCCTAACCCTTGGTGTGATGCATCCGTGTATACCACCAAATCTTCCATTCCTTCTGGTAAGGTTAACACCGGAGAACTTGACAATTTTTCTTTTAGCATTTGGAAAGCCTTCTCTTGTTCAAGACCCCATAAAAATTGTTCTTCTTTCTTCTTAATCTAGTTATAGGCAAGGCTATTTTAGAGAAATCTTGAATAAATCTCCTATAATAGCCAGCTAAGCCTAGAAAACTTCGTACTTCATTAACATTCTTTGGGGGTAACCATTTAATCACAGCCTCTACTTTAGATGGATCTACTGAAATTCCTTTCTCATTAATCACATGGCCCAAGATTTGCACCTCTCTGAGCCAGAATGCACATTTGGAAACCTTAGCGTATAACCTTTCTTTACAAAGTGTCTCAAGTACTTCTCGTAGGTGATGAGCATATCCGAACTCACTTTGAGAGTATACCAGAATATCGTCTATAAACACTATTACAAACTTGTCTAACATATTTCGACATACTCTATTCATCAAATCCATGAATGCGGCCGGAGCGTTAGTTAACCCGAAAGACATTACTAAAAACTCATAATGTCCGTACGAGTTCTAAACACGGTCTTAGCTACATCTTCTTCCCTTACCCGTAGCTGGTTATATCCCGAACGCAAGTCAATTTTTGAAAACTAACTTGCCCCTTGTAGTTGATTGAAGAGATCATCTATTCATGGTAAGGGGTATCGATTCTTTACCGTGAGTTTATTAAGCTCACGATAGTCGATACACATACACATCGAACCATCCTTCCTTTTTTACAAACAAGACTGGTGCCCCCTAAGGAGATACACTAGGACGTATAAATTCTTTATCTAAAAGTTCTTGCAATTGAAAAAAAAAGAACCATTAATTCTCGTACTTCAGTGGGTGCCAATCGATACGGGGCTTTGGCTATGGGTTTGGCGTTTGGTTCTAATTCGATCCGAAATTCTACTTCTCGCTCAGGTGGAAGACTTGGCAAATCATCCAGATATTCATTCACAATTCTTGTGTTTTCTATTCTTGGAATAGCTTGCTTAGTATCAACTACATAGGGTAAAAAGGCTTTATTTCCATTTCGTACATACTTAACTGCTTCAACAATGGTGGATAATTTAGTCTCTACTCTTCTTTCCCCATAAATGCTTACCCGCTTTCCTTTAGGAGACATAACATGTATGATCTTGCTTTCACATAAAATTTCCGCATGGTGAAGGGATAGCCAATCCATACCTATTACCGCCTTGAATTCTCCCAAAACCATAGGAATAAGATCGATATCAAATTCTTCATCCTCTATGGTGATCTTACACTTTCTACATATCTCATGTAACAAATAACTTTTGCAATCGGCTATTTCTACTTCTAAAGGTATGGGCATTCTTTCTATTACAAATGAGGGGGAATGTATAATTTCACTTGACACAAATGACCTACTAGCTCCCGTATCAAATAATACATATGTTGGTAAGAGTTTAGCATAAATATACCTGATACAACATTTGGGTGTGTCTTTGCCTCTTCCGTCGAAATTTGGAACATTCTGCCTTTGGCTTTGTTGGGTTCTTCCTTCTTTCCTTCTTTTATTGTTCCTTGTTTGAGTTTTGGGCATTCAACTTTCACATGCCTGACTCGTTACAGTTGTAACATACTCTCTTAGGATTAGGACAATTGTAATATGGATGTCCTTCTTGACCACAGTTATAGCATCCCCTTCTTCCCATTAAGCATTCACTCGAATGAAGTTTTCCACATGTCTTACATCGTGGAAATCCTCCTTTCAGGGTTTCCTTCTTACTATGATCTTGAATCTTGGGCCTTTTAGGAGTGCCTTGAGTTGACCCCTTTTCAATTTGTCTTTTCTCTCCTCGCTCTTCTTGCTTCTTTAATTCGATCTCCCTATCCCTTGCCCAATTAATGAGCTCCTTCAAAGTTTCGCATTTAGAAGGGGTGATGAACTCTCAATACTCGGCCTTTAGCATATCATGATAACGGTTAATCTTCATCCTCTCTGTTCATTTTGTCAAGGAAAAATGTTTGTAATTTCATCGATTGTTTCATTATTTTTGTAGAAGACGGAGGAAGTCTTCTTGAATCCGATCTACAGCTGATTGCGGACAATGATATTTCATGAACGGTTCTTTAAATTCTTACCATGTTATAGTTTGTAGCTTATCCTCACATATCTCCTTACTATACGCATCCCACCAATCCTTCGCTTGTCGTTGAAGTTGCCCTGTAGCGAACATCACTTGATCTTCCTTTTCACAATGGCTTCGAATGAACAACCCTTCTATGTTGGAGATCCATCTTTGACATTCTATGGGATCTACTTCCCTATTATAAGATGCAGGTTTACACGCCATGAATTCCTTTACGTACACCGACGTGCTTCTTTCTTGCCTTGTATTCCACTTATCATTTCCTTCAATTTATCTATCTTGCTGGTCATCATAGTTTCTACTATGTTTAGCACTTGACTTTCTACTTCTTGTGCTATACGAGGGATGTTTGCATCAAGTGTCTTTACTACTTCATCTGCAATCAGCTTATTTAATTCATCCTGACTTATTTGTTCCATAGCGTTTGAACCCCCTTCGTCCGTCATCTACAATCACATACTTGTGTTAAATGTCATACTAATCATTCATATATATGTATACATCTATATACATATATCATTCTATACATTGCAAAATCTCAAAATCTCATTCTTGTAGGTTACGGATTCAAATAATTCTTATCGCAACATTCTTGACGTACCACTTGCAATATACTTCCGTTAGTGCATTCAACTTTCTTATTCATTCACGCATTCGTTATATATATAGGTTAACTAGCCCGCCATCGTGGTTTCATTTACATTCTGGTCCTTTCTAGAATTTAACGAGGGTTTGGGACTTGTTTAAAAATTTTAATATAATAAAATAATGAATCAGCGACATGCTTCAGTGACTGGCGTCGGCGACGGCTCATCACCGCGTCGCCGACGCACTCTAGAAAGTTGTGTCGCTGTGATCTTGTGTAGACAGTCCATTAGTGCGTCGGAACAAAGAAAGACCGTCGGCGACAGGATCCTGTCGACGACGCCTTGCCCAATCTCTCTGACGCTGCAAATTTTGTTTCAGCCATTTTGTTCGTTATCTAACCTTTTTCTCAGCCGAAACCATTTCATTACATCTCGTGACTTCACTAGTCATAACATTATGTTAAATCCCTATAATCCCCTCTCATTTTAACGTCTATAAACAAGAACATTAAAATTTCTTAAGAATACTTACTAGTATCATGCCTCGGAACGAACACACTTTCGCATGAGCTTTCGGTTTGAGTTCAAGTACACTAACTTTAGCACTTGAATCCCTCAAACCTTGGCTCTGATACCAACTTAAGATTTATCAAGAAGAAAAATTTTAAACAATGAATTTCGGATAAAATTTGAAAATTTTGATGCTATTCATAAAATCTTAATTTGCTAACGGATTAACCGTTTGTTTAGTATTAACTAAACATCATTTACAAAATTTATAGCAAACATAAGTTTAGATACTTAAACATTATCACTTTCAAAACATATTCATCAAAATATCTTGACCCGTTTGGTATATTTCAAAATACGGAAGCGTGATGAAAGTAACTTGGAGTGTGGTCGATCTGGGCTTCACTTGCCTTAAAGGTCAACTTTACCTACATCACAATCACAAACCAATATTAACTCATTTTAAATTTCATGTCACAAGTTTACACAATCGTGCTATACATCCGTTATGAAGTCTTTCATTCATTAACCCGTTTGAAGCGGATCACATTCATCACCATACTCCTACTTACTTGTCCATAAATGACATTTAAATTTACAACTCAAAATTAGATTAAACATAATAAAACATTATAAATTACCAATGCTAGTAAGTGCAAAAACTTACCTTTGTCCCGTTTTGATGGTGATCACGAATAGCTCGCACCTTCTTCTTTCACTCCTAAAATTTCAAATTTAACATACTTAAATCTTATGTTTTCAACTCATCCTTATTGACATAGCATATTAGTAATTCCTCACATTCTCGACAAAAGGCAATTAGTACCAAATTACATTTGATCATTGAAATCACATAAAAACCTCTATTCTAAGCATTTTATTAGATACTTGGTGTGCGTACCAAGATCAAAGCATAAGGTACAAGTATTCTATACACATTCTTCCTACTTCATTACATAAACTTTCATAATCGATCAAATTCACACAATGGTCATCATCTAGCACACAACCATCTAACTAATGCTCTACTACATTTAATTTTACATTAGCACTATATGAATTTGCACTAACATGGCCATTATTCATCATCCTAGTTCTATCACAAATGAGTTTCATCATGAATCATCAATATAATCAGAAATTCAAGCACATTCCATCTTCTATATAGTGATTATATCAATTATTCATACTAATTTTATCTAATTTCATAGATTGTTCATAACTCACTTATGAAACTTCATCAAATCACAAAATTTAACTTACCTTTGGTTAGACTAGTTGAGATGACTAAGATTTAGTGTTCATGCAGAGAGTGTGGCCTTGGATTCCTTCTTGATTCTTGATTTTTTTTTGTAAAAATGGAGTTTTTCTTCTTCCTTGGTCTTGTCCTGTATGCCACACACATCTGATGTGTGTGTGTGGTATGTGAAGTTTTTATGTTTATTAATCTAATCTTTCTTCTATTACCTCTTTTGGCCCCTCTAATATGAACATTTATATTAGCACCTTTTAACTTATACACTAACTATAGTCATATTTCTAGTTACTATATGTGGCACCTTCTAATAACATATAAATAACTAGACATATTTAAAACTTGGGTGTTACACCAACCACAACCCGTAGAAG
Organism: Scalesia atractyloides; assembly: GCA_947069175.1. Classification (NCBI taxonomy): domain Eukaryota; kingdom Viridiplantae; phylum Streptophyta; class Magnoliopsida; order Asterales; family Asteraceae; genus Scalesia; species Scalesia atractyloides. The sequence goes on along the minus strand of CAMTDV010000020.1, from coordinate 37,321,531 downwards.
ATGACGTTGAAGAATGTATTCCGAGTCTCCCCAACCACAACCACAATCATCGAAACGGAAAAAAATGGAAGCAAGTGACGGGTGACAAAGATCCACCTTCGAAAGCCAAGGCAAAACCTTGGACAATGATCGAAGAGGAGGCGTTAGCGAAGGCATGGATTAGCACATCAAAAAGCCCCATTGTCAGCATGTAAAAAATAATATAAATATTTATACTAAAAATATATAAATTTTACATTTTTTAATATATACTTTTGTTACATTCTAAAAATATAGGTAACAACCAAACTGGTGATGGGTTTTGGAAAGAAATATTATCAAAGTTTCTTGCAATTATGGAACAAGGTCATTATCGCGATATCGATTCCATCTCTTCGAAGTGGCGAAAGATGCATTCGGTCGTGAACCGGTTTTCGACGATATATAATAAGTTATATACTAGTGTTAATTGTCGTAGTGGGATGAGTGACAAAATTGTTTTTAAAGAGCCGATGCGTAAATATGAAGATGCGCATCAGGTCGTTTTCCCACACTTACGAGCTTGAGAAGTTTTGCGAACTAGTGACAAGTGGGCGCCGGTTCCAAATGAGGTTGTAAATGTTAAACGAACAAAACCCTCGGAGACCTATAGTTAGTGCGGGGATCGACGCACGATGCCAAATAATATAACGACGAGCGAATTGACGAGAGAGTATGGGGTTCGAGAGGAGGAACGTCCTCCGGTACCAAATAAAAAAGGGGCCGCAAATAAACGAAGAACAGTAGGGGGGTGTCAGAGGAGGTTATGCCCGTGTAAGGACAAACCAGTGGTCAAGGCCAAAAAAACACGCAAGCACGGGTGGTCGGTTCCAAATGGAGATGAGTTTAAGGAGTATAAAGTGACACCGACAGAAAAACTCCGAAATGAGGGAAGAAGTATCGAGGTGAAAATTAAAAAAAATGAAAGAAAAGATCGATGAAAAAGTAAAATGTGATGATTCTTAGGATTTTTATTTTTTTGTATTTGTTTTTTGGGGTTTTTTTTTATTTTTTAGGTTTTGTTTTTTTTTTTTTTTTAGGTTATGTAATTGTGGTTTTAATATTAATGAGTTTATTTTATATTAGTAAATGTTAAAAAACTAGTTGAATTGAAAAAATAATAAATTAACTAGATAGGGTAGGGCCATCACCCATTTCATTGGTTCGATCCTTGAAGAGGCATTCTTTAAGGATTATGACGTAGCACTAACAAAGAGAGCTATCCTTTAAAGAGAACCATCACCCATACCAAGCAGCCTTAGTATACAAGTCTCGTTAAGAACGAGATTTAAATTGCCTGAAATTTATAATGTTAAGTCACCAACATCCCTGCTAATATAATATTAAAAGTTGAATACAATGCGGAATGCTTACACTCAAAGATTAGAGCACATGTTTAAACTCATTTAATTTTTTTCATTATTTGATTTTCCACTAATGACTTTTGTTCATTAAAAGAAAAAAAGTACTTGAACAAGCAATTGTATTTAGGCTTTGTCATTGAAAATGGAGTGATACTGACAAATATTAACTTTTGTATCATCGACTATAGTGAGTGTGATTTCGATCGATATAAAACACATGATTGTTTCCTTTTAAGCATACCACTAGTTTATTTTTGGGTTTTCTCTCCTTTGGTTGTTATATTATAGTGTGTATATACATACAGTGTAGGGTTCAAATGAGAAGAAATATTTTATAAGAATAAAAAAAAAGAAATTTCTACCAATAAATTTTTTTCATTTTACTTCATTTAATTTTTGTATTTAATATTAGTGTAAGGGTATATTTGTAAATTTAGATATATCATTAATTAGTAGTCTTTCTTTTTAATAGTTCACTATGTTAAGTTTGTAATTTATTTTCCAAAAAAAATATTTTTTAAAGAAGAAAAAAATTAATTTAAAGTGTATGATAAATTATGAGGTGTGTAGGATAAATTTCAAAACGTGTAGGATCAATTTTAATGTGTGTATGCAAAAAAAATTAGTGTAGGGGATGATAGTCTTTATGACTAATTAATTAATAAAAAATAATAATAATAAAGAAGATGAAAAAATATTTAATATTTTACAATTATATCATTTATTTTTAAATTTTTTTTTTCAAATGAATCTCCCCGTATATATATGTATAGAGAGAGAGAGAGAGAGAGAGAAAGAGGAACATTAGAAAACAAGATATGAATAAAAAAAAACTAAAACACTCTAATAAATCTTGAAAACACACCAAAATAATTTAGGTTTTCAAGAAGGACGGGGGTTTAGGTTTTTAGGAGATGGAGGGTTTAGGTTTTTTTTCGTAGTAATGCATATATGTAATACTAAATTTTTTTATCTTAAAAATATTAGATTTATAGTTAAAATATATTAAAAAATGTGTTTTAAGGTTTTTTTTTTAGTTTTTTAGTTCTCATAAAGATTTTCCATCCCATATATATGGTACAGTAAGTTGTAGCAAATGTGGTGTTCAATTATCGTAAAAGCTGTGCTCGTTTTCTTTTGTGCCTATTATGACTTTATTTTTTGGGTTTCTTCTTTTGATTACTATACTAAGTACCACTCCGTTATGAATCTATACAGACTTACACGGTACACTTTTAATACATCCAACTTATTATCGTTTTTATTTTTCTAAATAACTTGAGTCCGTTAAATTTGTTTTTTATAAAAACTAATACTCACTTGTGTTGGAAAAAACTCAAACTTCCACTATAATTTTTCAAAACAAAGTTTTATTGATAATTAATGTTATATAATTGGTATTGTAACGCAAACTGATATTAATCAAAACCGAATTGTAGTTGTATCGCTAGTTAGGGAATCCCAATAGTTGTCTTTATTTGAATCGATATATGTGTTTATTTGTGTTTTTATGAGTATATTATTATATGTGTTTATTTGTATTTTTATCCGTAAACAATTTATCCGATCATACGTTCACAAATCAACAAATATCATAGTAAAAACATACACACATTATTTTCTCCTCATGGTCCCCTCTTTATAAGATCTCTCTCACATTTTCACATTCACTATGTGAGAGAGAAGGAAACTCCCCTAGACACACCAACCTATAATCAAATTCCTTGCCTCCTCTCATGACTTTCTCTCTCAACTTATACATACACACGTGTCTGTATATATACATACACTTCATCATGCATACAAGTACAACATACCAAATCTTTTCTAATACATGGTACTTTCTGTCTCTTCATTCTTCGCATAAAGAATGGAGCTTCATTTGAGTCTTGCTATTTCTTCATCATCTTCATCTGCATCTTCTTGTTCTTCAAGATTTGATCCCAACTATAACATCAATTACACCCATGAACATTCGAACAAGAGAAAACATGGAGACTATGATTATGATAATGATCAAACAATGCCACTTCTTGTGTGGGGCAACTTTTGTTGCAATAAAAGCCACTTGATCAATGAAGAACACCAAGATCATGATGGTGATGGTGATGATGAAGTTCAGTCGAATTATGTCTTTGTTCATCGAAGGTAAAGAACAAAATTATGACTAATGTTTGATGAATTGTGTTTGTTAGGTTCTTAGTTGATGTTTTTGAAATTCATGATAGGCATGCATAGGATTTAGAGAATTGGAAGAATCACATAAAATTTGGTTAAGTGGTGTTGTTCACGTGTAAGGGAAAGAAAAATAGAGTTTACGATACACTTGCATAATTATCTTATATCTTATGCACGGGCGGACCTACAACCAAGCTTGGGGTGGGCTGCCCCTCATAAAAAAATCTGTATGATGTAGGTAAAAGTATGATTAAACTCTCTGATCGCCCTCTCAGATAATAAATTTTGAGTCTGTCATTGATCATATCGTTAAAACAATAGATATAATCATTAGGGTTGTCTATTTAAAATTGTTTGTTAGGTTCTTGTTAACATTTTTGAGACACATGATATGCATGCATAGGACTTAGTGAATTGCGAGAATCGCACAAGTTTTTTTTAAGTAGTGTTGTTCATATGTAGTGGGGTAGAAAAAGCAAGTTTACTATACAGTATATAGTTACTTTGTGGTTAAAAACTTAAAACAATAGATACAAATATCTATACGGTTTTTAGTCACGGTTCTCTATTTCATATAGTTTGTTAGGTACTTGTTGAAATTCATGATATGCATGTATAAGATTTAGAAAATAAAAAACAAGATTATGTTTGTTAGGTACTTGTTGAAATTCATGATATGCATGATAAGATTTAGAGAATCTTGGGAATTGCATAACTTTTTTACAAGTGTTGTTCATATGTAATGCGATACAAATGGAGAATTTATTTTACTATTGCATAATTATCTTATATCATATATCATATGGTTAAAATAATATGTACAAATATTTATAAGGTTTTTAATTATCATTCTCTACTTAGAATTGGTTATGTATTTGACACACCTATGTACGTGTATATTAATCAGGAATGAATATGATGGTGGTGTAATTGGGTGGCCACTGGTGAAATCATGCACAAAGAACCCTTGCCACCCAAAAATAGGAAGCGAAGATGGTGCGATTGGGTGGCCGCCGGTGAAATTATGTAGGAAGAAACTTTGTCACCTGAAATTGGGAACTGAAGATGGTAGCGGAGGTAAAAGGTCAAAGTCAACTTACTATAAAGTCCACATGGAAGGTATAGAAATTGCAAGAAAGGTTGACCTTAACCTACATCAATCCTACAAAACCCTTGTACCCGCCTTGCCAACATGTTCGGTAAATGTAAGTTTTGAATTCTAGCAAATGTTTGTCTTTCCTATTTATTACAAATTTTGACTTTGAAATGTCAAAGAAATTGAAATTAAGTTTCAAAATGGTTTAGTTATATTTGAAAATGACAAATAAAAATTGCTAATAAGTAATTGTGTGACAGTTAGACTTTGAAAGTCAAAATTATGGCTTATTTTGTCATGCTTTGGAAAGATAGGCTTTGAAGATGTGATACTGACTTACCAAGACCAAGAAGGTGACTGTTGCTCGTTAGAGATGTACCTTGGGGTAATTTAGTCATTTCCTTTTATCCTTTCTGTTTCAAATTATTACAATGTTTTGAACCAGATCCAAGCTATTCACATCACTAGTTCGGTTCATAAGATATAAGTCGATATAGGCAGAACTAACTGGTTTTTGTATTTTTTAGTTAAAACGGCGATCAAACCCTTTTCTTAAAAAAAACTTATTTCATGTTAAGATGATAATTGATTTTTGAATTGGTTTTATATTTAAGATGACTAAATTTTGAACTTTTAACTTGTTTATTTTGAAGATTTTAATTCGTACACGTAAGAATTTTTATTTTTTGTATTTTGCATATGTTATAAATGGATTATCAAGTCATTTGATTTTCTAAACTGGTAAAACATTGTATTAATGTTTTATTTTTAGTTAGGAAAATTATATCTAACAGATAATTATATGATTTCTCTTTTTGTTTTCCACAGATCGTTCATTAACACAGTTCAACGTCTGAAGTTGCGAAGAAAATAACAACGTATTCTTTGACTTGGCTCACAGTTTTTGGAATAACTCCATGAGAAACCAAAAAAAAGTGTACAAGAAGTATGTTTGAAATGGACTGAATACTCCTGGTCTAATGCAAACATTGCTCTCATATTCCCTATAAGATAGATTTTTGTTGTCTTAAACTTCAGTTAATATTAACATAGTATTTTTATTTAAACTTTATTCAACCAAGTTTTAAAGATCACTTTGGATTCGTTGATTAAGGGTTGACCTCAGTTTGAATCACCTTTTTTTATGAAATAAATTTGTATAATTATGTAAAAAACATCCTCTTTTTAAATCAACACATTATATCTATAAGGCTACATTTGGAGTGTTAAAGGTGACATGACATGTAAACTGATATTGGACACCACTTCCTCTTTGTGTTAAGAAGCGTTAAATGGGCTATTTGTTAACATGTTAACTGGATATTAGGAGACTGAATTATAATTCTTTTCTTTTTTAAACCAAAATCGACTAAAAATACGGCTAGATAGAGTTAACATGATTATACTATTTCCTCAGAGTGAGACAAAATGAAATAAGGAATGTGATATTATATAGAGTTAAAGAAAGATTAAAATATATCCTAAATCCTAACATTTACAAGTTTGATTAACAAACAATGACTTGATTCGATAGGCCATGTGACGCTTTACTATTAGGTCACATTATTATATAGTGTTTTTTTCCTTTTTAATAATCACACTTAAATCAATTTTTTTTCTAATTTTTATTCAAGGTTTCATTGTCAGCATATGGGTTTCTAACTTTCTATATTATTACTTCTTTGCATTATTATATCATCTTTATATCATTCAATTCTTTTGTTTTGCTTTATGTTCTAAAATTTTGGCTATCTCACACGCCAATATAATTTCTGTATCATATCTAATTAGGGATGAGCATGGTGTTTATCAGTGTTTAACCTGTAAATAATAATACCATACCAGTATTAAAAAAACAAGCAAAATGGATAAAGGTACCAAATATATTAGTACTCATTTTTCTCGTTATGTAAAGTGAAGAAAGATTAAAGTATAGCTCAAACCTAACATTTACAAATTTGATTGACAGTGACTTGATTCGATGGGACATGTACGCTTTACTGTGAGACCAATTATTATATAGTTTTTTCTTTTATATTAATGACACTTAAATCATTTTTTTTCTATTTTTATTCATAAATCTTTTTAGTTTTTCTATTTTTTATTCATAAACCTTTTTAATTTATTTCAGGTTTCATTGTCTAGCATATTAGTTTCTAACTATTATTTCCAACAGTTCTTTGTATTATTTTATCATCTTTATATTATTTAATTCTTTTGTTTTACTTTATGTTCTAAAATTTTGGCTATCTCACAGGCAACATAATTTATGCATCATATCTAACTAAGGACAAGCATGGTGTTATCGATATTTTACCCGTAAATATCGATGCTATATTAGTATCGAAAAATAAGAAAAATGGGTACCAATATTAAATATACTTGATACGTTTAATACCAGTACTCGATATCAAATGTTCATTCCTATATCTAACTTCTATGGCTTATTTAAATTCTTTTATTTACATAGCTTTTAAGTTGTTCATATTTTGTAAGTCATTTGTTTTCTAAATTTTTATCAGATTATTTATTTATTGACTTAAGTATCATTAGTTTGTTTCATATTTCTAAATCATTATTCGTAAAGTTAATACCATATCGCTATTTATATTGTAATTTTTTTAAAAAAACTTCACGTGATTTTCTAAAATTGTTTGTTTATTTGTTAAAAATAAACTATCACAGTTAATAGATTTGAGAAATAAATCCGAAAAAGTATAAAGTACCATTTGCGACTATATTTCTTGTCGAAACAACAACACATTTCATTTTATTTTTTTAACATATTTTTAAATAGTTTATCTCTATTATTATATTTCAATATAAAACAATTAATAGAACAAGTTGGACATATTACGGCTACCTTTTTTAGTTTTTTTATTTATTTTCTTTATTATAGCGAGAGCGTCAGAAACAATAAGTTTCTGTTCATCGTAATGCGCGAGTCTATTTTATGTTGTGTATATTTAAAATGTGGTCCACTAAAAAGCATCAATCTAAGCATTATCTGAAGTACATGTCAACGTCAGTAGGCTTTTCTTTGGGCTGTTTGGGCTACAGCCCAAGCTGTTGAGTCGGTTTGTTATGTTTGTCTTCTAGAAGGTTGAATGTATGATCTCCTTCGATTAATCCTGTTGTTGTATGTGTATGTGTTTGATTTTGATTTCGTGGTTCAATGTTGTCATCAAAAACCTAACTTTCAATGTTGTTTTGTATTTGATGATCCTAAAGTCAGAAATAGATTAGAATAGTAATAGAAACTTACCAATTTTTTTTATTATTTATGTTTATTATCATGAGGTAGACAAAGACGATTACAGACTAATGGAAGGTAGACAGGTAACAAGTTGCGCCGCTACCCTCTTATGAATAGCAAACCCTATCCTGCTAAACACAAAATTCTGCCCGTTAACATGCGCGGTGTTACTACTTACCGAAAGCTGAACCCGTTTGAGAAACCGCACCGCGTTAGGGGCGAGAGCGCCAAAGGTATCGAAAGCGAACGGGACGAACATATGCTGATTCTCGATACAAACTTTTTCGTGCTTAGCTACTTTGTCCGCCTCCGCTTTGGTTATCTCCTGGCCCGCCACAAACTCGTGGTTCCTTAGCCCAACGAGGGGAGACACTCGACGCACGCGTGTTTCCCTCCTTCCCATCCAAAAACAAGAATGTCAGCGGGCCGTATGGTAGATCTCCCTTTTAATGGATCGGTCAAGAAGTTCATTGGGGCTTCCTTTTCTGCCGAGATCCTTGCCCGCTTAAGGACAACATGACACATCTCGAACTAAATCATGTCGATATTTAAAACCCGTTAATTCTTTGCAATGGACTGCATGCTCCCCAAAAGAATTCAAGCAAGCCTTCCGACATACGGGACATGGGTCATCAACAGGGAAAAGGGGTACCATCAGCCGGTACTTGAGAATAGCCCGATATTCCACAGCCGATATACATTGCCCTAAACCTTCAATGGGAATAACAAACAGGAAATCGATTACCACATTTTTTTGATTGTGTTATGTTGATCTGATTCCCTTATCCAACATGTTCATACAAGTTGATTGATGATTGGTGAGTTTGTTTATCCATCCTTTCTTCATAATGTTATTATGTTTAACGAAATAGAATCAAAATTTTGAATGTTTGTTGTTAGTTTGAATTCCTTATCCAATGTATTGTTCCTTATCCAGTGTATTTGTTATTGGTTTTTATACTTATTATCGACATGGTTTTGATTTCCTATGTTACATAATAGACCTTATGTATGATGTGTTTATGTGGTGGTTTAGTAAAGCTTATTATTTGAATCATATTGAGTTTTAACAAGGATGATCACCTTTCCATACATTGCTTGATATATAAATTGTTTTGCATTGTCTTTTGAATTATAACAAAGATGTATGAATGTGAGATGTTTTGTGTAAGTAAGTACAATTTACCAGTTCAACAATGATATATGGTAGGTTTTGTGTAAGTAAGTACAATTTACCAGTTCAACAATGATATATGGTAGGTTTTGTGTAACTAAGTACAATTTACCAGTTCAACAATGATATAGGTAGGTTTTGTGTAACTAAATACAATTTACCAGTTTAACATAGATGCATGTATGTGTTAGAATTCTTTTGTTTTCATTCTTATTACTTTGTTTGAATTCTTATTACTTTCTGTAGATCACATTCTTATTACTTTATCCAATATTTTGTTCCTTATCCAATGTATTTGTTATTTGTTTAGTATACTTCTTATTGTTATGGTCATGAATTCCTATTGTTATTACTTTGTGTGTATTCACATTCTTTACTTATTGTTTTTTATTTAAATGTGAGATTGCTCTACAACACTCTCTACAAAACATGTTGCTTTATAAACTTCTTTCATTGGATGATGCTGAGTATTTGGTAATGGATTTTCCACAATTGTAATTTTTTTTATTCAATTTAATTCTTTATGATAGTAAAATATATATCAAATCACCATGTATTACAGGTGATACCTATGCACTTCTCTAAGATATCGTTATCCCGGACATGTACTAATAATACTACGGTTATTAAATGTGTTAATGGTCTGACATGGGAACCAGTGACGGATCTAGAAAATTTTCGTAGGGGTAACGTTTTATAAAAAAGGGGTAATGAAATCGAAAAAACGTTAAATTTTTCCAAAATTTACACTACCGTAAGAACCAAGGGGTAGCGGAGGCTATCCCTTCTATTAAGGTAGGTTCGCCCCTGATGGGAACTTGCTTTCAGCAAGTTCAAAGGTGAGTTTGCATTCATGACAGAATGGGTGAAGGTTGTGTCTCAACTGTCTCTAAGTGAAGGAAGTGTCTTCGTTTTTAAGCAAACCAAACCCTATACATATTTGTTGACACCTTTACAAAGACTTCAACCTGATCCGCGTATTGATTTGAGCATCACTTTATTTACATTAATATCATTTGAGATGAAGGGTGTGTATGTTGAACCATAATGCCACCATTTTACTAGAGAGTCTTTAGATACTTTGGTAAGTTTATATCTATATTCTTTCCACATTTTTAATTTGTTAGATCATTGCCTATGATAATGAGTTCGCTTTTTATGTAGCTCCTACCTACTAACTTCGTGAAGAACACAATTGGAATATGTAAACTCAAAAGAACTTTTAAGGTTCATTTGAATTCTTGGGACTCATTTGATGTGGCCATTGAAAAGGATTCAATTTTGTCACACCTTCAAATTCCACCTGTGGGGTTTTACCATGAGTCGCGTGACAAACCATGATCTAAGACACAAGTCATATAGAACAACCTCTAAATGAGAAAAATGTTTTTAAACAATCAACCAAAATAAGTTAAAGTAATGCGGAAGCGTAATAAACGTAAAGTAAATGTGTTTGCGTCAAAACAAGCGCCCAAAACCAACGGAAAATAAATGTAATAATGCGAACACCCAAAAAATAGTTTTTGTTGTCATGTTGTGCTCCTAGCGTGAACATGCAAGAACAAGTGTCAACAATTATGATGAGTGAGTTCACAGGTTTTAGTTACAATTATAAAGTAAGTTGTTTCCACAAGTTTCCACTGTTTCAAACCGAATAGTAAGTTTTAGTGTTTAGTCGTTTCTTGTTATATTAGTAGGTAGCTAACCTATGTTACGTCACGAAAGAGTTCGAAACCGAAGCTAACGGTTGTTACCTTTGGTTGCTAGGTCTGTCACTGACCATGGTGATAAGTTAGGCCAATTCTACACACGTTGACCATTACCAGTCTAGCTAGCTCGACTAGCTCGAGTGGGGCTTGTCGGCTCCAATAGTACTACTCAAAATTCCCCAGCTATCCACCCAATACTAACAGTCCGAGGTTTACAAGGACTTTACCTGATAATTGCTACTTTGTGACTATAACGTATAACAAAAAATTTTCCAAATTGAAGACGTTATATTACCATAACGTTAGAGCATTACATTACCATAATGTATACATGTTTTCTCCCCCTGTGTTTTATAAATATTTAAAGAGTAAGGGCCGTGAACTCACCTTAGTTTTGCTCGGTGTGACTTAAGTGAATTTCGATCTGATGTGGTCAACCACTTCCTCTTATGGTTACCATCAGGTTGTTAGTGTGTGCTCATGGAAAACACGTAACCCTACACGTATCTAACACATATCATGCATCGTATTGACATCCAAAGGTTCATTCGGGTGAATTCGTGTACATGATAATAGCATAACATACAACATGCTAAACGACTTTCATGTAGGTGCTAAACAAGCATTAACATCCTACGATAACACAAGCAACACATGGATACACATAATCAATTCACTACACTACCAGTTTACAACTCCAAAACTTAGCTGTTTTCAGGGATTATATTAAAATGCTAAACGAGCTACAAAATTACGATAAATTCTTGTGACGTGACAAATGGTCCACTTGTCCTTGTGTAAAATTTTTAAAGCTTAATTGTTTACAGAAAATTCATGAAAAATCAAATAGTACACATAACTCTGATTCATCACTTTCTGGCGACAGTTTAAGGTAAAATTTATTTAAAAATCTCTGTCGATCCGATTCAAGAAATTCAGTTGGATAATTTTAAGACCTCCTGTATCTCACATATTAAAATCAAAAGACAGACCAAGTTATGACATTTGTAATAGGTTGCAATATCTACCGAAAAATGCAGCCTGCACCTTTAACACGAAAAATTCATATATAATATCAAAATTCATCGAAAAATTATGATTCTAGCATGGTTTGAAAGCTGTTTTAGGGAATTAAATTTTAGACTCAAGAAACACACATTTTTTTAAAGTTTTGCCCATGTTACCAACACAAGTCAGCTGTAATTTCTGATCAAATTCTATTTAAATTCAGCTTTTGATTAAAACTTGTTTTGAACCCTCTAAACATGATTTTCAGCAATTATAACCCATATAACATTCAATATATTAATTTTAACATCATTTTTCATCATCAACATCAAGCATAATCAAAAACCTAGCATGCATACGTGATCATCAAGTTACTATACTATCAAGAATCGTTATATGGACATTAAGGATAAGTTTCTAGCAAACCCTAGCACATAAAATCCATGTTATCATGCACTCAAGAAGCCAAGAAATCAACAAAACACAGTTATGAATACAAGTTATGAGTGCGTGTTAGATGGATTACCTAGAGTGACAGAGATGAAGATCAAGAACCCGAAAATATAGTTTTTCCTTGCTTCTTCTTGAGATTCTAGAGAGAGAGTAGAGAGAGAGGGAGAGAGGTTAACGATTTGATCGAGATTTTCCCAGGCAATCACATCATCCCCCCCCCTGTTGGAAGAATTTCGTCCTGAAATTTTGTTTATGCTATCTGTAACCCGTGCTTCAGTTGTTAAAAGGTGAGGATACTTGTGTTTCATCTGGTCCTCTATTTCTCATGTGAACTCTGGCCCACGCTTAGAGTTCCAACGAACCTTAACAATCAGTATCTTGTTGTGTCCCTGATTCTTGACCTCACAGTCCATAATTTCGATTGGTTCTTCAATGAACCGTATGTAACATCCGTCGAAAAATGGGCTATAAAGCCCAAACCGATTGGAAACGAACTTCCGATGAATAAAGAAAAATTATCTTTGAAATATATTTAATATCTTATACTATCATTTTAGAACTTGAATATACAAACACATATATAATAATATATAATTATAGACAAAAAATAATAAATAATATATAAAACTTGTAGAAACCAGGGATCGAACCTGGGTCTCACAAGTGAACAAACAACCAGCAGACCGCTCCACCACCTCTCCAGATCTGAATGTAACCGCATCATTTATTACCTTATACGCAAACTTCGAACCTTTCATTTTGAATCCATACCGCCAAACCCAGCTGTGCAACAGCCATACTTCCAAAAACAATTTACGCGTGATTCAACCATTCCCTACTTAGCCACAATGAACCTGGTCACTTATCAAATACCCGTACACTTCACCGTTCTCATTAACGAATCAAATTCCAAAAATCTCCGTCCCATTTCCTTTTCTTTTCGGTTTTAATTCGAGCAAAGATCAATTGGCAAAGATGTCAAAAATATAAACTGAACACTCGAGTTCTGTAGGGACGGCCTCTCTAAGCAATCAAATACAATTAGTGCGATTTTCATCTTCGTCGGAACCGGAAACCTCGTCGGAAAAACTAACCGGAAATCGTTCATCACTGTTTCGGTATATTTTTCTTTCTTTCTTTTTGTTAGATCAAAACATTTCATATTTGTTATATAAACAAAGTTTTGATGTGCAATCAAAACAACAGAGGGTTGGTTTGTTCCTGTTTTGGTTTATAACCAAGTGGATGATCGGGTAACTCACAAATAAGAGAAATTAAAATCGTAATACCATCAGGTTAGACATACAGCCCAAATGGTTGGGCTGTGTGCACGTATACAAGAGGTCCGGAGTTCGAGTCTTTGTCCTAACCCATCGCTACACCTTAATTTTTCTTTGTTTTAAAACCAATGAATGAAGGGCCTGAAACGTTGCATAAAGGTAACTAAAATTCATATTAAGCAGGTTAGACACATAGCCCAGTTGGTCGGGCTATGTGCACGTAACCGAGAGGTCTCGGGTTCGAGACCCGCCTCCTTAAACACTGTGGCATTTTTTTAACTTTATATTAAGACTAACAAAGTGGTTGAACACAAACTCTATATCCAAGAATTAATATCAGTATATCCACCTGGGTAGACACGTAGCCAGTGGTCGGGTTGCGTGCACACGTATGGAAGGTCGCGAGTTCGAATCTCGGCAAGGTCTGGTTTTGGGCAGGATTTCTATGTTTAATTCTGAAACATTTTTTTAAATAACAATAATAAAACTTTTAAACCATACGTATCAATATTTTAGTTCATTCATATAAAAGCAGACACGTTATTTAAATTCTTCAACACTCGCGTAGATAAAAAAGTAGCTAAATAATTAAATTGCGAACAAAGAAATATTATTTGACTAAGTTGTTATGTGAATATTTAGGATAATTGGTTCATTCGGTACCTCAACGTTATACTCGTTCGATATCTTCAAGAAAACCTATTCGCAACCACTATGAGTGAATCTAAAACTCCCCTCTTATTACACGCTTTTGGGGTGTATCTTGTGTCGCATTCTTCGCTATTTTATTGTACAAAAATTTCATACGTGAAATTACCATTATGTGAACTTATGTGTTATGTGATAAATGTTGTTTTCCGTTTGGTATTTTACATTCATTGCAATCATTACCACATCAAAGGCCGCTTGTTTCCCGTTACCTACGAGCGGAACTCAACGTTGCCATTTATACAAGATCAGCTCCGTTTGATTGAGCTTAGATCTTGCAGCACACCACAATACCGTGCACACTTGTATACTATTAATTTGTTTATTTTATGAGTTGATTGTGGGAGTTAACATTGACATACGCGATATTCACTTACATTGGTAAATGCACATTTTCCACGATAAAATGTTTAAATATATTATTTTTACTAATAACAAAGGGATTCACTCGCCAACTTATGTTGATCCAAACTTTTCTTTTACACATGATACAGGTGAACAGGTTGAAGCATGGATCATATAGGATTTGGCCTTAGAAGAATAAAAACGTTATTTGCATTTGATTGGAACTACGTTGTGATTTGTATGGATATTGTGTTATTGGAATTTCTTTTAATTAAATTGAAATAATAAAAATTGGAACCTTAAAATAGCAATGTCATAAGCTTTGATGAAAACCCAATCATGCCCCGATTACCTTATCAGCTGCGGGTCGGGGTGTGACAGATTGGTATCAGAGCCAATGACTACAGGGATATAGGATAGGTTAGTAGACCCCTTAGAGCCTATATTATAGTCAATTAGAATTTATTGTTTATATGTTAAATTGGTTATGTTCGAGCTTATGGCATTTATTTATTCTATATTTTAAATCTCTCACACACAATTGCATGCAAACACTTTAATTGCTACTTGATTATGTGAGACATACAACGTGTTATAAATTTTGTCAATGTAACATATATATATATGTATATACTATCTTTATAATGCACGTCCCGGTTTCCATTTACTTAAACATTTTCTTTCCTTTCTTTTTCAAAAATTTGTGATGTTTTGTTCTCAAATCTCATCAAAGTAAGTTCATACGATGGGCATGTAGTAACTGGAAGGGTTCAAGTACCGATAGTCGGAACGTCCTGTCTAGGATTGGCATTCGTATAAATCCAAATTAACTGACAAGTTTACCTACCTGGGGACTAACGATGAGAGTATGAAGGACCTATTAGGCCAAAGCATGCCACACCAAATGTCATGTGAACTAACCCCACTTTGAGTTGTCACCATGTCCGCACCAGGATACCTTCCGACTTTATACTTCGCAACCCTGTTTACGATTTTCCATTCAGGTTGTGCCTATGTTAACAGGCCGAACCAATGTGAACCTTACAAAGCCCAGTAGTCATGCGGGCCCACATTATTACATAGGCAAAGTATGGGGGACATATGGGGCCCAAACATCAGCAAAGCCCAAGGCATCCTATGGATTGCAATGGATTGATATTTCTCTTCTCTTTTGTGGATGTTTAATCAAATTTCTTTTATTTATTTCCAATTTTATATGACACCCATTACACCTACACGCCAAACTCACAACCTTATTGCATTATTTCCTGTAGATGTCTTCTAGGCACCTTCGTGGAGGAAAGAGATCCGAAAAATTTGGCGAACGCATGGCTGCCCAAATAGCAAAGCAAATGGCCGACTTGATTCCAAACATTGTGATCCAAGTCCAACAAGCTCTCGATACTAACCCAGTTAACCTGGCTAACTAAGATAATCCAATGCTACCAACCCTTATACAAGCTCAACCAAGTGCACTTATAAGCACTTCAACTCTTGCGACCCTCTAAAGTATGAGGGAACCGAAGGGGTCACTGCACTCCTTCGATGGTTCGAAGAAATGGAAAGCACCTTTCTCAACTATGACTGCCCTAACAACCGTAAGGTACGCTATGCTACTAGTCGTCTCTTTGGGGTAGCTTTAACTTGGTAGAACGCTGAAAAAGGAAAAAGAGGTGCTGAGGCCGCGGTAGCTCTAACATGGGAACAACTTAGGGAACTTATGACAAGGCGTTTTTGCCCAAGTAGTGAAATCAAGAAGTTGGAAGATGAATTCTACTTTTTGAAGCAAAAAGACGGGGATCATGTGACATACAACAAACGGTTTCTCAAGCTAAATCAGATGGTCCCGAATTTGTTCACCCCTCTTTACCGCCTTATTAAGCACTATATTCGGGGTCTTCCTTCGAAGATCCAAGATTCTGTGATGAGCACCGTACCTGCCACCTTGGAAGCAGCAATGGAACTAGCCATCGAACTCACTGAAAACAACATTCGAAATGGAGATTTCGAAGATGAAAAGAAGAAGAGTGTGAGTAGCAAAACCTTGACTGAACCCCTCAAACCAACATAGATTGGATAATCTTCTCGTTTCAATGCTAAGAGAAAGCGAAACAGGAAAAATTATGTCGTCACCCAAACCAATCAGTCAAACCCGTATAACCAACCCATCTAGGCAGCCCCAATCACCCAAGTTGCTTCCCTTACCGCACCACTTAGGAGGCAGTATTCAGGAACCCATCAGAAGTGTAACCGATGCCAAAACCACCACCCAGTTGAGAACCCATGTCCCCACTGCACAGGGTGCGGCCAAGGAGGCCATACAATTCAAACATGTCATACTCTTCAAAGACAGACCCAAAATCAACACCAAGCCCAACCCAATAATCAAATTGTGGGTCAAGCCCCTTACCAACCACCTCCACCAATGTTGCCACATGCTCAGGTCTTAGCCCAGCCTTTTTACCAACCCAACTACCCCATGATGCCTCAAATTAGGGCTTGCTATAACTGCGGTGATCCAACTCATTTCCGCAACACATGCCCCCATTTGGTGAACATAATCAACGCTTAGGATCAAGCTAATCCTGTGAATCAAGCAAATCAAGCTAATCCGCTGGCCAGGGGAAGAGCATTCAACATCAATGCCAACCAAGACAGAGCAAACAATAATGTAGTTAACGGTACATTTCCCATCAATGGTAGCTATGCGTCTATTTTATTTGACACGGGTGAGGATAAGAGTTTTGTGTCTCTAGAGTTCGAGTCTAATCGTGGGTTACCTCAGGTCGGTTTAGCCGAATCATTCACCGTAGAAGTAGCTAATGGAGAACCTATTGTGTTGGATTCTAGTAATCGTGATTGCACTCTCACTCTCAATGAGCATGATTTTACAATCGATCTCATCCCCATGAAATTGGGAAGCTTTGACGTCATCATTGGCATGGACTGGCTCAGTCAACATCATGCCGAAATAGTATATTATGAAAAGTATATTCGGATTCCTCTTGTCGATGGTCAAACTCTTCGCGTATTCGGTGAAATCCCCTCCAAGGGACTTAAATTGATGTCATGCCTACAAGCCCGAAAGTATCTTCGCAAAGACTACATGGCATTTCTAGCCCACATTGTTAAGAAAGAAGGAAAGGAGAAGAAGCTTGAAGATATCCCTATCGTTAGAGATTTTCCCCAAGTCTTTCCAGACGACGTCTCGGAACTTTCTCCTATGCGAGAAGTCGAATTTCGAATCGATCTTCTACCTGGTGCCACCCCAGTTGCAAAATCTCCATATGATTGGCTCCATCCAAAATGCAAGAGTTAGCTAGTCAATTGCAAGATCTGATGGACAAAGGGTTCATTCGCCCTAGTTCATCACCTTGGGGTGCTCCTGTTCTTTTCGTCAAGAAGAAGGACGGAACTTCCGAATGTGCATAGACTATCAGGAGCTTAATAAATTAACCATCAAGAATCGTTACCCTTTACCTCGCGTCGATGACCTATTAGATCAACTTCAAGGTGCAACTTGTTTCTCAAAAATTGATCTTCGTTCTGGTTACCATCAGCTTACAGTACGTGAAGAAGACATTCCAAATACCGCCTTCCGAACTGGCTACGGCCATTACGAGTTCATGGTCATGCCCTTCGGTTTGACCAATGCTCCAGTTGTCTTCATGGATTTAACGAATAGAGTGTGCAAGCCCTATCTCAATCTTTTTGTTATTGTATTTTTGATGACATTCTTATCTATTCTAAAACCAAGTCGGATCATGAACAGCACCTTCGACTTATACTAACACTTTTGAATACTAAAAAGCTTTACGCTAAGTTTTCAAAATGTGAATACTGGTTGAGGGAAGTCTAATTCCTTGGTCATGTTGTCAATGACAAGGGAATACACGTTGATCCAGCAAAAATCAAAGCAGTGCAAAAATAGCAGGCTCCACGCACCCCTACAGAATTCCTTGGCTTAGTGGCCTATTATCGGCGTTTTATCGCCAACTTTTTCCGCATAGCTTTACCGCTCACAGCTTTGACGCACAAAGGCAAACCCTTCAGTTGGGGCCCCAAACAGGAGGAGACTTTCCAAACTTTGAAGCAGAGACTTTGTGATGCAACTATCCTTACTCTCCCAGACGGTTGTGATGACTTTGTAGTCTTCTGTGACGCATCGGGGCAGGGGTTAGGGTGTGTCTTAATGCAAAGGGGCAAGGTGATAGCATACGCCTCAAGACAACCCAAAGTCCACGAAAGGAATTACACCACTCACGACCTCGAACTCGGGGCAGACGTGTTCGCTTTGAAGATATGGAGACATTATCTATATGGCACAAAGTGTGAGATCTACACCGACCATAAGAGTCTCTAGCACATCTTCAATCAAAAAGAGTTAAACATGAGGCAACGACGATGGGTCGAACTTCTGAACGATCATGACTGCAAAATCCGTTATCATCCAGGCAAAGCCAATGTTGTAGCAGATGCTCTTAGTCGAAGAGAATATGCTAATTCCATCCATCTTCTGTGTTCTCAAATTATAACCGACCTTCAAAGACGTATTCTTGAAGCACAACATACCTCGGTGATAGAAAATGATTTACGAGACGAATTATCCTGTGGAGCTGAAACCAAGTTAGAATCAAAACCCGATGATATCCTACACTATCTAAATCGTATTTGGGTACCTGATCGTGATAACCTCCGTACATTTCTCATGAACAAGGCACACAAAACACAATATTCCATACACCCAGGGTCTGATAAGATGTATCAGGATCTACGATACTCTTACTGGTGGCCTGGAATGAAAAGGGATATTGCCGTTTTTGTTTCCAAATGCCTCACATGCTCGAAAGTTAAAGTAGAGCATCAAAGACCCTTAGGCCTACTCGTCCAACCCGAAATCCCCGTCTGGAAGTGGGAAAATATAACCATGGATTTCATTACTCGGTTACCTCGCACCTCCAGTGGGCATGATATGATTTGGGTTATTGTCGATCGCCTTACTAAATCTGCTCATTTCATTCCAATTCGAGAAGAGTACAAAAATGAGAAGTTAGCTCGTATCTACATCGATGAAATTGTAAGTCGACACGGTGTGCCTTTGAGCATTATCTCGGATGGTGACGGGCGCTTTACTTCATGCACATGGCAAGCCGTACAATCAGCGTTAGGCACTCGACTAGACCTCAACACCGCTTTTCATCCACAAACTGATGGTCAATCCGAGCGCACCATACAAACTCTCGAAGACATGTTACGATCATGCGTTATTGATTTCAAGGGCAATTGGGATGCTCATCTACCGTTAATCAAATCTCTTACAATAACAATTACCACTCCAGCATCGGAAGGGCTCCTTTTGAAGCTTTATATGGTAATAGGTGCCGATCACAAATATGTTGGCACGAAATCAGTGAAGCTCAAATCACGGGACCGGAACTGATACAAGAAACAACCGACAAGATCCTCCAAATTCGCCATAACCTTTTGGCAGCCCAGAGCCGTCAAAAGAGCTACGCAGACAAAGGCGAAAGCTGGTTGAATTCAGTGTTGGTGACCAAGTACTTTTGAAGGTATCGCCATGGAAGGGAGTTATTCGATTTGGAAAAAAAGGCAAGCTTGCAACACGTGTCGTTGGTCCTTTTAAAATACTCGAGAGAGTTGGTCCTGTATTCTACAAGCTTGATCTACCCGAAGAACTCAGCAAGATCCACGCAACTTTCCATGTTTCAATCTGAAGAAGTGCCTTGCGGACGAGAATCTTCATATACCGTTAGAGGATATACAGATCAATGAGTCGATGCACTTCGTAGAGCGACCAGTTGAAGTCATGGACTTCGGTGAAAAACGCTTAAGTCACAGTCGAATTCCTGTAGCCAGAGTTCGTTGGGAGTCTAAACGTGGACCCGAATTTACTAGGGAACGGGAAGACTCGATGCGCGAAAAGTACCCTCACCTCTTTCAAGACAACCCTACTTCCACAAAAATTTCGGGACGAAATTTCCAAAAGTAGGGGATACTGTAACATCCGTCGAAAATGGGCTAAAAAGCCCAAACCGATTGGAAACGAACTTCCGATGAATAAAGAAAAATTATATTTGAAATATATTTAATATCTTATACTATCATTTTAGAACTTGCATATACAAACACATATATAAAAATATATATATTTATAGACAAAAAATAATGAATAATATATAAAACTTGTAGAACCCAGGGATCGAACCCGGGTCTCACAAGTGAACAAACAACAGGTAGACCGCTCCACCACCTCTCCAGATCTGAATGTAACCGCGCCATTTATTAGCTTATACGCAAACTTTGAACCTTTCATTTTGAATCCTTACCGCCAAACCCAGCTGTGCGACAGCCATACTTCCAAAAACAATTTACGCGTGATTCAAGTAGCCACTGTGAACCTGGTCACTTATCAAATACCCGTACACTTCATCATTCTCGTCACCGAATCAAATTCCAAAAATCTCCGTCCCATTTTCTTTTCTTTTCGGTTTTAATTCGAGCAAAGGTAAATTGGCAAAGATGTCAAAAATATAAACAGAACACTCGAGTTCTGTATGGAGGGCCGCTCTGAGCAATGAAATACAATTAGTGCGATTTCATCTTCGTCGAAACCGGAAACCTCGTCAAAAAAAATTACCGGAAATTATTCATCACCGTTTCAGTATATTTTTCTTTCTTTCTTTTTGTTAGATCAAAACGTTTCATATTTGTTATATAAACAACGTTTTGATGCGCAATCAAAACAACAGAGAGTGGATTCTTTCCTATTTTTGTTTATAACCAAGAGGATGATCGGGTAACTCACAAATAAGAGAAATTAAAATCGTAACACCATTAGGTTAGACACACAGCCCAGTTGGTTAGGCTGTGTGCACGTATACAAGAGGTCTGGAGTTCGAGTCTTGGTCCTAACCCATCGCTACGCCGTATTTTTTCTTTGTTTTAAAACCAATGAATGAAGGACCTGAAACGTTGCATAAAGGTAACTAAAATTTTATATTAAGCAGGTTAAACACATAGCCCAGTTGGTCGGGCAATGTGCACGTAACCGAGAGGTCTCGGGTTCGAGACCCGCCTCCTTAAACACTGTGGCATTTTTTTAACTTTATATTAAGACTAACAGAGTGGTTGAACACGATCTCTATATAAAAGAATTAATATCAGTATATCCACTGGGTTAGACACGCAGCCTAGTGGTCGGGCTACGTGCACACGTACAGAAGGTCGCGAGTTCGAATCCCGGCAAGGGCCGGTTTTGGGCAGGATTTCTATGTTTAATTCTGAAACATTTTTTTAAATAACAATAATAAAACTTTTAAACCATACTTATAAATATTTTAGTTCTTTCATTTAAAAGTAGACACGTTATTTAAATTCTTTAACACCCGCGTAGATAAATAGGTAGCTAAATAATTAAATTGCGAACGAAGGAATATTATTTGACTAAGTTGTTATGTGAATATTTATGATAATTGGTTCATTAGGTACCTCAACTTTATACTCGTGTGATATCTTCAAGAAAACCTATTCCCAACCACTATGAGTGAATCTTAAACTCCCCTTTTATTACACGTTTTGGGGTGTATATTCTTTGCTATTTTATTGTACAAAATTTCATAAGCCCAATTACCATTAGGTGAACTTATGTGTTATGTGATAAATGTTGTTTTCCTTTGGTGTTTTACATTCATTGCAGTCATTACCTCATCAAAGGCCGCCTGTTCCCCGTTACCTACGAGCGGAACTCGACGTTGCCATTTATACGAGATCAACTCCATTTGATTGAGCTTAGATCTTGAAACACACCATAATACCGTGCACACTTGTATACTTTTAATTTGTTTATTTTATGAGTTGATTGTGGGAATTAACATTGACATACGCAATATTCACTTACATTGGTAGATGCACATTTTCCACAAGAAAATGTTTAAACATATTATTTTTACTAATAACAAAGGGATTCACTCGCCAACTTATGTTGACCCAAACATTTCTTTTAACCATGATACAGGTGAATAGGTTTGAGCATGGATCATAAAGGATTTGGCCTTAGAAAAATAAAAACGTTATTTGCATTTGATTGGAACTATGTTGTGATTTCTTTGAATATTGTTCCCAACCTTAAAATAGCAATGTCATAAGCTTTGATGAAAACCCAATCATGCCCCAATTACCTTATCCGCTGCGGGTCGGGGTGTGACACCGTAGTTGTTCGTCCACTTGGATCTCGTCCAATGGAAAGACTAGTGTTTCATCCACCAAGCACTTTTTCAGATTTGAAACGTGGAAAACGTTGTGAACTCCACTGAGTTCATCAGGAAGGTTTAATTCATATGCCACCAGCCCGATCTTCTTTGTGATTTCAACAGGCCCACATAGCGCGGGTTTAACTTTCCTCGTTTGCCGAAACAAATCACAGCCTTCTAGGGTGATACCTTTAGTAGGATTCTATCTCCTACTTGAAATTCCAATGGTTTGCAGCGTTGATCGGAATAGCTCTTATATATATATATATATATATATATATATATATATATATATATATATATTTAAAACACAACTATAGTACATGCACAATTAGTCTTTTAAGTTTTTCAATTCTCAAACTTGGACAAGAAGTTATCAACATAACTTTAAAAAATGAGACACATGTCCTTCATTTTGCAAATTTAATCAAATTAGCTTGTATGTTTGTTCGTGTGTTACTAACTTGTACGTTTATAAATTGTAATTAACATAATAGGGTTAACGGCGTTAACCTGAAACTACGGGATGCCACATTATCCCCATGTTGAAAGAATTTTCGTCTTGAAAATTGAATAAGCATGAGTAGTGTCGCTAAGTTTGATCGAGATTTTCCCAGGCTATCACATAATCCCCCGTTGGAAGAATTTCATCCCGAAATTTTGTTTGTGCTTCTGTAACCCGTGCTTCAGTTGTTAAAAGTTGAGGATACTTGTGTTTCATCTGGTCCTCTATTTCTCACATCAACTCTGGCCTACGCGTAGAGTTCCAACGAACCTTAACAATCGGTATCTTGTTGTGTCTCCGAGTCTTGACCTCACAGTCCATAATTTTGATTGGTTCTTCAATGAACCGTACTTGTTCGTCCACTTGGATCTTGTCTAATGGAACGACTAGTGTTTCATCCACCAAGCACTTTTTCATATTTGAAACGTGGAAAACGTTGTGAACTCCACTGAGTTCATCAGGAAGGTTTAATTCATATGCCACCGCCCGATCTTCTTTGTGATTTCAAACAGGCCCACATAGCGCGGGTTTAACTTTCCTCATTTTCTGAAACAAATCACAGCCTTCTAGGGTGATACCTTTAGTAGGACTCTATGCCTACCTGAAATTCCGATGGTTTGCAGCGTTGATCGGCATAGCTCTTTTGACGATGATGAGCTACTGCCATACGGTTTCTGATTTGCACAAACTTTTCAATTGCTTCGAGTATTAGCTTGGACCGGTAAGCTGACTATCACCAACTTCTGCCCAACATATGGGCAATCTACACTTCCGTCCATACAGCACCTCAAACGGTGTTGCCTGGATACTTGTGTGATAGCTGTTGTTATACGAAAATTCCACTAAGGGTAGATGTCTTTCCCAACTGTTACCAAAGTCGATGATACACGCCCTAAGCATGTCTTCGAGGGTCTGAATGGTACGCTCGCTTTGGCCATCAGTCTGGGGATGGTAAGCGGTACTCATATCAAGCGCGCTAGAGACTTCTGTGTTGATCGCCACATTTGAGATGCAAAGCGTGGATCACAGTCGGAGATTATTGACACTGGAACCCATACCTAGCAACTATTTCCTTCATATAGATCATGACAAGTTTGTTAAGCTTGTCCGACTCTTTGATGGCTAAGAAGTGAGTTGATTTAGTTTGGCAGTCCACGATCACCCAAATGGTATCATTCTCGCTAGGTTTCCTTGGCAAGCCCATAATAAAATCCATAGCAATTTGTTCATCTTCACACTGGGATCTCTAGTTGTTATAGTAACCCTGATGGTTTCTGATACTCAACTATAACCTTAGAGTAAGTCAGACACTTGCTTACATAGGTGGCAATTTCAGCCTTCGTGTTTGGCCACCAATATGTGGTCTTGAGATCATGATACATCTTATTCGAACCGGGATGGATAGAGTATCTCGATTTGTGAGCCTCGTCCATTATAAGTTTCCTCAGATTCCCAAAGAGAGGAACCCATATATGGTTCATGAAGTATAAAGTGTCGTCTAGTTTTACTTCCCAATCATCTTTCACTTGCGTAGGGATTCTACCTTTAAATTCTCTTCTTTCATGGCTTCAATCTGCGTATTACGTTGCTCGGGTAACCCAGAATGAATTGAGTTGCAAAGCTCGAACTCGTCTAGGTTTCAGATGTTCCTTTCGACTGAGGGCGTCAGCTACCACATTAGCTTTTCCCGGGTGGTACTGAATCGCACATTCGTAGTCATTCAGGAGTTCGACCCAGCGACACTGTCGCATGTTGAAATCCTTGTGATTAAAAATGTTTTAAAGGCTCTTATGATCTGTGTAGATAGTACACTTTGTACCATATAAGTAGTGTTTCCAAATCTTCAATGCAAAAACCACAACTCCTAACTCCAAGTCGTGGGTTGTACAATTTTTCTCGTGTCGCAATGACCTTATCGCGTTGCATAAGTACACATCCAAGTCCCTGAATTCAAGTGTCATAGTACACGACGAAGTCATGTGCCCCTTCTAGCATGGATAGAATGGGTGCACTGCAGAGCTTTTGCTTCAGTAACTGGAATGCTTCTTCTAGTTTATCACCCCCATATGTACTTTGAGCTCTTCTGAGTTAAGCCTGTGAGAGGTTGTGTGATTTTCGAGAATCCTTCGATGAAGTGGCGATAATAACCCGCCAAATCTAGAATTGCCAAATTTCTATTGGCGTCCTTGGTGCCTCCCAATTTTTGATGGCCTCTATCTTAACTGGATCAACGTGGATACCCTTTTCGTTTACTATATGCCCAAGGAATTGAACTTCGCGAATCTAGAAGTCACACTTAGAAAACTTGGCATACAGTTTCTCTCGTTGGAGCAGTTCTAGAACTAACCGTAGATGATCCTCATGTTCTTCTTTGGTCTTGGAATATAAAAGTATATCGTCAATGAAAACGATGACGAACTTGTCAAGATAAGCCTTACACACACGGTTCATGAGATCCATAAACACCGCGGGTGCGTTGGTTAAACCAAATGGCATGACCAAAAACTCGTAGTGGCCATACCTTGTGTGGAATATTGTCTTAGAAATATCCACTTCTCTAACCCAAAGCTGATGATATCCCGACCTCAAATTGATCTTAGAGTAATAACTTGACCCTTTATCTGATCAAACAAATCGTCGATTCGGGGTAAGGGGTGTCGATTTTTTATTGTAACCTTTTTAAGCTCTCAGTAATCGATGCACATGTGGAAAGTTCCATCCTTCTTCTTGACAAAAAGGACTGTAGCTACCCGTGGTAAGAGTTGGGATGGATAAAACCCTTATCCAATAACTCCTGTAGCTGTGTAGATAGCTCTTGTAGTTCGAAAGGTGCTTGATGGAATGGAGCTCTAGCGATTGGAGCTGCTTGATTTGCCAGTTGAATCTCGAATTCGACTTGTCTATGTGGTGGAAGAGCAGGCAAGTCTTAGGAAAAACATCAGGTAAGTCACGTACGATTGGAATGTCCTTGACCTTCTTCTCGTTCATTGATTGTTCAATGATAAGAGCAAAAATGACCACCGAATTCCTCTTGCGCAGGTACTTCTGAGATTGCATAAAGGAAATGATGTCCATGACGACACCACTCCTCTCACCCTGAATGGATACAATTTCACTTCTAGACAGAGGGTTGCGAATAATCTTTTCGTGGCAATTTATTTCGGCTCGGTTCTCAGACGGCCAGTCTATACCAACTACAACGTCGAAACTACCCAATGTAGTTGGCATAAGGTTTATGTCGAACGTGTGACCAACCAGAGATAGCTGGCACCCATTGAGGATATGGGTTACATCTACTGGTTTACCATCAGCTAAATCTATGGTGCACTTAGTTTCTAGTGAAACATGGGTAAAAACTTTCTAAACGACTCAAATATAAAATTCCTATTGGCACCGGAATCAAATAACACACTTTCAAAATGATCGTTTAGTGGGAACTTACCGGTTATAACATTGGAGTCATTTATTGCTTCGCCTTTTCCCAAAGTGAAGGTGCTTCTTTTAGCACCACCACCATTACCCCCGTTGTTATTGTTAATATTGTTGTTCTGATTCTAGTGTCCATCGCTGCCATTTCCCTTGTTCAGTTGAGGGCAATCCTTCTTGAAAAGAGCATCGTTACCACACTGGTAGCACGTTCTGGTAACTCCCGGCTGTTGCTGATTCTGGTTCTGCTTTGGCTGAATTTCACCTCGACAATCCTTAGCAGCATGACCCTCTTTGCCACACCTTTGACAATGGGTACTACTACACTGTCCATAGTGATGAAGGTTACTGTTGTTGCATTTGGGTTTGTTGCCTGAATAACCTCTTCGATTCTAGGAGTTCTTGTTACTAGAGGACCGATTGTTATAGTTTTGGTTACTGTTGTTATTGTATCTCTTTTGGGAACCCTGTGTGCCTGACCAGTAAACGTCTGTTTAGCAGAGTTATCTTCCCACTTTCTTTTGTTATCAGGGGCATTCACAGACGCGCCCCCTCTTAGGTAGTTTGCCTTGTTCAACCGCTTGATCAGTTAACTTATGAGCAAGACGAACCGCTTGTTGAACAGTGACAGGAGTGCTTGACTTAACCAAACCTTGAATCTCAGGGACCAATCCATGGATATACAGCTCTATTTGCTTGTATATAGGTCGCGCCATATCGGGACATAGGGAAACCATATCATAATGCTTAGAGGTGTAAGCATCCACCTCTGAACCCTACATCTTGAGGTTCCATAGTTCTTACTCCTACTGCTGAATCCGATCCCTTGGAAAATATTCTTCTCTGATAGCAGTCTTGAAGGCTTCCTATCCCATGGCGTTTGCATTCACCAATCTAGCATTTGAACTTGTGAATTCCACCAAGTGAGAGCGGTGCCCTCCAGAGTTGATGCCGCAAACTTTACTTGATTTTTTGGCAGATAATTGCATATGGCAAAAATGGACTTTGAGTTTTCCAACCAATGTACTAGTCCAATGGATCCCGCTTCTCCATTGAACATTCTTGGCTTGCCGTCCATGAACATCTTGTAGGGGTTCAGGCCCATGCCTAAGAATATGACATTCAAAGTAAGCATGCGCTCGAAGAATTACAAATATTGTTGTATTAGATTTCACACAATTCAATATACATTACCTCCCTAGTTATGATTATTGTTATTCTTTTAGTTATGGTTGGCTAACATCGCGGTAACGTGATCCTGAATGAATGCTGCCAGTTCTGCATAGGTCATGTTGATGTTTCCTCTGCCACCACCGTGTCGTCCACCATTTTGTCCAGCTGTTATGTTTCTTGAAGAACACAAAAATGAGTATATGAGTTCATATATCACCATCATCATGTAAGTTTTAAAAATATGTAAGCTCGCATATATAATGACTTAACACGGAAATCATTTAAATAAAAACATTAGATAAACCGATGTTCAATCATATCTAAAGTTTGTGTTAACTTGAGTTTGGGTTCTTGACTTCTTACTCAGTGTGATTCAGTGTTTTGTAAGTCTTAAGGCCAAAAAAAGTGTTTCGAGATCATTACATAGCATCAAAGCGAAATTAGAACAACTGAAGACGCAAAAATTAACAAAACCAAACTGAGGCAAGGGAGGAGCGTCAGCGATGGGCTCCCTTCGCGTCGGTGACGCGACCCCGTTAATGCTTCGGGACTGAAAGTGCGTAGACAGACAGTTAGGGCCTCGGCAAAACCACCTTGCGTCGCCGACGGGCCTTTCCGCCGTCGTCGACGCGGCTCCCTGTGTCCGCACGCTGAATCTTTGTTATTGGCACCATGTTGTCCACATCTCGACGCTAATGATAAATAACGCACTTGAAGAAGTAATAAACTTAATTAAAACTCAAAATTAAGTCATCGAGTACTAAAACCATACTAATCAAAGAAACATTCGCAATTAGTGGTAACATCCCATGATTTGCGAAATTAAAAAAATTATAAACGAAAATAATAGATAGGTCAATCGTCGATTTCCCCGTCGCCCATGTCGACATCTTCTTCTTCAGCGGATTCCTCCGGTGCTTCTTCTGGTGCTTCCTCCGGTTCTTCCTCGGGTTTGTTCTGGACCTCGAGGTCGATATTTCTGGTTTCCACCGTATCCAATCTCAGGGCGAGCTCTAACACCCGATCAGACAAAACTATAATTATTTCCCTGAAGTTATTTTCTCTAATAATCTTGGTTTGTAATGTCGTCTGCATTTGTTGCATCTCATGTTTCATTTCAGTAACTTGTTGGTGTAGTCCTATGATCGCTCTAGTTGTTTCACGCATTCGACGGAACTCACAGTGAGATGCTGCTACAAAGCCAGCAAATGCCTCCTCCAACAGAAAATCAAGCGAAGGTAACGTACCGACAATGGGAATATGACCCTCAGAGAAAACCGCTAGGTTAGGGGTGGAAACTCTTCATCCACAATGTAACCCAGAATCAGTTGAGGGTATCAACTCCAATCCCCATTTCCATTTCTTCCCCTAGTTATACGGGGTTCATAACGCATTTCTTGTCATAACTCGGATGCCCGGTGTGGTCTTGCTAGGATGGGTCTTAGGGTGGGGTTAGAGAATGTCCTGTTCCTCGTTAGCCTTATGGAAACTCGATGTTGATATGCCTATTACGCAACGTTACAAATACACATGAAATAAAGTAATATAATTTGTGTGCGCACTAGGTGTTTGTGTTCGTGTTGGTTTCATACTAGTGTCATGTTCGTGGCTATTGTCTAGGCCTATTATGAAAATGCAAACCTAAGTCTCTATAACCAGTGGCTCTGATACTAATCTGTCACACCCTTAAAATTCACCTTTGGGTTTTACCGCGAGGCGCGTGACAAACCAGGATCTAAGACACCAGTCATATAGAACGACCTCTATATGAGAAAAATGTTTTAAATCAATCAACCAAAATAAGTTAAAGTAATGCGGAAGCGTAATAAACGTAAAGTAAATGTGTGCGTCAAAACAAACGCCCAACACCAACGGAATTTAAATGTAGTAATGCGAACACCCCAAAAATAGTTTTTATTGTCATGATGTGCTCCTATCGTGAACAAGTACCTTAGCGACCCAAGAAAAACATGCAAGAACAAATGTCAACAAATATGATAAGTGAGTCCACAGGTTTTAGTTTACAATTATAAAGTAAGTTGTTTTCCACAAGTTTCTACTATTTCAACCCGCATAGTAAGTTTTAGTGTTTAGCAATTTCTTGCAATATTAGTAGGTAGCTAACCTATGTTACGTCATGAAAGAGTTCGAAACCAAAGCTGATTGTTGTTGCCTTTGTTTGGAAGGTCTATCACTAACCATGGGGATACGTTAGGCCAATTATACACCCGTTGACCATCACCGGTCTAGCTAGCGCGACTAGCTCAAGTGGGGCTTGTCGGGCCTATTAGTACTACTCAAAATTCCCCAGCTATCCACCCAATACTAACAATTGGAGGTTTACAAGGACTTTATGTGATAATCGCTACTTTGTGACCATAACGATATAATAAAAACTTTACCAAATTAAAAATGTTATATTACCATAACGTTAGAGCATTACATTATCGTAATGTATATATGTTTTCTCCCCTTGTGTTTAATAATATTTAAAAAGTATGGGCCGTGAACTCACCTTAGTTTTGTTCGGTATGACTTAAGTGAATTTCGAGCCGATGTGGTCAACCACTTCCTATTATGGTTACCATTAGGTTGTTAGTGTGTGCTCATGCCAAACACGTAACCCTACACATATCTAACACATACCATGCATCGTATTGACATCCAAAGGTTCATTCGGGTGAATTCGTGTACATGATAATAGCATAACATACAACATGCTAAACGACTTTCATGTAGGTGCTAAACAAGTATTAACATCCTATGATAACACAAGCAACATATGGATACACATAATTCAATTCACTTCACTACCAGTTTAAAACTCCGAAACTTAGGTATTTTCGGGGATTATATTAAAATACAAATGAGCTATAAAAATTACAATACGTTTATGTGACATGAGAAATGGTCCACTTGTCCTTGTGTAAAAATTTTAAAGCTTAGTTGTTTACAGAAAATTCATGAAAAATAAATAGTACACATAACTCTGATTCGTCACTTTCTGGCGACAGTTTACGTTAAAATTTATTTAAAAATCTATGTTGATCCGATTGAGGAAATACAGTTGAAGAATTTTAAGACCCCCAAGAACTACCTACTGTTAAAATGTCACATATTATTTTCAAACACGAACCAAGTTATGACATTCGTAATAGGCTGCAATTTCTGTCAAAAATGCAGTGGGCACCTTTGACACGAAAAATTCATTTATAATATCAAAACTTATCGAATAATTATGATTCTAGTGAAGTTTGAAAGCTATTTCATATATTACGTTTTAGACTCAAGAAACACATGTTTTGTTAAGGTTTTACCACGTTACAGCCAACACAAGTCAGCTGTAATTTCTGATCAGATTCTGTTTGAATTCAGCTTTTGATTAAAATTTGTTTTGAACTCTCTAAACATGATTTTCAGCAATTATAACCCATATAACATCAAATACATTAATTTTAACATCAAGTTTCATCATCAACATCAAGCATAATCAAAACCCTAACATGCATACGTGATCGTCAACTTACTATACTATCAAGAATCATTATATGGACATTCAGGATAAGTTTTTAGCAAACCCTAGCACATGAAATCCATGTTATCATGGACTCAAGAACCCAAGAAATCAACAAACATAGTCATGAATAACAAGTTATGAGTGTGTGTTAGAGGGGTTACCTAGAGCGATAGAGATGAAGATCAAGAACCCGAAAAGACTAGTTTTTCCTTGCTTCTTCTTGAGTTTTCTAGAGAGAGAGGAGGAGAGAGGGTGATGTATGGGGATGGGGTTGGCCTAGGGTTGGGTTTGGTTTTATATATATATATATATATATATTATATATTATATATATATATATATATATAAAATATATATATATATATATAACACAACTATAGTAAATGCACAATTAGTCCTCCAAGTTTTTCAATTCTCAAACTTGAACAAGAAGTTATCAACATAACTTTATAAAATGACACGCATGTCCTTCTTTTTGCAAAGTTAACCAAATTAACTACCTATATTTGTTCGTGTCTTACTAACTTATGCGTTTATAAATTGTAATTAATAGAAAAGGGTTAACGACATTAATCTGAAAGTACGGGATGTCACAAATTCTTCAACCTACTTTTTCACACAAGGATGGGATAACATTGCTGATAACTTAGGACTTAAAGGGTGTTATTATATGGTTCTAAGGTACATTTTTTATTTCAATTTCCCGCTAACATTTTTCACTAGAATGGATGTGAAGTGATTTCCCCTGGAGTAGAGGACAAATGGAATGATGTACGTTCCTTGAAAGAAAAAAGTCAAGTAGAAATCGATGCTACTCCTCAACTAATTGACTTATGTGGCACTGATGTAGAGGGTGATGACAGTTCTAGTAATGATGCAACAATGGATGAAGAGTCGGATAGTATTTTTCAATTCATGATCATCCTGATAGTGAAGAACTTTCTATTAATGGTACATCCGATGAGGATGATGATCAAGACATGGATAGGTGAGATAATCATAAAGCATATTGAACTATCATTCTATAGAGTTCATATAGAAATTTACAAGCATTTTGTAAGTTTTTAATTACTCTTACTAAGTAGAATACATAACCTTATATGTTATGTACTATGTTTGTCTATTATATTACATACATTATACATTGTTCTTTTTTATGTAGCGTCTTCCTATCGATGTTGCTTTGATGTCCACGGTTGATATGTTCATGCAACTATGCATGCAGAACTTGGTTGGAGTTGATACCATGGTTGCAAATAGACCTAAGAAACATGGTGGTGGTATTCGATATCTTGCTAAAGAATGGCGGAAGAAGTTTACCAAAACCAGTGGTATCAACTCACTAGACAATTGTAGGTTTGTTTATTGTCCAGATCAAGGTAAGTTGATCCTCAAAGAGGTGTTTAAATAGTATGTCCAATTACTCCAAGCCAATCAAATCATGAAGTTTTTTGTCGCGATACAATATCATGTCATATGTTTTTATGGTTGTTAGTTTGATGACATTATTATGTGTATATGTTTACAATGTAATTAGTTCCAGGTGTGGATTAGGTTATCTTGGAATTAGGTTTATGCTCTTATACTTTTGGTTATGTTTATGATCTTATAAGGACGATGTGAATTATACCTGAAGTTATGGCTTTTATGATTCCAAATATTGATAGATTATTTGTTTACCTCACGTTATTAAAAGCATCTTTCATTTATGGTTTTTTTATTTTATTGTTTTTGAAACATTTTATTTATTTGAAATCATTAATCGTTCATGTTCCAAAAATGGTGGAAGACATAAAATTGTGAATGCCTCGTTAAGTTCGTCGTATATGTGGAGTAAATTTAACTTGCTAAGGTTAACAAAAAACATGAGGCAATTTCCATTATCTATATCTTTAGTGATGACAATCAACAAAAGTCAACGAAAATCACTCTCTAGGTTGCTTTGTACTTGAAAGTTGAAAGAGTCTGTTTTCACTCGTGGTTATTTGGTTATCGCTTTATCAAGAGTAGGAGTCAGAGATGAAGTGAAACTAATGATATTAATGAAGGACGACAATCCTACGAAGAAAACAACAAAACAAATTTGATGTGTACAAAAGTCTTTAAGCATTGTAATTTTTTCTTATTTGTTTCTTTTAATTCAATGTTATTTAATATTTATGTTAGTACTTGAATGTTTCTTTCATTAAAAGTTTCATATTAACAGTGTTAGATAATATAATTTATTATGATGTCAGTAGTGTAACACACAGAAACTTAAGCTAGTTTAATTTATAATGCACATGGTCACCAACTATTTACTCAATCGTCGTAATTTCACTAACCGTAAAGGTTTGTTAATATGACGTGAAATGACTACTTTATCCTTCTAATTAAAAACTATATTAAAATTATACAAAAATCCATTTCTTCTTCTATCCCCTCGATCATACACGACTATCAAATCCCTTACAATGATGATGACAATGATAATGATGATACCATCTTCACAATTTTTAGAATGACAAAAGTGGTAGATATTGAAAATTGTTACTTAAAAATGATAATGGTTAAATTTGTATTTATATAGGAGATTAATGTGATTTTTTTAAATTAAAAAATAGTTTTTTTTATGGAGCGGTAGGGTAAAGGAGAATTGCGGTGGAAAGCTTCTGCACATTTGGGATTGTGCGGCGTCACTGGGAGGGGTGGTGTTGCCATTGACCCTGTTGGCCACCTCAACATGTCTGCATGGTGCAACTCTCCTGTAACATTTGATTCTATACTCTTTTATTCAGTGTGTGTCTCCACGTTCAACGCCCCATGACCAATATTAAAAGGATTGCAATAACATAAACCACCCGAATCGTAGTTTCAGTCAATTGAAAGATGACTAATAATAATTAAAGAAGGTTATCAATACATAAGATAGAAGGTCTACATAATACTGTTGAAACATAAAATAATTTTAATTAGTTATTTTTATGTAGGAGAACCTTTCTATAAATATCCAACAAGCATTGGTGTTGGTTTATAAAATCGTAATTTCCATAAACAAAATGGACACTAGATTCTAACAATACAGAAATTAGCTTAGAATAAACAATAAACAAAATAGACACAAGATTCGAATAATACATAAAATAGCTTAGAATAAACAAAATGGACACAAAAGTCTAATAATACATAAAATAGCTTAGAATACTCAAAAGAGGCTGTTTACACAATCATAAACAAAATGGACATAAGATTCTAATAATACATAAAATATCTTAGAATACTCAAAAGAGGTTGTTTACACAAAAAGAATACTTGGATTACATTTTTTTACACACAAACTCTTGAAGATTTCATTCTCAAATTCATATAATTGTAGCTTAAATATTAATAACATATACTCAATAGCGTATAGAAGGAGAAGAAAAGAATCCATATCACCTATCGATCATCACGATCATCTACAGTCACCTCCTGATAAGAGGTATGACTTTTGGATTTCAGGTTTCGACATTCAAAAAAATCAAAAGGTCATTTACAATTTATTTATGATTGTAAACGTTTTATTATTTATCAGAATACATCATGATGGCATATTGTACTTTAAATTCTAAAAAAACAATCTATAAGTTATTTATAAGATTGTATGATCGGGAATTATATACGAATACAATTAAAGAAAAAGGTTTGCATTGTATTTATCTAAAACTTGAAAGAGGGGGTACAACATGTAAAAAATAATATAAAGGTTTGTTTGATATTGTTTTCGAGACAATTGTGCCTTTCCCTTTTTTTAAAACGTTTCTTGTTATCTAAGATATCCTAGATTTGTACTGAACATATCAGAGCAAGTTTCAAAAACCCTAACTTGTCCGCCTCCATTCCCCTCTTCATGAAAGGCGACATACATGAAACTAACCGAAGAATGAAGTCATATCAAACATCAAATGTGATAAAGAAATACCAAGGACAACACGAATCAGAACTGATTCTTGTCCCATACCAGATTTGTCACAAGAACAATATGAATTGTTCTTGAAATATTTTAATCAAAACAATCTCGAAGACAATATGCCACAAGTTGCTAGCATTTCATGTAACAAAAATAAAGAAAACGAATGGATAATAGACTCAGGAGCCACCGATCACATTACTCACATACACAACATACTTGAAAACAAAATCAAAAACCTAATTGAAAGGCCTGTTATAATTCCATACGGTGACGCCATTCCCGTATGGGAAAGGGGCGATTATATTTTGGAAGGGTGCGAGAACGAAAGGGGCCTTTTGTACCCGATTTTACTTGTAATCTCTTTTCGGTTAGCCTATTGGCCAATGATCTTTAATGCGCGGTCACATTTTTTCCGGACTTTTGTGTCATGCAAAAACTCCACATGAGGAACTTGATTGGTATGGGTTATTGCAAGAAAGGTCTATATCATATGAGGATGGTGGATGGTGTGAGGAAAGCTTTGATGATTACCGAGAACACATGGCATAAAAGGTTGGGAAATGCCTCAAATGACAAACTCTCTGCACTGATTTTCTCAAAGGTACTTCTTTGAATAAATTTTGTGATTTGTGTCATAAAGCCAAACATACTAGGCTTCCCTTTGAGTATAGTGTTACAAAAACAAATGTTTGTTTCGAATTGATTCATTATGACGTTTGGGAGAGGCATCGTACACCCACCTTTTATAGGACAACCTATGTTCTTACCATTGTGGATGATTATAACAGAGCAACGTGGGTGTATCTTTTAAAGTTTAAACATGTAACAAGCAAATGCTTGGAACAATTTTGTCAAACGGTGAACACTCAATTTGAAAGGTCCATTAAGAAAATAAGATGTGACAATGGTGGTGAGTTCGTGTCAAACGACATGTTGTCTTTCTATAATGAACGGGGATTCTCCTTGAAACTATTTGTCTTCACACCTCGCAACAAAATAGGGTTGTTGAGCGAAAACATAGACATCTGCTTGAGGTCACACGTTCTTTAAGATTTGAAGTGAATCTACCAAAATGATTTTGGGGAGAGTGTATTATAACCGCCACATACATAATCAGTTGTTTCCATCAAAAGTCATTGATAGCAAAACCCCTCTCAAGCTGGTTTTTAATCAAACACCTGATTATGACTTCATGAAAGTACTCGGTTGCTTAACTTACTATCGAAACACAAACACTAAAGGAGATAAATTTGAAATGAGGGGGAGGCCTGGTGTCTTCTTAGGATATCTCCAAGGTACGAAAGGTTACAAGATTCACGGCATCAAAACTAAGAAAATCATAGTTTGACGTGATGTAAAATTTTATGAAGAAAATTTTCCTTTTAAAGACAACTCTAAGTATGAGGAGGTTGATGTATTTGAGTTACCAAATGTACCACTTTATGATGAAGAACATGTCACAGGTAATGAAAGAACAACAAAGCCAAGCTCTTCCCATAGCAACGGGGATGCTTTCCTTGAAATCGTGAACCAACCTTCAGTTTCGCTGCAAATGAAGCCCAATCCACCATTATTGAATCAAGCCCTGTTCCACTACAAACCAACAGTGAAGCCCACACCCAACCTATTACTCCTAGTTATGATACTAGCCTAGCTTCACCACAAGGAATAGTGAGGCCCATACCGAACCTGTTACCTCTAGCCATGAAATTGGCCCAACACCACTAACAGAAAGTGGTGAAGCCCAAGATTAGAATCCATAGCCCACACGAAGCAAAAGAACCAGATCCTAGCCAGCTTATTTCAACGACTATCACGTGAAACTACCCACATTGGTTGACCATGCTAATCCTATAGCAAATCATAATTCCTCCATAGTATATCCTTATCAAATTTTGTGTCTTATGAAAAGTTCTCACAATCTCATAAAGTTGTTTTTAGCAACCATCACTTCCAACGATGAGCCTGTAACATCCGTCGAAAAAACGGGTTTTCAAAACCCGCTTCGTTTATTAATCGAATAGTCAGTTTCAATTTTTCGTTGCTTATTTAATGCCCATTTTAATTTTAAACAATACATAACTAATAAACATTTTAGAATATGGGGACTAAAATTGTTAAAAAGTAAAAATAAAGTAAATAAAAATAAATAGGCTGCCGGGTTTCGAACCCGGGTCAGCCGGAAGACACAAACATCAAACACTTAACCACTCTGCCACTTGATGTTTTTGTGTAATCAAGGAAGCAAATAAAACCTTAAGTTCACACGTGAATCTATCTGTTTGCGCCAAAACTGAAACCGCTCATCGGCTTTCAACTGTCCAGACTGTTGAGTGATCGCTTTTGCTGATTATAACCGATAGATCAATTGCTGCCCACGTTCTTAATCAATTAGGTCATCAATTGTCTCGATTCATATGATTTTGGGAGTTGAAAACCGAAATCATTTACTTCCTGATTTACTCTAACAATATCATCGTCTCTCGACTCAGAAACACTCACAGAACCTTCAATTTCACTTTCGCTCTAATTTCTGTTCGTCGGAAACGTTTTCTGAAATCGCCGGATTTTCACCGGAAAACCGTGACATTCATCGAATCGGTAAATTTCTCAATTCTTTCATCTTCTATCCATTGTTAGACTTTTACTAACTCAAACCCTTCAATCAGAATCGGTCCCAGACGACGTTGTCGGATATTCAGCACTCGCCGGAAAATTTCTGGAAATTCCAAAATCACGCTGTGAATCGGTATGAACATCTAAACTCTCTGATAATTCTTGTTTAGTCATTTAATTTCACAATTAGTTAATCAAAACTGTTAATTGGTCCGCTCAGACGGAGTTCATAAAACAGAGCCGACGACTTTGCCGGAGTTCTGAGAAAAATCATCTTTCCGGTACATTCATTCCCAAAACCTTCTCTATCCATTTCATTTTAATCATTTATAAGTCCGTCAATCGAATTAAACAAGAACAGTAGAATAATCGTTGTCTGTGTTTTTTAACGAAGAAGACGAAGTCAGAAAATAAGTATAAGTATAATTAAAATCACATAATCAAACGGGTTAGACACACAGTCCAGCGGTGGACTGTGTGCGCAAACAAAACAAACGTCTCGCGTTCGTTCCTTGACACGACCCTATCCTCTGAAATAAAAATGTTCTTTTCAAATCGAATCGTATTAATTCGTTGTAAGATGTTAAGTTTAATAAAAACCAGTATTTTAACCAGGTTAGACACACAGTCCAGCGGTGGACTGTGTGCAATGTTAAACAACGGGTCCCGGGTTCGAGACCTGTTATGTGCACCGGTTCGACATAATTAAAATTCTTTTTAAAATAAATGAATTCTGAATAAACTAAATAGTATATAAATATAATCAAAAACAGAAATATTTCGGGTTAGACACGTAGCTCAGTTAGCAGAGCTGCGTGCACACGTACGGGAGGTTACAAGTTCGAACCTCACTCAGCGCAAACAAATACAAGTCCGAACCGGTCAACAGTCAAAGTCAATGGTCAACGGTCAACGGTCAACCCAAAAAGTCAACATTTTTTTATATTTTTATTTATTTATTTAATTTAAAAATCAATTAAAAATACTTAAAAATAATGTTTTTAAAGTTAGAAAATAACCTTAAACTCATAAAAATAAACCTAAAAACCCTATTAAAATTGTTCATAAAATCCACTTATTTACTGTACCTTTTCGTTATTATTTAGGTTAGTTATTCCTCGTCGATCAACCCTCTAAACTCGTGCGCATTCAACATCATCAAACGAACGCACCCAATGTGAGTGAATCTCTACAAATTCCCCGTTTTAATCACCTTTTAGGGTGTATCATGTGTCTTATTATTTATTACATTTAAACACTTGTGCATCCATTATATCAATGATCAAATGTGTATTCAATATGTATCAACTGTTTGTGTGGTTAATGTTTAGATTAAATTTATCATTTTCAGTACATACATCAACATAGGCCGTCTGTTCCCCGTTACCTATGAGCGGAACCGTTCCCCATTACCTATGAGCGTGAACGAGGCGTTGCTAACATATGATCGGCTCCGTTTGATTGAACCTTGATCGCACATATATCATCATAGGCCGTCCGTTCCCCATTACCTATGAGCGGAACGTGACGTTGCCAACATATACATTATCATTCATGTCATTTGCTCATGCAAGGTGGTTTGTTATTTGTTATTGTATGTTTATTTAGGTTTGCTCACATATGATTATTGCACAATTTTTCCATGTTAAATATAACAAGAAATCATTAATAAATGTTTTCTAACAAGGTTCACTGCCAACTTTTGTTGACCCAAAAACCCCCATTTTTACACATGATACAGGTGATCCAGTTGCAGCAAGAAACATATAGGACGGCTTAGAAGAATAAATCGGTTTAGGCTTTGGATTGTTTATTTAGTTACTTTTTCCTTGTAATTGTATGAACTTGTTTGGAATATTGAAGTTGTAATTTTGAATTAAATAAATATGAAACATATTAGTAAACATCATGAGCTTTGGTGATAACCCAATTATGCCCCGACTCTTATTCCGCTGCGGGTCGGGGTGTGACAGATTGGTATCAGAGCCATGACTATAGGGATATAGGATAGGTTATTAGACCCTTAGAGCCTATACTATAGTTGAATAGAATTATTTAAATTGTTTATGTGTTACATACAAAATTCATGATGTTTATATGCTTAATGTTTATTGTTACATTAAATGTTATGCAAGCATGTTCATAAGTATATATTACTATACAATGCTCATCATGAATCATATTCTCATAACATATCATATCCATGAGAGCACACATCACACAATTTCCATGATTTTTACAACGATTTTTGTATTTTTTTTTCAATCACATCAAAGTGAGTTCTCATGACGGGCATGTAGTAACTGGAAGGGTACGAGTACCGGTAGTCGGAACGTCCTGTCTAGGCTTGGCATTCGTATAAATCCAAAATAAAGGACCAGTTTGCCTACCTGGGGACTAACGATGAGAGTACGAAGGACCTATTAGGCCAAAGCATGCTATACCAAACGTCGTGTGAGCTAACCCCACTTTGAGTTATCATTGTGTCTGCACCTGGACACCCTCCGACCATAGATCTCGCATACATATTTCATGGTTTTCATTCGGGTGATGCGAGTGTTAAACCGCCAACACCAATGTGAATCCTACTAAGCCAATAGTCATGGGGGTCCACATGACTATACAGGTGAAGGTATGGGGGACATTGGA
The DNA here is from genome assembly GCA_947069175.1 of Scalesia atractyloides. Lineage (NCBI taxonomy): Eukaryota > Viridiplantae > Streptophyta > Magnoliopsida > Asterales > Asteraceae > Scalesia > Scalesia atractyloides. The sequence continues at coordinate 37,280,855 of CAMTDV010000020.1, read as the reverse complement.
GGCCCAAACATGAGCAAACCCAAGACATCCTATGGATGTAGTTGCATTATTGATGTTTATGTTATTTTTTTTTAAAACGACACATGACACCTAAAAAGACTCCTTAAACTCACAATCTTCTTATGAATGTTCCTGTAGATGTCGGCTAGGCAGCAACGTGGAGGTAGAAGGTCAGGAAGGTCAAACGAACGCTTGGCCACCCAAATCGCAAAACAAATGGCCGCGGTGCTTCCTGACATCGTAATTCAAGTCCAACAAGCTCTCGCCACAAATCCCATCAATCCTCCCCATCAAGAAGACCAGAACGTCGACAACCCTCCCTCCAAAAAGTGCTCATACAAACACTTCAAGTCTTGCGATCCCCCGAAATTTGAAGGGACCGAAGGTGTCACTGCTCTCCTTCACTGTTTTGAGGAAATGGAAAATACCTTCCTCAATTGCGATTGTCCCGAGGATCGCAAGGTACGTTACGCAACCAGGAGACTATTTGGAGTAGCTCTTACCTGGTGGAATACAGAAAAAGGTAAGAGAGGAATCGAAGATGCAATGGCCTTAACGTGGGAGGAGTTAAGGGAAATCATGACGAGACGCTTCTGTCTAAGAAGCGAGATAAAAAGTTAGAGGATGAATTTCACTCGTTAAAGCAAAAAGAGGGAGATCATACTTCCTACAACAAACGGTTTTTAGAGTTGAACCAAATGGTCCCCAACTTGTTCACCCCAGTATACTGCTTAGTCGAACACTATATTCGAGGCCTTCCCTCGAAAATTCAAGACTCAGTTCTAAGCACTTCGCCTGCAACACTTGAAGCTGCTATGGAACTAGCTACCGAGCTTACCGAGAATCGTATCCGTAACGGCAAATTTAAGGACGAGAAAAAGAAAGCCCCCATTGAGGGCCAGACTTCAAACCATTCCACCTCCTCCTCAAAGTTTGCTAATAAGAGGAAACGAAACACCAGAAACTTTGCTGTCACACAAACAAATTTCCCTATCCCTGCTGCACCCATTACCCAAGTTGCCCCCTCACCTGCACCATATAAAAAGCCATACTCCGGCCCATACCCAAAATGCAACTGTTGCCAATACCATCACTTTCCTGATCATCCCTGCCAACATTGCACCGGCTGTGGCCGTGCAGGTCACACCATTAAAACCTGTCGCGCACTTCAGCGAACGAACCGCCATCAGCCCTCAACCCAAACCCACCATCAAATAGTGGGTCAAGTCCAACAACCTTTACTCCTACCACCTGCCCAACATGTAGCCCAATCCTACTACCAACCCAACTATCCCATGGTGCAACCTATGCGGGCTTGTTACAACTGTGGAGACCCGAACCACTTCAGGAACACCTGTCCACGCCTGGTGAATATCATCCATGCCCAAGCTCTAGCTAATCCAGTAAACCAGGCTAATCAAGCTCCTCCACCTGCAAGAGGAAGAGCTTTCAACATCAACGCTAATCAAGCTAGGGCTGACAACAATGTGGTTAACGGTACATTTCTCATCAGTGGTAGTTATGCATCCATGTTATTTGATACTAGCGCGGATAAGAGTTTTATGCCCTTAGAATTTGAACCCATCCTCAACCAAACTCGTGATAAACTCATGGAATCCATAACGGTAGAAGTTGCTGATGGAAAATCGGTCTCATTAAACTCTATTATACGCAACTGTACTCTCACCCTAAACGATCACGATTTTCCAGTTGACCTCATACCTATGAAGTTGGGAAGTTTCGACATTATAATTGGTATGGACTGGCTCAGCCAACATCATGCTGAAGTTGTATGCCACGAAAAGTTCATTCGCATCCCTTTTACAAACGGTCAGACTCTACGAATTTTTGGAGAAACCCCTTCGAAAGGACTCAAATTAATGTCCTGTCTTCAAGCCCGAAAATATCTCCGCAAGAATTATGTCGCATTCCTAACTCATGTCGTCAAAAAGGGAATCAAGGAGAAGAAACTCGAAGACATCCCAGTAGTAAAAGATTTTCCGCAAGTTTTTCCTGACGACATTTCAGGACTTCCTCCCGTGAGAGAAGTCGAATTCCGCATTGATCTTATACCTGGAGCTACACCAGTTGCAAAATCTCCTTATAGGTTAGCCCCATCCGAAATGCAAGAGCTAGCCAGTCAACTGCAAGAGCTGACTGACAAAGGATTCATACGTCCTAACTCATCGCCTTAGGGTGCACCTGTCCTTTTTGTGAAGAAGAAAGATGGAACGTTTCGCATAGTGTATCGACTACAGAGAACTCAACAAGTTAACGATCAAGAACCGCTACCCATTACCTCGCATCGATGATCTTCTAGACCAACTACAAGGCGCCACCTGTTTTTCAAAAATCGACCTTCGTTCTGGTTATCATCAACTCAGAATACATGAAGAAGACGTCCCAAAGACCGCCTTCCGAACTCGTTATGGTCATTATGAATTCATGGTCATGCCATTTGGTTTAACCAACGCCCCAGCTGTCTTCATGGATCTAATGAACAGAGTCTGCAAACCTTATCTCGACCATTTTGTTATAGTCTTCATCGACGACATCCTCATCTACTCAAAGTCTAAGTCTGATCATGAACGGCACCTTCGACTCATCCTTACACTCTTAAGGACAGAAAAGTTGTACGCTAAGTTTTCGAAATGTGAATTCTGGTTAAGGGAAGTACAATTCCTTGGACACGTCGTCAATGACAAGGGAATTCATGTTGATCCCTCAAAAATCAAGGCAGTACAGGAATGGCAAGCGCCACGTACACCAACCGAAGTAAGATCATTTCTTGGTTTGGCTGGTTACTATCGCCGCTTCATATCAAATTTCCCCCGTATTGATGTACCACTCACGGCTTTAACACATAAAGGAAAACCCTTCATATGGGGACCCAAACAAGAAGAAGCCTTCCAAACCCTTAAACAAAAACTCTGTGACGCACCTATCCTCACACTCCCTGAAGGTTGTGATGACTTCGTGGTTTATTGCGACGCGTCAGGGCAAGGACTAGGCTGTGTACTGATGCAAAGAGGAAAAGTGATAGCTTATGCTTGTAGGCAACTCAAAATTCATGAGAAGAAGTACACCACCCACGACCTGGAACTTGGAGCCGTTGTGTTCGCTCTTAAGATATGGAGACATTACCTCTACGGTACTAAGTGTGAAATATACACTGACCATAAGAGCCTCCAACAAATCTTCAACCAAAAGGAGTTAAACATGAGGCAACGAAGGTGGGTCGAACTTCTTAATGACTACGACTGTGAAATTCGGTACCATCCTGGCAAGGCAAACGTGGTGGCTGATGCGCTCAGTCGAAAGGCTTATGCGAACTCCATCCGTCTTCTGTGTTCGCAAAACATAACCCACATCAGAGATCAAATCCGAGAAGCCCAACATGTTTCAGTAACGGAAAACGACGTACGCAAGGAGCGGTCTTGTGGAGCTGAGCTTAAAATCGAAACTAAATCGGACGGTATTCTGTACTATCTAGATCGCATATGGATTCCCGATCACAATAACCTTCGTGATTTCCTTATGAATGAGGCGCACAAAACACGATACTCTATACACCCAGGAGCCGACAAGATGTATCAAGACCTTCGATACACCTACTGGTGGCCTGGAATGAAAAAGGATATTGCTGTTTTTATTTCCAAGTGCCTTACATGGTCCAAAGTAAAAGCTGAACATCAAAGACCCTCAGGACTTCTAGTCCAACCTGAAATACCTGTATGGAAGTGGGAAAACATAACCATGGACTTCATTACCGGGTTACCTCGCACCTCCAGTGGGTATGACACTATATGGGTAATCATTGATCGTCTTACAAAATCAGCTCACTTCATTCCGATTCGCGAGGACTTCAAGAACGAGAAGTTAGCTCGTATCTACATCAGCGAGATCGTAAGCCGTCATGGTGTACCGTTAAGCATTATTTCAGATCGTGATGGTCGTTTCACTTCACGAACATGGCAAGCCGTACAAGCCGCTTTGGGTACACGATTAGACCTCAGTACCGCTTATCATCCTCAAACTGATGGACAATCTGAACGCACCATCCAAACTCTTGAAGATATGCTTCGAGCATGTGTCATAGACTTCAAAGGAAATTGGGACGCTCATCTACCATTAGTTGAATTTTCGTACAACAACAGCTATCATTCAAGTATCGGCATGGCACCTTTCGAAGCTTTATACGGTCGTAAGTGCCGATCTCCAGTATGTTGGCACGAAATTGGAGAAGCTCAAATCACCGGTCCAGAATTGATTCAAGAAACCACAGACAAGATCCATCAAATTCGAAATAATCTTCTAGCGGCACAAAGTCGTCAAAAGAGTTATGCAGACAAACGACGAAAGCCTTTGGAGTTTAACATTGGTGATCATGTACTTTTAAAAGTATCACCGTGGAAGGGAGTAGTTCGTTTTGGCCTGAAGGGCAAGCTAGCACCACGCTACGTAGGACCTTTCAAGATACTCGAAAGAGTAGGACCTGTAGCATACAAGCTTGACCTATCAGAAGAACTCAACAGAATTCACCCCACATTCCACGTGTCAAACTTGAAGAAGTGCCTCGCCGATGAAAACCTCCATATTCCCCTGGAAGATATTCAGATCGATGAATCAATGCATTTCATTGAAAGACCATTAGAGATCATGGACTTCGGCGAAAAATGTTTAAGACGGAGTCGTATTCCAATTGTTAGGGTACGCTGGGAGTCGAAACGAGGACCTGAGTTTACTTGGGAACGTGAAGACTCAATGCGCGAAAAATACCCGCATTTTTTTCCTGTAACCACTGCTACTTAAATTTCGGGACGAAATTTCTAAAAGTAGGGGATACTGTAACATCCGTCGAAAAAACGGGTTTTCAAAACCCGCTTCGTTTATTAATCGAATAGTCAGTTTCAATTTTTCGTTGCTTATTTAATGCCCATTTTAATTTTAAACAATACATAACTAATAAACATTTTAGAATATGGAGACTAAAATTGTTAAAAAGTAAAAATAAAGTAAATAAAAATAAAAATAGGCTGCCGGGTTTGGAACCCGGGTCAGCCGGAAGACACAAACATCAAACACTTAACCACTCCGCCACTTGTTGTTTTTGTGTAATCAAGGAAGCAAATAAAACCTTAAGTTCACACGTGAATCTATCTGTTTGCGCCAAAACTGAAACCGCTCATCGGCTTTCAACTGTCCAGACTGTTGAGTGATCGCTTTTACTGATTATAACCGATAGATCAATTGATGCCCACGTTCTTAATCAATTCGGTCATCAATTGTCTCGATTCACATGATTTTGGGAGTTGAAAACCGAAATCATTTACTTCCTGATTTACTCTAACAATATCATCGTCTCTCGACTCAGAAACACTCACAGAACCTTCAATTTCACTTTCGCTCTAATTTCTGTTCGTCGGAAACGCTTTCTGAAATCGCCAGACTTTCGCCGGAAAACCGTGACATTCATCGAATCGGTAAATTTCTCAATTCTTTCATCTTCTATCCATTGTTAGACTTTTACTAACTCAAACCCTTCAATCAGAATCGGTCCCAAATGACGTTGTCGGATATTCAGCACTCGCCGGAAAATTTCTGGAAATTCCGAAATCACGCTGTGAATCGGTATGAACATCTAAACTCTCTGATAATTCTTGTTTAGTCATTTAATTTCGCAATTAGTTAATCAAAACTGTTAATTGGTCCGCTCAGACGGAGTTCATAAAACAGAGCCGACGACTTTGCCGGAGTTCTGAAAAATCATCTTTCCGGTAAATTCATTCCCAAAACCTTCTCTATCCATTTCATTTTAATCATTTATAAGTCCGTCAATCGAATTAAACAAGAACATTAGAATAATCGTTGTTTGTGTTTTTGAACGAAGAAGACGAAGTCAGAAAATAAGTATAAGTTTAATTAAAATCACATAATCAAACGGGTTAGACACACAGTCCAGCGGTGGACTGTGTGCGAAAACAAAACAAACGTCTCGAGTTCGATCCCTGACACGACCCTATCCTCTGAAATAAAAATGTTCTTTTTAAACCGAATCGTATTAATTCGCTGTAAGATGTTAAGTTTAATAAAAACCAGTATTTTAACCAGGTTAGACACACAGTCCAGCGGTGGACTGTGTGCAATGTTAAACAACGGGTCCCGGATTCGAGACCTGTTATGTGCACCGGTTCGACATAATTAAAATTCTTTTTAAAATAAATGAATTCTGAATAAACTAAATAGTATATAAATATAATTAAAAACAGAAATATTTCGGGTTAGACACGTAGCTCAGTTGGTAGAGCTGCGTGCACGCGTACGGGAGGTCACAAGTTCGAACCTCACTCAGCGCAAACAAATACAAGTCCAAACCGGTCAACAGTCAAAGTCAATGGTCAACGGTCAACGGTCAACCCAAAAAGTCAACATTTTTTTATATTTTTATTTATTTATTTAATTTAAAAATCAATTAAATATACTTAAAATAATGTTTTTAAAGTTAGAAAATAACCTTAAACTCACAAAAATAAACCTAAAAACCCTATTAAAATTGTTAATAAAATCCACTTATTTACTGTACCTTTTCGTTATTATTTAGGTTAGTTATTCCTCGTCGATCAACCCTCTAAACTCGTGCGCATTCAACATCATCAAACGAACGCACCCAATGTGAGTGAATCTCTACAAATTCCCCGTTTTAATCACCTTTTTGGGGTGTATCATGTGTCTTATTATTTATTACATTTAAACACTTGTGCATCCATTATATCAATGATCAAATGTGTATTCAATATGTATCAACTGTTTGTGTGGTTAATGTTTAGATTAAATTTATCATTTTCAGTACATACATCAACATAGGCCGTCTGTTCCCCATTACCTATGAGCGGAACCGTTCCCCATTACCTATGAGCATGAACGAGGCGTCGCTAACATACGATCGGCTCCGTTTGATTGAGCCTTGATCGCACATACATCATCATAGGCCGTCCGTTCCCCATTATCTATGAGCGGAACGTGACGTTGCCAACATATACATTATCATTCATGTCATTTGCTCATGCAAGGTGGTTTGTTATTTGTTATTGTATGTTTATTTACATTTGCTCACATATGATTATTGCACAATTTTTCCATGTTAAAGATAACAAGAAATCATTAATAAATGTTTTCTAACAAGGTTCACTCGCCAACTTTTGTTGACCCAAAAACCCCCATTTTTACACATGATACAAGTGATCCAGTTGCAGCAAGAAACATATAGGACGGCTTAGAAGAATAAATCGGTTTAGGCTTTGGATTGTTTATTTAGTTACTTTTTCCTTGTAATTGTATGAACTTGTTTGGAATATTGAAGTTGTAATTTTGAATTTAATAAATATGAAACATATTAGTAAACATCATGAGCTTTGGTGATAACCCAATTATGCCCCGACTCTTATTCCGCTGTGGGTCGGGGTGTGACAGAGCCACAAACCGTTAATAAAGCCATGCATATAGGATGAAAGATGGAAGAAGTTATGCAAAGGAAGATACGTGCACTTGAATACAATGGTACATAGACGCTTGAAAAACTACCAGAAGGGAAACGTATCATTGATTCTAAATGGGTCTACAAAATAAAATATAAACCAAATGGAGAGGTGGATCACTATAAGGCTCGTCTCATCGCAACGGGATTCACTCAAGTGGAAGGACTTGACTATCATGACACATTCGCTCTAGTGACTATATTAGTAACGGTTAGAACTCTCCTAGTTGTTGCCATTTGTCACACCCCGACCCGCAGCGGAATAAGAGTCGGGGCATAATTGGGTTATCACCAAAGCTCATTATATTTACTAATATGTTTCATATTTATTAAAGTCAAAATTTCATTCCCAATAATCCAAACATGTTCATACAAATACAAAGAAAAATAACCAACTAAACAATTCCAAGCTCTAAATCATTTTATTCTTCTAGGCCAATCCTATGTGTTTCTTGCTGCAGCTGGTTCACCTGTATCATATGTAAAAATGGGGGTTTTTGGGTCAACATAAGTTGGCGAGTGAACCTTGTTAGATAAACATTTATTATTGATTTTATTGTTATTTTATCAAGGAAAAATTGTGCATAATCATAAGTGAGCAAATGTAAATAATCAATCAGTAACAATGACAATCACAAACTATAACATACAATAACAATATAAACATACAATAACATACCAACATTATACAATAAATAACATGAATGAAACTATGCGATCAAGGCTCAATCAAACGGAGCCGATCGTATTGCATGTACTGAAAATGATAAATGTCTGTGCGATCAAGGCTCAATCAAACGGAGCCGATCGTATGTTGGCACGCCAGGTTCACGCTCATAATGTAATGGGGAACATGCTCAACGCTCATAATGTAATGGGGACCGGCGGCCTATGAAATTGCATGTACTGAAATAAATAAATTAAATCTGAACAATAACCACACAACAGTTGAAACAAGCTGAATACACATTTGTTCATGATATGATGCATGCACAATAATTTAAATATAATAAATAGTAAGACACATGATACACCCCAAAAACGTTATTAAAACGGGGAATTTGTAAAGATTCACTCACATTGGGTGCGTTTGGTTGGAGATGATGTGATGCGCACGAGTTGAAAGGATTGAACAACGAGAATTAACTAACCTAAATAATAACGGAAAATATAGTAAATGAGTGGATTTTATTAAGGATTTTAATAGAATTTTTAGATATATTTTTGCGAGTTTAAGGCTATTTCCTATCTTTAAAAACATTATTTTTAAGTATTTTTAATTGATTTTTAAATTAAATTAAATAATTAAAAATATAAAAATATGTTGACTTTTTGGGTTGACCGTTGACTTTTTGACTTTGACTGGTTTATTGTGTAATTGCAATGCGCTGGGTGAGGCTCGAACCCGAGACCTCCCGTACGCGTGCACGCAGCTCTACCAACTGAGCTACGTGTCTAACCCGAAATAATTCTGTTTTTAATTATACTTATATATTAACTCAGCTTATCCAAAATTCTTTTATTTTCAAAAACATTTTAAATCATCGAACCGGTGTCACTAACAGGTCTCGAACCCAGGACCTGTGCTTTAACGTTACACACAGTCCACCGCTGGACTGTGTGTCTAACTTGGTTAATATACACATTTTTATTATACTTAACAACTAATGTAAGTTAACCCGGTTCAGTTAGAAAAATAAAACGTTTTTTATTACAGAGAGGGTGCGTGTATCAGGGATCGAACTCGCGGCGTGCGCGTATTATTTGCACACAGTCCACCGCTGGACTGTGTGTCTAACCCGTTTAAAATACCAATTTTAATTATCCTTATAATGTTAGCACAGTTCATCTTCTCCGTTAATTTTTACAGAAAGCAAATTACCCCTCTGTTTCTTGTTTTAAAACGATTAACACATTCATAAGACTAAGATGAAATGACAAAGAAGGTGTTGGAAACAAACATACCGGAGGAATAATTTAACTCAAAATTCCGGCAAGGCGTCGGCTCTGTTTTTATGAACTTCAACTGAGCAAGCAAATTATCCGTTTTGATTAGCTAATCATGGAATTGAAGTGCTAAACAAACGTTAACAGGGTATTTAAATGTCCATACCGTTTCACAGCTGGAAATAAGGATTTCCAGAAGTTTTCTGGCGAACTGGAATTATCCGATAGCAGCGTCTGAATTTGATTTCAACTGAAAGGTCTGAGTTAGAAATAGCTTAACAATTGATAGACCACGACGGTATTGATAGACTTACCGTTTTGATGGAGAATACGGTTTTCCGGCGACTTGCAGAAACTTTCCGGCGAGTAAAATTTGATTCTCCGGCGGACTGAAACTTGAGCGAAAATGTAATTGAGAGTCTGTAGATTATGTTTGAGTCGCGAAGGAGTAAAAGGATGGAAGTAATACTGGAATTGAAGATTTTCGGTTATAAAAACCGATCCACTTCTAGAATTCAAGTTCATTCAAAGAAACTTGATTGAAAACGTCGGTATATCGGTTATACCCAGTGAACCGCGAGTACTCAAATCGTCTTTGAGCGTTTGATGACCGATTTCAGTTACAGTTGGCGTAAGCGGTTGATTTATGTTTGTTTATAAGATTTATTTGTTTCCTAGAGTTGACAGAAACCAACAAGTGGCGGAGTGGTTATGCGTGTGTGTGTTAAGTCTTTGAGTTCTCTTCTGGCTGACCCGGATTCGAGTCCCGGCATCAGCACTTTATTATTTCATTAATTTTAATAGATTTTAAATTATAAATTTTATATTCTAATATACTTATTAATTATGTATCGCTTAAAATTAATTTGAGCATTAAATATGCAACGAAATTTTTAACTGGTAGTTCGGTTAATAAACGAAGCGGGTTTGGTAAATCCGGTTTTTGACGGATGTTACAGTATCCCCTACTTTTAGAAATTTCGTCCCGAAATTTAAGTTGTAGTGGTAACAGAAAAAAAAAAAGATGCGGGTATTTTTCGCGCATTGAGTCTTCACGTTCCCAAGTAAACTCAGGTCCTCGTTTCGACTCCCAGCGTACCCTAACCAATTGGAATGCGACTCCGTCGTAGACGTTTTTTTCCGAAGTCCATGATCTCTACCGGTCTTTCAATAAAATGCATAGATTCATCAATCTGAATATCTTCCAGAAGAATGTGGAGATTTTCATCAGCGAGGCACTTCTTCAAGTTTGATACGTGGAATGTGGGATGAATCCTGTTGAGTTCTTCTAGTAATCAAGCTTGTATGCTACAGGTCCCACTCTTTCGAGTATCTTGAAGGGTCCTATGTAGCGTGGTGCTAGCTTGCCTTTTTTACCAAAACGAACTACTCCCTTCCACAGTGATACTTTTAAAAGTACATAATCACCAACGTTAAACTCTAAAGGCTTCCGTCGTTTATCTGCATAACTCTTTTGACGACTTGAGCCGCTAGAAGATTGTTTCGAATTTGATGGATCTTGTCTGTGGTTTCTTGAATCAATTCCGGACTAGTGATTTGAGCTTCCCCAATTTCGTGCCAACATACTGGAGATCGGCACTTACGACCATATAAGGCTTCAAAAGGTGCCATGCCGATGCTTGAATGATAGTTGTTGTTGTACGAAAATTCAACTAATGGTAGATGAGCGTCCCAATTTCCCTTGAAGTCTATGACACATGCTCGAAGCATATCTTCAAGAGTTTGAATGGTGCGTTCAGATTGACCATCAGTTTGAGGATGATAGGCGGTACTGAGATCTAATCGCATACCCAAAGCGGCTTGTACTGCTTGCCATGTTCGGGAAGTGAAACGACCATCACGATCAGAAATAATGCTTAACGGTACACCATGTCGGCTTACGATTTCGCTGATATAAACACGAGCTAGCTTTTCGTTCTTGAAATCTTCATGGATAGGAATAAAGTGAGCTGATTTTGTAAGTCGGTCAATGATTACCCATATAGTGTCATACCCACTGTAACATCCGTCAGAAATCGGATTTACCAAACCCGCTCGGTTTATTAACCGAACAATCAGTTAAAAATTTCGTTGCGTATTTAATGCCCAAATTAATTTTAAACGATACATAATTAATAAGTATATTGGAATATATAATTTATATTTGAAAAAGTATTAAAAATAGTGGTTTAAAAATAAAACAAGGCTGCCCAGGGTTTCGAACCCGGGTCAGCCGGGTCAACCTGGTCAACAACGCCTTAACTTCCAACCAAATAACCACTGCGCCACTTGTGTTCTTTAGTAACATAACAAAACAATTAATTCAAATATCAAACTCGAATTCAAAACTGACGCGCCCAATCGCAGTCGTCGGAAATCCCGACGATTTCGCCGAGATTGGACGGTTTCTTCTGATTTAACCGAAGCCTTAACTATTTCATCGGTTATAACCGACGTCTGAACCCGCGACACAAGTCATAACCGCCGGAAAATTATTGACCGACGAATCAAGACGGAAAACGGACCAAATTCGTCGATGTTCTGCCCTATAAATACACCTTCTAACTTCTGTTAGCCTTTTCGCTCACAATCACACCATTTCTCGACGTAATTTCACTCGCCGGAACACTTCTGCAACTCGCCGGAAAACCGAACCCTTTCCCCTCTGTGCCTTACTCTAAAAACTGAACACCTAGAGCTCATACCGAAGCCACCCACACTCACCTCAAGCTCCCTGAAGACCCTCTGCCGCAAGACACACGTTGCCGGAATAACTTGCTATCACCAAAATTTCGCCGGCGAAACAGAGGATCTCTGTTCGGTATATCTTGCACCTAATCTCTCTCATTTTTATTAATCTCACATGTAGCTAATCACAACACACTAAAGAGAACTTGATTAAATTGTCGAACCAGTCGGACACCGATTCTGGTTAAGTTTAACGAAGAAGATGAAGTTTTCAGTTGCATATATATTTAATTTAAATCAAGATATATATCGGGTTAGACACACAGTCCAACGGTGGACTGTGTGCAAATAAACACGCCTACGTCCCGAGTTCGATTCTTGTCCCACGCATACTCGCCTTAATAAAAATGTTCTTTTTTTACTGAACCTGATTCACTGCAAATAGATGTTAAGTTTTATAAAAACCGGAATAATAACCAAGATAGACACACAGTCCAGTGGTGGACTGTGTGCGCGTTTAAAACATACGTCGCGAGTTCGAGTCTAGACTACCGCACCGGTTCTGGCAATTATCAAACTTTTTATATAAGGCAGAAATGAAATTATCTAGTTTGTATATAAGTATAATAAAAATCAGATTATTTACCAAGTTAGACACACAGTCCAGCGGTGGACTTTGTGTCAACCTAAACCACAGGTCCCGGGTTCGAGACCTGTGGAGAGCATCGAGCGAGTCATTAAAATCGTTTTTAAAATAAATGATTTTCAGATTAATTCAATTAGTATATAATTATAATTAAAAACAAAAATATTTCAGGTTAGACACGTAACTCAGTTGGTAGAGCTGCGTGCACGCGAACGGGAGGTCTCGGGTTCGAGCCTCACCCGCCGCACACAATTACACAATAAAACCGGTCAACAAGTCAACGGTCAACAAGTCAACGGTCAAAAAGTCAACATTTTTTTATTATTTTTATTTATTTATTTTATTTAAAATCAATTAAAAATACTTAAAAATAACATTTTTAAAGTTAGAAAATAGCCTTAAACTCACAAAAATATATCCAATAATCCTACAAAAATTGATTTAATAAAATCCACTCATTTACCGAACCATTATGTTATTATCTAGGTTAGTTTCACTCGTGATTAAATCAAACTTCGTGCGCATTCAACATCATCAACCGAACGCACCCAATGTGAGTGAATCTTACAACTCCCCTTTTTAATTACTCGTTTTGGGGTGTGTCATGTGTCACTAAAATTAACTCGTTTATTTAAACTTGTGCCATACCATATTGTGATCTAAACTTAGAATGTATATATTGTTTGTAGTCATGTATTTCATATTGTCAAGTTGTATGCAAATCATTCATTAGGCCCATCAGTTCCTCGTGAGAGACGGGTTGAGCAACGCGTGCCTCAAAACAATTTATTATTGTATGTGTGTGCATTATCTGATATTAAGTGTTTTATGAATATGTTTACATCTATATTTACTCATATGTGGTTGTGCACTTTATTTTATAATCAATTCAATAAACTTGTTCAAATGCTTTTCATAGGATTCACTCGCCAACTTTTTGTTGATCCAAAAACCATTTTTACACATGATACAGGTGAACAGGATGAGGCAATGAAAAACATAGGAAATGCCTTAGAAGAAAACAATGAAGTCTAGAATGATGTTTAGGACATGATGTAATTATGATTATATGTTTCCCTTTAAATTGTAATAATGAATATGAAACGTTATAATAAATGTCATGAGCTTTGATGATAACCCAATCATGCCCCGATCACCTTTTCCGCTGCGGGTCGGGGTGTGACAGATTGGTATCAGAGCCATGACTATAGGGATATAGGATAGGTTATTAGACCCTTAGAGCCTATACTATAGTTGACTAGATTTTAATTGGTTATGTGGTTACATGCAAACTTATGATGTTTATTTGTTTCATATTTGTTTATACTTACAGTCAAACATACATACTTACATGCACATTCATCATACATATTTCAATGTTCATATATTCAAATCATCTTCATACTTTCGTTATTCAAAGATTTTGTCGCATTTTTCATTTTTTTCAAAATCTCATCAAAGTGAGTTCTGCGACAGGCATGTAGTAACTGTAAGGGTACAAGTACCGGTAGTCGGAACGTCCTGTCTAGGTTGGCATTCGTATAAATCCAATATAACGGACCAGTTTGCCTACCTGGGGACTAACGATGAGAGTACGAAGGACCTATTAGGCCAAAGCATGCCACACCAAACGTCGTTCGAACTAACCCCACTTTGAGGTGTCACCGTGTCCACACCTGGATACATTCCGAATATCATACGTTATATACATATTTCTCGATTTTCTCCGGGTTTTAGTGTACGTAACCAGGCTAACACATGCGAACCATATGAAAAACCCGGTATTCATGGGGGCCCACATGATTACGAAGGTGAAGTATGGCGGCATGCAATGCCCAATTACGAGCAAAGCCCAAGACATCCTATGGATGTAGTAGATTTATTATTTTATATTTATTTTATAAATGTTCGTTCCTAAATACGACACCTGATCCCTAAATCATCCAACTCCTACTCTTGATATGTATTCCTTGTAGATGTCTTCTAGCCTCACAAGCCATACCCATCCAAGCTATCCCAATCACGCAAATAGCACCCAACTCAACTTACCCAAATAAGAAACCATACCTTGGACCTCACCCTCAATGTAACACATGTTTTTATCACCATCCATCTACCTTACCTTGTCGACTATGTGCGAATTGTGGACGCTATGGTCATTTGAGCAAGGTTTGCCGCACCCCTCAAAACCAAACCACACCCCCTACTCAAAATATGATCCAAACATATCAACAACCTCAATACCCCATGTTACCTTATGTTCAAGCTTTCTTTAATTGTGGCGACCCTACCCATTTCAGAAACACGTGCCCTCGATTGGTTAACATCCTAAACGCCCATGCTCAAGCAAACCCAGTTAACCAAGCAAATCAATGAAACCTAATCCCTAGGCCACCAGCAAGAGGAAGAGTTTTCAACATCAACGCCAATCCTGTTGAAGTTAATGACGGCTCAAACGAAACCACCCAACTAGTCCCCTTCACCAAAAATCAAGATTCGACTCCAACCGCTTAGTTTTATGTTTTTCTTTATGTTTTAAAGTCACATAGAACCAATCATAACTTACGGATAAAGCCAATGAAAATTTGACAAGAATATGGTGGATACGCCGCTGGTACTTCCTATATATAAGTATTCTTGTCAAAGGATCAGAGGCATTATCTGGCGATTATGAGAAGTTCCATGTAGAAGTTAGTATTGTCTTGATTGAAGTTTGTTTTGTACTCACTGATTTAGCATTTATAACATCTCATCATTTAAAGAAATTGGATTGTGTTCCATTTCTACATAGACTAACCTCTCCATCATAACAAACGAGAGAGGTATTGTCATCATTCAAACATGTATACTATCAGAATTAAGACTCAAGTTTTGGATGTTGTGTTTGTTTTAGAGTCACATAGAACTAATCATAACTTGCGGATAAAACCAATGAAAATTTGACAAGAATATGGTGGATACGCCGCTGGTACTTCCTATATATAAGTATTCTTGTCAAAGGATCAAAGGCATTGTCAGGCGGTTATGAGAAGTTCCATGTAAGATTTAGTAATGTCTTGGTCGTAATTTGTTCATCATACATTTCAACGTATTTCAATTTCATCATTTAAAGAAGTTGAGCTATGTCTCACTTCCACAAGGACTAACCTCTCCATCACAACAAACGAGAGAGGTACTGTCGCCATTCAAACATGTATGCTATCAGAATTAAGTTGATTGTGTTTATTTATGTATTAGAGTCACATAGAACTAATCATAACTTGCGGATAAAGCCAATGAAAATTTGACAAGAATATGGTGGATACGCCGCTGGTACTTCCTATATATAAGTATTCTTGCCAAAGGATCAGAGGCATTATTAGGCGGTTATGAGAAGTTCCATGTAGGATTTAGTATTGTCTTGGTTGAAATTTGTGTTACATTCACTGATTTAACATTCATATCATATCATCATCTAAAGTAATTGGATTGTGTTCCATTTCTACATAGACTAACCTCTCCATCACAACAAACGAGAGAGGAACTGTCACAAATCAAACATGTATGCTATCAGAATTGAGACTCAAGTTTTGGTTGTTGTGTTTGTTTTAGAGTCACATAGAACTACTCATAACTTGCGGATAAAGTCAATGAAAATTTGACAAGAATATGGTGGATACGCCGCTGATACTTCCTATATATAAGTATTCTTGCCAAAGGATCAGAGGCATTATCAGGCGGTTATGAGAAGTTCCATGTAGGATTTAGTATTGTCTTGGTTGAAATTTGTGTTACATTCACTGATTTAACATTCATATCATATCATCATCTAAAGAAATTGGATTGTGTTCCATTTCTACATAGACTAACCTCTCCATCACAACAAACAAGAGAGGAACTGTCACAAATCAAACATGTATGCTATCAGAATTGAGACTCAAGTTTTGATTGATGTGTTTGTTTTAGAGTCACATAGAACTAATCATAACTTGCGGATAAAGTCAATGAAAATTTGACAAGAATATGGTGGATACGCCGCTGGTACTTCCTATATATAAGTATTCTTGCCAAAGGATCAGAGGCATTATCAGGCGATTATGAGAAGTTCCATGTAGGATTTAGTATTGTCTTGATTGAAATATGAGTTATACTCACTGATTTAGCATTCATATCATCTCATCTTTGGATTATGCCACCATTCAAACATGTATACTATCAGAATTTGGACTCAGATATTGGTTGTGGTGTTTATTTATGCTTTAGAGTCACATAGGACTAATCATAACTTACTGATAAAACCAATGAAAATTTGACGAGAATATGGTGGATACGCCGCTGGTACTTCCTATATATAAGTATTCTTGCTAAAGGATCAGAGGCATTGTCAGGCGGTTATGAGAAGTTCCATGTAGGATTTAGTAATTTCTTGGTACATTGGTTGTGGTGTTTATTTATGTTCTAGAGTTACATCATAGAACCAATCATAACTTACTGATAAAACCAATGAAAATTTGACAAGAATATGGTGGATACGCCGCTGGTACTTCCTATATATAAGTATTATTGCCAAAGGATCAGAGGCATTGTCAGGCGGTTATGAGAAGTTCCATGTAGGTTGTAGTATTAGAAATTTTGTTTTAGGATATGACCTTATCTTTCCAAACATATCAAAACTCTTACGCACGAAATCATACTTAGTGAATCAACTCCGCTTATCAATAGTTTTACCGTAGGCAACAAAAAACGATTCATGTAGCAGGGTACTTAACCCTTACAAGGGACGTTACCGCCTCAAACAAAAATTTAAACTCTTACTCTTTTTCTAAGTATGTAACTATCAAACTAAACACCATCATTTTAGACAAATATATCACTACTTAAATTTCGGGACGAAATTTCTAAAAAGTAGGGGATGTCAGAAATCGGATTTACCAAACCCGCTCCGTTTATTAACCGAACAATCAATTAAAAATTTCGTTGCGTATTTAATGCCCAATTAATTTTAAACGATACATAATTAATAAGTATATTGGAATATATAATTTATATTTGAAAAAGTATTAAAAATAGTGGTTTAAAAATAAAACAAGGCTGCCGGGTTTCGAACCCGGGTCAGCCGGGTCAACCTGGTCAACAACGCCTTAACTTCCAACCATCCAACCACTGCGCCACTTGTGTTCTTTAGTAACATATCAAAACAATTAATTCAAATATCAAACTCGAATTCAAAACTGACGCGCCCAATCGCAGTTGTCGGAAATCCCGACGATTTCGCCGAGATTGGACGGTTTCTTCTGATATAACCGAAGCCTTAACTATTACATCGGTTATAACCAACGTCTGAACCCGCGACACAAGTCATAACCGCCGGAAAATTATTGACCGACGAATCAAGACGGAAAACGGACCAAATTCGTCGATGTTCTGCCCTATAAATACACCCTCTAACTTCTGTTAGCCTTTTCGCTCACAATCACACCCTTTCTCGACGTAATTTCACTCGCCGGAAAACTTCTGCAACTCGCCGGAAAACCGAACCCTTTCCCCTCTGTGCCTTACTCTAAAAACTGAACACCTAGAGCTCATATCGAAGCCACCCACACTCACCTCAAGCTCCCTGAAGACCCTCTGCCGCAAGACACACGTTGCCGGAATAACTTGCTATCACCGAAATTTCGCCGACCAAACAGAGGATCTCTGTTCGGTATATCTTGCACCTAATCTCTCTCGTTTTTATTAATCTCACATGTAGCTAATCACAACACACTAAAGAGAACTTGATTAAATCGTCGAACCAGTCGGACACCGATTCTGGTTAAGTTTAACGAAGAAGATGAATTTTTTCAGTTGCATATATGTTTAATTTAAATCAAGATATATCTCGGGTTAGACACACAGTCCAGCGGTGGACTGTGTGCAAACAAACACGCATACGTCCCGAGTTCGATTCTTGTCCCACGCATACTCGCCTTAATAAAAATGTTCTTTTTTTTACAGAACCGGATTCACTGCAAATAGATGTTAAGTTTAATAAAAACCGGAATAATAACCAAGATAGACACACAGTCCAGTGGTGACTGTGTGCGCGTTTAAAACATACGTCGTGAGTTCGAGTCCAGACTACCGCACCGGTTCTAGGCAATTATCAAACTTTTTATATAAGGCAGAAATGAAATTATCTAGTTTGTATATAAGTATAATAAAAATCAATTATTTACCAAGTTAGACACACAACTGGTGTGTCAACCTAAACCACAGGTCCCGGGTTCGAGACCTGTGGAGAGCACCGAGCGAGTCATTAAAATCGTTTTTAAAATAAATGATTTTTGGATTAATTCAATTAGTATATAAATATAATTAAAAACAGAATATTTCAGGTTAGACACGTAGCTCAGTTGGTAGAGCTGCGTGCACGCGAACGGGAGGTCTCGGGTTCGAGCCTCACCCGGCGCACACAATTACACAATAAAACCGGTCAACAAGTCAACGGTCAAAATAACGGTCAAAAAGTCACATTTTTTTATTATTTTTATTTATTTATTTTATTTAAAAATCAATTAAAAATACTTAAAATAACATTTTTAAAGTTAGAAAATAGCCTTAAACTCACAAAAATATATCCAATAATCCTACAAAAATTGATTTAATAAAATCCACTCATTTACCGAACCATTATGTTATTATCTAGGTTAGTTTTACTCGTGGTTAAATCAAACTTCATGCGCATTCAACATCATCAACCGAACGCACCCAATGTGAGTGAATCTTACAACTCCCCTTTTTAATTACACGTTTTGGGGTGTGTCATGTGTCACTAAAATAACTCGTTTATTTAAATTGTGCCATACCATATTGTGATCTAAACTTAGAATGTATATATTGTTTGTAGTCATGTATTTCATATTGTCAAGTTGTATGCAAATCATTCATTAGGCCCATCAGTTCCTCGTGAGAGACGGGTTGAGCAACGCGTGCCTCAAAACAATTTATTATTGTATGTGTGTGCATTATCTGATATTAAGTGTTTTATGAATATGTTTACATCTATATTTACTCATATGTGGTTGTGCACTTTATTTTTAATCAATTCAATAAACTTGTTCAAATGCTTTTCATAGGATTCACTCGCCAACTTTTTGTTGATCCAAAAACCATTTTTACACATGATACAGGTGAACAGGATGAAGCAAGGAAAAAATAGGAAATGCCTTAGAAGAAAACAATGAAGTCTAGAATGATGTTTAGGACATGATGTAATTATGATTGTATGTTTCCCTTTAAATTGTAATAATGAATATGAAACGTTATAATAAATGTCATGAGCTTTGATGATAACGCAATCATGCCCCGATCACCTTTTCCGCTGCGGGTCGGGGTGTGACACCCACCAGAAGTGCGAGGTAACCCGGTAATGAAGTCCATGGTTATGTTTTCCCACTTCCGTACAGGTATTTCAGGTTGGACCAGAAGTCCTGAGGGTCTTTGATGTTCAGCTTATATTTTGGAACATGAAAGGCACTTGGAAACAAAATCATCAATATCCTTTTTCATCCCAGGCCACCAGTAGGTGTATCGAAGGTCTTGATACCTCTTGTCGGCTCCTGGGTGTATAGAATATCGTGTTTTGCGCCCCACATTCATAAGAAAATCACGAAGGTTATTGTGGTCAGGAATCCATAAGCGATCTAGACAGTATAGAATACCCGTCGGATTTAGTTTCAAATTTTTTTTTTTTTTTTTTTTTAGTTTAGCTCCACAAGACGGCTCCTTGCGTACGTTCTCTTTTCTGTTACTGAAACATGCTGGGCTTCTCGGATTTGATCTTTGATGTCGCTTACGATTTTATGCATAATAGTTTTAGGGAACTGATACGTTTGTAATGGTAAGGTATGTATCATAAAACAAAAACTTCAACCATAACGATATTTAAACCTACATGGAACTTCTCATAACCTCCTGGTAATGCTTTTGATCCTTTGCCAAGAATACTTATATATAGGAAGTACCAGCGGCGTATCCACCATATTCTTGTCAAATTTTCATTGGCTTTATCAGTAAATCATGATCAGTTCTATGTGACTCTAAAACATAAACAAATACAACAACCAAAGCTTGAGTCTCAATTCTGAAAGGATACATGACTGAATGATGACAGTACCTCTCTCATTTGTTATGATGAAGGGGTCAGTTTATGTAAAAGTGTGACACAACCCAACTTCTTTAAATGATGAGATTGAGATACGTCGAGATGTATGATGATATGAATGTTAAATCAATGAGTATAGAACAAAACTGTAATATCAAATCGCATTAAAATTTTTGGATACATAATTTCCAAATTTTACAACTGGGATACAGAATGATTGAGATAACATAAAGAAAACATCAAAACTAGACGATTGGAGTTGAGTCTTGATTCTTGGTGAGGAAAAACTAGTTGGTGATTCGTTTGGGCCGTTATTATTTTCAACAGTATTGGCGTTGATATTATAAGCTCTTCCTCTTATAGGTGGTGGAGCTTGGTTAGCTTGATTCACCGGTTTGCTTGAGCTTGGGCATGAATGATGTTCACCAAACGTGGACAAGTGTTTCTAAAGTGGTTTGGGTCTCCACAGTTGTAACAAGCCTACATAGGTTGCACCATGGGATAGTTGGGTTGGTAGTATGATTGGGCTAAATGTTGGGTAGGTGGTAGTAGTAGGGGTTGTTGGGTGACCCATTATTTGTTGGTGGGTTTGGGTTGAAGGCTGGTGGCGGTTCGTTCACTGAGGCATGCGGCAGGTTTGAACAGTATGAACTGCGCGACCACAGCCAGTGCAATATTGGCAAGGATGATCAGGAGAATGGTGGTATTGGCAACGGTTGCATTTTGGTAACGGGCCAGAGTATGGTCTTTTGTATGGTGCAGGTGAAGGGGCGACTTGGGTAATGGGTGCAGCAGGAATAGGGAAATTGGTTTGAGTGACAGCGAAGTTTTTGGTGTTGCGCTTCCTCTTGTTAGCAAACTTAGAGGAGGAGATGGAATGGTTTGAAGTTTGACCCTCCACAGGGGCTTTCTTTTTCTCTTCTTTAAACTTACCATTGCGAATTCGATTCTCGGTCAGTTCAGTCGCTAGCTCCATAGCAGCTTCAAGTGTTGCTGGCGAAATGCTGAGAACTGAATCTTGAATTTTCGAGGGAAGACCTCGAATATAGTGCTCGATCAAGCGATAAACTGGGGTAAACAAATTAGGGACCATTTGGTTCAACTCTAAGAACCTCTTGTTGTAGGTGGTATGATCTCCCTCCTTTTGCTTTAAAGAATGAAATTCGTCCTCCAACTTTTTAATTTCACTCCTAGGACAGAAACGCCTAGTCATGATTTCCCTTAACTCCTCCCATGTTAAGGCCATTGCATCATCAATTCCCCTCTTCCCCTTTTCAGTATTCCACCAGGTGAGAGCTACCCAAATAGTCTCCCGGTGGCGTATCGAACCTTGCGATCCTCAGGACAATCGCAGTTGAGGAAGGTGTTTTCCATTTCCTCAAACCAGTGGAGGAGAGCAGTGACACCTTCGGTCCCTTCAAATTTAGGAGGATCACAAGACTTGAAATGTTTGTATGAGCACTTGCTGGTAGGAGGGTTGCCGATGTTCTGGTCATGTTGTTGGGGAGGATTAGTGGGATTTGTGGCGAGAGCTTGTTGTACTTGAACCACAATGTCAGGAAGTACCGCGGCCATTTGTTTCGCAATTTGTGTGGCCAAACGTTCGTGAGACCTTCCTGATCTTTTACCCCCTCGTTGTTGTCTAGCCGACATCTACAGGAACATACATAAGAAGATTCTGAGTTTATGGAGTCTTTTTAGGTGTCATGTGTCTTTAAGAAAATGAAAATAACATAAATATCAATAATGCAACTACATCCATAGGATGTCTTGGGTTTGCTCATGTTGGGCCTCAAATGTCCCCCATACCTTCACCTGTATAGTCATGTGGGCCCCCATGACTATTGGTTTGGTAGGATTCACATTAGTATTGGTGATTTAACACTCGCATCACCCGAATGCAAACCACAAAATATGTTTACGAGATGTATGGTCGGAATGTGTCCAGGTGTAGACACAGTGACAACTCAAAGTGGGGTTAGTTCACACGACGTTTGGTATAGCATGCTTTGGCCTAATAGGTACTTCGTACTCTCATCATTAGTCCCCAGGTAGGCAAACTGGTCCTTTATTTTGGATATATACGAATGCCAGCCTAGACAGGACGTTCCGACTACCGGTACTGGTACCCTTCCAGTTACTACATGCCCGTCATGAGAACTCACTTTGATGAGATTTGAAAATACAAAATCATTTTAAAAGCAATCATGAAAATGATGTGGTCTGTGCTTTCATGTATATGATATGTTACGAGAGTATGATTCATGATAGGCATTATATGATAATATATACTTATGAACATGCTTGCATAACATTGAATGTAACATTTAACATAAAACATATAAACATCATAAATTTGGCATGTAACACACAAAAATCTTAAAAATTTCTAATTAACTATAGTATAGGCTCTAAGGGTCTAATAACCTATCCTATATCCCTATAGTCATGGCTCTGATACCAATCTGTCACACCCCGACCCGCAGTGGAATAAGAGTCGGGGCATAATGGGTTATCACCAAAGCTCATGATATTTACTAATATGTTTCATATTTATTAAAGTCAAAATTTCATTCCCAATAATCCAAACATGTTCATACAAATACAAAGAAAAATAACCAACTAAACAATTCCAAGCTCTAAATCATTTTATTCTTCTAGGCCAATCCTATGTGTTTCTTGCTGCAGCTGGTTCACCTGTATCATATGTAAAAATGGGGGTTTTTGGGTCAACATAAGTTGGCGAGTGAACCTTGTTAGATAAACATTTATTATTGATTTTATTGTTATTTTATCAAGGAAAAATTGTGCATAATCATAAGTGAGCAAATGTAAATAATCAATCAGTAACAATGACAATCACAAACTATAACATACAATAACATATAATAACATACAATAACATACCAACATTATACAATAAATAACATGAATGAAAACTGTGCGATCAAGGCTCAATCAAACGGAGCCGATCGTATTGCATGTACTGAAAATGATAAATGTCTGTGCAATCAAGGCTCAATCAAACGGAGCCGATCGTATGTTGGCACGCCAGGTTCGCGCTCATAATGTATGGGGAACATGCTCAACGCTCATAATGTAATGGGGAGCGGCGGCCTATGAAATTGCATGTACTGAAATAAATAAATTAAATCTGAACAATAACCACACAACAGTTGAAACAAGCTGAATACACATTTGTTCATGATATGATGCATGCACAATGATTTAAATATAATAAATAGTAAGACACATGATACACCCCAAAAACATGATTAAAACGGGGAATTTGTAAAGATTCACTCACATTGGGTGCGTTTGGTTGGAGATGATGAGATGCGCACGAGTTGAAAGGATTGAACAACGAGAATTAACTAACCTAAATAATAACGGAAAATATAGTAAATGAGTGGATTGTATTAAGGATTTTAATAGAATTTTTAGATATATTTTTGCGAGTTTAAGGCTATTTCCTATCTTTAAAAACATTATTTTTAAGTATTTTTACTTGATTTTTAAATTAAATTAAATAATTAAAAATATAAAAATATGTTGACTTTTTGGGTTGACCGTTGACTTTTTGACTTTGACTGTTTGACCAGTTTATTGTGTAATTGCAATGCGCTGGGTGAGGCTCGAACCCGAGACCTCCCGTACGCGTGCACGCAGCTCTACCAACTGAGCTACGTGTCTAACCCGAAATAATTCTGTTTTTAATTATACTTATATATTAACTCAGCTTATCCAAAATTCTTTTATTTTCAAAAACATTTTAAATCATCGAACCGGTGTCACTAACAGGTCTCGAACCCGGGACCTGTGCTTTAACGTTACACACAGTCCACCGCTGGACTGTGTGTCTAACTTGGTTAATATACACATTTTTATTATACTTAACAACTAACGTAAGTTAACCCGGTTCAGTTAGAAAAATAAAACGTTTTTTATTACAGAGAGGGTGCGTGTATCCGGGATCGAACTCGCGGCGTGCGCGTATTATTTGCACACAGTCCACCGTTGGACTGTGTGTCTAACCCGTTTAAAATACCAATTTTAATTATCCTTATAATGTTAGCACAGTTCATCTTCTCGTTAATTTTTACAGACAGCAAATTACCCCTCTGTTTCTTGTTTTAAAACGATTAACACATTCATAAGACTAAGATGAAATGACAAAGACGGTGTTGGAAACAAACATACCGGAGGAATAATTTAACTCAGAATTCTGGCAAGGCGTCGGCTCTGTTTTTATGAACTTCAACTGAACAAGCAAATTATCCGTTTTGATTAGCTAATCGTGGAATTGAAGTGCTAAACAAACGTTAACAGGGTGTTTAAATGTCCATACCGTTTCACAGCTGGAAATAAGGATTTCCAGAAGTTTTCTGGCGAACTGGAATTATCCGATAGCAGCGTCTGAATTTGATTTCAATTGAAAGGTCTGAGTTAGAAATAGCTTAACAATTGATAGACCACGATGGTATTGATAGACTTACCGTTTTGATGGAGAATACGGTTTTCCGGCGACTTGCAGAAACTTTCTGGCGAGTAAAATTTGATTCTCCGGCAGACTGAAACTTGAGCGAAAATGTAATTGAGAGTCTGTGATTATGTTTGAGTCGCGAAGGAGTACAAGGATGGAAGTAATACTGGAATTGAAGATTTTCGGTTATAAAAACCGATCCACTTCTGGAATTCAAGTTCATTCAAAGCAACTTGATTGAAAACGTCGGTATATCGGTTATACCCAGTGAACCGCGAGTACTCAAATCGTCTTTGAGCGTTTGATGACCGATTTCAGTTACAGTTGGCGTAACCGGTTGATTTATGTTTGTTTATAAGATTTATTTGTTTCCTAGAGTTGACAGAAAACAACAAGTGGCGGAGTGGTTATACGGGTGTGTGTTAAGTCTTTGAGTTCTCTTCCGGCTGACCCGGGTTCGAGTCCCGGCATCAGCACTTTATTTTTATTTCATTAATTTTAATAGATTTTAAATTATAAATTTTATATTCTAATATACTTATTAATTATGTATCGCTTAAAATTAATTTGAGCATTAAATATGCAACGAAATTTTTAACTGGTTGTTCGGTTAATAAACGAAGCAGGTTTGGTAAATCCGGTTTTTGACGGATGTTACACCATTAAACAAGGCTGGATCATTATTCAACTTGACGTCAACAATGTTGTCTTACATGAGGATCTACGTGAGAAAGTCTATAAAAAAATACAAGGGTTCTCAAAGGAAAGTGAAACACAAATATGTAAGTTGAAGAAGTCTCTTTATAGTTTAAAACAAGCTTAGCTTCAAACAAAACAAAGCTGACCACTCGCTTTTCATCTTCAAACAAGGAAACCGAATCGTTGTCGCCTTCATTTATGTTGATGATGTCATTATAGTTGGGAATGACTCTTTCAAGATACAAACTACCAAACGAGACCTGGATAGTCGGTTTAGTGTAAAAGACTTGGGTAATTTAAAATACTTTTTGGTATAAAAGTGGCCCACACCTCTGCGGGGCTTGTTCTAAGCCAAAGAAAGTACATACTCGATATCCTTAAGGACAACGGCTTGCAAGTATGTAAACCAAGCTCTTTTCCTATGGAGCAAAATTTGAAATTGGACAAGGGAGACAAAGAACCCAAAGACGATGCCAATCAATGTTGTCGGTTACTTTACTTACAGGCTACAAGGTTGGATGTGACTTACTCGGTTAACATACTCAGCCAGTTCGTAGCCTATCCGAGACAAAACCACATGGATTTTGTATATTGAGTACTACAATACTTAAGCCAGGACAAGGCATCATTTTGCCTCGTGAAGGTGGTTTTAGTCTAACTGCCTATTGTGACTGATTGGCTTTGATGCCCTCACACTAGAAGGTCACGGACCGGGTATCTTCTTCATCTTGTGGGAGCACCCATTTCTTGTCAAACAAAGAAGCAGTCTGTCGTTTCTTCGTCATCGACTAAGGAGAAATGTCGTTCCATGGCTTGTGGCTTATAACCATTCGTGAAATCTTATGGATGAGGTGGCTTCTAAAGGAACTCGACATTCCCTTGAATGGACCTACACCTTTGTTTTGTGACAATCAAGCGGCTAGGCACATTGCGAATAACCCAGTCTTCCATGACCGGGCCAAGCATGTTGAAATGGATTGCTACTTCATTCGTGAACAAGTTGTTTCTCAAGAATTTCAACCATCTCGCATCGACACCAAACTACCAATAGCGGATCTTCTGACTAAAGGACTTGGTGCCCAACAACTTAATTTCTAGCTCGATAAGTTGGGCGTTAGAAACCTATGTCACACCCCAACCGATGGCGGAAACATCGGAGTGAGACGAACGAGATTGCTCGAGACATGATAACACTAAATGTGACAATATTTAATTATACAATTCATTTCATTTCATTCACCAAAATGTCAAGTACAACATAATTCCGATACAATGTAAATTCAAATAAGACAAGTTCAACAAAACATAATAAATAACTTAGCATTCTAAGTGTGTTTCTAGCTAATCCTACTAAGTTTCGTCACATCAACAACTTCAACCTGCAACATGTTAAAAAATATAGTTCAATACAAAGTATTGGCGTGTACACAAGTTTGAATCATAGCATAAGTAATAAAAAGAAACCGTTTAAACAAATCCATATGTTTAAGCTAGCATACGAGATTAATGTAAAAAAGGCATGTGAACCACAAGTCAATCCTCAAGTGTCACCACATAATAGATTAAACTTAACATGACCACAAGAATATGGGCGGTGCGTTACTCCTATAGCGCTATACATGCTAAGGGGAGGCTCGTACAAAGTTAATGACAACTAGTATCACATAAGAATGTTCCAAGTATACAAATCGGGTATCACGTAACTATAGCATGTATGATGGATTGTTTGTGTGATTGCATAAAGTATAAGTGTGATTTAGTGAGTTTTTGATAGACTAACATATTGCACCCAAAAGTGTATAGTGTAAAAGGGTTGTCGAGTGATGGTTTTGCAAAGTTTAGATCCGTGAAAGTGTTTGGTTGATTAGGGGACGAACACCGAGTTATCCTACACGGAAACGTGGGTGTGTGAGTATTGGAATGATAATGGAGTTCGTTAGTTAGGAATTTAAAGTATGCAAAAGTATGTATGTCAAAAGTATTTATCTAGACGTTAACGCTCGTTTTTAGACACTATAAGCCTTGTAGGGTGTTTTGGTTTTATGGATCATGCCCAATAGAATCGTAACGATGGTTAAGTCTTAGATAAAATAACCTAATATTAGGACAAGTAACCATACGGTCATTGTCAAAGGTTCGTTATAGTTATTCTTTACATATATATGTTACATATTATATTATCAAGTTTATCATATAATTCATGGATTTCTAGGAAGTCATAGAAGTCATGCATGGAGGTAGGAGGATAACCGTCCTTAACCTATTTCGTAAAATTCACCAATACACAAATTGCCACAAGGACAATCCGGATGGTCATGAACGAAATAAAAGTAAGATACTTCACTAAACTATGTATCAACCAAGTAAGGAAGCTAGGTGCGTACATCCCGAACATGGCAACGTTTGGGGACGTGTTGTAGCCTTGTTACTCAATTGAAGGTGGAACATAGCTTAGTGGATAGAAATCATCAAGTGAGGTGGTGGATTGAAGGTTGGATAGCCAAGGCCTCCATGTAATCACACCTTTACCAAAACATAAGCTTGTAAGCTTGGATGGTTTCAACACTTGTGGGTTAAGACCCTTAGTAAAAACAAGTTTAGGGTATTTTTATACCTCTTAATTTGTATAAAACAACTCTAGCTAGCTCACTAATCATGGACTTGATTAGAGGCACAAGTAGCAAAAGTTGTTAAGAGAAAACAAGTGTAAGAAAAAGTTTTATAAGTTTAACTTTCAAAACAGAAAGTTTGGCCATAAAAATGGTATTGTTCCACCTTGGTTTTCCATGGAAAACCTATGGTAACATCCCAAGAGGCTTGTCAAACAATTTAGAGGAAGAAAACATGTTTAAAATTTGAAGTTTTGAAGTTATGAAAGAAATAAAAATGGGCAGAAAGTTGTAGACATTTTTGGACCTCAAAATGGTGAGGTTTCACCTTAGTTTGCCCAAGCAAACTTGTGAAAACCTTCCTAGAGGTTATCCAAGTGTTTTAGAAGAAGAAACAAGGTTTGAACATCAAAGGAAGTGATTTAGAATACACTTGCAAACTGAAGTATCACAGCAGTGAATTCTGGAGGTTTAGGGGGGTTTTGTGAAGTGTTGGAGCCTTGTAAAAGTGAGAAATGGGTGGGGGAATGCTTTCTTTTATAGAGGGAAGATTAGGGTTAAGTTAGGTTAGCATTTAATAGGGTTGGTTGGTTGTTTAACTTGAAACAAGAAGAACTTAATCACCTTGACAGCTTGCGGCCGCAAGCTGTCTTTTTTTTTTTTTTGTTCTTAATAAATATAATTAGGTTTATTTGTTTGCTTAAATATGTATTTTATATATAATCAAGTGTGAAGTGTTTGGAAGATTACAAACATGTATAAAGGTGTTACATAACCCCTAAAAATAGCTTGCAAGTGTTTAACATAAGTCTGACAAGATTTATGATGCCAAAAGTCTATGTATTTTGCGTTTAATTCGCTAATTGCTTGCTTGATTTGAAACGTTTAAGATTCACGAATGCATGATAAGAATTCACAAGACAATTTGAAACTATACATTGTATAACGAATGAGTGTACAAACATAAGTATAAATGCGTATGAAGATTGTGAATTTCGTATAATTGATCAATTTGATTACAATCAAAGCCTTGGATTTACAATGATGCGGAAATGTGATACGATTACAAGGTTTAGACTTTTCAAAAATAGAAACACGAAACAAACATACTAAAAACGAAAGTTACAAAAAGTGAAGTGTTACAACCTACACACTCCAACTTGAGGGGGGTCGGAGTATTGGAATTGATTAATTTCCATGATCATCTTCCCTCAATTATTGATGTTTGATATTGTTTTCACGACAATTGTGCCCTTCTTTTTTTTTTCCTTTCTCTTCTTGTTATTTAAGATCTCCAAGGCTTGTACTAAACACGATACGAAATATACGAATATCTTTGATAAGCATTTTCTATAGCACCTTAACGACTTAACCACCTAAAAATTGTTCTTTGACTAGAGGAAATACTACATACATTCTTGATGGTCTCGTCCCCTCCCCCATGTGCCACCTGGCACGGTTCCATCGGCCAATCCCGAGATACATATATCTAATTCATCAGAATTGCCTTTGGGTTCATTGATTCATATGTTATGTGTTAATTTTGCTCGATTAGATTTAGGTTTTGAATCGATTTAGTTATTTCAGGATGAGCTGAGCTTTAGGCGGTCTGGAATCTCCAATGGTTTTGCATCTTGAGACGAGAAACGATGTATACTCATCTGGGTCCCCAGTGAATTACAATAGTTGGTGAGGTGCCACTTATTATAGATTCGAGTGGCACCTGAGAGGTATGAGCGAAAGAAAAAGAGCATCATCATGGAGACGGTATGTTACTGGAGGAATATAGTTTGAAGAAGCCGGTCGGAAAGATGGATCAGTTCATCTTCCGGCTTACTTGATAGAAAACTTAAAAATGTGGATAGAGGAAGTTTGATCATCTCAAACCACCTCTATATTTACATAAACTTTAGAAAAAGAAAACAATAAAGTCAAAAACTAAAGGATCTTTATCACTATTGTTTTAGAAAGATATAACTTAAGTTTTATTTTATAACTTAAGTTTTATTTCACCCTTTGTCATGAATTTTTATTTATTATATTTTATTTCACTCAAGGAGTTTGAAAAGATGGGTTATATAGTATTTTTCTTTTTATGAATCATTTTGACCCCGAACCTCTGCCAAGTCCATCTTGGAAGGCATGATTCCTAAGAACAAAAACATAAGTTATAATTGCATAGACCAAACTCAATGGTTTAGTTTAAAGCACATCTTACTTTTATATTTATTATAAAATATGAAATTATACCAGACGCATAATTCCAACTGGTTTGTTATAAACTCACGCTCTAAAACCTAGTACCAGATATAAGTAACCACCACAAAACATATGTATACATTACCTTCCTGTACACTATAAATATCCTCTCCTCAGGTGACGGGTCGCTTAGCACGTCATTGTTCTGTACAGAGAAGAGGCTGGCAGTCCCTCTTTTGGTCTCCATATGATGTGGGCCAGTTTGCTACAAAAGTCCTTGTAAAACTGTCATTAAAACAAAAAATAATCAATCTTTTAACTTATTTCCTAAAACTTCATTTCAAAACTAATTCTACTAAGAGAATAATGCCTTATGGTATTCAAGAGTATCTCCAGCAGCCTTCGAACGTCGACCATAAAAAGGGATGGTGCCACATCATAGACCTTCAATAAAAAGTTTAGTGATCGATAATCAGTTAATCACATCATAAAAAACAAAGGAAGATATAAATTGTAAGACAATTTCCAAATCACTGGTAAAATAGATTGAAAGAGAACAAAATGAAAATGGTGTCTCGATGCATAACAAAAAGAATACCAACCTCCAAAACAACAGCAAATTGTCCAGCCCCGTTCATGGATGCTCCCTCGAGCCTAGTCTGTGCAACATAACAAGTTTGTTTTATCTAGTTTGTGGGGTACAATTAAAATCATAAATATCACCCTCACAATATACAGAAATTTATGTGGCAAAATGAACAGTTTTCCATGCAAAAAGTTGTCTTTTCTATGATGATCTCTATATATAATTAATGATAATATTTCTGGATTTTTAATACATTTTAAATCTATTTCCATGCAATCTTTAGTTTGAACCTCTAATCATGATTTAATGATGATATTGATGTTGGTCTGGTTGAAAGACGTATTAGCACATGTATTAACGAGATTATTTTCTACTAGAGAATTTTACACGAAAGCCTTCTTTTATTAAAACGGTACCATAGTTGTTTTGATCAAAATTTGAGAAAAATCTTGACACATGTAGAAGTACTTAACTCTGTAGAAAACCTACTATGACATAAAGAGTGTAGAAGAGGGACTTTAGTGAATTTTTAAGCATGGGTTTTGTGTTGGGCGTAACTTGGTGGAGGCTTCGGCCTAAGGGCATCCAGCCCAACACCATAGGAGCAGCAGGCTCTAGTATGGGTGAAGTTAGGCAAGTTGCCAGATTTACGTGTTTTTTGTTTGCAAAGCAATTTACCTAATCGTCACTAAAGGGCTAGGGCCGGAATTGTCACTAAAGGGATAGGGCAGGAGTCGGCACTAAAGGGCTAGGGCAGCAACCCACTATTTTGGGTTGTTACCATATTTATGTTTTCTTTGTCAAGTTGTAAACCCTAATCTCATGGTTATATATAGATGATACGGGCATTGTAATTTCTCACCACCTCAATAATATACAAACCCTAGTTGCAGCCCATAGATATAGGTCACACTGACTGAACCACTCGTGTTATTTACCTCTGTAATAAGAAGTATCCTCGTTGCAGCCCATAAAGGCATGGACGTAGGTCATATTAGACCGAACTACGTTAAAATCTGGTGTTTAATTTTCTGTTTTGCTATTTGTGTGTGTGTGTTTGTTTGTAGTTTGCGCAATCACGACTGGTCACCATCACTGTTTCTTGTTGCTTACATCACCGTCAACCCAGGTCAACGCTGCCGGTTAACTATTGTGGGTCGACAAAAGTCAACAGCGGTCGTTTGCTGTGTTTCTTTGGTCTGATAGGGAGGATCGAGGACCAGAAACAAGGTTTGACCAAATTCAGTCGGGTTTAACCAGAAAAGTTAAACAAATTAGTCGACAGAATAGATTAGAGATTTGAACAGCCATGATACTCGAAACCTAACAGTTTGGTTATCAACATGAACTTATCATGGTTGTAAAAATCATGCCTAGCCTCCGATTAATTGTTAATCAGAGGTTCACCTAGGAATTTTCATCTAATCGGTCCATTAATTGCTAGGCAGCCAAAGGTGGTCGTAGTCAGCCAAAAATCGGTGGCAGCCCGGCGATTCCGGCCAAACCTTGAAAATTCCGGCCAGTTTCTGGTGATTACTCTTGTCTACTTAAAAAGATAGGTCGAGGAGGGGTTAAATCCGGTCTACTTCAAAAAAATGCATATAAATAAAACTGAAACTTACATATGAAAATCCCAATCCGATTAATTGCTAATCGGTACCCCACCTGCCGACTAGCGCCCAACGATTCTTACAATGCTTGTTAAAACAGTAGTATTCTGTTTGATTTCAATGTAGACTCTTTAGTTACATGGTGTTACAGTGAAATTTGTAACTTGTAGGTTATACGAGCCAGCTTAAGCATGTTAAATAGCTTGGGTCGGTTCCATTCAATTGCCATATACGCATACACCCACAGTATAAAGTCTCATTGGAGGTTAAATAATAAACCATCAATATAAAGTCATCTAGCCGAGGGGTAGACATTGCTATATAACTAAATCACAAGGGCTTCAGTTTCCTGTAGTTAAAAGAATGATGTTTTTACGTTGTTAGCTAAATCGCCCAGAACAAGATAATGTACCTTGTAGCCGCGACTATGGACCTTAAAACCCAATAACCGTGCAGCCTTGGTAATCGCTGAAATTATATCTTTAGCTGGCTTGCGGGAAACAAAACGCGTTTGTCGTTTTACATGATCCTGTAACAGGGGAGGACCAAACAATTCACTTACAGTTACAAACTAAAAGTAGATAACTAGCTTAGGACACTTCAGCTCTCTCTCTTTCTCTAAACTACAATTAACCAATCAATATCTTTTTACTTTTCATCTTTTTTAGTTATAAAATTAGTATTGTAAAAAACGAATAAATATAAAAAACAATATATTTAGATTGACAAGCTACATATATGTAGCTTGCAAAGGTATACATATGAGGTATATATATGTAGTTCACAAGCTATTGTAGCTTGTCGATCTGCATATATTTTTTTTCACAACGATTAGTAACATATTAAAAGAATGAAAATAATAATAATAAATCTTGTCTAGAAGTGGGTTTTTCAAAGTTTTCTAGTATCTTTTCAAGTTTTCTTATGATCCCTTCATATATATAAAGGTTTGGGTTTTAATAAAAAAGATTGAAATCCTAAAAAAGTGTAGGAAGCCACCAGAAGTATTTTTCTATACCATGATATAATTTTACCTTCCTAAACTTTATAGGATACAAATCCTTTTTAGCATAACCCAACCCTACATATAGGGCATGTTCAACACAGAAAATTTTAATCAGAGAACTGTGAGAACTTTCTTATACTTGGTGCATGACAGATATAGTGGGAAACAGAAAGAGGGGTGGTTATGCGGTTATATAACCACCTTATGTATCATAGTTAAAGCAATAGATACAAATGTTGACGTGGTTCTTGTAGTTTCCTACTTAAGATTGATTGTAATGATCAACCCTCATCTATACTGTTAAAAAAAGCATTTGTAAGCCTCCCAAACTAGTCAAATATAACCTTTTAGCTCAACACTTGTTGAAATAAAAATAAATGTCATCCGTAATAAGGGACGTTTGAAAATGTAGATTTCCACAATTTTTATGATATGCAAGTCATCAAGTTGGATATGTAATAGCAAATAGAAAGCATAGAGATACCTGACGTCTATCAAACAAGGCAGATAAATTCAGTCCTTGAGAAAGGGTGATCATCTCAAATGCATTCATGGTTAACGGAGCAATTTTCTCCTCAGATCGTTCCATTACATAATGATCCTACAAATTCATAACCACCAGAAAATATATGTTTAACTCCGAACAATTTCAGGTCGTAACACAAGCAGGCACACTTAAGAGCTTGTGGTAATTGCAGTCTGCTTATTTAACCCTACGAGTAAGATAGTAAATTACTATAAATACTAAAAAAGATACAACCTCGATGTCATCAAACACAGCACAGACGTCGTCCAAGCTCACATCACCTTCCTCTCCTTGGCTGATTGATACATAGTTCATTTGGAACCACGGATGCTCCCTTATCCCGTCAATTTTAATACGCTGCATTAAGAAGTTTACGAAAAATATGAAACAAGCTTCATGTTAGCAATCCAGCATGGCCCCATACAGTTTCCGGAAAAAATATTATAACATATGCTCACAGTTTCAGGGTTGGGATCCAGTATCTTGTCTAGTAGTGACTTAGCACCAGAAGGAAACCAGAACGGATATGAGAACTCGGCAGCACTGACCTGTAAATTAGCCAGAATAGACCAAAGGTGAGTAGTAGCAGGTCCTAACAAATTTTAATATACTGCTGTTTTGCGTGCCTGCGTTGTTCTTATCATGAACCTTCAAACTAATAATCATTTGATATACGTGTTTACAGAAGTCTTTGACAGCTAACCTTTCTATACAAAGTTGGCAGATCTGACTCTTCAAATGGAAGGTATCCAGTCAATAAGACATAGAGAATGACTCCACATGACCAGATATCAGCAGCAGCACCATCATATCCACGCTTCCTTAAAACCTGAAAACATAGAAAGAGTACAATCAACCATAGATATTTGATGCTGACAACCAAAACATAATTTCCATTAGGTAGCAGAACTTAGACTAAAAAAATAAAGGGGGTATTCTATCATGAAATGGTCAATGGTTTTTCTTCAAGTTGGTGTACCTCTGGTGCAATGTAATTTGGGGTTCCACAAGTGGTATGTAGAAGGTCAACACCCTGCATTAAAGTTTAAATTAGAAACAAGAGTACAACGAGAAGTAATAAATACAATTATTGACAATAGATAAGCAAAAGAATTATACTTCTTGTGGTAGTGCACTGAGCCCAAAATCAGAAACCTTGAGCCTTTCTCTAGAATCAAGGAGGAGATTTTCAGGCTATATATTAGAAGAACACTGTTAGCAGACAAAAAATATTTAATACAATCGCCCACCTTAAATGATCCAATTAAATCACCTTTAAATCCCTATGGTACACACCCTTGGAGTGGCAATGGGCAACTGCATCAATAAGCTGTTGAAAGTATCCTCTAGCTTCATTCTCTGAGAGCTTTTTCTTGTGAACCTGTCAACCACAAAAAAGGACAACAGGGTAGTTCATTTTGCTGCGTCACCTTGTTTTCCTTTGCATAAGGAATGAGACCCTTTACTCATAGCAACAAATAGAAGAGGAAAAGGGAAAGTTTTGAATGAATGGGATGGAAATTTAGAAAAAGACGTGTCCAAAGATGTCATCGTGTGAACAAGTGAACACCTAATAACTAGTAGAAGATAATAATATAAGAAACTATGTATCAAGTAGCACTTGTAGTAGTAAATTATAGTATAAGTAATTTAGAAGAATATTGCCTTCAATTAGTTTGTAGGCAATAGTTTTGCACTTGGTACATAAGATTAAGTATGCCGTTAGGAAAATAGAATTAGAAGAGTATATTATTAGACATACAGGTACTTTTTTTAGGAACAATAATGTAATCTAATTGCTTAATTATAGCAAACGCCCCGTTTGCGGTGTGCACATATAATGTATATATGTGTGGGCCCTCGAGGGGAAAAAGTGAATTTGCACTAATTTTAATGTTATTTTACTAATTTCGTGAAAATAACTTTAAAAGCAGGGGATGGTTAATCACGCATCATGTAGTGGTGTTGATAGCCGAAAGACAAGGGGTACATGCACTAATCGGCCTTTTTGCCGAGAGTTATGTGCCGTATGCCCAAGGCTTGATGCAAAACTACTACTATGGAGCCGGGGGTCTCACTGGAAGCAGCCTCTCTATTCCTACGGGGTAGAGGTAAGGCTGTCTACATCTTACCCTCCCCAGACCCTACCTTAGCTTTGCTATTGGTGGGATTTACTGAGTATGACGATGACGATGGATTGCTTAATTATAGCAGACAGAATATTACAAATGACTGGTGCATCAGTTATTAATTTATATGTTGATTCTAAGAAGTGAATACTCATGAAGAAGTTTACTCTGCAAGTCTAAATTACACATTACTTGGTATGGATCAAGCATATATCGCCATGGAATTCTAGAAAGACATCTAAATACAGCATGAACCGATAAAGAGGAAACTTGTGGATAGAAAGAAATAGTTCTGAATGAGATGGATGATTGCATTTCAAAAAAAGAATATTGAGAATAATGTAAGGGTACAGTTATGTATCAATGTTTTAACACAAGTAAACCTTACAATTCTGTCAAAAAGCTCGCCTCCAGTGACAAACTCCAGTATCATATATATCTTTGTTTGGCTTGATAAAACCTAACAGAAGGAAAAGTTTAGGTCACTAAAAATTAGATTATAAATCATATAAAACTATGTATTCACTGATATATCACAGTGGTAAGCACAGAAATAAGATTTTGTAATTAAATAAATTTCAAGGATTTCAATTATACCTCATGCAGTCTCACAATATTAGGATGTCTCACTATCTTCATTATGGATATCTCTCTTTTAATCTGCAAACCAACTTAAAATAAGTGATACTGATAACCCACCAGTACAGCTTGAATAGTCAAAATTGATTATTGATATCTACTAAACAGAAGATTCTGCAAGATGTCACGACGTGATCAAATATATTTGAGTAAAGTACAAGGTCCCTGTGGTTTACCAAATTTTTGGACATGGTCCCTAGCATTCCAAAAGTACACGGATGGTCCCTGTGGTTTGCACTTTGTAACACATTTAGTCCCTCGCCAACAAATCTAAAGGTTTCAGCAAGTCCAAGTTAAGGATTAAATGTGTTACAAAGTGCAAACCACAAGGTCCATCCATGTACTTTTGGAAAAAGTTGGGGAGTAAATGCGTTACAAAATGCAAACCACATGGACCATCCGTGTACTTTTGGAAAACTAGGGACCAAACGCAAAATTTTGGTAAACCATAGGGACCATCTGTGTACTTTACTCGATATATTTTAGAGCTTTCAACTATTTTCTCTTAATTGTAACGCTTGCTTATATATTTTTGGCGGCTTCATATCCAGCCCTTCAATTCTATTTACATACATCATTTACACCTCATCTTTTATTTATGAAACCTAAAAGTGTGTGTTGCGTGAACTTGTATGACTTGCATGTTTCAATGTTTAAATTGTGTTTCATTTTTTCAGCATCTTAGAATCAGCTGCACTTGTCTGCTTCCCTGACTTCAATTATAATGATGATTAAAATGTCATACAAGCTATAAAGACCATAATTCATGGTAAAATTACAGTTTCAAATAGATGAAACGCAAGTTGAATTCTTTATAGGTCTCACTGTGAGAAACAAACAGAATTAACAACATCCAATATAACTACCACATTCATCTGTGAGATACTTGTGTTAGGGTTTATAAATAAACAACTGTAAGAAAAATTCAAACCTGATCCACCATTTTATGCTTTAGTATTGTGCTTTTAGCCAGCACCTTCACAGCAACCGCCTCACCAGTTCCTGTATTCTTTGCAAACTTAACCTTTGCAAACGTCCCCTCACCAATTGTGCGCCCAATCTCATACTTCCCAACCTTCTTTGTCACTCTCTTCATCACTTCTCAAACGACATAAAACATCCACAAATCCTATCCCAACTTGCTAAAACAATGAAAAATCTGCAATCAGAAAGTAAATTCCATCAAGTAACTATTCAAATTCAAATGCAAAAAGTGAATTCCATCCATCAATTACAACTACTACTTGTAAAACCTACACCGTTCAAATTCAAAAAGTAAATTCCATCAAGTAACTTATTCTGTTTCCCGTACAACCAATCAATTCTACAGTAACGCATAACAACCACAAGTTCTCCATCAACATGAAGTATGTCACGCAT
Source organism: Scalesia atractyloides (assembly GCA_947069175.1). Classification (NCBI taxonomy): domain Eukaryota; kingdom Viridiplantae; phylum Streptophyta; class Magnoliopsida; order Asterales; family Asteraceae; genus Scalesia; species Scalesia atractyloides. The sequence continues at coordinate 37,242,049 of CAMTDV010000020.1, read as the reverse complement.
CAGAATCTAAACCTAACTGTTGACTACTTTCGAGCATATATCAAATCACTTCATCTAAATAACACAAAGTGGAATTACGACTTCAATTTTGACCTAATAAGTTGTTCGCGTCACAAACTGCAAATATCTTGAGTTACACATACGAAAATCACGGTACAACTATGAGAATCTAGACCTAACTTTTGACTTTTTTCGATCATAAGCCAGATCACTTCATCTAGATAACACAAAAGTGAAATTACACTTCAATTTCGACCAAATAAGACCTAATACGTTGTTCGTATCATAAACTGCAAATATCTAGAGTTACACATACGAAAATCACGGTACAACTATGAGAATCTAGACCTAACTGTTAACTATCGAGCATATATCAAATCACTTCCTCTAAACAAAACAAAAGTGATATTACGATTCATATTCGACCTAATAAGTTGTTCGCATCATAAACTGCAAGTATCTAGGGCTGCACATACGAAAATCACAGCAAAAGAAGCTCAATAGTATTTGCAGCCACACAGAGACGTGTGCGTATTGTATTCTAACTACTTTATGGACTCAACTAATACAATTCAATGCTACTGAGTTGAAGGAACTGTTTACCGGAACTTAAATGGAATAAGACGCGACGAAGTGACCGGAGATGTGGCGGAGAGCGGCGGTGATCGGGTCTTCGAGAATTCTCGGCGAGTACGCAAGCTAAGTCCGCTGCAGCGCGTGACAAGGGGTAGTAAAAAAGTGTGGGAATTTTATTAATTTGTTTAACTTACTGAAATTACATTTTTAGCCTTTGCTTAGCTGGGAGAAGCTGGTGGAATCATGATAATGACGTGGACATGGTCCCTTAACTAATCAAAAAATTAAATTAAAGTTACTGGCAATGAATAGAACACGTGAGTTTTTATTTTAATAACGGCAACCTAATCTATATCGTCAGCTTGTAAGGATTGGAACTTGTAATTTGAGGTAGTCATTAGTAACTTGATATTATTGGGCTATACGCTTTTTAGTATGATAAAGTTATTTTATATATAATATGATAAAGTTAATTATTATTAATTAATTGAAAAATAAACTAGCTGAGTTTGAGCTTTAAAATTTTCTCAAGAACCGAGCTCCATTATAAAAATTTTATCACTAGTCAAGCTCAAACTTTGAATATAGACAAGGACATCATGTACATTAGAGAGAGGCGAGACCCCTCTTAAGATTCATGTATGTGGTGGGAAAACATCATTTTTAAACAAATCCTTTTATCGTACTTGAGGCCCCCATGAAATTGACAATACGCAGAGAGAGTAGGTAGAAAACAAAGATCTTGGTTAAGATGTCACAACTTTAGTTAAGAAATCTAATTTGGTGGATAAGATCAATAAAAAAAAAAGAAAAATGATGCGATGGGAGGTTGTTAGATTTGTCGGATACGGGCTTTTAGAAATTTCAATATTTTCATTAACCCCTTTGGTTGAAGTAAAATTACAAGGTTAACTTTTAACTACGATTTAAACTGTAAACAACCCTAGAGTTAAGTCGTTAACCTCTCTTTATATTATATTAGGTACAAACGCATATATTACACGATTGAATAAAATAATATTAAATAGTTATTAATAAATATTTAAAAATTATAAAAATAATATTTTAATATAAGATATGATTGGGATTATGTATAAGTTAGTATATTTAATATATCATGTTTTATTAGTATTGGTTACTTTAATTAACTTCTTTAAATTAAGAAATTGAATATGAATCGGTGAAATAAAAGAAGCGTGAAAATAGATGTTGAACTCACATGATTGAGACACATAACGCAATTCATTATTTATTTATTAGGTATAGATTATTAATAATTAATTAATATGTTATAAACTAGTCATAACTAATTATATGTAATGTGTTTTGTTGGATTAGTCATGTGATTCATAATTGTTTTTTTTTTCTATGCATGTTTAAGTTTAATTTAAACTAATGGAATTATGTGTGCAATGCGGCAAGAATTTAGTATACACACAAACATAAAATATTATTTACAACAACATCTGAAAATAACAAAAAAGATAATGATAATAATAACTATAATTAATTGTAAAATATCACTTAAGAAGTAATAATATGAAGCTAATAATTTACTGATACAAATATTAATAATAAGAAAAATCATTCTAAAATAATTATGATAATAACATCAAGAAAAAATAAAAACAAAGTGTAAAAAAAGTGGATAAATTGTTGTAAAAGAAGAATAAAGAATGGTTAAAAAGAAATATAATAAAAAGTTGGTAAGAATGTATATAAAAAGAAATTAAATATAAAAATATGGTAACAAAGTCATAAAAACTGGTTAAAAATTTTAATATAATGAAAATGGGGTAGGCAACCAAGAGCTCACATACCAATAAACGAAAGAAAGGAAGACAGCCTTATTTTTGTTATCTATGTGAAAAAAAAAAACATCTATCTATCCATCTAGTAAAACACATGTGGATACTTGGTACTCCCTCATGAAGTTTTATATATTTTCGGATTTTACGAGAATACATGGGTATTAAATTGATCCGGAATCTATGAAACGGATCCTTTATATATTAAAAGTATAGTGTCAACTCAGTAGATACTTTCACACCCTCTCTGAAAACCATAAATCTGTCTCACCGTCTCTTTGATTAAGACAAAACCCCTATTGAATTGTTATGGATTAAACGATTTAAGGTACGATTCATCTTCTTTTTTTTCCATTGTTTAATTATTCATTGTTTAGTCTTTAGGTATTAATCATTCAAATATGGTAAATTAGAATATGTGATTTTGAGTTTATTACTTTATTGTATAAACGTTGATTTGTTTATACTTTGCCAGATCTGAATGATATTTAATGGATTCGTGTCATTGTTGGATGAATGATTCGTGGAATCTGATGGCATAATATGATATTTTTGCTTAGAGTAATTCAAGTACTAACATCTAAAATTGAGATTAATGTCACTATTTTTGCAAGCAAACTAACCACAAGGGTTGCTGATTGTGAAGGCTCTTCATAGTTGCAGGTGAGTTCTTTACCTGTTTGTAGGATGATTTTTCTATGAAAGATTGAAAATTAGAGTTTTAGAACTCACCAAAGTAATTTTTAGGCGTGGAATATAGTGAACCTGATCCTCAAATTAACAAAACAACATATATTTGCACTAATCAGTAAATTCGAAATATTAAAAGTTTTGATTTCATACCTACATGTTCATATCCAACCCCTCCATTCTGGTAGAAATAACCCGACCCGATAGTTTTGTTTACTCATAATTCGTAACGAAACCAGAATTTTAGTAAGATTCCTTTTATACTATGAATTTAAATTAACACAAAATATGTGTTACAAATTACAATGCAACTAGATTTACACCCCACCCACCGCGATGCGGCAGGGGCTTAGAAGTAAGCGGATGTTATTATGACAAGCGATACGCAAAACACTTGGAACATAGTAGTACATATACGACTGATCATATAGTAGTCATAGAGAAAACTTACAACCAACCAAAACCGTACTTTTACACAACCACATCATTACCCAATAACATTTAAAGGCTCTTTGGCAACTTCTGAACGGGTAACTGTTGAACTAGTAAGATGTCTAAACCATTAAATGTTGAATCAGTAAGAGGTCTGAACCATTAAGAGCCAGTATAATGCTTAACCATTTAAAGGCAAATGTCTGACCAATTCAGATAAGAGGTCTTAACCATTTAGACTAAGTATAATGCTTAACCATTTAAAGACAAATGTCTAAATCGTTTAGACATCTGCTCGCGAAATAAACAGTCTGAACCATAAGTTTTAAACCAATAAGAGATCTGAAGTATTAAGAGCCTCATTAAGAGAGAGGTAAACAAACAGATCTTTGGTCTTCTTTTCCAACTTCTAGCTTAGCTTTCTCGAGCATGCGAAGTGCGAGAACTTCCTCTTGTAGTTTCACCTAGGTCGCACGAATACTTGCTACCCTATCCGCCACTTCAGCAATTTTTTTAGTAATGCATGCACTGATCGTACGCAATCAATTCATCTACCAGACACTATAAACGCCTAAGAAGTTGCCACTCGTTTGAACTTGTCATGTTTGAAACTAAAAAGTTGGCAAAATGTTGGTGAAAGTCAACCAAAAAGGACTTTAAATTTAAACATACAACAACAAACTTGTTCCATACGCAAAGGCAAAAGACAATTAAGGCAGACAAGCGGATAAAACAATTTATTGAATACAAAAGAGAAACCTTCACCGTATCCACATTCTAAACCGGGGGAGGTGGCCAGATGAAAGATCAGGGGTTGCTGCCTCATCACCCTAGCACCGAATCAAACAAAAATTAGTGCCAATCTTTGCCCATCATCATCATCATCATCATCGATCCTGACCTAAGATGACACCAACACCATCATCATAGTATTCATTAGTCTAGATACAAGATGAGATGGTTTACAAGCTCAGATGACACAAAGGTCATCCATCACCTTCGCAATGGTATACATAAGGGAAAATCGTGAAAGTCTGAAAGACCATGATTCATTTCTTCCTTTAAAAAAGTTTAAAAACAGAATTGTCATCGCCAGCGAATAACAACCCAAAACCACAACGAAATTCAGTCCGAAATTCTAATCGTAGGCCAACACCACCACAAACGTACAAGATTTCAAAGCAAAGACCACCTTATATAGCAAACAAATAAACCCTTTACCTTCCTCAATTTCACTGGCGAACTTTTAGATAAACAAAGATAAATTGCTTTTCCAAATGGTAACGCAAAAAGGAAAGATGCGTCAGTTATCCCAAAAGCAAAAGTCATTATAACCCATGTAGCACAACACGTGTTATCCAAAATAAAAAAAAATAAAATACGGCACATGTTACGATACAAGTAAGAAAGCATTGAGTATAGGAACAATACAAACTGCACAACACCATTTGCAACAGAAAATGCATAAAACAACTTTCTTTGCACAACTTACAACACGCAACTGCACAATTGTGATGCTAATTGATAATATTTAATATTTAATATCCAAATTTGTAATTACCGAATTTCAGTTTTACTATTTATAACATGTTTAACGGAATCCATTAATTTAATATATTTTATTACAAAATTTATAATAAACTATTATATTATAGATACTTTTAAAATGTTTATTGACTAACTCACTTAAACACTTATTCTTTTTTAAGTATCGTTTTGAGATTTTATTAAATTTAACCCATTTTACGTTTTAAACTTTATTTGTTACAATGTTTAATATATATATATATATATAGGGATGGGTTAAAATGGCTACCAACTTAACTTGAGTTGTTAGAACCAAGTCATCCAAAAGGTTTTTCTGAATTTTTTTTTCCTCAAGATTCATAAAATAAATCACTTGTTCCAGCAAAAAAAATAATAAAAAAATACCGCATACCCACATTTACATGAGGCGTAAAAATATATTTATCTTGGTACATAATTTACACTAGTGTAAAAAACTTGCATCAGCCAAAACTACCGACTCGACAATTTTTTTTTACTTTTTTTTCAGATGTGCTTATAATATTTTTATGTACATTTATGCAATTGTGAAAGGAAGCTCGAAGATATTCCAATTGTGAAAGATTTCCCACAAGTTTTTCCCGACGACGTTTCAGGACTTCCTTCTGTGAGAGAAGTCGAATTTCGCATCGATCTTGTGCCTGGCGCTACACCGGTCGCAAAATCTCCTTATAGGTTAGCCCCATCCGAGATGCAAGAGTTGGCCAGTCAACTGCAAGAGTTGACTGACAAAGGATTCATACGTCCTAGCTCATCGCCTTGGGGTGCGCCTGTTCTTTTTGTGAAGAAGAAAGATGGAACATTTCGTATGTGCATTGATTATAGAGAACTCAACAAGTTGACGGTTAAGAATCGCTATCCACTGCCTCGTATTGATGACCTCCTGGACCAACTTCAAGGCGCCATCTGTTTTTCCAAAATCGACCTTTGTTCTGGTTATCATCAGCTTATAGTGCGCGAAGAGGATATCCCAAAAACCGCCTTCCGAACTCTCTATGGTCATTACGAGTTCATGGTTATGCCCTTCGATTTAACCAACGCCCCCGCTGTCTTCATGGATTTAATGAATAGGGTATGCAAACCCTACCTCGACCGTTTTGTCATAGTCTTCATCGACGACATTCTTATCTACTCCAAGTCAAAATCCGACCATGAGCGACACCTTCGACTCATTCTTACACTCTTAAGGACTGAAAAGCTTTACGCTAAGTTCTCAAAATGCGAATTCTGGTTAGGAGAAGTACAATTCCTTGGTCATGTCGTCAATGACAAAGGGATTCATGTCGATCCTTCAAAAATCAAGGCAGTACAGGAATGGCAAGGGCCACGTACCCCTACCGAAGTTAGGTCATTTCTTGGTTTGGCTGGTTATTACCGACGCTTCATTGCTAATTTTTCCCGTATCGCCGTACCGCTCACGGCCTTGACTCACAAAGGAAAACCCTTCATTTGGGGACTTAAGCAAAAGGAGGCCTTCCAAACTTTAAAGCAAAGGCTTTGTGACGCACCTATCCTTACACTCCCTGAGGGTTGCGATGACTTTGTGGTTTATTGCGACGCATCAGCGCAAGGACTAGGCTGTGTATTGATGCAAAGAGGAAAAGTGATAGCCTATGCCTCTAGGCAACTCAAAGTTCATGAGAAGAATTACACCACCCACGACCTGGAACTTGGAGCCGTTGTGTTCGCTCTCAAGATATGGAGACATCACCTCTACGGTACCAAGTGTGAAATATACACTGACCACAAGAGTCTCCAGCATATCTTCAACCAGAAAGAGTTGAATATGAGGCAACGAAGATGGGTCGAACTTCTCAACGACTACGACTGTGAAATTCGGTACCATCCTGGCAAGGAAAACGTGGTGGCCGATGCGCTCAGTCGAAAAGGATATGCGAACTCTATTCGTCTTCTATGTTCGCAAATCATAACCAACATCAAGGATCGAATCCGGGCAGCTCAACATGTTTCTGTGACGGAAAATGACGTACGCGATGAGCTGTCATGTGGAGCTGAACTCAAAATTGAAACCAAATCCGACAGTATTTTATACTATTTAAACCGCATATGGATTCCTTCGTGATTTCCTCATGAATGAGGCGCACAAAACACGATACTCTGTACACCCAAGAGCCGATAAGATGTACCAAGACCTACGATACACCTACTGGTGGCCTGGCATGAAAAAGGATATCGCCGTTTTTGTTTCCAAGTGCCTTACCTGTTCCAAAGTAAAAGCTGAATATCAAAGACCTTCAGGACTTCTAGTCCAACCCGAAATACCTGTATGGAAGTGGGAAAACATAACCATGGATTTCATTACCGGGTTACCTCGCACCTCCAGTGGGTATGACACCAATAGGTAATAATCGATCGTCTTACAAAATCATCTCACTTCATTCCAATTCGTGAGGACTTCAAGAACGAGAAGTTAGCTCGTATCTACATCAGCGAGATCGTAAGCCGTCATGGTGTACCGTTAAGCATCATTTCAGACCGTGATGGCCGTTTCACTTCACGCACATGGCGAGCTGTACAAACTGCTTTGGGTACACGCTTAGACCTTAGCACCGCCTTTCACCCTCAAACTGATGGTCAATCTGAACGCACCATCCAACCCTTGAAGACATGCTTCGAGCATGTGCCATAGACTTCAAAGGGAACTGGGACGCTCACCTACCGTTAGTCGAGTTTTCGTACAACAATAGCTATCATTCAGGTATTGGAATGGCTCCTTTCGAAGCTTTATATGGCCGTAAGTGCCGATCTCCAGTATGTTGGCACGAAATTGGTGAAACGCAAATCACCGGACCGGAATTTATTCAAGAAACAACCGACAAAATCCTTCAAATTCGAAACAATCTTCTAGCGGCCCAAAGTCGTCAAAAGAGCTATGCTGACAAACGACGGAAGCCCTTGGAATTTGACATCGGAGATCAAGTACTTTTAAAAGTATCACCGTGGAAGGGAGTGGTTCGTTTTGGCCAGAAGGGCAAGCTAGCACCACGCTACGTAGGACCTTTCAAGATACTCGAAAGAGTAGGTCCTGTAGCATACAAGCTTGACCTACCAGAAGAGCTTAACAGAATTCATCCCACATTCCACGTATCAAACTTGAAAAAGTGCCTCGCCGATGGAAACCTCCGTATTCCTCTAGAAGACATTCAAGTCGATGAATCGATGCACTTCGTTGAAAGACCAGTGGAAATCATGGATTTCGGTGAGAAGCGTTTAAGCTGAAGTCGTATTCCAATCGTCAGGGTGCGTTGGGAGTCAAAATGAGGACCCGAGATTACTTGGGAACGTGAAGACTCAATACGCGAAAAGTACCCGCATTTTTTTCCAGTTACAACTACTACTTAAATTTCGGGACGAAATTTCTAAAGTATGGGATACTGTAACATCTGTGTAAAACGGGTTTCAAAAACCCGCACCATTTCCATTAATCAAGTGTATTATTTATGTTATTTCTAGTTTTCTTTTTTTATTATTTTGTTTAAAATATTAAATTTATATATACATAATGAATAATCTAATGATATAATAAAATAATTAATCAATTTATAATTAATAATATCATATAATTAAATATAGATTTAGCAAACTAAATAAATAAAATAAAAAAGAAAAAAACACCAAAAAGGGGTAAACCGGGAATCGAACCCGGGTCGCCCGGGTAGTCACACGCACCAAACACCACTACGCTGCACACACATGATGCGTTAGATTTTGCATATCAATATATATATACGCAATCGGGCGGGAAACCTGCAACCATGACCGCAATCAGAGACGCGCCTTTCCTTTTCCTTTCAAATCCCTTCGACAACTGGCAGCGTGTATTTTCGGCAGACTCTAATCTCACCGGCTGTCAATTACCAATCATTGAATGTGATTTCCAAAAACCGAAACCCAACTCACCCCTATAAATACTAGACGAATTCCCCTTCAGAATTCGCTCATATTCTCTATCTTACTCTCTAAAACTCGGTCGTCTGAAAGAAACTCTGTTCCACCGGAGAACCACCGGAATCGTCGGAATCCAGCCGCCGGAATCGTGCCGCCATCTCTGTTACGGTAGATCTCTTCTACTATTCTTTTTCACCTAATTAACATTATATGCGGTCGATCACTAACAACAATCAGAAAGAAAATCTATTCAGGCGGGTAAAAGTTCTGGTTTAAGTTTAAAATGAAGAAGACGAAGTGGGTTAAGTGTTTTTATGTAATTAAAATGAATGTTTCAAACGGGTTAGACACACAGTCCAGTGGTGGACTGTGTGCAAACACGATATACACGTCCCAGGTTCGAATCCGGCTCATGACCGCATAAATACACATAACCGTTTTATTTTGGATAAAATATATCAGTGGCAGTATGTATACAAATGTAATTAAAATCGGGTTTTTAATTGGGTTAGACACACAGTCCAGTGGTGGACTGTGTGCATAATTAACATGCTTGTCCGAGTTCGAGCCTAGGGCAACCCCGGTTTTCCTGAAATAAAATGTCCTTTTTAAACAAGCCTAATCAGATTCGTTCAGTATGTATATAAAGATAAAAGAAATTCGGTTTATTATGGGTTAGACACCCAGCCCAGTTGGTTGGGCTGGGTGCAAGTTGTTGGTGTGATCGCGGGTTCGAGTCCCACCGCAAGTTACCAATATCAAGCATGAACTGGTCAGACCCCCCTCCCCCCTTGTCAGGTCTAACAAGTTTTTATTAATTATTATTTTATCTTATATTATTTTTACATATATACATTTTGCTTAAAAACTAATTAAAAACGCTTAAAGACACGGTTTGGTAGTTTTAGAAATCTCAAACAATATCATAAAAATAACCTAAAAATCGAACAAAAAGTATTAAGTCAAGATATTAATTTTGTTATATTTATCGAATTACCGCATTATTATTTTAGGTTAGTATTTTTTGTCGGTCAAATTCTCAACTCGTGCGCATCCATCACCAAGCAAGGACCGCACCCACTGTGAGTGAATCTCTACAAATTCCCCGTTTTAATCACGTTTTGGGGTGTATCATGTGTCGTACCATTCTTTATTTTATCTAAACACTTGTGCTTATATCATTTCGTGATCAAATGTGTATTGGTTGTTGTGTGATTTATATGTGGATTAAATTTATCATTTCAGTGCACTCATTTCATTAGGCCCATTAGTTCCTCGTGGGATACGGGTTGAGCATCAGGTGCCTCATTAGATCGGCTCCGTTTGATTGAGCCTTGATCTCAAATACATCATCATTCATGTCATATATTCATTCCATGTGGTTTGTGATTGTTTACATATATATATTTGCTCACATGTGATTTATGCACGAATTTTCTTTAATAAATAAAACAAGCAACTATTTACAATGTTTTAACAAGGTTCACTCGCCAATTTTTGTTGACCCAAAATCTCCCATGTTTTACACATGATACAGGTGATCCAGTTGAGGAAAGAAACACTTAGGATGGCCTAGAAGAATAAACAAGTCATTGCGTTGGAATAAACATTTAGAATTGTTTTTTTTTTGTATTTGTATGAATTTTGTTTATTGGATATTTAAATATGTAATTTGAATTTAATAAATATGAAACTTCTTAGTAAATATCATGAGTTTTGGTGATAACCCAATCATGCCCCGACTTTTATTCCGTTGTGGGTCGGGGTGTGACATTGAATCACAATACAATGTTTCTAGATGTTTCAAACATCACACCCTGAATCACAATCCAGTTAAAACACCATTGTATGAACATAGACAAAACACCATAGACTAAAACATCCGATTGAAACGTATTTTTTTCTCTCTATGTAAGTATAGCAGTATGGTACTCATATTAAATATAAAAAACTTTTGTTATTATGGCGTACTTGTTTTTTAAAACAAAGTTACATAACGTTATTGAGAGTTGATGTATTAGTTTTTTCTTTATATAAACAATACAATATAAAAAGACACTATTACCCCTAATCTATACAAATTAGTCAAAAAACATAATTTACATTTTAAGCTTTTTTAATCTCAATCATTGACTATAAAATCTAAGGGTTTAAAACACTTCTTATACTTCCCACATAAAAAAACCTCTTTTTAAAAAAAACCCACCCTATATATATATATATATATATATATATATATATATATATAGGGGAATGTTCATTTGAGAAGAAAAAGAAGAAAGGGCATAATGGTAAAACATTAAATAGTTATAACTCCTCTCATTAATTATGTTATCTCTCATTAATAAATCAAAAACATTTTATCCTACACATTTCAAATTTATTCTACATATGTCTTATATTTACCGTAATTTACCCTACACATATGTAAATTTACCATACACATTTCAAAATTTATCCTACACATACTAAAATTTATCCTACACATGTCGAAAATTGTCCTACACCATAAATTATTTTATCTCGAAAAAGTATAGGAAAAAAATGAGTTATAAGTTTAATTAATTAGCTAATTAATGACAATTATAGATTTTACCTATATGCCCTTTTTCATAACATGAAATACACACATTAAATGAAGTAAATGGAGATTTCTATTGGTTTAAAAGTTACTCTTTTTATTCTTACAAATTTTTTCTTCTCATTTAAACTCTCCACTATATATATATATATATATATATATATATATAAATTACAAGACAACCACTGCGCTCCACAGATCAAACAATTAAGTCAATGTCATGACGGCAATTACAAGCACTACTATAATGACTGGAGCGACCAATCAGATGTGGGTGTGTCAACCGAATAGATATATTCGAGAAATCCCATGGCTATAAATCATTGCTTTCGGTTATAGTAACGAGGACTTTCAAATTTGACAATAGCTCCCAAACTCAAACCATGAACATATGAAGATCACATATTACATATATGACTAGCGCACACGTAAATGAAACTTTGCATGTTTTCCCCCAAAAGTATAAAACGGTTAAAAGGAGTTGTGAAACTTACCTTTATTCCAAACAAAAGCTAGCAAATAAAACTAAGCTCAAGAAACCCAACCTACACGTGTCCTGAAATATATAAGACACTAATGGTCTAATAATATCTCTATATGATAAGTTGTTCACCCAACTTACTAACCATGAAATGTTTATCCTTATGAAAAATGTTTAACTTAACGACCCGTTGATAATGATTATTAACCAAGTTACAAATAGATATACACATACACACACTCATATTACATATAAAATCAAATTATAAATCCATACAATGTTTGGATCCCATCCCATAACCTCATTCGAAAATCGGTGCCATTACATGACTCAATTGTTTAATAAATATATATTCTAAAAATCGTATATTTATTATTTGGAAATATTCAATATCCGTTGTGTTTCAAAATCGACTAAGCATTTATATTTATTTTAGATAAATACATATTTATTGAAAACTCATCAAAATAGTGTGGAAACAACATATATTATATCATAACACCATTAATACAATCACTTGCTCAAAAATCACTATTTATACCCACATATTCAATCATACACGAACATAATTCATGTATTGATCACTTAGCAATCTGAAAATATACATAATCATACTTATCGCATTCTCGATCAAATTCATCTAACAATATTTATTTCGATCATACACACACATCACTTTCTTGAAGATTCACTTGTAACACTTATCGTCAAATTCACATAAAATCACACATTCATCATTTCATCCAATCACAAGATTCACAACACATTCATTGAACATATTAATCACATATAGGGTGTACACGAGCCGGGCCGAACGCGACTAGGCTCGAGCTCGGCTCGCAAGTCAAACCCAAAGCTCGACACTGAAGTTTAGTCGCGAATAATCATCACATATTCTATTGTTTCAAGGAAATATATTAGAGACCGAAAGATTAGTGACTAACATACCAAAAATAATGAATTAGAAACTGATATTTAGAGTTGGATGTCTATTACGTAAGAAATTACTAGTAACTGAGTTTTATTCTCCAGTTTAATAGGCACAAATACTATCATTCAAATGGAACCAAATGTCGGAGTCAAGAAGATTAGCATCACTTGTGTAATTATTGGGAGTTAGATTCGACTCAGGTAAGTATGCTCAAATTGATATATGTGTTTCCTCTTCGTTTAAAAAGATGTGGGCTGGGTTAAAATTTGGGATATCCGAATGCGTACAACCATTTAAATAAAGTCACTTCATTACATCATGATAAAGGGCTTAAAAAGTTCATGGTTCAATACTTTTATTTCTTATATAGGACATAACCTATACATCTTTAAGTACTTTCTCATTTATTTGGAACCTTTTTGTTGTGATATATCAGCCAAGAGGCTATACACCTATTGATTGTGGCGCTGAATTTTTAATGTACAGAAATATAGTGATCTAATGGAAGCCAAATGAGCAAAACAAATTGTTAAAAGTAGAGGTGGCGCTCGATCAATAGTCAATCATATATACAAAATGGTAAGATATGAAAAAAAATTATAACTGATTTATAAATTATTTCAACACTATATAATTTTTGTAATATTCTTTATTATCACAGACTCATCACTAGACTCAAATGCCACCTAACCCATTAGATGTTTATCTAAAGTTGCATTTCAATGCTTAGAGACAAGTATGGCTAAATGATCATGCAAGTATCCAACATGTAAGCCATCTACTTTCTCTTAGGATTTAATTTTTAGGCTTGGTGATGGATCAAATAGACCCATTCAGGTTTGGGTTTTTGGTACCTTGTATTATCTTAATAAAGGATAGAAACACTACAAGATGTGTAAATTCATTAGGAATTTGAATAATTTACTTATGTTTATGATGGGTTAGGCTAAACACTACTAGTGCATCGTCTTGTCTTGTGGAGGAGGTGGAAATTGAGGAGGTGGGTAAGATGGTGTTTGAGGTTGATGTTCGGGGGTGTAATAAAATGTAAACTAATTAAAATATTGGTCCTACTTGTCAGGACCTTGATAAGGTGAACCTGCATAAGATGCAGTGTCATTGGATAGTTCAATAGGGTGTTGGTTAGTTCCGGATGACGGCATTCCCAGGTTAGAATCATTATCCAACTGGTTTTGACTAGGGTGAGGGGAATTAGATAGTTGGATGCATGAAAGGAATCATTTGTGTGGTGAGAGTAGGAGTGATGTGAGTATGAATGTCTAGATGGTTGGGATAAATGGGATTCATGTGAATGTTGTGAATGTTGGGAATGTTGAGAATGTGATGGTTGAGATTGTGAGGGTCCTCGGCCTCTCATTGCCCTTTCCCATTCCTCTTCTTCTTGGCTGCATGATTACCTGTCAAGTATACATACTCAAAAATCATTAATAACTATAGGATTTCTAGTCTAGCCTTACAGGAAGACTTAGACACAAATTGTCCTATGGGTTCCGCAATTGTTATATTTGAGCTTAGACACAAAAGGCTAGTGTCTAATTTGCTCAAACTTAATGATATTTGAGTTCGTCTAGTAACACCCTTTATGATTTACCTCTGACTTTATTAGACAATTTTCGTTATTAGATTTTGGTAAAATTTCAATGGTAACTTTTGAGTCTAACTATTATTTTGTACCATTTATTATGTTAGGGTGCTATTCTTGACCATATAAAAGAGGCGAAGCGAAGTTAATATCAGAAGGAACAACTGTAGATGCTGATATAGAACACACTCTAGAGAAAGAGGCAAGAAGATGTGTTTGCGCTAAATAACAAACAATGTGCATGGGAGGCAGGTGTTGTACCGGTTTTTAGAAAGAAAAAAAGGATCAATTTGATGACATCAGAAGCTCAGTCGACTCAACCACGTTCTAATGAGACAGAAGAGCTTCAGAATCATATTGTTCAACTCGAGGAGGAACTAAGAAAAACAAAGACGAACTAAAGCAAAATCAAGAGAAACTACAACTAGGCGACGAGAAATATGACAAAATGATGATGTTCATGAGATCAAAATTTCCTGATCTTGAGAGCACGGACTCTATACCTGCGAGTAATGGAATAAATGGTTTGGATGAATAACTCAACGACAAAGACAGCTTTGCGTCTCCTAGGACACGTTAAGACTTCTTCTTTCTTTATTTATCTAATAATATGGTTTTAAGGTCTAGGACTAACCAACTAAGTATTATTTCTTTATACAATAGATTGGTTATTGTTTTTAAACATTACAATATAATTGAAGTGCTATGATATTGTTGCTTGAATATATCGAGAATGGAACATACAGTATCTAAGCCTGTTTTCAGTGGCAAAACTAAATATATTAGATACTACAAATACTACTTGAAGACTAAATATATATGGTATCAAAGACCATTGTTTAATCACTATATGGACATATTAGGGACTGATTTTCAGACTTAAAATAAACAAATTCGATATTGATAAATTTGTTATTAGACATTGCTTTTTAGTCCTAATAGAAACACCTTGGAATTGAGAAATAACATCATAGACTGTCTTTCAATCACTAGATGAACACATTACTCACTAGTTTTTAAAAAGATTGATTATGAATCTTAAATAAACTTATTTGAGAACTAGTTCAGTGTCTGAAAACATTTGTGATATGTTTTTTTAAACATATTATCAGTCCCTAAACTAAACATATAAAGAACTAAAATGACGTGGTATCATAGCCTAGCATCTAGTCCCTAAAGAATTAATTTTGGGACGAAAATAACATAGTATCATAGACTAGTTCTCAGTCACAGAAAAATGAAAATGGAATGGTTAGTAAAATGTAGTACCTGGCGAAGAAATAAGGATTGAATTTATGTATATTAGAGATAATATTTAGTATCAGATGTTGGTTTTCAGTTACAAAAGAAAGGTATTGAAGACTAAAATAACATGATACCCAAGGAGAGAATAACAACTGAATTTATATATGTTGGATACTAATATTTAGTAACAGATAATGCCATACAATGAGAGCTGATATTCAATCACCGATGACACTATCTGCCACAAGGAAAAGGTGACTAGCAGTGGACTAGGAAAATAAGTCCCTAATAACTAGAGGTGTATAAATCAGTTGTTTTTTCAATAACCGATCCGGTTTTTAACTGAACCGGTTTTTTCATCAAAAACAAAAACCGGTTTTTAATAACCTGTTTTTTTAACTCAAAACAATAACCGGTCCAACCGGTTAGGGTCGGTTTTTAACTAGTTTATGCAAAAAAAAAATCGTTTTTTTAACCGGTTTCGGTTTTAAAACCGGTTTCAAAGATCATGCATCCTAACCGGTATATAACCGGCAGTTCATTTCCGTTCTAAAACCACTAAAAAAACCGGTTTCGGTTTTTTTCCAGTTTCGGTTCTAAAACCGGTTTTTTGTACACCTCTACTGTTAACCATTAAGAACTAATTTAGAGATTTTGGCATGTTGTGGGTTAGTGTGTTTTTCATGTTCATGAGTTTGGCTTCGGGATTTTCAGGTTCAAACAACTATGTCGTTGTTGTGTTTTTTGTTAAAACTTTAATGGTGCATTTTAATTAAGTTAAACGTTCAAAAATAATTAATAAGTCATTCACTAATTACCTACGGGTACCAACCTCCGTCACCGACAACGCCACGTTTATATTTCTGCTGCGATGTTTTCTGGGGTGTGACAATACCCATCCAGGATGTTTTTGGTTTTAGGTATCCTCGTCGAGCTTGGGTTTTTTGCCATCCCTATAATAACCAGGGCTTTTTTTTGTTAATTTAGTTAATCGATTCTTAGTTAATTCAGTTTTTGGGTTGATTTCGGCTCGGTTTTGTCTGTTTTCGGTTTGGTTTCAATTAATGATTTAGTTAATCCTCACCTCTTTACACTGTTAATCACGTAATGTGTCAATTTTTTTAATTAAAATATATAACAATACTATACTCAAATTAAAGAGAATAAAATACTCGTTTTTATGGTGTATTTTTTCAAAAATCTTAACATACAAAAAGGTTATGACCGTTTAAAAATCGCGATGATAGTTAGTTTTCTATAAGGGGGTAAAGTGTAACTAATAACTAGTCATCTATAATATTGATAAAGATGAGGGGATTAAAATGTAATTAAGATGAGGGGTATAGTATAATTAGTGTTTAAAGACTAATTTACCCTCAATTTAGGTTGTACTTTATGAATTTAATCAAAAAAGAATTTTTAACTTTTAGATATCTTAAAATTTTCTTACTTTATGCATTATATATAGTATAGATGAAAATCATAACAGAGATCCATACGCCTCGCATATATCTAATCTAAGTAAATAAATACAATATGACTCATACTACACGAGTGTTATTTGGAGAAGATGCAGTCTTAGCTCACAACCATTGTCACACCCTGATTTCTCAATGGGCCTAGACTTGGGGTTTATACATGACGATTGATATCAGTTATTACAAATGACAGTGGAAGATGGAATAAAGTAAAATAATAACGCAAAAGCTTGGAATTAATAATAAAGTTTATACAAGTTGTACGTGTAAATATCCATAGGCGGATTGAAATATAATATGCCACTTTAGACTAATATGGGTGTTTTGTGGAGTTGCAAATTCCAATACATAAGACCAAGCCGTTCCAGCCTATTCCGTATTTGCTGATAACCTGTGCTTAGTCTTTTGAAAATATATCGGTTTTTACTGGTAAATAAAATTAACCGACACTTTTGAAAATCTTTTCAAAAGTTATTCGATGCCATTTGGTATATCATTTTTAAATAACTTGAGACAAACTATATCTCTTGTTATCAGTTTTACGTGCTTGTCAATACAGTCGTGGACTAGAAATCAAATGCCGTTACATGATTAATCAATACACCATAATTTCAATATCATATAAATATATAGCATTAGCGTCTGTTAGGTGTATGCATACACCCCGCATTTAAGTCATGGCCATTTGCAATTAAATGAGTCGGGATATTCTAGACACGTTCGTACTAACCGCAAAGTGTTTAAGTTATACAGCAAAACGGATTAAAACGGGTTATTTGCATTTCTTTGACATCATTCGCCTTTTTGCAATACCTGACCAAGTGGCTAATGCCATATCCCAAGCCTTTATAAAATAAAATAGGTTAAGAGTATTTACCGTGCTAGTCTTTAACAATATCAATTAATTTAGCACAACCGCAATTCAAAAACAACTCAAACATAAGCGCAATTTACTGGAGGCTTCTAGTCTTAAATGAACGTTCGTTAGAATGTTAAAAAGTCATTGACTTTGACCGATTAACTTAATAGATACGCTCGGTTCGCTAGATTAAGCGTTGACCTGATAGAATGTGGTTTATACCCTTCCGAGTGCAAAGACTCATGTAATACGGGTTCAATAACCAAACATTCTGATTAAAACTGATTATGAAATGTTTTGACCCAATTTGGCTAGTTTATATATTTTATTTTATTTAAATTAACCGTACGTGCATATGCGTGGTCACATAGGTCTATGACAAGTCCATTTGGCCAAAATATATTTTACAATGTTGTAATATTGGTTTCAAAGTTTGATTATAAGTTTTATTGGTATTATAAAACCATTTTTATGCCATAAGGGCATTTTTGGCAGTTTAGAGTATGTTATGTGGACTTTGCCAAATAACATATCAAATGATATGACCAGAAGGTCTAACCTTAGAGGGTTATTCCTTAGAATAATATGGTCCTATAACATCCCTTAATCGGGCTCTAAACTTGACTAAATAGGTCAAAATTGAAAGTCAAAACAAAAGTCAAATTGTTTAACTTTTTACTACGAAATGAGCTCTAAATAGGAAATGACGAGTTGGACATGATTAAACATGTCCTAGTATGTTATATGAAATTTTATGGTGTCAAAACTTGGGTTTTGATACTTAGAAGTTCATTTACCGCAATTTATAAAATCTACGTTTTTGATTTTTTATTTATAATATGTTGACTCGTCATTTTGCCTACTTAACATGATTTCCAGAGGGTGTAATCATAAGAGAATAACACCTTCATTATTACGATCACGCTGCAAAGTTCGATTCGAACTTTGACTTGACCGAAACGGGCAAACGTTGGCGAAATGGTTAGGATCGCCACAATTGTAGCAGGTTCGACCAGGTGTAGCTTGGGTTTGGCGGTTTGGGTTAGGATTGGGTAAAAGGGCTTGGGTTTGCTGGTTCTGGGGTAGGCGACAGTAGTTGGAGAGGTGTCCCAACCTATTACAGTTGGCACATTTTCGGCATGAGGTGCCAACAGGGTGATGGTAGTTGCAAGTGGTACACTTGGGGTGAGAGCCAATGTAACCTTGTCCAGGTTGGTTGGTGTTTTGGGTAGGCGGAGTGACGACAGCATTGTTTTGAGAAGAAGCCTTCCGCTTCTTGTTCTTGTTGTGGGGCTTTTTGGCTGGAGGGGTAGGTGAGTCGGTGGTGTTGGCAATGGCTTGGTGCGCATGCTTCGTAGGGACCTTGTCGTAGGCCCCCTGAAGGATGCAGTTATGATTGAGTTGGGGGGTTATGGCATAGGCTTCCTCGAGGGTTTTCGGGTTGGCTGCGGCTACATGGTTCATGATCACCGGTGAGAGGCAACGGATGAGCTTGGCGATTGACTTGGGAACAGTATCGACTTGCCCAGGGCAAATGATACTTAACAGTTTAAAGCGCGCAATCAATCCTTCAGCGTCGCTCCCCTGTTGTGTGAGTTTTCAAGTTTCTGGGTCTTATGGGGAGGACATAATAGCTCCTTCATGAGCTCCTTAAGCTCTTCCCAAGTCATCGCATGGGCTGCTTCGTTGCCACGCGTGTTTCGTTCGGTGGTCCACCACTCGAGGGCTCTCTTGCGGAAGATCCCGGTGGCATTAAGGGTTCGGAGTTCCTCAGGGCAGCCGCCCTGAAGAAAGATAAGCTCCATTGAATCAAACCAATTGATCATGGCGGTAACACCGTCCATGCCAGTGAATTCCACTGGTTTACAAGCCATGAAATGCTTGAATTGGTAAGATGGTTTGGGGGTATCGGCTTTGGAATCAGCGGATGATTTAGGTGTAACATCCGTCAAAAACGGATTTACCAAACCCGCTCCGTTTAGCAACCGAACAGTCAGTCAAAATTTTCGTTGCGAATTAAATGCCCAAAATATTTTTAAACGATCCGTAATCAATTATTATACGGGGGTATATATTTAGTTTTTGAAAAACTGTTGAAAATCGAAAAATAAAAATGAATTGTTACAGCCGGGTTTCGAACCCGGGTCTGTACCGAGTCACCTAGTGACTTAACTCTCACACACAAACCACTGCGCCGCTTGTTATGTTTGATGAATAACAGAATCATTTAATTGATATAGTGACTTTACAAATTCAAAACCGGCGCCCAAACGGTTCAGTCGTCAGAATCCCGGAATATTCGCGAGCCTTAACTACGATTTACGTTATAACGTAAACCTTTAATCAGACGTCGGTTATAACCGATGTTTGAAGTCCGCGACACTTTTCAAAACCGCCGGAAAACTTAAATTGATGAATACAGTTCAAAATCAGACCAAATACATTTCGATTATTCCCTATAAATTCAACCACAATCGTCTGCAAACCTTTTCGCTAAAAATCACATCTTTTCACGGCGTAATTTCTCTCGCCGGAATAAACCTGTTCGTCGCCGGAAAACCGGTTTCCCCATTGCCGAGCTTTTCTGAACCTCTGAAGCTTATACCGGTGATACCCTTACCTTTTCCAAACTTTTCGGAGACTAGCTGCTACAAGGAACACGTTGCCGGAGTTGAATTCAGTCGCCGGAGTTTCTGCCGGAAAACAGAGAGTTCAGTCGGTATATTCTCCGCTCAGTTTCTTTTCCTTTTCACTTCTATCTTACCAGTAATTAACCTAAAACACTATTGAAACTTGAATAAAAACTCGAACCAGTCAGACCCGATTTCTGGTTCAACTTTGTCGAAGAAGACGACGCACTTCCATATCATATAAGTATATTATAAATCATGATTTTAATCGGGTTAGACACACAGTCCAGCGGTGGACTGTGTGCACATAAGACGTTAATTATGCAAAGGTCTCGAGTTCGATTCCCGTTTCACACGCTGCCTTAATAAAATCTATTTTTTTTATTACTGAACCGGAGTCACCTTAGTTATATGTTAAGTATATTAATAACCGGAATAATAACCAAGTTAGACACACAGTCCAGCGGTGGACTGTGTGTTTGTTTATATCACAGGTCACGAGTTCGAGTCCGGTCATCAGCACCGACTCGGACCATTATCTCTTCTTTTAATTAAGGCAGATAAGGAAATAAATAATTTGTCTTTAAGTATAATAAAAATCAAGTTATATAACATGTTGAACACACAGTCCAGCGGTGGACTGTGTGTTAGATTAACCCACAGGTCCCGGGTTCGAGACCTGTGGTGTGCATGACCATTTCATTTAAACTGTTTTTAAAATAAATGATTTTCTGTTAATTCTAATTAATGTATATATGAAATTAAAATCGGATATATAACGGGTTAGACACGTAGCTCAGTTGGTAGAGCTGCGTGCACGCGTACGGGAGGTCTCGGGTTCGAGCCTCACCGAGAGCACAACAATATTCCTCAAACCGGTCAACGACCAGTCAAAGTCAACTGGTCAAAGTCAACTGTAGCAGAAAAAAAATAAATATTTTTATTATTTTTATTTAATTATTTTAATTAAAAATCAATTATAAATACTTAAAAATAACATTTTTAAGATTAGAAAATAGCCTCAAACTCACAAAAATACACCCATCAATCCTACTAAAATAGTTTAATAAAATCCGTTTACTCACCAAACCATAATGCGATTTATCTAGGTTAAATCTCACTCGTGGTTAAAACCACTTCGCGTGCATTCATCATCATCAACCGAACGCACCCACTGTGAGTGAATCTTACAATTCCCCCTTTTAAATTACACGTTTTGGGGTGTGTCATGTGTTATGAAATAATTAATTTATTTATTTAAACTTGTGCCATACCACATCATGACTTAAACTTAGATTGATTTATTGTTGTGATTTACTTATATTCCGTTTGTCAAATTACATGAAACTCATACATTAAGCCCATCAGTTCCTCGTGGGTAACGAGTAGAACATCGCGTGCTTCAATTCAAATTCATTATTGTTTATGTGTGTTTTCATTAAGTTTATATTGTTTGTAGTTGTGTTATTCATATTATCATGTTTATGCAATTCATTCATCAGGCCCCTCAGTTCCTCGTGAGAGACGAGTTGAGCATCGCGTGCCTTTAATTGTTCCATTATTGTTCATGAGTGTTTCATTTAACATCTTATGATTGTTGATCAAGTTACATCTAATTTTACTCATGTTTGGTTGTGCACATATTTCATAATCAATCTAAATAAATTGTTCAAATGTTTTCCATAGGATTCACTCGCCAACATTATGTTGATCCAAAAACCTTTTTACACATGATACAGGTGAACAGGTTGAAGCAAGGATAACATAGGATATGCCTTAGAAGAGAACAAAGGAGTTAGATTGTTAGTTAGATCATGTTGTAGCAATCATTGTAAATTTCCATTTAATTTGTATTAATGAATATGAAACGTTTAATAAATGTCATGAGCTTTGATGATAACCCAATCATGCCCCGATCACCTTATCCGCTGCGGGTCGGGGTGTGACAGATTGGTATCAGAGCCATGACTATAGGGATATAGGATAGGTTATTAGACCCTTAGAGCCTATACTATAGTCTGCCTAAAATTTTAAATTGATTAAGTGGTTACATACAAACTTGTGATATTTATTTGTTTCATATTTGTTTACATTTCAGTCAAACATACATGCTCATATACACATTCATTATACATATATACATATTCATTATACATATATCGATGTTCATGTGTTCAATTTATTTTCATACTCTCGTTATCCAAAGATTTTATGCAATTTTCAATTCTCATCAAAGTAAGTTCTGCGACGGGCATGTAGTAACTGGAAGGGTACAAGTACCGGTAGTCGGAACGTCCTGTCTAGGCTGGCATTCGTATAAATCCAATATAACGGACCAGTTTGCCTACCTGGGGACCAACGATGAGAGTACGAAGGACCTATTAGGCCAAAGCATGCCACACCAAACGTCGTTCGAACTAACCCTACTTTGAGGTGTCACCGTGTCTACACCTGGACACATTCCGAACATCACACGTTGTATACATATTTCTCGATTTTCACCGGGTTTTGTGTACGCAACCAGGCAGAAACCATGCGAACCATATGAAAAACCGGTAATTCATGGGGGCCCACATGATTACATAAGGTAAAGTATGGCGGCATGACGGGCCTAACAGCGAGCAAAGCCAAAGACATCCTATGGATGTAGTATTTTTGTATAATTATTTTATGAATGTTCATCCCTAATGCGACCCATGATCTCAAAAGCATCCAACTCATACCCTTGTCATGTATTCATTGTAGATGTCTTCTAACCTCGCCCGTAAGAAGACGAGAGCAAGAAGAGCCCGCGGACGCATGGCTGCCTTAATCGCTCAACAAATGGCTGCCGTAATACCCAACATTGTAATCCAAGTTCAACAAGCACTTACCCATAATCCTGTCAATCAAGCAAACCAAAACATTTTCAACTCTTCCCCAAATACCACTAAATGCACCTACAAGCATTTCAAATCATGCGACCCTCCGAAATATAAAGGGACTGAAGGTGTCACCGCACTCCTCCATTGGTTTGAAGAAATGGAGAATACTTTTCTAAATTGCGATTGCCCTGATGATCGCAAAGTGCGTTATGCTACCGGTCGACTATATGGGATAGCACTTACTTGGTGGAACACAGAGAAGGCCAAACGAGGTGTGGAAGATGCTATGTCCTTAACTTGGAACGAATTGAAGGAAATCATGACCAGACGATTTTGTCCAAGGAGCGAAATCAAGAAGCTAGAAGATGAATTTTACTCATTGAAGCAAGTGGAAGGAGACCACACCACCTACAACAAAAGGTTCCTCGAATTACATCAAATGGTTCCCAACATGTTTACTCCCCTCTACCGTTTGATCGAGCACTACATTCGTGGTCTTCCGTCAAAGATTCAAGACCCTGTGATAAGTACCAAGCCTGCAACTTTGGAAGCAGCAATGGAGCTAGCAACAGAGCTCACCGAGAACCGAATCCGAAACAAAGACTTCAAGGAGGAGAAGAAGAAGGATAAAGAATCGACTGAAACCTCCGACTCCACTCAAACTGAATCCCCTTCTCAACCCAAACCTAAGAGAAGAAGAGTCAGGCGACTTTTCGCTGCGACCCAACGAAATCAACCAATTTTTCACGCTATACCCATCCGAGCTATCCCAATCACCCAAGTGGCACCCAACTCAGCTTACCCAAATAAGAAACCATATCTTGGACCTCACCCTCGATGCAACAACTGTTTTTATCACCATCCCCTTACTCTACTTTGTCGTCTATGTGCAACTTGTGGACGCTATGGTCATTTGAGCAATGTTTGTCGCACCTTTCAAGACCAAACCTCTTCCCCTACACAAAACATGGCCCAAACTTATCATCAACCCCAATACCCCATGTTCCCATATGCTCGAGCTTGCTTCAATTGTGGCGACCCTACCCACCTTAGAAACACATGCCCTCAATTGGTTAACGTTATCAACACTCAAGCCCAAACAAACCCAGTTAACCAAGTAAACCAAGAAAACCCAACCGCTATGCCACCAGCTAGAGAAAGAGTCTTCAATATCAACGCCAATCCTGTCGAAGATAATGACGGCCCAAACGAAGATACTCAGCTAATCCTTTTCGCCGAAGATCCAGATTCAACTCCTATTGTTTAGTTTTCTTTATCACATGTGTAGACTGTTAGAGTAATTATGGTATATTATATATTATATATTGTTTTCAGTATACGATTTTGCCGAGGCCGTGGCTCCCCATCCATCGAGGTTGAGTTGGATCCCCATTTTATTATGTGGTTGATCTTGGCGTGCCCGCACGATCGGCTCCGTTTGTTGAGCCTTGATCGGTTACGTAATGTTACATTTCAATACATGCAATATGCTCGGCTCCGTTTGATTGAGCCTTGAGTACACAGATTTATTCTCATTTCCAGTTCATGCAATATGCTCGGCTCCGTTTGATTGAGCCTTGAGTACAGGCTCCGTTTGATTGAGCCTTGAGTACACAGATTTATTCTCATTTCCAGTTCATGCAATATGCTCGGCTCCGTTTGATTGAGCCTTGAGTACACAGATTTATTCACATTTCCAGTTCATGCAATACGCTCGGCTCCGTTTGATTGAGCCTTGAGCACACATACAATTTCATTATCAGTATCTTGTGGTTGTGGTGTTTGTAGTAGAGTCGCATCGAACTAACCATAACTTGCGGATAAAGTCAATGAAAATTTGACAAGGATATGGTGGATACGCCGATGGTACTTCCTATATATAAGTATTCTTGTCAAATAATCGGAGGCATTATCAGGCGGTTATGAGAGGTTCCATGCATAGGCTGTTTGTGTGGTTAAGTTATTCATATACAGTACATGCAATATGTTCGGCTCCGTTTGATTGAGCCTTGAGCACACAATTTCAATTTCAGTACATTCAATATGTTCGGCTCCGTTTGATTGAGCCTTGAGCACACAATTTCAATTTCAGTACATTCAATATGTTCGGCTCCGTTTGATTGAGCCTTGAGCACACAATTTCATTTTCAGTACATGCAATACGATCGGCTCCGTTCGATTGAGCCTTGATCGCACAGATATGTTTCATTTCAGTAATTTATGTTTGTTGTATTGATTGTAGAGTTATAGGACTAATCATAATTCACTGTTAAAACCAATGAAAATTTGACAAGAATATGGTGGATACGCCGCTGGTACTTCCTATATATAAGTATTCTTGTCAAAGGATCAGAGGCATTAACGGATGGTTATGAGAAGTTCTATGTAGGATTTATTAGTTTCTTGGTAACCAATCATAACTTGTGGATAAAACTAATGAAAATTTGGCAAGAATATGGTGGATACGCCGCTGGTACTTCCTATATATAAGTATTCTTGCCAAAGGATCAGAGGCATTATCAGGCGGTTATGAGAAGTTCCAGGTAGGATTTATTATTTGCCTTGGTTGGAATTTGTGATACATTTATATCATCATGTTATTTAAAGAGATTGGATTGTGTTCCATTTCTACATAAATTAACCTCTCCATCATAACAAACGAGAGAGGAACTTCCATCATTCAAACATATATGGATTCAAATATTTGCTGTTGTGTTTATTCATGTTCAAACATTCGCTGATGTGTCTATTCATGTTCGAATATTGGCTATTGTGTTTATTCATTCGCTGATGTGTCTATTCATGTTCGAATTTTTGCTGTTGTGTTTATTCATGTTCAAATACTTGCTGTTGTGTTTATTCATGTTCAAATATTTGCTGATGTGTTCATTCATGTTCGAATATTTGCTGTTATGTTTATTCATGTTCAAATATTTGCTGATGTGTTCATTCATGTTTGGATATCAGCTGTTGTGTTTTTATTTATGTAGATTGTAGTGTTAGAAGTTTTGCCTTAGGATATAACCATATTTTTCCCAAACGTATCTAAACTCTTATGCATGATATCATTTTTAGAGAATCATTCCTGTTTATCAATATTCATACAGTAGGCAACAAAAAGCGATTCCTGAATAGGGTACTTAACCTTTACAAGGAACGTTACCGCCTCGAACAAAAACTTAAACCCTCATTTTTGCTAAGCATACAACTGTCAAACAAAACATCATCATTCTTATAGTCAAAATATATCATTATTTAAATTTCGGGACGAAATTTCTAAAAAGCAGGGGATACTGTAACATCCGTAAAAAACGGATTTACCAAACCCGCTCCGTTTAGCAACCGAACAGTCAGTCAAAATTTTCGTTGCGAATTAAATGCCCAAAATATTTTTAAACGATCCGTAATCAATTATTATACGGGGGTATATATTTAGTTTTTGAAAAACTGTTGAAAATCGAAAAATAAAAATGAATTGTTACAGCCGGGTTTCGAACCCGGGTCTGTACCGAGTCACCTAGTGACTTAACTCTCACACACAAACCACTGCGCCGCTTGTTATGTTTGATGAATAACAGAATCATTTAATTGATATAGTGACTTTACAAATTCAAAACCGGCGCCCAAACGGTTCCGTCGTCGGAATCCCGGAATATTCGCGAGCCTTAACTACGATTTACGTTATAACGTAAACCTTTAATCAGACGTCGGTTATAACCGATGTTTGAAGTCCGCGACACTTTTCAAAACCGCCGGAAAACTTAAATTGATGAATACAGTTCAAAATCAGACCAAATACATTTCGATTATTCCCTATAAATTCAACCACAATCGTCTGCAAACCTTTTCGCTAAAAATCACATCTTTTCACGGCGTAATTTCTCTCGCCGGAATAAACCTGTTCGTCGCCGGAAAACCGGTTTCCCCATTGCCGAGCTTTTCTGAACCTCTGAAGCTTATACCGGTGATACCCTTACCTTTTCCAAACTTTTCGGAGACTAGCTGCTACAAGGAACACGTTGCCGGAGTTGAATTCAGTCGCCGGAGTTTCTGCCGGAAAACAGAGAGTTCAGTCGGTATATTCTCCGCTCAGTTTCTTTTCCTTTTCACTTCTATCTTACCAGTAATTAACCTAAAACACTATTGAAACTTGAATAAAAACTCGAACCAGTCAGACCCGATTTCTGGTTCAACTTTGTCGAAGAAGACGACGCACTTCCATATCATATAAGTATATTATAAATCATGATTTTAATCGGGTTAGACACACAGTCCAGCGGTGGACTGTGTGCACATAAGACGTTAATTATGCAAAGGTCTCGAGTTCGATTCCCGTTTCACACGCTGCCTTAATAAAATCTATTTTTTTTTATTACTGAACCGGAGTCGCCTTAGTTATATGTTAAGTATATTAATAACCGGAATAATAACCAAGTTAGACACACAGTCCAGCGGTGGACTGTGTGTTTGTTTATATCACAGGTCACGAGTTCGAGTCCGGTCATCAGCACCGACTCGGACCATTATCTCTTCTTTTAATTAAGGCAGATAAGGAAATAAATAATTTGTCTTTAAGTATAATAAAAATCAAGTTATATAACATGTTGAACACACAGTCCAGCGGTGGACTGTGTGTTAGATTAACCCACAGGTCCCGGGTTCGAGACCTGTGGTGTGCATGACCATTTCATTTAAACTGTTTTTAAAAATAAATGATTTTCTGTTAATTCTAATTAATGTATATATGAAATTAAAATCGGATATATAACGGGTTAGACACGTAGCTCAGTTGGTAGAGCTGCGTGCACGCGTACGGGAGGTCTCGGGTTCGAGCCTCACCGAGAGCACAACAATATTCCTCAAACCGGTCAACGACCAGTCAAAGTCAACTGGTCAAAGTCAACTGTAGCAGAAAAAAAATAAATATTTTTATTATTTTTATTTAATTATTTTAATTAAAAATCAATTATAAATACTTAAAAATAACATTTTTAAGATTAGAAAATAGCCTCAAACTCACAAAAATACACCCATCAATCCTACTAAAATAGTTTAATAAAATCCGTTTACTCACCAAACCATAATGCGATTTATCTAGGTTAAATCTCACTCGTGGTTAAAACCACTTCGCGTGCATTCATCATCATCAACCGAACGCACCCACTGTGAGTGAATCTTACAATTCCCCCTTTTAAATTACACGTTTTGGGGTGTGTCATGTGTTATGAAATAATTAATTTATTTATTTAAACTTGTGCCATACCACATCATGACTTAAACTTAGATTGATTTATTGTTGTGATTTACTTATATTCCGTTTGTCAAATTACATGAAACTCATACATTAAGCCCATCAGTTCCTCGTGGGTAACGAGTAGAACATCGCGTGCTTCAATTCAAATTCATTATTGTTTATGTGTGTTTTCATTAAGTTTATATTGTTTGTAGTTGTGTTATTCATATTATCATGTTTATGCAATTCATTCATCAGGCCCCTCAGTTCCTCGTGAGAGACGAGTTGAGCATCGCGTGCCTTTAATTGTTCCATTATTGTTCATGAGTGTTTCATTTAACATCTTATGATTGTTGATCAAGTTACATCTAATTTTACTCATGTTTGGTTGTGCACATATTTCATAATCAATCTAAATAAATTGTTCAAATGTTTTCCATAGGATTCACTCGCCAACATTATGTTGATCCAAAAACCTTTTTACACATGATACAGGTGAACAGGTTGAAGCAAGGATAACATAGGATATGCCTTAGAAGAGAACAAAGGAGTTAGATTGTTAGTTAGATCATGTTGTAGCAATCATTGTAAATTTCCATTTAATTTGTATTAATGAATATGAAACGTTTTATGGTGTCAAAACTTGGGTTTTGATACTTAGAAGTTCATTTACTGCAATTTATAAAATCTACGTTTTTGATTTTTTATTTATAATATGTTGACTCGTCATTTTGCCTACTTAACATGATTTCCAGAGGGTGTAATCATAAGAGAATAACACCTTCATTATTACGATCACGCTGCAAAGTTCGATTCGAACTTTGACTTGACCGAAACGGGCAAACGTTGGCGAAATGGTTAGGATCGCCACAATTGTAGCAGGTTCGACCAGGTGTAGCTTGGGTTTGGCGGTTTGGGTTAGGATTGGGTAAAAGGGCTTGGGTTTGCTGGTTCTGGGGTAGGCGACAGTAGTTGGAGAGGTGTCCCAACCTATTACAGTTGGCACATTTTCGGCATGAGGTGCCAACAGGGTGATGGTAGTTGCAAGTGGTACACTTGGGGTGAGAGCCAATGTAACCTTGTCCAGGTTGGTTGGTGTTTTGGGTAGGCGGAGTGACGACAGCATTGTTTTGAGAAGAAGCCTTCCGCTTCTTGTTCTTGTTGTGGGGCTTTTTGGCTGGAGGGGTAGGTGAGTCGGTGGTGTTGGCAATGGCTTGGTGCGCATGCTTCGTAGGGACCTTGTCGTAGGCCCCCTGAAGGATGCAGTTATGATTGAGTTGGGGGGTTATGGCATAGGCTTCCTCGAGGGTTTTCGGGTTGGCTGCGGCTACATGGTTCATGATCACCGGTGAGAGGCAACGGATGAGCTTGGCGATTGACTTGGGAACAGTATCGACTTGCCCAGGGCAAATGATACTTAACAGTTTAAAGCACGCAATCAATCCTTCAGCGTCGCTCCCCTGTTGTGTGAGTTTTCAAGTTTCTGGGTCTTATGGGGAGGACATAATAGCTCCTTCATGAGCTCCTTAAGCTCTTCCCAAGTCATCGCATGGGCTGCTTCGTTGCCACGCGTGTTTCGTTCGGTGGTCCACCACTCGAGGGCTCTCTTGCGGAAGATCCCGGTGGCATTAAGGGTTCGGAGTTCCTCAGGGCAGCCGCCCTGAAGAAAGATAAGCTCCATTGAATCAAACCAATTGATCATGGCGGTAACACCGTCCATGCCAGTGAATTCCACTGGTTTACAAGCCATGAAATGCTTGAATTGGTAAGATGGTTTGGGGGTATCGGCTTTGGAATCAGCGGATGATTTAGGTGTGGCTTCGGCGTGTATGGTGTGGATTTGGCTAACAATGTCGGATATGATCTTAGCCAATTGCCCGACCATTTGCTCCGAAACGAGCCCAATCAGTTCTTGCTTCGATATCGAGTCCTCGTTGTTGGATTCCTCTGGGAATCCGTCTTCATGGACTTCTTGAGGCGGTTCAACGAGTTACGGAAAGGAGGCATCTAGAGGTTGTAAACAAGACAAAAGCATGAGACTTGATTGTAATAAAGAAAATAGGTTTTGCATGCATGAGTATTAATAAAATTCACATAAGTTCCACATAAGAAGCATGTGTTCATCAAGTATAGTTCACATAGTTTGCATGAGTTCAACAAGTATAACATGTATACTCACGTATGAATACAAATAAAGAGTATAAATTTAGTTTGTCACGAGGATTAGTATTGTTTTTTATTGCGATAAACGTGCGAGTGTGTAACGGTTTGAAATGAACAAGGTAACAAGTATTAAAACACATAAAATTTGAGTCACATAAAAAGAATAGGCTCGTAAAACATGGGAATGATTCGGGTAGAGAATCGTCGACAATTCCAAAGTGAATCGAAGATCTTTTCGAATTAGAGAAACGTGCTTTGGCCTATAGGTAAAATGCTCTCATCGAGAAGCGACTAACGACATTTTACCCTTCCAGTTACTACACGTCTCTAACCGATCGGAAAATCGAGACTTTGGCGAGAGCGAAAATCAAGGAACGGGACTTAATCGACAAGGTGCGGGTTTCACCCCTAACTTGACGATTTCGTACCCTAAGTGTGGTTGGTACTTACGAAACGAAGAGCAAATTCCGATTCATTGGTAAGGGTCCACTAGAGTTTTGAGTTGGAAATTTTCCATCAAGGTTTGGATTTCACTCCTATCTCGATGGCATAATTGCGTGCAAAAAGAATAAGTATAGCGGATTGAGAGTCGTTCACCAAATTGCGGTTTTCACACCTATTTTAGTGAAGTCGTCTCGTTTATATTACGAGTGTCTTCAAGCGTCCAAACGTGTATTGTGTGAAAGTGTCTTAGGAAGACACCATGTATATGTATTAAGACCAAAAGGAAAGAGAGCAGCAAAGTAGGAAGCATAAAGTTTTAAGCATAATCAAGAATGGTCACAACGGGTACTTAGAACTATAGACTAGGTCGAACATGGCAATTCTACCTAATTCCCTATAGTTATGGCTCTGATACCAATTTGTAACACCCCAACCGATGGCGGAAACATCGGGATGAGACGAAAACGAGATTGCTCATTGCTCACAACATTATTAAGTGACAATAATTAATTAAACCATATTTCATTTCATAAGAATTGTCAATACATCAATGTAACAAAACAAAGAACAACATAACATTTGCAAAGTCATAACAAAATTGATACATCGACATTAAACCTAACGTCTAATTTGTGTGTATCTAGTCCTTGCTATATTGTTTTCATAGCATCATCTCCTTCAACCTGTAACATGTTTTAAAATAATGTCAATGCGAAAGCAAAGGCGAGTACACAAGTTTAGGCATAGCATACGTATACGAATAAGTTTAAACAATCCACATGGCAACCAACAAGAGCAATATCAAGGCATGCAATACTAATAATCAAACCCTTAACGCAATCACGATGTTTTAACATGACCTCATGAATAACACGATGGAGGTGGATGCGTGAATTCTTATAGCGCTAAGCATGTCAAACGAAGGCTAAAAATAGTTAATGACTAAAGCATAGCAATACGAATATCCAAGACAAGCATCAAGTATAAGATTCAAGCTTTCATGTATATGGGATCGTTTGTGTGTTTCATAAAGTTAAAGTGTTCGTGATTTTGTATATGGAAACATGTTACACCCGAAAAGTGTTATAAATAAAGTGGGTCGAGTGTGCTCACGGTTTTGCTAAGTCTTTTTACACTTGACAATCCGTCAAGACGTTGGTTCGAGGATGACGCCGAATTATCCTACAAGAGGAAACAAGGCGTATTGCCATATTATTGAATATATTTTCCGAGGTATTACATCCACAGATGATGTCACACGATTTAGAGGTGGGTAGACAAAACTAAATAACTAAACCGTTACTAAATCAATGGTACACCTCTAACATGTAAAGTTTGTTTATGAGTACAAAAACAAGTTTTTATTTTTTTGGAAAGAAACAAGTTTGTTGTTTATCTATAGTTCTTTTGTTATTCTTATTTTTTACTCGTAAATTATTAAAATACTTAATGGTATGTAACTTCCTATTCAGGGTGCACGAGGCGCCTCTTAGACGGAGGTTTAGGTTTTAGTGATGGCACTAGAACGCCGCCGCAAGTTCCATTATGATGCATGATGGGATGGAAAACGAGTTGGTGAACCAAGAGCGTGATGGTGGAAGCAAGGAGAAAGCGGCACTGAATTTCTTATCAAGTGGTGGAGGTTCATGTGGGTACAACGCCAGAAGTGACATGGGTCCTTTTGGGTTGATTTAGGTGGCCATGGCACACTATAATTGGGTGATGGTGTTGGTTCACATGGGTTAGGCTAAGACCACCTCGTCCACCCTTATAACTTATAAGCCTTCTTGCAATTTTATCTTTTACACATTATAGATTATTAAATTATTTTCATAAACACACTTGTTTTAAATCAATAATTTATACATCCGTGGTCATATACACGCTTTAATTGTATTATGTAAATAACTTGGTTTAATCCATACTTATTTTAGTCAAAAGCCCCAACCCCTCTAACTCAACCAAACTTACCTTTGTTTTTTAAATAACTTTATCTAGACAACATGATTGACACAAATATCATACATGTATAACATTAACTATTTTATACCTCATCTACACTAACACATTTGTATATTTAATATAGCAAGAAATAGAAAACGATAAAATAAATAAAAGGAGTTACCGGTGCTTGACCGACCCGACCCTAAACCCATTTAAACCCAATTTTTTAAATCAGGAACCAAACAACCACTAGATAGAGAGAAGAGAGAGAGATGGAGAGCTCTAAGCCGTCATCTTCGACGACGCCGTATCCCGGAGGCGCCGGTGCCGGCGGAAAGTTCAGAAAGCCACCAAGGACGCGGCCGTCTACACCTTACGACCGTCCACCACCGACTACTGCCAATAACCAATCTCAGTACGGTGGCTGGCTGTCGAAGCTTGTTGTCAATCCTGCTAGACGTCTCATCGTCGGTGGAGCCACCAGAGTACTGCCGTCGTTTCTATTTAAACCTGAATCTTCATCTGCGGATGAATATGTGGACGATTCATCTAGTGATCATGGTGAGTTCATGTTTTGTGGCGAGTTAGGGTTTTGTTTCTAGTTGACGGATCTTATGCAGTTGCAATACATTTGTTTTGTAATTATATTGAACTAGACGTTAAATTATGTTATGATGTTGAGTGATTTAAGTATTTCATTTTGGTAATTGGTGAAATTTTATTGTTTGGTGTTTGATCTTTATTAGTTTGTTTGTTTTGGTGTTAAGAAGATATTGGAGGATTGAAATTTTGTTAATATATGGTTAAGGTCTTGGATAGTAAGGAAGTAGGGTGAAAAATGGCTAATTGAAGGATTATAGGTTCTTATCAGTATATAAGAATTAAGATGTAAATAGAACTGTGAGATGTGAGTGGTTAATGGTCGTTATCACATGAAGAGTTTTGAGTAAGTAAACACTTAACTCTGTTATCAACTTTGTTCGAAGTATGAATGACTTAGTTTGTATTTATGGCCAGTGTGTGGGTATTTTAAGGAAGCTGGTTTCTTAGTGGTCTGGTAATATAGGTGAGCTTTCCATAGGATTAATAAATGCAGCTAACCAACTTCTTTTGGAAGGGTACACAATATTAGGGTATTATTGTTTTTTTACTATTAGAAGTAGACATGGGTGCAATTTGAGAGATAAGAAGTAGTCATGGCTGCAATTTGATTGATAAGAAGTAAGTCAACTAGACATTGGGTTATCTATAGAACAATGAAAGCTTCTATCTGTGTTTTAGTCAGCGAAGGGAAAAAAAGGTTTCAGAAGTAAGACCTCTAGTTGATTACCAATTTTATTACGTAGGGGTAGGCCGTAGGCCACATGCACTTATACCTGAATTGGGTAGAAGTAAGGTTGTGAGGATGCGAATCATTATCTTTATGAAAATACAAACTCTTTTATTCAACTTTTGATGGACGTTTTGGTAGTGCAACTGAATTGGGTAGGGTATGCATTGAAATCCTAGACAGTGCCATTGATCATCATGTTCATTAGCCATTTATCATTAAGATGTCAACTGAGAGTACTATGACGCATACCCTTAAATTTTCTTAATTATATCCCCTATGTGTCATTTATTAATATGAACAGTTCCTTTTATTGGACAGACGATGAAGATGTAGATGCAACTGTAAATGCACTCGATGATGCTAAACAAACTTTGGAGGCAAGTCCTGGTTTTTCATTTTGTTTAGACATCTACACATTTGACATTCATGCAGATATTTCTGGTTTTCTATATATATAAAATTTAATGTCTCTGAATTAATATACCTTGTTCTAGAAATATATAATTTGTTATGGTCCCTAATATACATTATTTTACTAAATTAATACACATAAAGGTTTGTAGATATCCTACTAGACCTTTGCCGTATGCACCCCCCTTGCGGGATCTTTCTGCACTACGATAGCTTTATATTTTGATTTTCATGTTAGTTGTTTAATAGTGACTTGGTGAAAATATCATATGATGATACAGCTCTAACATGATTCAGAAAGTTTGAAGTCTTTGCTGTATTTATCCACAAAGCATTATGTTGATGCAAAAGGTAGGTTGACAAATCACAAGATTGATTTAATGATCATCAAGGTTATATTGAGACATGACATATACGTGGCACCGGGGAATTTGTGATTTTAGGTTGCAGATGGTCATGCATAAATATTTAAACATGAACTATATGCTCAATTGACAGAAGTGGCTGCCTTACCCTTGCAAATAATTTTTGGATACAAGCTACTCTAAATCTTGTGGTTCAAAATGGATCACTGGTTTTATTTTCATGACAACAGGGAAAGAGAGTAGTTTCACTTCAAGTATTTTCAGAAAGGAGAATGCTGTTTCTTATAGCCTACGGGTCAGGTCATCGAAAAAAGGAAATAAAACACTTTTTGCTGTACAAAATGCTGTAGCAATGCCTTGTCGATATAACACCCACATCACTGATTCTTTATGTATAGTTAGATCGAATTATAAAAGTTTGACCTTCTTTCAGTTCTATGTTTCACCATGTTGATACATCATACAAGATGAATACACTACAAAATGGCTAAGTTATATAAGTGTATCTTCTTATGTTTTGTGCAGGTTGGAGTATCCAGTTTGAGTAGAAATGCAGGTCCTAGTAATGAAGTGGATAAATTAAAGGGGACCTCAGACCATGTTAATGTCCAACAAGATAACTCAAAGAAGTCGACTGATGATCTTGGTTTAGATCAAATTGAGAATTTGCTGAAAGGGAAAAAATTCTCTCGGTAAAGCGTTGTGTTTAACTCACGAATATAATATACACGCATATATATTCTTTATCAGCCTTCCAACTCAGTATTTGTGTGGAATATTTTGTTAATTAACGTTCAATTATGTGGCAGGGATGAAAACAGGCGTTTAATGGAGATATTGAATTCTAGATTGGTTGATGATTCTAATGCTGAGGGAGCGGAGAAAGCAGCAAGTGTGACTCCTCAGGGGAAAGGTATAGGAAACATGTCGGACCGTGAACTCCTGTCTACATCTAATATTAGGAAGCAATATGATGTGGAAACCCCAATGCCTCGATTAACTGTGAGTACAAAGCTTGATTTATGCTATTAGCAATTATTATATCGTTAGTGTAACATTCTTCCATTGCAGATACAAGAGGAAGTTGCTGCATCACCAATAGATATTGCTAAAGCTTATATGGGAAGCCGAACATCAGAATCAGGATTTAAAACTTACGGTAACAACACATCAACAGCTGGAAGGGAACAACAGAGTAACGACGTGTTCCCTTCGAAACCCCATTTTTTCACGCCTTCATCAAAATCATCTACTTGTTGGCCTGGTGCCATGGTACAAGACCATCGCGGTTATCTAACTCCGCAGAGTCAAAGAAGCAGATACGGGCTTCATAATATTCCACGCACACCGTATTCTAGAACCAAGCCGAAAGTACGTGTTTCTTATTTATTTTTAAGTAAAATGCCATTTTTTGTCCCTGAGGTTTGGCCAGTTTGCAACTTTCGTCCAAAGGTTTGTTTCTCCGCATCTGGATCCAAAAGGTTTGAAATCTTGCCATTTTCATCCGGCTCGTTAACTCTATCCATTTTTCTCTATTAAGTCAGGGGTATTTCTGTCTTTTTTGTTACCTTAAAAGGCAATTTGGTCTTTTTCACTTTATGTACATTGTACAAGCATTTAGCATAATTTACAAGTATTTAAAAGACCGAATTGTCTTTTAAGTTATCAAAAAAGATGGAAATACCCCTGACTTAATAGAGAAAAATGGATGGAGTTAACGAACCGGATGAAAATGGCAAGATTTCAAACCTTTTGGATCCGGATGTGAATAAACACACCGAAAGTCGCAAAACTGGCCAAGCCTCATGGACGAAAAAGACATTTTACTCTTTATTGTTTTAACCTCAAAATTATCAAGATTCTTTTGATATTCTAGTGTTCAAGTTATTTATTTATATACGGCTGAATCAGTTACAGAGTGATGGCAAGTCTTCTAATATTTCTCTGACCACATTCCAACAATCTAGGTGGCAGGTACATTTTATTCTAGCTGCTCACATACTTGTTATCGTAGATATAATTATTGATAATTATCCTGTATGTACACAGACAAAGACAAGTAGTGATGTCATGGATGGTGGGTATGGATCGGTAGGTCCTATTCGTCGTGTTAGGAACAAGTTTGCATCAGAACCACAATCCGAAGGACCTACACGTCGCTCTCCTGCTCAGCTCGTTTCTTCCTCCAGTGCTTCTAGAAGCTTTGTGCCCGTATTCCAAAAGAATCCGGTAACTAGTGGCACTTCACACCTGAATACATCAGACAAGCATGAACCAACTTTTAAAACGGAGACAGGACCGTCTAATGAGACAGTTAGAAAGATATTAGAGCATCTCGATAGACACAAGCCGACCCCTAAAGAAAAGGCAGCCGAGTTGAAGCTAGCAACCGAATGGAAACGATCGCCTTCTCGAGATACTACTTTAAAAGGACCCGAGAGTGGAATAAGCTTCATAGATCAAATGAAAACTTCAAATGCAGTAACCAAAACGTCTACCACGGTTAATGATGCTGCTGCAGGGTCTTCTTTCGGTCTTAAGCATACGGATGTTGCAAATGAGGTACTTTCCCACATTTTCACTGTCTTCATTATATTCTGTATTTCTAATCGCACCTTTGGTTCAAAACAGAAGTCTATGGTTCCAGACAGCAAGGAAAAGGAAAAAAGTCAGCCATGGTCATTTGACAACAAAACCAAAGGCCAAGATCTCACTAAGAAGAGGCCATCTCAACCGAACTTGAAACCTATTTCCTTCAAGAGGCCAGACCCACAACAGGTTGTATCATCTGATAACGGCCGTGGATTCACCTTCTCTTTTCCCGCCACTGCCAGCTCAGCATCAGAGCCACAGCCACCAACGCCATCCATCTTGCCATTTTTCCCACCACCTGCAGCACCCCAGTCAAAGGATTTGCCTGTTACACCGGCTTACAGCTTTGGAATGAACAAATCAAGTGAGTGGGTTGTTTTCAGTTTCCCTTCTACCAGCAGTGCTGCTGTTGATGATGGTGTGTCTGATCTTAAGTTCGATTTTGGGTCAGATAAGAAGAGGGTGTCGTTTGGTTTGATAGGAAGTGATGCCATTGTTATCAATTAACCAGTTTTAAGGGACTCTAGCAA
This sequence comes from Scalesia atractyloides, assembly GCA_947069175.1. Taxonomy (NCBI): domain Eukaryota; kingdom Viridiplantae; phylum Streptophyta; class Magnoliopsida; order Asterales; family Asteraceae; genus Scalesia; species Scalesia atractyloides. The sequence continues at coordinate 37,203,381 of CAMTDV010000020.1, read as the reverse complement.
GTGTTGTTTTTTTCTTGATTTTTTTTGTATCTGATTGATATATTCTTATGATGGATTATATCGGGTGACGTTTTGTTTCATGGGAAGTAGAATAGTAGACTCGTGAAGATGATTTGTATCACTAGCGTAACTGTAATCGGTTATGTGATTACAAATTGTTAGTGACGAAAAACTTGTTGCACTTCGTGTTCGTATGTTCAATTTGTGATACAAAAGCAGTTGTGATCAAAATTTGGTGGAAATCAGAGGAGAGAGAGGTATTAATAGTATTGATCATATAATGGATTTACTGTAACAACCAAGAATGTCTTGATGTCAGATGACTATCCCTGACTATGGTATGTCGTTCAGAGCATACAAACGTCCATACGGTAAACATCACCATCTTTGTAGTAGCACAATATTACATAAGTACATAACTAGTGAGATTACCTTGTGTGATGCACAGCTGAAAGTTGGTATATATACAAACTGCAGGCAATATACTTGACTTCTTTGCCCTGCATTTGAAATACTGAACTCCATCTGTTCATTTGATACAGATCAACTTGTTATCTTCTGTCATAGTCCCAACTAATGATTTGACCTGAATATTCACCCTTTGTATTCACATATTTCTTATTTTTGAGTCAGTTCCGGCAATGGTTCTTTAAACCATTTCTTGAACTCTGAAGCTGCCTCTTCTGGTACTTCTTCAGGATTAGGAATGTCTTCAAAATGCTTATTATTTAAAATCTCATCATGAAAGCTTGTCCAATCAAACACCAAGTTATTAACAGTTATGTATATTTTACTTTCCTAACTCTTCAACTTCTGCAATATCTTCATCTGAATTTCAATCCTCTACAACACCTTCAACTATCTCACCTTCTTCCAAGGCGTCATTTTCAAAGAAATGCTCATCTTCAGCATCTGACTCTTTAGATAATTCACCTAATCCAATTAAAGCATCAATTGTTGATCATCCTCACCGTCAACTGCTCCTTTATCACCACCACCAGTTTCAGTTCCTGTTCCTGACTCCCCCTCAGCTGTAGCCTCGGTTTCAACCACAGTAGCAGCTTGTAAGCTCCTTGGCTGCTCTCCAGGCCCAAATATTTTAGGATCACTGTCACATTCAAAATCATCATGTAATTGTTTCAATACAGCTTTTTAACATTTGGCTCAATAAAATGTGTGCTCTGATACCACTTGTATGGTCACTTAAACTATTGTTTACAAGATCTAACATGCTCATATCATGTAACACGATGTGCGGAAGGCATCGTGAAACAGTAGAAACAATATAACAAGAGTAGAAGTAGAAATCTTCACAAAACTTCATTTGTATTAGAAACACTCTGAATACACAGAGTAAATTCTAACACAAATGATTCAAGAACTACAAATCTATCCTATACACACATATATATAGGACAGACTGTTAAACTCGGACAATATAGACGTGTCCGAGTTTAACCCACTAAGTACCGATGATCAAGTTATCCCCTGATCAATCACACACACACAACCTGTGAAACTCGGATCCCTATCAGTAGTTACTAACTACTGACATTACATATTGATCCGAGTTTAACATAAACCTTGACACCCTAACACTTAGAAATAACACAAAATATTCTAAGTATTATACAAAATTATCTTCGATGCTTTCATCACCGGTTAGTACACTTACAAAAACAATGTTTATAATATTATTGATGTGATCAAATAAAAGTTTCAAACTACGAAATAGCGTGAAAATATCGGAAAATTGAAGTCGACTTGTATTGAGAAAAAAAATAGATACTGGTACATGTGCATTACAAAATAAATAAAAAATTAATTACACAAAATCGTATCAAGAAACACACAAAAATAAAAGCAAAGTCGTGATTCGATCGGTCGGTAGTGGTTCGGTTCTTGTAGTACGGTACGATACGATACTCGGTATAGCAACCCAAACAGATATGCCCAAGAGGATATTAACATGTTTTTAGTTGATCGAAAACCATGCAAATGAATATGGTACCGGTTCGAAAATACCGGCACCAATGTTATGTGGTCCGAATCAGTTCGATTTGGTTGTTTGGTTTGGTTTGTCATGATACAAGATGGCATTAGTTCGATTCGTCATGGTAAAGAATAAAAAAACCAACAAAACATATATGAAAATAAACACGTTGCAATAGTATATTCACAATTTTATAAAATTTTCTATTATTATATTAAATAACACACGAAAAGAGTAAACAACACAATTTTTATTGATTAAACTAAAACGTGAGCTAGATTTGATGGCATGTATGTGTGTGCTTCGATCACTTATGTATTACTATTTGGATCTTGTTTTATTAAAATTCATATTGAGATCAGATAAAAAAACACGTCGCAACAGTGTACTTGAAATTTTATTATAGATCATATTTTAAAAGATGTAAATGGAAAATGTAATATGCTCAAAAATATTAAAATTAAATATTTAATAAAAATAAATTGAATTTATTATTCATTGTACATTTTCCAAGATTTGGTAAATGCATTGCTAGTAGAATTACCCCGTTGCATTGTGACGGAATTTTGTATTTACACAAAACAACAAGAGTAAGTTGCATTTTTGGTATATTTGGTTCATAGCTCATTGTAATTATTTTAAATGTCTTGTAATTTATATATTAAGTTTTACAATTATTATTACAATTTTTTTTACTTCACCAAACTAACTCCATTCACTTTCTAGTTTATTTATTAACCATCAAAATTGAACCAAAATTCTTCCATTTGCACATTTTATTGAAGTTTCATTTTATTAATGTCGTCTTGTATATCAATTTAACATTTGTTTTTTAACCAATTTAACATTGTTTCTTAACTTCTCCTTTATGCGCCAAACAAATTAGTAAAAAAATTGTTAACTAATTATTATACATAAATAAATAATAGCCTATAAATAATCTCTTTTCTTATTTTCTTTTTCTTCCAAAAATTGTTCCATTATATACTGTAGAAGTCTATTCGCTGTAACCATATGTTTCTCCAATTTTGTAGGCAATCAACGCGGGGATTAACCTCAACTGAATATTAAAGTAATCTACAAATAGTATAACACCATCCTAAATTTATTTAATTAAAATGTTATTTTACTTGATGTTAAAAACACGAAATTGACTCATAGTTTTCCAGAGGTGCATTATTGTTAGCCTCTCACTGATAAATTCAGTGATTTCAATTCAAGATTTGAGTTTGCCCATAGACTTGAACTTTTATCCGATGATATCTATGAGGTACAAAATTTACATCGGAAAATATACATCTGTACATGGAACAATTTTACATAAATAATATATCTTTTCTTCAATTTGATGGTTAATCATGTATTTGTTCATCACATGCCTCTTATGTAACTAGGATTTAACTAGAAGGTGGATGATGTTAATCTGGTGGAGTGAAATTGAAATAAATTAGAAACTTTGGTATGTAAATTGCAAGATATTTGGATTTTGTAAAATATTGCAATAGGCTATAAACCACTGGGACCAAAAACGCAATTTACTCAAACAACAAAGTTCTGTTCGGTATTGGTAGTGCAAACATACAAAAAAAACCCCCGAAACCAACTTGTATAGAACAAAAACCATGAAATAAATACAATGTTGTTCCACCAGTATCAATTCGGTTAATAAAATTAAACATAAGTGTCTACTAAGACCTTTTAAAGGAGTTAAGAATGCAAGTTATTAGAGAAAAATATAATAAAAAGAAGTGTCGTTGAAGCAGAAAACCATAAAATGGATCCTGGTATGGGTGAGGTAACTGATGTGCGTAAATGTACGTATATATGTCACATCATTTAGGGTCTAATTTTACTCATTTTCTTTTTTAAATATTGTGAATAAGTTCTTTATATGTTTACTTTGTTTTTTCAAGGACAAACTGTGACAACTCCCATTTAGTCAGGTTATTATCGGTATAGTTAAATTACGTGCAATCATTTATGTGAATTATATAGACTTAGTTTAGCGATAACTAGGCCATATAGTGTGTTGCATGTGCATGACTAGGCACAATTTTGGTATGTCTAATAGAGATTACTACCAACGAACATGTCTGTGCTAATTCAACTTAAAACAATCAACAAACAATCAAAAATAACTAACAACGGTGATATACGATATACAAAACCACAAAACCCTTATTTAACGAATGCGGCAAATTTTATTGAATTGTACTGTTATCCATAGATTTTATAACTTGTATGGACTATAAAAAAACTATTTTATAAACAATGTGTTTTGGTATGCAAAAATTAGTATACAGTGTATTAAAAATAAACAACACTTAATTTAGTGTTTATACATGCTTAGAATACCATAAAATACTACCATTATGTATAAACTATGTATTTATTTTGTACAAATACAGTAACTAAATACAAAATCAGATTTGAAGGGATCTTTATGGGACTAGTTAGTTGAGATAAGAATCAAATTCAACCTTAAAACACATAGTCTTACACCTAAGTACCTTAACACATCTAATCTCACAAGGACCATCATCACCCCCACTATACCACACCACCTCCGTCCTTCTCGGCCATACCCTAAAACTAAACCCACCCCACCCCAAAACACTTCACATCTTCAAACGTTCGTAAAAATTCTCTCTAAGCATTCCAAGTAATCTTCATCTCCCATTTCATCTTTCTAAGGTATTATTTCAAGGATTTAAGCATTCTCAAACTTCTAAGTCATGAATAAACTTGGGTTCGCTTCAAAACTTCAAAGAAAACATACTTGGAGGAAACTTTAATGCGAAGGAATCCAACTTTGTGTTTTGTTTGATGATCTTGATGTTTTAGTGGCCAAATGTATAAAGAACATGTTGTGATTGAGGAATCATCCATAATACATTTTATAAATATATATATATATATGTAGAGATTTTTCTCAATGATTCACCCAAAAACATGATATCGATTCAACACACTAAAACTAACAAGTATTATATAGCATATCTTGCAAAATAGTTATTTTTTTAAAAGATTCTTGAACCAACATCATCATTAAGTTGTTAAGATCACAACCATATAAAACTTTCTGAAAATAAACTTCAAACGGTTGATAACAAATTGCAAGAAGGGCCAGCTCAAAGTTTCCCGGGCCTAAAGTAAACAAAGAAATTGAGGCCTTTTTACTAAGTTCTATTTTTAGAGTGTAGCAATTATTTTTGATAACAATAGCACTCCTCTAAATAACGTATTAAACCAAAAAAGTTATTTTCTAATTTTTTATTTAAAATATTATTCATCTTTCATTAATAGCCGTTAATTTCTAAGTTGAATAATTTAAGTCATACCAATTCCTCTATTGTATTTTTATCAATATACACACACATAAACATGTAGTTAAAGACTAAAATATATATTACCTCATAAAGTTGTTTAAATATAAATATAACTAAATAAATTAGAGCGGAATATTGAAATTTATATAAATTATTAAATATAACTATAAAAACAAAAGAAAAAATATCACATAAAGTCATCAATAAATATTTCAAAATTATAAAGGGGTTATGTGATTACTTCTAGGGTAAAAAAAGGTGGATGTCATATAATCAAATCACTGCCCTATCCATCTTTTTTATTTTATAGTTCATCTTCATTATTGTCTAGTTCATCTTTTTCATTCTTCAAGAAAACCTTCTAATAAAACAAATGACCTTACAAATTAACCTATCTCTTTTGTTAATTTTTTCCCTTCTCTTTCTAGGAACATATACTACAAAATCAAATAAATATTGCTTATAAAAAAAGGACAATGGTAGCCTCCTAATTGGAGGACTTTAAAATTTTGGGACCTAAAGCCCTTGCTTCATTTGACTTATGCTATAGCCGGCATTGAGTGCATCAACAGAAAATATATAAAAATAAATTTGAAAGAAGCACTAGGTTACAAGATGTGTTCAAAATAGTCTAAATTCATCATGTTTTGATGAATTCACTTATTTTATACTTAAACAAGGTTAATAGAGTGGTTTGGTAAGGAAAAATTGGTTAAAAAGCTTGTTGGAAATAAAGAAACAAAAGTAAATACCGAAAAACTGAACAGAAAGCCCTAAAGATGGAAACCCTAGCTATGAGTTTTAAGAATTCTAAATTTTTTACAGTGGAGTGGATTTGGGATGTCAAAATAAGGTTGTTGACCAATAATTAGATTTTTTTTTTACGTTCTAGCTATTTTTAATAATTAAGAGTATAAATAACCATCAAAACTAAATAATATACTTAGACAACCCAGAAAATTCCCAAATTTATACAATAATTTTAATCGTTATAATTATAATAAGCTCAGAATTCAAAAATCAAGTGAAAGCAAGTTAGGGAACTATGGTTTTGAATAATGGTCTTAAATTATATTTTAAGGACTTTTATTTACATTTTGTCAATCAAATCACTAAAAGTATTAAAATAATATTTTTTCGAGAGACTTGTAGGGTTATGAGTGAAATTTGGAATTTTTTGGAGTTATTTGAGCGTTTGGAATTATTTTTAGTGAAGTTATAATTTTTACGGGTATTTAAAACGACTTTTAGTTCAAAACAGAAGTCTACAATTTAAAACAACTTAACCGAATTTGAAACTTATTTCTTTCAAGAGGCCAGACCCACAACATGTATCATCTGATAATGTTCGTGGACTCACCGTCTTTTTCCCCGCCACTACCAACTCAGCATCAGATCCACAACCACCGACGCCATCCATCTTGCCATCTTTCCACCACCTGCAGCACCCCAGTCAAAGGAATTTCCTATTACACTAGCTTACAGCTTTGGAATGAACAAATTAGGTGAGCGTGTCGCTTTCAGTTTCCCTTCTACTAGCCGTGCTGCTGTTGATGATGGTTTATCTGATCTTAAGTTCAATTTTGCATCAGATAAGTAGAGGGTGTCTTTTGGTTGATAGAAAGTCATGCCATTGTTATCAATTAAACAGTTTTAAGGGGGTCTTGCAAGTGTTTTTTTTTTTCTTATATTTTTTTGGACCTGTTTGATATTTTCTTATGATGGATTATATAGAGCGACATTTTGTTTCATGGAAAGTGCAATAGTAAACTTGTGAAGATGATTCATATCACTAACATAACTTTAATTGATTATGTTACCGTGATTACAAATTGTTAGTAACAAACAGCTTTTCCACTTAGTGTGCATATGCCAAACCATGACAACTAACTTTGCCTCATCAGGTTGTACATCCATGACAACGTCAAACAAGTAGGACACAATTGCACTCCGACAGGTCACAACCAACCAAGAGCGGGGATTGTCAATCCCAATAGATATATTAGAATGTTTCGTGGTTTCGACAGACTAGTGGTTACTATAAGAATACCAACACAAGGGCTTTTTGAGCTCATAACCAACCAAAACTTAAGCGCCCAAATAGATATGGTGAATTTCTGGCCCAACTACCATACCTCGTAGCCAAGCATGTATTTACCCCAATTTAATAAACATTAAAACAAAAGAAGGCCGTGAAAACTCACCTAAAGCTCCCTGCACAGTGCTAGCAAATAAACGATGCCCGACAACGAAACCTACTTACAAGTGTCCTAAATTGTATAAGACACTAAGGTCTAAACATGTGTCTACCCGGCAAGTTGTTCACCCAACTTGCTTATGTTAACATTTTGACAAAACATTTTAATTCAATGGCCCGTTGGTGATTAATTATCCAAATGTTTACCGTTATACGTATTATCTCACAAATATATAATAATACATAACTTCACAACACCGAAATCCTATCCTGAAACCTCATTTAACAACCCCTCTCAACACAAGACCAAACCATTTAATAAATATCTATTTCCTCCAAATGAATAATATATTCATTAGTGAAATAACATTCCACAATCTACTAAACACGAAGAACTATTTATATTTATTTAAAAAAGACATATACTTTTCAACTCAATAAATAGTCAGAAAATAATATATCTTATATTATATCATATTTATCAAACCGTTCATTAACACGTACATCAATATATATATACCAAACATGCATTACCTAGGACATATATAACATATATATTATACACAAGTTCATCAACCCCACTAAACATATTAAAGTATATGTCTACATATATATTCCTAACATTCACAACGCTTAACCAATTTCCATCCAACTATGAAAATCGCCTACAACATGTTTAATATTAACCAAATAAACATATTTCACCAACAAGCATGAACATACATCTTATCAATAATCATCCACAAATTGTCAATTTTCACATAAACATACTAAACGATTAACTAGTTGTTTTTTTGAAAATTAATTGCACAGTTATATATACACACACATATATGACTTGTTTAAAAATAACAATTGAATTAATACATAACATAACCGAGTTATAAGGATAAAAACACTAATACTAACTACACACATTATAGGCAAGCATACCTATCGGTATATAGTATATCCTAGGTAATTACCCAAGTATCAATCCATAGGCACTAAGATCTATTAACATATTTCTTTCGTAATATCTAACCTAAGTAAGTTTTAATAATCAAGAAAAACACTAAACAACTTATTTGATTAAGTTTAGAAAACAGTGATAAGAAAATAACCAGTTAGGTTCAGAATCATCTTAATACATTTGTGAAACTGTTGATTATGGTTCTTATGAAAAATTCATCATAGTTAACACTAGTGATGCGGGTGTAGTGTTAAAAAGCTAGAGCAGGTTAGCCCCATGTCCCCAAATAACCAGGCTGTAGATACACCCAACAATCCGGTTATAAGTAACTAAGTCATTTACTAATTCCGTGTGATCTAAGAGTCTCTTATATTGTTCTAGCAACCATAGATTAAGAACCAAGCGAAATACTATCTAGGTTACTCAATTTAAAGCGAACCCTTAACTAGTTTCTGAATCTTTTTAATCAGATTTTTCCAGTAGGTGACCCATATGAATTGCCAATATCTAAACATGTTTGTCCTTTGCCTACTAAGCTTCCCACCCTAGATTAACGATCGATATATAGTCCTAAAGATAAACAAAGTAGATCTAACATACATAACCTCATAGAAAGATCTAATCATCCACACAAACTCATTTGAACATCATTACTCAGCATACATATTACACTATCACAAGATCATAAGCAAACCTTACTAAAACACACATTCCTAACAAAATCAACCAATTCAATGCAAAGTATTAAGGATCATCCCAGCCTAACCGGCTATGGCGCAGTTAGCTACTCATAGTAACAAACACAACTCTTGAGTTAAATGAATACATGACTGAAATCAAAAGGAAACAATAATACAATGGGTCTAACTCAGTAAGGATCGATCTCTCGACCTCCTGTACGCTATTCTTCCTTGAATCTTCCTCCGAATGATCCGATCTTAAATCCTTGTTCTTTAACAACCCCTTTTTCGCTATTCTCTTCCGAGTTCGTCACTTCTTAGGGTTTCAACGACATCTCATTCCTTACATACGGTCCATGTGTAATTTTGGTGGGTTCTATAAACAAAACCAAGGTCATGATCCGTAAACTTGCCACGTATCACCTTCTCACTCTAGGATTTCCGATCTTTAGGTCGGTGCACTAACTTGGAGCCCACGACTCGTAGTCCGCACTCTTATTCATGGCCCGTAAACATTTGGATTGGGCCTGCCTTCTGCGCAGCTTTAGTTTTTTCCAATTCTAGCCCTGAAATACTTCATTTCACTTAAGAACCTATAAAACACTTAGAAACAAACATTTTATCCATTCCAAGAAATATTTTACAACAAACAACTATAAAAATACGGGTTTAAACACTATAAAAACATGTTGTCTTTCAGACACATCAAATATCCCCACACTTGAATATTGCTTGTCCCTAAGCAATTCATTTCATAAAAGATCAACTTAACAACCATTTGCACAAAACTTAAACCAAGAGCAATACTATTTCCAAACCACAAACCCTTGGCCCAACTCCCAAGACTAACAAAGGCAAGAGGTTGACATCCTTTACAAGTCATTTAGGGATACATTTAAAAAACAAGAAGGTACTAAGCTTCGATTAGTTCACTTTTGTAGAACACTTACAAAGTAAATACCCCTCACAATATTCACTCCTCCCGACGATGTACTAAAGAACTAGATTAAAATGTGCTAGATAAACTACCAACCTCACTACCTAGATATAACTACCATTATTATAGGTTTGTACAGAAATCAATAGCTTATTTCAACAAATAACACTAAACAAATCATAAGGCCTTTATAAGGCTTTTGGTTTAAAGCTAAAGGTTGTAAATGAACAAACAAAATTGCATACAAAGTGGCTAATCAAGCAACAATTCAACTTCTTATTTCACAACTGTTAGAAATTGAGTTTGCTATTTGCAAACAAATATTGATTATCACAATAAAATTCACAAATAGGAAGTCATCATCAACAATTGTTTTTCATTAATCTCAAATTATTCAAATGTTTTACAACTAGATTGACTCTACAGACTCCCCTCAGCTGATCACGTAAACAAAAACAGTTCGTCCAAGAGAAAAGTGATGTGTGGGATAAATAGATCATTAATAGGTGTGATCTATTTGTACTTAGTACAACAGCTCTGTTAAGTGATTGGCTGACATCACCCTAATAGTGACATCTAACATTCCTAACAGAGAAGATTCCACAGATGTTTAACATCTGTGCAAATCTTATCATCGGGTTAAACTAGTCTAAACACTGTTACAAGATAAATACTGTTACATTGGGAAACCACTGTCTAACCTATCCTCTGTTGGAGTTGTCCAAACATCTGTTTGGCTATACAAATGTTTGGTCTTTGATCAGACTTTTGACTTTAACAATGCTTTGGTCTTCAACAGCCTTTAGCTTTCAACAGATGTTGTTTCCTATTGAACAACAGTTCCAAGCCTTGAACATATGTTCTGATTTGGTGTTCAAGATTCACTATCTTTAGGGAGAGACTGGTTCAATCTTTTGCTTATTTCTTGATCAGTGAATCATGCTTTGGCTTTGGTCTTCAACAGCCTTTAGCTTTCAACAGATGTTGTTTCCTATTGAACAATAGTTCCAAGCCTTGAACATATGTTCTGATTTGGTTTTCAAGATTTACTATCTTTAGGGAGAGACTGGTTCAATCTTTTGCTTATTTCTTGATCAGTGAATCATGCTTTGGCTTTTTGGATATCATATGTTTATTTGTAGATCCAACAATCTCCCCTTAGAACAGATGATGCCAAAACAGATGTTTATTGGATCAACTTTTCTTCATCATGCTTTTGACTTGGGCTTTAAATTGCCTTTCAAATCTTTCAGATTGCATGTCATCAACATCCCCTTCGAGTGGAAGATTCACTAGATCTTGAAGATCTTCAGTTTTTCAGCTCATCACACTGTTCATTGAAGTCTTTTTCAACTCTCCATTTGCCATAACTATTGTTAAATTCATGGCTGGCTTTGTCTAAAGACCACTTTAGAATTTTAAAGGCAATAGGGGTTACTGGGAGTGATGTTATTGGAAGAGGATAGGGAAACTGCATTCCCATGACTTGACCTATCAGATCTGCTGGATTGGTATCAGGATGTTCATACATTATCATGTTTTAGATCCCTTACTTAAAAATATCATCTTCAAATCTTTTCACATCTTCTGTGGACATATCCTTCTGTCTTTTGAGATGACTTTTTACCATAGAAGAAGCATGACTTACAGATGGAAGTTCAGATATGATAGCCTTAGAACTGACAAGTAAGTCTTCATAGTTTGGCTTTATGGGGACTGAGGGATCTTTGGCTCTTAAAGCTTCTAATTTCTTGTAAGTCTCCCTGATTGTTAGCTCATCCCATCTAGCCCTGGATTTCATTGATCCACACTTAGCAACAACTAACTCTTCCATCATTCTTTTTAACTCAACTGCTTTTTGACCACCAGTTTTTCTACCTACAACCCAGTTGGGAAGAGTAGGCTTGATATTTGGATTGAGCTTTAGCATCTCAATCCTAACAATTTCTTCCCGAAGGGCTTCTACAGACCAACCAGAGAATTGAGCTCTTGAAGCCTGTGGGACTTATTTTTCATGATAAAATCCAAATAGTCTTCCTTTAGTTCCTTTTTGAGGTTAGGGTTGCTAACTGGTCCATGAGATGCCTTTTGACTGACATCTTTAGCAAAATCTTTAAGTCTATTCACTTTGGTGAACTTTGGAGACATGATTTATTGTGCCTCCTTATCACTTTTTCCTTTACTTTTGAAAGCAACTATCTTTTCATCCTTCACAAGCATCAGCTCTAAGTATTCTTGTACATTTTTGGGCTTCTGATATCTTCTGAGGGATGGAAAGGTAAGTTGGCTGATGTCAGTTATGGAATAGAAAGATTGTATATCTTTTGATACATTTTCTAGTTCTAGTGGGTTAAGGACATTGGAGGGTTGATTTGTGGATAGATTTATGATAATGAGAGCTATTTTTGTGGTGGTGGGATATTGAGATGTGGTAGAGGTGACTGTGGTTTTGATAGGAGATTCATTAGGAGTTTCTTCACTATTATCATCATCATCATCATCATCATCTGTGACAACGAATTTAGTTCTCCTGGTTCTGGTTTGAGGTGTGGATGTTTTCGATGGTGGTTGTGGGGGTTGTGAAGTTGGTTTTCTTTAAATAAGACCTTTGGGAGATTTGTGTGTAGGTGGTGATGGTGATGTTTGAGTAATTGTAACTATGTTGTTACTTTTGTAGTGGCAGCAAATGTTTTGACAGTGGAAGCAGTGGTGATTTGATTAGTGGAGGTGGGAATAGTGGTTTGAGTTGTGATAGGTGAAGCAATGGTTAGGAAATGATGTGACTACCTTTGTTGGAACCTCTCTTGAAGAACCTTGGTTGTCTTGGATCTTTTTTTTTCAATTATCTCTTGCACTATTATCTGCATATTTTCTTCCCTTAAATCCCTTTTCTTCTGCTTCTCAACCTCTTTGGCAATTTCTTCTTTTCTTGACTTGTTGAGTGCAACAATGTCAGGCTTTTTACCAGCCTTTTTGACTAAGGGTGGGAGCTTCCTCTTGCATTCTTCTTCCTCCCCCTTTTGGCATTGTTATATTTAGGGAGAGTGAGAGCTTTACTAGTGTCTTCAAAGATAAAGTCTTTGATGGCTTTAACTTCTGCATGTGTATCTTGATATTTGGCAACCACTATTTGTGTTACTAGCTCTACTTGCATGTCATATCTTTTTTCTGCAGCTTGCTTTTGAAGATGTAGGAATGTTGGCCATATTTCTTTTGCAATGTTTGCATTGGATAAAGGATTTCTAGAGTTTTGGATCAAAATTTTCATCATGTCTTTGATCTCCCCAAAAAATGTTTCCAATTTTGTAACCCTCTCTGTCAATTCTTGATAGTTTAATACATTACCAGAGTTTACAGGATCATCTGAATTCCTATCGGAGGTGGTTGAACTTGGTTTTAGACAAGTGCTCCTTGCTCTTGGTACTGGGGACTTCCAACTGATGTAGAGACTATTTTCTCAACAGTTTTTACCTTCAAGGGGGTCTTAGAGATGTAACCACTGTCAAACTGTGAGACTTTTGTCTCTACAGCTGTAGTAGCTGAGCCACTGTCTCTTTGGGCACGAGAGGTGTTGCCTCTTCTGCTTGGGGGGATAACAATGATCTTTAGGCTTGCCCTAGTTTCTTTTTGAAGTGAACTCTCTATGATTTGTTGTTGACAGGAACTAGGTATATGCAAGTCAAATGTATCAATTGCATCAAACAATTTTTGTAATGGTGATGGGAATGTTAAAGTGGGTGGAGGTGTAGAAAAAGAAGCAACATTGGGAGAGGGGCTTGAGTAGAGATAATTAAGTGATATATCTCCCCTTGATTTATGTCACCTGTGCTTACAACACTCTCCTTTTGTGAGGATGAGTGAGGAGTTTGGATAGGTGGAGGAGATGTTTGCATCTTGTGAGGAAGTAACAACAATTATTAGCTGCATTGTGTTACAATAGGTATCTCTGGCATCTCAACCTCCAAAGATCGTTTCTTTTTGGTTTTTATTTTGGATTTGGAGATGGATGCGGAAGTGGTTTGTATGGAAATGTCTGGTGTGGGTTCCCCAGTGCTGGGATGAGTACCATGGTCTCCAGAGCAGTGGGCTCAGCAATAGATGTTGTAACATATGTTGCTTGGTTTTCTATAACGTTTTCATATACCACATTTTCCTGGCTTTTGGCCATCATGCGAATAAAAGTTTCATTTGAAATTTTAAGTGTTTCATCCTGTTCAAAGTTTTCTTTTCTTAAAACAATTTTAAGGAAAAAGCTTAACATCTTGGATAGATGCGAAAAGGATTGACAATTCCTCTCTTTGATTGCCTTTAAATTTGTTACCAAATCCAGAAACAATATATGGGATATCTTATGATTTGAGTTTCTCAAAATAGCATACCCCAAGTACTGAGTTTTAGGGGTATTTCGTTAAAAGCAATGGTTTTAGCAGACAGGCAAACCAAGAGAGTATGGAAAAATAATTTCATTTCTAGTGGGAACTTTGGTTTGAAAAGTGTTACTCTCACCATTGACCTTCATAGCCCCTTTCTATGAACTCAGCATGTAAGTAATTTTTGGGGTAAGATTCCATACATGTGAAATCCTCTAATCGGAACATGGTGGATGTGGATTTGCAGTGATTTCCATATGTTCTTTATTGATGGTGGAGGCTATGAAAAAGGGCTTTTTGTTTTGTAGTGTGAGCTTTGCATTTGCCCAAAATTCTTTGAGTGTGGCTAGATAGATGGGTATGTCTGCGGTGAGGATGTAAAGATATTTTGATGAATTTATGATGTTGATGATGTGGTGAAAATCCGTATTCTTGTTGTGTTTTACAAGATACAATAAGTAGTTGTGAGGTGTTTTCAAATCGAGGGCCATGATGAACTGTAGTTCAAAACTTTTGAAAATCTTTTACGTAGATGATCTTTTGATCGAAAGAAGAGTTTGATGGAAGCAAATTCGGAGTTTTTTTCTTTTAGAATGCTTTTGAATTTTCAGTAATGGAGGATAGATGTAAACTCTGTTTCTCATGGGTTTTTATAGGGTTAATGGAATAGGGATGCCAGCGTGGGCAACGGTACCCTTTTTGTCCACGTGATTAGTTGCTATTTGTTGTAGCAAACCCTCTGTTCAGAACGTGGGTCCTACTGAGGAAACCCTTTGAAGAAGTTATGAAAGATATGTTTTCAAAATATCTATTTTAAACCTCTGTTGTGCTCAACAAACCTTTGAGAAACAGGATCAATGTTTTGAAACTTCTATTTGACTTTTGGTTAACAGGGTTTTGAAATATCTCTGTTTGAAACCATCGTATGGTTAAACAGAGTTTTGAAAAAGTGTAGTGGATAGTTTTGATGAAACAGTGGCTTTGGTTGACTTTTTGAAGTCAAACAGTGGTATGAGTGAACCATGGTTCTTTTCCCTTCAACAGTGGTTATCCACACTTAAACATACTTTCGAACCAAAGAAGCAAATGTGTATACTCCTTTAAACATAGTTTTTGATTTTGTTGATTTTATCAATCTTTTCTTGATTTTAATCAATAACTTTTGATTTTCTGATTTTAAAACAACATAAAACAGAAACGAAGACAAAGATTTTGGTGTTTTTCAAATAGTTCTCTTTCTTTTATTTATATAGAAGATAAATGCACAGATAATCTCTGTTAGCATTTTCAAATTACCAACAGTGGTTCCTGCAGATGGTGAAGTTGTAGATGATCCAAAGCATTATTTGCTTTGGTTTTGGTGTTATCAACCATTGTAGTGATTTTTGGGATTGGTCATTCGTCGCAAGGAGTTTTGGTACAATCTCCAATAGATGTTTTGACCTTCTACAAGTGTCTTCACACTTGTGTCAACCGGAAGTTGACCATTCCCAATAAGATGTTGTTACCCATGTGGATGTCTATTTATCCTTGGCTTTTGGGGCTGTGGCACAGGTTCTACATACCTGTAAGGTACCCTGTTATATAGGGCTGTCCATAGCTTCTAGGTAGTGGGTTTTGTGGTACAGCAGAAGGTTGACCTGAATTCTCTGAAGGATGATGGTTGACAATCTGTGGGGGTGAAAAAATGGTATGACTCAATTCTTTTGGGAAGTGATTCAGAATTCCTGCTAACAAGCCCATCATCCCTTTTGAAGTTCATTTTCTTTCTTGACCTGTTTTGATTTACATCAAGTGGTCAAAGAAAAGAACATTGTTGGGTTAAGTGGTTGAGTTTTCCACAACTGGTACACCCAGGAGTAGATTCACAGACGCTGTTTGTTCGATTAATGTCACAGGCTTTAACTTAAAACAGTCTTTTGCCACGTGATTTTGTTTTCCGCAGAAATCACATTGCAGTGCTGGAACCTTCTCTTTTTTCTTACCCATATATCTCTTTTTAGAAACAGATGCTTTAACCTTTGTTTGAGATTTGGTAAGAGGAATGATTTTTATCTTGGGTGGGTCAAGACCATTTGGGTTTGTAAAATCAATGGGTTTGAAATTTTCCTGAACATCACATTCATCTGACCAAGTAGGTTTGAATTCATACTTTAGTTTTTTTAGCTTGAATGTAGCTTAGTGGCTTTTCAAGAGTTATTTTCTTGCCACTAGGTTCAGTAATTGTTATTTTTCCCCCACATGATGTGGTTGGTATAACTTCAACCATCTCAGAGTCAATGGAAGCTTTGGTTTCTTTTTCTTGGTTCATATTTTCTAAATCGAGCCCCAAACTTCACATTGCTCTTGATTTGGTTTTCCAATAGCATCTCGTAACCTTGTTAAGATTCAACCCATTTTTCACAGGTGATCTGTGTGGATTCCAGCTCCTTTTTACAGTTTTGAGTTTTTTTATAGCATTGACTGGAGTTGGTCCTTGGTTATACATGTTTCATGTTTCAGACTGCTTAACTCAAGGTCTTTTTTAGCTATTACTAAAATCTCTTTTCAATTTTCAAGAATGAGTTCACTGATTTATACTTTTTTTCTCTCAGGTTTTCATTCACCTCTTTTATGTTAGCAAAATCTATGATATATTTTTCTAAACACAACTCTTTAAGAGTTTAAGGAGATACCTTTGAGGCAGCCTTTTCAACTTGAAGTATTAAGTGAAACTTTTGGAACATTTCTCATCCATCTTTTCTATTTGCACCTGGTCACCAATATATATTTGACCACAATATATATTTGACCAGAGCTTTCAGCATTATCACCAATAATCTCTTCACCAACAGCAGTTTGGACTGGACCTACATCACCTGAAACATGCTCAATAGCCACAAAAACAAAAGTTTCATGTTCATCACAGTCATTTGCGATTGAAGCAAAGGTTTTATCTGATAAATTCTCTGACCAACTACTCCAGTCAACATAGCTCGATGTAAAGAAGCTCTGTTGACTAGGCTCTATTGGTCCAGGAGTAGCTTGTGGTACTTGAACATGTGCCATTGGCATTTGGACATATTGAACCTAAGGGATTTGGGGTGCATGAACATAGTGCACAGGTACATGATTCATGTTCTGTGCAAAATCAGTTGTGCTTTGCACATTTGGTTTAGGGGTATTTTGGGAATAAAAGTGTTGTTGTGTATTATAATGGGTCCTTTGACTAGGATATGTAATCATTGGTGTAGAGTTATTTGTTTAAAACATTTAATATTAGATTTATCCAACCCCACTTTGGACCTCCCATTAATCCTGGATAAGTCCTACCAGTCCTTTTGTAAAAATTGTTAGCTCTTAGACTGAGTAGGGTTACCTGGTGCAATATATCTATCTCCTCTAGGTCAGTTGGGTCTATATGCTTTAGATCATCGAGTACAAATGATATATTATAAGTGACATGACTTTCATCATTTGTTGCAAAGGCATAGCTCGTGGAATGTTGATCAGAGTTGATACATGTTGATATATTAATAAAATGATCAAAACTCTGATCATTTCCCATTTCATAGGATGAACCTTCCTGACTCAAAAGTGTGGTGTTACTAAAAATGCAATTATGAGACATCTTTCCATTCTGGGTGCGTTTTCTTTTGGACAAGCTCCCTCTTAAAGGTTAGGAGCATTCCATTTAGCTAGGAGGCTCATGTCCTTGAAATCAGGGGATACTCTCATCACTATTGCTATAGTATCCCATTTTCTAGGAAGAGATCTTAAAAATTGGTTACTTAAAGTGGTTTTAGTAAATTTCTTGTTAACCAACTTGAATTCACTGATAAGAAATGAAAAATGCTCAAACTGCTGAGTCAGTGTCTCCCCTTTGACATGAATGAAGGTTTCATATTGCTTGTTAAGGATTTCTTGAGTGAGTGTTCTTGATAACATCCTCAGTCCCACCAAACTGTTCCTTTAGTGCATCCCACAGCTCCTTAGCACTGTTACAATGCAACAGACCATCATAGATATCATTCAACATAGTCATAGCTACGTTACTAAAGGCTTTCGCATCTACCTCGAATTTTTTATAATCCTGCTCGGAATAGTTCTCAGGCTTCTATGGCTCAAATACCATTGGGACATGTAGTCTGAAAACCACAGATCTCCAATACCCTGTATTTGTTGAGATATCAATGCCCCATCCTACGTTGCCAGTAGGGCCGTTCAATCTGCTCGCCACTCATCGCTCGCTTGTCACTCGTCTGGAAATTGCTCGGAAAATGCTCGTTCGATTTGACGCTCGGTTGTAAATGAGCCGTTCTGCTCGGTTCAGTTTGTATACAAGCCAAGCATTAGAAAAGCTCCGTTCGGCTTGGTTCGGCTCGAATTATTATTTCTAATTAGTATATATATACACATATACATATACACATACATATATAAACATGTATATACACACATATATATACACAAATATAAAGTATTCATATATACATACAGCTATATAAACACACATACATATATACTGAAATATAAATTAAATTTTTAGTTACATACTACTATATTAGATTTTGGTTCACTATATACAAATTTACAACTATATCTATACATACTAGCCCAATCACGTCAATAAAAAAATTAATATCAAATCTAAAAGTGAAACCCAAAACTGATAAACGACAGTTTGCTCCTTGCCTCAATGTTTTATGCTGTTACCCTAAGTCGATCATCTCCTGCTCTTAGCGTCATTGTTCCTGGAATATGATCATTGCCTTGGCGGTCACAACATTGTTATTCATAAGAAAAAGATTATACAATTAAATGTGCCTATTTTTTAAAGATGTAAAAACTTGAGACGAAACATTGTCACTATCTCTCTTAGCAAATTTAAATCAGGCAACACGGTTGTCCAAGTCGCTCGAACTTTGCTCGACGCTCGCTCGGAATATCTACTGCTCAGAAAATGCTCGCTTGATTTGAGGCTCTGTTTTAAATGAGCGCTCCACTCAGTTCGGTTTGTAAACGAGCCAAGCACGAGAAAAGGTCCGCTTGGTTAGGCTCGACTCGTGAACAACCCTATTTGCCAGATTTTATACTCAGACTTGACAAGCATAGGTGGTTTATTGCTGAAGCCTGTGTTGTGGGGACCATTTTGTGCAATTTTCTCAAGTTCTTTTTTCAGAAAAATATAGTACGTGTAAGACACTTTATCAGTTCTTCACTATACAACTCTGAGCTACGAACTGAATTGGATCTTTGTTAAGCTGATCTTTTTGTGTTAAATCAATTATGAAATCGAGTTAAACGTGACCAAGCTCTGATACCAATTGTTAGAAACTGAGTTTGATATTTGCAAACAAACATTGATTATCACAAACAAATTCACAAATAGGAAGTCATCATCAATGATTGTTTTTCATTAATCTCAAGGGATTCAAAAATGTTTTACAACTTGATTGACTTTACAGACTCCCCCTTAAATGATCACGTAAACAAAAATAGTTCGTATAAGAGAAAATGTGATGCGTTTGATTAATAGATCACTAACAGGTGCGATCTATTTATACTAAGTACGAAAGTTATATTTAGTGATTGGATGAAATCACCCTGATAGTGACATCTAACATTCCTAATAGAAAGGATTCTACAAATGTTACAAACATCTGTGCAAATCTTATCATCCATTTAAACTAGTATAAACACTATTACAAGATAAATACTGCTATATTGAGAAACCACTGTCTAAGCTATCCTCTGTTTGGAGTTGTCCAAACATCTGTTTGGCCATACATATGTTTGGTCTTCTTAATCAAACGTTTGACTTCATTAGTACTTTGGTCTTCAACAATCTTTAGCTTTCAACATATGTTGTTTCCTCTTGAACAACGGTTCCAAGCCTTGAACAAATGTTTGCATTTTTCTTGAAAAGATGTTCGGATTAGGTGTTCAAGATTCACTTTTGGGGAGAGACTGCTTCAGTCTTTTGCTTATTTCTTAATCAATGAATCATGCTTTGGATTTTGGATATCATCTGTTCTTATGTAGGTCCAACAACAACTCTTTGACAATCTTTAACTTTGTTTATTTTTTTATAGCAACATTGGGATCTTTCTCACTATATCGTTGTATCAAGATATTGGATCCCTAAACTTATCTTTTTCTTTATCCCTTCTCTTATTTTTTAGTTTCTTTTCTTTGAATGTCTTCATTTCTTCATATTCCGTTGAATCATACTATTCTTCGTATTGAAATAAATAGGCTAACAAATGAAAAGGTTTAGGTTCAACAACGCTTCTAATAGGATTATTATAAGGTAGCAAAATGACATAAATAAGGGCTCATAAATATCGTACTTTTGTCTTAATCATGTTTTCATAGTAATTACTTTATCTACTTGCTAATTGTAAAACATGCACAAGTTATGCAACGAATAGATATACTAGTATCTCTTAACAAACGAAAACTAATACAAAGGCTCAAACACTCACCTAAATGGAAGGAATTATGGTTGTCGATATATACTAATGCAAATACCTATTAAGATTTCTAAACTAATTAAGTACTTCTTTTACCTCATTTAAAAAACTCACTTGTATTGGAAAACTCTATCCTAAAACTTACAATTATCAAACTCGAAAGTACATGACCTAAAACATTGCATTGTCTCATGTTTTACATTTTATTACTTATAATTACCAAAAAGTTAATAGAAGTTTAAAAAAATTTGAATTTTAGCATTACCAAGAATTCCCTAACCCCACACTTGAGATGTACATTGCTGACGTGGTTGAGCGTGATTATAATTTTGTTATATTTTAAGCACTTTTTACTTGTGGATCAAGCTTTAAATTTATAAAACACGATGCAATACTATCACTCTACACACGTTAAGGCAAGTGCACCCATCGTAGACGTAGTATAATGATGGTAAGATACCGAGGTCGTCCAAGTACATAAGAGCTTTTAATACCGGCTTATTGTTAACGTCTAATCTAACCAAATTTTGATAAAAAGTTTTGAAAGATTTAAAAGATAAAAACTAAATGTAAGAACGTAAAGAAATAAATAAAAACAAATAGACAAGAAAGAATCACTTAGTTCCGACTCCTCTTTACGTATCCTTTGATGATTTCCATACGTTGGGCTTTTTAAAAGATTATCTTAGTTATAGTGGTAGGCCCCTCTTGTGAAGGCTATGTTACTCTCGGCCATATTAGTCTGATTCAGCAGGGATACAGTTCCGCAAGGCCGGAATATTGTAAGATAATTAAATAAGTTATTACTGCGAAAAGTGGTAGGCCCCTCTTACGAAGGTGATGTTACCATCGACCATATTGGCCTGAGTCAGCAGGGATACAGTCCATATCGCCTAAAATCCGGCATGTCCTAGGAAACTTCGTATGGCTCGAACGGAGGACGGGGGAGGTAATCGAAAAATAATGTCTATTTTTGCCCGATCAACTTCAATTCCTTCGCTTGAGATTTATGACCGAGCACTATTCCCTCAGTTTCCATGAAATGGCATTTTTTCCAATTAAGGGCGAGATTAGTTTCCTCACATTGGGATAGCATTCGTTCAAGATTATCGAGGCATTCGTCAAATGTATCTCCAAAGATAGAGAAATCATTAATGACAACTTCCATGGTTTTTTCTATCATATCGTGGAAGATGGTCACCATGCAACATTGAAATGTTGCAGGGGCATTGCATAGACAAAAGGGCATGCGTCGATAAGCAAAGGTTCCATAGGGACATGTAAAAGTTGTTTTTTCTTGGTCCCCCGGTGCGATGGGAATTTGAAATATCCGGAGAAACCATCTAAAAAATAATAAAATATATGACCGGATAGTCTTTCTAGCATTTGGTCGATAAATGGCAAAGGAAAGTGGTCTTTCCTTGTTGCCTCGTTTAATTTGCGATAGTCTATACAAACCCTCCATCCGGTGATGGTTCTTGTTGGTATGAGTTCATTTTTTTCATTAGTTACGGCCGTCATACCTCCTTTTTTGTACTACTTTTACGGGAGTTACCCAGGGGCTATCAGAGATAGGGTAGATGAGTCCGGCATCTAGTAGTTTGATGACTTCATTTTTAACCACTTCTTACACGTTTGGATTTACTTTTCTTCGTGGCTGTATTACCGTTTTATAGTCATCTTCCATTAGAATTTTGTGTGTGCACATGGATGGACTGATGCCTTTGATGTCCATAAGTTTCCATGCAATTGTTTTTTTTATGTTTTTCAAAATTTTATTTTCTTTTTCACAAACGGTTAGTTTGAAGAAATGATGACGGGAAGCTTACCATGATTGTCTAAGAATGCGTATTCTAGACCTTTTGGTAGTTCCTTGAGTTCGAATGACGGTGGGTCTTCAAGAGACCGCTTATTTTCTTCTTTATTAAGGTCGATAGCTGAAAAGGTTTGTTCGATGGCGTCTTCTTCTTCTTTGACGAGTTGCTCTTTTGTTTCTTCCGTATCGGGTGGCTCTGCTTCATCTTCAATTAGGGGGTTATCATTGCCAATTGGATATTTCATTGATTGGTCAAGATTGACGTACCTTTTGTCGGTCCCTAATTGAAATGGTAGGTTGTTTTGCTTCCGTTTGACTAAGTTTTGATGGGTTTTTATGAGCGGTTGTCCTAACATAGTGGAGCATCATCTAAGATGATAAAATCGGTTGGTACTACCATTTGATTCGTTTGAGTTAAGACATCCTGAATCATTCCTTTGGCTTTTATCATTTTCGATTAGAGAGAAAAATAGGACTTTTAAGAGGAAAAAGATCACTAGTACCCAATTTTTCAAAAATGTAGTTTGGCATTATGTTAACACAAAGATCTTTATCAATTAAGACGTTGCTCACGAAGATGTTTTCAAGAAAACATGGTACTGGTTTTATGTTTAATTCATGGTGTTCATCTTGTATTAGTAAAGTTTGATCATTTGTTAAGCCAATGCTAACTAGTTCTCCGATCTTAGTAGTAGTGTTTAACTCTTTTAAAAACTTGTCATGAGCCGATACCAAACAATGATTTTCAAAAGAAAGTTGTAAATGTGAGTTTCTTGAAAGTTTTGTTTTGTTTTTAAAATCATCATTTTTAGACTAACCTTCTTTGTGGTTTGGTTCATGCGTGAGTTTTTCGTTTTGTTGTTCTTCTATTTTTACCTCTTTGATTTTTACCTCTTTAGTACAAATGATTTCTTCTTTTTCGCGTGATCTCTTGAGTAAGAGTTCTAAATTTTTGAGACTTTGTATAAGGGTTTTGGCTTCGGGAACGATTGTTGGTGGTGCGTCGTATGCTTCAAACGAGTTGTTGTCCCAATCAAAGCTTGACTTTGGGAGCTCAAACCTAGGTTCTTCACTTGTGGTGTATGAGGGTGATGGTTGAAAGAGGTAACAATGTTGCACCGAATGAGATTCACCGCTAAATGGTACAATATGGTTCCTCGTAATCATCCTCAATGTAGTAGTGGTTATAATCTTCTAAGTAGTAATCCATTGGAAGATACCCAGAGGATTAATGAGCCTCGGGATCAGGAACAGAAAAATAAAACTTAATAGGGAGATAACCACGACCCCGTGCTGCACTGGCACGGCCCCGTGGGCAATCCTGTATCTGGGCGTTTGAAAAAGTTTTATAAAATATCTGCAGCACGGGGGTCGTGACCAAGTAGCACGACCCCGTGCTACACTGGCACGACCACGTGGCCAATTCAGTATCTAGACGTTTGAAAAAGTTTTATAAAATATCCGCAGCACGGGGGCGTGGCCAAGTAGCACGGCTCCGTGGCAGACCTACTATAAAAGTAAAAAGTTTTGAAAATGGGCGCGCAGTTTTGAAAATGTGCAGAATTTAATTAGGCCGCTAATTTTAAGCTTTCCTAAAAATCTTTGTGTCTCCGACAACGGTGCCAAAAACTTGAGGTGGTTGAGCGTGGTTATAATTTTTGTTATATTTTAAGCACTTTTTACTCGTGGAACAAGCTTAAATTTATAAAACACGATAAATACTATCACTCTACACATGTTAGGGCAAGTGCACCCATCGTAGACGTAGTATAGTGATGGTAAGATACCGAGGTCGTCCAAGGATACAAGAGCTTTTAATACCGACTTATCATTAGCGGCTAATCTAACCAAATTTTCATAAAAGTTTTGAAAGTCTTAAAAGATAAAAATAAATGTAAGAGCGTAAAGTTATAAATAAAAACAAATTGATATGAAAAAATCACTGATTCTGACTCCTCTTTTACGTATCCTTTGGTGATTTCTACACTCTGGGCTTTTTAAGAGATTATCTTAGTTATAGTGGTAGGCCCCTCTTGTGATGGCTATGTTACCCTCGGCCATATTGGTCTAAGTCAGCAGAGATACATTCCTACAAGACCAGTATATTGGAAGACAATAAAATAAGTTATTAATGATGAAAAGTGGTAGGCCCCTCTTGTGAAGGCGACGTTACCCTGGGCCATATTGGTTTGTGTTAGCAGGGATACAGTCCCGCAATGCCGGATAAAGTTTTTATAGTAGTTTATTTATAAGGCGTTCAAGTCGTTCTTACTTCCTCCGATTTGATGCTATCTGCCTCAATGGAAATCCTAATAAGTTTGAACTAAGTCCTCGCAAGATCTATACACTGAACGAGGCAAGAACTTTACCCAAACACCCTTCTAACCCCCTTCTAGGTAGTTAATGCGCTTTATATAGACCGTAAAGACACGAATGGGTGAATCAACGAAACATGAAGAAATGTTTAACTAAAGTTCACTTTCAGTATAAAAAACTAGTTATTAAAGTCATTAATATATACCCAAATTAAAAGTTGCCAAAGATTGGAAACCAAAAGTAACACATAAAAGATTTGTCATCACCAAGTGATGTAAGTGATTTAGCCAAGCATGGCCTTTGTTTGATAAGAACTCTTACGATTAATCTTGGATCCCAAGACTACTACACACTCTATAAGATGAAATGTGGATGATGGTGGTGGGTGTTGGTGTTGTAGTGGTGGTGGACTGATGGCAAGTGTGAGAGAAGTGGTTTGCCAAGGGATACCTTTCTCTTGAACCTAGCACCTTTATTTATAGCTGGATATAGAGGGAAACCACGGCCTTGTGCCCACCTGGCACGACCCTGTGGTCATCTTTTTCTCTCCCTTTATTAACTGCAGATGTCTGGTCTTGTGCTAACATGGCCCATGGTGTCATAGCACGGCCCCGTAGTCAGTGTACTTGTTGTACTATCACAGCTTCTGCGAATCGTATAGTTGACCACGACCCGAGTTGGGTGAGCACGACCCTGTGTTAGTTTGTCTGTTGCTGTTGTCTTTATCTACCGAGAATCTTGACTGGGCACGGCCGCATGCCTGGTGGGCACGGTCCCGTGCCTAAGCTTCTGTCTTTGTTATTTTTGTTGTTTTGGTCGTGTCAATCTTTCTTCTTTGTATTTGTGTTGGTTTATGCTGTTAATTTGTTTCATTTATTCGTTTAAGCTCTTTTGATCCTGTAATTTAAAAGTAAACTAAGAAACATGCTTTCCCAACATTAGTAACGAAAAAGGGTTGATTTTATGCCTTATTTGATGTAATTTATATGTTACATTTTGCGCACATCAATTGCCCTCAATGTATAAAACAAAAGCAAAGCGAAAGGTTAAAAGGAATTGGAAACTTCTCTATTTTCATGAAATGAGAAGCGACATTGTGAAAATTTCTGCACTAATCTCGCACATTTCACTTCTTAGATTTCTCAGTCAACCAAACTTACTAAAACAACTTAAAAGATATATCTTTGTATGCAAAAAAGATTGACGGATTAGGGTTATCAAAAGAACATTTTATTCATACTAGCATTCAACAATTCAAACTGGAACATTCTAATAAACCAAACCAAAACAAAAGTACTAAGGCCCATGCCAAAACAAACAAAACATTTAAGAAATCATATCCTTAACTAGTTATTCCATGTAATTGTAGCCTTCTCTCGGGTCTTCATCATCTTGGTCAAAACAAATGCCAATGATGGCACAACAATATTATTTCCTTTGGTTTCATTAAAGGAACTTATGAAATCCACACTCTCAATAGAGTTTCTATATGGCATTTAGTTGACTTAAAACAGTATTGGTTTCTTTTCTCGATCCCTATGATTCCTTGATTCAAGTCACCTACCTTATACAATTCTTGTTGATGATAAGTCATGCTTATGTGTAGTCAAACTGATAGAGCCGGATTCGAGATTGGCGATTTCCAAATTAAAATAAGAACGTAAACTGAATTGAATTGAATGTAAAGTAAACATGTTCTCAAATTTTTCTTTTTACTTAATTGAAAGATAAAACCCATTATCATAGGTTTACAATACTTGAATAGGAAACATGATATACATACGAGAATAAATGAACGTGGGGCTAAACATGTACAAATGGGAAACATGGAAACTACATTATCATGCATACGTGGGTAACTAAATGTGCAAGTAGAAACATGGGCTTGACTGATTGATCATGGGTCAATGGGTTTAAGGGTAGGTAGTTCGTATCAATACCCACCCCTTTATAATTGGTCGTGTCCTCACGACCCACATTAGCGGTCATCACACTGGGTAATGGTGGATCAGATTCGGGTTGGAAAAGCAGGACTTGTGGGTTTTGCATCAGTGACTAGGTTGAAACTTTTCGTCGCAATTGAAACAAAGGCTGACGACTCGTTTTGCTTGCATCTCCGCTTGAGTATGGCGTTTAATTGGGAGGGATGGGGCATGGGCTGTTTGATCCAATCGTAGGTCAACAGTGAAAACACCAGCATGGAGTTTGTTTTTAATAAACGAGCCAAGGCATATGTTTGATTGAGAGTATGAGGATGATGGATAGGAGTTTACTCTGAATGTCCTGTTTAAGACTAGAGATTAAGCAATTCTTAAGTGTTTGGGGGGATAAACCGACAACCCGATGGGTGATTTGCTCAAACTTAGTTTGACAAGCAATCAAAGATATTGTCTATTGAAGTTTAAATATATGGCCTCATGATTTTCATAGGTAGAATGAGCGAAACGAAGCTCTAACGCATGGGAAAATTCTAGCCAAGAACCAAGAACGCAGTTGTTATGAAGGTAGTTTTTCCAACTTAACGCTTCTTTGTTGAAGTAAAACACAGCCAAGATAAGCGTCGATCATCTGGGATTGAGTAGTAAGTATAGAAATGTTGGCTTGGAAGATCCAATCCAACGAGTTAGAATCGTCGAAGGTGGGGAGGGAGATTCTCGGTGGTCTGGGATTGTTGTTAGAAGGTGGCGGCGTAGGTGGTGGTGGTGGCGGCGGCGATGCCAAGCTGCTAGCACCATGGGTGGTCGAATGGGGTTTAGTAAAAGTAGCAATGAGGAGGTTCATTTGTTCATATTAAGACGTTAACTTCTTGACAATGATATCCAGGTGAGATCTGTGGTTGATGGCTAGTTGCTCTTGACTTGAAATAATCCGGTTAGTGTTGGCGTTTGTTGCTGCAACATGTTGTTAACAAACGTTTCCAAAGAAACAAGAAATTCATCGGTGGGTGGTTGCTGATTGCTTGATGGTTAATGACGGGTTGATATTGTGAAGGACGAGGTCGAGAATGAAAGCACCAAATGATAAAGCCGGATTTGAGATCGGCAATCTCCAAATTAAAATAAGAACGTAAACTGAATTGAACTGAATGTAAAGTAAACAACCTTCTGCAATTTTCTTCTTACTTAATTGAAAGATAAAACACATTTAAATAGGCTTACAATACTTGAATAGGAAACATGATATGATACGAGAATAAAGCAACATGGGGCTAAACATGTAGAAATTGGAAACATGGAAACTACACTATCATGCGTACGTGGGTAACTAGATGTGCAGGTAGAAACATGAGCTTGACTGAGTGATCATGGGTCAATAGGTTTTACGGTAGGTAGTTCGTATCACACACCATAAAGTTAGGGAGAGTTACATACGATTTGTGGGTATGCTCAAGACTAACACCCCATGCTCAGACGTTCCAATATGGGTAGTCTATTAAGTTTCCTATTTTATACATTGTTCTAGTGTGCAAAAGGGTGAGTTACCTTTAGCAACCTGTTGGTGCATGTTTGTGACAACAACTTTTAGATTTGGGTCTTTGGATATCTTGTATTAGTGAAACGATAAACAGTTAGCGTGTTTAGCTTTGTAATAGTGAGTTAATAATGATTGGGCCAAACCAAACCCACATTGGGGTAATGGTAGGCAAATTGGGCCTGTCCAATTCGAAGGCCTGTGTGAAACCAGTGAAGTATGCATGCCTTGTGTTATATAAACAAAATTTTACATTAGGGTTAGGTTTAAGCACTTGAAGTCAGTTTAAAGAGAGTTTAGAGAGAGAGAGAGAGAATTCGTGACAGAGTGTGGAACGAATTTGTGAGTGCTAGGATCTTAGGTTGATTGTTAAACTGCTAGTTTGAATAATCAATAAAGATCAGTTTCTTCAGTTTTATTTTAATTTGCTACACCTTTCTGTGACAATCTGATCTAGAGGATTCCACACTCTAGATTAGATAGACAATTCTGTGAAAGATCCATAGGATTAAGAGATCTTCAATTGGTGTCAGGGCATTAGGCTCTTGATTGGCTCGGTTTAGAATTGTTTGCTGCAGAAAACTGACGATTTTGGATGTTTGGAGGCTGAAAACTGGAAGCAGCAAAGGTTGTATAGAGTTTCAGCGTTTTTAATACTGATTATGCATTTTTTGTTTTGGTTGTTTTTGTAGAATTTGGACGAATTCTGGCTGGAAAAACTTAAAGATTCGAAGCTTTGTTCTACGTGTTCTTCGTTGTGTTCTTCATATTTTTCTCAAAATTTTGTTGATTTTGGTTGTTTGATCTTGCAGGATTCTGTTGGTGAAGAGACAAGATCTTTAAAATTCTGAAAAGATTTGATCAAATCCCTGAAAATCGGAGTTGCTAGTAGACTAGATTACTGAACAAGTTACTGTAGAAATTCGCTGATAAGAACTAGAGTTTTTGTTGTATTACGTATTTAACAATTATGTAGTCTGGACCTGCGTAATTGATTGGCTAGAGTATTTAAATCCAAAGGCGACTTTGGTAACTGTGATAATTGTCTTCTGCGATATTATTACGGTGATCAGTGACTTTACTAGTCGTCGTAGTTTTGAATTGATCAGCCGAGATATTTAACCTGCGTATTTAATCCTCAGCGTAATTGGGATAAAGCGTTTTTGACTTGGACTTGCCTGCGTAAGTAAACCAGCGACTTTGACTTACCTGTGTAATTAACCAGCAAACTTGGCTTGCAAAAGTAATTGTTGGAATATTTAATAGGTGGAGTAATTAAAACCTGGTGTAATTAAAAGGTGGAGTAATTAAAATCTAGAGTAATTAGTTACGTATAGAGTATTTAACATTTTCGTTAATAGAAAAATATTCGTAAGGAATCTCGGAAAACGGATTGCGCAGTTTGAATCGTCTCATTTTTAGGACAAAAAAGAGGCACAAAAATCCCGAGAAAAGGTTTTGGACATTATATATCATTGGATTTGTATTCTCGAGACGAGTCTAATGGTACGATTTGGTAAAAATGTCGAGTATGTCAAACTTCAATGAGCTGTTGAAGATGGAACATGAGATTGGTACTACCAACAAGCCGCCAAACTGATGAAGGTAGAACAATACCTTACTTGGAAAGACAGGTTTCAGTCATTTATTGAATATTAGAACACATGGATGTGGATCTATATTGAGGATGGGTACATGCATCCGACTCATGAGTTCGAAGGCAGACAACGG
Organism: Scalesia atractyloides; assembly: GCA_947069175.1. Taxonomy (NCBI): domain Eukaryota; kingdom Viridiplantae; phylum Streptophyta; class Magnoliopsida; order Asterales; family Asteraceae; genus Scalesia; species Scalesia atractyloides. The sequence goes on along the minus strand of CAMTDV010000020.1, from coordinate 37,173,134 downwards.
GTCATTGCCTATGTCAATATGGAGGAGGCAGAGAAGAAGATGTAAGAGGCTGAGAAGAGAGCCCTTGCTGCTATAAAGATGTTTTTACCTGATGGCATTAAACACACCTTTAAGAGGTGCACTATCTCAAAAGATATATGGGATGCATTAGAGAAGTTTTTGAGGGCAATGCTGATGTAAAGAAGAACAAGATTGATTTGCTGAAGAAATAATTTGCTGTTATTAAGTGCATGAGAAATGAGTCCCTAGAATAGATCATTACAAGGTTGTATCAACTAATGACAGAGATTGACAACTATGACATAGAGGGATACACTGATACTGAGATCAATGACAAGTTGCTGGACGGATATTTATACTCTTAAGATCAAGGGTGAAGTTGATTATGAAACTAAAGACTTAGAAGGGTTTTTGGGACGTTGAGAGCTTACGGGCTCAACATGAAGAAGAAGGAAACATGTTATGATCAGGTTCAAGATCCGGGAGTCTACAAAGGCATTCCGTGTTCATCTTCTCACAAAGCTTCTAGTGATTCAGCAATTGCATTTCTTTCAAGTGAAAGTGAAAATGTTTTTGATGCTAATGGTGAATTGTGCTTTATTGCCTCATCGAGAGGTTCAACTGCAAGTAAGAGACAACATGAACAACAGACTGTATCGAATAACAGAATTTCCAAGTCCATACCTATGAGTGTGAAATCAGCTGAGAATCAATCATCTCTCCTTGCGTCGTTTGTTGCTTCGTATCAAAATTATATACAGGGCAAGATAACAGATCCAGCAGCACTGAACGAAGATTATGAGTAGATTGATCCAGACGACTTGGATGAGATGGATATTCAGTGGCAGATCTATCAGGGCTAGGTGGTTCATGAACAAAACAGGAAGGAACGTCATTGGAAGAAGGTTGGATGCTTTAAATGTCAAAATCTTGGACATTTTGCCAGAGAATGTCAAAGACAATAAGGAGAACCACAACACCCTTCCACATTGCATAATTTATTTGGTCAAAGTTCATCCAACAGTGCATCATTGGCACTTGTTTCCACTTCTTCTCCTGATGGTTCATATGATTGGAGCCTTCATCTGGAAGATGATGGAACCATAACACAAGCTCTAATGGTAGAGATCATTACAGTGATTGAAGAAGGTCAACAAGTTGGGGAGAAGTTAGTGACGATGTTATAGAAGAGTGTTCCAAAGATCAGAATGTTGCTGAACAGGTTAAGCCTAAAGAAAAACCAGATGAAGAGGCAAAGATTAATGATGTGCAGGTGCAATCTGACGAAGAAGAGAAGGTCAAAGCCGATTTTGCTACATTTATGGCCAATATGAGTAAAGATACTGGTGATGTAAGTTCAAAACCAGTAAGTTCTATCTGCATGAGTTGTAGTGAACTAAGAGTACAGTTGACAGGTTGTCCACACACAATAAAAGTGTGATAAATGAACTAAATGGTCTAAAGGAATCAAATTTTTTCATAAAGAAAAAGGAGTCTCAATACCTAAAGAAAATAAAATGTGAAGCTGAAGTTAAAACTTTGGTTGAAAAATTAAATAAAGAGCTTCAAGTGATAGATTTAGCACATGAGACTATGAGAGATAAAATAAAAGAACTTTATGACAAGTGCAAAGAGTTATCTGATGCACATCTTAAGATTGTTGAATTTCAAAGAAAAATAGACCAATTTAGAAACACTTCATTTGTTATTAATCACATGATAGGAAACTCAAAAAAGAGTATTGATTGAATAGCGATGGGATTTAATGAAGTTCCTCCACCTGTTCATCAGGACTATACATTTTTACCACATAAATATGATTTAACAGATTTTGTGTATGGTGTAGCTATGGTTGACCTGATGACTGTCGAAGTACCTGATGGTTTCGCGTCTGAGATGGTGTATCTGGGTATGAAGTGGCTGATGTTGATAATGAAATCAAAAGAGTCACTGTTTTCAAAAATAAAAATGCATCTTCCCACTCTGAAAAGCAACATTATGTTAAAAAGATGAATTTTGTGAAAGGGGATGACATGAAAAATGGGAAAATTGTGATTGAAATAAAGTCAAATGAAAAGTTTGTGAAATATAAAATGAACAAGTGCAAATCAAAATAAACAAACGTTGGTCCTTCTAAATCATCTCCCATGTCATCAGAGCCATCAACTTCAAAGGCTTCACCAAAGACATCTTTTGCAAAAAGATTGTACTTTAATTGTCATACAAAAGGACATGTCGTCAGTTGTTGTCCTTATAAGAAGGGTGAAGCTCCTTTAAAAGAAACGAAGAAAGAAAAATCACCAGAAATGAAGGGTGAATCTGTTGTTGAAGACAAGGTTGAAATTGGAAATCAACAATTTCCTTATTTTCAAAGAAATCAACCAAGGTTTCAGCATGCATCTGCATCTAGCAGATTCGACAGACGTAGGAGTAGTTCACCTAAAATGAATAACTTTAATGGTCAGTCAAATAATTTCAGAGGTCAAAGTTCACAACAAAATCGATATCACACTGGTCATAGTCGAAATTTTTACAATAATGACTCGAGAAATTATTACAATAAAAATTTTGGGAATGTAAGTCCCAACAATCTGGATCCAACAACGATATCAAACAATCATCAAGGATGGGCAGAATCCAAACTTGATGATATTCAAGAAAACCGAAAAGATGAAAGAACAATACGAATAAACTTTAACAACTTGCACACGACTCTATTACTTGAACAAGCAAAACCGTCTGGTACAAGATGGAGGCTCTCTAGAGAAATTCCAAAAGTTTAACCCTAGAAATGACATAAGCTTTGCTTATATAACTAGGCTAAGAGCATGCCCCTCATGGGCTTGCCTGGCCCTCATGGCCTATGGCATGCCCAAAATGACTTTAAAGGTCCAAACCTAATACAAACTAACCTAGTTAATCCTAGTTGACTACCATAGACTGTTGAGTATATTTGATGCGTCAGTCTCACACTTATGGGACCTAACAATCTCCCCCTAGACTGATGCATCAAATTGTCTTCATAGTATAAATTCAGCAACGTCTTCAATTGAGAGTTCATAAGAACTCAGGATCTACGAATCAGAATAGAGGTTCTCAAAATCAAAATTTCAAAAGATCACAAAGTCCAAACACATAAGGAACCCTTAGGACAAGAAACCTAATCAAAATCCATTACGATTAAAAAGTCTGAGATCCAAGACCATTGACGGTTATTGGATGGATGTCACGATAGTTGGTGAATATGGAAGACCCAGGACCATTAAGGCTTGGGTCCCCTTATCTAACTAAATCTATTTTGGTTTGTGCAGGTGTTGATAAGGAGGCTGTTCAACTTGTGGTATGCTGACAATGGCTACTCCAGGCACATGATGGGGGATAAGAGGTTATCAAAAGATTTTGAAGAAATCCATGGAGATTACGTGAACTTTGTAGGAGCAAAAGTTGAAAAAATTACAGGTCAAGGAAAAGTGACCAACATGAAGATAACATTGGACAAAGTTAACTATGTCGAGCAACTCAAACAGAATTTGATGAGCGTGTCGCAAGTCTGTGACAAGGGTTACTCTGTCTACTTTACCAAGTCTGAGGCATTGGTGTTAAAATATGGTTTGATCATTCATGATGATTGGGTAGTAATGAGGGCACCAAGGAAGAATGATACCTATGTCATGACCATGAGTGTACATGATTCTTCAGTGGTGACTACATGCTTGTTGTCGAAAGCATCTGAGGCAAAATCGATGTTATGGCATAGACACATGGCACATATTCACTATCGAAAAGTGAATTATATAATTAAAAATGGTTTAGTGGAAGGTGTGCCCATGCATAAGTTTTTTGTGGATGATAAATGTCTTCCTTGTAAAAGGGAAAGAACACACGAAACCTCACAAGTCTAAAATCGTGAATTCCATTGCTTTCCACTCGAATTACTTCACATGGATTTGTTTAGTCTGGTGAATGTAAGGAGTATTGGAGGTAAATGTTACTGTTTAGTTGTTAGTGATGACTTTTCTCGTTTTTCTTGGGTTTTCTTTCTAGTGTCAATGGACGAAACAACAAAAATGTTGATTAATCTTTTTACAAAGTTGGAGAATCTACTTGAGACAAGGATCAACGCATTAAAAGCGATAATGACACGGAGTTCAAGAATCGGTTACTGGATATGTACTGTCTTCGCAAGGGGATAGAACATCAATTCAGTGTTCCATGCACATCGCAACAAAATTGAGTGGCATAACGAAGAAACAAGACTTTAATTGAAGCTGCTAGGACCATGTTTTCTGATTCTAAGCTTTCTATCATCGTTTTGGCAGAGGCTGTGAATACAGCTTGCTATGTTCTGAATAGGGTTTTGATTGTTAAATGAAAAAACGTGCTATGAACTTTTGAGAAACCGTAAACCAAATTTAGAAGGGTTCGAACCGTTTGGGCTTCCATCCACGGTAGAAATAAAAACCAGCCAAAATTTGGTGAAGTCGCTGGTGAAGGATTTTTCCTAGGTTATGTCAACAGTGCACCAAACAAGAGTGTTTTTAATAAAACTGATGGTAAAATTAAAACGTTTTTAATGTTGAAATTATCACATAATCGCCCAAACAGTCCAGCCCAGATCCGGCAAAGCTATATGATTATGATCTGCTCTTCGAATCTTTTAAAATTCCTGCGTTTTCCAATGCAGGTGATTTGGAGGTTATTCATAGCTTGTCTAGGGATGGAGATGAAAGTTCTTTCGGTCCGAGGTCAAGTGTTCCAATTGCGGATGTCCCAATTGCAAATGCCGGAGTAGCGGATTCGAGTGACAGTGAGTCTGAACCTCTTGAGGGGGAGGACTTTACTAATCCATTCGCTAATCTAAACGTTCAGGGGAGATTGTATCAAATCTAGAGACTAACTTGGAAGTAGACGCCATTGCCACTACACAAGCAAATAGAGATCATCCAGTGGAGAATATTTTGGGTGATCCGAATGCAAGTGTTAAGACAAAGAGAAGTATAGCTGAAGGTTCATGTATGTATGCTACGATTGAGAAGACTGGTATTATCAATGAGTGCTTGTATAGCTGTTTTATTTCTCAAGAGGAGCCAAAGAATATTCATATGGCTTTGAATGATAATTCATGGGTAGAAGCTATGTAGGAGGAACAAGCTCAGTTTGAAAGTTGAAAGTGTGGGAGTTAGTTGGTATACCAGAGGGAGACAAAGAAATTGGCACCAAGTGGGTGTTCAAGTGTAAGAAAGATTGGGATCGTGACAAGGAACAAGGCTCAGTTAGTGGTGAAAGGGTTCAATAAAGCAAGAGGGGATTGACTATAATGAAGTGTTTGCACCAGTTGCAAGGTTGGATGCAATTCGGTTGTTTCTAGCGTTTGCGTCTTTCAAGGGTTTCAAGGTTTATCAGGTTGACGTGAAGCGTGCATTTCTTTATGGGAATGTCAAAGAACTGGTGCATGTCTCACAACCAGATGGGTTTACTGATCTAGACTATCCAGATCAAGTGTACAGATTGGATAGGCGTTGTATTGATTACATCAAGCACCCAGGGCGTGGTACGAGACAGTATCGTCTCATCTTTTGTCAAATGGTTTTGAAAGGGGTCAGATAGATATTATACTTTTCATTAAGAGGAAGAAGGAAGATTTCCTGCTGGTACATGTATACGTGGATGATATCATCTTTGGTTCATCTGATGAGAGCATGTGTCATGAGTTCGAGGAGGTGATGAAGAGTAAGTTTGAGATGACTGCAATGGGTGAGTTATCATTCTTCTTGGGGTTGCAAGTTGAACAAAAGAAGGATGGGATCTTTATTCATCAGACGAAGTATGTGTATGGCATTTTGACTTGTTTAAGGATGGAGGATTGCACAACTTTTAATACACCCATTTGTGAAAATCATAATTATTGATACACTTTTGTGCCTGTCGCTTGTTCTTAGTTACGTCTGTAATTGTACGGTCTTTGTTTACAGTGTCTGTATAGTTTGGTCGTGTCGACCAAATCAAGATATCTTCCTATCTTGGTTTAGTACGACGATTAGTTTGTCTGTGTAAAACAATTGCATGTGTGCATACTGTTGAGTCTTGTGTACGTCATGTCTGTAGCACGATCTTTGAAGAACACATTGTGTGCGAGTGGGAAATGCTTCCTACGAGCAAGATGTTGCTCGTACGAGCTACTCACCATTAGTACGAGTGCCCTACCATTCGTACTAGTGAGTACATCTAAACAAGCATCCTGCTTGTTTCGTACGAGCTAGTTCATGTTCGTGCGAGCTAGCTCGTTCGTACGAGCATCTTTGGAGAATGTCCTTCGTGTATTTTGGTGTTTTGTACGACCAGTAACATACTTCATACTGTTGCTGGGTGTGGACACTATATAAGCAGACATGCACTTCTCAGTGTAGCTAGAAACCAGAGAGACTTACTAGTGTGACTAGAGAGAGAGACACAAGAGCATAGAGAGTATTGCATGAACATTATTTGTATATGTTTGTACTAGTTCTCTTCTATTAATCAAGATATTGAATCTTTGGTTATCCTGTGTTTCTTACTTTGCTTTGGTTTGCATTCTTACGAGGATTCCGCACTCGTATTTATGTTGTATAAACAGGGAAGTAGGTTAATCGTGATCACCAAGTGGACCTACAAGTGGTATCAGAGCTTTGGCTCTTTTCCTTGTTTAAAACCAAGCTTAGTGTTATGTCTGAGCTAGTTGTGAGGGTTTCATGAAGTGTTCTTGAACTTTCAGTAGGAGACTTAAGTTTTTAAAAGATAGCAAACTTAAAACTTAGTTAAAACTTGTATCCAGAAAATTTTCATAAAGACCTTGTTAGAACACATGGAGACATGTTAGAATCTGTTTTTTCTTAAAATTGTCTTCTGTTCAAGTTGAACACATTTGCGGAATAAACTCACCGGAAAACTCATCGGAATATTGTTGTATGGTTGACCAAATCTCCTGACTTTCTGGACTTAATTGTTTTAACTGAAAAGCTGATATACAATGTTTGTCTTTTTAACCAAAATTGTGTAGACAACTGACCACTTCGAAAACAAGTCTCTGCTAGAAAAGGAAATTTCCACCAACCAACCCTGCAAAAAGATTCCTCTACGAAAAACATCAATGCGAATAACCCATCCGCACGAAGAACTAAACTGTTCGTGCGAAAGACAAGTTATCTGCACGAAGAATCTTATTCGCTCGAAAGACAAGTTCGTTCGCACAAAGAAGTGCCTTTCGTACTAAACACCAGGTTCGTACGAAGGACTCTCATTCGTACGAATCAGTGATTCGTACGAAGAACCTTCTTCTTTGATTGTTTTTCGTGTTTCCGTTTTTCAAACTTTGTGAACTTTAAAAAGACACTGTTATTTTTCAAAAATTAAACTTCATACCTTTTAATTTTCATAATCAATGAAACATAATGAGTAATAATCCTTGGGATTGGAGTAGTAGTTCAAGCACAAATCAAGATTTATCACAGAGCTCCGCAACTTCATGGGTTAAATCATTAATTCCTCAACATACAGCCATGATTACCGCAAATCAATGGGCGTGTGTCGCAAATCAGAACTAGAGCATTCAGACTCTTCTTATAAGCGAGAGCGAAACTGGGAGTAATAACCGTCCACCTAAACTGAACCATATGAACGATTATCGTTCGTGGAAAAGTCGTTTCCATACATATGTTCTCGGTTAGAATACTGAATTATGGACATGCTTTACTAGACCTTACAAGGAATCTTTCGAAGAAGCAGGTTCAAATCCAACCTCCTTAGCGAACCTAGATGAAAGCGATAAAAAGGCTTAAGATCTACAAAACCAATGAGAACAATTGAAAGCGATATATATATATATATATATATATATATATATATATATATAGGGTAGGGTTCAATTGAGAACCGCTCTTGTTGTGAGAACCATGAGAACCAATGTGAACACAACAAAATAAACCTACCCTCGCCCCCACCCCACCAACTACCTAAACCCCACCACACCGAAGCTAAATACTAAAAACTAAACCACAAAGCTAAACCCCACAACTACATGATAAAAAATGTTATTTTAGTTAAGAAATCGCTACAATTCGTCCCTAAAAACTTTTTGGTATGTTTTTTTAATTTTTTTTAAGTACTTTTGGTTGTGTTCACACTGGTTCTGGTAGTTCTCGCAATAAAGGGTGGTTGCGGACGGATCCTTATCCTATATATATATACATATATACATACATATATATACATATATACATACATATAATATATAAACATATAATATAAGAAACGAGATCAGGAGAAAATGGTCGGAAGTGTGAAAACGGTGAGAATGGATCCTGATCGAACACGTGACAGGGGGCGCTAAATGATATGCAGGGGCGCGATTTTCATTATCGTTTATTTCCGTTTGAAACAAAATTATGCCCCAAATTTCGTATTAGCAGTTACCTCCTCTCCAAGCTTCCGAGATCTATAGCGTTTAACGTGGATTCCGATCTACAAAGTAATATTTGATGGTGTTTTCATATGTGTTCCAGCAAATTATGCAACAGACATGGCGTTTTGTTTTTATGCTTGTTTTAGTGGCGTTTTTTTTCAAAGTAATATTTGATAATGTCGTTTATGTTTCAATAGCGTTTTTCCTATATTCAATATTTGGCGTTTTCATTATTAATGTTAATTGTCGTTTGTGTTCTAATATATGCTTATTGTTTACGGTCAATGGCGTTTTACACCTGGTTAAGTATATCTAATTAGTTGTGAATATTGGCATTAATTTGTAAACATCTGTTCTTACTATTTGTTGATTATTCAAGTAATGATGTTTTCATTAACATGTTTTAGGAAGACAATAACATCAGTTATTCATATTGTTTATTATTCAACTAATGGGGTTTTCATTATGGTGTTTTCATGAATATGTTTTATTAAGAAAGTAACATCGGTATTCATTATGGTATTTTCATCAATAGTGTTTTAAGGAGACATTTTCTATGTTAAATATCACACCAACGGCGTTTTTCTTAATTCGTTCTCACTATGTTTTTTCAGACGAGGGTGTTTCTTCGAATGAAAGGTTTTATCCGAAAACTTTTATGAGAAGTACCCATTGCTCCCTTCGTCTTCTTGTTCGGTTTCTTGGTCAAAATTCGGATCTAAACCTTCATCGTCGGTGCCTTCTTCCTCGTCTTGAAGATTTTGACACCTCCATGTGAACATGTCATCCAACACCGCCAGTTTTGGGGTCATGTTTGTGTTCAAACATGTTGAGTTGCATAAATTCTGTAGGAACCCAAGACGTTGTTTGGTCATGATGTTTTCAACCGTGTAGTCTTCCTACTACCCATTGTCACATACAACAATCATTACCTCAGTTTCTTCATCAAAATGCCAAGATTGGATGATTGTGTCGACAATTGGATTTGCATTGTTTGGTCCAAAATTTCTGGTTAGTATTCGTATAACCGTCTGTGTTTTCTCACAGAGGTTATCAATAGGAATGCCAAGGGCATGCATCTCCCTCTGAACTTGTTCGTCCAAGTTCAGTATGGCGTTAACTGTTCTTACAAAGATTCTTCTTCTAGTATGAAATATGATTATGAATAAATTGAGAACCAAACTGAATTTCCAATAAACGATGTTTGCCATCTGTGATTTTTGAACTTTTTGGCGTTTTAAATTGAATGGTGTTTAGTAAAATATGGCAATTGTTTTTGGTGTGATCAATGGAAGGGCCTGTGACATTGTTTATCTAAGATGTTTTTGGCACGTACTTTAGGCGGGATTTTTTTATGATAAATGTTAGTAATACAGTTTCCGTCGTTTCAGTTACTCTGTTAAAGATGTAATGCGTTTCATCATTAAGTTTGGCGTTTTGCACGAATGGCGTTTTAGATAAAGATGGCGTTTCATTCGGAAGGTACTAATGTGTATGGCTCGTAGTTTAAGGCAGAAATTTTAATAGGGTTTTACTTATGAGTTTGGCGTTTTGTATTAGAGAAGTCAAAAGACCGTTTTTACCCTTAATGAAGCGCGTCCACGTAATAAAGTTGATGTTATTTACGAAAACGCCACCGCACTAATCTAATCCATAGATTGTTTTGATCCAACGAATGAGGGGCGATCTCACCTTTTTCATACTTATAGGCGTATTCCCTAAATCCTGCCCATACACACACACACACACACTTTGTCTGAATTGCCCTTGTATATGTCATGGATATATATATACACCCACACACCCACACACATACGTACTTTGTCCATGTACTCTTTATATCCCAAAATGGGTTATGTATGTATTTTTGTGTACATTTACTTGTCATGTTTTTATCCCTTATCTTTGTAAAGGTATTATACTTAGTACATTTGAGACATGATTTTCTATATCATTATATTACATACAAGTATCATAGAAATTGTTATGGGTGGAATTAACCTGTATCCCGATAATATATCCTTACTTTATGTATCTATGACCAAGATACCAAACCAGGATATTGGTAACATCCTGCAGAACTATCTTGCTCGTTACTAATGGTTTGTTTGAATACTTCAGTTGAAAGGGACCAATGTTAACGAGGACTAGGTCTACCCCAAGACTCGCTCAAGGTGGTTGAAAGGTGAGCGTTGATAGCGGAAGAAGAGGTCTACAATGGTCACAAGGGGATATTCTCCGTATCCTGGAATTATAGCATATTTAGTTAGAATTTAAAAACTATATAAGGGGATGCCGGATCATTAGAAAAACACATGTAATCTCGTACACACATCAATTACTCACTATATTCACAATCATTCACTCACATTTCACAATCATTGTAACACTTAGAGCTAATCTGTGCATTATCCTGAAGCTGTATCCTGATATTTCAATCAATAAGAAGAACAAAGGCAGTTGGCAGTTGTCAGCTCCCGAGGTTTTTTGCCGGCGATCTAGATAGATCAAGGGCTTTCCTCGTACATCGCGCGTCAATCCTTACTTTTATTGTTCATTGCTTGATAATTGATATAGTTCATTATCCTGAAACTATATCCTGAAACTGTTTTCTTTATTAATCAACTTAACACATTGTTGCAAATCTCTATAGCACATTACCTCACAAACTAATTTGATGACTTAATTGCTTCGTAATTTTTTACCAAAACAATTTGGTGCCCACTACGGGGCAAGTCGTGCTATTTTTATTCAAAACTTTGTTAAAATCATTAATCGGTTTTTTGTTCTCAAAACTTTTTACAAAACTATTTTCAATGGCCTCCAAATCAAATTGAGCTCTTCTTTGATGCCTGCTTCAACCTCTACTACGACTGGTTCATTGCCTCCTCCACCTCCACAAGTTCAAGCTTTCCAAAGGAGAAATGAAAGCCAAACACCTCGAGACACTTCTGTTGCTCAGAATGTTTCCAGATCCGGAGTTTCATGGAGAACTCATGTCTTTGCTTCTAATGATGAGATTTTGTCTTTGTTTAGCAGCATACAGGATCAAATGAAAAAGCAGCAAGAAATCAACCAGGTTATAATGAAAGAGATACAACTCTTGAAGTCAAACTCCAAGAAACCTGTTGAGGATGCAGCTACTCCTTTACAACCCAGGATGTTGAACTTTAGTTCGTGTCACACCCCGGCTATTCCACAGTCAATCCAAACACTGGTGGGCCCGAGTGGGGAATATCGTGATTTAAGTTGATATCATCATAGTCAATTAAACACGGCACAACGGAAGTCTTGGATTTAAATTACTATTACAAACCAAATGTTCTAAGTACAAAATAATATACAGACGGCTCGTAATAGAAGATCCACAGGCGGATCGTAAATTGTACAAAAAGAATGTAAACAGACTTTGGGCGGATCTAGGATTTGCAAGATCCTCTTATCACTACCGAGCACTTCAAGCCTATTTTCGTATTGTACCTGCAAGCTTAGTCTTTTGAAAATACGTCAGCTTTCGCTGGTAAATACACCCAACTGACTCATTTTGAAAACATTTTTAAAATGTTTTAAGTGCACGTTGGCACAAAATCTTTTATAATTTGGGAAAGTTACTTTGTAACCTTGTTAATAGATTCACTTGTTTGTCCATACATACAGGGCCCAGTACGGGGCCAAGACATGATTAACGTACTCACCACTTTGACTCACGAAGTAGTAATTCCCCCAACTTTGTGGTAATGCATTTTGAGCATCTATTGGGTGTATGCCTACACCCACACTAAGGTCGTGGCCATTATCTAATGCAATGAGCTGAGGATATCCCGGACACTATAGTTAACCCCTGATGTTTAAGTTATTAAACAAAACTGATCAAACGGAATATGCGGATTTATTAGTCACAATCCAGCATTAGATTGATCCCATTTCCGACCAAGCGATAATAGTTTTCCGTAACCCAAGCCCGCATAGGGGAAGTAAGTCGAGAGTATTTAACCGAGCTAGTCTTCGTTTAAACGCAAGATTTAATGACTCAGCCGTACACAAAAGTACTAAGTGCAGATATCATTTACCGGTAAGTCTCTAGTCTGGATTATGGCATAAGCTAACCAATTAAATACTAGCGGTCTTATTTAAGTCATACACTTAGACCGAGTAGCGTACATGATCAAAACATATAACGCTTGATTAAACGATGGTTAGATAAAATGTAGTTTAATCCCAACAAGTACTTTGACTTCTGTAATATGGATAAACTATAAACATTCTGGATTTTGAGACTTAAATGAGAAGGTTAGACCCGTTTCGGTTAATTTCCGTAAACTAGTTACATATACTTAACCGTACGTATATCAGCGATATCGGGTAACCGGATAAGTCATGGACAAGTTCTGTATGCCATGATTCTTTAAATAAGTTGTAATATCAGTATGATATCAACTTATATGCCCGTTAAGGTTTTAAAATGAAACTATGCCTCATAAGGGCATTTCGGTAATTATATACCATATAAAAGGAGCTTGAATTTATTTTAATGTTATGACTATGAATATTCTGGAAAGTAACTTATTTATGATATAATATCAGTAGAATATTGATTTTATGTGTAATTTATCTTTTATGACCAAACTATGCACCGAAGGGGCATTTTGGTCATTTACACATAGTCTTATGAATTATTTGGGATTCTGAGTTTATATCATGTACCTATTGTAAAGATATTTAAAATAAGTTTTAAATTCAGCAGGTAATAAGTCTTGGTTGATTAATATGGTTTAAAACTATACTATGCTCCGAAACAACGCTTATGTCGTAAAATGACGATTTATGCGATACTTAACGGAAATTGATGTTAAGATCAGGTTTATATGTCTTGGATATGTTATTTAATAAAGCATATATGTAGGTAAAAGATTTACTTTGAAAAGGTATGATTAAAACCATTTTGCAAGCCATAAGGGCTTTATCGTCACTTATCGACATAATACAAGGACTTGTTCATAAACTCAGTTTATAAATCTGATTTGACATCCCAAATAATCCTACTTATAATATTAGTAGGAAACTCATTTTCAAGTTCATTACCATTTAAACCTTATTTTATGCAAAAAGGGCATTTTAGTCAAAATGGCATAATTACGGAACTTGTGCATAAACTCAGATTCTGATTATGATCATGTAATATAACCTCAGAGGGTTATGCTACATTATATTACGATCATAATGCAACGTTAGATCAGTAGCTAACTGATCTAAATTGGGTCAGAATCGAAAGTCAAAGCAGAAGTCAAACTTCACGACTTTCGGTTGCGAATCGGCCCTAAAACTGAAATTGACGAGCCGAACATGTTCTTACATGTTCTAATAATTATTACCAACTTGTTTGAGTGTCAAAAATGGTTTCATAACATATGTAAGATCAAATTATAAAATTTTCGAAAAAATGGCCTGTTTGACTTTTTAATATTAAAACTTTGACCCGTCAATTGGTTTAGCAAACATGATCTTTAGGAGGTGCCCTTTATAGGACTAACACCTACCTTATTATGATCACTTAGCCATGTTCATTATGAACAGTGGCTGGACCATAATGATCTTAACCGAAAGTCAAGGGTTTTCCGTAAAACGCTTGACTTTTGGCTATAAAAGCCTATAAACGAAAATGCAAGAGAAAGGAACACTTACAAGTGATTCCTAGGATGCAATATAATTAAGTTGGATGATCCTTTTAGTTAGGAACTTCCAGAGGAGGGAGATAGAGTGATAAATGAGAATGGTGCAAGTTCAAATGGTGAAGCATTGCACCTATTTATAGTTGAAGAGCTTGAAGGAGGTGATGCCAGGTGTTAAGGGGTGTTAGAGGGAGCTTACAAGTATCCTAACACATGGCATAGCAGTTTGAAATTCCATGGTTTCGAAACAATGGTTTTTGGCAACATGTGTGGAGACCAAGCAAAAATTCTGCAGACAGAGGCCTCTCGCACCCCGCGAGAGACATGGCCAATGTCTCTCGCGTCCTGTGGCCAGTTTCAAAGTTTGTCATATTTAGCTCCTCAACTTATTAAACCTTCTAAAACACCTTTTTAGCATATTTAGCCCTCCGTAGCCAACATTTGGCGTACCCAGGATTGTGCCCAGACATTGTCGAGCTCTCGGTTAGTTAAAAGGTCACTCAGAGGTATAAATTAACATGTTGACACTTTTAACCCCCTCCATTATCCAACTTTCATATATTACAGATTTAATCCCTCTCGTCCAACAAATGGGACATATGAGAGTTAGGACTTCGTAGAGGATCGCTCAGAGGCTCATTATAAGCATGTTGACTTTGATGTCACTCAGAGGCTGGGCATGTTGACATATCAGTCACTCAGAGGCGAAGTTTAGGCATGTTGACATATCAGTCACTCAGAGGCCAAGTTTAATCATGTTGACATATAAGTCATTTAGAGGCTAAGTTTAAGCATGTTGACATATCAGTCACTCAGAGGCTAAGTTTATTCATGTTGACATCAGAAGGTCACTCAAAGGCTCTGTTTGAGCATGTTGACACCTTTAGTCATTATTAGTCTTTAATAGACTAAAATAAAAATACAACACGTGTCAGTATACTATTGCACACAATTTTACGAGGTGTTACATCCTCACCCCCTTAAAAGAAATCTCGTCCTCGAGATTTTATTCAAAAAGATGGGGGTACTTTTTTCGCGTAGTGGACTCAACGTCCCACGTATACTCGGGACCTCTAAGGGGGTCCCACTTAACCTTCATTGTAGATATCTTTTTTACTTTGGAGCTTCTTAACCTATCGATCCTCGATAGAAATCGATTTCTCAACAAACCTCAGGTTTTCATCAATTTGCACATCATGATGTGACATTGCTTGCGACTCATCGGCTAGACATTTCTTAAGGTTAGCTATGTGGAATACATCATGAATTGCACTAAGCTCCTCTGGCAGCTTAAGCTTATAAGCTAAAGTGTCGACACATTCGACTATCTCGAATGGTCCTATATATCTTGGGCTTAACTTGCCCTTCTTTCCAAATCTCATTACACCTTTCCAAGGTGATACTTTCAGCTTGACTTTGTCCCCTACTTGAAACTTAAGAGGTTTTCGCCTCTTGTCAACATAGCTCTTCTACCTATCACGGGCAGCCTTGAGACGATCACGGATTTGCACAATCTTATCCATGGTCTCCGGAACAATCTCAGGTCCAGACAGTTGGGCTTCCCCAACTTCTGCCCAGCACACGGGCGTACGACATTTTCTCCCATGCAAGGCCTCAAAAAGAGCAACCTTGATACTTGTATGATAACTATTATTGTAGGAGAATTCTATTAGGGGTAAGTGGTCATCCCAACTTCCACCTAAATCAATCACACATGCTCTAAGCATGTATTCCAAGGTTTGAATAGTACGCTCACTTTGTCCATCTGTTTGCGGTACTAAAGTTTAATCTTGTGCCTAAAGATTGTTGGAAACTTTTCCAAAAGTAAGAGGTATATCTAGTATACCTATCAGATACAATAGATATCGGCACGCCATGTAGGGACACAATCTTGTCCTCATACAACTTAGCCAATTTGTCAGAGTTATATGTTCCTTTTATTGGCAAGAAATGCGCTGACTTAGTCAGCCTATCCACGATGACCCAAATCGTGTCATTACCACGTTTGGTCTTAGGTAACTTGGTAATCAAGTCCATAGTTACCATTTCCCATTTCCAAGTGGGAATCTCAAGTTGTTGTAGAAGTCCTGATGGTTTCTGATGTTCAGCTTTAACCTGCGAACACGTCAGACACTTAACTACATAAGTGGCTATGGATTTCTTCAAACCCATCCACCAATAATTCTTTTCAGATCCTGATACATTTTGTTACCACCTAGGTGAATTGAGTATCTGCGTTATGTGCTTCCTGGAGGATTAGATCTCTAAGTCCTCCAAAGATTGGAACCCATATTCTTCCATTAAATCTAAGGATTCTCTCCTTTCCAGGTGTTAATTGATCAATAGTTCCGCCTAATCCCTCACTAGGAATATTAGTCTCTAATAAGGCATGCTTTTGCGCATCTAATAGCTTCTCATTCAAGCTATTTCTAAGCTCAATGCTCTTGGCATTAATCCTAATGGGCTTAACCCTTTCCTTGCGACTTAAGGCATCAGCAACGACATTTACCTTGCTGGGATGGTAGCGAATTTCGCAATCATAATCATTAAGTGTTTCCATTCAGCGGTGTTGTCGCATGTTCAATTCCTTTTGATTGAACAAATGCTGGAGACTCTTATGGTCAGTGTATATAATACACTTGTGCCATATAGGTAATGTCTCCATAACTTAAGTGCAAATACAACGGCACCCAATTATAAATCATGAGTGGTGTAATTCCTTTTGTGCGCCTTTAATTTCCGTGATGCATAAGCAATCACTTTTCCTTTTTGCATTAGCACACAACCCATGCTAGCGTGCAAAGCGTCACAATAAAAAACAAAGTCCTCAATACCCTCAGGTAGAGATAACACAGGAGCATTGCTCAACTTGTGTTTTAGAATCTCAAAAGATTCTTGTTGTTTTGGACCCCATTTAAACTTGATATTCTTACGGGTCAGGGTAGTTAAAGGAGTGGCTATCCTTCAAAAGTTCTCAATGAACCTCCTATAATATCTCGACAATCCTAAGAAGCTGCGAATCTCTGATGGAGTTTTGGGCACTTCCTAATTCATTATGGCTTCTATTTTAGCGGGATCCACTTGGATACCATGCTTACGTACAACATGTCCAAGAAATTGGACTTCTCTAAGCCAAAATTCACACTTAGAGAACTTAGCATAAAGCTTCTCTTGTCTTAGCAATTCTAAGATGCACTGAAGATGTTTCTCGTGATTATCTTGGTTACGAGAATAGATAAGTATGTCGTCTATGAAGACAATGACAAACTTATCTAAGTATGCTTTGCAGACTCTATTCATTAGATCCATGAATGCTACAGTGCATTTGTGAGCCCAAAAGGCATCACCAAGAATTCACAGTGACCATGACGGGTCCTGAAGGCAGTCTTAAGAACATCCTCATTCCTAACCTTCAGCTGATGATATCCTGATCTTAAATCAATCTCAGAGAAATAGCTAGCACCTTGAAGTTGATCGAATAAGTCGTCGATCCTGGGCAAAGGATAACGACTCTTGATCGTTATCTTATTTAGCTCATGGTAATCAATGCACATCCGCATTGAACCATCCTTCTTTTTAACATAAAGAATCGGTGCTCCCCAAGGTGAGGAACTAGGTTGTATGAAACCTTTCTCTAAAAGTTCATCTAATTGAATTCTTAATTCTTTCATTTCCGTCGGTGCTAGGCGATATGGAGCTCTGGCTACAGGTGCTGATCCAGGAAGGATATCAATCCTAAACTCCACTTGTCTATCTGGAGGTAGGCCTGTTAATTCTTCGGGGAAAACATCAGAATACTCCGAGATAACTGGAAGGTCTTCAATATTTAGCTTAGGCTTGTTGATAGTTACTTGTGCCATGTAAATGACACAACCTTTCCCCAAACACTTGGATGCCTTAAATAATGACACCTTGTCTAGCAATCCATAGTGTGAATCTCCACGGATGGTGATCGTTTCACCAAATGGGGTTTAATCTCGATGTGTTTCTTATTGCAGGCAATGCGGGCTTGGTTATGGATAAACAATCCATGCTAAAACTACATCTAATCCTGCCAATTTCATTGGCAACAGAGAGATAGGGATAGAATGATTCTTAATGGATATAAAACATCCATCAAGAATGGAAGATGCTGTTTCTAAAGTTCTATCATCAAGTTCTACGTCATAGGTTATATCTAGAGTTCTTATGGGCGAGTTTAATAGTTTACTAAACTTATGGTCAACAAAAGATATATCTACACCCGAATCGAAAAGAACTATAGCATATACATCATTAATGAGGAATGTACCTGTTATGACGTTATTGTCATTAATGGCCTCCCTAGCATTCATCTGGAAGGCACGAGCATTCCCTTTCTTAGCCTCTCCAGGCTTTGCATCGTTATTTCTAGGGTTCTTAGGGCAGTTAAACTTATTATACCCCTTTTCATTATAGTCGTAACAGACGACATTCTTAAAATCCTTGTACTCCAGGGTCTTATGCTCCTTTTTCTTACAGATACCATAGGGTTTAGTCTGTGGATCAATACTACACTGTCCCCAATGCCTGCGATAGCAATTTTTACATGTCGGTGTTATACCCGACTTATCTTGGTTCTTTCCGAACCTAAATCTCCCCTTATTTATCTTATTAAATCATTGGGAGTTATTATCCTCTCTCTTCCTTTTCACATCAGTCTCGGTCTTGACTGACTTCTGCCTTACCAAATGTCAACAGCAGACCTATAGGTACTAGGCTGAGCAGCCTTTACCATGCCCTTTATCTCGGGCGCTAACCCATGAATAAAACGCACAATGCGTTTGGGTTCGAGGGTAATTAAATAGGAAACTAACCTAGACAGGGAATTGAAGTCAGAAACATGCTTCCGACAATCTAGGTTCTTCATGGTAAGGGTCAGAAAGTCTGACTCTATCTTCTCCACCTCATGAGGTGGGCAGTAAGTTTCCTTGACTAAGTCAACAAACTTAGTCCATCCTATTTTATACAGGTGTACTTTACCTGTAGATTGGATCATAGCTTTCCACCAAATCAGGGCATCGCCCTTAGAGGACTGTGATACATACTTTACCACATCCTTATCAGCACAACCGTTGATATGCACTATCGTTTCCATTTCATCTAGCTATCTCAAGGCTTCTACTGCTCCTTTTTCCCCATTAAAATCCCGGGGTTTACAGGAAATGAAATATTTGTAGGTACATCCGTCTCTTGTAGAACGGGACCTATCAGCAAATTCTAATTTCTTTGGTTCACTCTTCGCATTTGAAGAGTAAACTGAGCTCTCCTTACGAGCTGAGGATGGTGGGATTGATAATGGTCTGGAGCGAGTAGCACTCGACTCCCTAAGTTTTTCTATGGCCTTTTCCATGGCCTTTCCAACAGCTGCATCTATGCGAGCTTGGAAATCATCATTATTAATGGCTATGTTTTCAGCGTTGTTAGAGTTAATATCCCGGTGGCTACTTTGCGCCTCATCCGAGTTAGCCATTCTTGGAGCTTTGGTTCTAAATACCAAATAAAATTTCTCTTAGCCATGGTATTAATAACCATATTGGCTCTAAACATTGGATATAACAATCCATCGCCTATCTAAGTGTGAATAACATCACAACTCTTAGGCTTATCATATCTATATTTGGCCTAGGTCTTAATAGGACCATCAAAGGTAAATTACAATATGGACATAGTCCTTATATTATTAGACAGTGGATCGTAATGTCACAACTGTCATTGTCGTAACTGACAATTATATATAGCTCATAGGCTTGTCATTAATGGACATAATAATATGGCACGTTGGCCTGTCACTATGGACATAACATATGGCACGTTCGCCTGTCACTTTGGACATAACATATGGCATGTTGGCCTGTCACTTTGGACATAACATATGGCACATTGGCCTGTCAATCGTCATCACATTGATGACATTAGCTGGGATCACATTGATCACATAGGCTATATAATAGGTCTTAGGATGTAGTCTTTTTACCTAGACGGCTAGTGTGGTTCCTCAAGTCACACTACCAGGAGTATGAACATCCCTTAATGTTAACATAAGAGTACCTTAATGATTGATTAATAGTCCCAGTCACTTTGGACCTTAACGACTTGAAGGCTTGAACCTAGTCCACCACCTCTGGATAAAAGGATAACTTCCCTTAACTATCTGATAGAAGGCCTTTTATCCTTAACTATCATTTCTTGGCCAATATGTGGTCTGTGCCACTTGGCATAAGGTCTTTTGGAATTATATAGCAGAGCATAAATTTCGAGAAAAGTTGAGACATTCGCTTGAATAGGATGAATACATATATATAATTCCAAAATACTTCATTAAATGCCATTAAAAATTACAATACTAGAATAAATAAAACAAATTGTCCATGCAAGGACTTAAGAAATAAAAATGTCCACGCGGGGACTAAAGAAATAACAAATGTCCTCGCAGGACTAACATATATTATTAGAAGAGACTTCACTCGTCCTTCTTTCACTTAACCAACTTGGAGAGCTTCTTGAAGAACTTGTTCGTCTTCTTCTCCGTTTTCTCCGCTTGTTGTTGCATTTCTTTCATTCGTTCTAGGGTCTCGTTGATGGCTTCAAGTGGTGGCGGAGGTTGTGGTTGTGGCATAATAGGATATTGATATCCATAATTTGGATACCCAGTAGGAGGATAAACAGGTGGGAAAGGAGACGGGTAAAGTGCGTTATGCATAACCGCTTGCATATAAGGGTCATGCAAAAGTACCTGGTAATTTACCGGCGTAGATGGGTTAAAAGGATCATATCCAGATGTATCCGGATATGTTGGGATAGGGTTATTATAACCCGATGGTGGCGGTTGAACTGCGGGTGATGGCGTCGGTTCCAACACAGGTGAAGTGTTGGAGGGTCCACCCATTTGTGGGTCCTTGTGAATTGTAGCGTAAGTTTTGGGTAAAGGTGGCAGCGATCCCAACCGTTGACCCGCACGTACCGACATACGTGCTCCACGTTTCCTCCTTGGTGGCTCAGGCGGCGGCTGATGTTCCATCGGTTCCATATGAACATCTTCTAGTGTAGGAGGTGGTTGGGAGTGATAGGAGGGAGTGTAAGCAAAGGTAAATTGGTTCCAATATTGGTCCCATTCATTAGGACCTTGATATGGCGATCTGGCATAAGAGTTCGAATCGCTTGAGATCTCGATGGGATGCGTATGTGATGCTTACGGCGGCATCTCCGGGTCGGAGTCCTCGTCCATGGGATTGGGTTGGTCTAACTGATTTTGGTCGGCTGGGGGTGTATTTAAGTATTGGTTGGGGTTAAACTCATCGTGATAAGAATGATGAGAATGATGAGAGTGGTATGATTGGTGCGAATGATACGAATGGTATGAACTTTGGGTATGGGTAGGTGAGTGTTGTGCTAATGGCCATGAATCCCCCGAATCCTCATAGGGGTTCGGGTGATGGGGATGCGAAGGGATATGTCCTGAAGGTCTTCCTCTCATTGGTCCTTTGCCTCTTCCTCGTACTCTTGGCGGCATTTTTCCCTTTAAAATTAATTCAAAAACAATACTAATAAATAATGAGATGAGTAATCCTAGGTCAAAGCCTAGACTCGGAAGTCTAAGGAATGTGCCTGTGTAAGTTTTAGATTAAACACAAGAAGGATAGTGTTTAATTCTCTCAAACGTTGGCTTTGATACCAACCTGTCACATCCCGGCTATTCCACAGCCAATCCAAGCACCGGTGGGCCAGGGTGGGGAATATCGTGACGTAAGTTGATATCATCATAGTCAATTAAACACGGCACAACAGAAGTCTTAGATTTAAATTACTATTACAAACCAAATGTTCAAAGTACAAAATAATATACAGACGGCTCGTAATAGAAGATCCACATGAGGATTGTAAATTGTACAAAAAGAATGTAAAACAGACTTTGGGCGGATCTAGGATTTGCAAGATCCTCTTATCACTACCGAGCACTTCTAGCCTATTTTCGTATTGTACCTACAAGCTTAGTCTTTTGAAAATACATCAGCTTTCGCTGGTAAATACACCCAACTAACTCATTTTGAAAATATTTTTAAAATGTTTTAAGTGCACGTTGGCACAAAATATTTTATAATTTGGGAAAGTTACTTTGTAACCTTGTTAATAGATTCACTTGTTTGTCCATACATACAGGGCCCAGTACGGAGACCGAGACATGATTAACGTACTCACCACTTTGACTCACGAAGGAGTAATTCCCCCAACTTTGTGGGTAATGCATTTTGAGGGCGTCTATTGGGTGTATGCCTACACCCACGCTAAGGTCGTGGCCATTATCTAATGTAATGAGCTGAGGATATCCAGGACACGGTAGTTAACCCTCGATGTTTAAGTTATCAAACAAAACCGATCAAACGGAATATGCGGATTTATTAGCCATAATCCGGCGTTCGATTGATCCCATTTCTGACCAAGCGATAATAGTTTACCATAACCCAAGCCCGTATAGGGGAAATAAGTCGAGAGTATTTAACCGAGCTAGTCTTCGTTTAAACGCAAGATTTAATAACTCAGCCGTACACAAAAGTACTAAGTAGCAGATATCATTTACCGGTAAGTCTCTAGTCTGGATTATGGCATAAGCTAACCAATTAAATACTAACGGTCTTATTTAAGTCATACACTTAGACCGAGTAGCGTACAGGATCAAAACATATAACGCTTGATTAAACGATGGTCAGATAAAATGTAGTTTAATCCCAACAAGTACTTTGACTTCTGTAATATGGATAAACTATAAACATTCTGGATTTTGAGACTTAAATGAGAAGGTTAGACCCGTTTCGGTTAATTTCCGTAAACTAGTTACATATACTTAACCGTACGCATATCAGCGATATCGGGTAACCGGATAAGTCATGGACAAGTTCTATATGCCATGATTCTTTAAATAAGTTGTAATATCAGTATGATATCAACTTATATGCCCGTTAAGGTTTTAAAATGAAACTATGCCTCATAAGGGCATTTCGGTAATTATATACCATATAAAAGGAGCTTGAATTTATTTTAATGTTATTACCATGAATATTCTGGAAAGTAACTTATTTATGATATAATATCAGTAGAATATTGATTATATGTGTAATTTATCTTTTATGACCAAACTATAAACCGAAGGGGCATTTTGGTCATTTACACATAGTCTTATAAATTATTTGGGATTCTGAGTTTATATAATGTACCTATTGTAAAGATATTTAAAATAAGTTTTAAATTTAGTAGGTAATAAGTCTTGGTTGATTAATATGGTTTAAAACTACACTATGCTCCGAAACAACGCTTATGTCGTAAAATGACGGTTTATGCGATAGTTAACGAAAATTGATGTTAAGATCAGGTTTATATGTCTTAGATATGTTATTTAATAAAGCATATCTGTAGGTAAAAGATTTACTTTGAAAGGTATGATTAAAACCATTTTGCAAGCCATAAGGGCTTTATCGTCATTTATCGACATAATACAAGGACTTGTTCATAAACTCAGTTTATAATCTGATTTGACATCCCAAATAATCCTACTTATAATATTAGTAGGAAACTCATTTTCAAGTTCATTACCATTTAAACCTTATTTTATGCAAAAAGGACATTTTAGTCAAAATGGCATAATTACGGAACTTGTGCATAAACTCAGATTCTGATTATGATCATGTAATATAACCTTAGAGGGTTATGCTACATTATATTACGATCATAATGCAACCTTAGATCAGTAGCTAACTAATCTAAATCGGGTCAGAATTGAATGTCAAAGCAGAAGTCAAACTTCACGACTTTCGGTTACGAACCGGCCCTAGAACTGAAATTGACGAGCCGAACATGTTCTTACATGTTCTAATAATTATTACCAACTTGTTTAAGTGTCAAAACAAGTTTCATAACATATATAAGATCAAATTATAAAATTGCCGACAAATGGCCTGTTTGACTTTTTAATATTAAAACTTTGACCCGTCCATTGGTCTTGCAAACGTGATCTTCAGGAGGTGCCCTTTATTGTGACAACCGGAAAAATAATGGTAAATTCTGTACAACTTAACAACTTGATTATATAATTTATTGATTGCGTTACGATTTAATTAATGCATGATTAGGTCTCGTAAAGTCTAGCACTCATAGGACATGGTTATTTATGCCAAACAACATTGTTATATTCTTCACGTTGCGAGAAAACAACAAACTATGTCCAAATATGTTGGCAAAATGCTGAAAACACTATTCACCAGAACACACTATTCATGCCAGCAAGTTCCGAAAACTGTCGGAACGAGCAACGAATGGCACGGAAGCATTTTATGGTTGAAATACAAATAAAAACCCCTAATTAGGGACACTAAAAGCAAAGACACATTAACTTTCCGGAAAATACATATCGATAGCATTCGTCCGAATCGCGCTAAAATATAACAAAGTAAATTGTCTGGAATGCCATAATGCAACATTTTAAGTGTCGTAGGACTCATAAATAATGTTATGCACCCTAAGTAAGCTTGGGGATATCAACGAAATATCCTAAACATAAACTCCCAGTGTTACACCGCAACTTGTACACATTACCCAAATTCGAGCCGCTAGGCGAACAAATTATATTCCTAACATCTAATTGCCAAACTAAAAAGCTAGTAAACTAGTTAGTCATATTTTGAAGCCGTAAACGCCTTAAATAAACTTCATGACATCGATGGTAAAATAAAGCCATAGCTCCCGTATTATATTACAACTTTTATATAACACCCAATATCGAACCGACGAGTGAACTAGTAGCATTTTTACCATCCAAAAACAAGACCCACTAAACTAGTGACTAGTTAAACTTTATTTAAAACCCTAACTACCATTGATACCCTAATTAACCCCTAATTAACCTAATGGCTAACATATCTACAAGATTAACAATATGTGCACATGGTTTTTATGTTTAAAAAAATTGCACTTAGCCTCCCCCCATTCAAGAAAACGGTCAACAAGTGGGTCCCACCCACTTGTTTCTTTGTTGAAAAATGAAGCTTGAAAGGTATGGTAGAAGATTTGGCATGATGGTATGAAATTGATATTATTTAACCTAACATCATCTTCAAGTTTCTATCATTTTCTAACTTTCAAAAATCAAGAATTACCCTCTTTTTCTCCTTCCATTTTTGGCAGCCAATACCCCACAAAACCCTTCCATTTTCATCCAATAAACCTACCTTGTTAACCTCTAAAATCCCATTTCAAGACCACCTAAGAAAGGAGCAAGCATGGAGGACTTTTAGAGCTTCATTTGGAGCTTAATCTCTTCTTAATCTTCATCATAATCATAGCAAAGTTGTAAGATCATTTCTCACCATTTTCAAGCTTGTTATAATATGTAGATTAGTAAAGTACATGTTGATCATCTTGAATCTTAAAGAAAATAAAAGCTTAAACCCTAATCATAACATAAAAAGTCTACTAATGTGATATATTTTGTGTTGATCATGTTGCTTAGTGCTAGTTAGCTTATACATTTTTGGTGATTATATTAAAGTAGGTTGTTTAAGTAGATGATCTTGTATGATTAAGAACCAAAAATGATGATTCAAACATATTAATGTTTGAATCAAGACAAGATCATCCATCCCATAATCCATGAACTTTACTACAGAAATAAAAGTATGTTATTTAAAGTTGTTTAAATGTAAGAACAAGATTAGTGTGCTACATATGATGGTTTAAATGACCTTGTTAAAAGGATAAAAAAGTGTCATCATTTTTACTAGAAAGTGCGATTAAAAATATAGATAAAGTTCAAGGATTATGAGGATAATTATGTGTGAAAGTGTTACATGCAAAGTTGATAGTTGAAACTTGATTTGAGTTGATTGAGATTAAGGAATTTAAACATGCTTAAAATACGTTTTAAAAACGTGGAAAACGCCATAGTTTAGGGGAAACTATGGCGAAATTTTTCTAAAATCTAATTGCGATTAAAGTATGATTAATGGGGTGATTAATGGGACTAAACGCGATTAGTGACCTTAATCGGTAATTAAGAAAGTTTAATAAAAAAGGTTAAGCCTTACTCTTTCAAGAACATTTATAAACACTTATATATATTTATAAGATAAAAAGAGTTGTAAAAAGGAGAAATGAATATTTTATAAGTATAAGAATTATTCTTAAATAAAATATATACATGTTTAAAATACACCAACTTATGTGTATAAATACTTGTGTACAATTATGTGCATGTATTAGAAGTTAGGAAAAATACCAACTAAAATACAAATACACTACACAAACAATCTCCAAATACTCGACGACCAATGAGAGTAAAAACATTTAAGGAACTAAATACATGAACATAGTTATATTACACTTGGGCACGAGACACGGACGACGAACAATCGGACATCGGGAAAATCGTTACCTAACCGTATATTACGGACAAAATATATATATATACATAAAGCCAAAATCCGACATGAAATATTAAACAAACGACCCAACGAAGTAAATGCGTAAGCTATCCGCAACGGTCGCCACATCATTAAAACACGGAAAGGATACTATCACGGGCGATGTTTGGGCGTTTCGACAAGAAAATATAACAATAAGTTCTACGACGAACTTTAAAAATAATATACGTTTGATTCAAAACCCACATATATCCCAACACTTAAGATTTCGAAAAGTATAAAACGAAGAGTCACAAATTATACCATGTAAAAGTATACGTATAAAATACGCTTATGATAAATACAAGAATACTTGGATTGCAATGGGCTAGTGAAAGCACACTAATATATATAATAAATTGGGCTAGGCCTACTAATATATAAAATGGGCTGAGGACCAATCTAAAATAGATAACTTTGGGCTAGGCTCATTAATATGACAAATGGACTAAGCCCAACATCATATAATACATTAGTCTAGGCCCACTTACATAACTTTATTGGGCTAGGCCCATCCATACACTATTCATTTGGGCTAGGCCCATATACGCAAAAATACCAATAATACGGCATACAAATATGCATAAATACAATATAAATACCAAATAATACGGTATACAAATACAGTATAAATACGGTAACATTTACCAAATAATACGGTATACTAATACGTATAAATACAATATAAAATACGTATAAATACGGTATAAAAAAATACGTTAAAGTACATAGCGATGTACTCACATACAATTGTTAAGGTATACTCACGCAAAGAATAGTGTACAAAGACATCAACGTACTTACGATGGTAAAAATAAATATTTTAACACTTATAATTATAAAAGGCATACAACAGGAGGAACAAATGCTCATACTTAAGCCGAACATGTCGTTACGAATGAACGAGGTTCATTAAACTCAAAGTGTATATACATACATACATACAAATACATACATACATACATACATACATACATACATACATACATACATACATACATACATACATACATACATACATACATACATACATACATACATACATACTACATACATACATACATACATACATACTACATACATACATACATACATACATACATACAACATACATACATGCATCATCCATACATCCATACATACATCATGCATACATACATACATACACATGCATACATGCATACATACATACATACATACCTACATATATATATAAAATATATTAGGAGAACATATATATAACACACATAACGAACGTAAGCCGTGCGAGGCACGGAGACTCTCATGGGCTAGGCCCACTCATACCGTGTGAATCACGGAGACTCAAATGGGTTAGGCCCATTCTCACTTGTGCGAGGCACAAAGACTCTCATGGGCTAGGCCCACTTATACTCGTGCGAGGCACGAAGGCTCACGAAGGGCAAGGCCTGTTCGTACACTTGATGGATACGATATATATATATATACACATATATATATATATATATAAAAGAAGTGTATATATATTAAAACAAAAATGCGAAACAACTACCAACATAATTAAAATACGTAAGGGACCCAAGTACTTAACTTATACAATAACGTTCAAGATGAACAACGTGTACGTATTAACAATAACTCAAGTGTCTAATGAGTTAGAGCACTTGTAGGTTGATACGCTCTTTGGGATACCCGAATTGCTAGCACATACATTCACGGACGCAAATCAGTGAGTTCATGTCCCCCTTTTCTCTTAAATGTTTTCGGTTTATAACTCTCGGGGAGAAATACATGTTTTTGATGATATGGTTTAGCTATGAATGGAATATTAGATCATGTGCGAATAGGGTCTCTCTTAAGTGCCATTAATCTTTTATAAGACCGAGGAACAAGAGTGGTAGATCTATCAAGTGTAGCGAGCCCAACTCATGGGTCCTTGTGTGGCTGCATGTAGTGCTTTTGTTGTCCCAGCCGGGTGGACCGGAAGAAATCGTCTAGGGTAGAGTACTTCATATGTCGGCACACATATTAATGTCCTTGCAAAACATTAATGATCATCAAGTTCATTGACGCTTTACATACCATATATTTTTATATATGAACTCTCAAATGTTTTTAAGATTCATTTGGTGCGCACACAAAATGCATGAACTCGCCAACTTTTGTTGATGTTTTCAAACTTACATGTATTTCAGGAAACTGAAGTGGATCTTGGTGCAGTCGTTACGAAACTTTCAATGGTAACAAGTAGTCGATGCCATCTGTATTTTGAAGGGTTTGGTCTATATACTCCATCCTCGAATGGAATATAGGATGCAAAGCCTTAATGTTTAAAAGTTATTTTGAACAAGTATGTTGTAAACTTTAATTTACTTATTATGTCTTTTATTTCCAAACAACTTGTGACTTGTAATGTTTATATATGGTGAATGGATGAACACGTGCATGCTTTTAAATTCATATAGTTGTTTACTTAAGTCGTATGCGATGAAAACTAATCAAGTTCACACCGCGCGCTTCCGCCTCTGAACAGGTGTGGCATTTATAGGGACTAACACCTACCTTATTACGATCACTTAGCCATGTTCATAATGAACAGTGGCTGGACCATAATGGTCTTAACCGAAAGTTAAGACGTTTTCCGTAAAACGCTTGACTTTTGGCTATAAAAGCCTATAAACGAAAATGCAAGAGAAAGGAACACTTACAAGTGATTCCTAGGATGCAATAGAACTAAGTTGGATGCTCCTTTCAGTTAGGAACTTCCAGAGGAGGGAGATAGAGTGATAAATGAGAATGGTGCAAGTTCAAATGGTGAAGCATTGCACCTATTTATAGTTGGAGAGCTTAAAGGTGGTGATGCTAGGTGTTAAAGGGTGTTAGAGGGAGCTTACAAGTGTCCTAAAACATGGCACAACAGTTTGGAAGTCCATGGTTTCGAAACAATGGTTTTTGGCAACATTTGTGGAGGCCAAGCAAAAATTCTGCAAACACAGGCCTCTCGCGCCCCGCGAGAGACATGGCCAATGTTTCTCACGCCCCGCGAGCGCCCCCTGGCCAGTTTCAAAGTTTGTCATTTTTAAGCCCCTCAACTTATTAAACCTTCTAAAACACCTTTTTAGCATATTTAGCCCTCCGTAGCCAACATTTGGCGTACCCGGGATTATGCCCGGACATTGTCGAGCTCTCGGTTCATTAAAAGGTCACTCAGAGGTATAAATTAACATGTTGACATTTTTAACCCCCTCCGTTATCCAACTTTCATATAATTACTGATTTAATCCCTCTCATCCAACAAATGGGACATATGAGAGTTAGGACTTCGTAAGGATCACTCAGAGGCTCATTATAAGCATGCTAACTCTGATGTCACTCAGAGGCTGTGCATGTTGACATATCAGTCACTTAGAGGCCAAGTTTAGGCATGTTGGCATATCAGTTACTTAGAGGCCAAGTTTAAGCATGTTGACATATCAGTCACTCAAAGGCTATGTTTAAGCATGTTGACATATCAGTCACTCAGAGGCTAAGTTTATGTATGTTGACATCAGAAGGTCACTCAGAGGCTCTCTTTGAGCATGTTGACACCTTTAGTCCTTCTTAGCCTTTAATAGACTAAAATAAAAATACAACATGTGTCACTATACTATTGACACGATTTTACAAGGTGTTATAGTTCGGCAGCATTCACCGAAGATAATCAAGGCAACATGATACCGAGTCATTCCCAGAGCAAGATACTAGGAATATCCCCAACGGTCAAGATATCGACCGTGAGGGATCCAGGATATGGTCTAGGATATGGCCAAAATCGCCAGGCTGGTAACGCATCTTTTAACACTAGTATCCCTCCTACTAATAATCTTGAATCATTGCAGGATGCAGGTGTAACATCAGCATTAACTAGAGAACTTCAAAAATTGAAGGATATGATATCGAGTGTGCCTAGGGTAGTGAAGCCTATACCAGAAGTGTCCTAGGATAGCCACAAGATATCCCGATTTGCTTACCCCATTTGTAATGCAGAAATCCCAAAGAGATTCAAGACTCCCAACATGAAGCTATATGATGGGACGACGGATCCTGAGGAGCATGTTGCCCAATATGAGGAAAGGATGGAAATAAATCCAATCCCACCAGAACTCAAAGAGGCATGCTTATGTAAAGGCTTTGGTTCCACTTTGACAAGATCAGCCTAAAAATGGCTTTTAAATGTTCGACATCATTCTATTACATCTTTTGCTCATTAAGTTAACTTATTCAACAATCAATTTTCTTGTAGTGGGAGCTTTGAGAAACTAACGAGTAATCTTTACAGGATAACGCATGGATCACAAGAATCCCTAAGGGATTGTGTTAACAAATTTAGTAGAGAATCCTTGGATATCCCGAACTTTGATGTTGCCACGACAGTACAAGCATTCAAAATGGGATTACAGAAGGATTCTTAATTTTACCAAGACCTTGTAATGAATCCTTGCAGGAATCTTGATGAAGCTCGAAATAGGGCCTTGAGATACATAAGGCTCGAATGACAGGAAAATGTAGGGAAGGATGAACATATCCTCAACGTATGAATCGACGAATAGGAAGTCAGAATCCTCATACAAACAATACTGATCCAAGCCATATGCTAAGAACGACAACAAAAGAGTGAATGCTATTGAGGATGAGGATGAAGAAGAATATCCTAAACTTTAAGAATATTGTTTTTCAGTAAATGTTCCTGAACTAATGTATATTATGCAGGGATTGGGGGACAAAGCAAGATGGCCGAAAAAGAATCCAAAAAATGCTGATTGGAAGGAGAAATCAAAGTGTTGTGCCTTTCATGAAGATTTTGGGCACACGACGGAGGATTGTATAGCCTTAAGAAAAGAGAAAAGCTACTTACTAAGTAAAGGTGATCTAAAGGAACTTCTTGGCAAAAAGAAGAACAAGACTCAGGATACTTATAGGAATCCTGAAAGAGCTACATCTCCACCACCCGATGCAAAGATAATCAACTTCATCTCCAGAGGATCAGACATATGTGAAACTTCTTACTCTACGGCCAAAAGACATGCTAAAGAGGCCAAAGTAGAAAGGGGAGATAAGCCGGCAAGAATGACAATGCTCACGGATGATAAAGTGATAACTTTCGAAAGTGATGATCGGGATAACATCCAGGATCCCATTATGATGGGTTGGTAATTACTGTATATGTTGCTAACCATTTTGTCCGTAGGATACTGGGAGATAATAGAAGCTCAGTCAATATCATCCAGTTGGAGACATTGAAGGGGATGAATATCCCGGAAGCTGAGATTACTTCAAACTCCACTGTACATTAGGATTTAGTGGGAATACGAAGAACACTGTTGGGGAAATCAAGCTACCTATCTATGTTAAAGGGATGAACTCGTTACAATGCTTCTGTGTTATGGATTCATTATCCTGCTACAACATAACATTAGGCAAGCCTTGGATTCATGACATGAAAGTCGTACCCTCCACTTACCACCAATGTATAAAGATACCTACTCCTTAGGGAGTCGTGAAGGTTGAAAGTGACGAGCAGGAAGCAAAAGAGTGTTACTCTTCCTCGATGAAGGAATCAGCAAGATCCCGAGAAGGATAGCAATCAAAGATACAAGCACAGGATATTATGGAAACTTCTGAACAGGATGTCAAGGAAGTCATCCTTGATGAAGATTATCCAGATATCTCAGTGCTTAGAGGAGTTAATATCCTTAAGGATATTGAGAAACAATTTATTAACTTTTTAAAATGCAGGATGTCTACATTTTCCTGGAAGCATGAGGATATGATAGGTATATAAAAGAATATTATAACCCATAAACTTAGAATTGATAAATCTTTCAGGCCTGATCCACAAAAAAGAAGAAAGTTCACTCCTGAAAGGAATGCTATCATCCAAGAAGAAGTGAAGAGGCTGTTGATGTGCGTGAATTAAATATATTTTATTTCTATGATTTTTGTTCACACAAATTTGTTTTTAAAAATGATATTTACTTAAAACCAACTACACACACAAAGGGCAAGTGTACCCGTCAGGTGGTAGTACAGTCTATCGGTAAGAACCGAATATCAATCCGTGGACTAAGTGTCTCAATACTAGATCTTTGTTGCTTTTAAACCTAGTTCAATGGGTGAATTAATTTCTTGACTTTTTAACTATTATGAAAATATAACAATTAACTATTTGAGTTAATAAAGAACAATAATTAAGAAAGATTTCTTACATTAAGTATCCACTAATAAACATATGACAACATTTGAGGAAAACTAATGGTGATGCAAGTTCTAGATTCAACTAAGTTTCCATTCAAAATTTCCTAGTTTTATAAATCTTGGGAAAATTATAATGAAATAACATTTCAATCACCTAAGATACATTCTTTTAAGCTCACTTGCTAAGTTGATGTTAATCTTTAAATATGAGTTAATTGTTTGTCAAAACTCCTAACTCTACAAATTAAGGAAAACTAACATGAACAACACATTAATCACCCTAACTTGGTTTCAAGTAAATGATATCTTCAACAAGTTCTTGACATGAATCACAAGCATGGTCATGCTAGATAACAACCTTGGCCTAAATCATCAATCAAAACATGAACACAAACTATAGTTACCATATAAACATTCATATGATCTTTCCAAATCCAAATGCAAGAATTCATACTCATATTCGAATCATCATTCTAATCATGTTAGCAATTACCATTCCTAGTTTCATGCTATGAATCAAATCAACAAACTAACAAGATTCAATAATCATAATATCTACATGGGCTTTCCAACACTACATGTAAATACTTATGATCAAACATTCAAGAATAATGACTTTAAACATGAACATGCATTCCAAGAACAAGATCAAATATCATCATGAAGATTAACATACAACAATCACCACATCTATTTCCATGTTGTCAAGTGTTCATTAGCTTCAACAAAATTCAAGCAACACAAATGTTTAGCCTAGAAGGCTCATGATAACTAACACAAATGTAAAGTAATATGGATTGTGCAGGAATAACAAGTGAAATACTAGAGTTTAAGACAAGATAATTAGCAAAATGAGTTGAATTATCAAGTGATACAACCTCCTAAAGGCTCCTTCTTCAATCTCCAAGCTTCCAAGATCAGCATCTTGAGAGAGAAAATCATCCAAATGCTCCAACTTCCCTTCAAATAAGCTGATTCACGTATTTAAGCTACTGGGCATTTGGCACGACCGTGCCACCTTTTGGCATGGTCGTGCTTGGTAAGTGGCAGGTGCCTTTCTGAGTTGTTAACCAAGTTTGATGCCAAATCCGGAAAGATCCCGCTAAAATTTCCCCGAGGTGGCACAACAGTGCCATTGTGCGGCATGGTCGTGCTTATCGATATCGTACTCGGAAATGACTAAGTTGGTCTCGGAAACTAGCTGACCAGGACTTGTATTGCACGCGCACGGTCGTGCTTGGGGTTGGCATGATCGTGCCAAGTGTTGGAATGGCTTGGTTTGTGCAGAGTGATGATAGTGCTTGTGATAGTGCCGGCTTCTGGATGCTTGGCACAGTCGTGCCATGGGTTGGCACGGTCGTGCCATATCTGGCAGTTTGGCTGAAATGTTCCATTTTTGCTCCAATTCGCTCCAAAATCCTTTGTTTCTTCACTGGGCCGAAGCCCGACCTGTATTTTCACAAACAACTCAAATGAGTATCAAGATCAATGAAAACACAATGAATTTCCGAATTAATGGGGAATATATGACGTTTAAAAGATGTATAAATTCTTATACATCAAACATCCCCACACTTGAACTTTGGTTGTCCTCAAACAAACTAAAGATAAATAAAAATTCTATCTCGGCAATCATCTCAACTAGCATTATATAAGCACAAATAAATAACTTGGAAAACAAAACGAATTACTCGACATAAAAGGAAAAACCAAAAAGTATGTGAAATATGGTTATGAGCAATGATCCATCTCAACATCCCTACAAGCTCACCTTACATCCTCGCAATGTTCACACACACTCGGCTAAAATATAGGAGACATACAATTCAAGGAGTATGTTTAGAACACTCGATGCCAAGACAATAACTATGCGATATCATAAGCTTGTGTAAGGATCAAATCAAAACACTTAACTAACACATAACAAAAATCAAGAGGGCTTGAGTGGGTTGTAATTTGGCAAGGGTAAAGGGGTGTGGAAATGGATTTATAAAAGTAGCTAAAATGGCTAAAGACTGACAGCTCGACTAACTTGAAGCGAAGAAAAACAAAGCTATCCAAATAACTAACCGAGAGCTAGCAAACCGCTTAGATGTATCCCCAAAATTGCTCTAACAAAGCCAATTGATACGGATTCTTCTTTTTTTTCTTTTTTTTTTCACCACTTTAGAGGGAACTAAGTACGTCTACTTAGATAAAAACTCCAATTTATGATGTTATGACTAATAAATCAATAAACTATACAA
The DNA here is from genome assembly GCA_947069175.1 of Scalesia atractyloides. Taxonomy (NCBI): domain Eukaryota; kingdom Viridiplantae; phylum Streptophyta; class Magnoliopsida; order Asterales; family Asteraceae; genus Scalesia; species Scalesia atractyloides. The sequence continues at coordinate 37,138,102 of CAMTDV010000020.1, read as the reverse complement.
GAAGGCTTACAAGTTAGTCTTAACCGAATCGGGCTTCAAACAAAAAATGTGGGTTCAAAAAGAAAAGGCTAGATTGACTATTTGGTGATATTTAGTGGTTTAAACGAAATGAAAGGGAAAGGCTCTAACTGGTTTAACTAAGGGTGTGATTTGGGTGTAGGGATAAATAAATTGCTTAAAAATAAAAGGTTTCCTACTGCCTCAATCATTTTTATGTTATGTGTTTGCTTTGTGTTCTCGAAATGCATGCCTAACACAAGTCTACATCGCAAGGGTCATCCGGCGCACTCAATCTTTGCCCGCAAAAACATGAGCAAAAATAATTCTAAAGCTATAAGGCTCAAAAATAACTCACAGAAACGGGCGTATTGGGTAACTATACAAGGCAAACATGTAGGGAATTTGCTTGATTTCTCATGCTCAATTTTATATAAAAAATACTAGATGGTAACTTTTATTCGAGCAAATCCTTTTTTCATTCACCTTTGTAAATTTATCAAAAACTTTTAGCGTTTGTAAAAAATTGCGTTGAGTTGATTATTCAAGAGAGTTTGTATTATATATATATATATATATATATATATAGTTTTCAGACAACCACAACAAGCTTAACCACCTCCCCACACTTGAATTGTACATCGCCCACGATGTACAAAAAAAACGAGCATAATGCAATGCAATAGTATAGCAGTGGAGGAAGCGGGAATACGAAAACTCCCCTGAGTTGCAAAGGCTAGAATGGAGCGAAAGCAGGTAATACGAAACATTCCAACGCACCACCGCACCATCCAACAACTAGCATATCATCAAATACAGACTGCACACTGGCAAACATTATCAAGATCCCAATTAAAACAACCCAACCCAAAAATTCCTTGTCATTGTTCATAAACCAAACCACTAAATTAAAATTAAAATGTACCAAATTAAAGCAACAAACGGAGGAGTGTACGGACAATGCAAAATGGTACACTCCTCAAACACAGAATGAAAATAAAAGTACGACATGAGCTGCAAGATCAGGGACGGCCGCCAGATCCCGAGGGACCAGAATCATCCCGTCGGTCAAACCAGGATCGCCTAGTGAAGTGCGGCGGCGACTGTGTGTAAGGATGACCGAGCGAGCTTGCCAAATGTTGATGTGATCTGAAGAGCCAGTCGAAGCTCCGCGTACTCTGCTCGTATATATCCTCCAGAAAATTTCCCTGTCTATGTTGTTCAGCGCGGATCAAGTCCACGTCATGTCGTACCGCCCGCTGATCTAAAGCCAACCCATCCATTCGTCGCCAAAGATCCACCGGAGACGGCTCATATGGGCCGTAAGCACCCTGCTCATACCCGTCACCAAAACCACCGAACATATGCTCCTAGTTTGGGCTTCCAAAGCCCTGGCCCAGTTCACCCATCTGAATGTGAGGGTCTACTCCCCCAGCAGCCTCACCCGGCCCGAATCCTGGAGCATCCTGCATGTGTATGTCATCGCCTCCACCAACATTGCCCTCGTCTTGATCGCTTTCCCCCTCAGGAAGTGGGTCCCAAATCCGACCCAGGCGATCCACTAACTTTAGGATACCATTAACTTTGCGAATCATATGCATGGCAGTCAGCTGTGCCACATCAAGCAATCCATAATCACACGCTACGGTAAGATCATCCAACCGTATCCTGTAGTACTTGGCTAATCTGGTGGCAAATGCACCACCACAGATCCTTGATGTGGGGTCAAACTAATACCCCTTTGGATAGACTCAGCAACACTAACTGCAACTGGACCCCGAAATGATGCAATAGAGGTGGAAGAGGTCGCGGGTGGTGTTGTTCCCAGTGCTATCACCCCGACCGCCGATCACATGAAAAATGGCGCGTTTGATTATGCGGTGCAACGGGCAAGAATCCAAGTAGCCTTGGCCTATCGTGGGTCCCATTCGCTGCCCGGCACGGTGATCTCAGCCCAGAATGCGGCTTTGTTTGCATCAGCTTCCCATTCTTGCAAACTTCCGTGGAAGAGCTCAGAGTCGATCTTGTCTTCCACATATAACCCAAGTATTTGCCCGAATCTGCTAATAGACTGGTGATGCCACTTCCGTCCCAGATGGTAGCTAACACTAACACGTTTCTCGTAAACATTTGGGCGCGGGAAAATAACCTGAATGAAGCAAAAAACTCGATGACCAGCTCAACATATTGGGGTTCAGCCATTGCAAAGAGACGGGTCCACGGTCACGGTGGATTCATAAGATCCTCAAACCGTTCAGCCTGACCAAGCAAGTCAAGGTCAACGGTTTGAAGAGTCCGCATAGGCTCGATTAAGTGCCTCTAGCCCATAGCCTTTCAACTTTCGCAATACAATGCCCTTCCCTGGCATTGTCGCTGAATCGGAGAAATGGATGATTCATCTGCAAGAATAAGACAGGATCAGCAATTAAAACGCGGAAAACCAACAAAAACTGGGTTACAGACGGGTTCGCACGATCGTGCCATCTATTGGCACGATCGTGCATGCTTGTTCCAGCAAGTTTTATGAAGATTGCAACATTATGAAGTTTTTATGGGTTTGTTCTTCCCTAAGCACGATCGTGCCACACTTGAGCACTCTCGTGCTGAACCAATTTCTGGGTGAAAATTTTGAAGACTGGAAATCCTTATGAAGGGCACGATCGTGCCATCATATTGCATGGTCGTGCATGTTGAATTTCTGGGCCAGATCTGCAAATTCATCAATATTTTACGAAGAGCACGATCGTTCGTGTTGATGGCACGATCATGCTTGATGAATTTCTGGAAAAGTTTTAAAGATTCAGGCACAAATTATGAAGAGCACGGTCGTGCCTGTGTTTGGCACGGTCGTGCGTGACGGAATGCAGATCTGCAAAAGCCTCAAAAATCACCCAAAACTCAGATTCTTTTAACACTTTTGCTTGGGGGTTTTGTAGATCGGTCAAGTGTGGTGCACGACAACAAAAAATTACACAGAAAACGGGCTTGAATCACAAACCCAACTATTCAACAACTAAAAGAGAAGAAGAAAGATTCGTACCTGGATTGATGCTTAGGATGAGAGGAAAACAAATTCTTGAGGAAGGAAGAAGGTGTGGAGGATTCGTGAGAGGATTTGTGAGGATTCAAGTGGAATTTTGAATGTTTTAAAGAAAGAAAGAAGATGGGCTTTTGCAATTGGGTCTGCACTATTAGACCTGACAGTGCCAGAAAACATTGTTGATAGTGCCGACTTTTTCAGATTTTCGGTTTTTTTTCAAAATTATTTTCCTCTTAAGTTTATTTATTTACATTTAATAAAATCAAGAAAAAAACATCACTTGAATCCGGATCACTCACAAAACACCTCCTACCAAGAAAAGAACCGATCTAACATACCTGAAGATCGGCAATGCATTCCAACATCCCCCGCGTCCAAGATGAACCGCAACTTGAAAAGAAACTAAGCAACCAAAAAGAAAAACAACTAAAAACCTCAAAAACATGCTAAGTTTATTTACGAGTCTTCAGCTAGACTCACCACCCCAATTTCATTTGTTCTTGGGGTGGAGGGTGACAACCTCCTCACTCTTATCCACTAGGCCACCAACATACGACTTCAGCCTGTGCCCATTGACTTTGAACAAGCGGCCACCCTCATGTCCTATCTCCACTGTTCCGTAGGGAAACACCGATCGCACCGTATAATGACCTAACCAGCGAGACTTAAGCTTGCCAGGAAACAAGTTAGACGCGAGTTGTATAACAATACCCGATCACCCACCCGGAATTCCTTCTTGTCCTTCAGGCGGGAGTCGTGGAACGTCTTAGTACGTTCCTTATATAGCTTGGAGCTCTCATATGCATCATTTCGGAGCTCGTCGATCTCTTGGATCTGCACAAACCTGTTTTCGCTCGCAGCTGCCATGTCGAGGTTAACTGTTTTCAAGGCCCAGTATGCAACATACGACTTCAGCTTGTGCCCATTGACTTTGAACAAGCGGCCATCCTCATGGCCTATCTCTTCCGTAGGGAAACACCGATCGCACCGTGTAAGGACCTGACCAACAAGACTTAAGCTTGCCAGAAAACAACTTAAGACACGAGTTGTATAACAATACCCGATCACCCACCCGGAATTCCTTCTTGTCCTTCAGGCGGGAGTCGGGGAGCGTCTTAGTACGTTCCTTATATAGCTTGGAGCTCTCATATGCATCATTTCGGAGCTCTTCGATCTCGTGGATCTGCACAAACCTGTTTTTGCTCACAGCTGCCATGTCGAGGTTATCTGTTTTCAAGGCCCAGAACGCCTTGTGCTCGAGCTCAACAGGGAGATGACAAGACTTCCCATAGACCAACTTAAATGGAGTAGTTCCTATAGGAGTCTTGTAGGTCGTTCGAAAGGCCCACAGTGCATCATCCAGTCTTTCAGACCAGTCTTTACGGCTTGCGTTCACCATCTTCTCCAATATGCGCTTAAATTTCCCCGATTTGTGACCTTAACTTGCCCACTAGTCTGTGGGTGGTATGGTGTGGAAAATCGATGTTGCACACCATACTGGAACAATGCTTTCTCCAATTGAGCATTACAGAAGTGTGTCCCCCGGTCACTAATTAACGCTTTAGGAGCACCAAAGCGCGCGAACAGCTTCTTCAGAAATTTAACCAGCACCCTAGCGTCATTGGTGGACAAAGCTTGCGCTTCCGCCCACTTTGAAACATAGTCGACCGCGGCTAGGATGTATCGGTTTCCAAAGGAAGTCGGAAAAGGTCCTATAAAGTCTAAACCCCAAACGTCAAAAACTTCGCAAACTTGAATGCCGTTTTGCGGCATCTCGTTGCGTGCAGAAATATTACTTGCCCTTTGACAGGCGTCACAAGATTTCACGAATTCATGGGCGTCCTTAAAGATGGAAGGCCAGAAGAATCCAGCATCAAACACCTTTTAGCTGTATTGTTTGCCCCATGGTGATCTCCCGTAGGTCCCTCGTGATAGTGGCGAATACAGGTAGTACTTGACATCCGCAAAAAAAGTTCTCTTCTGCTGAGAGGTCATCCCTTTGATCAGGATGTCGCTGGTTAGGTAGTTTGCGATGTCAGCAAACCATGGGAGTCTTCATTTGTCTCGATCCGCATAAGAAATTCATGGGGAAAATTGTCATTGATGTTGGCCCCACGAACTTCTTTTCCCTCGTAATGCTCAAGACAAGACAAATGATTAGCTGCCAAATTTTGGGCCCCTTTCTTGTCACGGATTTCAATGTCAACTCTTGCAACAAAAGAATCCATCGTATCAATCTAGGTTTGGCATCTTGCTTGCCAAAGAGATACCGAAGTGCTGCATGATCCGTGTACACGATGGTCTTGGAGAGGATGAGATAAGATCGAAACTTGTCGAAGGCAAAGACCACGGCTAGGAGCTCTTTTTCTGTCGTGGTATAATGCTCCTGAGCGTCGTTCAAGGTCTTACTCACATAGTAAATCGGGTGAAAATGCTTATCTCTCATCTGACCCAAGACGACCCCAACTGTGAAGTCACTCGCATCGCACATCAACTCAAATGGTAACTCCCAGTCGGGAACTACCATGATTGGGGCATTCACTAACTTCTCCTTCAACAGCTCGAATGCTTTCAGGCATTCATCGGATAAAAGAACTGGGCATCCTTCTCTAGAAGCTGGGTTATCGGACGGGCGATTTTGGAAAAATCCTTTATGAATCGCCGGTAAAAACCTGCATGACCAAGAAAGCTCCTAATAGATTTCACGGATGTGGGCGCCGGGAGCTTAGAAATAGTATCAACTTTGGCTTGATCAACCTCGAGCCCCGCCTGTGAAATCTTGTGCCTAAGCACAATGCCATCCTTCACCATAAAGTGACAATTTTTTTCCAGTTCAACACAAGGTTGGCCTCCTCACACCCAGCCAACATCCTCTTCAGATTCCCGAGACAATGATCAAAGGAACTCCCGAAACAGAAAAATCATCCATGAAGACCTCCATGGAGTCCTCGATCATGTCATGGAAAATAGCCACCATGCATCTTTGAAATGTGGCTGGGGCATTGCACAGTCCAAAGGGCATTCGCCGGTAGGCAAATGTGCCATAGGGACATGTGAATGTCGTCTTCTCCTGATCCTCAAGAGAGATGGGAATCTGAAAATAGCCAGAGAAACTGTCAAGGAAACAGTAGAACATCCTCCCTGACAGTCTCTCTAACATCTGATCAATGAAAGGAAGAGGAAAATGATCTTTCCTCGTGGCATCATTGAGTTTGCGATAGTCAATGCAAAGTCTCCACCCGGTGACAGTACGAGTGGGAATCAACTCGTTTTTCTCATTGGTCACCACTGTCATCCCTCCTTTCTTCGGGACTACCTGCACAGGACTAACCCAAGGCGAATCAGAGATCGGGTATATCAAACCTACATAAAGTAATTTGATGGCCTTCTTCTTCACAACGTCCTGCATGTTCGGATTTAAACACCTCTGGTGTTGCACTACAGGTTTAAAGTCCTCCTCCATTAAGATCTTGTGGGGTACAAAAAGATGGATTGATTCCTTTTATATCCATGATCTTCCAAGCGATCGCCTTTTTATGCTGCTTCAAAACCTCAAGCAATCGACCCTTCTCTTCTTCTGACAACCCAGCAGAGATGATGACGTGTAAGTGAGTCGCACCCTCTAAGAAAGCATACTCCAGGTGATCTGGAAGCTCCTTAAACTCAACTGAGGGTGGATCCTCAACCGAAGGGCGTGCTTTAGGCTCAGAAACGCGATCCACCACTTCAAAAACCTCAGTACGTGGGGGAGCCACATGACCTATCAGACATGTCTCTCTTCAACTGACCGGACCATAGCAGGTGAACCAAAAGTCTCTCCTCCAATTAGCTGTGTGTCCACAACGTCCTCCTCAAACGTGCTATGAAGATGATCACTCACGTATGTGTCAATAATCTCGATAAAATAGAGTGTATCATCATGACTCTGTGGATGCTGCATGGATTTCCCTATATCAAAGGTCACCTCTTCATCGTCTACCCTAAGAGTAAGTCCACCGGTGCAGACATCGATTAATGCTCGAGCGGTGGCAAGGAATGGCCGACCTAAGATGAGAGGAACAGTTTTGTCCTCATCCATGTCCAAGATCACAAAATCAATGGGAAAGACAAACTTGTCGATCTTCACTAGCATATTCTCAACTATACCTCGAGGGTACTTCACTGAACGATCGGCTAGTTGAATGCTCATACGAGTAGGTTTTGGCTCTCCCAAGTCCATCTTAGCACAAACCGCATAAGGCATGAGGTTTATGCTGGCTCCAAGATCAGCTAATGCATTGCTGACCGACAAACTACCAATCAAGCATGGGATAGTGAAACTCCCAGGATCACTCATTTTCTATGGTAGTTTGTTCTGAAGAACTGCTGAACACTCCTCGTTCAAGATTACATGCAAAAGCTCCTCAAGTTTCTTTTTGTTAGATAAAATATCTTTCAGAAACTTGGCATACTTAGGCATTTGAGCAAGTGCCTCGACAAACGTTAGATTTATGTGAAGTTGCTTGAAAAGCTCAAGGAATTTATCATAGTGTTCTTCCATCCTCTGCTTCTTCAACCTCCCCGGATATGGAATGGGAGGGACATACTCTCTCACTAGCTCCTTGGGACGTGCTATATTTGCTGGGTCTCGCCTCAGTTGCACCTCTCCCGGAGACTCAGTCTCAATCTCCTCAACAATCTCGTTATCAACCGGCTTACTCGGAATAGCCGAAGTGACGAGCTCAACGATCTTGCCGCTTCTCAACTTGATGGCCTTTGCAGTAGCTTTTGGATTTGGCTCTGTGTTACTAGGAAGGCCTCCTTGCTATCTCTCGGACAACATCATCGCAATCTGACCAACTTGGTTTTCAATGGTCTGAATGGAAGCCTTTTGGCTTCTCAACTCACTCTCGTGCCTCGTGAAACGACCGTCATACTCCTTGAAACGCTTTTCATTTTCGACTCTTTGAGAATTTTGACCAGCCAAGAGTTGACTAAACATATCCTGCACACTAGGTTCATTGGTGGAAGGCATCTGCTAAGGCCGAGGTGCACCGTATCCTCCAGGAGCTGTGGAACGTGGAGCAAATCCGGGCGGATGCTGATTTGACGCTTCAGACTTCCAACTGAAATTTTGGTGATTCTTCCACCCCGGATTGTAAGTATTGCTGTAGGGATTATGCTGAGGACGGTATTGGTTTCCCATAAAATCTACATGCTCGTGTGAAACCTCTCTTGTCGGAAAATCGCCTACGTGATATGCTCCCCCACTCGAGGAACCACTCGAGTGGAGCTCCATCACTCGCTCAAACTTTGAAGATAAGGCATCCATTCGTGCTATGATGGCGGTGAAATCATTCACGTGATGAACTCCCTGTCTAGAACTCTTCCCTTTTGGTGGTTGTTGTGTCCGATTCTTCAAGGCGCATTTCTCTAAGATCTCAAATGCCTCGTTGGCATTTTTCGTGCCTATGTCTCCGCCTGAATATGTATCGACCATCATCTTCCCTTGACCATCCAAACCATGGTAGAAGATCTGACATTGTTGCCACTTGGGCAACCCGTGGTGTGGGACCTTTCTCATGAGCTCTTTGAACCGCTCCCACGCCTCATAAAGGGGCTCATCATCGTCCTGACGAAAGTTAAGAATCTTGGTTCTTAACCAAATAGTTTTCTTTGGGGGAAAATATTTCTGAAGGAACTTCTTAGCTAATTGATTCCATGTAGTGATAGACCCAGCTGGAAGTGAAAGAAGCCACTCCTTAGCTCCATCACGTAAAGAGAACGGAAAGAGCCGAAGGCATATTGCATCCGATGATGCATCACGAAGGGTGAATGTGGCACAAACCTCCAGAAACCCCGCAATATGGACACTAGGATCCTCGTGATCCTTGCCATAAAACTGAACCGCATTCTGCAGCATTGAAATGGTACCAGATTTGATCTCGAAATTATTATTATTTATTGTTGGTGCATTGATGCTCGCAGGTAAGCCCTCAAGTGAAGGCGTTCCTATGTCGTTTAGAACCCTTGTTTCCTCTTTGTTTGCCATTTCTACGTGAACCTCGTGGAACGTGTCGTCTCCCAATGCGTCTACCTCGATTGTGGCGGCTACCCTGCGGGACCGCTCCCGCAGTCTTCGATGAAAATTGCGCTCCGGCTCCGACGAGGCTCAACAACTTCGGCAACTGGGTTGAGGACATGCATGACCTATAAGGAAAAAGAAGTAACACAATGCCTTATGTATAAACAAAGATAAGAAGACATAATTCATTTCTTAACATATTTTTTTTCTTCTTTTCAATTAATCATGTAAGACAAATAAAAACAACTAGACAAAATCTTTGTACACTTTTTCACAATGATTTAACAAGTAACTCCAACCATTCTTAAGAAGACCGAGTCCCCGGCAACGGCGCCAAAAACTTGATGTGCGTGAATTAAATATATTTTATTTCTATGATTTTTGTTCACACAAATTAGGTTTTAAAAATGATTTTTACTTAAAACAAACTACACACACAAAGGGCAAGTGTACCCGTCAGGTGGTAGTATAGTCTATCGGTAAGAACCAGATATCAATCTATGGACTCAGTGTCTCAATACTAGATCTTTGTTACTTTTAAACCTGGTTCAATGGGTGAATTGATTTCTTGACTTTTTAACTATTATGAAAATATAACAATTAACTATTTTAGTTAATAAAGAACAATAATTAAGAAAGGTTGCTTAAATTAAATATTCACTAATAAACATATGACAACATTTGAGGAAAACTAATGGTGATGCAAGTTCTAGATTCAACTAAGTTTCCGTTCAAGATTTCATAGTTTTATAAATCTTGGGAAAATTATAATGAAATAACATTTTAATCACCTAAGATTCATTCTTTTAAGCTCACTTGCTAAGTTGATGTTAATCTTTAAATATGAGTTAATTGTTTGTCAAAACTCCTAACTCTACAAATATGGAAAACTAACATGAACAATACATTAATCACCCTAACTTGGTTTCAAGTAAATGATATCTTTAACAAGTTCTTGACATGAATCACAAGCATGGTCATGCTAGATAACAACCTTGGCCTAAATCACCAACACTACATGTAAATACTTATGATCAAACATTCAAGAATAATGACTTTAAACATGAACATGCATTCCAAGAACAAGATCAAATATCATCATGAAGATTAACATACAACAATCACCACATCTATTTCCATGTTGTTAAGTGTTCATTAGCTTCAACAAAATTCAAGCAACACAAATGTTTAACCTAGAAGGCTCATGATAACTAAGACAAATGTAAAGTAATATGGATTGTGCATGAATAACAAGTGAAATACTAGAGTTTAAGACAAGATAATTAGCAAAATTCATGAATTATCAAGTGATACAACCTCCTAAAGGCTCCTTCTTCAATCTCCAAGCTTCTAAGATCAGCTTCTTGAGAGAGAAAATCACCCAAATGCTCCAACTCCTCTTCAAATGAGTTGAATTCTATTTAAGCTACTGGGCATTTGGCACGACCGTGCCACCTTTTGGAACGGTCGTGCTTGGTAAGTGGCAGGTGCCTTTCTGAGTTGTTGACCAAGTTTGATGCCAAATCCAGAAAGATCCCGTTAAAATTTCTCCGAGGTGGCACGACCGTGCCATTGTGCGGAACGGTCGTGCTTATCGATATCGTACTCGGAAATGACTAAGTTGATCTCGGAAACCAGCTGATCAGGACTTGTGATTGCACGCGCACGGTCGTGCTTGGGGTTGGCACGATCGTGCCAAGTGTTGGACTGGCTTGGTTTGTGCAGACTGATGATAGTGCTGGTGATAGTGCCGACTCCCATGGGTTGGCACGGACGTGCCATATCTGGCAGTTTGGCTTAAATGTTCCATTTTTGCTCCAATTCGCTCCAAAAGCCTTTGTTTCTTCACCGGACCGAAGCCCGGACCTGTGTTTTCACAAACAACTCAAATGAGTATCAAGATCAATGAATACACAACGAATTTCCGCATTAATGGGGAATATTTGACGTTTAAAAGATGTATAAACTCTTATACATCAGCTGTTAAAATCCAAGATGATAAGGGAGGTCAAATTCCCAAAGTGGTTAGCAAATGTAGTGGTAGTGCAGAAGAAGAATGGGAAATGGAGAGTCTGTGTTGATTACACAGACCTTAACAAAGCATATCTGAAGGATCCATTCCCACTACCTCACATTGATTCCATAGTAGATGCAACTGCTAGACATGACATGCTGACTTTCATGGATGCAACCTCAAGATTTCAACAAAATCCAAATGGAGCCATCCGACCAGGAGGATACAACATTTATGACACCCATAGGTATATATTGTTATACTGCAATGCCATTTGGTTTGAAAAATGCAGGTGCAACATATCAGAGGCTAGTCAACATGATGTTCAAGGATAAATTGGGGGATATTGTGGATGTATACATCGATGATATGGTGGTGAATCTAAGAAAGCTGAGAATCATCTCCAAGACTTGGAAAGTGCCTTCAATATCCTGGACCAATATACCATGAAATTGAATCCTGCAAAATGCCACTTTGGAGTGGGGGCAACAAAAGTTCTTGGGATATATGGTTACCAAAAGAGGAATAGAAGGAAGTCCAGAGTAGATCAGAGCTCTTCTAGATCTCAAATCCCTATCCAATATGAAAGATGTTCAAAGATTAACTGGAAGGGTAGTAGCATTAAACAGATTAATACCAAGATCCTCTAAAAAATGTAAAGAGTTCTATGATATCCTGAAAAAGAACAAGAAATTCAAATGGGGAGAAAAACATGAAGTTGCTCTACAAGCATTAAAGCATTATCTCTCCAGTGCACCCCTTCTAATGAAGCCTAAAGAGGTGAACCCCTATCTCTATATCTTGTAGTGTTAGGAAATGCAGTAAGTGCTGACTTGGTTAAAGATCATGAAGGTCAGCAGTATCATGTCTATTATGTTAGTAAAAGTTTATTAGATGCTGAAACTAGATACTCTTATCTAGAAAAAATTAATATTAGCTTTAGTATAACATCAACTAAACTTAGACACTACTTTAAATCTAACTATCCTATTAAAAATGTGCTTAGGAAACTCGAGATGTCTTATGGAATGGCAAAGTGGTCTGTGAAACTAAGCACTTATGATTTAGTGTAGGAACCTAGGAATGCTATAAAGTCTCAGGCCTTAGCAGACTTTGTGGTTGATTTTAGTAGCGATATACAAGAAGAAGCTGATCTAGAAGTACAACAACTAGGTGAGAGCTTAGAATTTTGGACACTACATACTAATGGTGCGTTCAATGTAAGAGGTGTAGGATTAGGAATTCTACTAAATCGCCACAGGGGGACATATTACCCCAGGCCATTAGATGTGAGTTTACTGCTACGAATAATGAAGCTGAGTATGAAGCTTTAATAGCAGGATTAGAAGTAGCCAAGGATATGAATATTAAATGTTTACAAGTATATGTTGATTCCTTGTTAATTACTAACCATTTCAATGCATCTTATGCAGTAAAAGGCAAAAAATTAGCCGAATATCTTGAAATTTTAAAAACATTAGCAGGATATTTCGAAGTATTTTCACTTGAACAGGTACCAAGGGAAGAGAATGCTGAAGCAGATGCTTTAGCAGACTTAGGATCTACTATCAGGATACCAGAAGGAACTTGGATACCAATAGTTCATATCTTGCACCCTGCGATGGAACATTTCAAATATCTGGATAAACAAGTATCGAGTACCCAGGACCCTGGTGATGGCTATCCTAAGAAGTATCCTGAATCCTAGATGACTCCAATCGTTAAGTACCTACAAGAGAGAGATATCCCAAAGGATGAAAACCCTAGAGCTTTTAGAATGAAGGTATCTCATTTTAGTTTAATAAATAACATCTTGTATAAGAAATCTCTTGCAGGACCATACTTGAGGTGCTTGGAGGATCCTGAAACCAAAGAAGTACTCCAGGATATACATGAAGGAGACTGCGGCAACCATACTGGGAGTAGAGCTTTATTTTCAAAAGTACTGAGAACAAGATATTATTGGCCAACTATGAGAAAGGATGCTATGGAATACACCCAGAAATGTGATGCATGTCAGAAATATAGCAACATAATGCATCAACCTGCTGAACCATTATACCCTATTACATCCCCATGGCCATTTATGAAATGGGGATGGATATATTACGAAAGCTTCCTAAGGCTCCAGGAGGAAAAGTTTATTCTTAGCAATGACAGATTATTTCTCTAAATGGGTTGAAGCAGAAGCTTTGTCCAAGTCAGGGATCAAGAAGTAGTATCCTTCATAAAAAGGAATATACTGACAAGATTCGGGATACCGGCCGAGATAATTTGTGACAATGGCTCTCAGTTCATCAGCAATGGGACTATAGACTTTTGTAAGAGTTGGGGCATAAATATGATTACGTCAACACCGGTGCATGCTCAAGCCAATGGGCAGGCAGAATCTTCGAACAAGATAATTGTCAACAATTTGAAAAAGAGATTAGGTGCTAAAAAGGAAAATGGGCTGAGGAACTACCATTTTTCGTATGGGCAGATAGAACAACTACAAAAAATGCTACTGGGCAAACCCCATTCTCACTAGTATTCGGGGCGAAAGCATTGATTCCAACTGAAATGATGATACCAACAGCTATATCAAATCTACGAAATCGTGATTTGAATCCTGAAGCCTTATGCCAAGAGTTGGATACCGTTGATGAAATAAGAGACGCAACAAGACTAAGAATGGCAGCATACCAGCAGGGGATAGCCAAGTCTCACAACAAGAATATAAGGACAAGAAGGTTCCAAGTTGGGGATTGGGTATTGAGAAAGGAAATTCAGAACACAACTATCTTGTCGATGGGAAATTAGCCCCAAAATAGGAAGGACCATATGAGATAGAATCAGAATCTAAGGGAGCATATAGGCTCAAGAAGATGGAGGGGGATATGCTACCAAGATCCTGGAACGCCATACACCTCAAAGCTTATTACAAGTGAGTTTGGAATTTAAATTCTAACTCGGGATGGTATGAACCCTACCTTACTTAAATTTATTTAATTTTTTATTTTTTATTTTTGAAACCCTATACTGACTTAAGCATCAGAGGGGTGTTAGGCAAGCTAACACCTACTTAACACCTACTCTCACCCTAGTTTGAAGGTGTTTTATAGGGATACGTTTCAGGATGATACTCTAGGATATTTACTCAAGATAAAATCGAAAAACTAGAGGATTGGCCCCTCTCTCACATTTTAGGGTGTTACATCCCTTCTAAGGTTTAAAGGTATTCACCTTTCTCTCTAATTAGGTTTGAACACTCTAGCTGGAGCGTACGTTATCCGGATATAGTTCAAGATGGCGGGACCAGTTCATATAACAGTGGTTGACAATTTCATCATTATTGGCTATATCCTGGATTCTTATGGTATATGAGGACTGATCACCCTCTCTCATGTAAAGGGTATTTTCATACTCTCTAAGGTTTAAAGGTTTTCACCTTTCTAAGTCTTGGAGTTCATACACTCACGCCTGTAGCGCATGAAAAATGGGTTTATCCCCGTGAAACACAAGATTTTGGATAATCCCAAGAGTATCTTAAAACACAATTATGTTTAAATATATTTCTCTTGGTGGAAGAAATTGTAAAGCTTAATTACCAAATGAAGGATTACATAAGCGAAATGTATCTTGATGCAACATGCTGATCCTTCACAGACAAGTGACATCTATGCTAGGGCTAAATGTAACAAATGCTGACAATATTTCCTGCTTGGGACATTACAAATGATCCTAAGGTTTATCATAAACTTTCTACTTAAACGTCTCTAGTATGGATTCTTATTTTTCTAAGTCAAAAGGCCTTATCTAAATAAATGGGATTTATTAACTATGAAAAAATTTTCCTACAGAATTTTTATAAAGCATTTTTCAAAACATAAATGGAAAGCAATATAGATACCACTAATATCCTAACCAGGATACTTAGTCTAACTTTTTGCAAACAACATATAACATAAAGATAAGGTCAATAGATTAGATTCATATTAACAGCTCAAAATGTTACACCCTTGGCTTTGTTTCAAACCAAAACCCATCCACCAAGGGTGTAAGCTGTCCGAAAGCATATTAACATTAACGATTGAAGGCTTCATCCTGAAACACCAGGATCCCTCCACCTCAAATCGTTATATTGTTCTAAAATTTAAAGTGAAGGAAAAGTAAATTGTCCAGCATGCATAAAAGGTAAATTTTTCAATAGACATTAACCATCAGAATTTAAAAAGTGGGCTCCGGCCTAAGCAATAACATCTATCATCGCCCAATTTGCTGCCACACTCACAAGGCAACACCAACCACACCATCATCTCTACTAGAACCGGCGCCTGCTCCACCATCTTCACCAGCTTTGCCACCTGCCTCGCCGCTACCTCAGCCGCCTTAGAAGACTCGCCAGCCCCAGGTTTGGCAGGATGCTCTACCAGGGCTGCCTCCCAGATCCTTCAGCTTGGCCTCCTAGGCATCTACAGTCCAGGATGGTGTCACACCCCAACCGATGGCGGAAACATCAGAGTGAGACGACTAGATTGCTCAAGACATCATAACACTATTTGCGACAATATTTAATTAAACATCTCATTTCATTCAAAACATCAATTGTCATATTGCAACAAAATCCAAATAAAAGTAACATCAACGAAATAAGTTCAACAATAACATAATGATTAACTTAGTATTCTATGCGTGTTTCTATGCCATTCCTACTAAGTTCCATCATAACAACTTCATCAACCTGCAACATGTTAAAAAGTATAGTTCAATAACAAAGTATTGGCGAGTACACAAGTTTAATACCATAGCATAAGTATAAAATCCGATTAAACAAATCCACATGAATAGCTAGCATACAAGATAAGTGTAAACAAGGCATGTGAATCTACAAGTCAATCCTCTAGTGTAAATAGATTTCAACTTAACATTGACCACAAGAATACGGGCGGTGTGTTACTCCTATAGCGCTATACATGTTAAGGGAGGCTCGATCAAAGTTATTGACATTTAGATCACATAAGAATTACCAAGCAACAATTCAAGTAGCATAAGACTAAAGCATGTTGATGGATTGTGTGTATATAGAATAAAGTGCGATTTTGTGTAGTTTTTGTAAATTAATCATGTTGCACCCAAATAGTGGAAAACATAAAAAAAGGGTCGAGTGTACTCATGGTTTTGCAAAGTAATATCCGTGAGAGAGTTAGGTTGATTTAGGGGATGGAACACCAAGTTTATCCTATACAAGGCAACATAGGTGTGTGAGTATTAGGTTGACGGGAGAGTTTAATGAGTTTAGAAATTTAAAATGCGCAAAGAAAGTATATATAAACGAAAGTATTTATCTAGACATTAACGCTCGTTTTTTACACTAAGAAGCCCCGAAGGGTGTTTTGTGTTTTATGGGTCATGCCCAATAGAATCGTAATGATTGTTAAGTCTAAGATAAAATAACCTACTTTTTTTAAGATAACTAACCATTTGGTCATGGTCAAAGGTACAGTTATATTAAGTATTTACATATAGTTACATTATTACTAATTAATCATATAATTCATGTAGTTCATAGATTTCATGTAAGTCATATAAGTCATGCATGGAGGTAGGGATAACCATCCTAAACCTCTTTCATAAGATTCACCATTACACAAGATTGATACAAGGACAATCCGGATGGTCAAGAATTATGGAAATCATCAAGTGAGGGGTAGATTGAATAGTTGAATGGCCAAGGCCTTCATGTAATCACACCTACACCAACACAAGCTTGTAAGCTTGGATGGCTCAACACTTGTGGGTTTGAAACCCTAGTAAAAACCACAAGTTTAGAGACATGTTATGCCTCTTGATTGTATATGAACAAGTCTAGCTTAACACACTAACCATAAGCTTGGTTAGTGGCATAAGTAGCATAGATTTGTTATGTTAAAAATAAGTTCGAAAAAGTTATATAAGTTATCTTCCAAATCAGAAAGTTTGGCCCCAAAAATGGTGTGATTCCACCTTGGTTTTCCATGGAAAACCAATGGTAACATCCCATAGGGCTTAGCAAACAATGTTGAGGAAGAAAACATGAAGAAAACTTTGAAAATATTAAAGGTTAAAAAGATAAAAATGGGCAGAAAATTTATGGCACTTTGGACCTCAAAAATGGTGAGGTTTCACCTTAGTTTGCCCAAGCAAACTTGTGGAAACCTTCCTAGAGGTTATCCAAGTGTTTTAGAAGAAGAAATAAGGAAAAATTAGTTGAAGAAGTAAGTTAGAACTCACAAAAACTCAAATATGGCTGCTGCGTTTTTTGAATATGTGAGGGACTTTGAGAGTGTTTTTGAAGTGTTTGGAGGCTTGTAAAAGTGGTAAATGGATGGGGGAAAGGTGGTTTATATAGGGAAGGGATTAGGGTTTCAATGGGTTGGGCTTTGGACAAGATTAGTGGGTGTTTAAACTTGAAACAAGCCAAAAACATCAACATATGGCAGCCCTCTTTTTTTTGTTTTTTTTTAATTGTAGGTCCCCTAGTCCTTATGGATCTTGACAGAATTGTCTATCTAATCTAGAGTGCGGAATCCTCTAGATCAGATTTAACAGAAAACAATAAGAACTCGAACATAAAGAATTCCTTCAACCTGACGTTCTATTGATTATCAAACACAATTGTTTTACAATCAATTCAAGACTCTTCTCTCTAACTCTCTGAAGCAATTCTTGTAGCAACTGAACAATAGAACCAGTAACTAACTGAGCAACCTTAACCCTAATCACAACCTCCCTATATATAGAGATAGGTTATGCAACATGAGCTAGGGTTTCCTACATGGACTGCTAATGGGTTTAAGGCCCAATTCGCCTACCATGCATTATTCTATGTCTAGTTCAGCCCTAAAGCTTCTAATTAACTATAACAGATCTAAACCCGCTAACCGTTTATCATTTTACTGATTACAAGATATCCAAAGACCAAATCTAAGCTGTTATCAAATATGCACTAACAAAACTCCCCCTTGACAATAGCTATGTAAAATAACTTAGTCTTCAGTCTTCTTGCAATCTTCAGTGTCTTTGAAAAACGTTGGTCTTTGGATAACTTCAGCTTTGCCATCTTCTGTCAGCAACAGACTCCCCCTAAGCTGATGTATCCAATCACCAAATCTTCTAAATCGTTAGTGATGGAGTAAACTCCAGTTTAGTCCTTGCATAGCAATCTTCAAAACTCTTCAACTTGTCTGCAATATAGAAAGGAGGTTCTACCATGCATCCAAGCAAACTCCTCTTCACTAAACTTCTCAGCAACTCACTGCTACAATCTGTATACTATAAAACAGACATCTCGAGAAACCATAAGAAATTTTCAACACAAGTTAAACAAATTATTATTATTCAAGAGATAGTTAAACTGTATCCCAGATTAAGCACTTCTCAACTCAAATCACACACTTCAAAAATTTGTAAACACCATGAACCTGCAGAATCTTAAAATTTTGAACTCAGCTTCTAACATCGTCTCCCCCTATCAGTAACAACTCCTCCATGAACAACCAATATCCGTACAATAAGAATTTACAAGAAAATGAAATATTTTTGGATTTTTATATTTTTGGAAAGCAAAGAAAGTACGAAAAATTAAATACTCTATTTTTGTGAGTATCACCGGTAAGAAGATCATATCAGCAACATCAAAATATTTTCACACTCTTATATTTCTAGATGCAATATTCATGAATAGCAGATAAAGACGATTACCAGTATTGTTTATCCACTTAAACAAATACATGAACATTTCAAGTACCATTACCTCGTGATCTGTTTAGATAATTTATACTGAAATACTAGCGTGTCCCACTTCAGGACATACCCCCGCGATCAAGGTAAGCACAAAAATTCATCATAGTAGGTGAGTATACCAAAATTCATCCTTTTGAATTTACAACGTTAGATAATTGGTGATCAGGTCAGTACTTCTGTACAGCAAAGAGACCAATATCCAACGAGGGTTAGGACAAATACCAAATTTTGGTACGAATAATGCAATTTGCACATTTGAATGACTCTCTAGGAGAGCTTCTTTAACATTTGGGATTTGGCGTTTTTGCTCTTTTAGGATATCCAGGTTGTGCCTAGGTCAGCATATATCTGGATGCAGCAGAAGGACAACCTTGATACCCCGGATGAAATAACGATATAAAGACCTAAAACCTCAGATTTTGGCAATCTATCAACGCAAGATTTAAGGTTATAAAACCATACGCCACTGATATGTTACCCACTCATGCACAGTTTAGTATATTTGTATCACAAAGGTAAGTTGATTATTTCATGCTTTTTGCCTAATGGTACATCATATGATAAAGCTGCTCTCACACTTAAGCAATTTTCTTTTAATTTCAGTGTGATAGTCTAACTTGCTGATGTACTATCATTTCTTCTTTTTCACACAGTGAAAAACTCATTTTTAATTTTTTATTTTTTTATATTTTTGAATTTTGAAAAACAGTAAATTATTTACAAACTATTTTTATGGAAAAATGGTTATTCAGGATTCCTCATCCCGTTGAGTTCGACTAAATGTTCAAAGCGAGCCCTGTCAAAAACTTTTGTGTAAAGATCTGCCAGGTTATCAAGTGTGTCGACTCGATGCAGTTCAATTAATTTCTTTTCAGCACAATCCCGTATAAAATGATGATGAATGTCAATATGTTTTGTGCGACTGTGTTTTACGGGATTGTTGGTGATTGATATAGTGGCATTATTGTCTATCATAATAGGAGTACGAGTGAAATTCAAACCGTAATCGCACATTTGCTGTTGGATCTAGAGAACCTGAGAGCAACAGCTACCCGCAGCAATATATTCAGCTTCACACGTCGAGGTAGACACGCAAGACTCCTTCTTGCATTGCCATGACACGAGCCTCCCTCCTAAGAATTGACAACCACCTATGGTAGACTTCCTTGTAGATTTGCATCCTCCAAAGTCCGAATCAGTAAAAGCAACAAACTTCAAATCACTAGCAGCTAGATACCATAACCCAAGTTTAGGTTTTCCTTTCAAGTAACGAAGAATTCGCTTCACCGCTTTCATGTGGGACTCCTTTGGATTCGCTTGATATCTGGCACAAAGACACACTGCGAACATGATGTCGGGTCTTGAAGCAGTCAACTACATCAGAGAACCAATCATTGCCCTGTATTGAGTTGGATCAACATCCTCTACACTCTCATGATCTGGACCAAGATTGTGATTCTCATAGATAGGTGTATTGAAAGTAGCGCAATCCTCCATCTTGAAACGAGACAGAATGTTATACACATACTTTGTCTGATGAATAAACATCCCATCCTTCTTATGTTCAACTTGTAAACCCAAGAAGTAGGATAGCTCTCCCATCGCACTCATCTCAAACTTGCTCTTCATCACTCTTCGAAATCATGACACATGTTCTCATCAGATGACCCAAAGATGATGTCATCTACGTATACCTGTACCAATAGAAAGTCTTCCTTCTTCCTTTTGATGAAAAGTGTACTATCAGTCTGACCTCTTTCGAAACCATGTTTTAACAGATGTGCTGACAGTGTCTCATACCACGCCCTAGGTGCCTGATGCAACCCATACAATGCCTTGTCAAGTCGATAGACTCGATCTGGATAGTCTGGATCAGTAAACCCGTCTGGTTGTGAGACATACACCACTTCTTGGACTTTTCTGTAAAGAAATGCACTCTTCACGTCAAGTTGGTAAACTTTGAAGCCCTTGAATGAAGCAAAAGCTAGGAACAAACGAATTGCTTCCAACCTTGCTATTGGTGCAAACACTTCATTTTAATCAATCCCCTCTTGCTGATTGAACCCTTTTACCACCAACCGAGCCTTATTTCTTATCACCATCCCCCGGCATCTTTCTTGCACTTGAACACCCACTTAGTGCCTATTTCTTTTTCTCCTTCACGTAGATCAACTAGCTCCCAAGCTTTCAGTTTCTTGAACTGAGCTAGTTCCTCTTGCATAGCTTCTACCAAAAAATTGTCTTTTAGAGCCATATGAACATTCTTCGGCTCCTCTTGGGCAATAAAGCAGCTATACAAACATTCATTTATCATCTCAGTCTTCTGAATCGAAGTAAACAAACAGGAACCTTCGAGCACACCTCTTCTTTTCTGAACACCTGCAGCAGGATCACCAATGATGTTTTCAACTGGATGATCTCTGTGTACTCGTGTGGTAGCAATGTGTCAACACCCAGATTAGATCAACCTCCCCCTAAATATTAGCAGTAGCAAACGGGTTAGTGAAATCCTCCCCCTGAATAGGTTCAGACTCACTATCACTGGAGTCCTCTGGAGCTGCACTGGAAGAAGTTTCTGGAGCCTTTGTCATCGATACACTCGATCTAGGCATGAAGTCACACTCACCATCTTCATTGATCATAGTATGGATCACTTGAGACTCATCTGCATTAGAAAAATCAGGAATATTAAATGATTTAAACACACTGTCATAATCATATAACATAGGAGGACCACTCGTTGATTGTTGAGGTGTATAACTAGTGATTTCCATGTTAAACACAACCTCAATTTTACCTGTTTTTAGATTAAAAACCATTTTATTCGGTGTTCCATGCATATAGCCTAGAAAGTAACCTTCATCAGCTACCTCACCGAATTTTTGCTTATCTTTGTTGCGCACAATGGTTTAGGGTAATCCAAATGGTTCAAAGCCTTTTAAGTTTGGTTTTCGGTTAAACAATAGTTCGTGACATGTTTTGTTAAACCGTTTAACCGTCAAAACTTTGTTCAGGACATAGCATGCTGTGTTCACAGCTTCTCCCCAGAAGAGAACTGGAAGCTTTGAATCAGATAGCATAGTCCTTGCGGCTTAAATCAACGTCATGTTCTTCCTCGCAGCGACTCCATTCTGTTGAGGTGTATAAGGAGCAGAATATTGATGTTCAATTCCCTTACGAAGACAATAGAAATCCAAAACGTGATTCTTGAACTCTGTGCCATTATTACTCCTTATCCTCTTGATCCGTGCATCATGGACATTTTCCAATTTTGTAAAAAGATCAATCAGCATCTCTGCTGTCTCATCTTTTGTACCTAAAAAGAAAACCCATGAATAACGTGAGTAATCATTAGTGACAACTAGACAATAGTACTTTCCACCTATGCTCCTTACGTTCCTGGACCGAATAGATCCATATGAAGTAATTCATAAGGGGCATCTATGGAATTTACTGTTTTAGACTTATGAGGTTTCTTATGTTGTTTTCCCTTTTGACATGGAAGACATTCATCTTCCACGTGAAACCTCTGCACTGGCACCCCTACCACTAAACCATTTTTAATAATATAGTTCATTTTTCAATAGTGGATGTGGGTCTTGCGTCTGTGCCACAGCAATGACTCAGCCTCAGATACAGACGAAGAATCCTTAGCACCCATGTCCATGACATAAGTGTCATTTCTCCTTGGCGCTCTCATCACTATCCAGTCATCAGATATCACCAAACCAGGTTTTAACACCAAAGCTTCAGACTTTGTAAAGTGGACCGAGTGACCCTTGTCGCAGACTTGAGACACGCTCATCAGATTGTGCTTCAGCTGCTCAACATAGTTCACTTTGTCCAGTGTGATCTTCCCGTTGGTCACTTTTCCACGACCGGTAATGTGCCCTCCTATAGCACCTGCAAAATTCACGTATCCACCATCTATATTCTCAAACTCAGTTAACAACCTCGCATCCCCCGTCATGTGCCTGGAGTAGCCACTATCAACATACCACAAGTTGATAATCCTCCTTAGCAGCTCCTGCACCATCCAACAAAATTAGTTAGATTGGGGGACCCAAGCCTTAATGGTCTTGGGTCTTCCAGATTCATCAATCATAGGAACATCCATCCAGTATCCATCACTCCTAACAGGAGTCTTGGATCTTAGACCTGTTGATGGAAATGGTTTTGGATTTCCACTAGGTATGTGGTCCTGAGGTTTCCTAACCATGTTTAGACTTTATGACCTTTGGAGATTATGATTTTGGTTCCATGAATTTTGATGATGATAATTTCTAAAGCCATCGTTATAAAAATTTCGACTACCAACATTCTGGTATCGATGTTGATATTGTCCTTGACTTTTGAAATTATTTGATTTACCATTAAAGTTATTCATTCTTGGTGAACTACTTCTAGGTCTATCATATCTGCCTGATGTAGATGCAGGCTGAAATCTTTGTTGATTTCTTTGAAAACGAGGAACTTGGATAGTTCCTTTTTCAGCCTTATCTACACCAACAGCAACAGTCTGTTGCTTTGTAGCAGATATCTTTGGTGAGCTAACCTTCTTCTCACCATCACCACTTTTCTCTGGTGATTTTTCTCTTGTTCTCTCACTTACCTGTGCTTCAATAATTTTTGTTAGGACAGCAGCTGGCTACATGTCCTTTTTCATGACATTTGAAACAAGATTTTCTAGCCGAAGACTTCTTTACAGAAGCCTCTTGCTTAGATTCATCAGGCGATGATGATGAAGATGCTTTAGAAGGATCTTGTTTAGTTTGCTTAACTTCTTATTTTTCTTTGTTTTTATTTTTAGCAAACTGCACATTAGACTCTTTTGTAATAACAGGGACATCTTCATTCATGTCACTCCCCTTAACAAAATCAACCTTTTTAACAAAAATTTGTTTTTGATTTAGGGTGTGTATTCTTTGTTTTCAAAACAGTGTCCCTGTTATTATCCTTCTTGGTATTTTCAGAACCATAAACACTTCCTGATGTGGAACTACCATGTGTAGTTGACACAAAGTCTGTAAGCTCTTCTTCATCTGACAAGAAAGAATAGTCGTGACCAAGAGGTGGTGGAACTTCATTCAAACCTTTGAATCCCACACACGTCTTGTCATTACTCTTCTTCAAGCCATTCATCATATGTTTCATGACAAAAGATGAATCTCTGAATTGATTTAATTTCTTTTCAAGTTCACAGATTTTAAGTTGTGCTTCAGACAACTCTTTGCACTCTTCAGAAACCTCTTTTGTTTTCTCACTCATCGTATCATGAGCTTAGTCAATAACTTGAAGTTTTTCGTTTAGCTTACAGGTTAGAATATTAATTTCTTTTTCATAACCTTTAATTTTCTTCAGGTATAATGACTCATTTCGTTTTACGAAAAAGTTTGATTCTTTTAAGTTTGAGAGCTCATTAGCCAGACTTTGGTTTTGTTGTGTTAATGTGTCAACCTCACTTTGCAGTTCACAACATTTCAAACAAATAGAACTACCAGAGTTAGAACATACCTCGCCTGTTGATTTGCTTAGATCAGCCATGAAAGCATCAAAATCAGCAGCCATCTTCTGCTCTGTAGCAGTCTGTTCTCCATCAGCTTCTCAACTACCCTCTCTTGCCCTCCCTCAGCATCAGCTTTCACTTCTTCATCAGCAACTGGAGCTATCTCAGCCATGAACGCCTGTGAGGCGTTGTTATCACTCTCCAGATGAACACTCCAATCATAAGAACCCTCTCTAGCAGTAGAAATCAGGGCCTTTGATCCAATGTTGTTTGACGCATTCCTGTTGTTAGAACCATGACCGGGAGAATCTTGAAAGGATGAACCAGGACGAGATTCAGACTTAGCTCTTTGACACTCTCTACCGAAATGTTCGTAGTTGTGACAGTTGTAACACTTCACTTTCGACTTGTCAAAGCCCACACTCTTGCCAACAAATTTCCTGCCTGTTCTGTTCATGAACCTTTTCACCCTTCTAGAGATCATGGCCATCTGCCATTGCAAATCCATCTCCTCTAAGTCATCAGGGTCGATCTGATCATAATCTTCATCAAATGTAGCAGGATCAGATATTTTTCCCTGAATATAGTTCTCATAGGAAGCAACGAAAGAAGCAAGCAATGCCAGGTGTTCTTCAGCACTTTTGACATTCAGAGGCATAGACTTAGAACTGCTGTTACTTGATTGTTGTCTCTTAGCCCCTGACGAGCCTCCTGAAGCAGCAACAAAACATACTTCACCCTCAGAATTTGTCACGATTTGCTCATTCTCACATGAGAGAAACGCCGTTGCAGTATCACTGGAAGCATTGTTGGAAGATGAAGGTGTAAGACCTTTATAAATCCCCGGATCTTGAACCTGATCATAACCCGTTTCCTTCTTCTTCATATTGAGCTCATAAGCTCTAAACTTTCCAACAACCTCTTCCAAGTCTTTCTTTTCTTAATCAGCTTCACCCTTTATCAACAACGTGTATATATCCCACTTTGCAGGTAAAGCATCCAGCAACTTGTCGTTTATCTCCACATCTGTGTATCCATCTATGTCATAATTAAATCAGATGATAATATCTCGTGATAATATCTTATAGGGATTCATTTCTCATTCCTTTGAACACAGCAAACTATTTCTTCAGCAGATCAACCTTATTCTTCTTCACATCTGTATTGCCCTCATACCTCTTCTCCAGGGCATCCCACATCTCCTTTGATGTTGTATACCGCTTGAATGTATGTTTGATGCCATCAGGTAACGACATCTTGATAGCAGCTAAGGCCTTCTTTTCAGACTAATACATCCTCTTCTCAGCTTCAGACATATTCACGTAAGCAGTAACACGCTGTCTTCCCTCAAAATCATGTCTTGGGTTAGCGTACCCATCTTGAATACAGATCCACATCCGTGTGTCCTGATATTCGATAAAGGATTGAAACCTATCCTTCCAAGTAAGATAGTTCTCCACCTTCAGCATCTTTGGAGGTTTATTTGTGGTATCAGCCTCATGCTCCATCCTCAACAGCTCATTTAAGTTTGACATATTCGACATTTTTACCGAAACGGCTCGTTAAAAACATTAAAACTTGTCCGAAATGAGTGGTTACCAAATTATACTGTTAGACTCGTCTCGTCGATACGATTCTAACGATATATAATGTCCGATTATGATTTTTTTGGTCCTAAAAATCAAACGAGTCTAACTGTCCAATCGGTTCGTCAAAATTGTCTATGGATCAATTTCTATGTCTGAAAACGATTAATTCTGGTTATGTCAGCTGGTTAAGTTTCCACCTTTTTATCAGTAACTCAGAATAGTGTAAATCCAAAATGGTAACTCTGGATGACAATCCGAAATGAAAATCCGGAACAGTAATCCGATTACTAATCCGAAATGGTGATCCGGAATAGTGATCCGAGATGAAATCCGGAATGCACTGTTCTGATCCGAAATGGAAATCCAGATTAGACTATTCTGATCCGAGATGGAATCCGGAACAGTTCTGAATCCGAGATGGAATCCGGAATAGCTCTGAATCCGAGATGGAATCCGGAATTACTTCTGCTCTGAAATTCAATCCGAAATACAATCCGAATTGCAAGACTTTAGTCCGAAATGCTTCACTTTCTGATCCGAAATCCAAATCTTCAATCCGAAATGCTATGCTTTTTAATCCGGAATGCAAGTTTTCAATCCGAATTCCTACTGTTAATCCGAAATCATTGCAGAAACTCCGAAATACCTGCAAAAAAATCCGAAATGCCTGCAAAAAATCCGAAATACCTGCAAAACCCTAAATCAGCCGTTAAAACCCTAAATCAGTCGTTAAAACCCTAATTCAGCCGTCACAAACTTCAAGAACAACCTCCAAATTGCCCAAAAACCCAATTTTTCTGCTGTCACGATTCTGAACCGAGCAATAATCAAGAGCCGAATGCTTTGATACCAATTGTAGGTCCCCTAGTCCTTATGGATCTTGACAGAATCATCTATCTAATCTAGAGTGCGGAATCCTCTAGATCAGATTTAACAGAAAACAATAAGAACACGGACACAAAGAATTCCTTCAACCTGACTTCTATTGATTATCAAACACAATTGTTTTACAATCAATTCAAGACTCTTCTCTCTCTAACTCTCTGAAGCAATTCTTGCAGCAACTGAACAATAGAACCAGCAACTAACTGAGCAACCTTAACCCTAATCACAACCTCCCTATATATAGAGATAGGTTATGCAACATGAGCTAGGGTTTCCTACATGGACTGCTAATGGGTTTAAGGCCCAATTCGCCTACCATGCATTATTCTATGTCTAGTTCAGCCCTAAAGCTTCTAATTAACTATAACAGATCTAAACCCGCTAACCGTTTATCATTTTACTGATTACAAGATATCCAAAGACCAAATCTAATTGATTAATCTTGATTACAATCAAAGTCTTAGAATACAATGAATTGAAAATAGAAATACGATTACAAGGTTTGGACTTTCCAAAAATAGAAACACGAAGCAGACTTGCTAAAAACGGAAAGATACAAATGCGAAGCGTTACGATGGGCATTCAAAGCTTGCTTCCTTGGCCTCATAAGCCATCTTGATCCTAGCCTAGAGAAGCGAGCTCACAGCTGAATTTTTGAGGCCATTCCTGAAGGAGACCATCTCCTGCTCACGGTTAACCTGGATGGTGGCTAGCTTGAGTTAAGCATCCTGAGTCACCTTATTCAACTTATCCACGTAGTGCTTGGTCTTAGCGGTAGCGATCTTCCCATGATCCTCAATGGTGACCTCGGCTTTCTTCATCTTGGCCTCTGGGAACTTGACTGCTTCACAAGCCTCGTTGTGAAGAAGCGCCAGGTGGTCCAAACCCTACAAAACAAGATGCAGTTATCAATAAATATAATCTAACCAGGATACAGGTTCAGCATATATGTGTAGGATACATGATATGGGATGTGGATATTCACCTGGTTGAGGGATGTGGTCATGGAATCAATGGACTCCATGAAGCCAAGACCCTCATAGGAAAAGGCTACAGCAGTAGTAGCAGGGAATCGGAACCCTTACTCTTCTTGGATCCTAAGGCCCGAGACCTTGTCAGCGGAGAAGGTTTGGGAGCAGCAGAGGGCTTAGAGCTAATGGCAACAGAGGTTTTTTTTCACCGAGACAGGCTTGGAGAAGCTATCAAGCTCCTAAAGATCGAAAGTAGCAGGGACCTTGGTGGAATCTACATAAAAGGGAGTAATTCTAATTTTATCACATAATAATATCTTGATTAACAAAACATATGCAGGAATGTTCAAAGCAGATATCCTTACCAGACATGATGGAAGTAGAATGTTGGCTGGAACGTGGGTGGCTAAGCAAAAAGGTTCTTTCGATCTCTGACAACTTGTAAATGGCCTTAATCCGTGTCTCTGACTCTGGAGTTGGGGGAGCTAGTTTCTTGAAATCCGCTGCACAAAAAACAAGGATATAAGTTTGGGATGTCATAACATGATACATTTGGGGATATTCCTAAAACCTAAATCTTACCCCTGGTCAACCACTCCACTGGGAAATCACCGCCATTGACAATGGAGTCCCTCTTAACAAAGAAGAACTTGTACTTCAACTCGTACTCATTCTCAGTAGCTCAGAGAATGAGAGGACTGTTGAAGGTGGAGAACAACAAGAACCGGCTAGATCCATGTGACCTCAAATGGTAGGCCAAAGGTAAATCTTCGATACAGAGATCAGGAACATGGTTGGTTTTGATCCGGTCAAGTACAAGTAAGATCCTCCAAACCATAGGCATGGTTTGGGAAAAGCTTAGACCAGTGACACGAAAGAACTCCATGATAAACTCAAGGAACGACAACCTAAGACCTAAGGAAAAATGGTACGCCAAGAAACAAAGCCATTCAGTCGAAGATACGTCCAATCGAGGATTCTGATTGAAAGGTTGGATGATGGCGTCGTCCGGGAACGCATCGGAGGATCGGAGAGCAGCTATGTCAACATTATCAAAGCTACAAACCTCCTACTTAGGATTTTTGAGCAGGTTCTGTGCAAAAAAATGTTGGAATGGAATCACCGGTACGAGATCTTGTGCGTTTGGCCTTGGAAAACTAATGGAGAAGAAGATGAAATGCAGAGGAAAAAGTTTAAAGGGAAGAAAGAATAATACCTAAAATTCTGATGCAATGAGATAGAAGAAGAATTTGGGAAGAAGATATAGGGAAGAGACTAGCTAATTATGAGAAAATATTGCCTTTGAAGTTGCACCAAGTCACATCAACATCTCTATCCCTTTAAAGACATCGGACAACTAAAAACATATCCGTTGGAATCGGGATATCCAATAACTATATTTTTGTGGACAATTGTTATGGGTGGAATTTTGAACCTATATCCCGATAATATATCCAGATTTATGTTTTTAATCTGTGAACAGGATACCGAACCAGGATATTTGTAACATCCTGCAGAAGTATCTTGCTCATTACTAATGGTTTGTTTGTATACCTCAGTTGCAAGGGAGCAACGTTAACGAGGACTAGGTCTACCCGAAGACTCGCTCAAGGTGATTGTAAAGGTGAACGTTGATAGCAGAAGAAGAGGTCTACAACAGTCACAAGGGGATATTCTCTATATCCCGGAATTATAGGATATTTAGTTAGAATTTAAAAACTATATAAGGGGATGCCGGATCATTAGAAAAAAACATGTAATCTCATACACACATCAATTACTCGCTATATTCACAATCATTCACTCACATTTCACCATCATTGTAACACTTAGAGCTGATCCGTGCATTATCTTGAAGTTGTATCCTTATATTTTTAATCAATAAGAAGAAAAAAGGCAGTTGGCAGTTGTCAGCTCCTGAGGTTTTGTGTCGGCGATCTAGATAGATCAAGGGTTTCCTCATACATCCCGCGTCAATCCTTACTTTTATTGTTCATTGATTGATAATAGATATAGTTTATTATCCTGAAAATATTTTCTTTATTACTCAACTTAACACATTTTTGCAAATCTCTATAGCACACTACCTCACAAACTAAATTTGATCACTTAATTGCTTCGGTAATTTTTGACCCAAACAAAAATTATCTTGAAAATTATTTCAAATCAATTTCTTTCGAAATTATTCTAACATTTCCATTTTTTATAGATTAAAATAAAATATATATAAAATTTATATTATTAAACGAGTAGATTACGAGTAATTTGACTGTTAGAAATATGAGGTATCTAGAGAATATATACTTTTATAGGAACCATTTAATAATTAATAATAAAATATATTATAATTAACCTTACTCCATTTTTAATGAAACTCGGGTCAAAATGTAGATAAAAATATGCTCGTTCTAATGACATATTTATCATTTTATAAAATGTTATAGTTTTGAAGTTATAAACGATGAATGAGGGAAGCAGCTGAATTAATTATAATATATAAAATAATAATAAAACTTAAAACATAAAAGAGTAGAATTGTTGTATACGTGTGTATGTTTCTGAAGATAAGAAAGAATATAGTTGACGTAGCAAACTTAATGGAAAAGTAAAGGAGAATACAACTACTATAAATAGAGTAGTTGGTGGGCTTTCCAAACTGCTCACATTTTTGTTTCTCTCTCGCTCTCTGCTCAGTTTTTATACCCAAAATCCTAACTCTGCTCTGTAGTAGGTGTTTTAACCCTGATCACTAGTACGATACCCTGTCCGATTGATTTGAAACCCATCAACGGATGTCAAAGTGTTGCCTAAATAAGGCTATACTTTGTTAACTACGTTGGGTTTTGATCTCGTGATGTATCGTTAAAGTTTGAATTGGGTTGATACACTAATACATGTTGCATCGTGTTTTTATTAGGGACCCAGGCTTAACACTAGAGACTATAGTAATAAACCATAAATTTACAAAGTGAATCATTCTCTTTTTATAAATGCTTTCAAAACCCTAGATGTTTCCAAGTTATATTTATAATAATTAAGTCTTTGTATTCTGAAATTACTACCGGTATTTTGGGTTTTATATACACTACTAGTCCAGCGTTGCTATTGGACAAAGAGTTAGCCAATAGTAATATGGCCACAGTCACAGGAACTACCACTGTGACAGATACTGATTTGAGTAATTGATAGATATAAAAAATGTAAAAACTCTTAATGCTGTAAATTATAACAATATGAAATGTTTTCAAATGCGTTTCAGGTAACTTAACTTACTATGAAAGTAAAAGAAGCATGCTTTGAGTCATTGAAGGCTTAAAAAAAGTGGCTAGGATTACCAGAATAAAGAAAAGAAATTACGTTTTATCAATTAGGGTTATCCCTATAAAAACCTTTGTTTCTGATATGGGTGTTATCCCAATTGTTTAATATTTAATTATGGTGTTTTTTTACAAACTCGGAAATTTTCCTAACTTCGATCCTAATAATATTTTCCGCTCCGAATTTAATAAACACCGGTATCACTTAAATGTTCACGGTTCCCGTGAAGGGTGTGGTCGAGGGCTGTGACAATTATCTTAAGAATGGCTTCTCAACCTAATACACTTCAATCACATATTTATCACTGCTGCAACCAACGGAATCAGCAACCCTCTTCCTCCTACTCCTGGAAACCAAGGTAAAACTACCACTGCTGCAGGGAATTCTATTTCAGGATCCGGGAAATCCGCTACAGGTTTTGTGTTGGCTTCCAGTGGTGACATCTTGTCATTGTTTGCTACTATGAAGAATCAGATGAGGCAACGACAAGAGACCAATCAATTGCTATTAAGGGAGCTTAGGGAATTGAAGAACTCTAGGGAATCAGTAGAGGTGACAACGCCTTTACAAGCCAGAATCTTGAATTTTGATACATCAAGATCCTCAGGAGTTCACTAGGGAGACTTCTTACCCATGCAACCAGGATCAGCATCAATTGGTAACTCCTACTACCAGGATCACAGTGAACAAAGATCTCGAAGTTACTCTAGGATCCTGATCGCAGGTTCCTTATACTTGTAACCTTGTCAGTAATAATTCTTTTAATACTAACAACTTTATGAAGGTTGCAGGTGTTAGTCCCCAAAATGGCAAGGGAGTTGAAGAAACTGAAGGAGATGATCTCTTGTGTACTAAGAGTGGTACAACATACACCAGAAGTATCACTAGAAAGCCATAGGATCTCTAGGTTTGTTCCTTCTATTTGCAACAAGGAGATCCCGTAGAGATTCCAGACTCTCAACATGAAGTTCTATGATGGAACCACGGATCCTAAGGAACATGTGGCTCAATATGGGGAATGAATGGAGATCAACCCCATCCTGCAGGTTGATCTCAAGGAAGCATGTTTGTGTAAAGGATTTGGATCCACTCTAACGTGATCAACCTGGAAATGGCTGCTCAACGTCCCTCCATACTCCATAACTTCCTTTGCTCATTTAGTTAATCTATTTAATAACCTGTTTTCTTGCAGCAAGACTTTTAAAAGGTTAACTAGTGATCTTTATAGGGTTACAAAGGGTCAAGACGAGTCCTTAAGGGACTACATAAGAAAGTTTGGAAGAGAATCTTTAGAGATTCCTAACCTTGATACTGCTATAGCAGTCCAAGCTTTTAAGATGGGTCTTCAAAAGGATTCCGCATTTTATGAAGATCTTGTTATGAATCCATGTAGGAACCTGGATGAAGTAAATAAAGGGCCTTAAGAATCATAAGGCTCGAGGATGATAGGAAGAGACCTATAGATGATTAATAGCCCTGCTAATTATGATCTTCCAAATAGGAAATGGGATTCTCCTCAAAAATCCTAGAAATCCAAACCATATTTCGAAAATGACAATCATAGGGTTAATGCGGTGGATGATGAGGATCCTGAGGAAGACTACCCCAAGTATTTGACTATTATTTCTGTGTTGATGTTTCAGGTTTAGTGTATGCTATGGAGACAAAGCCCGATGGCCTAGAAAGAATGACAAGAATCCTGGCTGGAAAGACAAATCTAAATGGTGTGCTTATCATGAAGATTTCAGACATATGACCGAGGATTGTTACCCTCCTAAGAAAGAGATAATCAATCTCCTTAGTAAGGGATATTTAAAGGAGATCTTGGGTTAGAAGAAAGAAAGAAGTGAGGATCATGAAACTCTTCCAAGCGGGTAGAATCCCCACCACCAAATGCCAAGGTAATTAACTTTATAACTGGAGGATCTGACATTTGTGGTACCTCTTACTTTGCAGCTAAAAGACATGCCAATGAAGCAAAAGCAAAACAGGGGGGGACAAGCCCACAAGGACATTAACCTTAACAGAGCAAAAGACTATATCCTTCGATGAAGATGACAGAGATGTTGTTCAAGATCCTCACCATGGTGGCGGGACTAGTTCATGTAGAAATATGTGGCTGACAATTTCGTTACTGTTGGCTATGTCTAGGATTCTTAAGAATTTATCAATGGAGTAACATGGACATGTTACACATGGGCTAGTCCCAAGATCATAACATTTACATGCTATCATAGTTTGGCGAGTCCCAAGTGCTATCATAGTTATGTATCCTCAGGAATTCTAAAAAGTAAGAACTACTAAGGATTCATGTTGAAATCAGGATCCTCATAAGCCTTGGCGATAGCAGGATCTTAAGAGCAGACAGTGGGCAATGTGCATAGAATCAGGTGTATTCTAAGTCCAATTCTTTTCCTTTTATTTTGAACCTATCCAAGTTGCCTAGATAAAGATGACTATGGCATGGCAGCTTATTTGGAAAATATACATTTTAAAAGATAAAACTCATAAACAATCATTTTGATTCAGGGATTATTAGTGAAGATCCTAAACTAAAATTTCAAAATATTGAAATAAAACACCATAAGCAAAATAAGTCATGATGAATAGTTAAAAGCATACGTACTAAGATTATTCTTTGCAGGAAATAGAAAAGATGATTCAGGCTTCATCCCCAAACGGCGATCCCTCTACCCAAATCATTCATTGTTAAACCTAAAAGTGACCTGAGCTTTACCCAAAACTTGGGCCCATCCACTCAGGATCAACATCTACCATTGTTCAAACCCCATTCCGGGGAACCATCAAAAGAAACAAGCAAAAGTAATCGTTTTTAAACCACAACCACTACCATGATCATTAAAGCTTCATAAAAAACGGGGCTCTGGCCTAGGCAAAAATATCCAGCATTGCCTTGTTATCATTTACTCTTTACCACCAGCTTCACTTTCTTCTCCTGCAACCTACGCCTCAGGATTCTCATCAACCTTCTCTGCCTCAGCCTCCTCCATCTTCTCTCCCTCAGCCTCAGGAACCTCAAACTTTCCTCCCAGCTTAGCCACCAGTCCCTTCCATTTCCTCACATCCCAATACTTACCCTCAAAACCTTCAGCCTGGCCTCCTCATCTGGATCTTGGACTGGATAGTGAGGGCAGTAGACTTCTTGGCCTCTGATTCCAACTTTCAGCTGCTCCTGACGAGCCTTTTCTAGATCCTAGCATCTCTCCCTGGTTGCTTCAAGTTCAATGCAGAGGTCCTCAGACTGCTTCATACGGTGCTCTGTAACTAGCTCCATGTCAGAGACCTTCTCGACATACTAAGCTATCTTCTCATCATGAGTAGTTAGAAGTTTGGAGAAAGCCTGCATGAAATATATATAAACGTTAACTGTGATTCCGAAACTAAACAAGGATTTAAATTCAATTTATACTTACCACACTTTGAATGATTGAAGCTTCTTGGTAATCTCTACATGATCCATGTTGTCGAAAGCTTCGAGGTCCATAAAATCGGAGCCTTTGCGTTTTTTTGTTGGAAACAGCTTTGGAACGGAGAGGAAAGGATCTACCTTTAATGCTGGGAGGAGCAATTTTCTCTTATTTAACCTATGCATCTTCTTTAGCAAATCTAAGGACTCCTTCAAGGTCAAAGAGGCCATTGGATTATTAGGTTCCTGCACCTATTAGGTAATCTCAAAATCTTGAGCATACAATTTTCTCTTGTTTCACTTCACTTTGTTGTCTATATCCTTTCTTAGTTCTAGGGTTTGTTCGTTTCTTTGTTTGATCCAGTAAGATTGTGTATTGTTGTTGTTCTTTGTTGAATGATCAATTGATAGACCTTATATCAGTTGATCTTGATTGTTGTATTGTTCTATTAGATCTTACAGATTGTAAGATCTAGGGTATTGGGGGTGTTTTTGGTTTGGGTTAAGCTAATAAGATTTCGGTCACCTGTTTTGTCGTTATACACTTGTTCTTGTTTGGATCTATACTTTTCTACATTAATGCCCAACAACACTATTAGTTTTTTTGTTGTCTCCAGAAGCCTCCTTTTTCACAAGTATGACATGAACCTCTTTGTTTGATAGTAACCAATTTGATGGAATTGGTGGTGTCGGAATTAAAATCAGCCACATAAATCCCAAAAGAGGTCGAGAATGTAAGTCGATTTCCTTCATGTGGTCATGGATCCTTCATCTCTTAGTGGAAACGTGTGTGTTGG
The DNA here is from genome assembly GCA_947069175.1 of Scalesia atractyloides. Lineage (NCBI taxonomy): Eukaryota > Viridiplantae > Streptophyta > Magnoliopsida > Asterales > Asteraceae > Scalesia > Scalesia atractyloides. The sequence continues at coordinate 37,102,730 of CAMTDV010000020.1, read as the reverse complement.
TCCAAGAATGTATGCCGCTTGTGTGGAATGGTTTTCACATGTATGCATGATTTCTCATGTTTTCGTATGATGTGCACACTTAAGAACTTATGGTATACTAGCAATTAAACATGCCCGAAATGAGTTTGCATGGTTTCACATATGATGAAAAGGTGTGCGCATCTGGAAACCTATGTTGTACATCATTGGCATAAGTTTCTTTCTAGCTTTGGATATGTTCTTTTGTTAACGTGTTCCTCATGTGAAGTTGAGCTTGGAAATACCTCAAATGTCATAGTTTTCAAGTCTTACAAATTACGTTGTGGTAGATATGGAACTAGTAATGCACATGTACTCACATCTTGAGGAAACTGATGGCGCACATGTTAAGGTGTATATATATAGGGGAAGGATAATACGAAAACCTACCTGAGTTGAGAAAATTTAAAAAACCTTTGTAAAAACCCCATGTAACATTTTTATTTTTTTTCTAAAGAAAATATGAAATGTAACATACATATATTTGAATATTTTTATAAAAGAAACACAAAAAATGCCAAGTAGTTTAATTTTTAAAAAATGTTAAAAATTTCATGTTACATAATATATGTTCAAAAAAAATGTAACATACAAATTTTGTACATTTTAAAAAAACAAGTAGGCGTTTTTTACATTTTTTTTATAAAAATGTTCAAGTGTATTAATGTTACATTCCCCTATTTTTTTAGAAAAAAAAATAAAAATGTTACATAGGGTTTTCTTGAGTTTTCTCAACTCAAGTGAGTTTTTGTTTTATCTTTCACCTACGTATATAGCGGAGAGTTCAAATGAGAAGAAAAATTTTGTAAAAATAAAAAGAATAACTTTTAAAGCAATAGAAATTCTCCATTTACTTCATTTAATGTGTGTATTTAATGTTATGAAAAAAGGCATATAGGTAAATCTATCATTGTTATTAATTAGCTAATTAATTAAACTTGTAACTCATATTTTTTCATATACTCGTTCAAGATAAAATAATTTATGTTGTAGGACAATTTTCGACATGTGTAGGATGAATTTTAGTATGTGTAGGATAAATTTTGAAATGTGTAGGATAAATTAACATGTGTGTAGGGTAAATTCCGGTAAATGTAAGACATATGTAGGATAAATTTTGAAATATGTAGGATAAAATGTTTTTGCTTTATTAATGAGAAATAACATAATTAATAAGAGGAGATATAAACAATTTAACGTTTTACTATTATGTCATTTCTTCTTTTTCTTCTCACATTAACTTTCTTCTCAAATTAACTTTCTATATATATATATATATATATGTATATGTATATATATAAGTTCGGGAAATGTAACCTATTATAAAAAAAATTATATTTATTTATAATAAATGAAATTGCGATGTAGTATGAAATGTCATTGACACTAAAATTACGAGTATGTGATTTTATGTAAATGAAAAAACACCAACACATGACAAGGCTCGTCATATACTAATCATCATATAATGTTATTAACACTAAAATTACTTGTTCGGATCTAATGTTACTCTATGCAACCTAAAACAATGCACTTCACTTGTCAATGCCCATATTAGTAACTAATCATCATATTCATGTCATTAACACCGAAATAACTTTTCGATCCAATGTTACCTTGTGTAACCCAAACCAACTCACTAACAGTTGAAAAGACCAAAAAAGGCTCATCAGCTTACTAATCATATAACATGGTCAAACACATGCCAGCAACATCTCTTCAAGGGTTAAACCGTTTTTTAGCTTTCATCATTTGTTTATGCATTTGTGGATGATATGTTGTATTCATCAATCAACCATTCTTTTTAGACGAAAACGATTCTTTGATACGGTAAATGTACAGTTTTAGTAAATCGTTCCACAACCGTACAACAAATCATGAAACCTTTCATCGTCAAAATACAACTCTAAATAAGAAGTAACGAAATCAAAATTTTTGTAATAAAGTGGTTAACTAACATCATCACAAACAAGCAACAATAAAGAAGGGAAGCTAATGGTGCAAGAAAAGATGGGAAAGTGAAGGATTACTTATTACATAAAGTTACAAGTATTATGATATTTGCAACCTACAATTCCCCTAGAATGAAACAACAAACGGACACAATCCTATGATAGATGTAAACACAACACAGGAAGTCGCCTACCATGACAACCCCCAACACTATGCAAACATTATAAGTACACGATATGTTCTTGTATCAACTGTAGAAACATTAACAACATACAGTCCGACTGATTCTACATGTCAAGCTGCTAGTGACAGAGAAGTACCACCACCGCCTGTTACCCTATCTTTACCATGGTTGGGACTCCGCATGACAGCCATTCTCAAATGCTGCTTCCCCTCCATTCTTGTTCGCTTGTCTCTCTTTATCCTCATCAGTCAGATGAATCTTTTGCCCTTCCGCATCAGGAGCAGCCGCAACAGTAGTGGTGAAAATACCGCCATCGGTCTCTGCAGTAACTTTGGCAGCATCATTCTCAGTCTTGTATGGATCTTGTGCAACCAGGGCTTCGCCTTTGTTGTTCTCGTTAGCTTCATTGACATCAGCAACCTCATTGACAGGCTTAGCTTCTTCCACTGGGGTTTCTCCTTTGTTGTTCTCATTGGCTTCATTGACATCAGCAATCTCATTCACAGGCTTGGCTTCCTCCTCTGGTGGGGGTATATTTGGAATTTCACACACGCCTTCAACAGGAGTTTCATCTTTCTCGGCTTTTCCTTCAGTTTCCTTGAGGGCATTTTCGTCCTTTTCTTCACCTTCCACAGGGATGTTTGTGTCCTTGTCTTGCTTCTCGCTGTCTTCCGTTATAGTTTTTTCCGAAGGCTCTTCTTTTTGTTTGTCATCATCAGTTTTTCTGCTTCCTGCATTTCAACATCTTTCTCTTTCTCTGGGGTTTCATCTTCTTCAGGTTCTTTGTCTTTTTTGTCCTTCTTTGAAGCAGAAGACCGTCTAGGTTTTTTCTTGACGGGTTCAGTTTCAACCGGTGGTGGAGCTTGCTTAACTTTCTCAATGATTCTTAAAGAGCGCCTCGGGGTTTCACCGGTTCCCCAGTCGAATTCTGAGATTTTGGGCCCTCCAGGGTGTGCTTTTAGGTATTGATCCAGCTGCTTCCTTGTGGTGATCTCTTCACCAGTTGGCGCAGTGAACACGATCTCATTTTTCTTTGGTGTCCCTGCTTTCTTTGGCAAGAACTGCATGTAAGAATCACAATTTAAAATTCAATCAAAGAAGCATATATCCAAACGAAAGAACCCAAAACAATTCAAGTGCTAACCATGTCATAAAAGAAAGTAAAAATTAATTATTCTGATTATTGCATCTGCTTACTTTAGTTTCATTTGTATTTCAAGTTATCTGTCACTAACCAGAATCAAATAATTAGTCGATACACACTGCCTACAATAGCGACCGAAATGGATTATAAACTTACAATCTAAATCTTACCCTCTTGAGGGAAATAATAATATACTCGTAACACGATTCATATATGCAGCTTATTCTAGACCAAGCTAACCATCAAATAAGGCGGCTTATTCTATAATCTTCCTTAAGAAGCGCGTTTACGCTCTTAGAAATATGACCGGCTTCAATATTCCATCATTTACCAGATCAATGAATATCTAAACCTCAATCCACTTTACCACAACTCACCTTCATAGGTGACGATGTTCCAACTTGTATACATGAACCTAGAACCCTGTAAATATTCCCAATTATGCAATCAACGCCCTTTTAGAAGTTTGTCTTCCAAAGATGACATGTCAACTAATATACTAAACGCCATTGTTCCAAGTGATACGTATCTAATCATCCAAAGAATGTCATTTCTTCGGTGATCATCAGTCATACTTCACTGTTACCCAACAAATAAAAATAACCAATGGAAAACCAATCATATATTGTAGCTATAGAAGTATGATAGAAGTCAGAAAATGAAGTATATCTTCCTAACGAACAGTATCAGAAGGAAAAAAAATATATCGATAAACTTATTCATCAGCACACGCAGTCAAAAGAAATGGTAACACAACCATATCAAAATACCTTGAACGCAATTACAGTAACGTAGTCATTACACATAAATGGTACACAGTCAAAAGTATTTTTTTCTCCATAAATGATATGTAGCCATTACACATAAATTAAAAAGAAACCATTCAGGAACCAAAGAAGTTTTGTAACAATAAACAAGTATGAACGTGGACCAGCTTATCACATTTATCATCATCTGGTAGTAAGCCAAGCATGTGAGAATCACAAAACTAAGCATTCAACTCCAACCTCAATGATAGTTGTTTCAATGTAACCTCATGCTTCAGTTATTACCTCGACTCGCGTCATTTAACTCTTCCTCTCCTCATAAAGTTTCAGCCTTCACAAACTGTCTTTAGGACGTCATAACAAACGTTTCCCAGACATGAAGCTTTGGCCTTAGTATGGAAAACTTTACTGTAACGCGAATATATGCAAAATAGGTAAAGAAAGAGTGACTTCAGTAGCAAAAGTTAGAATATCATGCATTTTAATTTTCATCCAATTGCATAAAAGCATGTTTCATTTCAACGACTCTATTTCTTTTGATGATTATCTTAAATAATTATGGTGATGATGAGAATCATCAAAGCACTTCATGCACAAGATTTCACAGCCTATCTTTCAGCTATTTATTAACCATTTTCATAAATTTGATGTAATTAAAATTCTCCAGTAACACATAAGCTCCAGTAATCCAATACATGCTGGACCCATAGAAAAACAATTAAATTCCTTTCAGATCATTATTGTATATATCTTAACTCTTAAGCACCCATAAGAAGAACAAAATACACGAGGAAGAAAGAACCTCTAGTTAGTTGTCTTAGTGAATCTAAAGTTCTAAACCCTTGTTCAAAATACTTCAAAGATCCAACTTAGCTATAACATATCTCTTGTTCTCACCAAGTCAGCACAACATAACACACATAACAATCATCCACCAAAACATTTTTCATGTGTATATTTACTTGGTTTATCTAAACAATAACATTTAGCACTAAGCTTTTGCTTTATCCATAGAAAAAGACAAAACACTTGTAGTGCTTCTTTTTGTGAAAACATTTCAAGTACCTTTTTCCACCCACTAAGGTGTCTTCTTGAACACCATGAGTATCCTTCCATCCTTTATATTTTGATAAATTTAACTGTCTAATATAATATAAGCTATGAACACCTCCATTCTTACGAACATACACTCTGAAACTCCTTTTTCACTTACAGAGATATCTTTTTAGTTCTAAAACAATCCAGAAACCAGCTATAATACACTAGATAGTTCTTAAAAATCCAGAAACCAGCCTTTAATTTAACTCTATAAAATAACAGCCTTTAATTTAACTCTCTAAAATAACAGCCTCTAGTCAAAAGTTATGTTCCGTAGCTTGTCTCCCCAACAACTTGATAGGTAACTCATAAGCTATTCCCCAATCAAAATTAATATATTTGTAAACACCTTCATTCTTAAGAACATACACCCTGAAACTCCTTTTTCATTTACAGATACCTTTGTAGTTCTAAAAACATCTAGTAACAAGCGACAATCTACTAGATAACACCAAGCATATTAAATCTCATTCTTAACTCTTACGAGCACGTTACATAAAAAAAAACCATAGAAAACGTGGTACAGAATAATCAAAGCTTCAAAAATCCTAACACAGCCATGAAATTCACCCAAAAATCCTATTCTAGACACAGTTAAACCGTACTCAGAATTCAATTTAAAATAATTAAACAAAACGGTACAAAAACCTACAGTAATTTGCATATGTATCCATGCTGACAACATAAAACCCAAAATCCCCAAAACTCAACAACACGAACCTCAAAAAAACCCTAATTCCGAAATTCAACAAAACCAAACCAAATTCCACACAAAAGACACTAATTCCAGCAAATTAAAGCCACAAACATAACTTAATTTAAACAATCAAGAAACAAGACAAGCACAAACCCTAACAAAACTCCAAAACAACCGAAACTTAACCACATATGCACGAAGAAGAACAAAAACAGAAACAATCGAGAAGAGAGATAACCGTCTTCTTCCATCCTTCAGGTGCAGGAAGCTCCAACGAAACAACTTCATCGTTTGAACTCAAACTCGCCATTTTCGAACAAAAACCTAACGAGTTACGAAGAAGAAAACGAGGTCTGTGAGTGAAATTAGGTGTATATAATGAAGGAACATAGATATACAGTTATGTATAGATAAATCTGGAAGAAATTAGAGTCAGATGATGAGTGAAATTGGGTGGAACGATGAACTTACCTTGGTGTTTCTCTCTCTTCCACTCTGCGATATTCTGGGCGTTTGGGAACTGAAATGGCTTAAAATAGCCAACAAAAGTAAATACAGGTGAAGATACATTTTGCGACCCTTTATTATAAAACGATGCATCTTAGGCCCCTGTGGTGTTATTATTTATATATATTTTTTTTAAATTTATGTTTGGAATTTCTTTTATCAACTAATTCTAGGTTTTCTTAATATTTGTTATGTATAATTTTTTTTTTTTGCAATGGCAAAATTAAATATTTTGGGGTGACATATGGTACGAATACACAGTGTGCGAACTATGTGAAGAATTGAAGTAATTATGCTGCTAAAACTAACTTAGAGTAATTATCATTATACTAGTTGTAAATTTTAGTTTAATAATAATAAAATAATAATAATTACTCTTTGCTATAGTGTAATTACACTATTTATAAAAAAAATGTCATCCTGTTTTTCTCTATTTGCTTTATAAGCTTCACAACGTAAAACCTACATGTATTTGATGCTGACGCGTATATTTGCATTTAATTAGATACTGCCTTGATAAATTATGTTATAACTAAAAGTAAAAAATATATTTGTTTACGGGATATAAGAGAAAGTGAAATATGTGAACCAATAATTAGTTTTTGTAAAATAAAAAAGTTTCGCACCGTTAAACCTACATGTATTTGATGTTAACGCATATATTTGTAGTTAATTAGATACTGCCTATAATTAATTGTGTTATAACTTAAAGTAAAATATATATTTGTTTACGGAAATCACAGAAAGTGAAATATGTGAACCAATAATTAGTTTTGTTAAAATAAAACATCAATATTTCATCATATTGAAATGACTTCTTTTTAGTTATTTATGTTGGCCAAACATAATAGTAAATTATTTCATTCAAACCTACTTTGTCCCATGTCGATAAAGGATAATTAGAATGTGGCATGGATGGGTTTATAAAAGCTCCTCCAAACGGATAACAAAGAACTTAAATGATAGACGATAAAGATACAAGAAAACAAGACCAACGACCCGTATGTATAGACCGAAATAGGGGTCGTACCCGTCACCGACATAATATGAAAAAGAAGGAATGGAACAAAGCCCTAGTGGGCTCGGATTTAAGTGGTAATCCGCACTACAGAGTCGAGCTCGTACTTCAGTTGAAACCCTAATTTACGTCGCGTATTCATACCATGTGATGGGAAACCCTAGATAGAGACTTTGATGGCTAAACAACGAACACGGCTACCGGAGTGTTGGTTGAAAGAGAAACAAGCGAAAATATGAGAGAATCAAAGATCTAACATCGTCGGAAGCAAGATCAGACTTGTCGGGTTATCTCTTTACTGTTTTCTAGTCTTGGAACTTGTAACTCATGATGATTTCAGTTTTGGCTTTACTTTTATTCATCATGTCGGCTAAACATCTTTATAACTATCTAAAGGAGATGATTCATTGAATGTTTTGATGTTTGATTTGTTTATGTAGTACAATTTCAATAATTTGTTATGGATTAAATTTGATGATGTGTATTAGTATATGTTGCATATTTATTGTGATGTTGATTATGTGGTTGAATCGATCTTTCTATTAGGTTATCCATGTTAGATTCGGTACTTATATCTCTAGGTTATATTGACGTCTATTAACTTAGGGCTTGAAATCTTAACCGATAAGAGATAACTTAACATCATAGTTGGTAAAATATACAACCTACCTATCAGATTATGTTGAATAATCTGAATAAAAGGATTTGGAAACTAGTTAGAGTTTTCTATATGACTGATCTTGATTTGTTTGTAAGACGCTATATACGTAGTTCAATCTTGGACCTAATTTAGAAACCCTAAATCATAAGAATCCATGCAGTACTAGATTTACCCGATTAGGTATTGAGGTGTGTCTATAACTTACAAATCTGATTTGCTAAGATTAACCTCAGTCGGTATTAATCTATCTTAGCACTTTGTACGCTATTATCTTGTTAGTTCTTGAAATAGTTCCATAAACAATATATTTCATCATGTCAGTCATTCTATGTTGATTCGAGATTGGATGGTTACATTCTTTTAACATTTGATTCCTTTCTACAGCCATCAATTACGTTCTTCGCTTATTTAGTTAATCCTTAGGTTTAAGTATTTCATAGATTACATATTAATAGATAAACCTAGTAATAAGAGCTATCGTGTGCATGGATTGATACTCGCTAACTTACTTAAACTATACTATGCTAATGACACTGTATGCTTGCCTGTTTACATATGTTTCTAGTTAGGGGTGCTAAACGGGTCGTGTTCGCGGGTTGGCGGGTTCAACCCGACCCGAACCCGAAAATTTTACACGAACCCGAACACGACCCGAACCCAAAAATCGTATCATATATATGAACCCGAACACAACCCGAAGTTTTATGGGTTGACCCGAACACGACCCGTTTAACCCGAATTTTTTAATTTTTTTTTCTAAAACTAATATATTAAAATTAAAAATTACTTAAAAACACAAATGTATATAATAATATCATATTTAAATTATAAAAGCTATGTTAATTTCTTCTTTTAAGTTATAATCATGGCATAAAATACACACCTCATTTAATTTATGAGATAAAATATATTGTAAAAAAATATAATATAGTATAAATGTGTTAAACGGGTCAACCCGCCAACCCGACCAGGTTGACCCGAACCTGACCCGTAAACCTAAACGGGTTCGCGTGTTCAACCCGAAACTGACCCGAACCCGTTTAGACGAAACCTAAACCCGCGAATTTCGTGTTAGGTTCGTGTCGGGTTTCCGGGTCGTGTCAGAAATTCACACCCCTATTTCTAGTTCCACCCTAAGTTATGTTTCTTGTAACATCATTGATATGTGTCAAATACAACATATAAATTGTATCAAATACAGTATAAAATCAACCTTTTTAGTACTAATGTTGGAAAAGTGTGTCTCTTTGTATACTTTTGATTTTCAGGATCAAGAGAGCTTAAATGTACAAAAGAAACAAATTAACGACAAAATCCAGCATAAGTATGAAAGATGGGAAGACAATACACTATACCAGCCCTCCGAGCTTCACCCAAGACTAAAAACAACGAATCAGAAGTTTGGCACGAGGTCGTGCCCCTTCATGATTCCAGATTAGATGAACACAAACAGAAGTAGACAAGAGACACGGGGTCGTGTCTCTTAAGACACGGGCTGTGGTCAACTTCCAGATTTGCATATCTAGGATAATACTTCAAGTATAATGGCCACGGGGCTGTGTCGTTGACACACTGGGCCGTGTAGCAGACTGATCTAACACGTATTAAATGAAGACAGAAAAGAAGGAAGACACGAGGTCGTGCCCTGCGGGTATGGGCCGTGTGAAGGTTCTGTTCCCAACTATAATGAGGGGTGCTTGGTTTCATTCTAACTCATCCAAACCATTTCTCTCACACCTGCCACCACTCCACTACCACAATACCACCATCATCCACCACATTCATCCATCATCCATCCTAGAGTGTGTAGTAGTCTCGGGATCCAAGATTGATCGTAAGAGTTTTTGTCAAACAAAGGCCATGCTTGGCTAATCTCTTACATCACTTGGTGAAGACAAGTTACTTATGTATTACTTTTGATTTCCTAGCTTTGGTTAACTTTTTAATTGGGTATGTATTAATGACTTTAATAACTAGTTTTTTATATTGAAAGTGAATTTTATTCTATCATCCTTCATGTTTCGTTTATTCACTCATTCGTGTCTTTATGGTCTATATAAAGCACGTTAACTGCCTGGAAGCAGGTTAGAAGGGTGGTATGGGTAAAATTCTTGCCACGTTCAGTGTATAGATCCTGAGAGAACTTGGTTCTAGCTTATTAGGACTTCCCTTGATGCAGATAACACCAAACGGGGGAGGTAAGAACGGCTTGAATCCCTTATAAATAAACTACTATAAAACTTTAAACCGGCCTTGCGGGACTATATCTCTGCTGACTCAGACCAATATGGCTGAGGGTAGTGTTGCCTCCAAAAGAGGGGCATGCCACGTTTTGCATTAGTAACTTACTTAATTATCTTTCAATATTCCGGCCTTGCGGGACTATATCCCTGCTGACTCAGACCAATATAGCTGAGGGTAACGTTGCCTCCAAAAGAGGGACATGCCACTTTAACTAAGATAATCTCTTAAAAACCCAAGCATTGAAATCATCAAAGGATACGTAAATAATGAGTCGGAACTAAATGATTCTATCTTGTCTATTTGTTTTTTTATTATTTTAGTTATTTCTTTATTTTTGCTTATTAAAAAAAAACCTTTCCTAAAAATTTGATCAGATTAGACGTTGACTATATTCTGGTATTATAAGCTCTTGTGTCCTTGGACGACCTCGGTATCTTATCATCACTACACTACGCCAATGATGGGTGCACTTGCCCTAGCATGTTGTAGAGAGTGATAGTTGCATATTGTGTTTTTATAAATTTAAAGCTTGAATAAATGAGTGAAAAGTACTTAAAATATGTCTAAAATCACCCATGCTCGCAAACACGTCAAATTTTTGGCGCCATGTTTGGGACATAAGGATTTTAAGAAAGTTTAAAATCGGCGGCCTAATCGTTTTTATGCTTTTAGAATTTTTCGTTTTAGGTTTTTATTCTTTTTTCTTAAATTTTCATTTCTCTGCAGAAACAACATGGGGCCGTGTTTAATCAACACAGGGTCATGTTAGTTTCCCAGTATCTCAAGATTGTTTTCTGCTAGATAGAAGCTGCAACACGGGGCTGTGTAACTACTACACGGGGCCGTGTCTCAAAAGCAGTTTCTAGAAAACAATATCGTCTATTCCCGACGATTAAAATCTAATCTTGCAATCATGGATGTTAATGAATATTTTTTTACCCCTGCCCTCTTATGGTGAATGGTGTCGATTATGTGGTGGAGTTCATAAAGATTTAGAATGTCCCATTCTAAAAATTATTCCCCACTTTTAGAGCATCGTTTTCCTATGACGGTCACCTTAAGATGGGCGGGATTAAAAACAATAACTACTATCCTCTCCTGAATTCTATCAAACCTCTTTTATAAGAGACAGAAGTTCGGAAGAACTATGTCAAATAGAAAAGAGGATTTTCCAAAAACTCAAGGAAATAGAATCCATGATGAAGGCGCGATATTCATCAAGGAACAAGAGCATCGGAGAATCAATGGAACCACATTCAGGAATAAACAATACCAAGGCCAACAAATCTACCTTAACTCCGTTTGAAAATAATAATGATAGTCGTCCCTGTATCGACCCTGCAATGAAGGACTCCATAGCGGCTTGTGAACTTCACACCAATGGTTTAAACCAGAGCGGGTCGACTCACACCTTCTTTAACAAGAGCCCAGAAACGGTAATAAAGGATGGTTTCACCCTCCTATTTTAGCATAGAATTCCACCTTTCCAACAACCTCTTGTGTTTTAGTATATCTTGCCGGAACCTAAGGTACATTAAAAACTTTAGTGTTGGTCCAACCAGTAAGGAACCACCAGATAAATACGGTTCCTTAAAAACTCCGACAAAACTTCATAAAAACCACCTGGACACAGGGTCGTGCCACCTGGCCACGGGTCGCACCCCTTCTATCCTCCAAACATGAGGGTGTGTTAAAAAGACATGGGGCCGTGCCATCCAACCTTTTTAACACGGGGCCGTGTCTCCTTCGACATGGCCCATGTCTCACAAACAGACAACGTTCTCTGACTCATGCTGAAGATACGGGGCCGTGTCAATGTGCTATCACTTTCTATAAAGTCAGTCATGAGAAGAATGTTTGGACCCATTCCTAAAAGACCAAAATCCTGCCTAATCTCTCACACATACCTGAAAAGGTAGTTTCTTAAAAAGGTTTCCTCAAACCTTCTTGTCTTTGCCACTTTTAGTCATTTCTCCTTCTTCAACCTTCAAACCTCCATTAAAGCTTGAAGCTTCAAAAGCTTTAATAGTTAGGTTAAAAGCATGGTATTTACCATAAACTTTTACAAAACTACTATTATACAACAATGTTTTAAGTTTCCTATTTTTAGAAAAGTAAAAAGAAAACAGTTTTAAACTTAAAACAAAGGTTCATGAGGCTAAAATACCAGAGCTATTAAAGCAACACGGGGCCATGTAACTCTAAAACTTTAACGAGTTGTCATGTTCAACTATCATGTCAAGTCAGCAGAGTGGCATGTCTTCAACCAGTTTGAGGAACAAGCGAAGGGGGAGGAGGCTCACGCTTGAAGCCACTCTCATACGCTATGTTTGCGCTTTGCAAGAATCCATCAAAGAAATGACAACGGTAAAGGAGGTCCTCGTGGATTGACTGCACTACCTCACTCTTGACTTGGAGGATAGCTTTAGGGAGATCAACCTTCTTCACCAAAGGTTGAACATCTTGGTGATGCCTCCGATGGAGCCAATCTTACCCCAAGATGATTGGAACATCGTTAACAAGGTGATTAATCCCACCTGGTGGGATGAGATACCCCCAGAACCTCCAATCAATGCCTACTTTGAGGTTCCGATAAACCCCGCTCCTCTTCCACAAGAGGAGGTTGATGACGAACCCTTCATCTTCCTTCCAAAGGAGATGAGGAAATTCTCAACGGCCTCTAAGGGAGCGTTCCCGGGGAATAGCTTAAAGCCTTTATTTTCCAAAAACTATCTTTGGTTTTTGCTAATCTTTCAAAGATTTATCTAGGGAAAACTATTCGAGTCTAATAATCTCGTAGGGCAACCACATATCTATCTTAAGACCTTAATCTTCGTGTAACTTTTATTTTCTTTTTAGTTATAATGATGAACAGATGGAATGAATTATGGTGTTTTGAAAAATAATAAAAGTGTGAGAAAATGTGCAAATGGCCATAGGGACGTTGAAACCGTACACATGCACGTAAACAGACACTTCCTGAAGCAAAATCTTCATAATAGTAAGTGCAGCACGGGTCGTGTAAGGTAAGCACGCCCCTGTGCCTCAAGCGTGTAGAAAAATTTTTTGAATTTGGAACATTGACACATGGTCGTGTCCCATAGACACGCCCCCGTGTTTGGCTTCCGGAAAATTTTCGTTACTAGCACTTTTGACACGGGGCCGTGTCCCACAAACACGCCCCCGTGTCTGCCTTCTGAAAATTTTCTCAGAAATCTGGTACAGGCACTTTTGACACGGGATCGTGTCCAGTGACTGTTTTTTGAGAAAAATGTTGTTTTTAACCCACTTTACACATTTAATCAATTTTAACCAATTTTGGACACATTGAGGACAATGTGTAATTTAAGTATGTAGGGAAAGCTTAGTTTGAAAAAAATTATCCTAAAAACAAACCATACACAAAACTCTACTTAGAAACGCTAAAACACCCCAACTCTTTTTCAAAAATACATATTTTTTTAGTTTGTTTTTCTTTTGTTTATAGTTTAAGTTAGAAACCAAGATCTAAAAATTTTCAAGTTTTCATAAAGTTTACAACCGATAGCGCCGTGATAAAAAAGAACCACATACGAAAATTTTATAATAAGGCATACCAATTCTTTATAAGATTTAATTGTATATATAGGAGCGGGATTTAGAGAAAACGCCAATAAGTGTGAAAACGGTGAGAACGCCTCTTATCCGTTGGATCAAAACAATCTTTGGATTAGATTGGCGCGGTGGCGTTTTCGTAAGTATTACGTGGACACGCTTATTAAGGGTAAAAGGGTCTTTTAATTGTTCTAAAACAAAATGCCAAACTCATGCATGAAAAGCCATTAAATATCTCGCCTTAAACTACGAGCCATGTACATCAGTCCCTTCGAGATGAAATGTCATCGTTATCTAAAACGCCATTCATACAAACGTGAAAAGTTAATGATGGGATGCGTTACAGTATTAACAGAAAAAGCTGAACAAACGGTAACTGAAAATTTATTACTAACATTTATTATAAAAAAATCTCGCCTAAACTACGCGCCAAACACATCATTATATAAATGATGTTAACATCCCTTCCATTGATCATACGTAGAGAATTCCATCTTTAACCAAAACGCCAAAATTCAAAAAAAAACTCTGAAAAAAAGAACAAATGGCAAACATCGTTTCATGGAGATTCAATACTAGAATCAATAAATTTGTAATCCTCTTTAACAACAAAAGAAGAGTGTTTGTGAAAACCACCAAGCCACACTTAAGTTGAACGAAAAAGTACAAATGGGGATTCTAGCACTTGGCATTCCTCTTGATAACCTATGTGAGAAAACACAGACGGTTATAAGATGATTAACCAGAACTTCGGACCGTACCCTGCAAAATCCAATTATGAATCCATTCATCCAATCTTGGCGTTATGATGAAAACACAGACTTAGTGAGTGTTGTGTCACACCCCGACCCGCAGCGGAAAAGGTGATCGGGGCATAATTGGGTTATCATCAAAGCTCATGACATTTATTATAATGTTTCATATTTATTATTTCAATTTAATAGAAGTCATACAATCATATCAAACAAATACAACATGTTCAATTCATCCTTCTAAACTTCATTATTTTTCTTCTAAGGCAATTTCCTATGTTTTCCTTGCTTCATCCTGTTCACCTGTATCATATGTAAAAATGGTTTTTGGATCAACAAAAAGTTGGCGAGTGAACCTTGTTAGAAAACTTTTATTATTTATTTCTGGTTGTATTTAATATGGAAAAATCGTGCAATATTCATATATGAATAAATGTAAATAAACATACAATATCATCAATTGGCATACAACAACAAACAACAAACAATAATATACATTAACAAACCAACAGCATACAATAACAACAATTAATAACATACATTAACAAATCAACAGCATTCAATAACATATCAACAGGCATAAATATATAACATAAATAAACTGTGCGATCAAGGCTCAATCAAACGGAGCCGATCGTATTGCATGTACTGAAAATGAAAATGTCTGTGCGATCAAGGCTCAATCAAACGAAGCCGATCGTATTGCATGTACTGAAAATGAAAAATGACTGTGCGATCAAGGCTCAATCAAACGGAGCCGATCGTATGTTGGCACGCCAGGTTCATGCTCATAATGTAATGGGGAACATGCTCAACGCTCATAATGTAATGGGGAGCGGCGGCCTATGAAATTGCATGTACTTGAAAATAATAAATTTAATCTAAACAATAATCACACAAACAGTTTATACAAACTGAATACACATTTATTCATGATATGATGTATGCACAATGATTTAAATATAGTAATTAGTAAGACACATGATACACCCCAAAAACATGATTTAAACGGGGAATTTGTAGAGATTCACTCACAGTGGGTGCGTTCGGTGAATGATGATGAATGCGCACGAGTTTAGAGGATTGCTCAACGAGTAATTATTAACCTAATTAATAATGAAAAGTAGGTAAATATATGGATTTTATTAACAACTTTAATAGAATTTTTGGATATATTTTTGTGAGTTTTAGGCTATTTTCTAACCTTAAAATGTTATTTTTAAGTATTTTAAATTGATTTTTAAATAAAATAAATAAATAAAAATAATAAAAAATGTTGACTTTTTGACCGTTGACTTGTTGACCGGTCAGACTGTGTAATTGTGTGCGCCGGGTGAGGCTCGAACCTGAGACCTCCCGTTCGCGTGCACGCAGCTTTACCAACTGAGCTACGTGTCTAACCCGAAATATTTCTGTTTTTAATTATATATATATAGTAATTGAATTAAACCGAATATCATTTATTTTTAAAAACTATTTTAATGCATCGAACCGGTGTTCTCCACAGGTCTCGAACCCGGGACCTGTGGTTTGGGTTAACACACAGTCCACCGCTGGACTGTGTGTCTAACTTGTTAAATAATCTGATTTTTATTATACTTATATACAAACTACATAATTTCGTTTCTGCTTTATATAAAAAGTTTGATAAATGTCCGAACCGGTGCGGTAGTCCGGACTCGAACTCGTGACGTCTGATTAAACGTTCACACAGTCCACCACTGGACTGTGTGTCTGTATTGGTTATTATTCCGTTTTTATTAAACTTAACATCTATTGCAGTGAATCCGGTTCGGTTAAAAAAAAGAACATTTTTATTAAGGCGAGTATGCGTGGGACAAGAATCGAACTCGTGACGTGAGCGTGTTTTATTTGCACACAGTCCACCACTGGACTGTGTGTCTAACCCTAGTTATATCTTGATTTAAATTAAACATATATACTACTGAAACTTCATCTTCTTTGTTAATCTTAACCAGAATCGGAGTCCGGCTGGTTCGACGATTTTAATTAAGTTCTTTAGTGTGTTGCGATTAATTGTATGTGAGATTAATAAAAAGAATGAAAGATTAAGTGTAAGGTATACCGAACTGGACTCCTCTGTTTTCTCCGGCGAAACTCCGATGTCAGCAGGTTGTTCCGGCGACGTCTGTCTTGCGGCAGAGAGTCTTCAGCGAGCTTGAGGTGAGTGTGGGTGGCTTCGGTATGAGCTCTGGGTGTTCAGTAAGGCACAGAGGTGAAAAGCTCGGTTTTCCGGCGAGTTGCAGCAGTTCTCCGGCGAGTGAAATTCCTTGCGACCGAGAGTCTTCAGTGGTTTAAGGTGAGTGGGAGTGATGTCAGTACGAGTTCTATGATCTATTTTTTTTGGGTAAGAAGAAAATGTGGATTGAATTCGGTTTTCCGGCGAAACTTTCCGGTAATTTTTCAGAGAATTCCGGCGAGTTCCGACGAAGTTTTCTGTGCGAAATGAATAGCGTTATCTTGATAAACTCGCGAGCTCAACCGGTGCATAAGGCATAACTTCAGATTTAATTGCATTTCCAGTTTCGCATTAACATTTTTCGGTTATGGTTTGATAATTTGAATGAGTGACCTTAATGTTCTTCAGTTATAACCGACGTTAGTTGTAAATGCATCCGTTATAACAAAAGGAAACGTTAATGATTGAATTCGTCGGGATTTCCGGCGAGAATGATTTGGGCGCGTTTGAGTAACTGGGTTTTGATTTCTGTTTTCATAATTTGAATTAATTGTCTGGATGTATTACTAAAGAATACAAGTGGCGGAGTGGTTTGATGGATGAGTGTTAAGTGTTTGCTGACCCGGGTTCGAAACCCGGCAGCAACATTTAATTTTTATTTCCTTATTTTAAATACCTTTTCAAATATAAATTATATATTCCAATATACTTATTAATTATGTATCGTTTAAAGTTAATTTAGGCATTAAATACGCAACAAAATTTTTAACTGACTGTTCGGTTAATAAACGGAGCGGGTCTGGTAAATTCGGTTTTTGACGGATGTTACAGTATCCCCTACTTTTAGAAATTTCGTCCCGAAATTTAAGTAGTGGCATATTTGTCTAGAAAGGATGGTGTTTTAATTTGACAATTACATACTTAGAAGAGAGTAAGAGTTTAAATTTTGTTTGAGGCTGTAACGTTCCTTGTAAGGGTTGAATACCCTGCTACAGGAATCGTTTTTTGTTGCCTAAAGTGTAGGAATACGGAACATGGATACACAGAGTTGATTGACTAAGTATGATGTTATGCATATGAGTTTGGGTACGTTTGAAAGATTAGGTTATATCCTATAACATAACTTTTACTACTAAAAACTACATGGAACTTCTCATAACCGCCTGACAATGCCTCTGATCCTTTGACAAGAATACTTATATATAGGAAGTACCAGCGGCGTATCCACCATATTCTTGTCAAATTTTCATTGGTTTTATCAGTAAGTTATGATTGGTTCTATGATGTGACTCTAGAACATAAATAAACACAACAACCAATATCTGAGTCCTAATTCTGATAGCATACATGTTGGATTGATGACACAATCCAATTCCTTTAAAGGATGCGATGATATAAATGCTAAATCAGTGAGTATAACACAAACTTCAATCAAGACAATACCAAATCCTACATGGAACTTCTCATAACCGCCTGGTAATGCCTCTGATCCTTTGACAAGAATACTTATATATAGGAAGTACCAGCGGCGTATCCACCATATTCTTGTCAAATTTTCATTGGTTTTATCAGTATGTTATGATTAGTTCTATGTGACTTCTAAAACATAAACAAACACAACAACCAAAGCTTGAGTCTTTGAATGATGACAATACCTCTCTCGTTTGTTATGATGGAGAGGTTAGTCTATGTAGAAAATGGAACACAATCCAATTTCTTTAAATGATGAGTTGATATGAATGTCGAACCAGTGAGTGTAAAACAAATTTCAACCAAACATTACTCAATCCTACATGGAACTTCTCATAACCGCCTGATAATGCCTCTGATCCTTTGACAAGAATACTTATATATAGGAAGTACCAGCGGCGTATCCACCATATTCTTATCAAATTTTCATTGGCTTTATCCGTAAGTTATGATTAGTTCTATGTGACTTTAAAACATAAATAAACACAACAAACAATGCCTGAGTCATAATTCTGATAGTATACATGTTTGAATGATGACCGTCCCTCTCTCGTTTGTTGTGATGGAGAGGTTAGTCTATGTAGAAGTGAGACACAACACAACTTCTTTAAATAATGAGATTGAAATACGTTGAGATGTATGATGGTATGAATGTTGAATCAATGAGTATAAAACAAAACTGAAATAATAATTCGCATTAAGATCCTTGGATAAACTTCCAATTTAAAATTGAGACACGTGAGAATTGAGATAACATAAAGAAAGCGTAAAACTAAGCAGTGGGAGTTGAATCTTGATTTTTGGTGAAGGGCACTAGTTGAGTGTTTTCGTTTGGGCCGTCATTATCTTCAACCGGATCGGCGATGATGTTGTAAACTCTTCCTCTTGCTGGTGGCCTAGTGATTGGGTTTTCTTGATTTGCTTGGTTAACTGGGTTTGCTTGAGCTTAGGCGTTTATGATGTTAACCAATTGAGGGCACATGTTTCTAAAGTGGGTAGGGTCGCCACAATTGAAACAAGCTCGAACATATGGGAACATGGGATATTGGGGTTGTTGATATGTTTGGATCATGTTTTGTGTAGGGGGTGAGGTTTGGTTTTGATAGGTGCGGCAAACTTTGCTCAAATGACCATAGCGTCCACAATTCGCACATAGTCGACAAAGTACGGTAGATGGATGATGATAAAAACAGGTGTTACATCGAGGGTGGGGTCCAAGGTAAGGTTTCTTATTTGGGTAGGTTGAGTTGGGTGCTATTTGAGTGATTGGGATAACTTGGAGGGGTACGACTTGTAAGGCTGGTTGGTTGCGTTGGGTGACAGCGAAAAGTTGCTCGTCTCGTTTTCTCTTAGGACTGGGTTGAGAAGGGGATTCGGTTTGGGTATAGTCGGAGGTTTCAGTCGATGCTTTATCCTTCTTCTTCTCCTCCTTGAAGTCTTTGTTCCGGATTCGGTTCTCGGTGAGCTCTGTAGCTAACTCCATTGCTGCTTCCAAGTTTGCAGGTGTGGCACTTATTACAGAGTCTTGAATCTTTGAAGGAAGACCTTGAATGTAGTGCTCAATCAAACGGTAGTGGGGAGTGAACAAGTTGGGAACCATTTGATTTAATTCGAGGAATCTCTTGTTGTAGGTAGTGTGGTCACCTTCCTTTTGTTTCAACGAATAAAACTCATCCTCTAATTTCTTGATTTCGCTCCTTGGGCAAAACCGTCTTATCATGATTTCTTTCAACTCTTCCCAAGTCAAAGTCATAGCATCTTCAACACCTCGTTTGGCCTTCTCTGTAGTCCACCAAGTGAGTGCTATTCCATATAAACGACCAGTAGCATATCGCACTTTGCGATCATCAGGGCAATCGCACGTTAGAAAAATGTTTTCCATTTCTTCAAACCAATAAAGAAGAGCGGTAACACCTTCAGTCCCTTCGTATTTTGTAGGGTCACAAGATTTGAACTGCTTGTAGGTGCATTTAGTGGTATTTGGGGAAGGGTTGATAACATTTTGAACTTCTTGATTGACGGGATTAGCGGTAAGGGCTTGTTGGACTTGAATTACAATGTTGGGTATTACGGCAGCCATTTGTTGAGCAATTAGGGCAGCCATGCGCTCGCGGGCTTTTCTTGCTCTCATCTTCCTACGAGTGAGACTAGAAGACATCTACAAGGAATACATATCAAGAGTATGAGTTGGATGCTTTTGGGATCATGTGTCGTATTTAGGAATAAACATTCATAAAATAAACATAGCAAAATAAACCTACTACATCCATAGGATGTCTTGGGCTTTGCTCGTAATTGGACCTTGCATGCCGCCATACTTCACCTTCGTAATCACGTGGGCCCCCATGATTACCGGGTTTTTCATATGGTTCGCATGTGTTAGCCTGACTACGTACACTAAAACCCAGAGAAAATCGAGAAATATGTAACGTATGATATTCGGAATGTGTCCAGGTATAGACACGGTGACACCTCAAAGTGGGGTTAGTTCGAACTACGTTTGGTGTGGCATGCTTTGGCCTGATAGGTCCTTCGTACTCTCATCGTTAGTCCCCAGGTAGGCAAACTGGTCCGTTATATTGGATTTATACGAATGCCAACCTAGACAGGACGTTCCGACTACCGGTACTTGTACCCTTACAGTTACTACATGCCCGTCGCAGAACTTACTTTGATGAGATTTGAAAAATGAAAAAAAATGCGACAAAATCTTGAATAACGGAAGTATGAATATGATTTGAATATGTGAATATTGTAACATGTATGATGAGTACGTATGTAAGTATGTATGTTTGATTGTAAGTATAATATTCACTAGATATCACAAAATGTAATATTGGAAATATTTGCATGCATTTGTATATGTAATAAATATGAAACAAATAAATATCATAAGTTTGCATGTAACCACATAAACAATTAAAATCTAGTCAACTATAGTATAGGCTCTAAGGGTCTAATAACCTATCCTATATCCCTATACTCATGGCTCTGATACCAATCTGTCACACCCCGACCCGCAGCGGAAAAGGTGATCGGGGCATAATTGGGTTATCATCAAAGCTCATGACATTTATTGTAATGTTTCATATTTATTATTTCAATTTAATAGAAGTCATACAATCATATCAAACAAATACAACATGTTCAATTCATCCTTCTAAACTTCATTATTTTTCTTCTAAGGCAATTTCCTATGTTTTCCTTGCTTCATCCTGTTCACCTGTATCATATGTAAAAATGGTTTTTGGATCAACAAAAAGTTGGTGAGTGAACCTTGTTAGAAAACTTTTATTACTTATTTCTGGTTGTATTTAATATGGAAAAATCGTGCAATATTCATATATGAATAAATGTAAATAGACATACAATATCATCAATTGGCATATAACAACAAACAATAACATACATTAACAAACCAACAGCATACAATAACAACAGTTAATAACATACATTAACAAATCAACAGCATTCAATAACATATCAACAGGCATAAATATATAACATAAATAAACTGTGCGATCAAGGCTCAATCAAACGGAGCCGATCGTATTGCATGTACTGAAAATGAAAATGTCTGTGCGATCAAGGCTCAATCAAACGGAGCCGATCGTATTGCATGTACTGAAAATGAAAAATGACTGTGCGTTCAAGGCTCAATCAAACGGAGCCGATCGTATGTTGGCACGCCAGGTTCACGCTCATAATGTAATGGGGAACATGCTCAACGCTCATAATGTAATGGGGAGCGGCGGCCTATGAAATTGCATGTACTTGAAAATAATAAATTTAATCTAAACAATAATCACACAAACAGTTTATACAAACTGAATACACATTTATTCATGATATGATGTATGCACAATGATTTAAATATAGTAATTAGTAAGACACATGATACACCCCAAAAACGTGATTTAAACGGGGAATTTGTAGAGATTCACTCACAGTGGGTGCGTTCGGTGAATGATGATGAATGCGCACGAGTTTAGAGGATTGCTCGACGAGTAATAATTAACCTAATTAATAATGAAAAGTAAGGTAAATAAATGGATTTTATTAACAACTTTAATAGAATTTTTGGATATATTTTTGTGAGTTTTAGGCTATTTTCTAACCTTAAAAATGTTATTTTTAAGTATTTTAAATTGATTTTTAAATAAAATAAATAAATAAAAATAATAAAAAATGTTGACTTTTTGACCGTTGACCATTGACTTGTTGACCGGTCAGACTGTTTAATTGTGTGCGCCGGGTGAGGCTCGAACCCGAGACCTCCCGTTCGCGTGCACGCAGCTCTACCAACTGAGCTACGTGTCTAACCCGAAATATTTCTGTTTTTAATTATATATATATACTAATTGAATTAACCGAAAATATTTATTTTTAAAAACGATTTTAATGCATCGAACCGGTGTTCTCCACATGTCTCGAACCCGGGACCTGTGGTTTGGGTTAACACACAGTCCACCGCTGGACTGTGTGTCTAACTTGTTAAATAATCTGATTTTTATTATACTTATATACAAACTACATAATTTCGTTTCTGCTTTATATAAAAAGTTTGATAAATGTCCGAACCGGTGCGGTAGTCCGGACTCGAACTCGTGACGTGTGATTAAACGTTCACACAGTCCACCACTGGACTGTGAGTCTGTATTGGTTATTATTCCGGTTTTTATTAAACTTAACATCTATTGCAGTGAATCCGGTTCGGTTAAAAAAAAGAACATTTTTATTAAGGCGAGTATGCGTGGGACAAGAATCGAACTCGTGACGTGAGCGTGTTTTATTTGCACACAGTCCACCGCTGGACTGTGTGTCTAACCCGAGTTATATCTTGATTTAAATTAAACATATATACTACTGAAACTTCATCTTCTTCGTTAATCTTAACCAGAATCGGAGTCCGGCTGGTTCGACGATTTTAATTAAGTTCTTTAGTGTGTTGCGATTAATTGTATGTGAGATTAATAAAAAGAATGAAAGATTAAGTGTAAGGTATACCGAACTGGACTCCTCTGTTTTCTCCGGCGAAACTCCGATGTCAGCAGGTTGTTCCGGCGACGTGTGTCTTGCGGCAGAGAGTCTTCAGCGAGCTTGAGGTGAGTGTGGGTGGCTTCGGTATGAGCTCTGGGTGTTCAGTAAGGCACAGAGGTGAAAAGCTCGGTTTTCCGGCGAGTTGCAGCAGTTCTCCGGCGAGTGAAATTCCTTGCGACCGAGAGTCTTCAGTGGTTTAAGGTGAGTGGGAGTGATGTCAGTACGAGTTCTATGATCTATTTTTTTTTGGGTAAGAAGAAAATGTGGATTGAATTCGGTTTTCCGGCGAAACTTTCCGGTAATTTTTCAGAGAATTCCGGCGAGTTCTGACGAAGTTTTCTGTGCGAAATGAATAGCGTTATCTTGATAAACTCGCGAGCTCAACCGGTGCATAAGGCATAACTTCAGATTTAATTGCATTTCCAGTTTCGCATTAACATTTTTCGGTTATGGTTTGATAATTTGAATGAGTGACCTTAATGTTCTTCAGTTATAACCGACGTTAGTTGTAAATGCATCCGTTATAACAAAAGGAAACGTTAATGATTGAATTCGTCGGGATTTCCAGCGAGAATGATTTGGGCGCGTTTGAGTAACTGGGTTTTGATTTCTATTTTCATTATTTGAATTAATTGTCTGGATGTATTACTAAAGAATACAAGTGGCGGAGTGGTTTGATGGATGAGTGTTAAGTGTTTGCTGAATTCGCTGGCTGACCCGAGTTCGAAACCCGGCAGCAGCATTTAATTTTTATTTCCTTATTTTAAATACTTTTCAAATATAAATTATATATTCCAATATACTTATTAATTATGTATCATTTAAAATTAATTTAGGCATTAAATACGCAACAAAATTTTTAACTGACTGTTCGGTTAATAAACGGAGCGGGTCTGGTAAATCCGGTTTTTACGGATGTTACATGTTGTATGGAACAACGGGGAGCAGGAAACCTACACAATTGAAAACATCATGACCAGACAGAGACTTGTCTACCTACAGGAGTTATGCAATGCAACATGTTTGAACCTAGACATGACCATAAAATTGGCTTTGTTAACTAACATGTTCAGATGGAGGTATCAAAGTCTTCAAGATAAAGCAAATGATGACGGTGAATATCTGGATGAGAATTTTGATGAAGAATCGAAAGAAGAAAAAGACGAGGGGAGTGATGGATACTTCTCATACCAGATCCCTTCTGACGAGGGGTTTTAACTTTTTTTGCTTTTCTTATTGTGGTGTGTCATTTTCAGTGGTTTTTAATAAAATACTTTATTTCACTAATTAGATATAAAACGACAAAATCCCCACAAACTATAATAATTCCTTCTAATCACATATTATTAAAAAAAATCCATAAATTACACAATTGTTTAAAACCAAATGCAAGAGAATATTAATTAAATTGTGCAAGTCGGATATGTCTCAAAACGCCATCTTTTGTTTCAAACACCATAACATTACTTTCACTTACAAAAGTTAATTAGTTGTGTTTCCCCATTTTTATCTAAAACACCATTCATACAAAACGCCAAACTTAGTGACGTGACGGACGCGTTACAAATTTAACAGATAAAGCTGAACAAACAGTAACTTAATGATGGGACGTGCCATCTTTATTACTAAAATTTATTATAGAAAATTCATGCCCAAACTACGCGCCATAAACATCTTATATAAACAACCTCATGCCCTTCCATTTATTACACCAAAAGCAAAACCATATTTTACTAATACCATATGGCAAACCTCGTTTCTTTTCTTGGAGATTTAGTTTTGTTTTCGATAAAGTTTCACTGAATAAGATGAACAACATTCTTCGGTCATTCTTAAGTGAGCATTTACAATGTTGTCCATCTCATTCAGCAAAATCTTATTGAGATAATCCTCACCTTATTCAAATTAAAACGCCAAAAAGTTCAAAAATCACAGATGGCAAACCTGTAAGTTGTGTGTTCTAACATGCTCAAAGATTGCATATGAAAAAAATAAAAACGCCGAATGAGTGTATGTTGTGTATTCTAACATGCTCAAAGATTGCATAAGAAAAAAATAAAAAACATATAAAAACGCCAAATTACTCTTCACTTGCTCTCGAAGACCGTGTTATTCTTCTTTTAATTACGGGCTTCTTGTATGTTGGCGTAGCGTCTGAAAGCTTTACAATTCTTACACTGTCTTTCTTTCGCCCCGGGCTTCACTTTTGTTTTTGTTTTTTCAATTGCTTCCTCCTTTTTGGATTTCAAACGCTTGCGAGATCCAGAACCTTTCGACTTATACCCAACAGGGACTCTTATCGGATTCTTGTCGTATTGATATTGCCCTGTGATCTCCTCAAATCTATCCCTAGTACTAGGAGGAGGAGCAACAATCTGCATATCTTGAACCTTCTTCATATAAGATTGAACATGATCGTTGATAAGAATAGCTCCTCCTTACTACTAAGATAAACGGTTCAAAGTATACTCCGTTACAAAAATAATTTCTCGCATCATACTTTGCACATCGGGATCAAGCTCGGTTTGGAAAAAATCACGACTTGTTGAGTAATATGAAGAGCAATTTGGCGAAGCCTCTATACGCCATCTATTCAAAATGTACTGTTTTGGAAATTCCCTAATATCCAAACTTCTCAAAACATAAATTATATGTCTACATAGCAAACCAAACTGCTCAAAACGCCTACATGAGTAAGTGCTGGTGCAATCAGACTTGCGGTACATTACCTGAAAAATCGCCAAAGACAATAAATGTATAAAACGCCATGCAGACATTGTATGTATAAAAACACCATCAAAACAAAAAACTTCAGGGAGAAAAAAATTATATATAAACGCGATACTCAGAAAACGCCATTATTTACCTCCAATAAGGATGTACAAGGCTACTGGAAATCATTTATGTAGAACTTAACAAACCCATCAGCCTGCTCTTCATACCGTTAATTTATGCAATCCCCAATCCCAATTAGCTCAGCTTGAATGTCACAAAAAAATAGTTTTTGTTTATATCTTAGCAGCTTGGCTTTCCAACACTTTATAATTACTTTTCAATTGGGTCATTTGTATCGAGATTCATGATCAATTTTTTGGTGCGTGTGACGTTGTCCTTCTATTGCAGTTTCGTAATGAGTCATGAACTCAACAAGAGTATATTTTGAATTGCACACTTGGCCAAAAAAAATGGTTCTCACTCTCCAACCTCGATGTTGTACGCATAAGGCCCGACAATTCCTCCATTCTATAGTATGTAGGAATCCAAGAACCCTTAAGGGGAAAAAATATCAGAAAGCCAATCATTATCCTCTAAATTTAAATCTTTAATAATCTCTTCCCATCCCGATTCAAACTTTTCAGGTGTAAGAATATCCGTCCACACAACACCACAAATACGTTCTTTGAAATTGGTTGAATTGCATAGCCTAACACCAACCTATGTAAAACATGAAAACTCCATGGAATAAACACTATATAAACAAAAAAATAACATGGAACACACTTATGAATGACAAAACGCCATATATCTTAAAATGCCAAACACATGAAAAAAGATCAACATTTAGAGAAAGTTTATGCATCACGTGCCACATGCATAATGCATAACCGATGCCTTGTTTCAACAAATATAACAGAAATGGCCTTCTTCATTGCTGGATCCTGGTCAGTGACAACAATTTTTGGTTGAGAACCAACAGCTTTTAGAAAAACTCTCAACAACCATATACACGTATCAGTAGTTTCTGACGCCAATAATGCAGCACCAAATGTAACATTGCAATGATGATTGTCTATACCAGTAGACGGTACAAAGACTATAGAGTATCTGCATATGAAAACGCCATTGATAAATGAAACTGGAACAAAAGGCCAATGCATCTAATCATTGAAAACGCCATAACACACAAAAAATAGAATTATAAATATTACTTGTTGGAACGATATGTAGCGCCAAATGAAATCACACCACCAAACACATGGTACTTACGTTTGCATTGATCATCACACCAAAAAAGTCCCTTCAAATGATTATCATCGTCTTCGAAGTAATCACATGAGAAATTAGTCTAGGATTATTTTTTTCATGTAAATGTCTCACAACCATCTCAGCATCATATTCCCCCTATAAACAAGTTAATTTGCCTTTTGTAGTTCTTAAAATCAGCTTTACTTGCACCCACGTCTTCAAAACCACCAAAACAAGTCTTCATAACATTGAACGCATTAACCGGTCCCAAATTCAACTTAGACATGCTATGTATAACACGCTTCTGGAGCTGAGTGAGGTGTCGTTCAGACGGGAGAAAATGCTTATCAGGCTATTCAACAAAACCATGGTTGTGCTCCTCAACAAACTTATAGACCTTCCACGATCCAGCCTCAAATATTACACATAATTGTGCTTGACAACCAGTCCTCTTTTTAAAATTGGATCAAATAATCATTTCCTTTTGATTAGGTCCAACGTGTCAACCTTCATGTCCTTATATACCCCAGATCTCGTACACATGTAATACTTAATATGTGTTTCTCCTTTGGCGTTTATCTTTTCAGTCCCTTTCCTAACAAAAAAAACATAAGCCGTCACATACATAACTTACAATGAATAACAATCATCGAGGCTTGGGAGTATCATGTCTATTTTTGGCTTTATCACTTCACTAACGCCGGGAATGATAAATGGAAAACCAGTTTTCGGGCAAAAACTTTCATTCAAAGAAACACCCGCGTCTGAAAAAAATTATCGATAAAAACACCATTAATTGAATAATAAACAATACGAATAACTGATGTTACTTTCTTAATAAAACATATTAACAAAAACGCCATAAAGAATGAGCCATAATGAAAACGCCATTAGTTGAATAATAATCAATATGAAGAACTGATAATACAGTCATCCTGAAACATTTTCATGAAAACGCCATAAGTTGAATAATCAATAAATAGAAAGAACTAAGGTTTACAAATTAATGCCAATATCTACAACTAATAAGATGTATGTAACAAATTGTAAAACGCCATTGATCGTAAATAAATAAGCATATATTAGATCCCAAACGACAACATTAATAATGAAAACGCCAAATATTGAATATACGAAGAACAACATTAAAAAAATAAAACGCCATTTTCAAATATTACTTTGAGAAAAAAACTCCATTGAAACAACAATAAAGAACGAAAACGACATATCTGTAACATCATTTGCTGGAAACAAATATGAAAACAACATCCGAAATTACTTTGTTGATCAGAATCCACATTATACGTCATAGATCTCGAAAGCTTAAAGAGGAGGTAACAGCTAATTTTGTTTGAAATGAAATAAAACGCCTTTTATTGGGTGAAAACTACACAATGACAATCGTACCCTACATATCATTTAGCGCCCCCTGCCCCTGTTCGACCAGGATCCGTTCTTACCGTTTCCACACTTTCAATCGTTTTATCCTGTTCTTGTTTCCGTATATATATATATATAAATTCACACTTTTATACCCTTTTTCCCACAAAAATTTGAGTTTCTTGAGCCTTTATCGAGCATTCAAATTTATATGTTTACTAAATGCTCATTTTCATTTCTTTATTTTTACTTATAAAAAATCATTTCCTAAAAATTTGATTAGATTAGACGTCGACTATATTCCGATATTAAAAGCTCTTGTGTCCTTGGATGACCTCGGTATGTTAGCATTACTACACTACGCCAATGATGAGTGCACTTGCCCTAGCGTGTTGTAGAGAGTGATAGTTGCATATCGTGTTTTTATAATTTAAAGCTTGAATGAACGAGTGAAAAGTACTTAAAATATATCTAAAAATCACCCACGCTCGCAAACACGTCAATCATCATCATATGTTCCTTGTAATATGTATATAAAGTATCCGTCAACAAAAAGTCGGTGAGCATACAAGTTTGTCTACATAGCAAAAGTATAAATGAAGTCTGAAATCCACATGTTATTGTACACTAAGTCATATAATCATACTAGCATGCAATAGCTTCATATCAAACCAAAGTTTCCACTAGCGTAATCTTAACACCGAAGTGAATAAGACAGTAAAGATTGAATACTTAACAATGACCGAACAAAGGGGCGATGTGCAAATCCTATAGCGTTATACATTTTAAGAGAGTCTTATTCAAGTTAATGATAGTAGTATGCATAAGATTGTCCTAATAAGTATAAACAAGTAGCATAACAAATAGCATGTTTAAGGATTGAGTGGTTTGCATAAGATTGATTGTGTGTGTGAGTGTGATTTTTATACGGATACATGTTACAACCCAAATAGTGATTAAAATGGAAAATGATTCCAAGTATACTCAAGGTTTGCGAAGATTAGTTTTCCACAAAGATGCGAGTGTACAGTTTCGTAGGATGGAATCACCATAGTTACCCTATAAGCTACTTGTTCCCAAAGTGACAACATCGTATTTCAAAGGTGACAACCAGGTCCTTCTATTTCTTTTAAACCGAGATGTAAGCGTCAAAATTGTTTATCGGCTTATTTAAATAAACTCTTAAACCTCAAAACCTATAACCAAATTCATTCAGTAAAAGTCTAGGTAGTCGATTTGTCTAAATAAATTTCTAGCAAATTTTTGGGATCTTATAAGCCTACCCCCTTAAAAATGATTCATCCTCGAATCCTGCTCGCCTAAGACTATATGGATTAATAATCTCATCTTTCCACGTCAACATCTCTATGTGACTCCTAGTCACCATTAAAACATTATCATCGTCACGTCTTTCCATAATTTCATTTTTCATCCATGATGATTAGGGACCTCTTTCACCTCCTATGTTTAACTCTGAGGATCCAACCTCTCAGTCTCACGATTTCATATAGCTCATTATTCAACATGTTACCCACAAAGCACTTCCATCTCGTGATACATAACTTAGTTAGAAAGTAACAAATAAACTAACACAAACACAACCGATTTTTAAGCATAAAAACACTAATACTGTCTATACGTGTTCTAAGCAAGCACACTCATCGGAATATAGTATAGCTAAGGCAAGTAACCAAGTATCATTCCATTGACACGAAATCTATTAACCTATCTCATTTATAATATCTAACCTAAGTAGCTTTTGATGATCAAGAAATTTTAAAACAACGTATTTGATTAAGCTTGTAAAAACAATGATAAGAAAGATAACCAATTAGGTTCAAAATCAATTTAATACCTTTGCAAAGCAATTGATTATGGTTTTATCAAAAGCTCATAATAGTTGACACTAGTGATGAGGGTGTAGTGTTAAAAAGTCATTTCCCTCTTAGGTTAACCCCATGCCCTAAATAACTAGGCTATGGACACACCCACTTATATGGTTCTAAGTAACTAAGTTATTTACTAATCCCTTGTGATCTAAGAGTCTCTTATATAGTTCTAGCAACCGTACATTAACGAACCGAGCGAATTACTATCTAGGTTAATAAATATAAAGCAAACCCTTAACTAGTTTCTAAATCCTTTTAATCAGATTCTTCTCGTAGGTGACCCATATGAATTACTAACCCTCAAACAAGTTTGTCATTTACCTATTAAGTATCCAACCCTAGACGAACGATCGATATATAGCCTAAAGATAAACGAAGCAGATCTAACATGCATAACCTCATAGAAAGTCTAAATCATCCACACAAACTCATTTGAACATCAATACTCAATACATAGATTACATTATCCCAAGATCATAAGCAAACCTTACTAAAAACACACTTTCATAACAAAATCAACCAAATCAATGCAACGTATCAAGAACCATCCTACCCTAACCGACTATGGTGCGATTAGCTACTCATATTAACAAACAAAACTACTGAATTCACCGATACATGATTGAAATCAAAAGGAAAATGATAATACGAAGGGTCTAACTCTGTAAGGATCAATATCTCAACCTTTTATATGCTATTCTTCCTTAAATCTTCCTCCTAGTGATCCGATCTTGATCCTCTCTTCTTCAACAACTCTTTTTTTTGCTTCTAAGTTTGCAACTCCTTAAGGTTTATACGACATCACATTCTATAAATGCGATCCAGGGAATGTTTAGGTGGGTTACGACCAGTAAACAAGATCCAGGTTATGACCCGTAAACTTGCCAAGTTATGCATTATCACCTTAGGGTTTCCAATCTTTAGGTCAGTGCACTAACTTAGGGCCCACAACTCGTAGCTTGCTAATTGGTTCACGGCCTGTAAGGGTATAGATTGGGTCTGCCTACTGCTCTTCTTCAGTAATCTCCAAATCTGGCCCAAAAATCGTTCATTTCACCTAGGAATATGCAAAACATTTAGAAGAAACATTTAATCTAATCCAAGCAAGATTTACAATAAACAACTATCTAAAGGCAGATTTTGACACTATGAAAACATGTTGTCTTTCAGACACATCACTACACATATTTACCCGTCTACCATTATGGCTTGACCTTCCATAATTTCCAACGTGAAGACCTCCACAAGAAGGTTTTATTAGTAACAAGCAATCATTTTATCATTGTCTACATCGCCATAAACGAAATTGTTTACCAATGTAGGTCACCCCTCCATACACAACCAATGATCTACAAGATTTTGTCCATAACTTATTATACTTCCACTTACGTAGACCCAAAATATGCTATTCAAATCACTGTCGTCGCACCTGGATACGAAATCCACCAATTGATCTTGTTTTTCTTCTGAATTTAGTTACCAACATCCACCTTAGACATTAGTCGTCCCATCTTCATCGGCTATCTTAACTCTTCTAATCCTTGGTAAAATGTGTCGACTAGGTTCCCTACACGAAGCCATTCTATCACCGGTCATCACATATCACTGTCACTTGGCGCTAAGTCTGTAAGATCCACCTGATCTTGTTTCAGCCTCAGTTTAATATAAATAAGGAGACCGTGTGAATTTGAGCCCTAAACAAACAATAATAAACAAGAATGATAGATGAACAATAGAAAAACCTTAATGATAGTGATAAGCAAATACAAAACAATCATTCACCCCAGGTAAGGTCCCCTAGGGTGGTGACTGACCGGATGTTCGCGGTCCGGTCAAAGATAGAGTTAAAGTGGGTTCCTATTTATCTCAGACTATGTAGTTAGTGACAATAAGGGTGTTGAGTCCATGAAGAGTTTGTGGTTCGTGTTAAAACTTAGTTTATTAGAAAACAGTTTATGAAGCTTGCTAATTTTTTTCTTTTGGTTATGTGATTTAAAAAAGTGCAATTTGTAAATCGATAACAAAAACTAAATTAACAATTTATACTTGCAATACTTTGATTTTGATTAAAACGATGATTGGTAAAAGAATCACACTGGTTCGAAATCATAAGACCTAAGGTTCTCTAACTAAATTAGGCTGGAATCACAATTACAATCTTGTATTAACAAATTTAGTGTTTCAAAGCTTAGGCGTCAATAACTATCAACATCATATTATGGACAAGAATACTCTCCATTACTCAAGAACATATAATCCCTAATATCTTGTCAAAGTGTATTTAACAAAATTCATTTCGCAAAGTCAATGGTGCGAGTATATATCGAAAATTCACAAATTCAAAACAAGATTAAAGCAATTAACATGAGTGTTCAAACATTCAAACACACACACAATGATTCACAACATAAAATATTGGTTCAAGAATCCTAGAATCTTACAAATCTACACTAGTGAAACCTACGAGATTAGCCGCTCATGGTGTGTGGAACTTGAAATCCAGATGAGCTCATGGAATATGGGATTTTGATTGGAATTGATCTCTATGATGATATGTAACTTCCTTCTCTTGAAAATCCCCAAAAAACACATTAAAATCCACAATTAACCACAATTTTGACCAGCTATGTTATTGTTAATAAGAACATTACATCGGCGCGCTATAAGCTAGCCGACGGTCCTATTGGCTGCCTACGGGCTCTTGACGCGACAAAACAGCGTCAGCGTCGGAGTAGAGGCCCGTCCCCGACGCGACTGCACCCAAGACTTCCATATTTCTTCATTTTTGAACTTCGGTTCCTCCTAGCTCCAATCCAAAGCCTCGTTTACCTCCGGATATGCACCTTAAACTCATCTAGACCTGCAAAACACAAAATGTATCAAAGTAAAGCATTCGAGAAACTATGGACTTCTAACCACTTATCACATCCTCACACTTATGTTTTGCTTGTACAAAAACAGGGAACAAGACAATAGGTCTTTATAAGGGTTGTAACGGGGCTAGGCGAATGGTATGGAATGGGGTATTTTAAAAGTGACTGAGGTGATGAAAACTTGATTATATTACATCAAACTAACTAATCAAAATAATACAAAATTTTAAGCTACAAGAAAAAATAGAGCCTTTTATTCAACAATTGTCTAACACATTTTTTAGGTTTTTCATAACTATTTTCAATTCTTTTTCATCGATTTTTCATTTTTTTACTTGTACATAAAAAACAACTAACCATAAACAAGAATATTCAAAACATAGAAACAACCTATAATCAAATTTTCATCACACGGGTTTAAAATAAAAAAGGCTAAATGGGTTAAGTTGGGTGGTCAAATGAAAGGTTAAGGCTCAAAATTAGGTGACTACGGGATTAATTTGGGTAAGGTATTTGGTATAAAGGATTAAAAAAATTAAAGGTTTGTCCTAAGGCTTTACTCATTCTTGTGCTTATAATCGGTCCCTGATCTTAAACGTATCAAAAGATGCAAGTTCTACAATGTGTTATTTTAATGGCACACTCAAATTCAAAGAAGCATGCATATATAAATACGAAAGTGTAGCATGTCTAAAGTGGCTCAATATCTCACATGGAAAAATAGGTTGGATTTGTGATGTGCACAAAGTAAACCAACTCTTCAAGTAAATTATTCCCAAGTAACCACCCATAATTTTCTATAAAAACTTGTTAAGAACCTATCATGCTAATTTTGGGAACGTGACCATGACATAATGGTTTGTGAAATCCCTTATTGACTTTTTACTATTTGTGCTTTTTTAAATGTTTAGAAGATGATGTTTTTGAAAAAAAAAATTCTTCTCATCCTCACACTTGAGATCAACATTGTCCTCAATGTGTATTGTTTAAATATCGTCTCAATGTGTATTGTTTAAATGAAGGAGTTTAAAATCTTAATTTTTTCTCCCCATCCCCATACCTGAGATTAATATTGTTCTCAATATGTAGAGTTTTGGATGAGGGCAACATGCAAAAGGATTGTGATAAGCCTTCCCACAATTAATCACCCTGACCCATATTGTACAATTACATTCCGCTTATTGAAAACTAGACTAAATAATCAGCTAAAGAAATGGAAGTAGATGCACCTGGTTTTTCTTCATACTTCATAATATCCCCGCTCTTCAAGCAAAATGGTCATCCATAACGAAGAATGTACATACAAATCCCAAACACGTGTAGAAGCAAGCTTCTCACAAAAATTGAAACCGTGAGTTTGTTCATTTTATCGTTTGATGAAAAACTTACCAAGTGATCACTTATTAACTGTGATTAGTGAGATAAAATTTTCAAATACAACAATGCTAACTCACTTTCATAAGAATCACAAATGCATTTAGCGTATGCAACAAGCCCACTTAAACCACCCGATAGCTCGGGAGGACAAGGAATGTCTCGTGAGGGTTATCTAGGGAACCCAACCCCAAAGTTAATTTAACTACCACACGAGAAATAGAAAAAACATTAAACGCAACAA
Source organism: Scalesia atractyloides (assembly GCA_947069175.1). NCBI lineage: Eukaryota > Viridiplantae > Streptophyta > Magnoliopsida > Asterales > Asteraceae > Scalesia > Scalesia atractyloides. The sequence continues at coordinate 37,067,657 of CAMTDV010000020.1, read as the reverse complement.
AATAAAGAAAGAAAAAAATTAAATAAATAAAACCAAGAAAGCACTCAATAAAAGGAAAACAATTATACATCAAACATACCACCTCATGGAGGTGGTGGTCGAAGGGAGTGCTTGTCTCCATTGACCTCTTCAGAGCCATCCTTTGGCGATCCATACCATTTGATCCCAAACAAACCAAGTCTCCTTAAGTCACTTCTTCGTTCTTCTCTTGAGGTGACTTTTTCACCTTCTTCTTCTTTTCGACCAGTTTCTTCTTTGTTTCTCAAAACCTACCAACCGTAGCACATTCCTCTTTAATTGGATTAATGTCTTCCTTAGAACACTCATCCTCACCAAGAAGGTTAGTAAAATTTGAAAACACATTTAATACCGTTTTTCGGTCCCCAAATTTCATACTTATCATTCCCGTTGTATAATTAGTCATGGCATGCGTAGCTTCGAAAAATGGTCTACCTAGTATGATTGTGGGTGTTGTAATCTCAACACTTTTAACATAGTCCACCACCAAAAAGTCAATTGGGTAATAGCAATCCTCAACCTTTACCATTCCCCTTGGATGTGTGGGAGTTTGATCAGCTAACACCATGGTGGCATAGAATTTTTTTAAAAGACCAAAATCATATTGGTCATACAAACTCTCTGGCAATATACTCACACATGCTCCAAGATCTAGGAGTGCCTTTTCAATTCTAAATTCCCCAACTTAATTGGGGATTAAAGGTGCTCCTGGATCTTTGAGTTTCAGGGGAATGACATCCAACAAACGACACTCACATGTGCAATCATATTAAATTTTTTTGGCAGTTTGTTATGTTGTTTCCTGTTTTGGTCAAAAATCACTCTAAGGATAATGTAACCAAATTTTTTTATGACGTAGAGTGCTTGTTTGAATGAAATGACAATAGAACTAAAAATGTAAACGATACATAATGATTTGTACGAGGAAAAGCCCTTGATCACTAGTAGATTGCCGGCATAAAATCCTCGGGTGGTGAAAACTATCAACCACCAAGTATATTAGCTAGTGAAATCAAATACAACTTCGGATGTTGATCAAGTGTTGTATAATGAATGTATGTTTGCAATGAGTGTTTGAGTGTGAGCTCTCTCTATCTAATGTGTGGGTATGCGGATATCAATTAACTAAATTACTTGATCAACCCCTTTGAATATAACAATAACAACTAAATGCGATATTGTCGCTAAACCCACGTCTCCATTCATAACCGTTTGAAAAAGAGGCACATGCTAGCTTCTAACAACTTATCACCGATATTCCAGCTTAGACTTGGTCCACCATGTTGCTTCCTTGCACATAAACATAAGAAAACATCAAGAACAATTGTTAGAAACCATAATAAATATTAAGGATCCTTGATCCTCCGAGGTCCCTACTACACATTAAGGATAATTTATCTAGAAGGCGCCTCAGAATATGGGATCCATAATAGTTAAAACTTAGCCCTAACAATTGCCCCCAATATGGCGATTGGGATAAGTGATCACAACTGTCATATTGCCACAATATTCAAACAAGCCGTGATGATCTGATCAGTGGGACTTGGTAGGCTATAACCATCATTGCGAATTTTAGGGACTAGATAACTTCCGATTTCCTTTAAAGATCAGAAAACCCTTTGTATAACTTCATCTCAGAGATTAATATTCAGGTATCCTTCTTTCTCTTTCTTCTTCTCTGAATTCTTGATCTATTTCTCCTCTATTCATGGCGAAGATGGGTACAAGATCCTCCCCTGAAGTTAGCCTAGACAAGGACGATAAAATCAAGTCCTAGAACCTGCTGATGAATCCTTCTTCAGAGGTTTGCAAATTTACCGACCCAGAAATCAAAAACCTTGCTCCTTGTTTCCCCCCGGGAAGTGTTTTCCGAGAATTCGACCCCTCTGCTCATAGTGATGCGATTTCCTAGACATGGTTCTGTTTTCCAGCACTTCCATTCATTCTAGGTTTCTCATATCCCTTCCCTGACCTCACTCAACTGTTCTTCACCCTAACCGTCATTACCACAGTCAGGCAATGCTGATGTTATGGAAGGCACTCTTCACCATCGAAGAGATCCCAGAGAAAGAAGACCTTGAGTTTGGACTGTTGAAGCTTGCATACTTCTACTCTTTGGTCACCCATGGCTCTAGTCATTTCTTGTTCATAGCCAAACCCCATCAGCCACTTCAGATCCTCAAAACCACCCAGAACAATTCCACTTGGAAGAATCAATTCTTCTTTGTGAAAGGGATTCAATCCCTAACGGGGATTCTTTACCCAAAGTGGATTCTGAAGGGTAGAATATAGGATCCTCAAATATCCTGTATGTGATATAAATTATCTTTAGGACTTGTCTTTTTCTTTTTACTTGTAGTGATGAACTTTGCTCGTTTGGCTGAGCTTCCTGAGACTGAAGAGAAAGTCGACGCTTTCCTGGCTCTTGATCCACTTGTGAGAACCTTCAAGTTTAGAATCAAGGATTCTCAAAAAGAAGAAAAAGAATGCATCTCGTCCTCCTACAACATGTCAAGTAAATAATCATAGAAATTATAGTTTAAATTGAATAAAATGTAAAAAATGGGATACTTATCTGTTTGTTTGTCGCATAGGTGCTCATAAATCCGCCAGCTACTCAACTACCAAGTTTGGCCTCGATGATATTTATAGGATCCTCTCCCTAGGTCCGCCAAGAAGGACCCTTATGAGGGCCAGAGCTTCCCGGAGCCAAGGGCGGTGACCACCAGAGCCAAGGTTGGCTCTAATAAGAAGAAGCTTGCTGAGCCTGAGGGTGATGTCTTCGAAGCGGAGAGGCAGCTCCATGAGTCTATGACCGAGGTAAGGATCCTTCATCCTAGACTTGTGATATTGCTTGTTTTCAAGGATCCTTTATCCAGATCTCTAATTCTGTTGTATTTAGGGCTTTGCTTGTGTGAAGGCTCACTATGAGAGGAGTATGGCTGAGCTGGAAGAGAATCTCATCGGCATGAGGTCTATTGCTGCTGCTAAGGATAGGGCCAAACCCAAGCTGGAGAAAGAGAAGAAGGGCCTTGAGGAACAACAACTCTTCTCAGAAGTGGGTCGTCACGAGGCTGTCATGGTGGCTACAGATAAGGCAAAAGTTTGTGCTGCTAGGACCGTGTGCTACAGGCAAGGATCAAAATGGCTAAGGAGGCCATTGATCCTAACTTCGATAGGTGTGCTTGGGATCTTGCTTCGTGGGAGCACTGGCGACGACGAAGAGATGGAGCCTTCGGTGGAGAAGACAGCTGAGGCTGGGACGCGCGGAGCTAAGGAGGCCATTGGTGGAGCTGGTGGTGGTGAAGCAGCAGGTGGTCAAGATGCAACAGTGGGTGATGAAGGATGTTGATGCCTAGGCCTGAGCCCGCTTTTTAATGTTTTTGTTGACGTTTTTTGTTAATGTTTTTTGATGAACAATTGGTCTATAATAAGTTTAGAGAATAGATGTTAGGTTAAGGATACCTGATCCTTTGAACAATTTGGAGGGTGAAAAAGGTGGAGGGTCCCCCTGTTTTAGGGGATGAAGCCTTTGTCACCTTCTCTCTTTACTTTTCCTGCACAAACATTAACAACTAATAACACCCATGTTCAGCCCGGGTGGATGGTCCACGTATTGTTGGTGTAGTCTGAACTGATGATTTTGCTAATTATGGTGGTGTTTAAATAAAACTTCAAGCTTTTAACTATGCCTTGTGTTGTTTGTTCTTTTCTAAGTTTTATTTGATACATATGTTATTCAAAAACAAGTATACTTATTTGCTAAAATTAGGTTGTTGTTTAAACGTGTATGAATATTTAATCCTCGTTCATAAAAGCTTAGAATGAAATTGACTAATAACAGAAACGAGGTAAACATAAGAGATACCATAGAATCCAAGTTAGGATTAAACATCTTAGATCATTATCATATGGCAGGTAGGTTAGTCATGAAAATATAAACCTCTATGTGATACACTTTTGTGTCTGTTGCTTGTTCTTAGTTACAGTTGTAATTGTACGGTCTTTGCTCAAGTGTCTGTATAGGTTTGGTCATGTCCAATAGATCGAGATATCCTTCTATCTTGATCTAGTACGACATCTTAGCTTGTCTGTGTTAATCGGTTGCATGTGTGCATACCGTTGAGTCTTGTAAATGACATGTCTGCACACGTTCTCCAAGAATAAGGATTCTGTGTGAGTAAGAGGATTCGTAGAATCACATGTTTCGTACGAATTAATGAGTATTTCGTACGAATTAAGTATTTCGTACGAAACAGTTGACTCGTACCAAATATTCTGGAGTTGTGTCTCGTGTGAAATAGTGTGTTCAGTATGTCTAGATTCGTCTTTCGTACGAATGTCTAGACAGACACTATATAAGCAGATATGCACTTCTCAGTCAAGGTAAATCACCATACTGACCAGACTGACCAGTCACCAAGTTCAAGAACGAGTTAGCGAACTGATCTTTTGGTGAGATCTCTCTGCTAGCATTTCTGGTGAAGACGAAGGCACAAGAACACAACAAGTTTGTTTCAGTCATGCGAGCATTGTGTGTATATGTTGTACTTATTCTCAATCATTAATCAAGATAGCGAATCTTTGGTTACCCTGTGTTCTTTACTTTGCTTTGGTTACATGCACACTTGGATTCCGCACTAGCGTGTATGTTATATGAACAAGGAATAGGTTTGACATCCTCAGGTGGAATTACAAGTGGTATCAGAGCTTTGGCTCTTTCCTTGTTCAAAACCGGGCTTAGTTGTGTCTGAGCTAGTTTGAAGATTTCTGAAGTGTTCTTGAATCTCCAGCAGAAAACATAAGTTTTGGATAGTTAACTAACTTAAAACTTGGTTAAAATCTGTTGCATGCAGAAAATTTTTATGGTAATTTTTTCTGAAGAACACCCTTGAAGAAGAAAAAAAAATTGAATCTGAATAGTTTTGGTAGGGTTGACATTTTCTGACTTGGATCTGGACTTGGACTGTTAAATGTTAAAATTTGTGTTTTAACTAAAAGTGGGTAAGACAACAGGTATTTTCGAAAAAGCAGGTCTACTCAAAAAAGGAAAATTTCACCTAACCACTTCTGAAAAGATTCCTCTGAAAAACGCTGAACAAAACAGTTTGTGCGACTGAAAAGCTTCGTACGAATCATCTGATTCGCACGAAACAACTGTCTAGCATGAAACATCTTTGTTTCGCACGAAAGACTCATCCATACGAAACTTGTATTGCTCGTACGAAAGAGTGGTTTATCCGCACGAACTTGGTTCGTACGAATAACTTTCGTTACTGTTTGTTTTTCGTGTTTTTAAAGCTTTGTGATTTTTAGAATTTGTCATATTTTTAGATCTGTGAAGTTTAAAAGGTAATTGTTATTTTGAAACTTTAAAACCTTTAAATTTTCATAAAACAAGAAAATATAATGAGTTCTAACCGTGGGATTGGAGTTGTTCAAGCTCAAATCAGGAGTCTTCGCAAAGCTCTGCAACATCATGGGTAAAATCTTTGATGCCTCAACATAAAACTATGATCTCTGCAAATCAGTGGGCGTGTGTTGCAAATCAGAATCAAAGCATCTAAACTCTGTTAATGAGCGAAAGTGAAACAGGGAGTAATAACCCATCGCCAAAGTTAAATCACATGAACGATTATCCTTCATGGAAAAGTCGTTTTCATATGTATGTTCTCAGTCAAAACACGGAATTGTGGACGTGTTTCACTACCCCCTGCAATGAATCATTTGAAGAAGCTGGATCAAATCCAACCTCATTGGCCAATCTAGTCGAAAGTGACAAGAAAGCTTACGATCTAGAGAAAAAGGCATTTGCTATCCTCACACTAGCTCTGCATAAAGACATTTATCATCAGTTTCTGTATTGTACTACGACGAAAAATTTGTGGGACACTTTGGAAGCAAGAGGTGAAGGTAACGCTGCTACCAGGAAGATTCGGCATGATCTACTCAAGAAAGAGTTTAAGGGTTTTATGTTCATGGAGAACGAAACCTTGAATGATATGACCACTAGGTTTTATCATCTTCTCAGCGAAAAGTACTCGTATAAAGTGTTAGCAGCACCACAAGAAATTGTGATGCGATTTGCTGATGCTTTACCACCAAAATGGGTCAATTTATTGATCTTTTAAAACATACAGGTGTTTTGGACTCAATTAGTATTTATGAATTTATGCAGAAACTGGAGAACAAGAATGAAGAAGAACTCCGGAAGGCACAACGAGTCTCTGCTCCACAAAACCCTGAAATGTATTTTGGAGGTATAAATACAGGTACAAGCTCAAGTCAGCAACCGAAGCTGCAGACCACGTTTGTGTCAAACGTGAACCCTTTTCTACCCCAACCAGTTCAATCAAGTCAGTCTACAGGTTCGAGTAATCAAGCCTATGGACAAGCTTTTGATCCAAAAGCCTTCCTTCCACAACCAAGGGATTTAGCGTATAAAGCTCCACAGCAAGCTCCTCAACAAGCTTTCTATGGAAGCAACAGTCAATAGGCAAATCCCAACCCTGTCAAACTTGACACTCAAATCTCTCCAAAATCAACATAGAAGTTGCACAAGAACATGCAGAACTTTTAAATACCATGGTCAGTGCATATTGTGGTTTACTTGCAGTTCCAATAGGGAACATCAATTTGACAAACGAAGACTATGAACAAATTGACCGAGATGAAATGGAGCTGATGGACATCAAGTGGGCATTTGCAAGTGCTATGAGAAGAGCGAATGATTATATGAGAAGAACGGGTAGAACCAGTTTGGAAAGCAAGAAGGATACAAAATACGACTTTGATAAAACCGCCGTTACTTGCTTCAACTGTGGAGAAAGAGGTCACTTCAAGCGGGAATGCACCAGACCCAGCAAGGAAGGAAATCACAACCCCTTTTGAAATCAATCTCAACCATCCAACACAGCACAGTACAACAATGAAAGAAGAATAGTAGCTGTTGGTAACTCTAACAACACCAATCAATCAGGACCATCAAACATACACAGAGCTTTGGTAGTTCAGTCTGATGAAGGATGCGATTGGTCAGTACAGTTGGGAACTGAGAACAACGGAAGAACGGCATGCTATGCTAAGATCATGGATCAATCAAGCATGATCACAACATCAACAATCCAAATAACGATGATACATCTGGGGATGCTGGTAGTTCTGATGAAGAATGTTCAAGTTCAGATGGTTATGGGTCTGATTCTAGTGAGAAGAAAGGAAGTGATGCTGAGGTTGAAGAGTTGCTGAGTGAAGCTGAGATGTTGAAATCTGAAAAGGTAGGTATGACGAGGAATGCAGAAGCTGGGGTGAAAGAGACAGAGACACTCTCTACAGATGGTGCAGCTTTTCCTCATCACACTGCCTTTATGGCAAATGTTGAAGGTTCTTCAAAACAGGTAAATTCTGAACCTCCTACTATTAGCAATGACTGTGTTGAGTTGAAAATAAAATATGAAATCGTCAACAGTCATAATCAAAATTTAGTTCTTGAACTATCAAAATGCAAAGAGGCGAATTTGGCGCTAACTAGAAATGAAAAAGAATTCAAATCTGTAATAGAAACCCTTAAGAAACGTGTTTCTGAATTGACAAAAATAGTTTTGAATAAACAGACAGGAATTAATAACTACATTAATCTCCTAGAAGAAACAAAGAAAGAGTTAGCCATCGCCAAATGTGAGTATGATTCGATCAAATGCAAATTGGAAAGTTATTCTAACTCCCAATATGTGCTTGATCATATCATTGATGTTCAAAAACTAAAGAGAGATGTTCAATGCATAGGGTATAAGTCGTGTCCGCCCCCAATGAAACAACTATACCAAAATGCCTAATGAAGAGGAGATGCCTCATTTTGAACCCTTGTACCTTTGAATCCTGAGGAATTCGCAGCAGGGTTAGGGTTCAAATTAGACAAATCCTCTCAAGAACCATGCAAGCCAGAAAATTCAACTTCTGATGTTGTTCAAACTCCATCTGTTGAAGAGGAGGATGATACATCAGATGATGAATCAAGAAATGATGATCGGATCAGCCTCTTGATGAGAGGAAAATGTAGAATCTTATGCTACTCCTAGTACTAAATCTGTTGAGAATCAAGAGACCGTTCCTAAGAAATCTGTGAAGACAAGTGTGTCTACACAAGAAGTAGATAATGTGTTGTATACTTTGGTTTGGAGATAAGAAATCTATTCAAACAAAGATTTTCCAATTAAAAACGTAAATCCAATCTCTATAGATCAGGTTTTTGAAAAGTCAACAACCAAACCATTAGAGAAGAAAAAGGCCACCAAATCACAACCATTATCCGCTTCAAAAGAAAAACAATGGAAGAGAATTGAAAAGCCAAACTGTTCTCAACCGAAGGATGAGTCAAAAGGCTCTCATTACCAGAAAAAGGCTAAAACTGTTAAATTTATGAGTTCTAAAGGTACCAATAAAGTCGAAACGTTTCAAGGAAAATCTAATGTTGATTTTGTAAAGAAAGTTAAGATTTTGAAAGGAAATAGTCAAAACAATTACACCCAACACACGAATGGATATAATGAAAATGAACCCAGTACCTCAAAACCTACAGTTCAACATCAAGCCAAGAAACACGATCTCCTAGTTTTGTTGAAAGGAGAACATGTTTCAAATGTGGAGAGTTTGGCCACATTATAAAAGATTGTCAAAATCCAGCCAAATCAAGATGTATAGAGAAAGCCCTTCGTGAACCAACTTGTAAAGTAAATATGTTTCTCCGACTCAAGATAAATGAATCATTAAGGATCAAAAAGAGAAACAAAAAGTAAAAAGAAAAAGCAGTTGAGAAAGCTTTAAAATCGGATTCTTCAAAAAAGGATCAAAGATCTTCAAAGTCAATAAAACCAACACTGTTAAAACTGTAAATAATAGTAAATCTGGTAATCAACAAGGATCTTGGAAACAGAAGACCGGTAATGGTTCAAAGGGAGGTTCTCAGTTTGTTAATCATCAAGAAATTGAGATTACATTTCTCGATGATAAGGGATGACCCAAGACCACTAAGGCTTGGGTCCCCATCTCAAACTAATCTTGTTTGTGCAATGTGAAGGGTGTTCCAGGAGGGACTGTAAACAGTCATTGGATTGTTGACAGTGAAGCATCAAGGACATGACGGGCGACTTGCGGCTCCAATATGATGTGAAAAGTATTAGGAGTGGTTATGTTGCTTTTGCTGGTGACAAAGGTGGATACATCACTGGAGAGGGAATGGTCTCCAATGGTGTTGTGAGCTTCAAAAGATCAATTATGTGCGGCAAATTGATCACAATCTTCTGTGAGTTCCAAAACAAATTCGGATCACAGTGGTTGATTGTTTTCACCCAAACAACTATGGATTAGTTGTTTTAATGTGCAAATACTAAGAAAAACCAAGCAAAGAAGATGAAGAATCTTGTTTGGATCAAACAACTAGTGTTGTGTATGAAATCCCAACAACATGTAATCAATAACAGCACCTGGATATTCGGATGAGAGCACAATAGCAAAAATCACAACACAAGAAGATCACCAAAATCTGTCTAAGAAACTTGGACATACATGCATTGATCATCATATTTATACAAAATGACTACCCAGCGTATTTAATAAATACGTTGGGTTAGTAATTAAACCGCCAACAACAAGTTTCATCTATTAACTTTTGACCCTTTAACAATATCTAACTTATTACCAACTAGCTCAAACTATGGATAATCCAAGCACCAACGGTCTCAAAAGTTCTAACAATATCCCCCTAGACCGTTGCGTGCTTGGGCTTCTTCAATCTTGAATTCGAGCTTCAGGGTCTGCGGCTGGACCTTGATCTTTGTCTTGTGCAGCTTGAACGGTAGGTCGATCTGAGGTTGCTTCAATTTCTTCAGAGCTTAGATTAACAATAGCTTCACTTGAGGGTTGTTATAACTCCGTAGTGGCTTCATATGTGGATGAAACCGGAGTTTGAGGGTGAGATGACAGCTTGAGATGGTGAGTGGGCTTTCGGTTACGAAAATGACTTGTGCTTTCTTTTTCTTTTTCGGGCTTCTTCCTTTTCTGTCTATTTCTCAATCCTGAGAACAATCTCCATCATCTCTATCTTCCTCTCTCGAGCCCGTTCCACAACCCTTTGGAATAACATTCCTTCTTCTCGTACTTATTTCCGGCTCCCACATGGATTTTGTGACCATAAGAATGTTGAGAACAGAGAGGCAGAACATGAAAACATCCATCGGGTCTAGGATTCGAATATCTTTGTTAGATACTAATTGGATCACTGCTTCTCCTGTCTTCCCATCGTAAAACCATTTCTTGAAGTGTGTAAGCATGACGGGCTGCTCAGGTGGAATTTTGACTTTTGTTTCGACCTTCGCATGATCTATGACCCATGTAACCATCCCCTTTCCTGTGATGGGATCTTTTGTCGTCTTTGACACTCTTCTTCGGGGTCGTTGCGGCTTGAAAACTGTGAAGCTCCGATTGCATTCTCTTAAAATGAGTCTTTCAAAGTCAGCTCCGATGCTGCGGTTCGTCGGGTTTATCAGGTCTAGCCTCCCCAGTTCTCGAATGTCCCATCTTGGAAGGCTTTTCATGTCAGCTCCGGTCTTGAAATGCTGAATAACACCACCTCGTCTCTTTGCGATGAACATCCCTTTGAGATTGCAGTACTTCCAGCTTATTATTCTATCAGTGACTTCAGATTTTTCAATGGTGACCACCTGATAGAAATCTGGAAGCTTTTCCCTTTCTTTTCTGAACCATTCAGGATGCATTGGAGTTACTGCATCACCGTCCTCAGTTTCATAAATAGTATCATCTTCCAAATCCCACTCAACAAATCTAGCTGGCATTTCATCTTGTCTACCTCCTCCTGTTCACTTTCGTCATCCTCAGTGACGTTCATCGCAGATTCTAGACGCTTTTTCTTCTTTTCTGCAGCCTCAGCTTTTTGTCTTTCCTCTTCAGTCTTGAACTTCTCATAATCAAAAATATCAGTAGATGAGAACATCGGTGGTATGTCTATTTTGGTGCAAAGTTCTCTGATCATACGATACATCTTTTCCATCCCATTCTGCTGAAATCTCACAAATCTCGTCTGTTCTTTGACGTATGCGTGAAGCTCTTTGTTTTTCTTTCTTTGTTCCCTCAGCTTCTCACGAATAACGTTAGTGTTGCTTACTTGATGTTTCAACAGACATATTTCCTGAGCTGGACCTTTCCCGGTGTCTTTTGCTAGCTTATCGTACAACTCCTGGAATGAACTAGGTCTTCGAGGAGCTTGTTGCGGCATTTTTCTTGGTTGTTCCTCTGTCGAAGGTCCTTCCCTTTTTTTCTTACGCTTCTGTGGGGGAGATAGACTTGGGGCTTCTGGATCGACAATCAACTGGTCAACAAACTCGTCTAACTACTCTTGCTCGGTAGTGACCGTCACGGTGTTTTGGATTCTGTCATGTGACGCCTCTTTCTTCTAGCTTCTTTTTCTCTCTTTCTTCGGCCTCATGAATCGCACGCAGATTCTCAATGTGCTCGCGATATTCTCTGGTGCCTCCGGCCCTAAAGCTGCTTTCCATCAATCATTCTTGAGGAGCAGTATCTTTCCGTTTCTTCGAGGAGTCCCTTCCTTCATGATTTTCTTTCCTTTATTCTTTCTAACCAGCTCTCGGTTTCCTCTTCTTCCTCTTCCACTTCCTCATCACCATCTCCTTGTCTCTTTTTCTTAACACGTTCTCTGTATTTCTCATAGGCTGCTTTCACGACAGATATCTTCCCTCCCTATACATCCACTGATGTAACAGCACCTATTCCTCAGTTTTTAGCTCGATAATCTGACGCCCTGTTGGTATCTGAACTTGTATAGTCGCCATCATGAGGAAGATTTGGATGTTGGTCATTGATGAGGAGCTGAACAAAACGAGGGTACCTGGCCCATGTGGAGGAATTAGCATTATCAACCATGCAGTAAAAAATAAGACCAGAGATCTTGAATGACTGCTTTGTGCAGAGGCTAAGCATAGCAGCGACCATTCCAAGTTCAACCCGTCATGTCCTCCTTTTCTATGTGCCAAGCTCATAGCGAATACATGAATGAATCTCCAGTCCTTTGTAAGCCCCTTTCTTTTGATCTCATTTTTCTCTCTGAAGTCTCCAATATACCTCATCCCCTTAAATCCATCTAGGATGTCGTCCTTCTTAATTCTGAGCAGATCACTGTTCTTGTCTCCAAGACTGAGGACTCTGCATACGATTCTCCTATGTAACTACGATCTTCTTATTTCTGACTGTAGCTGTGATTCTTTTAACTTCGTTTACGGTTGACACTTTGGCTATCTTCCAAAACTCTTCGATGTGGATGCTGTAGATGATCGGATCGGCTTGTACAGTGTAGCTGATCCTACTTGAATTTATCCACTCTGCTACATCTTTAAAATCGATTGGAGGTGGGACCAGCTTGCATGGCTGATTGTGCTTTCCGTTTTATCCCAAATAATCTCCTTCACCATTTCTGAAATCGAAAACGAACTAAGTTAGATTTATGTATATAGAAGTATTTTTATATATATAAGTATAAATATATACAAAAATATAATAATAATAATAATGCAAAGATATATACACAAAAAAAACTGATAATTCCGCTAATATTTACGCCGGGCCAAAACAACTAAGTTCTCCAGATACATGATAGTGCAAGAGACTACGCTGATTAAGGGTTATTTACGCTGCACAGGAGTAGCGGATTTAAGATTTTGACTCGAGAAAGAATCTAGCGAAGATGATTATCGACGCTAGATTACCGGCGTAATTATCAATTACGCCGGTTGCTTCGTGTTCAAGACTTAAATCCGCTGACTCAATGGTTTGTCCTAATTATGCCACATTCAAACTATCTACGCTATATCCAAATTAAAAAGCTGGCTTCAAGATTTTCTTGATAAACCCAAAGAACTGGATAAAAATCGAATTCAAATATATGTGTACAATACAGCATCATTTGAAATCAATGCACAACCTCAACAATCAAACAAACACTTATCATTTTAAAGCTGGAATCATACCGATTCGATTTCAAAAGTGTCTGAACAAATTACTAAGAGGTGAAAGAGAGTATGAGTTTTGATTTGCGAAGAAGATGATGAAAGTTTAGATATATGAGATATATATACATGATTACCTTCCAGCGTATTTATTAAATACGCTGGAACAGTAAATACGCGCGATGATGCATTTGTGAGATATCTTCATGTTTAAGAAATCTTAGAAACAAATACGCTCGAAAATTATGACTTTTCTCGAAAAACGTGCCCCTTTTTTATTAAGAATAATGCAAGAATTTAAAAATAAGTTTAAGAGAAATGAAAAATTGCAATCTGGATCCTGAAAGTTGTTTTTGAGTCCGGAAGCCTCCTTTTTCACACAAAATTTATGCTAACTGACTTGAATCCTGTGACATTCCTGCAAAAGATCATACTGGTAACACTTCTTCGTTTGAGATAAAATATTAGATATATTAAATAGTTAAGACACAAGAAAAACTGTGAGTATGTTTGTCCTTTTAAATCCATGCACCTATCTTTCAACATGCGATCGGAGATCCCTTTTATCATGTTGCAGTAATATTGACAAGAACTTCAATTGTTCCCCACTCATGCTGAAACAGTCAGAATGTTGTGCCTATGAGTCCCACGTCAGGACATACCCCCGCGATCAAGGTATGAGCAAAAATTCCTCATAACAGGTGAGTATACTGACTTCATTCTTTTTTAGATTTCAACGTTAAACAGTTGGTGTTCAGGTCAGTACTTCCGTACAGCAAAGAGACCAAGGTCTAACGAGGGCTATGGCAGATACCAGATGCGGTACGATTTAAGCACTTGAATGATTCTCAATGAGAGATTCATTTGTGTAGGGTTTTGGCCGCATAGGCTCTTTTAGAAAAGATATCATAGCTGGGTCTAGGTCAGCATATATCTGGATGCAGCAGAAGAACAACTATGAATCCCCGAATGATTAGCCAATATAAAGACCCGAAACCTCAGACTTTGGCAATCTATCAACGCAAGATTTAAGACCATTAAGCCATACGCCGCAACGTGTTACCCGCAAGTTGCACAACATTGTGGGTATTCAGAATTCCTGTGTGGTCATTAGAGTTTGTCTCCGTTTCGCAGTTTACTTCAAGGTATTGCTGAATCTACCACACGTCGTTGCTTGAGGCCTTAATCTTTTTCTGTTTTAAGATCAGAACAAAAGTGTTAGCAGTTTTCTATCATTTCTCATGCAGGTGCCAAAGAAGAAATCAGTCTCAACAATATTTTCTGGAAAACTTCCCCCTTAAAATTTTATTTTCGAGAATCCATTGCTTGAAAAGAAATTTTAACCTTGCAGAAAATCTTTTGTAGGACACATTTTATGAGATTGTTATTTATTTAAAGACCTATTTTTTTACCAAAAGTCAATTCCACTCAAGGAAGTTCACCATTTCCAACCAGGTTACCAGCTAGTTGAATCGAGCTTTATCGAAGGCTTTCGTAAATATATCAGCTTTTTGTTACACTGAATCCACTGGCACCACTTGATGTATCATTTCTCGTATGCATCTCTAATCGCATGAATGCGAATTTCGATGTGTTTCGTTCTTGAGTGGTGGATGGGATTCTTCACAATCCCCAGACACGCTTCATTGTCGATGAATATCGGAGTCTTCATGATGTTGATCCCCTAATCCAACAACTGATTTTGTATCCAAAGGACTTGTGAACAGCAACTGTTAGCTGCCGTGTATTCAGCCTGAGCGGTAGATGTAGAGATGTTGTCTGCTTTTTGTCTGCCACGAAATAAGACGATTTCCCAAGAATTGGCAGCTTCCGGAGATAGATTTTCTGTTACTTTGCAACCTGCATGATCACTGTTAGAGTAAGCTATTAGATCAAAGTTACTATCTTTAGGATACCACAAACCAAGCTTTGGAGTTCTTTGAGATAGCGAAAGATTCTCTTGACGGCAACATCATGTGATTCTTTAGGATTTGTCTAAAAGTGGGCACAAAGACAGACAGCCCACATTATGTCAGGCCTACTAGCGGTCAGATACATTAACGACCCAATCATTGAGCGATAGAGAGATTTGTTCACTGGCTTTCCTTGAAGATCTGAAGTGAGTTCCGTCTGAGCAGCAAAAGGAATGCTGGTGGATTTGCAGTCATTCATGCTGTATTTGGAAAGAATATCTCTAATGTACTTAGCCTGATGAATGAGGATGCCATCCTTTCGTTGCTTCACTTCTAGTCCTAAGAAAAATGTGAGTTCTCCCATCATACTCATCTCGAACTTCACTTTCATCACCTTCTCGAATTCTCTACAAAGGGCTTCATCTGTCGACCCAAAAATGATATCGTCTACGTAGATTTGAACCAACATCACATCTTCTCCAATCCTTTTTGTGAAGAGAGTCATATCTATTTTGCCTCTTGAGTATCCACACTCCAGAAGATATGTTGACAAAGTCTCGTACCATGCTCTAGGAGCTTGGTGAAGACCATAGAGAGCTTTCACTTTCCTATACAGAAAAGCACTCTTTACATCCATTTGAAACACCTTAAAGTTTTTAAACGAGGCATAGGCTAAGAAGATTCTAATGGCTTCTAAGCGTGCAACCGGTGCAAAAACTTCCTCGTAGTCAATCTCCTCTTTTGTCGAAACCCTTGAACCACTAATCTAGCCTTATTCTTGATAACAGCACCACGATCGTCCATCTTGTTGCGAAAACACCCACTTGGTACCAATTGGATACTTTCCGTCTGGTAGGTCAACGAGTTCCTAGACTTTAAGTTTCCGAAATTGGGCTAATTCTTCTTGCATAGCTTGTACCCAACTTGAATCTAGATTAGCTTCTTTGATATCTCTTGGGACAGACTGCGAGAGAAAAGCTGCATACAGTCCTGTGTTGATGGTATAAGTTTGTCCGCGTGTTCGAACTCCATCTTCAACAGAACCGATGACATTTTCAATTGGATGGTTTGATTGGTCTTGTACCCTGCATTGGTGTGAGCTTCAATTTGTTGAGGCAGATAAGAAAAGTGTTCATCGATGTAGATAATTGAGTTTCGTCTTCTTTGGGTGGTTCATTTGTGCGGATGCATTCTCAGCAGATGTGTCACCATTTCCAACGAGCACCGAAAGAGTAGGAGAGGCAGAGGCAGGGGTGAAACGGGTTTTAAAAGGAGTAAAACCAATATCTAAGGCATCAAACAAAGGTTCCAACAGAGTGGATTCTGCAGGTTCGGATTCAGTGATGGGTTCATTGATGCTGAAAGTTTGAATATAATATCCACGTCATAAAACCAGTTCAGTGTGCTTCCAGTGTTAGTGGAGTTTCCTTCTTGAAAATCAACGTAGTATAGATTCAATCACCATCTTGGTCCGTTTGTTGTAGACTCGATATGCCTTTTGAGAAGATGAATAGCCCATGAAGTAGCACACGTCACTGACTGCTTCAAACTTGATGAGATTGTCTTCAGTGTTGAGAAGTGTGTATGAACACCCGAACGGTTTGAAGAAATCTATCAGAGGCTTCCTTTTGAAAAGTAGTTCATAGGCTATCTTTCCGTGAGGTTTGACAATAAGAACACGATTCAAAACATAGCATGTTGTGTTGACCGCTTTAGCCCAGAATATTATGGGAAGCTTAGAGTCGACAAGCATAGTTCTTACAGCTTCGATGAGAGTCTGTTTTGCGTTCTGCTACCCCATTTTCCTGAGGAGTTCTGGCAGCGCTGTATTGGAGGCGAATTCCCTTATCTTCACAGAAGGAGACAAACGTATGATTTTTAAATTCAGAACCGTTGTTCTTCTGATGGAGATGACTTTCAGCTTGATCACGTTTTCAATCACGGGAATGAAGCTCTTCAGAATGGATGTCGTTTCGCTTTTGCTTCAAGAAAGAATACCCATGAAAACCGTGAGAAATCATCTGTAATCACCAAACAATAAGATCTTTTAGCTAAACTTTTAACGCTAATTGGGCCGAAAAGATCCATGTGAAGTAATTGTAGAGGGGCAGAAATCGTATTCACTGCTTTGGACTTATGAGGCTTTTTATGTTGCTTTCCTTGGGCGCATGCGATACACTTTTCAGAAAAAGGAAAATCTTGCATAGGTAAACCTCTTACTAGATTTAATTTTGAAAGTTTATTTATGTTCTTAAAATTCACATACCCCAAACGCCGTGCCACAGCACTGATTCCGATTCAGATGCTTTTGACATAGGACATGTAATTGGCTCATTTGATTTGGCATTCTTCATATTTAGCACGTAGGTGTTATTTTGACGAGGAGCTCTAAGCATGATCATTTCTTTTGGGACGAAGTAACCGAGTTTGAGGAATAAGCACTCCGTGTCATTGAACAGCACCGCGATTCCTTTGTCACAGACTTGTGAAACACTCATAAGATTGTAACACAATTCTGGAACATAGTTCACATTCTCCAAAGTGAGTATTTTTGACACGACGTCACCTATTCCGACGATTTTTCCTCCCTTTTCGTCTCCGGCAAAGGATACAAAATCACCATCAATAACTCGAAAGTTGGTAAGCAGATCCTTTAGACGGTCATGTGCCTGGAGCAACCGCTGTCAACGTGCCAGATATACTCCATGAGCATCCGAAGCCATTTCTGAATTTTATTCTGTTATACAACAACAACAGGAATATGTACAAAATTAGCTAGCTTTTGGAACCCAGACTTGCTTTACAATGATGAGAGTCTTGAGCATCTTGAGGAGTTTGATGATGTAACGTGGCTTGAATCTATAGCTTACTTCAGATTCTCTTCAGGATGATGTTTATCTTCAATGTCGACTTCACTTTGCTCACTGTCTGATGAGGAAATTGATTCTTGACTTTCATCTGGCCTTTCTTCATCGCTTTCTAAAGTTGTTGTGCTTGAATCTTCAGTGAAATCTTTATCAGTCTCTGATGTACCTTCAACTGATGGAACAAATTCTGGAATTTCCTCTGTAAGGAATTTTCCAAAACTGTTTTTCTTTAACTCTGGCACAAATACAGGAGATTCAAGCATAACATTTTCATCATTTAGAGCAAAGTTTAGGTCATGACCCTCAACCTTGGCAAACCCTTGGTTGTGAGCCTTAAGTGTAGGCACAGTGCCTTACAGTCATCCTGAATTGTCAATTTAGGCATACAGCCATTACAATCATCCATCCTAGATAAACTGTTACAGTTATCTCGAATAGAAATATTGTTCGTCTTATCACAATTCCAGGCGAACCAGTTAACAGTTGAATAATTGTCGCCTGAATAGCCTATTCCTATTTTCATCCCTCCACAATCATCTTCCCCATCACACACATCTTCCTTACTCTCGCACAGATCTGCATTACTTTCAGAAAGGTTAGTGTTGTTTTCGGATTTATAAAAAATACTTTGATCCAAAAGATCATTTGTGTTGATTAAGTCGTTCTTAGGATGAGGAGATGGCATAGGAACATAATTTTTGCTGTGCGGAGAGGAAATAATTTTCTTTCGTTTCCGAATTTATCTTTATATCCAATTCCATCCTTTATGAATGTCGGTCGTTGGCAGTTTACAATGTCAACCAGTGCTTTTTGGCTAATTTTCCATTTATCAATAATGATTTGTAACTTGTTGTTTTTGTTTGAGATTTTTCTAGCTTTTCGGTCAAATCATTTATGATAAAATCTTTTCTGAAAACAAATTCCTTTAGAGTCTGCATTTCAGCTATGGTTTATTTCAACTTTCGCTGATATGCAGCCTCATTTTCTTTTAGTTCTTGATTTATTTTCAAAACTTTTTCTTTTTCTTTAATTATATCACAGTTGAATGATTTGTAGTGTGCCACGACGTTCAAACATGGTTTTGAGCACAACTTTGCTTTAAATTCATATGGAATGCTGTTTACCAAATCCTTATCATCGGCTTCTGATTTCATGGCGGTAGAGGATGTTCCAACAGCTTAATTCTTGCTGGTACTGATGACTTCTTGAACAGCAAGCTTCGACTCATTCATTTCAGCTTTCTGTTGTCTCTTCTCTGAGGCAGGAGAGATGATGTTTTTCAAACACCAGTGTCATCTTTTGGAATCTCGAAGGTTTGTTTTTCAACACCATTTGAAGCAGACTGGTAGAGACAGTGGTAATGTTTGCCATGAGGGCCTTGTTTACTTCACTTTTTGCCTCAGCTATCTCCTCCGAGCAATCATAGTCTACCACCACTAAAGCCTTATGGTTATTGTCAGCAGCATTATTATTTCCTTCAATGGCGATCCCCCTCCTTATCGGGTTGATTTCGGTATTCTCGTTCTTCAGCAACGGCCACTCTCTTTTGAAATGGCCCAAGTCTTTGCAATTATAAACCTCTAAGCTTGGACTTGTCAAATCCAGCTTTTCCAAGAGCCAACCTCTTTTCTGTTTTATCTTGGAATTTCTTCAACCGTAGAGTGATCATTGCCATCTGCCACTTCAGATCCATCTCCTCCATGTCGTCTGGATCTACTTGATACATGTCCTCTGCTGTTAGGAATTCTCTCTTCAACTCTCCTGACATAAGCGCCTCATAGCTACTTAAGAAAGTATTAAAAAGAGCTACATGTTCTGTGGAAATTTTAAGTGCTTGAGTGTCGCTGGCCACGGTGGTCTTCTCGAAAGATGACGAGGCCTTCACAGAGTCTGCAGAAGCATTTGAATAGGATTCGACAGCACTTTGGGAATTTGATCCACATGAGGTGACAGGAGACAGAAATGCCATATTCTTTGGGACCGAGGTTGCAGCAGCTTGCTGAGACGTCTTCTGAGAATATCCAGTTTGATTCATCTCTCGTTTCACGATGTCCATTTCAAAGGCTTTTAAAGTGTTAATCAATTCTGAGAGAGTAACTGGAGTTGTGCTGGTGAGGAAAGTTCTCTTAATCATCATGCATTGAAGACTCCATTCTTTTGGTAGAGAATCTAGCAGCTTTTTGATCGATGCATAATTTGCAACTGGGTTTCCCACCTTCTTCATCTTGGTCAACACCCCCAGAAATCTGCTTATGTGGTCGGAAACAAGCTTTCGCCATGAATACTTCCAAACATATCATATTCTTTCTGCACCATGTCTCGCTTGTTCTCCCTGAGTTCCTCATTGCCTTCATAATGATCGATTAGAGCCAACCACAGTTCATGTGCCGAGGTGTATTCTTCAAACAGATTGTTATCATCCTTTAACAGAGCCATAGTGAGGGCAACGTGAGCCCTCCGGTCACGTTGAATGAGTGTCCTATCTTCATCTGTGAATGTTGAAGGATCTTCATTGATAGTACGGATGTCGTCACGTATTATCATGGGAACATACGGGCCCACAGTGACTGATATCCATTGAGTATAATCGGTATACTCAAAGAAGGACTTGATCCTTTTTTTCCAGCTGCTGAAATCTTCCGAACCTTTAAACTTTGGTGGCCTGGTAGCAGTTCCAGTTTCTAGTTCGGCTTGAGCAATCAGATTGAGTTGATTTAGAGACATGATGGATGAATGATGATCAATTACGCTGGATTTGCTGAATCAGAAAACAATTACGCTCGTTAGGAGATAAAAACGTTGGACAAGAGATTAAATACGCTGCACTTGGAGACAATTACGCTGATGGGATCGGTGATTATGTCCTACAAAATGCTAAATCCGCTGGATATATGAAAACAAGCAGGTTTAGTTAATTTCGCTAAACACCATGATAAAATCGCTGAGGATTAGTATCACTGATTTCGAAGTCGCATTCGATTAAATTCGCTGGAGCAATTACGCTGACAATGGTATAAATCCGCTGGTATAAGAACCAGCGTATTTGTTAACAACGCTACACTCAAGTTAAATACGTCAGCTTCAAAGATAAATACGCTATCTTCAAGAATATCTACGCTGGCTTTAAGAATAATTGCGCCGAGAAGGGTTTTAGTACGAACAAAAACCCTCTAATCACCAAAAAGCGACCCAAAATTCATGTTTCTTTGTAGTTAAATGACCAAAATGGTTACCAAACAACTAATTAACAATAACCCAAAGATTAAACGCACCAAATCAATCCATTTTAATCCCAATATTTTGAAAAACCATGAAACTTTGAAAACTTTTGTAAAAACTTCAAAACTTGACAAATCTTAACAAAAACTCAAACAATCAAGAGCACAAAGGCTCTGATACCAAACTGTGAGTCCCAAAACAGATTCGGATTACGTGGTTGATTGTTTTCACCCAAACAATTATGGATTAGTTGTTTGAATGTGCAAATACTAAGAAAAACCAAGCAAAGAAGATGAAGAATCTTGTTTGGATCAAACAACTAGTGTTGTATATGAGATCCCAATAACATGTAATCAATAACAGCACCTAGATATTCGGATGAGAGCACAATAGCAAAAATCACAACACAAGAAGATCACCAAAATCTGTCCAAGAAACTTGGACATACATGCATTGATCATCATATTTTATACAAAATGACTATCCAGCGTATTTAATAAATACGTTGGATTAGTAATTACGCCGCCAACAACAAGTTTCATACTATTACACTTTTGACCCTTTAACAATATCTAACTATTACCAACTAGCTCAAACTATGGATAATCCAAGCACCAACGGTCTCAAAAGTTCTAACATCTTCTTTGCGTTTCTCAAATCTGCGACAAGAAGTTCACGGTACATTTTGATGATGCCGGATGTTATGTGCTGAAGCCTGGATTCAAGATCCCTAAGGAATGGATTCTCCTGTCAGCTCCAAGAATTAACGATTTGTATATTCTTGATATGAGCCAAGCTATTACAACATCTGCACAAGTCACATGTTTTGTTTCTAAAGCCACCGAAAAGGAATTAATCTCTTGGCATAGACGTATGGGACACATTCATCTTAGAAAAATGAACTATTTGGTGAAGAACAATCTAGTGAATTGTGTACCAGTAAAGAATTTTCATCTTCAAGATGTTTGTGTATCATGCCAGAAAGGGAAGCAAGCGAGAAAATCCCATCCCATGAAGAAGATCAACACTGTGAATATGCCACTGGAACGTCTTCATATGGACCTCTTTGGACCTGTGAAACACAAGACAACCTTTGGTGATTCTTATTGTCTGGTAGTTACTGATGACTATTCCAGATTTTCATGGGTAAACATGTTGGCACACAAGAGTGAAGTTACTACTATCCTCAAGAATCTCCTAACTCTTTTAGAAAATCTGTATAATCTGAAGGTAAGGAGAATCAGAAGCGACAATGGCATGGAATTCAAGAATCAAGTTATGGATGAGTACTGTTCCTCAAAGGGTATTCTGCATGAGTACAGTTCTCACTACACTCCACAACAGAATGGTGTCGCTGAGAGGAAGAATAAAACTCTCATTGAAACTGCAAGAACCATGTTAGTAGAATCAGAACTTCCTGTTCAATTTTGGGGAGAAGTTGTTGCTATTTCGTGCTACACGATGAATAGAGTGCTGATGGTGAAGAGATATGGGAAGACATGCTTTGAGTTGTTACATAAAAGGAAACCGGATATTTCTTTTTAGAACCTTTTGGAGCTCCATGCACCATGATCAACCCACATGGAAAGTTTGGACCAAAGGCTATCGAAGGTTTCTTTCTTGGATATGCTACTCCAAATTTCAGGGTATGGAATTTGTCTTCGAAGAAGATTGAAGAATGGGGTGAAGTCAAGGTTCAGAGATATACAGAAGCGGTTAGAGCTCTGGGTGCTCCTTGGATGTTCGACTAGTATGGGCTATTTGACTCCTTTAATCTGCCAACTTTTGATGATGCAACAGCTGCTGCTCAGATGCTTTTGGAAAGTGAAACAGCAGTGGACTCATCATTGGTTCGACCAATTATTGTTAACCCTCAAGTGTCCACTTTGGTTAACAATCTTGTTCAAAATGAGGAATTCGAAGACGCTGCGGATTATAATGTTTCATCAGAAGATGATGAGTATCATGATGCAAATGAAACTACCTCTGGTGCGGTTCCTGGATTTTCGGATGGTACGTCAAATATTCAACCGCAAGGGACGACTGAAGGTCATGTATCTACATCATCACCAAGTCCAGCTCACAATTTAACTGTTGATCTGAATATCAATAATTTGGGTATAAATTCTCGAGTTCCTGATGTGGCAGAAACTCGAATTCATAATATCCATCCTCAGCAGAATATTATTGGAGATGTCCAGAGTGGTGTGCAGACTTGTAATCAGCTTCGAAACAACCAGAATGTTGGATTGTATTCGAATATCAGGAAATCAGGGGAGCAGAATGATTGGTCTTTTGCCTGCTATGTGTGCTAAGTAGAACCGAAATCTTGGAAGGAGGCAATGAAAGAAGACTCTTGGGTTGAATCCATGCAGGAAGAACTTCAGCAATTTCAGAAGTTAGGCGTCTGGAAATTGGTTAACATGCTTGACAACTACAAGAAGATTGGTACACGATAGGTGTACAAGTGCAAGAAGGATGACCGAGGTGTTGTTGTGAGAAACAAAGCGCGATTGGTTGTTCAAGGTTTTAATCAGGTCAAAGGTATTGATTACAATGAAGTTTATGCACCAGTTGCACGACTTGAGGCCATAAGAATCTTTTTGGCTTATGCGTCCTTCAAGAAGTTCACCGTTTATCAGATGGATGTAAAGAGTGCATTTCTTCATGGTGTGGTAGAAGAGGAAGTATATGTTGAGCAACCGCCAGGTTTTGAAGATCCACTCCATCCTGACAAGGTTTGGCTCCTCAACAAGGCGTTATATGGTCTTCATCAAGCTCCGAGGGCTTGGTATGAAACGTTGTCTACCTATCTGTTGAAGAATGGTTTTAGACGAGGCTTGATCGACTGTACTCTCTTCATCAAGGAAAGGAACGAGGACTTGCTGCTCGTACAGGTTTATGTTGATGATATTATATTTGGGTCTACTAACACTCGAATGTGCAAAGAATTCGAACAGGTTATGCAGGAGAAGTTCGAGCTGAGTGCAATGGGAGAAATGACTTTCTTTTTAGGTTTGCAGGTTCAGCAATCAAAGGAAGGGATTTTTATCCATCAAACCAAGTACGTCAGGGATATTCTCAAGCGATTTCAGATGGATGACTCAAAGCCTTTGGGAACTCCATTAGCTCAAAATCAAGGGATTACTCCAGACGGAATGGGTGAACATGTAGAACCATCTCTCTAACGTGCTATGATCGGATCTATCATGTATCTTACTGCTTCAAGACCCGACATAATGTACCCAACATGCCTTCTGGCACGCTATCAGTCTAGTCCGAAGGTTTCTCACTTGATGGCTGTGAAAAGGATTTTTCGTTATTTGAAGGGTCGCCCTGACACTGGTCTATGGTACCTTAAGGATGATAACTTTGATCTGACAGCATTCAGTGATTTTGATCACGGCGGCTGCAAAATCAATGCAAAATCTACAACAGCAGGATGTCAGTTTTTGGGAAATCGCCTAGTCACGTGGCAATGCAAAAAGCAGACTTGTGTAGCTACATCAACATGTGAGGCTGAGTATATTTCAGCTTCTAGTTGCTGCTCTCAATTTCTATGGATTCAACAGCAAATGTGCGACTACGGTTTTGAATTTCTTACTACTCCTATTTTTGTTGATAATGAAGCTGCTTTACATATCACTCGGAATCCTGTACAGTATTCAAAAACAAAACACATTGAGATTAAGTATCATTTTATACGTGATTATTATGAAAAGAGACTTATCGATGTTGTTAAAATCCACACTGATCACCAACATGCCGACCTTTTTACCAAAGCCTTTGATAAATGACGTTTTGATTATCTACTTTTGGTCAATGGCATCAAGGTGAAGCCCGAATAACTCAACCATGGCTAACTATTTTTGGAAATACTTTTCTAAAAATCTAAAACTACAAAAAGATTTTCAGTTTTATATTCTAGGGAGAGTAAGTTTAAGAAAACACAAAAATATGTCTTTCATTTACCTTTTTATTTAAGGGGGAGAAAATTTAGAAAAATACAAAAACAATAAAAAAACCCAAAAATGAGTTTCTTAGATAAGTTGAAGATGATGAAATTCACCGGTAAATCTGTCAGAAATGGTCAAAAGCATAGAAAGAAGATTGATAAGTAGCTTTACTTATGACGTATCGGTAGGCTCACAATCAGACTAAAATGTGCAGGTTGATATAAACCTAACAGACAGAATGCCAGGTGGGAACCATTCATTGGCATATGGTCTTGGTACCGAAATTTCGTTTGATAAAGTGCCGAGGTTCTAAGATACACGGTCTTTATGCTTGCTTATCATCTGGGTATCATGGTTGAATCTTTCGAAAAATAACGGTGGCGCAAGTCTAGAACTTCCATGATACCACACATACGTGTACATACTGCATTCGACCATCAAATAAGTGATAAAAATATCACATCCCCAAAATAAGTGATAAAATATCACAGCTTTATGCGGGAGCTAAGTTCGTCTCTCTATCGGTACGATGGTACTAACCTGTTCACGGACTTACTCCTGTGCCCTGCATGCATATGAAAATCAAGTTCCTCATCAATAAGTGATTAAATCACAAAAGGGCTTGTTTTCAATCAAAAATAAGTGAGTATCTCACATCATTCATATACGTCAAAACAGATGATAAAGCAATATACTCACCGGTAAGATTTTCTCTCCTGCCTATCTTGATACGGGAATGTGTCGTGATGTGGTTGAACACCAGCTAGTAAGTATAATTCATACCTTAATCATATCTCCTAATCATGATTACATCTGATAAGTCTGAGCTTACGTGGACAACAATACCGATAATCATAGTTGAATACTTATCTGTTAAATTTTGAAGTTTAAACCAAATATCGTTTTTAACAAAGATTAAAATACTAGTATGATTCCTTTACCTTGAAACTCGAAAAAGATTGTTCAATAGATATATAGTTTATCTGTATATTTTGATTTTAAGTCTAGTTTAATTAGTTGCTTACGTAATTACTTTTTGAAACTTAGCCAATGTTGATACTCGAAAGTTTTCTACCAAGATACGCCAGAAAACTGATTGTTTGATATCGCAACTTCATAAAGTAATATCTTGCAACAAGTAATCCATCAAAGAAAACCAAAATCTGAAATTCATTTGAGTGTGTGTATCTCATACGAATGAACCTGGTCATTTGATTGACTTGGTCACTTGTTTTTCTCAAATCAGCTGCTGGACTCATACGAGTGTGTGTATCTCGTTCAGGGAATACAATCATACGAAGAAATTATGATAAGTTTTTCGTGTGTATTCCCTGATAAATTTGTGTTCTAATTATATTTGTTTTATGAGTACAGATTGATACAAAAAGAACATGAACAAAGACCAGCAACGAAGAAATCTGACAAGTCAGAAGAGGAAACAAGAAAGATTTGAAGTTTCTTAGAACTTCGAAGACCTGATACTCTAATCATTGGATAGCAGATCTATCAATGGATAGCAGATCTTCAGGGGGAGTTTGTTGATACTCCAAACCATTCAATGTGAAGACCAACATATGAAGACCAAAGACCGAAGACCAAGAAACATCCAAAGGGGAGTTTGTTGATACACTTTTGTGTCTGTCGCTTGTTCTTAGTTACAGTTGTAATTGTACGGTCTTTGCTCAAGTGTCTGTATAGGTTTGGTCGTGTCGAATAGATCGAGATATCCTTCTATCTTGATCTAGTACGACATCTTAGCTTGTCTGTGTTAATCGGTTGCATGTGTGCATACCGTTGAGTCTTGTAAATGACATGTCTGCACACGTTCTCCAAGAATAAGGATTCTGTGTGAGTAAAGGATTCGTACGAATCACATGTTTCGTACGAATTAATGAGTATTTCGTACGAATTAAGTATTTCGTACGAAACAGTTGACTCGTACCAAATATTCTGGAGTTGTGTCTCGTGTGAAATAGTGTGTTCAGTATGTCTAGATTCGTGTTTCATACGAATGTCTAGACAGACACTATATAAGCATACATGCAATTCTCAGTCAAGGTAAATCACCATACTGACCAGACTGACCAGTCACCAAGTTGAAAGAACGAGTTAGCGAACTGATCTTTTGGTGAGATCTCTCTGCTAGCATTTCTGGTGAAGACAAAGGCACAAGAACACAGCAAGTTTGTTTGAGTCATACGAGCATTGTGTGTATATGTTTGTGCTTGTTCTCAATCATTAATCAAGATAGCAAATCTTTGGTTACCCTGTGTTCTTTACTTTGCTTTGGTTGCATGCACACTTGGATTCTGCACTTGTGTGTATGTTATATGAACAAGGAATAGGTTTGACATCCTCAGGAGGACCTACACTCTAGTATCCTTGATCCTTCTAGAAAAGACTCGTGAACCTTCAATACTCTTGTAAACCTGTTAAGAACAACTTGGGACTAAGACAAACAATCTAGGGGCAAGCCCATAACAACTGGGGACAAGTCCAAAGATACTAGGGACAAGCCCAAACTAGGGATAAGCCCAAAAACACTGGGGACAAGCCCAACTTAAGTGATGAAAATGCCAAAACCTTAGCTAACATGAAAATGTTAGAAACCTTAGAATAATGGATGTATAGTACGTCTACCATTATACTTAGGATCCTACATATGGCCAAAAGTAATGAAATTGTCAGCCACTAAGCGTGTACTAGTCCCATTGCCTCGAACCATACTTGGATAACGTGCACTACTGGCGGGATTTCAAAACCCAATTCGTGTGAAAGGTTAAAGCTTTTAGGTCCTAGAAGTGTGAGACTGACGCATCAAATATACGCAACGGTCTATGGTAGCTAACTGGGATTAACTGGGTTAGTTTGTATTAGGTTTGGACCTTTTTAGGTCACTTGGGCATGCCATAGGCCATGTGGGGTAGGCAAACCCAAGGAAGCCCATGAGGGGCATAGGTAAACCCTAGGTATATAAGGAACATTATGTCATAATTAGGGTTAAGCTTTTAGAGAGAGGTTTGGTAGCCTCCACCATTCTAGAGAGAGAGACTGAGAGGTGTGAAGAACTTGTATCAGACAGTTTTGCTATTCGTAGTAATAGAATTGTATGCAAGTTTGAAAGTGATTCACGTGTTATTCTTGTTCATCTCATTTCTCTTATTTTGGTTTTCTTCAATATCATCAAGTTTGGATTCACCCCATCCTTGGTGATTGTTTGATATCGTTGTTGGATCCGGATTATTCGGGACTTACAAAAACCTTTCAACCTTAGAAGGTATTAGATACCTTAGATGTAGGAGAGAGGTGGCCAACCCCTTAAACCTTTGTCAACCTAGTTGATTCCAATAACTTTTGCAAAAAAAAAACTTAAAGCTTGGTGAAAGAAGATGTTATATGTATTAACATCCTTATCTGACAATAACTAAGTTAAGTATGAAATAAGACAAACAATAAAGTTAAATGTTATCGACATAAGGATCCATGATCCTTTAAGGTTCCTTGATCCCCATTACATATAATACTTTTTAAGATGGATGGCGTTCCAAGCTCTTGGTAGTAGATCACCTTCCATGGTTAACAAACAATATGTCCCCTTTCCAGCTTCCGATTCTATCATGAATGGGCCTTCCCATTTAGGTGATAACTTGTCGTCAGCCTGGTTAGTAGTATTTTGGAATGCTTTCCTTAATACCAAGTCTCCTACTTGAAATCTTCTGAGTCTGACATTCCTATTGTATGCCCCAACCATCCTTTGTTGATAGCTGGCCATTCTTATCCTTGCTAGGTCTCTAAGCTCGTCAACGGTATCCAGATCCTGGATCAGATTTTCACTATTTGATTGAGGATCACGAATGCTTGTTCTGGCCATTGGAACCACCGTTTCTGTAGGAATCACAGCTTCAGCTCCAAAGACTAAGGAGAATGCTTTTGGCATGTGGCTTCTTTGGAGTTGTTATGTCAGCCCAAAGAACATATGGTAGCTCTTCAGCCCACTTCCCTTTTTTGGATCCTAGGTTCTTCTTCAAGTTGTTGATAATAATCTTGTTGCTTGATTCTACTTGACCATTATCTTATGGATGAACTGGTATAGAAGTGATCATTTTTATTCCCCAATTGTCACAAAAATTAGTCGTTCTTTTCCCAATAAACTGGTATCCGTTATCACATATAATTTTGGAGGAAATGCCAAATCTAGTAATCATGTTTCTTTTAATAAAGGATATCACTTCCTTTTCTCTAACTGGAACGAATGCTTCTGCCTCGATCCATTTGGAGAAGTAATCAGTCATAGCAAACATGAAGACTTTTCCACATGGTGCCTTTGGTAACTTGCCCATATATCCATTCGCCATTTCATGAATGGCCAAGGAGAGATAATAAGATATAGAGGCTCCGCTGGCCGGTGTAGAATGTTGATGTGCCTTTGACAAGTATCACATTTCCTTGAGTACTTGATTGTGTCTTTCTTCATTATGGGCCAAAAGTAACCCGTCCTAAGTATTCTAAAGAAAGTGCCCTGCCCCATGTGTGGTTTCCGCAGTCTCCTTCGTGGAAATATTTTAACATTTCTTGGATTTCAGGATCCTCAATACATCATAAGTAGGGACCTGCAAGAGACTTTTTATATAAATTATCACGTAATATAACAAATTGAGATACCTTGGCGCTGAAGGCTCTAGGATTTTCCTGTATAGGGATTTCTCCATTTTGGATAAATTCCATGATTGGAAGGATCCATGATCCTGAATCCAACTGAAGATCCTTAGGTTCTGTTGGAGTATCCTCTTCTACCTCCATTGCACCATGTTCCCCAATTGCAGGAAAGAGGATATGAATGATAGGTATCTTTATATCTTCTTGGATTTTCAAGGCTGATCCTAAATTTGCTAAAGCATTTGCCCCTGCATTCTTCTCTCTTGATACCTATATTATGCTAAAAGAATCGAAAGATTTTGCAAGTTCTTTTACTACTTCTAAGTATTTGATTAGTTATCACTTTTTACGGCATATGAACCATTAAAGTGCTTAGTAATTAGTAATGAATCTATGTAAACCTAAAGATACCTGATCCTCATTTGTCTGGCTAATTACAAACCTGGTATTAATGCTTCATATTCTGCCTCGTTATTAGTGGTCTGAAATTCACAGGCTATAGATTGGGGTATAATGTCCCCTTGTGGGGATTTTAGAAGTATGCCTAATCTAGTTCCTTTGACATTTGAGGCTCCATCAATGAAGAGTATCCAAGGATCCTTGGTTTCTTCAAGTTGTTGGACCTCCAGTTCAGCTTCTTTCTACAAGTTACTACTAAAATCTCCCACAAAGTCAGCAAGTGCTTGTGATTTGATGACGGTCCTGGGCTCATATCTTATATCATAGGCACTGAGTTTCACTGCCCATTTTGCCATCCTACCTGACACTTCTGGCTTTCTGAGAACATTCTTAATTTGAAAGTTAGTTTTGACAATAATAGTATGAGTTTCAAAATAATGTCTTAGTTTAGTTAAAGTCATAATTAAAGCAAGAATTAATTTTTCTAAGTGAGAATAGCTGGCTTCAGCATCAAGAAGGCTCTTACTTACATAATAGACATGATGTTGTTGACCTTCATTATCCTTAACCAACACAACACTTAGTGCATTACCTGAGACGGCTAGATATAGGGATAAGGATTCACCTGGTTTCATCAATGGTGGTGCTAAGGATAGATAATCCTTAAGAGCTTTAAGTGCAGCTTCATGCTTTTCGGTCCATTCAAACTTCTTATTCTTCCATAAGATGTCATAGAAATCTTTGCATTTCCCTAAAGACTTTGAGATGAACCTATTTAAAGCTGCAATTCTTCCTGTTAGCCTTTGGATATCTTTCACACTTGTCGGGGACTTTAATTTTATAATGGCCTTAATCTGTTCAGGACTAGCTTCTATTCCTCTCTTGGTCACCATGTATCCAAGAAATTTTCCAGCTTTAACACCAAAGTGGCTTTTCGAATGATTTAGCTTCATGTTGTATTAATTAAGTATGTTGAATGCTACTTCAAGATCCTTGAGGTGATCCTATGCCTTTTTTTATTTGACTACCATATCTTCTATATAGACCTCCATGGTCTCACCAAGCTGGTCTTTGAACATCATGTTAACCAATCTGTGATAGTGGCACCTACATTTCTTAGTCCAAAGGGCATAGCAATATAACTATAGATACAAGTAGGGGTCGTGAATGCAGTATCCTCTTGTTCAAATGGTTTCATCTTTGTTGAAATCTAGATGAAGCATCCACAAAGGTAAGCAACTCATCACAAGCCGTTGCATCCACCAGGAAGTCAATGTGTGGGAGTGGGAAAGGACCATTGGGACATGCCTTGTTTAAATCAGTAAAATCGATACATACCCTCCACTTTCCATTTTTCTTTTATATTACCACTACATTGGCTAACCATCTTGGATATTTTACCTCTCTACTCATACCTACTTTTCGAAGTTTATTTACCTCTTCTTGGATGATAGCATTTCTCACAGGTGCAAATTCCTTCTCTTTAGATGGATGGGCCTAAACTTATGTGTAATAATGTCTTTAGAAGTGCCTGTTATATCTTTATGTTTCCATGCAAAGGTACCCTTTCTTCTTTTAAGTAAGGATACGAGATCCTGTTCTATGTTATCAAGGATCCCTGATCCTACGAACACCTTGATGTCAGGATCCTCAGGTTCCAAAGTTATATCTTTAATATCTTGTTCTCTTACCTCCATGACATCCCTTGGAGGCTTTTGTAATTGCTATGTTTCCCTTGTGTTTGAAGATGGCTTCATCGATGAAGTGTAGCAGTTCTTAGCCTCCTGCTGATCCCAACCTATCTTCACCACTCCCTAAGGGGTTGGAATCTTCACACACTGATGATAGGTCAATGTGACAGCTTTCATCTCATGTATCTAAGGCCTGCCAAAATTACATTGCAACAAGATAAACTATCAATAACAAAAAAATTTAGATAAAGTTAACTCCCTCTAAGTATATTGGAAGTTTGATGTCCCCCAGTGTGTTCTTGGTTTCACCACTAAACCCGACAAGGACTGAGGATCTTGGTATAATTTAAGATTGTTCATTTCTTGAGTGCATCAAGCTGAACAATGTTCACATAGGTTCCTCCATCTATGAGAATCCTGCGAACAAAATGATTAGCAATAAATAGTGTAATAACCAAACCATTATCATGAGGATCCTGGATATTGACTCGATCATCCTCGTCAAATGATATAATTCTTTGATCCTCAACGTAGAGGTTCTGATAGGTCTGTCACCATTCTTTAACTTGTTTCCTTAGCATGTCTTTTAGCTATTAAGAAAGAAGTACCACAGATGTCGGATCCTCTAGAAATGAAATTGATCACTTGAGCATCTGTGGAGGTGGAGCGGCTCTTTCTGGTGTGTTCTCGGGATCCTGGATTCATATTTTTTCCTTCCTAGCAGTTCTTTTAAGTGACCTTTGCTGAGGAGGTAGCCTATGTCCCTTCTTAATGCAATGATTTCATATGTTAGATGGCTGAAATCCTCGTGGTATGCACACCATTTGGATTGTGATTTGAAGGTAGTTGATTTGTCATTCTTCCTTGCCGACCTTGCTTTCTCACCTAAATTCTGCATGGCCATCATTAGTCCACTAGTATCAACGGAGAAACAATATTCAGATATCTTAGGATACTCTTCTTCATCCTAATCTTGTTCCACTGCATGGACATTTTGGTTATCTGTTCTTGAGTAGGGTTTGGATCTATTATTCTTGAAGGAGGATCCTTGCTTCTTATCATAGTGACATACTTCGAGAACCACTAAGTCTATCTTCGATCCTCTTATCATCTTCCAGCCTGATGAACCTCAAGGCTCTATTCCTGACTTCATATAAGTTTCTGAATGGATTCATCACAAGATCATCATAAAAGGGAGAATCCTTTTGTAATCCCATCTTGAATGCATCTACAACAGTTACAATGGCAAAATTTGGGATTTCCAAGGATTCTCTCCCGCATTTAGTGACATAATCCCTAAGGGATTCGTCACGAGCTAGAATAATCCTGTATAGATCACTAGTTAACCTTTCAAAGGTTCTACCACAAGAAAATTGATTGTTAAAAAGATTAACTAACTGTGAAAAGGAAGTAATAGAGTAAGGAGGAAGACTTTGCATTGAGTGCAGATACAGTAAGTGTGGATCCAAAACCCTTGCATAAGATGGCTTCTTTTAGTTTGTTAGGGATGGGGTTTATATTCATCTTTTCCCTATACTGGGCTACATGTTCTTTAGGGTCAGTTGTGCCATCATGTAGTTTTATATTGGGAGTTTGGAAGTGTTTGGTATCTTACGTCATGAATTGGAGAAGCAAAACGAGATATCCTATGGCTTCCATCTAGGATTTTAGGAATAGGTTTGACTACTCCTGGAACACTGTATATGATATCATTAAGCTTTTGTAGCTCCTTAGCCATTGCCCGATTGGTTCCTATATCCTGCACATAGCCATAATTAGCATCTAAGGATATATTATTGAAACTGTTACCTCCTCATTGAGTCAAAGGTGGCATCCCAGCAGAGAATCTAGGATAAGACATTTCTATTGTTATGGCAGGGCCAGAAGAAGCAATAGTATGCATGGGGATGATGTCTCCTTCGTTGACTTCAGTAGTTCTCATCGATTGTCTTTCTGATGATCCTTGATCCTGAAAGACACTAGACCCAGGAAAGGTCTGCATTGAGGATCTCATTGGATAATCGATGGATCCTTGAGGTCGAGCTGATGATCCTTGTTGATGGGAATAGGATCCTTGAGGCTGGAACATTTCCACGTATCCTTCTAGACGGAAGGAAGATCCTTGAGGATGAGACATCACCATAGATCCTTGTTGCAGGATAAAGGATCCTTGCGGTTGAGAGGTAGACCTTTTGGATTTTTGAGTTGTAAATGTCGGAGTGACAAAATCTAGCACCCTGAGCATCAGTGGAGACTGATCCTCTACTGGCTTCTTTTGCTTCCTGATGTCTTCGATCTCATGAAGGATCTTTTGGCTAGTCTTGTTCTACTACTCCATATAACTTTTCATCTGCGAATACAAAACAAAAATATCATTGTCAGTATTTATAGAGGAGGAAGTAGCAGAAGGCGTAGATCCTTGGAAAACACAAGTTGTCTTCTTCTGAGCAGTTTCATTGTTCTTCTTGAATTGTGGGGGATAGGAGGTAACGACATGGAGCTTTGTGCCAAGGTTATCATTGGCATGGCAATTGAAACAGATTTTCCTTGAGATGCCATAGTGTTATGGTATTGATGAAAATAGGCTGAGTGTGTTAGAAATTTTTAAAATTGAAGCACCACTTGCCCCACGATGGGCACCAAATTGTTTTGGTCAAAAATCACTCTAAGGATAATGTAACCAAATTTTTTTGTGAGGTAGAGTGCTTGTTTGAATGAAATGACAATAGAACTAAAATGTAAACGATACACGATGATTTGTACGAGGAAAAGCCCTTGATCACTAGTAGATCGTCGGCATAAAAACCTCGGGTGAAAACTATCAACCACCAAGTATATTAGCTAGTGAAATCAAATACAAGTTCAGATGTTGATCAAGTGTTGTACAATGAACGTATGTTTGTAATGAGTGTTTGAGTGTGAGCTCTCTCTGTCAAATGTGTGTGTATGCGAATATCAATTAACTAAATCACTTGATTAACCACTTTGAATATAACAATAACAACTAAAAGCGATATTGTCGCAAAACCCACGTCTCCATTCATAACTGTTTGAAAAATAGGCATGCGCTAACTTATCACAGAAATTCCAGCTTAGACTTGGTTCACCATGTTGCTTCCCTGCACATAAACATAAGAAAACATCAAGAACAGTGGTTAGAAACCATAATAAATATTAAGGATCCTTGATCCTCCAAGGTCCCGTACACACATTAAGGATAATTTATCCAGAAGGCGCCTCAGAATATGGGATCCATAACAGTTAAAACTTAGGCCCTAATATTTCCGGTGCTCAACTCTTTCACATATTCACATGAGCCGAAACCTTTTTAATGGCATCAAGTAATGATACATTGATATTAGCATGTTTAAAATTTTCCCACTTCTCGTCCTTTGGTGGATCCTGTTTTTTTCAAAATTGATGCATTAAATGGTTTTAATAAAGCCAAAGGATATGCGATGGTATTAACCTCCACATCCTTATCCTTGCTTAGCATGAATTTGATTTAAATAACTTTCACAAAAAAGATTTTTTAAAGTTCCCTTTTCAATTGTAAGTTGTGAAATTGTTTCTTGCTCATTCTCACTTTCAAACTCATCATCCACATCTTCCACCACAACATCAATGAATTGTAATGGTGGAGTGCTTTCAAGACTACAAACTTTATCATTTGAAGAAGATTGCCACGCTAACGTGCACATTCCTCGCATTGTTTGTGATTGTGCCTTGATGTTGTGGGTTGATGGTAGTATCGCTTGGAAGCTTCCCCGAACGTCCCTTAAGTTGGGCCACATCTTCGGCTAGTTGACCCACTTGTCTTGCAAGAGCTTCATGTGACTTATCTCTCATTTCGAACTCCTTCTACATCTCAAGCTTTGAATCCTTGATAGCATTCATAATAGCATCAAACTTTCAACCCAATGAATCATCTCCACCACTTTGTCCACCTGAAGACCCACTTTGACTATTATTGTAATTTCTTGAAAGATTACCTTCCCGATTATAACTTTGATTACCACTATGGTTGTATGAGTTTCTTTGATAACCGCTTTGATTATAGTTACCTTGTTGGTGGTTGGGATAAGCTTAGCCCCTTGATTGTTTGGAAATTGGGATCCATTTGGTTAGAAGCATCCCTATACTTGAAGTTTGGATGGTTTCTCAAACCCGGGTGATAGGTGTTGGAATTTGTGCCATATTGTTTCCTATGACTATAAACTTGATTGATCTCTTCCGTATGAGCCATGTTTACTTGACTATTCCCACACTTTTCACAAACTGCAAATTCAACCGCGGACACATCTTTCTTTTTAATTTGTGCCAATTCTCTTTCCATTGTCACAATTGACCCTTAGCACGAGAATTGGTATTGGGAAAAGATTTTGAGATTGGGTACTTGGTTTTTCTATCGACCAAATCCTCAGCTTTTAAGTCATTACTCCTTCTTTCCAAAAGTTCCATTACTTTTGTACTTCAAATACTTTCTTTCTTCCTTTGCCAACCCATTGACAAAACACTTGATAATTCCCAAAGCTCGATTTGATGATGAGGACACTTTCTAATCATCTCCTTAAAACTGGTAAATGCCTCATGCAAAGGCTCACCCGATTGTTGTCGACATGACCAGATCTCATCTCATCTCTAGCATCGTCTATTTTGGCCATTGAATAATAGTCTTCAAGAAACATTTTTTGCATTTCTTCCCAAGTGTGAATATTGTTAACTGGCAGGGTTAAAAACCATTGCTTCATTTTGTCCTTTAAAGAGAATTGAAAGAGGCAAAGCCTAACCTCATCTTGGGGAATGTTATGAACCCAATACTGCCATAAAGAGCTGAAAATTTGGCCAAGTGTGTGTAAGCCTCTTCGGCAATGATACCATGAAAGTGAGATAGGACATCGATATAATGTGGTTTACAATCAAATGAACGTCTACCTTGAGCTAGTGGGACAATTGGTTAAGCATATTTAGAAATACCAGTCTAAACCGGCCATTCACACCTTGAGCTCGAGGAGGTGGACATTTTGGAGGACCTTCGGCCTCATTATAGTTTGCTTGCCTAATCTGTGGTCTTTCATCGTCCACTCTCACATAACTAGAACCCCTGTTTTGATTATTGAAAAGATTATTTTGGTTCCCTCTTTGATGTTGCCTCATTTGACAGTTGTTGTAATAACCGTTATCATTACCATGCTCGTAGTTCCAATTCTCATTACCCTCGCCATGATTATCACTTTGATAATCATCTTCATTATCATAGCCCCCCATTAGAATACTCCCAATCATCTTCATTATCCCCGTACCCATTTTCATTGTAGTCACCTTCACCCGTGTGGTATGTATGAATATTTAACTAATCTGGTGATTGACTGGAACACTTAAAGGGTCATCATTGTTGATATTGTTCCTCAACTCATCAAGGTTGTGAATTTGTTGATCATATTGATCCCCTTAGTTTTGGTTGACTCTTTCAAAGATTGGGTTGCCTTGATTCAATATGGATCGTATCGGGTCAGGTACGCGGTTATTGGGATTTCGGTTGTTGTTAGGGTTTGGAAGAGGCTGGTTGTAGAATTGCGTATGGTTTGGTGGTAAGGGTCTTGATGTTGGTGGTTTTGGTTGTGTATGGGCATTAGTGGTGCAGGTAGTCTCTGGTTGCTACCACCCGAATGATTGTTTTGATAATGAAGGTTTTGGTATTGGTTTAATTTGGACGATTCCAGTGGATGGTTGTTGGTTTGAGGTTCATGAGTTAGAGGCAATTGATGCCTCTATAACATGGCTGGTTCGGTGTCTCCTTGTAAATCTTTCCATCTCCGGTTTGAACACTAATGGGGAGATTCTTCTGGATGTCCTAGTATGCATGCACAACTTGTGTCCTACACAAATAACACCCTAAGCATAACATGTGTCCTAGTACACAAAATATACCAAACACTTAAACAGCTACACAAATAATCAACAAAATACAAACACAAAACGCACGAACTCCCGTGCAACGACGCCAAAATTTGATCGGATGTTGAAATCCGATCAAAGATAGAGTTAAAGTGTGTTCCTAATTTCCTCAAACTATGTAGCTAGTGGCAATAAGGGTGTCGAATCCATGACAAGTCTGTGGTCCGTGCCATAACGTAGTTGATTAGAAAACACGTTTATAAAGCTTGCTAATTATTTTTCGTTTGGTTATTTGATTTGAAGAAGTGTTGGAAATATCCAACAATTTGTGATTGATAACAAAAACTAAATTAACAATTTTAACTAAAACTTGCAATACTTTGATTTTGATTAAAACGATGATTGGTGAAAAGAATCACACCCAGTTCAAAATCATAAGACCTAAGGTTCTCTAACACAATTAGGTTGGAATCATCATTACAATTTGGTATTAAGGAATTTAGTGTTTAAGGCTTAGGCATCAATAACTATCAACATCAAATGATGGACAAGAATACGCATCATTATTCAAGAACATATAAACCCTAATATCATGTCAAAGCATATTTAACTTGATTCATTTTGAAAAGTCAATGGTGCGAGAATATATCAACAATTCACGAATACTAAAGAAGATTAAGGCAATTAACACGATTGTTCAAACATAACACAGTGTTTCACAAATTAAAATATTGTTTCAAGAATCCTAAAATCTTATAAAATCTACACATGGATGAAACCTAGGAGATTAGCCGCTCATGGTGTGTGTAACTTAAAATCCGGTTAAGATTGTAGAAGCAAAGAACATTCGATCTTGATTTTCAGTATTGGATGATGATTAAGAGCTCTTGGAATATGAGATATTGATTGGAATTGATCTCTATGATGATATTTAACTCCCCAATACAAAGCCTCGTTTAGCTCTCTAAATGCACCTTAAACTCATCTAGATCTGCAAAACACAAAATGAATCAAAGTAAAGCATTCAAGAACTTAAATTCACATAAAAATGCAAATTTAAATACAAGAAACTACGGACTTTTAACCACGTTTCAGTGGCTCTAAATGTACACCTATGAATGATGTCTAATGCCCTAGCCTTGTCCTCCAAGCAAGCCACCCCTACTAAAGTCACTAAAACGTTCGACTATAATGACTAAACTCGCTACCTCACACAAAAAACAACATTGTTATTAAAGTCGCCTTAATTGATAACATGATTCTCCAATTTGACCCAAAAATATTCCCCCAAAAATGATTTTATCAATTCTTCATATGAATTTCAACATTGTATCTAACATTGTCTTCAAATCTTCACAAATCGGCTGAATATCCAAAATCTTTCATTGTTGTTTTCCCCACAAATGTGCATCCTCCTATATCTTTTCAATCAAAGTTCCTTATCTCATTAATGAAGATACCATTGTAATATACATATGATAGGGTTCAAATTTTCAATGATAAAAAATCAAATAATCATCTTTATTATGAGGATCTTTAATTCTGTCAGATTGCATAAATAATCTCCTAATCCACCGTTAAAGTCTTTGATAAATTATTTTGGTGACAAAAATACAGAACCCACTAAAATCACCAAACAAGTGAAATTTTAGCAATAGTGATGTGTCAACACCATAAAGTTGCCAAGATTCCTTTTGAACTTTCGTTCCAAAATGACCATAAAGTCGCTAGCCAAAACAATCATGAAATCGCCAAACAGATGATCTTTCCCTATCAAATAAAAAATAGCAACAGACATATATGGCCCAAAGAGAGATCCAAACATAGATCTAGAATAAATATATGTCTCACATAATCTCTGAATTTGAGGCCCACTAAGGAAAGTCCAAAGCATGAGGCCAATCATTACTAAAATTGTTTGCTCGTCTTGTAAATTGATTTCGTTTAACCCAAACAAAGAAGCCCAATTTTTTTAAGATATAATAAGCCCATGCCTAAAAAATTGATAATGTAGACATCATCTATACCATGCACATACTCGGAATCATGTGGGCCCAAAATAATTAGTCTAATCAACTATCACAAACCTAGGATTCAAGCGTGGCCTAGACATGATTTCAGTGGGCCCCAACTTAAAGAAATCCAAATTGACGTTCCAAACATGAAAATTAGATTACACACTTTGCACATAGGAAGCCCTAGCTGTTACATGCAGACATCATCGTCACCACCTTGTGTCCCCATCCTCAACCACCGGAAACTATCTCCAATCGGAAAACGGATGCGGATATTGATACTAATAAGTTTAGCTGTTGTCTTGTGTCACTTGAAAATAAAACCCCGACGTCACCCTCTATCTGCTACTACTACAACCACCTGAAACCACCCTCAATCAGAATTACCCAACCTTTCATGATGAAGAGTAACCACAAAAGAGTAGAATGGAGTCCAGAACAGTAGCACGAAGAGAAAAATGACCAGGAATCCAATTCATTTGATATAAACACCGACAATAACAAACACTCCAACAAAATGATTAGACTAGAGGTCAACAAACATACAGGCATCATCATAACTGTCGAAAAAAATCAAAGCCGTCACCTCATTATAGCTCTTATTCACATAAAAGCATCCAAATTTCACGTGAAACATAGAACCAGATGATAATGGGCTAAAAAGAACTTACATATAACATTCCAACGACTTTTTCAAGTAAACACCGGTATAGAACATCGACAACATCACCCACCATGTTGAACAATTATCATCGGCGACACCATTACCTCAAAATGAACAACATCGGTGCCCTCGACTGATCGTCACATCACACCCCCTTCAATGTCACCATGTAGAACCTGAAATCCTTAATCTCTACACATCCTCAAGTACAAGGGTTTATTAGTTATTAGATTAAAGTAGTATAGATGGCGGTTACAAAGTTTGGGGACTGGTTGTGACATTTCAGAAGTTGGTAACCGCCACCCCAAAGGGTGCGAAATCTCTTTGGACACACCCTTTGGATCGATGGCTGCAAAGGAAGAAGGAAGGGACACGACTCTTCATATTCAATCTCATCCACAAGATCAAGAGACACAACTGTTCGTGAAGAGACACGTCTCTACAATCATACCTATTCGTTTAGTATAAATAGGTTTGTATGTTTCAATTGTAATCATCAGAATCGCCTTATACTTTCCCATTCAATATAGTTACTCATTCGATTGTTCGTAGTTTATCATTGTGTTCGTGTTCGTAAAGGGTTCTGACCAACAGTGGTATCAAGCGCAGGTTTCAAATTTGGGAGAAGAAAAGAAACCGGTTGAACATCATAACAGGTTCTCTCGAATTTATTTCGTTTCAAAATTGAATTGCAATTTGATTAATTGATTACAATCGAAGATTTCATTCGTTTGAATTCTTTTGAAATTCAAATCTCAAATCTCAAATCAAATCTGTTTTTCAAAAAGAACATTAAGTACGTTTTAGAAAGGAACGCAATTCAAAACCAAATAGCAAGTTAGAAAAATAGCAAGTTGGAAATTCGAGAAATCCTATGTGGTACAAAAATCCTGTATGGTACAAAATCCTGTGTGGTACGAAATCCTGTGTGGTACGAAATCGTGTGGTACGAAATCCTGTGTGGTATGAAATCCTGTGTGGTACACAACCTTCGTGGTACATAACCTTCGTGGTGCAAGAACCTTCATGGTGATAAGACCTGTGTGGCAAGAAAGAAAGACCTGTGTGGAAAAGCAAGAAAGAAGACCTATGTGGCAAAGAAGACCCGTGTGACAAGAAAAAAACCTGTGTGGTATGAGCAAGTTGGAAAACCTGTGTGGTGCAAGCAAGAAGAAAGATTGAAGTAAAGCAAGAAAGATAGGAAAGAAAAAGTCAAAGAAAGCAAATTAGAAAGGAAGTATGTCAGGAAGAGACGACAAAGAAAGCATGTAAACGTCAATTCGGGAGCAAGGAAATATATCCCTTCAATGCCCAAAGTCGACTGAATCAAATTTTACTCAGTGGGCAATCCTTATGGAAACGATCTTGAAGGCATATAGCCTTTGAGATACGGTTGTTTCAAAAGAAAGGATAGATGAGAAAAAGGAACATACAACAAAAGCAATGATCTTCCAAACGTTACTCGGAGATATTCTAATGCAAGTTGCCAATACGAGAGTGCAAAGGAAGTTTGGAATGCAATCAAAGTTCGATATTTTGGAGCCGATATGGTTCAGAAAGCGCGTCTGCAATTTTGAAAAGTGAATTAGAAGCCTTAAAGATGGGAGAAAACAAAACAATTAGTAGTTTCGTAAGCAAGTTGGGTGGTATAAAATCCGAGTTTAAAAGCCTCGGTACCACTATCAAAGATAAGAAGATTGTAAGGAAATTACTTATCTCAGTTCCGAAAAAGTTTCTACCGATTGTGGCATCCATCGAGCAGTATTCAGAAATAGATAAAATGACGTTTGAAGAAGCAGTGGGTGGATTATAGCATTTGAAGAACGCCTCAAGAGCCAAAATGTACCGGAGAACAATAATCTGTTAATGGCAAGTTCAGACAATCATTCCGGAAATTGGCATCATGGAAAAGGACGCGACGAGCAAAATCATGGAAAGGACGTGGAGGAAGTTCGTTTAGAGGAGGAAGAAGACGTAGATGAAATATGGATCGAGGAAATAGAGACAAGAGAGAGTTCAAGTGTTACGAATGTGGTGAATTCGGTCATTTCGCATACGAGTGTAGCAAAGATGATGAGAAAGAAAAGGATGAAGAGGCTCATCTCGCGTTGGAAGAAGAACCAATGCTATTGCAAGTCAAGCAAGTTGAAGACCAATAGTCAACTCAAGGATGTTCAATATTAGGGGGTGAATGAAATCCTTAATCTCTACACATCCTCAAGTATAAATTTAGTTATTACATTAAAGTAGTATAGATGGCGGTTACAAAGTTCGGGGACTGATTGTGACATTTCATAAGTTGGTAACCGCCACCCCAAAGGGTGCGAAATCTCTTTGGACACACCTTTGGATCGATGGATGCAAAGGAAGAAGGAAGGGACGCGACTCTTCATATTCAGTCTCATCACAAGATCAAGAGACACAACCGTTCGTGAAGAGACACGTCTCTACAATCGTACCTATTCGTTTAGTATAAATAGGTTTGTATGTTTCAATTGTAATCATCAGAATTGCTTATACTTTCACATTCAATATAGTTACTCATTCGATTGTTCGTAGTTTATCACTGTGTTCGTGTTCGTAAAGGATTCTGACCAACAGAACCTGCTCACACAATGATAAAACTTTATTCGCCTCACATATCTACACTCCTTTAAACAATCAATACCAAAAACCTAGATTGGTTTAAGAACAAATTCGGTAGATGAAGAGGGCATAAATCATTGTAACATCTCTAAAAACATAATAACTCACCAAATTTGTGCACTTTTAATGTCTCCACGGGTTTTTTCGGTGAAGATCTGACCAAATCGAAACTGAAACTAGCCATCGTGGTTTTGATACCAAACGTTAGATCCGCATGATCTTGTTTTAACCTTGATTCGATATAAATATGGGGACCGGTGAATTTGAACTAAAAAAATAAAACTAGAATGATAGATACATAATGGATTTGAACAATAGAAAAAACTTCATTGATTGTGATAATGAATACAAAATAATCATCCACCCTTGGTGAGCTCCCTCGGGGTGGTGGCTCAAAATGTATATCTGCAGGTGAAGTTTAATTCCCTATTTATAGAGTCTGAGCCTTGTCCTCGAAGCAAGCTGCATCTTGCTTCAAAACAAACCTCCTAAAGTCTCTAAACATACGACTATAATAACTAAACTCGCAACCTCACACAAATAAAAACATTGCTATTAAAGTTGCGTAATTGATACCAGAACAAAGCACCCATTTCCTCAAGTTTGTAGAAGCTATCGAGTTAGGAATCCTTCTCCCACATCTTCAAAATCACTCAAGCTATAGAAAGTTGGAAAAGTTTGTTCTTGCTTATCAAAAATGATGCATGTAATTAGGGAGGATTGTCAGATAAAAGTTATTAATGAGCAAAGTGTCAAGATTAGTCCTCAACAAAGGAAATTCGAAAAGCATCAGTCTAGGGGAGATTGTTGGTGTAACACCCTAAATGCATATTGACCCAAAACGACGCAGCGGAAATACCGACTCAAAATTCTTTCCAATTTTGTCTATATGACCTACTTGAAGGTTCCTTTAGTAAAATGTTGGACACTTTCCTGAAATATTAACAATATTTATTCTTAATTAACTTCTTAAAGGTAACGCATGGATACAAAACATGAGACTGCTCTTCCCGTACAATCCTTGCTCTTTGACTCAATCTTCAACTCTTTAAATTCCAAAGTTATGTTAACTCGGTGCAACCTGCAATCACCACATACATTCGCATTATCAATACCCGTTGACAATATACATAGTATTAAACGTTCATAATTAAATGAATCACTCCCTATTCTTTCTATTCATGAAATCCTTTCGAATATCGTTCCAAGTATGGTCTTGCATTCTAACGTCAATCTTCAAAGATCAACATAAGTAAACCTGTACTTTGAATTCTTTCTCAGAGCAATAATTAGTAACGTTAATGCTCATACGTATTGAAGCCGTGTATACATACATACAGGCCCTTATTTACCCATAAAATTATACTAACATGTAATTTAGCCACACACACATACATGCTTACATACTTATTCATATCAGGTAATCACTAATACAATTCAATAAGTTCACATAACTCCTTATTGGTCATTTTCACTGTTCGGGGTTCATTTGGGTTATGGAACAGATTTTAGGAGATATGGAACTCACAATACGAATAACCAACAAAAACAACATATCAAGTTTGTGGGAGGCGTCGGCGACGCCCTTCTAAAATGTTGCGTCGGAACTAAGTTGCGTAGACAGTGGGTTAGCGCGTGGGAGAATGGGGCAGCGTCGGCGACGGCTAAGGTGACCGTCGGCGACGCCCCTTCTGTGTTGCCGACGCTGTTTTTTCCTTACTCAATCTTTCACAGCCCGTTTCCAACTCCCGTTCTAACCCGAAGTGACTCGTCATGTCCTGTATCATCCCATAACAGTCCATAAGCTTCCCGTATCCTTTAAACACTTAACCCATGTTTCTTTAATCAAATCCATACCTCTAACATACTTTCTTGATTCTTTTGACATGTTCGACTATTCTAAGTTGTTTCCAACATAACTACTATTACGGCCATGATAACCATATTTTCTTTAATTCTATAATTAGTTAAATATTCTTATATGGTTCCATCCCATAACATCCAAAA
The DNA here is from genome assembly GCA_947069175.1 of Scalesia atractyloides. NCBI lineage: Eukaryota > Viridiplantae > Streptophyta > Magnoliopsida > Asterales > Asteraceae > Scalesia > Scalesia atractyloides. The sequence goes on along the minus strand of CAMTDV010000020.1, from coordinate 37,022,674 downwards.
CCCACACCCGACACATACTTTTACATTTTGACTCGTTTACTTCCATTATGATTTCCAAACATAATTGACATCTTATAACTTATCACAACAATATATACCTTGATTCCTACCCTTGTCCGTAATTTCTTGCACGACCCTGTATCCAACATAACAATATTCAATTACAAGAGAAGAAGTGATTCCGGAAATCACTTACCTTAGCGTCCGTATTTGAATCCGTTACCTTGTCTCCTTTTGACCCGTTAGCCTTCCATGCTTCCATCCATCTTGACATGATCCCTATACTTTCACGTCATCACATTCACATTCTTGTTAGTATACATGATTTTAAAATGTTAACGGTCATATCAAATGCATATCTCACATTTGGCTTTCGTTAGTCAATGCTAACAAGCATATGGCATATACCCAAAATCACATCTTTTCAAACTCATAGTATTCACTATGTCATCACATATAACACATATTAATATATCACGTACCATATGACTTTCTATAATCTACAATTGTGACAAAAGTCTAACCATGCTTCTTATGCGCAGTTGACTTTCAGAAGTCAACGTTTGTGAACTTCTGACATAACTTCATATATTCGCATCATCATATTAAGCTATACATTTCATACACATCCATTTCTAAATTCTGTAGACCACTAATCCAACTCCTGGTGTGTACCACCATTCAAATATAGGGTACTAATTCCTAAAGCATTCCTTCACCGAATCATATCATCAATTACATTTCACATATACTTATCAAATACATTCTTAATGTTGTTTTACTATCAAGTATATCATCATCACTTTCTATACATGTTCACCTATTATTTGCATACAATTCTCATCTAATAATCTCACCTATGCTTTTCATCAAACACTTGGTGTGCGTACTACTATCTAAGCACAATGTACAACTCGTTCAAGCTTGATTACCTATCCCTTGCTTTCATTCATCAAATACAACTAAATTAAATACCATACTCAACATATCTAGCAATAACTCATTACATGCAGCATACACATCAATGATTTAAGCAAGATTTGACATGGGTGAAACACCTATGTATTGAAGTATCCATTTGTACTCTTTCTAATTTAAGCATAATTACTAGATATTATTTAGCCTTTCTTATGAAAGTTTTCCTTTCCTTGTAAATTATATAAGTCATTCATCCGGACCCTAGCCCATCATTCATTTTGACTTGCTTCGGTCGATTACTAACATACCTCACATGTAACATATTCGAAACTTATTTCTTTCAACTAGGTTTCCTGCAACTACAATAGCTTTCATCGGTTTTACTTACTTAATGAATCAATTACGTCATGCTATTTTACTATTACTTGTTTAACAATTATTTACTTAACTTCGTTTGGATTTTCAAAGGTCCAACTGTAAACACATTCTTATTTATATTTTGTCAATTACTCAACCGACCCTTTAAGAGGTGTTTTGCATTCAAGCTCGTGCCTCCTACTTTTCATCAATTTTTTTTTATTTCATCTTTCCACACAACTTCCTTTATAGTGGTTTACACTAGAAAACCCTTATATTCCAATTTTACCCTATGGTAAGACATTAGACGAATTGACAGTCAACCTAAATTGCTAGATGCATTTCACTTGGGTTAAATTATTACCAAATTTTGACACATCCCTCTCTAATTTAGCCATAAGTTCCTACCAAAGACATAACCTTTTATACATACCTGATGCGAGTCCCAACCATTTACATGTTATCCACACCCTGGATGGTTATTTCTTTCCAGTTGGTGGCAATGCATGCCCATTCATTACGTTCACCTATATAAGCGTAAACTTGACAAAACAAAATATTAAATACCGGGTTCATATGACGATCACCATTTGACCCCAAGACTTGCTTATCTTTTTAACCATTCTTGCATACGAACATATTCGTTGTATATATGTATGTGTAGATTTAAAACATAACTTGAATATTATCTACTTTAAGGAATATTCACTTGTTTGGTCCGAGCTTACAATTTCAAATATTTCCATTCTTATCATACGTTCTTACCGGTTTGATCCGTAATAACTTACGGATTTGAACATTTTCATTCTCATCATACATTCTTACTTGTTTGATCCGTACTTATCTACGGATTCAAACATTTTCATTCTCAGCTACTCTCCATTTCTTGAGAGTCTTACAACTCCTTTCATTCACATTTCAAACCGATCCCCATTTTATCGGACATACATGTGATGATTATTATGATTACACGAGGGTCATATGCTTCTTGCGCACTGGACAGGCACGCAATCCACATACTAGTTTCGTGGCTTCATGTAATCATCACCTTATATCCGAAAAAAATGGGTTTTAATTCGTGCAACGTCCTTAAAACCTTACCAAGACAATATCATTATCTTTTGTTTAATATTTACCCTGACGAAGGAGATCTCCCCTTTTTCTTATAATTACCGGTACCCATATATATATATATATATATATTAGTATTGTGTACCTGAGGTTCATCTGTCTAATTACATGCCTTGGTATTCATCCTAGACCGCATTCTCGGATCGTTCTCCTCAATCCCTTAAGCTTACCTTGCATATACAATTCAGTTAGTTTCTTTATATGAATACATATGCACATGCTTGCATTCATTTACACATTTGGATCTTGATCGAGTCTTAGATTGTACGGGTCTTTTATCACAAGAGCACACGGGTTTGAGTTCAAGTACTTATCTTCTTGTACTTGATTTCACTCAAACCTTGGCTCTGATACCAACTTGTAAAACCCTAAATGCATATTGACCCAAAACGACGCAGCGGAAATACCGACTCAAAAATTCTTTCCAATTTTATCTATATGACCTACTTGAAGGTTCCTTTAGTAAAATACTTTCCTGAAATTATTTACAACATTTATTCTTGATTAACTTCTTAAAGGTAACGCATGGATACAAAACATGAGACTGCTCTTCCTGTACAATCCTTGCTCTTTGACTCAATCTCCAACTCTTTAAATTCCATAGTTATGTTAACTCGGTGCAACCTGCAATCACCACATACATTCGCATTATCAATATCCGTTGCCAATATACATAGTATTAAACGTTCATAATTAAATGAATCACTCCCTATTCTTTCTATTCATGAAATCCTTTCGAATATCGTTCCATGTATGATCTTGCATTCTAATCGTCAATCTTCAAAGATCAACATAAGTAAACTTGCACTTTGAATTCCTTCTCAGAGCAATAATTAGTAACGTTAATGCTCATACGTATTGAAGCCGTGTATACATACATACAGGCCTTATTTACCCATAAAATTATAATACATGTAATTTAGCCACACACACATAATCTTACATACTTATTCATATCAGGTAATCACTAATATAATTCAATAAGTTCACATAACTCCTTATTGGTCATTTTCACTGTTCGGGGTTCATTTGGGGTTATGGAACAGATTTTAGGAGATATGGAACTCACAATACGAATAACCAACAAAAACAGCATATCAAGTTTGTGGGAGGCGTCAGCGACGCCCTTCTAAAATGTTGCGTCGGAACTAAGTTGCGTAGACAGTGGGTTAGCGCGTCGGGAGAATGGGGCAGCGTCGGCGACGGCTAAGGTGACCGTCGGCGACGCCCCTTCTGTGTTGCCGACGCTGTGTTTCCTTACTCAATCTTTCACAGCCCGTTTCCAACTCCCGTTCTAACCCGAAGTGACTCGTCCTGTCCCGTATCATCCCATAACAGTCCATAAGCTTCCCGTATCCTTTAAACACTTAACCCATGTTTCTTTAATCAAATCCATACCTCTAACATACTTTCTTGATTCTTTTGACCTGTTCGACTATTCTAAGTTGTTTCCAACATAACTACTATTTACGGCCATGATAACCATATTTTCTTTAATTCTATAATTAGTTAAACATTCTTATATGGTTCCATCCCATAACATCCAAAACCCACACCCGACACATACTTTTACATTTTGACTCGTTTACTTCCATTATGATTTCCAAACATAATTGACATCTTATAACTTATCACAACAATATATACCTTGATTCCTACCCTTATCCATAATTTCTTGCACGACCCTGTATCCAACATAACAATATTCAATTACAAGAGAAGAAGTGATTCCGGAAATCACTTACCTTAGCGTCCGTATTTGAATCCGTTACCTTGTCTCCTTTTTGACCCGTTAGCCTTCCATGCTTCCATCCATCTTGACATGATCCCTATACTTTCACGTCATCACATTCACATTCTTGTTATATACGTGATTGTACATGTTAACGGTCATATCAAATGCATATCTGACATTTGCTTTCGTTAGTCAATTCTAACAAGCATATGGCATATACCCAAAATCACATCTTTTCAAACTCATAGTATTCACTATGTCATCACATATAACACATATTAATATATCACGTACCATATGACTTTCTATAATCTACAATTGTGACAAAAGTCTAACCATGCTTCTTATGCGCAGTTGGCTTTCAGAAGTCAACGTTTATCACATGAACTTTCGACATAACTTCATATATTCGCGTCATCATATTAAGCTATACATTTCATACACATCCGTTTCTAAATTACCGTTAGACCACTAATCCAACTCATGGTGTGTACCACCATTCAAATATAGGGTACTAATTCCTAAAGCATTCCTTCACCGAATCATATCATCAACTACATTTCACATATACTTATCAAATACATTCCTAATGTTGTTTTCATTTTACTATCATAGTATATCATACAATTCACTTTCTTATAACATTGTTCTACTACTATTATTTTTGCATTACTTAATTCATCATCTAATAAATCTCTACCTATTGCTTTTCATCAAACACATATGATTTAGAGTTGCGTACCTATATCATCCCCAAAGTACACAATGTACAACTCGTTCAAGCTTGATTACTTATCCCTTGCTTTCATTCATCAAATACAACTAAATTAAATACCATACTCAACCTATCTTGCAATAACTCATTACATGCAGCATACACATCAATGATTTAAGCAAGGATTTGACATGGGTGAAACACCTATGTCATCATCTTCACCACTAGAAGTGGGTTTTACCCCCACAACATCAAATGACATCAAATTATGTACAATTCATGTTCCATATATGATTCTAACATATGTTCATGCTTAATTTCATACAAATTTGTGGATTAATCATAACCCACTTCATAGAAAAATCATCAAATCATAAATTACAACTTACCACATTTTATTAAAGCTAGATTGTGAAGGATCTTCATTCATGCAAGTGTTTTGGCTTCTCATCCTTGTTCAATTTCACCAATTTGTGGGTTGTGGGGAAAACCCCATTTCGTCTTCATGTGTGTGTAGACACACATACTGAACAGACACACACTTATAAAAATCTGAATTTTAATGAGTTTGCCCCACTTGCCACTTTTAGTCCCTCTAATTTGTTACTTGCTTATAATTGTTCCAACTTTCATTTCTTTCTATTTAACACATATTCTAACTAGGTTAATTAAACTAGTTAGACCACTTCATGTTATATACAAGAAACTTACTAGTAACCAAACATTCGGGTTTTTGAGGCGTTACAGTTGGGTCTTGCAGTTGAGACTGGAGCTTGCCAAATTAAGATCACAATATACATAAAGTTGACGGTTCGGTTCCATTGGTGATTCAAGAGTTTGATAACATTAGCATAAGGGGGAGATTGTTGGGTCAAAATGAGTAGTCTAATGTTATCAACGAGTCAACTTAACGCCATCAACTTAAAGTCAACATGCAAATTGGCACGAGAAGATCGAGTGAAGATTTGGTGTGTGAAAGTTCGAGATATGATCGTTATATTGTTTTGATTAATTAAATATATGTTGTTTAGACAAAACATATTTAGTCATTTAGTCAACTAGTTCTAATGTTTAGTGATTTGTTATCTCTAGGGACCTAAGCCTAAGTATATTTAGGCTATAAATAGTAAGACACTAAGGGTTTTAGGGTTACACAATAAGAGAGATTTTGGGTTTCCATTGTATATAATTTCAAATCAATCTAAAGGGCTTTTTATTGTTGTATTTGGTGTGTGTTTTTTATATTTTTTCATTGCAATCAGATTTTCGACCCGATTTGATCCTACATTTTGCCTAGTCGTTAACTATTGCTATGTACAAGGTGGTTGCGGTGCTAGATTCTGTTGAGTCATGGGTAAGACTTTTGTTGCTACCACATTGCAAATTGCGAGTTTTCAGATCTTCTAACTGACAGGAACGCATGTCGAGGAATAGGAAGTCCTGCAATGTCATAGTATTCAGCAGTCTCTAGCAGCTTGGGGTATTGGGAATGGTTTCACTGAACTCATCCTATCGCTTTTTGCTCAACCCTTAGAGGTGGTCACTAATGTGCCATCAATTATACACATTTTTAGTGCATAACAACCCCAGATCTAAGTACTTTTATGACCTTTTCAGTTGAAAATAATACCTAATCGTTATTATTTAACAAATGCGGATTTCTAAGGTCTCAGCAATAAAAGAAGGAAAAATGAGCAAAAACAAGGAAACAACCCACGATTCCAAGGCAATCGGCACAGTGCCAGATAGGCACGGTCATGCCAAGTTATGGATATTGCCATGGACAACACCCAGGAGCATAAAGTCAACAAGTTAACCTAAGAATGGTCAGCAGAAGTCCACGATATGTAGAGGTATGGTTGTACACGCCTAGGCACACCCGTGCTTGGCTAAAGACAAATCATGGAAGCTTCAAGATTCGACAAAAATAACACCTGTTCAAGCCATGTCGGGACACCTGTCCATGCACGGTCGTGCACCCTTAGGCACGCCCTCGCCTATAACAGAATTCTTCTGTTACCGGGAAAGGACAAGAAGGATAATCAGTTGTCGGGGCAAAGGACTATGCATGACCGTGCCACCCTTGGCACCATCATGCCTACCTGTACTCGCCCAGCCTATAAATAGATTCCTTTGGCTACCTATTTTCACCATCCTATTTCACTCACCCCTCTCCCACTTTTCACACACATACTCTCTGGTCTTGGGAGATCATATAGGAGTTCTGGATCACTCCAAGAAAACACTTGTAGTAGCCTAGTTTAAGATAGAGAGGGGGAAATGTAATCAACAACCTTCACTTAGTTGTTTAATCTTACACTGGATCCGTTATGATCCTTCCCATGATAATTTCTTGTGGACATGTTACTACAGACATTTCTGGCTAAACCCTTTGTGTTGCTTGGGTTATAGATGAAGCTTGGTATGAATTAAATATTTAAACTTTGGCAAAGTGGTATGTTATGTCTTTGATAAATCTTTGTACTCTTCTTCTTCGTTAATCGGGCTTGTGATTCGCTTTTGGTCTTTGATCTTGTAGGTGTTCTTGATAACCAAAGTTACTAAACATAAGAAAGCTTGTTTAGATAATCCACACGTGTTTATCCCTTTGCCTTTGACACATTTGGTTCCCTAGCCTCATAGGCAGCGTAATTCGTGACCAGGTCCAACGGGTCATGCATAGTAATTTCTAAATCCTAAGTCTCATAGATTTGTCTTTAGCAGTATTCGTTTTGCTATAAAAAATGGGGGTTGCGGCACAACTTGTTACTTGTTTACCTGCCACTTTATTGTAATTTGTGGTTTTTGTGGGAACTTAACATTATAACAATGACAAACTAATCAAAGGAATTATAAAACTTTTAACATGATACGTAATTATCAGTGTATATGTTCCCCACCTCATCAGGAGGGCACCCCTCAAATATGTCTCTGTGTGTATACGAATTTACATAAGAAAAATAAAAGGTAGCATTTCTTGGAATGCAAGGTGTCTAAAACCACCAGGATCTACCATCATCGCATCCAATGATCCAAAGCTCTAATAATGGTAAATTTACCAGCCTAAAGTTATAATCGTAAAACTAATGTGAATTTAAATTCTTACCAGTGCAAAGCTATGTCGTATTTAGGTGTAAAGAGTTGTCATTTAAAAAGAAATTGCTATGAGTCCATCATTAATACAATAATATATACCGCGTCGCTATTAAAAAAAAGATAAACAAAAAAAACAATACGAGGCAAGCAAGATTTGACCTAAATTTAAATAAGAAATCATCTTAATAAAACCTTTCTATTCACAACTGAAGCTCTAATCTGGATTTTTATGTGACAACCGTCACCAAATTTGCAGGTTGACTTTGACCAAGCTTCGACTTTAACATTGACTTGATGCACAATCAATTGTGATATAATAGCCTTACATTAGACATAATTCCTATACAAAACCCTGGATTCACATAATTGCCTTTGGAAGCATCTAAGACATGATAAGCAAGGCTGCACAACTGGTATTATTCAAAATTGGGAAATTACATTCAACAACACTCAAGCATCTTAACAAGAATGGTTTAATACTTAACTAAATCCAATCCAATTTACTAAAGATTTGGTGTGTGAAAGTTCGAGATATGATCATTTAGTAAGTTGAAGAACAAACAAGAAAACTTTCTAAATTAGTTTTACGTTTTAGATTGCAGATATTCACCCAGGTGTAGTTTATATGGCATTCGTATACTTTAGCTAGCAGTACCACGGGCAAGAGTTGGAGTGTCAACCCGTATAGTACAACTCAATCCTGTTGACTTCTAACTTGTTTTATTGTTTTACTGAAACATAAAACATGCATGCTCCCCAACTTTATAGTTAACCGTTTTTAGCATGTTTTCGAGTGAAAACAATTGAGATAACTATAGACTTGGATCTAGTAGAGATTGCATTTAAGGACTAGACTGCATGAACATCTTACTTAGTTGAGACATTGCAATGATAGCTTTTGGTTCATTGCGTCCCCACGTTTCTGCCTTGGCGGGGGTGTGACATTTTAAAAATGGTGAAACGATGAAATTGGTAAGATTCCCCTTATAATTTTTAACTAGTGAAATCCCTTCTGCATGTTATAGCGGCAATTCAGTTGGTATCGTTGGTATCGATGTTTGTTATGACGTCAGTACAACCAAAAGAGAAAATTCGAAAAGTATAGTCATGATATGGCCAATAGGATACTGGCATGTATTTACATTGATCGGCAACTATAAAAAAATATACTAACGCTAGTTCAGATAATACCGATGTCGATATCGGTTTGGTTCGATTCATCATGGTACTAGTATGATACTAACAATGGCTATAGTTATAATACTAAAAGAAATACTTTATTTTACTTCAAAAAAACATACTGGAATGTTGTGAAATAAAACTTAAACACTAATGCTTATTAAACTTTTTACAAAAGTTAAAGAACATAAATAGTTTAAAGAAAAATCAAAATATATTAAACTAAATGTGTTCAAGACGTATATTATTTAAATTAAAACCTAAAAAAGGTCATATTACCCTTGTTAATATGTATAATTTAATCACAAAAAATGAATAAAAAATAAAACTCAATGACACTATTTTAATTTTCATAAACAAATAGACAATTATCAAATGTGGCCCGTCTATTTTTTCACCTTCTAATGAGACAATTATCGAATGTGGCCCGTCTACTTTTTACACCTAATAAATAGTTTTGTTAGGCAAACATGGCATTACCTCTTAAATTTGGATGTAAACCCTTTTGTATTTGAATATAAATATAAGTTTTACTAGTTTAGAACCCAGGTATTATACAAGTCATTAGAGACTCATGTATTATACAAGTTAAATGAATGATATATTAAATAGTTAATATGAATATTTAGACGATATTTTGTGATAAGTTATGATTAAAGAATGAAATAAGAGAAGCGTGATAAAGAATTTTGGGCTCACACAATTATCACACGTGATGCAATCACATTTATTTATTAAGTATATATTAGTTTAACCCGTCAATCATGTCTAACATGTTCACAACAGCTTGCTTGATCATTTAAATTAATGAAATAGATGATTTAAGTGCCTAGAGGTTAATGTATTTGATAGAAATATCTATACAATGCTTGGTCGAGTTCAACCATTTTCGACCATACCAACTTGACAAGAATGTTGATATTGGCAAATCCATAATTTGTTTTTCATCAGGGTAAACTAATTTCTCTCTCTCTCTCTATAGTTTAAAAGCCTTTCCCCTTTTTTTTCTCTTTTTTTCATAACTCTTTATAAATAAAAGACTTTGGAACATAATTGTCCTTTAGGCCTGTTTGGTTCGTGGAATTCTATGTAATTAGAATTGAATTAATTCCATTCAAAATCGTATTTGGTTAGGCGTTGGAATGGAAAGAATTCTCTATCTCTCTCCATAAAAAAAGACTTTGGAACATAATTATCCTTTAGGCCCATTTGAATCATGGAATTCTATGTAATTAGAGTTGGAATTAATTCCGTCCAAATTCATGTTTGGTTAGGCATTAGAATCAAAAGAATTCCGTCTAATTGAGGAATTTAAAAATCCTTCAACCTATCCAAAGAAAGTTTTAATCCCAATTAAATGTTTGACTAATGACAATAATGTCCTTCAAAAACAAACTCATCTCCATTTACATTTCTTCTTGATCAAAACAGATGCTTGCTTCATAATCAAACGAATTTTTTTTCTAATCAAACAAATGCTTCTCACTCTGCCATTGATTGTTGATTTGGAACAAAAGTCAAAAACATTTTTCAACATCGGTCACAGAAACAAAATAAAAATAATATCATTGATTAATAAAACAAAACATTAGAATTTTTTAAAACAACATCAATCTTCATTACTAAAGAAAGAGCGGGCCAGCTAGAAACTGAAACCCAGAAATAAAACAGGAAACAAAACAACCGACAACTAACAACTTACAAAATCACATCTCGAATGTTCAAATCTTTCCATCTATCCCAATTGATCTTTGTATTCCTTGATCTACTAGTAATCCAGATGTATGTCATTTCTTTAATAAGATCTGTTGTTCTTTCCGAAGTAAGTGAAATGTTATAGAATTCCACATCAATTCTGGATTTCCAAATGAACCATAGCGTAGTCCTAAAAATCACACCCACCATCTTTTTCCATTGGGTCGACCCATTCATCTCATCCACAATGTTAAGCACATCCAAGATCTTCCATTCATCTTTAGGCATTGGGAATTTAATACATAAAAAGACTAACCACCACACAGCTCTCGAAGCTTGGCATTCCACCAAAATATGATCAGCCGAAGATTCCTCCCACCGCGTCTCCTGCATCTTTTATTTTCTAGAATCACTCCCCTCTTCGCCAGTTGCAATTCTATTCTGAATTGCATACGACACAAAGTAATTTATTTTGAGAGGCACCCGGTTATTCCAAAATGTATTTCCAATATAACTTCAATCGACTCGCCTCCTATAATTTTGGCCCTAAGCTCTGGCGTATAAAAACCACCAACTGGTTGCTCACCCTAGTACCTTTTATCCTCTGTATGTCTAATTTGGATCGAAGAGAGTTTTTTACCCAAACTATTAAATTGTTCCCATTCTTCCTTCAAATTGGACTTCTTTTCCAGTCCCATTTCCAAATAGGCCCCATGTCATTGTTTGAGAAACATTCACTCACATTTGCCCATTTATTCGTAGCAATACTGAACAAGTCTGGTATTCTCCTGAAAATGTCTACCTTCAGCCCAATTATCAATCCAAAACAAGATTTTTTTACCGTTACCCATTTTTACCTTCAATTCATACATTAGCAGCCTCCAGTTCCTTTTGCACCGCCCCAATATCCTTCCATGAACCCGCAAACCTACTATTACACGGAACCATATTATAAACTCTAGGTCTATAATGAATCGCCTCAACTGTTGACGCCCATAAGGTCTCCGGATTACTTTTAAACTTCCACCACCATTTTAGAAGTAACGCCAAGTTTTGTACTCCTAATATCTCCTATACTCAACCCCCCCTCCCCCTTTGTCTTTCGGTTTCACCAACGTTTTCCAAGCTATCCATTTAATATTACCCTTCCCTCCCTTGCTCCCCCAAACGAATTTTCTCCTCATGCTTTCCAATTTCTTTATAATGCTGGTAGAAGCTTTAAAAATTGAAAGATAATAATTTGGCATAGCTCCGAGAACAGCTTTAGCTAACGTAATTCTACCAGCAAACGAAAGGCACTTAGCTTTCCAAGCCGAAAGCTTAGAATTGAACATATCCACCATAGGTTTCCAAGCATTAAACATTAGACACCTTTCGCAAAACATTAGATACCTCGTAACTAAACGGAATTCATAAAAGTTATTGATTAATAAAACAAAGCATTAGACACCTTTCGCAAAACGTAAATTAGAACAATCACCAATGATTTCGTAAATTGAAACAAAAAAATCAATATTACCCATGGTTCAGATTCGCTGAAAGAAAATAAAGAAATCGTGAGAAAAGGAGTGTTGATAATTTAACAATGGTAATAATGGCAAAATAGATGTCGTACATTTTCTAATTCCAATTCCATTTTAATTTCCAGTTTCATTACAAATTTTGTTACGAACCAAACGCCCCCTTACTTTCTTATAGATCCTTTATCTTCTCTCCTTAAATGAAACTCAGAAACACGGTGTAAGTGTTGAAATGTCTATTACTATGATTTACAACTTTTTCGATTCTATGAGTAGTTATATATTAGAATCGTTTATCAAATAAACAGTAAGATTAATATCAAGAACGTCAAAAAAACACCCTCAATAAACACCAAAGTGATTTTGTAGCTAGTTTCAACACAAGATTCATGTTCTTACTCCTTAGAAATTAGAATACAAAATAAAGATTAAAATAGCTACAAACAACATAATTTTCTCGTCAAAATGACGTTGTTGATGATTATAGTGTCATCAAAATTATTTAGTATAATTGGAGGATTCTTTTTTTTCGAACGGCCAACGAAATAAAAGCCCGGCTACTCGGGCAAAAGGCAATCCCATACGCATGCGACCGCACACAGCGCTGGGTAGCCGAAGCCCACCATCTCCAATTACAGGGAAAACCCGCCGCCCGAAGGGCTCACTGCAGGAAAAACTAGTTGGGATCGGATTCGAATTTGGGACATATGGCCTCAAACTCAATTTTTCATTTCTCCTCAAATGGGACTTGAGCTACAGCACAGTCACATTACTATTGACATAACGGAAGGATTCTATTACACTGATGTAACCGACTAATTGTCGATAGTCATAATCGCCAAACAATTATACTTTTTCACTGGTAGTTGCAACGTTCAACAAAATCGTTGTTAATGATCCGCCCATATATAAGGAAAGTCTTCGGTATAATTTGGTGCGGGTTTTCAGACCTAAACTTGCATTATATTGTTATATTATCCTTTAATTGTCTGATTAAATTTTTGTGATTACAAATGAAATTGATCGTTCTAAAAGTGATTTTAACACGATTCAGAGAGATATTCGGACTCAGCTAATATTACAACTGTTAGCATCAATATTTAATCTAGGATTTTCCAAATCATGACAATAATGTTCATATACATTCGCATTAAACTACGCAACTAACAAATTATAAAAAAAAATAATAAAAAAATTGAAGTACGTTTCCTATTTTCATTAACATCAAAACACAAAAATGAAAACACAAGACAAAAGTCACACGGATCCACTGTTGGAAAGGATTAAACTGTGAAATAAAAACAAAATCCTGAAATCTACACAAACACACACGACACAAATCATCCATAGTGTTTTGTAATTTATTTATTTAATAAGAATATATAAACTAATTCTTATAAGCCAAAACATACAACTTTTATTCCATTTCTGTCACAATACTAATTTCCTCCATACACAAAAAATTAAAAGTTCAAACGGAGGAAGTTTGGACATATATGGCTACCTTCTGATGTGTCTCGCAATCACCCTTACGTGTAGAGATGTAGTGGTGTGCTCCGCTGCTGGTCAAGTTGACCGCGCCAGGGCCACTTTTGATGATGACTTTAGCGCCTTCGGTATGACATTGATCGTACGCTTCTTGAGGAACTTCCGCGACATCATGGGCTTCTTTGATAAAGTTAAAAAATAGAGTATCTCCGACGTTGAAGGTGTGTAAGGATGCCCACTCGGAGTAGAACTCTGGGTACCTTGGATTACTCCATCCGTCGTTATCGCCCACCACATGCTGGGTCCCCGAGCATAGGAAGGCCATGGGTGCAACCAACATGGCCATAAACATAAGCATGTTGAAGTTGAATGGTGTCATTTTGATCGGTGGTGGTACCCTCCATCTCTTTTAGATGTATTTATAGTAGTCAAGATGCTAAATTTGGAAATTAAATATTTTTGGTTTCAAAATCAATTTAGTTCTGATTTTAGACATAATTGTTAGTTTTGATGAGAGATTTGCTAATTGATATTCGATCGTATATATTTGGCATTACAAATAAGTATATCATATCTTGATGATTCATGTCAATCCATTACGTAATGAACATTATAGGGGCGTGAAAGGGTTTGATAACGCCCTCAATACCACCCCATGGGCGTTATAAGGGCATGAAGAGGGAGAGACGTTTCTAGTGTAGTGCCTAATAAGAAGAAAATTTTGGAAAGTAATGATTGAAAGAGCGTAAACAATTATACACTTTTTGAAAAAGCATTATGATGCTATGATACTAATGTGGTGAAAATTTTCCTTAGGAAGCATTAACGATTAAGACCTCATGTAAAATCTTGAAAAAGAGTTATGTCGAAACGTCGCCGTAATCATAAATTATCAGGATAACAATAATAATTAAACGACACATACACGTGGTCTACACTCGCAACACAATTAATTTTTAAATAAAGAAAAATTATATTTTTATTAACTTTGATGAATTACATGGACATTAAATAATTTATTTGAAAGATTATTAAGCATATGTACGCAACGTTAAAATTATGGGATAAGGTTCGTACATGTGGTTTAAAAACACTTTTTAATACCACTTGTTCCGACCTACCTATGTAAATCTTTTTACTTTTTTGTCATTTCATTTCCACCAAAGTCTTCACATTTTGAGAGAGAAAGAGAGGGATGCTAGAGAGCTTAGAAAGAAGGGGGGCAACATGTGGTGGGTAGGTGCTTTGGCGACTTGCCTATGACGACAATGAATATCTCTAGTAGCTCGTTTAATGGTCACGATGACAATGGGAAAGTCATTTGGTTGCGTGTGAAAGCCACTAGAGGTGACGATAGCAACTTTGAGTTTCAAGACTTGCTATCAAGAGGATAGTTTTCCTCATTTGTAAGGGTGTCTATGGTGTGAGTGACCAACCCTAAAGAAGCTCACCTAGGGTTGGCTATGTGCTTCGAGGATGTATGTATGTGTGTATGTATGAAGAATCACTGATGATTCATAAATTTCTTCTACATCTACATCTATCTTCTTATTCGATTTGTATTTGTTAGACTACCATACGTCTGTCTCTACATGATTTGATGAATCACGATTGATGTTTGTTGTATTTATCGATCCTATGTATTTTACAACTAGGGTTGGCAATGAGAATCAGAACGATGGTCCCCGATGTTGTTTCATTAGAATCTGTAATGGTCAACGAGATTGGCGATGGGAAGAAGAACGATACGATGGAGCGAAGGAGCAACAATGAGATTCAGAATGAAGCTAGGGTTTTTTTTCATTTAGGATATGTAAATAGTTAACTTAAGAAGTTACAAAATCATTTATACTAAATTATAATACATTTGAGGAACACGAAATTGTATTTTTATATTAATTTTTAAGAGTTTAAGAGGGAAAAATTATTTTTTATAAATTTAACTACCTTAAATATCTTTTACGCACACATGCCAATTAATAATAATTAAATACCAAAAAAATAATTGAGTTATATTGATTATAATACCATAAATTAGTTGGATGAAACTTCAGGTTTATAGTTATAACAATTAAGAACGAAATTGCTTTAGAAATCTAAGGATATAAACAATAAAATTCTTGTTTAACTAGATTGTTAAAAGATATTTGGATTTTAGTAATCTCAATTTGATCTATTGTTTGGGATTAATCTCAACTCGGGAAATGTTTACCTATAGTCCCAACTTTAAACATATTTTTCTTCAGCAATTTCATATTAACTAGTTAGTTTTGCTAATGTCACATCCCAACCAATGGCGGAACGAAATACATTGCTCGAGACATCACAACTAATTAGTTGGCGGAACGAAATACATTGCTCGAGACATCACAACTTGCTAAATGTGATGATAATTAATTAAACTCATATTTCATTAATAAAGTAAGTAATACATTGTTTTTAAATGGAAATACAACGTAGAAGTTCAAATACGATAAAAAGAGAAGTACATAAAATTAAAATGTGTTCCTAAATCCATCATACTAGATTCTTGAAACGTCACATTATCAATTTTCGACAATATATATTAAAACAAATGTCAACACATAAAGCATTAGTGAGCATACAGGCTTTGGCTACTAGCATACATAGAAAAGTTATCATCAATCCTACATGGCAAAAATATATACTAAGGCATGAAACATAGCACAACTAGCATGCATCAAATATAGGTCAACCCAATTGTGTCCACAAAGTTGCGTACTTTTGTCACCGAAGCGATCAAAACCCTGATTGAATGACTTAACATAGACCCCTCTAAGGGTGTTGTGCTACTCCTATAGCGTTATACATCTTAAGGTTGGCTCATGACGTTAATGACAAGTATTGTGCAAGAAAGGCTTCCAGCAGGTATGTATCCTAAGCATATCATTTAAGCATGTATAAAAAGATTGATTGATGTGAATATTGTGATTTGATATCGTGTTTGTGATTTTGATAATAATGTGTATATATTGCACCTAAAAGTGTGAAAACGGTAAAATGGGATCATGTAAACTCACGGTTTGCATAGAAGTTTCCACGTAAGTGAGTTGATACATTTGAGAGTTTGGGGAGTCGCGAGTTATCCTACAATGATGAACAAGGCACGTAAGTACGATGGGTTGGATTAGGAATTTGTAGGCGAATTATAACTAAGTATGAAATTGCATAAAAGTTATCTTGTTAAAACACTCATATTGGACCACCATTTTTATGTGTTTTTCAAAGGCACAATTTCACCCATTGGAAGTCCGTATATGAGAAATCTTAATCCAAGCTAATGTCTACCGTAATACATAACATTCAATCATGAGTTTGGTTGGTGTTAAGATTCGGTAATATATATATATATATATATATATATATATATATATATATATATATATATATATATATATATATATATGGGAAGGTTCATTTGAGAAGAAATTTAATGTGAGAAGAAAGGGCATAATGGTAAAACTTTAAATAATTTATAACTCCTCTCATTAATTATGTTATCTCTCATTAGTAAAACATTATATCCTACACATTTCAAAATTTATCCTAATATATCTTATACTTATCGGAATTTACCCTACACACATGTAAAAATACCATACACATTTCAAAATTTATCCTACACATACTAAAATTTATCCTACACATGTCGAAAATTGTTCTTCACCATAAATTATTTTATCTTGAAAAAGTATATTAAAAAAGGAGTTACAAGTTTAATTAATTAGCTAATTAATGACAATTATAAATTTATCTATATGCCCTTTTTCATAATATTAAATACACACATTAAATGAAGTAAATGGAGAATTTCTATTAGTTTAAAAGTTATTCTTTTTATTCTTACAAAATTTTTCTTCTCATTTGAACTCTCAACTATATATATATATATATATATATATATAGTCTTAGTGTCCTAGGATACCATGTAATGGTCATGCATGGAGGTAGGATGATTTTCATCCATTAAACCTCATTATATGATTCTCCAAAGCACAAAATCATCAACTTAGTTGATGATTTCGGTTGGTCATGAATATGAAAATAAAATCTCTAATCCACCAAGTAACCAAGTGAGCTCAAACTAGACTAGTGCATTCCAAACATGGCAAGACTTGGTGTAGTTTTGACACTTTGTTACTTGAAAGTATACTTGGTGACTTAGGTTATGTAGAAATGGATTAACTAACTAAGTTAGGAGGTGGAATCATAGTTGGAAAGCCAAGGCTCCCATTGTTCATATCTAATCAAAACTCAAGTTCTTCAATATTGAAGGTTGAAAGCTTGGTTGATTGCGTCACTTGTAGGTTCTTGGAACCTTTAGGGTAGCAACTAAGTGAGGTTATGAACCTTATAACTTCTGGAAATTCACCATAACACAAGCCACACAATATGAGTTTAGTTGGGACAAGGTTGGTACAAAGTTTCCACAAGTTTGTTCAAGAAAACAACAAGTTTGTGAAAGTTTAGATGAAAACAAAAATTATTCTGCCTCTAGACCTCAAATGTGAAAACATACCACCTCGTTACACCTTGGTGAACTTTGGGTAATGTCCCTATAGGTTGTCCAATGAGAATAGAAGAAGAAAACATGAAGAAATGAAGAAGGAAGTGAGTTGAAAGCTTACTTAAACACTTGAAACTTTCTGCCCAACTTAGAGAATTTCTTGATGATTTTGGAGTGTCTGAGTGTGATATGGAGTTGTGGAAAGTGAAAACATGTTAGGAGGCTTGACTTTATAAGGAAGAATTAGGGTTGGTTTAGAGAAGGTTAGAAAGCGATTGGAGAAGGGAGGTGGAAAATGTGAAATCCGGTTCACTGAAAAACTCTATTGCAGATTGACTCTAGTTGCGCCACGCAACCAGTCACAACACTCCACGTCGCGTGGCGCGACGGTCATGTTTTCCAAACTCTTGTGTTTTGTCCAACTTTAGTCCCTGTACTAGATTTTAGGTTATTTTATGTCGTTTCTTATATTTTGGCTTGTTTTTAGGTATTCAAAGTATATCCAAGTATGGTATAAGTATAATGACTACATGGTTGACATTTTAATAGTATTATATGTCACATCCCGACCCGCAGCGGAAAAGGTGATCGGGGCATGATTGGGTTATCATCAAAGCTCATGACATTTATTATGCGTTTCATATTCATTTAATACAATTTAATGGAAATTTACAATAAATATTACAACATGTTCTAACTATCAATCTAAGCTTCTTTATTCTCTTCTAAGGCATTTCCTAGGTTTTCCTTGCTTCAACCTGTTCACCTGTATCATGTGTAAAAAGGTTTTTGGATCAACATAAAGTTGGCGAGTGAATCCTATGGAAAACATTTGAACAAGTTTATTTAATTAATTATGAAATGAGTGCACAACCACACATGAGTAAAAATAGATGTAAACTTATTCAACAATCATTAGATATTAAATAAAGCACACATGAACAATAATGGAACATTTAGAGACACGCGTTGCTCTACTCGTCTCTCACGAGGAACTGATGGGCCTAATGAATGAATTGCATAAACATGATAATATGAAAGACAAAACTACAAACAATATAAACTCAATGATATACACATGAACAATGATGAATTGGTTTTGAGGCACGCGTCGTTCAACTCGTCTCCCACGAGGAACTGATGGGCTTAATGAATGAATTTCATATAATTTGACAAAATGAAATAAGTAATCACAACAATATAAACAATCTAAGTTTAGGTCACGATATGGTATGGCACAAATTTAAATAAACGAGTTAATTATTTGAGACACATGACACACCCCAAAACGTGTAATTAAAAAGGGGAGTTGTAAGATTCACTCACAGTGGGTGCGTTCGGTTGATGATGTTGAATGCACGCGAAGTGGTTTTAACCACGAGTGAGATTAACCTAGATAAATCGCATTATGGTTTGGTAAGTAAACGGATTCTATTAATCCATTTTAGTAGGATTGTTGGGTGTATTTTTGTGAGTTTAAGGCTATTTTCTAACCTTATAAATGTTATTTTTAAGTATTTTTAATTGATTTTTAATTAAAATAAATAAATAAAAATAATAAAAAATTTGATTTTTTTGCTACAGTTGACCGTTGACCTTGACCGTTGACTGTTGACTTTGACCGGTTCGTTAGTATAATTGTGCGCTGAGTGAGGCTCGAACCCGAGACCTCCCGTACGCGTGCACGCAGCTCTACCAACTGAGCTACGTGTCTAACCCGTCATATATCTGTTTTTAATTATATTTATATATTAATTAAGTTAAACAGAAAATCCTTTTATTTTAAAAACGATTTAATTGAATCGGACCGGTGCGCTCCACAGGTCTCGAACCCGGGACCTGTGGGTTGCGTAACACACAGTCCACCCGCTGGACTGTGTGTT
This sequence comes from Scalesia atractyloides, assembly GCA_947069175.1. Classification (NCBI taxonomy): domain Eukaryota; kingdom Viridiplantae; phylum Streptophyta; class Magnoliopsida; order Asterales; family Asteraceae; genus Scalesia; species Scalesia atractyloides. The sequence goes on along the minus strand of CAMTDV010000020.1, from coordinate 37,002,429 downwards.
TAACATGTTATATAATCCAATTTTTATTATACTTAAATACAAACTAAGTGTTTTTATTTCTGACTTATTTAAAAAGGTAAATAATTGTCCGGGTCGATGCAGAAGACCGGGCTCGAACTCGTGCGCTGTGATTAAACATACACACAGTCCACCACTGGACTGTGTGTCTAACTTGGTTATTATTCCGATTATTAATATACTTAACATATACCAGTGGCGACTCCGGTTCGGTTAACAAAACAAAAAGGCATTTTATTAAGGCAGCGTGTGTGGAACAAGATTCGAACTCGAGACCTTTGTGTGTTTAATGTGCACACAGTCCACCACTGGACTGTGTGTCTAACCCGAGTTATAACTTGATTTTAATTATATTTATATGTTACAGATACATCGTCTTCTTCGTCAGTTTTAACCAGCATCGGAAAACCGACTGGTTCAAAGTTTTAATCGGTTTCTTTAGCGTTTTCTAGTTAATTACAGATGAGATTAAGTAAAAAGAATGAAGATTTAAGCGTGAGTTATACCGACTAGATTCCTCTGTTATTCCGGCAGCACTCCGGCGACAGCAACCACTTCCGGCGACGTGTGTCTTTCAGCAGCGAGTCTTCAGAAAGTTTGAAAAAGGTATGGGTGACTCCGGTATAAGCTTAGGAGGTTCAGTAAGGCTCAGAAATGAAGAACCCGGTTTTCCGGCGATTTGCAGGTGATTTCCGGCGAGTGAGTTTTCGCCGAGAAAGGGTGCGGTTTTGAGCGAAAATGTTTGCAGAGGTTCGAGGGGGTATTTATAAGGCAAATCGTCGATGAATTTGGTCTGATTTTCGACTTGATTCGTCGGTTATAATTTCTCCGGCGGTTATAACTTTGGTCGCGGACTCAGACATCGGTTATAACCGATGTCCTAGTAATAGTTTACGTTATAACTGAAGATGTCTTTAAAAACTCGCGAGATTGCCGGGATTTCCGACGACTGAACTTTGGGCGCCGGTTTTGAATTCAGAAAGACACTTTATGAATTAAATGATCTTAATAATTAACAGATAATACAAGTGGCGCAGTGGTTTAAGTGTTGAATGTTAAATCTTTGTTGAACCGTGACTGACCCGGGTTCGAAACCCGGCAGAAACAATTTATTCGATTTTCAACAGTTTTTCAAAAACAACTTATATATTCCAATATAATAATTGATTATGTATCGTTTAAAATTATTTTGGGCATTTAATTCGCAACGAAAATTTTAACTGATTGTTCGGTTAATAAATGGAGCGGGTTTGGTAAATCCGTTTTTTGACGGATGTTACAGTATCCCCTGCTTTTTAGAAATTTCGTCCCGAAATTTAAATAGTGATATATTTGACTAAAAGAATGATGGTGTTGACAGTTACATGCTTAGAAGAAGTAAGGGTTTAAGTTTTTGTTCGAGGCGGTAACGTTCCTTGTAAGGGTTAAGTACCCTATTACAGGAATCGCTTTTTGTTGCCTACTGTAAAGTATTGATAAGCAGAATTTATTCGCTAACTATGATATCATGCATAAAAGTTTGAATATGTTTGGAAGGGTATGGTTATATCCTAAGGCAAAACTTCTAATACTACAACCTACATGGAACATAAATAAACACAACAGCTAATATTTGAACATAAATAAACAAACAGCTAATATCAGTAAGTTATGATTGGTTCTATGACTATAGAACATAAATAAACACAACAGCTAATATTTGAATCCACATTCTGATAGCATATATATTTGAATGGTGGTAGTTCCTCTCTCGTTTGTTATGATGGAGAGGTTAGTTTATGTAGAAATGGAACACAATCCAATCTCTTTAAATAGCAAGATGATATAAATGTAACACAAATTCCAACCAAGGCAATACTAAATCCTACATGGAACTTCTCATAACCGCCTGATAATGCCTCTGATCCTTTGGCAAGAATACTTATATATAGGAAGTACCAGCGGCGTATCCACCATATTCTTGCCAAATTTTCATTGGTTTTATCCACAAGTTATGATTAGTTACCAAGAACTAATAAATCCTACATAGAACTTCTCATAACCGTCTGACAATGCCTCTGATCCTTTAACAAGAATACTTATATATAGGAAGTACCAGCGGCGTATCCACCGTATTCTTGTCAAATTTTCATTGGTTTTATCAGTGAATTATGATTAGTCCTATATAACTCTACAACCAATACAACAAACATAAAATACTGAAATGAAAAATATCTGTGCGATCAAGGCTCAATCAAACGGAGCCGATCGTATTGCATGTACTGAAAATGAAATTGTCTGTGCGCTCAAGGCTCAATCAAACGGAGCCGAGCGTATTGCATGTACTGAAAATGAATAACTTAATCTAAACATCAATCACACAAACAGCCTATGCATGGAACCTCTCATAACCGCCTGATAATGCCTCTGATCCTTTGACAAGAATACTTATATATAGGAAGTACCAGCGGCGTATCCACCATATTCTTGTCAAATTCTCATTGACTTTATCCGCAAGTTATGATTAGTTCTACGCGACTCTACAACAAACACAACAACCACAAGATACTGATAATGAAATTGTCTGTGCGATCAAGGCTCAATCAAACGGAGCCGATCGTATGCGGGCACGCCAGGTTCAACCGCATAATAAAATGGGGAACAAGCTCAAACCTCATAAATGGGGAGCAGGCGGCCTCGGCAATTGCATATACTGAAAATAATAAACAACAATTACTCTAACAGTCTACACATGGAACCTCTCATAACCGCCAGATAATGCTTCTGATCCTTTGACAAGAATACTTATATATAGGAAGTACCAGCGGCGTATCCACCGTATTCTCGTCAAAGTTTCATTGGCTTTATCCTTAAGTTATGTTTGGTTCTATGTGATAAAGAAAAACATAAAACTAAACGATAGGAGTTGAATCTGGATCTTCGGTGAAGAGGACTAGTTGGGTATCTTCGTTTGGGCCGTCATTATCTTCGACAGGATTGGCGTTGATATTGAAGACTCTTCCTCTTGCTGGTGGCCTAGCGGTTGGGTTTTCCTGGTTTACTTGGTTAACTGGGTTTGATTGGGCTTGAGTGTTGATGACGTTAACCAGTTGAGGGCATGTGTTTCTAAAGTGGGTAGGGTCGCCATAATTGAAACAAGCTCGAACATATGGGAACATGGGGTATTTGGGTTGATGATAAGTTTGGGCCATGTTTTGAGTAGGGGAAGAGGTTTGGTTTTGAAAGGTGCGGCAAACCTTGCTCAAATGACCATAGCGTCCACAAGTTGCACATAGTCGACAAGGTAAAGTAAGGGGATGGTGATAAAAACAGTTGTTGCATCGAGGGTGAGGTCCAAGATATGGTTTCTTATTTGGGTAGGTTGAGTTGGGTGCCACTTGAGTGATTGGGATAGCTTGGATTGGTATGGCTTGTAAAACTGGTTGATTACGTTGGGTAGCAGCGAAAAGTTGCCCGTCTCTTCTTCTCTTAGGATTGGGTTGAGAAGGGGATTCGGTTTGAGTGGAGTCGGAGGTTTCAGTTGGTTCTTTATCCTTCTTCTTCTCCTCCTTGAAGTCTTTGTTTCGGATTCGGTTCTCGGTAAGCTCTGTTGCTAGCTCCATTGCTGCTTCCAAAGTTGCAGGCTTGGTACTTATTACAGAGTCTTGAATCTTTGACGGAAGACCACGAATGTAGTGCTCGATCAAACGGTAGAGGGGAGTGAACATGTTGGGAACCATTTGATGTAATTCGAGGAATCTTTTGTTGTATGTGGTGTGGTCTCCTTCCTTTTGCTTCAATGAGTAAAATTCATCTTCTAATTTCTTGATTTCGCTCCTTGGGCAAAATCGTCTGGTCATGATTTCCTTCAATTCATTCCAAGTTAAAGTCATAGCATTTTCAACACCTCGTTTGGCCTTCTCTGTATTCCACCAAGTAAGTGCTATCCCATATAATCGACCGGTAGCATAACGCACTTTGCGATCGTCAGGGCAATCGCAATTTAGAAAAGTGTTCTCCATTTCTTCAAACCAATGGAGGAGAGCGGTGACACCTTCAGTCCCTTTGTATTTCTGAGGGTCGCATGATTTGAAATGCTTGTAGGTGCATTTAGTGGTATTTGGGGAAAAGTTGATAACGTTTTGGTTTGCTTGATTGACAGGATTATCGGTGAGTGCTTGTTGTACTTGGATTACAATGTTGGGTATTACGGCAGCCATTTGTTGAGCGATTAAGGCAGCCATGCGCTCGCGGGCTTTTCCTGCTCTCATCTTCCTACGGGCGAGGTTAGAAGACATCTACAAGGAATACATGTCAAGAGTATGAGTTGGATGTTTGGGGTTCATGGGTCGCATTAGGAATGAACGTTCATAAAATAATTATAGAAAAAATAAATCTACTACATCCATAGGATGTCTTGGGCTTTGCTCGCCATTAGGCCCTACATGCCGCCATACTTTACCTGTGTAATCATGTGGGCCCCCATGAATACCGGTTTTTCATATGGTTTGCACGGGTTTGCCAGGTTGCGTACACTAAAACCCGGAGAAAATCGAGAAATATGTATACAACGTGTGATATTCGGAATGTGTCCAGGTGTAGACACGGTGACACCTCAAAGTGGGTTAGTTCGAACGACGTTTGGTGTGGCATGCTTTGGCCTAATAGGTCCTTCGTACTCTCATCGTTAGTCCCCAGGTAGGCAAACTGGTCCGTTATATTGGATTTATACGAATGCCAACCTAGACAGGACGTTCCGACTACCGGTACTTGTACCCTTCCAGTTACTACATGCCCGTCGCAGAATTTACTTTGATGAGATTTGAAAATTGCAACAAAATCTTTGAATAATGAGAGTATGAAAATAAATTGAATACATGAACATCGATATATGTATAATGAATATGTATATAAGCATGTATGTTTGACTGTAAATGTAAACAAATATGAAACAAATAAATATCACAAGTTTGTATGTAACCACCTAATCAATTAAAATTTAGGCAGACTATAGTATAGGCTCTAAGGGTCTAATAACCTATCCTATATCCCTATAGTCATGGCTCTGATACCAATCTGTCACACCCCGACCCGCAGCGGAACAGGTGATCGGGGCATGATTGGGTTATCATCAAAGCTCATGACATTTATTATGCGTTTCAATTCATTTAATACAATTTAATGGAAATTTACAATAAATATTACAACATGTTCTAACTATCAATCTAAGCTTCTTTATTCTCTTCTAAGGCATTTCCTAGGTTTTCCTTGCTTCAACCTGTTCACCTGTATCATGTGTAAAAAGGTTTTTGGATCAACATAAAGTTGGCGAGTGAATCCTATGGAAAACATTTGAACAAGTTTATTTAATTAATTATGAAATGAGTGCACAACCACACATGAGTAAAAATAGATGTAAACTTATTCAACAATCATTAGATATTAAATAAAGCACACATGAACAATAATGGAACATTTAGAGACACGCGTTGCTCTACTCGTCTCTCACGAGGAACTGATGGGCCTAATGAATGAATTGCATAAACATGATAATATGAAAGACAAAACTACAAACAATATAAACTCAATGATATACACATGAACAATGATGAATTGGTTTTGAGGCACGCGTCGTTCAACTCGTCTCCCACGAGGAACTGATGGGCTTAATGAATGAATTTCATATAATTTGACAAAATGAAATAAGTAATCACAACAATATAAACAATCTAAGTTTAGGTCACGATATGGTATGGCACAAATTTAAATAAACGAGTTAATTATTTGAGACACATGACACACCCCAAAACGTGTAATTAAAAAGGGGAGTTGTAAGATTCACTCACAGTGGGTGCGTTCGGTTGATGATGTTGAATGCACGCGAAGTGGTTTTAACCACGAGTGAGATTAACCTAGATAAATCGCATTATGGTTTGGTAAGTAAACGGATTCTATTAATCCATTTTAGTAGGATTGTTGGGTGTATTTTTGTGAGTTTAAGGCTATTTTCTAACCTTATAAATGTTATTTTTAAGTATTTTTAATTGATTTTTAATTAAAATAAATAAATAAAAATAATAAAAAATTTGATTTTTTTGCTACAGTTGACCGTTGACCTTGACCGTTGACTGTTGACTTTGACCGGTTCGTTAGTATAATTGTGCGCTGAGTGAGGCTCGAACCCGAGACCTCCCGTACGCGTGCACGCAGCTCTACCAACTGAGCTACGTGTCTAACCCGTCATATATCTGTTTTTAATTATATTTATATATTAATTAAGTTAAACAGAAAATCCTTTTATTTTAAAAACGATTTAATTGAATCGGACCGGTGCGCTCCACAGGTCTCGAACCCGGGACCTGTGGGTTGCGTAACACACAGTCCACCGCTGGACTGTGTGTTTAACATGTTATATAATCCAATTTTTATTATACTTAAATACAAACTAAGTGTTTTTATTTCTGACTTATTTAAAAAGGTAAATAATTGTCCGGGTCGATGCAGAAGACCGGGCTCGAACTCGTGCGCTGTGATTAAACATACACACAGTCCACCACTGGACTGTGTGTCTAACTTGGTTATTATTCCGATTATTAATATACTTAACATATACCAGTGGCGACTCCGGTTCGGTTAACAAAACAAAAAGGCATTTTATTAAGGCAGCGTGTGTGGAACAAGATTCGAACTCGAGACCTTTGTGTGTTTAATGTGCACACAGTCCACCACTGGACTGTGTGTCTAACCCGAGTTATAACTTGATTTTAATTATATTTATATGTTACAGATACATCGTCTTCTTCGTCAGTTTTAACCAGCATCGGAAAACCGACTGGTTCAAAGTTTTAATCGGTTTCTTTAGCGTTTTCTAGTTAATTACAGATGAGATTAAGTAAAAAGAATGAAGATTTAAGCGTGAGTTATACCGACTAGATTCCTCTGTTATTCCGGCAGCACTCCGGCGACAGCAACCACTTCCGGCGACGTGTGTCTTTCAGCAGCGAGTCTTCAGAAAGTTTGAAAAAGGTATGGGTGACTCCGGTATAAGCTTAGGAGGTTCAGTAAGGCTCAGAAATGAAGAACCCGGTTTTCCGGCGATTTGCAGGTGATTTCCGGCGAGTGAGTTTTCGCCGAGAAAGGGTGCGGTTTTGAGCGAAAATGTTTGCAGAGGTTCGAGGGGGTATTTATAAGGCAAATCGTCGATGAATTTGGTCTGATTTTCGACTTGATTCGTCGGTTATAATTTCTCCGGCGGTTATAACTTTGGTCGCGGACTCAGACATCGGTTATAACCGATGTCCTAGTAATAGTTTACGTTATAACTGAAGATGTCTTTAAAAACTCGCGAGATTGCCGGGATTTCCGACGACTGAACTTTGGGCGCCGGTTTTGAATTCAGAAAGACACTTTATGAATTAAATGATCTTAATAATTAACAGATAATACAAGTGGCGCAGTGGTTTAAGTGTTGAATGTTAAATCTTTGTTGAACCGTGACTGACCCGGGTTCGAAACCCGGCAGAAACAATTTATTTTTATTTTGCGATTTTCAACAGTTTTTCAAAAACAACTTATATATTCCAATATAATAATTGATTATGTATCGTTTAAAATTATTTTGGGCATTTAATTCGCAACGAAAATTTTAACTGATTGTTCGGTTAATAAACGGAGCGGGTTTGGTAAATCCGTTTTTTGACGGATGTTACATTATAAGTCTCGGTTTTGAGTATAAACGTGTATTTATTGATTGATTAACTAACAATAAAGCATGAATGTTGTGTGTATATAAAAACATGAATTTCCATTATGATCGAAGTCTCGGATTACAAAATGTGGAAATGAAATACGTTACAAGTTTCTAAGATTAGAAGGTACAAAAGTACGGAACATTTAGCTGATGCGGGCAGCCACATAAGCAGTCGACGTCATCAACACTTTGACTTTTGCCACATAAATGGTCCGCGCTATCAAACTTTTGACTTTTTTTGTCGTGGTCAACGTCAGCAAAAGGTAACTGAGTTAAATTTCAGTTTATATGGGATCACTAAACAAAACTATGTTAAAATTTGATATCGTCTATAAACATTCCTTAAGTTGTGCTTATTCCCGGCCAATAAATTAAAGCTGAGATTGTTAAAATCTAATTTTCCTTCTCAAAATCATTTTTATCTTATATGATATCATATTTGCTTTATTTTATAAAGGATTATTAAACCTTCAAATCTATATACTTCACCAATTAATTGTTCAAGCAGTTTACCTGTGTCTGAGTACTTAACCAATTAATTATTCAAGCATTTTACCGGTGTCTAAGAGAAAAAAATAAATGAACAAAGATATTTACGTGGTTAGCTTGATGTGGTCTACGTGCACTAGATGGAACCAGAATATTTTTTATTGCTTTATGCCTTATACGTGAGGAATTACAAGTGCAAAATATAATACAGAGGGAGAGACTAACTAAGGTTTATGGCTTAATAATCTACAACAGAAATCAAAGTCTTCAATTTAATTAATCTTCGACTTTAATTGTCTTCGGGCCCGATCAAGCCTCCACATAACCCAACAATGCACAATATCAACGTCTTAGTTTTTTTTTTTTTAACAACGTTTGAAGCTACTCTCAAAACCCGAATGAGCATTCCTGGGATGACATGTCGACTCTTCATACTGATTTTGACGCTCCAGGCCTGACTCACCCAAGAACACCATCAAAGAGAAAACCCACCACTATGAAAAACCCTCTTAAGTCTTAGAGATCCCAAGCTCTTACTATCATCCCATGCCGTTGAGCCATAAGGCCAATTGCAACAACGTCTTAGTTACCAAGTAATCTCATAAAATCATAAACCATAAGAACCTAAGTAAAGAATAGAATTAAGATGTTTCTCTGTTTCATGTTGTATTTCTAGCCTCTGGCTGGGTAGTGTTTTGGTTGAATGAGGAATGGCCTTTCAAAAAAACTTGTTTACTTTTTAAAGACATCTATAATTAGTAAGTTATCATTGAAATACCATCTAATTCAGTTTTATACAAGAAAATAAATAGAATTGTTCTTCACTAAAGAAAAGGCAACCGTGTCTATCGTGATAGGTTAACAAAATTTAAAAAAAAAACAACAATAAAACACGTACACGTGGCAAAATTTGCTTACCATTTCTAAAAACAGAGTCCTCTGTTCTTATGCTCTGTTTCAGGTGTGAAAAATAGTCGAATCAATGCACGAATTCTTCAATAATAACAAATCTGCATTCAATCTTCCAAAGAATCAAACAAATTGGTGATTAATTTGTCACAAAACAAGGTTTGATCATATTCATTCATCCCCATTTTATGCAATTTGTAAAAATTTTACTGATTTACGATACGATAACGTTTTAATTGATCATAGCCTCATAGGCTGTTTGAATTCTATAATTTGGGTGAAAATGGCATGGATTCGAGCTGGATCTTGTCTCAGGAAGCTTGCAATTAGAAGAACTCTGCAACAGGGTAGATCATATGCAGCAAGAACAGGGCACTCTGTTTTTCCATTACAAAATCGGCGTTTTCATTCGTCGATTTTCAAATCAGGGCCCGAATCCGGACCCGTTCCTCGATCGGTCCCACTTTCGCGGTTATCCGATAGTTTCTTGGATGGAACCAGTAGTGTGTACCTGGAAGAGCTTCAAAGAGCCTGGGAAACCGACCCGAATAGCGTCGATGAGTCGTGGGACAATTTCTTTCGGAACTTTGTCGGTCCAGCCGCTTCGTCCCTGGTTTATCGGGTCAGACTATTCAAGAAAGTATGAAGCTGCTGTTGCTGGTGAGAGCTTACCAGTTTCATGGTCACATGAAAGCAAAACTGGACCCGTTGGGGCTCGAGCAACGGGTGATTCCGGATGATCTAGACCCTGGTTTTTACGGGTTCGGTGAGTCTGATCTTGACCGTGAGTTTTTCCTCGGTGTATGGAGGATGTCGGGGTTTTTATCCGAAAACCGACCCGTGCAGACCCTTAGAGCGATAACGACTAGACTTGAACAGGCTTATTGTGGCAGCATTGGTTATGAGTACATGCACATTGCGAACCGCGACCGATGTAACTGGTTGCGGGACAAAATTGAAACCCCGTCACCAACGCCTTATAGTAGTGAACGGCGTCAGGTTATACTCAGCCGGCTCATTTGGAGTACTCAGTTTGAGAACTTTTTGGCTACCAAGTGGACCGCTGCTAAGCGGTTTGGGCTCGAGGGTGGCGAGACGTTAATCCCGGGCATGAAAGAGATGTTTGACCGATCAGCGGATCTAGGCGTTGAAAACATCGTGATCGGGATGTCTCACAGAGGACGATTAAACGTGTTAGGTAATGTTGTTAGGAAACCGCTGCGTCAGATTTTCAGTGAGTTTAGTGGCGGGACGAAGCCCATTGATGAAGCCGGGCTTTATACTGGGACCGGTGATGTTAAGTATCACTTAGGAACATCATATGATCGGCCCACGAGAGGCGGAAAGCATATACATTTGTCGTTGGTTGCAAACCCGAGTCACTTGGAAGCCGTCGATCCTGTTGTTATCGGTAAAACTCGAGCGAAACAGTATTACTCGAACGATGTGGACCGAACGAAGAACATGGGTATTTTGATCCATGGTGATGGGAGCTTTGCAGGACAAGGTGTAGTGTATGAAACATTGCATCTAAGTGGTCTACCAAATTACACAACTGGTGGCACTATTCACATTGTGGTGAACAATCAAGTTGCTTTTACTACTGATCCAAAATCAGGAAGATCTTCACAGTATTGTACAGATGTTGCTAAAGCATTGGATGCTCCCATTTTCCACGTCAACGGTGATGACGTGGAAGCCGTTGTTCATGCTTGTGAGCTTGCATCCGAGTGGCGCCAAACGTTTCATTCGGATGTTGTCGTTGACATCACTTGTTATCGTCGGTTTGGACATAATGAAATTGATGAACCCTTTTTCACCCAACCCAAAATGTACAAGGTTAGTGTTGTGTTTTGTCTTTAGGGTTTAGGGTTTATGGCATTAGTATAGTTTCTAAACTGGTATGGGTTGTTGCTACAGGTTATCAAGAGCCATCCTAACGCACTCGAAATTTACCAAAAGCAGCTTCTTGAAACGGGACAAGTTATAAAAGAAGATATTGACCGAATACAAAACAAAGTTTTATCGATCTTGAACGAAGAATTCGTGGCAAGCAAAGATTACACGACGCAGAAAAGGGATTGGCTTTCAAACTACTGGGCAGGATTTAAGTCCCCGGAACAGCTTTCACGTATTCGTAACACCGGGTAAGTTTTTAATTTTATACAACATTATCATATTTGTTTTAGAAATGTGTTGTTTTGAAATGTGAGGATGCTTGTGATCTTGTTCAGGGTCCAACCCGAGATCTTGAAGAACGTTGGGAAGACGATTACAACGCTTCCGGAAAACTTCAACCCTCATCGAGCAGTGAAAAAGATATTTGCGGACCGTTTAAAGATGATTGAAACCGGAGAGGGTGTAGACTGGGCCGTTGCAGAAGCACTTGCTTTCGCAACACTGTTGGTGGAGGGGAACCACGTGCGGTTAAGCGGTCAGGATGTGGAAAGAGGTACTTTCAGTCACAGGCATTCGGTTATTCACGATCAGGTAACCGGGGAGCGTTACTGTCCATTAGCTCATGTGATGAAGAATCAGCATCCGGAAATGTTTACCGTTAGCAACAGTTCTCTTTCGGAGTTTGGTGTTCTAGGATTTGAATTGGGCTATTCAATGGAGAATCCAAACTCACTTGTGTTATGGGAAGCCCAGTTTGGTGATTTTTCGAACGGAGCCCAGGTGATGTTTGACCAGTTTTTGAGCAGTGGTGAGGCTAAGTGGCTGCGACAGACTGGGTTAGTCGTGTTGCTGCCTCATGGTTATGATGGTCAGGGCCCTGAACATTCAAGTGCGCGACTTGAACGTTTCCTTCAGGTATTACTTTTGCCCATGGTTGTGGTTCATGAGTTCATGTTAGCAGCTTATTCTTCCAAATGTGATGGCAGATGAGCGATGATAATCCAGTTGTTATACCTGAGATGGACCCGACACTTCGAACACAGATACAAGCATGCAACTGGCAGGTTGTAAATGTCACAACACCCTCGAATTATTTCCATGTCTTGCGTAGGCAGGTAATCTCATTTTTAATAATATAATCTGAGTGAGATATTACTGTGTATGTTTGTTGTGTAGATATCGCTAAAGCTAGGGGTGTCAATCATATCGGTTCAATGGGTTGAAACCATTGAACCGAACACGACTCATATATTTATTTAAATCATGTTATCTAAACACGACCTGTCTGACCCATTCATCTAAACGTGTCGGGTTGACATGTTGGTGGGTTCTAAACTGCTCGACATGTTTAATAAACAAATTGAGGGGTCGACCTTTTTAATTAAATTTGTTAAAAAGGAGTTAGATATGACAACCTAAGCCTGGTTATTTTCGGGTCGTGTTAGCAATTACCACCTCTAGCTAGATGGCTCATGAGCAATTTTACCTTATTTGTACTTCAGTCTTCAAATTTTATCTTGTGATGCTCTTCCAGCTGCATAGGGAATTCCGTAAACCGCTCATCGTGATGTCTCCTAAGAATTTGCTTCGTCATAAAGAATGCAAGTCAAATCTATCAGAGTTCGATGATGAGAAAGGTCACCCGGGTTATGACAAACAAGGGACCAAGTTCAAACGTCTCATCAAGGATTATAACCGTCACTCGGATCTCGAAGAGGGCACTAGACGTTTAGTTCTTTGCTCAGGAAAGGTCCGTAAAAGTATTTTTTTTTTAAGATGAAAGAACTGTGGCATCTAGAGATGGGCATAAAAACCGGTTCCGAACCCGAACCGGTAGAACCGAACTGGAACCGGGTCCAGTTCCTACCCGACATTAAGTAGAACCGGTTCCGGGTTCAAAATACCCGTTGGTTCCAACCCGGTTCCACAATTTTACCATTTGAATCGGGTCGTACCCGGTTCCTACCCGTACCCGGTTCCTACCAGTACCCGGAAATTCAGTTCTAGAAGGAACCGGTTATACCCGTTAAAATGTTACCGTTGGAACCGGTTATACCCGTTATAATGTTACCGTTGGAACCGGTTATAGCCGTTAAAATGTTACCGTTAGAACCGGTTCCGAACAGTAAAAGTCAGGTTTTGACTGTCAGGAACCGGTTTTGAACAGTAAAAGTCAGGTTTTGACTGTCAGGAACCGGTTCCCAACACTATCAGAAACCGGTCCCGCACCATACCCGGTTCCACACCATACCCGGTTCCATAATACCCGTACCCGGTTCTACACGGTTCCATATTCTTGGGTGTGAACCCGGGTAGGAACTGGACCCGGTTCCACACCATACCCGGTTCCAATGACATCCAAGCAGAACCGGGTCCGGGTTGGAACCGGTTCCGGGTAATAATAAAACCCGATTATGCCCATCTCTAGTGGCATCTTCCCAAAAACACTAGGACCGGGCCAGCCTGTTTTGACCCTTACTAGAAAATGACGCGTTTTGATCTATTACACAACCCTTATGACCGGCCCATTTTGTAGGTTTATTATGAACTTGATGAACAACGAAAGTCAGTCGATGGAAAAGATGTTGCGATTTGTCGGGTGGAACAACTTTGCCCATTCCCGTACGACCTGATCCAACGTGAACTAAAGCGTTACCCAAGTAAGTACTCAACATTTTTCTTTTGGCGCGTTCCCAGCGGTACAAAAAATGACATCTTGCCACTTTTAATTAAGTTTTGACAATCATAAATGCTTATAATTATCCGTGTGTAATTGTGTTCAGATGCGGAGATCGTTTGGTGTCAAGAGGAGCCTATGAACATGGGGGCGTTTGCATACATTGCTCCCCGCCTTGCTACAGCCATGATAGCGGTGGACCGAGGTAACATACAAGACATCAAATACGTGGGCCGTGCTCCATCAGCTGCGACAGCAACCGGGTTCTATGGAGTTCATGTCAAAGAACACTCTGAGATAGTCCAGAAAGCCATGCAGTCTGAGCCCATCACCACCCACGCCCTTGCTTGACCCGATTTACAACAGATCACAACCGAAGTTAATAAAGGCACACCATTGACGAGCCAACACGGACCAAGAGTGTTGTCTGTTACACCGTAGTCTCATTTACGTGGCTTTCAAGTAATCTCATAAGTGAAATAAGAAAAGCGATTTTGGCCGGATTGTCTTGTAGTTATGAAAATTATTACGAGTGATGAAATTAATTAATACACACAATCGACCAACAAAGTTAAATACCTACGCTACATGGACTCACATAGTATATGTTTTCTTTACGCATTACATGTTCATTCCAAACAAAATTCTTATTGAAGACGTTTGCTTAAGGTCACATTTTCTATCACCTCGGCTAGACGGCTATATGTTATTGCTTGTGTCATCATCACATGTACACTCACAGAAAATCTAACATGAATTTTCTTATTAGATTGAACCATTTGAAAATTAGTTTGTCTGTGCATAACCGTTTAGTAACCGAGATAACTCGAACAAACTCATGTATAAATCGGCCGATAAACATTCCAAACATGAGCCTACCATGAGATCACATATAAGGATAACATACATATGTATTCATAGTTGATGCCATCTTTCAATTTCTCTAAATACAAATACAACAGTTAGGGACCCTATACCTAAATCATCAAACTAACGATCGCGACAATGGCAAAATAAACCAAAGCTCAAATGAATCAAAATGATAACAAATCGTAAAATAACTGTAGTTCCACAACTAATCTTTACTTAGTGCAATGAGCATCGGTACCTTTCTGCACACAGTGAGTGTATCCAAGGCCACCAAGAAACTTCCGGATCTCTGTCGAGCTGCTGTTGCTAGCTTGCAAGAGTCTTTCATCCTCCTCATAGATCAAGTACGGAGCTTCACCTTTCTTTCTCGACAGCAACTTCTTCGCCCCTTTTAACACGTGATACTCCCAACCCTGTACATCGATTTTCAAAAGCAGAACACGTTCTGACTCGGAGATCACTAGATCAAGCGGAACCGATCTTACTTGAAGTTCAACTTCTTCATTTGATTTAAACGCCAGCTTCGCACCAGTTGCTGAAACCGCACTGTTGTCTAGCCGTCCAACCAACTGTAATGAATCCAAACAATCAATGTGGTGAACACTTAGTATGCAAACATAGATACACTAAATATACCTTATGAAATGTAATATTCCCAAGCCGATCAGAAGTAGCAGCTTCAAAAAGCCTAACCAAATCCCCAACCCGATTAAAATAAATCCCATTACAAACACTCTGCAAATTCTCCAACACCGGTTCAAACGCATAAACCCGAAACCGCAGTAGCGAATGTCGCCATACCCACATCGACAAAGGCCCCAGTCCTCCCCTCAGCCCTCATCTTCTCTTGTGGGGTTTATCGGGAAGGGAGCCGAAGTCGGAGAGGGAGTAGATGAAAGAAAGGGTGTTTGAGGCCTTCAACTTGGTTGGCTATGATGGGGGGGGGGGGGGGGGGTGCTGGTGCAGTTGAAGGGGTGGATAGGATGGGTGAGGTGGGGTTGAAGAAGGGGGTGGTGTGGGAGGAGAGGTAGAAGAAGGTGAGGAGGGAGGAGTAGGTTAAGAGGAAGAGGAGTTTGTTGGATCGTATTTCTTCCATGGGGAATTTTGATTTGGGAAGTGAAAATTTGTTGGGGTGTTTTGAGGGATCAGAGAGAGACAACGAAAGTATTAAAGATGTTAGAATAATATACTGTAATGTAATGCTTTTACCCTTCTCTTTTTTACTGTAAGATCATAAACTGTCGCATAAATATACTGATTTTACTCGTTTTACTATACCCTAATCATTAATCTTTATTTAGTTTTTAATATTAATTAAATTTGACAAATGAAATTAACAAAAATGTAATTTATTTATTATTATAAAGTACAATGAAAATACAAAAATAAGTATGATTAAAATAAAATATTACATGATAAACCTAATAAAACATTATATACTAAGAAAATTAATTTAAAATTACATCAACCTAATAAAACATTACATGATACACCATTTAAACATTACACAACCCACATAAAACATTACTTAATAACCTCCTTAAACATTAAAACTAAATTAAACACATAATATTAAACATAATTAAGCCACTACAGATGAAACTAAAGGAGCTGCCAAAACTAGTTTTACGTTCGTTTGTCCAACCATAGATCATAAAAGTTGTGTTCAGGTTCAATAGCGGATTTACAAAATAGTTTTAGGTGTGAAGTTCAAAAAGATTTTTTACCGTATTTTTATACAATGTAAACAAACTAAAAAAAACACGATAAGAAATTTTTTTTTTGGACCAATATCATCATTCTTTTGTATATCGTTATTAACAATATTTGGATTTGAAGTTGGACCAGTATCATTATTTTCTAGGGCTTTTCTTTTAAACAAATTGCTAAGAAGAGAATGTTTAAGTATGACACTAAGGCTGAGATCTTTCTGAGGATAAGGCTCTGTCTGAGGTTGGTGAGACGATGAACATACTGCAACGAACAATTGTCACATTATGTAGTAGGGTGATAGCGCGAGACAATTGACAATTGATGACTCATGAGAGAAATAAATTTAGTATTAATTTTTTTATTGGGTTAATTGGGCTAATATGCATAAATATAATTGTAATATAGTGGGTCAAATCCAATAAAGTGGTATGTATAAAATTATAAATGTAAATGTTATTTGTATGTGTATATATAATTATATATATGTGTGTATATATATAATAAATTAATAAAAATTAATTCAAGACGAATTGAGCCGAGGGAACCTTTGCTTGTGCTTGACTCCTTTGCAATCCGAACCAAGCCGAAAATCAAACTAGCAGATTTCGAGCATTTTCCGAGTGAGCGGCGAACAAGCGACGAGCGATTTGGACAACCCTAGCCGTGGACCTGTGGTATCCGCTCAAAACAAAACAAAATGGTGAAAGAGCCACAGGCCCATGGCTCAATTAATGTTGTACTTTCATTAAACCCAGAAAAATATTTGAGAGGTAGTCTAAAAAATTTAAGGAGTAACGTAGTACAACAAACGTAAAAAAGAAAAAAAAAACCCACTTCAGCGTAAAATTTGAGGGGTAGCGGGTGTTACCCTCACTACAAGCTACCTCCGCCCCAGGTTCAAAACCCCCTTTTTCATCTGATCGTGATACGTAACCCGCCTCAAAGTTAGTTTCTTACCCATCCTCAGAAATTGGAATTTCTTGTGAAGGAGGAAGGTTAACTTCCAATGAAACTAGTGAGGTTCTCCCCTCGCTTCGCGACGGGAATTCTATCGGTATATGTTTGTTTCGTTACAGTACCGGTACTCACAATGTCTTCTAGTAATCGAAAGAGAAAACCTTATATCGTTCAAAACAACAAAAATGAATATCGATACCAGTACTGATGTTGTTCAATTAATATTGGTTCAGTTGGTTTGTGTTCTATGTTTCTTTTTTTCAACATTGCGATATAAATTTTATTGATAACGAATATTGTGTCGTGCACTATCATACCAAACTGAATCGAAACCAACTGAACAACATCTGTATTGGTACTGGTATTATTTTTATTGTTTTCCTTTCGATAAATTGACACTGTATCGCTACCGTACCGTACCGAACAACATCATTTTCGGCACAGGAGTTTGTTTATATTGTTTTTTTCTTTTGATGAATTGCCATCTTAGTGCTACCATACCATACCGAACATCGTATCGGTGCCTGCAATCATTTTTATGTTTTTCGGTTTGAAAATTTTTCATTATACAACTCTATCTATGATGAAAATGAATAACGTTACCAGTACTGTGACACTCTGAGCCGGTCGGTGTCGTACGAAAAACATTGGTGCTAGCACCGGTGTTCATTTTTATCATTTTCGGTCATGTAAAACATGTGTTGATTTATATACCAAGTGCATGTATCGTACCGGTATTGTAACGAACCGAATTGATACCGATCAAATAAGCACGGTAACATACCATCACAACACGCGAGCAAATAACTTGAAATGTTAAACAAAATTAATAAACATAGATACGGATTATATAAAAAGTTAACAAAAAAACTCAAATTAAATAATCGACAAGATATTACTAATAAAAAATAGTTAAATCTTATTAGTTACTATTTATGATAAAAAATAACAAATAAATACTTTAAAATTATGATTTACTACTTTCAATTAATTATATATATATATATATATATATATATATAAATAATAATAATAATAATAATGGGGATGTGCCCCTCCCTAATTCATAGTTGATTAAAAACATAATCAAACACCCAATTTTATTCTTTATCTGTCCATTTAACATATTAATCAGAAGGAGAGTTTGTCACTGGAGGAGGGTATACAATTTCACCAATGCGGTTTCGAAGCAGAGGAATCTTAAATGGAAGTGGATACCTGCGCCCCATTTTTTAGATATACAAATGAAATCTTTTGAAACAAAAACTAAATGTCCAGGTTTGAAGGTGGAAGACGAAATATATTTATATTTTATAGCCATTGGAATACAGTCTTTGGAATATTTAATTAGTTTTCTTTTAATTTTAAAATATAATTAATAAAAATATTTAATATTTAATACACAACTAAAATTAAAATAACTACATAATTAAAATTAAAACAACTACGTAAATCTAAATTACTGATCATCAACCCGGAACCATCAAAATCCGGACACGCAAGTGCTTGCTGCCAACGGGAATTATTTCCTGTAGTATTTTGCCAACACACCATGTGCCTAAATGCTCTTCCATAGTGCATTTGGTACCTGTGAAGGGATTCGTCAATCGCTTATGCCTCGTTTCCCTTGTCACTGCGTTGCATCACGAGGTTGAAGATTTAGTTAAATTTGGCAACCTTTAATCTCAAATCCCACAACTTTGATGCAACTTGGTCATTGGTGTGATCCATTTCACCCAAAGGTTGGCGAAAATCGCCAAAGACTACAATCCAAAACAATACGGTTTCGCACGATATGATATCAGCCACATTCAACCAAGTCGTAGCTAAGGCTATTTCTTCATCTTGGGCCCAACCTATTTGTAAGACCCGAAAAATATTAAAAATATAACAAAATATAAAATATATATATAGATATATGTGTGTGTGTAGAAACATGGTTGAACAAGGTTAAGTAATTTAATTATATGACCCTGGGTTCACAGCCCAATGGTCATGGCAATGAACAGGTAGAGGCTTGGTACAAGTTTGAAACCCGGGAGCCACCCCGAGTTTTCTATTACAGCGCATTAACTCCAGAGAGTTGGCTTTCACAATAGGGTCGACTCTTGTGGAGGGTGCAACTCCTGTCAAGTGGCAGGAGGCTGGAAATTTTCTCGGGGATAGCAAGCCACATTCGACCAAGGCGTGGACTCGGTTTAGACAACATAGTCCTTGGTTATGAGTGGGGTAACGGGCCTGCGACTAGCAGGTGTGAATTAACCATTTGTTGTGAAGTTCACCTATAAAAAAAAATTATATGATACATGATAGAATAATAAAACAAAGAAATTAAATCTTTGTGAATAAAAGTAAAATAGAGAGACCAAATTAGGGCACTAGGAAACTAATTTGTTAAAAACAAAATTAGAAATAAAATACACATATGTGCGTATGCGTATGAATGTAGAGAGGGAGAGAGATAAAAGGAGCCCTAATTCTTGATAATTTTCCCTCAAATCCTTCTATTACAACTGAAAATTGGAATGATCTTGATGCATGTTGGATGATTTAGGGTCTACTACATCATCCTATCATAAGGTATGTCAAAATTTATTGTTTAGTTAACTAGAGAATGCTTGATGAACACTGAAATTTACAATTCTTGAAGAAATTGTGGAATCTATGATGAAATTGATAGTATATCCTTGATTAGAGACAAGCTCTTGTTGAAAATAGTAAATCAAATGCTATGAATTAGAGTTTGAAACTAATAACCATGTTTGTGTAAGTGGGTTTTAGTAGCATTATTGTGAATTCTTGATGAATAAATTATTTGAATGCATGATGATAAATTGAAGTCTAAGTACTAAATCGAGTATTTTGACCATATTGATTTGGATGAATCTCAAAACATGGTTTTAATGTTGCTAAATAGACTTGTTAGAAGTTGTATATGATAAATGCCTACAAGGTGTTTGAGTAAATGCTTAAGTGAAAGTTAAGTGTTTATATCGTATGGAAAATCATAATGAGAATCTTGTGATTGATTAACAGCAAGTTAAAATGTCATGAAACAAGTTACGGATTTCCTAATGATAATTGGTTTGTACTATTTAGGCAACTCAAGTGGAACTCTTGAAACTCAAGTCGGAATGGACACATGCTTAAAAGGAAAACTGTGAGGTACGTGGCTTTACTAGCTTCGTAGTAATTCGTTAAATGACTTTATTATTGATGATTGTTTGGTTGATGAAAACAAGAATAAAGATAAGTTGGTTAATTCATAAGTGATGGATTTCACACGAACAAACCAATTGGGTCAAAGCGTAAACCGAGTAACGGGAACGCGGAATAAAATTGATGAACCCAAGAAACGGGGTAAAACTTTGAGGATAGGAAGTTCCTTGAAGGAAACAAAAGTAAGGCTTGTGTTTGGTTAACATTAGCCAAACGGGTCAAAATGACGTACGCTAACCGGGTAAACGGGAGCGCAAAGATGCAAGTTAGAATAGCCCAGAGAACGGGTTAATCGTAGGAAATTAACTCATACCATAGATATTGGTAAAATGGCTTAAATGCCTTAATAGGCGAAACGGGTCGAATGACTATGTGTGTGAACTTGTTAACGGCGGCATGTGTCTTAACAATTAAGAATCCGGGTTAAGGATTTTGGGTTGATTATGTAGGAAAATGTTTTACGAACGTTTAGAAATGGATTTGAGTTTAAATGTATGAGAAATGGAAAAGTTATGAAATTTATCGTAAATGGATTAGTTACAAATCAAACATGAATGAGCTGCAGGTACGTGCCGTAAGCTACGGCATCATGTCGTAACTTACGGCTAACGGATTCTGGATCAAAAAGGTTGTAGGCACCGTAAGCTATGGTACAACACCGTAACTTACGGTGGGGCTTTACTGGCTCGGACAGGATGAAGATACCGTAAGCTACGGCACCAAACCATAGCTTACGACGGGTTTCTAGTAAAAAAATTTGTTTATTGTTTTGGGTATTCGAGCCTTCCCAATTACGTTCATTCTTTATAACTATTGCTCATGATAAATTTTGATAATTAGGTGTTTGCTATGTGGTTTCGGATGAAGATCAAGCTAGTGAAGAACCGAACATAACCAAGGATCAAGCTTCTGCTTTTTGTTATATTGTTTACTATTAACGAATGTCGTTTAAATGCAATTATCTTTATTAGGTTGAAAAGTTTCCGAATACTTGTGAAAGTTTGTAAAACTCAATATTTTGAACTATTCAGTATTGCATTATAACCAATATAATGCAAATTTACTTTATAAATTTATGATTATCAAGAATGGGTCTTACACTATTCTTGTCATTTGAGAGATTAAGAATGTTTTTGTGAGAAAGATTTAAGGGTAGTGTGTTAAATATGTATAAGTTTTATGTGTGTGTATAATTTTAACTTTTTTTTTGTAAAATTAACAGTCTTATGACTGTTTGCATGCACCATGAGACCAAACTCCCACGTCACGAGCGTTGTGTAGTTCATAGTGGGGTGCCTAATGTTGTAGGTAACGCCCTTGGGGTGGTGTTTGACGTCAGGGTAACAACCACGTCTACACATGGCCTAAGGTTGGGTGTTTGTGGGCCATGGGAGGATGTGAAGCGCAAACACCATCACCGAAGCGCCGAAGCGAGCGGCATTTGTTTTTTTTATTTATTTATTATTAAAATTAATTAATACATAATAAACCAATCACTAAGAGTCATCTCAACCCATTACCACATTTCACCTCCCCACAACAAACCTTAGGTTGTGTGTTATGGTTCTACATCCCCTATCTGACTCATCCTTAGGTGACACCACTTTTTGCAAGTTCTTGGGGGTGAATTGGTCATTAAACACCACGTAGGAGAAATGTAAAAGCTGCCCTAGGGTATGGATGGTTTTTCCCGCCCTAGGCTTTATCACCAATTATCAGCCCTAGTGGGTGTGAAATGTGAAAGTGCACTACACTTAAGTGGCACCTATGTAGCGACACTTTTTTTCCACATTTCACCTTGTCACAACACATAATTTAAAGAACTAGAATCTCTGACTCACTACTACATCTGGTAAAGTGGACAAGCCGGGTGGCATAATGGGTTCGGATAAGATCTGTCAGTTTAAAATATTATCATTTCTCGTGCTTCATACAGGCCTCGTATTGGCTTCAATACAAATATGATCTATTCGAGTGAGCCCTCATACATAACCATTTTCCCGCAATCATCGTTGTCATACACAATGCTATGCTATAATCCATGTAGCTGCTCCCTCCATTCGTCTGAAGTAGATAAACGGCTTAATCCCAACTTGCGTAGACGAGTTTTTTAACATACATCTAAAGAAACCAATCCTATCCAATCTTGTGATATACAATTTAGTTTACAAAATGTTGGTTGAGAAGAATAATAAAAGATATTCAAGGAAGAAGACAATGGTGAGGTGAGTTTGAAGCTGTAATGATGAATTGCAGTTCAAGATCTCCTTTTTTCTTATGCGGTTACACCCATTACCAAGTCCACCCCTTGTTGCCGGCGTGTCCATAATTTCCGACCATTTCTCCACCATCACCATCCATTGTAAAGCATTAGGTTAGGCTCTGTCTCTGTCTATATAGTCGTGTAGAATGTTTTATTGGTATCAGATGATCTTCTCTCCTCCACCCGCACCCTCTCTCGAAAACTCACGTGTCCTTAACAACTTAGCCGACACCTTCACCATCATTTTATAACCCATCCACAGTAGTCCATTGCTAGAGTCGGAATCCGATATCCAACACTGTTGGTCTCTTCTTTGATATCAATTCATTGTGGTCACTGCTCCTTTAAAATCAATCTAACATTTTTGTTGTTTTGAAATGCTAACATTACCACACCTACCCTTTACATGATTTGGGAAACCTACAACCACTTAGTTAGAGAATACACCACCAGACTATTTGTTCATATAAATCATCTTGATAAACCATGTATCGTAAAGTGATACATAATATAAGCTGGATCATTACTTTGAAAACATCAATCAATAACATATCAAAACAAATAACAAACTTTAAATGATTAACCGAAGAATACATTGAATTGATAAAGAGTGTATGAAAAACATGAACTCAGCCATTATCATAAAAACAAAATCAGCGAATAAAAACAATCATAATCTTATCCGTCGTTAGAAGGGATTGAACATTCGTAATGTTATCATCGTGAGAACTAAGAATTGCAGATTGTACTCATACAGCCATACTATTATACTAGCAGATTGTACTCATACAGCCATACTATTATACTAACCTCATTATCGGCGTAATCTAGATTACAGACATATGTATGGTTTATAATGAAACATCATATACCAACACTGGCATTGCTACAACTTTAATACCCTGCTCCAGGATTTCATACAATATATAAACTAGGCATCATTTATATAATATAAATCTCATATCTTTATAGTAATATATTCCAAGAAAAACTTAATCTTGGACAAATTACATCAGTAAAACACACCTCCTTCATGGTTGGTGCTTACTTACAAGTTATACGCAACCTATCGTTTTCTTCCAATCTTTATTCTCACCACGGCCCGAGGCCCGCAAGAAATGGAGGAAAACGGGCGTACTAAATAATCAGATACAATGCTTCAAGTGAAAATCTTTGTCAGATAGCATACCGCCGATAAGGGTCTTGATCCTATCGGCTCCTGGTCCCGGTTTCAGTTCAGTTGCGTTCCTGATTATGCTTTCAGTTATAGTTTTGTTTGCATCACTTCTGTCTAACCAATTGCCTGCATATCAATTTGACTTTTGGGTCAACCGTTAACATTATATGATATATACTATAAATATGCTATTTTGTCACATCAATCAACTTTGGCCCCTCAACTTTAATGATGACATGTTTAGCCTCTCAACTTTTTAATGACATTTTAGCCCCTTAACTAAAACAACTTTTATAATGACATGTTTTGCCCCTAAACTTTAATAATGACATGTTTAGCCCCTTAACTGAACCAACTTTAGCCCCTCAATTTAAAATTAAACATGTTTTGCCCCTAAACTTTAATAATGACATGTTTAGCCTCTCAACTTTATTAAAGACATGTTTAGCCCCTTAAATAGAACATCAAACAACTTTAACTTTCGCGATTTGCTTATTTTTATCTACGTTTCATAAAAATACTAACTATAAACATACAAGGGATAAGGGGATTACTTGTCACAAAACCATCGGGTTCACGCCCTAGAAGTTCAGAATCAATTTTGTCAAGTAACTCCTTATCTGCACCAAATTTTCTAGCGAATGTGCATGACTTTCTACCATTCTTTCATAATCATCAATGGAGAGAAAATGGGGGTGTTGTTTCGGGGGTTATCCCAAGAAATGAAATGAAGGTCATGATTTACGGTCGTATTTTTGAATTCATCGGCGTTGCATATTACTGTGTGAAAATACCCCTCGGGTGATGAAAGAAAATTAGCGTAGTACATGAGGACGATTCTTGGTAGGTTATCCCATCCCCATAAACAATATTCTACAAAGGATCGTGAAAGCATCATCCACGCAGAACCTACAAAACAAATCATTAATCTTTTTTATATTATTCAAGATCATGTTTTAAGTTTATGAAATAATTTTTCTTAAAAGTTACCAGTGAAGAGCTTGTAAGCAGTGGGAACACTCCTTTTCTGGGAGACCCAGAAAACGTCTGATTTATTATTACTATATAGACCGGGATCGATTATAACGGGTTTGGCTCTTTGGTACCTACAACCAGACAAAAAAGAGGATAAACAAAGTTCTGTGTTGGCAATACGTGAAGTACTTTAGTCATTTGAAGGGTAGAAAATGCACATGCTCTTTCCAGCCAATGTCACTGGTGTGCTCGATAAAATTTAGCTTCCGAAGAACAGTTGATAAAGTATGAAGCAAATCTGTCAAAGATGTAAAAAAAGCGTTGACTGTGAGTTCAATCATGAGGGACGGCTGCGTTTCTCTTAACTAAAATACAAAGTTGAAAGATAATTTCTCTTATGCAAATTTGTTACAAAGCAATACACAATTCCAAATGTTCAAGAAAAAAAAAGCGGTGATTATTTCACTGAACATCGAAGAATTAAAATCATAGACCAGTATATCTGTTAACCATTTCCCTCTAGAACCCTTGCAAAGCCAAAGCCTCGGTGCACCGGACAGAACTAGTGCCTATGTAGCTACAAAAGCAGAAGCATGAGGCTTTACTGCATGTACAAACAAACAAGATTTTATTGACATCCAAAAGTTGCGTTAATCTCAACTGTTTTACATATCAACCTTTTTTATAAGTAAACCTTTGATAATTTCTTTCATTTTTTTGGTTAATTTTTCATATAAACCTACAGACCTAATTTTAACCCAATAGTACATGAGAATCCGCCTCAAGCCCCTTATGTACATGAGAATCCCTCCCCCCAAGGCGCGTCTTGTTGCTTTCGTCCCTTCAATGCCGCAAGTGACGAGCCTATTCAATAATTAATGATGTTGAGGTGGATATTGAAGACCAATCAAATTAGAAGATGGGGCTCATCACCAACACCCAAGGCCCATCACTTGGGTGAGGTGATGGCCCCCGATGACGTGGCCACCTACATACGTGAAGGTCCATCCCCAAGTAATGGGCTCCTCCACACCCATTAGCCTAAGCGCCTCAGGCACGCCTTTTAAAACCAACGTTGGTACCAGTTACTCAGTTAAGATAAAATCCAAAGGTACAAAAACTAATACAAGGACAAAAAAAAATGTCACCAAAGGGGGGATACTAGTATACTACCCATCACTAAACATTCAATAGTCAATACTAACCCAATAAAATTAGAGTTCCAAATTTCAAAACTCACTTCAAGTCAACAATTCTCAAAAAAATAACCATAATTATAAAATCACCCATACCCATTACTCAATTTAGTTCCATATTTTATCCCACTTTAAAAACCAACAACTTCCTCTAACCAACATAACAAAATCCACCCCAATACCCCACCCTACCACTGTTCGACGAAATTCCCAAACGAAAAAACCCACAAAAACCATTTAAACCATAAAAAATCACCCAAACCATCACCCAATTTAGAATTCATACCCTTTTCACAAACAAACAACTTCTTCTAACCAGCATAACAAAAGTACAAAACTCACCCCAACACCCCATACCCACCAACTGTTCGACGAAATTCCCAAACGAAAAAAAAAACCACAAAACCCATCAAAACCCAACACCCACATACCATCTTGAGTCACCAAAGGATAATCCGAAGCACTCAAATTAATAAACCAGTCCCAATCACCCCCCTCCTTCAACAAAATCGTCATCGCATGAAGCGTATTCGTCACCATAGTAGGCCCTCTATACGTCACCAAATTCGACCTAACAACAATCCTTACATTACCCACTTCGTTAAACACGGGTTCACTCTTGACAAACTCAAAAAGCTCCAATCTTTCTTCAGGCGGCGCCTCAAGGTCCAAATGCACAACATACTGGTTAACCGGGTGATACAACGCCTTCAGCGTCCGTTTCAAGGACTGAACGTCGCCAGTGGAGCCGGAGATGAGGTAGGCGAGCTTGGGTGCGGTGGAATCGGGGTTTGGTGGGGTGATTTGGAGCTTTGATTCGACGAAAAGAGGGGTTTGTCGGGGGGTTTTGGGTTGGGTTTGGTGGAAGGAGTGAAAAGGGTTTGTGAAGAAGAGAGAGAAGAGGATGAGGAGAGAGAGGTGAGGAGAGAGAGGATGAGGGGGAGGAAGTATGGTTTTTTTCTCAAGGGTTTAAGGGACTCCATTGGTGAAGATTGTGCATTTGGAGATGATGGTGAATGGTTTTAGGGATTTGGGTGAAGGGGAAAGGTGGTGGTGGTGGTGGTGGTGTGATTAATGTGAGTGTGGGTGTGATGATTGGAAGAATCTAGCTTTGGAGTTGGTGGTTTTGTGATTATTGCAAGAAAATTGGGGGGTAGTGGACTTTGATGAGTGTAGTGTGGGTGTCATAGTTAGCACCGTCAATGACACTGGTGGTGGTTCCCTTGTAGGTTGGTAAGGTATATATATATTATGGTATTAAATAAGTTTTTAGAGCTTGATAAAGACATCTTGCTTTCTTGTACAAATAATAAAGATATTTTGATTGTTGGATCTCCTAGTCAAAAACTTTGCATTAGAAGGGTATTAGAGGTACAACTTTAATTAATGGCTTCAACCAGTAACATCAGTTTTAACTAAATCTAGCCCAAAAATTCCTAAGTGTGAAGAGGCCACATAACTCAAAATTCACAATTACTTTCACCGTTCGTGTCACCTCATTTAATTTAATACAATTCAATTTAACTCAAACCAGACTAATCCTCATTACGTTACAATGGAGTTCAGTACGGAACACAATTTTACAACAAAAGAAAAAAGAAGCTAACACAACACATTTAAACATTGATTACTAATATAAACATTACAAAACTTACAATCAATGTTTAAGGATGCTAAGCTACACCCTCTTACCAATTCTTTTCTACACTATTAGACTATGTGTTATGCGCATAAAGCGTACTAAAGTATGTCGGTGACACGATCGGTTATCTCGTCTTGGATCATCATTGGGTCCTCCAATTGGTTTAGCCAGCCAGTCAGTCTTGTTTTGGACCCCATCTTTCCTTCTTCTTTCAACCACCACCCTTGTCTTATTTTTGTTCTGCCTAACAGTTCCATGAACCCGGTTTTGTTCAGCCTCTTCGTTTCCCTTTTGGCCCCACGAACTGAACCCAAACCCAACGTGGTGTGGTTTCGACTTGTATCTTCTACTCATATGCTTACCAACTCTGATGTCGACGACATGGATGTTTACAACGGGTAGCGGCACCTAAATGACCTTAAAGCCATCATTTTTGTCTGAACCTCACACGTTTCGTGATTTTTCGGCGAATCTAATATTTTTGTCTAAACCTACAGAACTCGCCGACGATATTGATTTTCGCCGGTAGCAAGCGACGGAACTTGAAAATTTAAATTGGGGTATCGAAAATATATATTTATCTTGAGCTTTTGAAATAGGAGGGGCTCAACCAAATAGAGATAATATTTTTTAAGGTAATGGAGTAGAATTACACTTTAAAGCCTAAAAATAGGAGGTCTGGCCCCCTTCTGACCCTTAATAAGTTCCACTCACGCCTGTAGCACCTCAACTCTACAACGTCAACAACCACTTAAATCAACCATAAATTGTGCACTGGAATAACAAGTATGCGGACGGAAAACGAGGTGCATCGTAAACATTGACTGTTCGGCAAAGATGGTTAGCTTGGGAGATGATGAAGACAACTGGGGAGTCTCTTCTAGTGTATTTACTGACATCTTACTGCATTGATACATGCATTGCGAGTTGTACACCACATAATACTAAAAATACTATGCTCTTATTCTTTTATATGTACAGGTGTCTTTTGGTATCAAGGCATACTAGGTACGATCACATATTGTTAATAGTTTGCATGTAACAGCATCCAATTCCATGCTACCACAAAAATAAAATGGGGTAAATACATGTAAACAGGAAAACAAGTCATAATAAGTCAAAGAAATACAAATTATGCCTTCCATATACACCATCAAGCCGTGAGAATAAGGCCTTAAAATACTTTGTTCTTTCGCCAAATTCGCATGTTTGTGAAGTGACAGGAAATCAGGCACTGAGAAAGCAAATATAGATTGAACATCACCCATATGGCTGACGCGAAGTGACACGAGATAAGGAGGAGATTGGAGATTTCATCATGCTCGGAACACAACATACAAACCATCCAACCTACATTCACATTCCTTCTACCGCCCTCGGGACCCATCCATAACAAACCTAAACTCGAGCATGATGTTTTACCCAATATTTTCTTCATTGAAGCCACAGAAAATCCACCATCAACAATGTTCAGCCACACCCACCAGTCCAGATTATTCGAGACAGAAACCTGATTAATCAGGTTCATAAGACCAGCAAACTCCCCACTTGTGTTATATGTTAAAAAGGACACTGGGTATGGGTTGCATTTTGCTAGTGGTTACACATGCTCAAATGTTATACAATTTACATGTTGATTTGTTGGTGTCGATTTCGAAGTGAGGGCTTGAACGTTTGACTTCAAATCAGTTTTTATACTGACTCGGTTTTAATTTGGTTAGTACAATTGTCACACAAAGTGGACAATATGAGCAATTTGAAAGTGGACAGATTGTGTACTAGGAAATGTATCACCCCTCATTTAGTCAGTTGTGAGAGCATGAGCCATACTTTGTATATAGATGACGCCACTTGTTGCTACAATTGAGTTCCAGCCGGGTGGTCAGGTCTTGTTGTAGAGACGCCGCTTGTTGCTACAATTGAATTCGGGTCTTGTTGTAAAGTTAGTCTGTGTGAGTTGTCAGTTAGTCTGCATCTAGCAATCCCGAGCTAAGATCCAATCTACATCATACAAAAAAAACGTTAAAAGGTGACCTGAAGACGGAGCTCCGGAAACATCCTCCGACACTAATGCCGGTAATCCCTACATAGCATCAGAGTAAGAAGTATCAAGTCCCAATTGCCGCAGAATCTCCACAGGTTATTTTAACGCCCCGCTTACGGTATGCGCATATAATGTATTTATGTGTGGGCACCCGAGAGGGCAAAAGTGAAAGTACACTAATTTTAACGTAATTTTACGAATTTCGTGAAAATAACGTTAAAAGCGGGGGACGGTTAATCATGCAACATGTGGTGGCATTGATAGCCGAAAGACAAGGGGGTCTATACACTAATCGGCCTTTGTCCCAATTGCTGAGTGTTATGTGCCTTATGTCCAAGGTTTGATGCAAAACCACAATCGAGCCGGGGGTCTCACTAGAAGCAACCTCTCTATTCAATGACGTGTGATTAGTCACATAATTTCGGTGGTGTTTGATTTACACTCATGAATCATTATGGGTATGAGTTCGGTGGCGATTGTAATAATTAAATGATTGAATAATCAGTTGTTTTTGCGTTTGATAAATTTGCTCTTTGTTAATGAACTAATATTGTAAAATGAACAAATTGAACAAAATATATGGATATGAAAGATCGAACATTTTTTTTAAGAATTTAACCAGCATATGCAATGCATACAACAGTGGTAAGAAGCCTTTATAAACAAATACCAACAACTAGAAATTTTCATGAGATAAAGGGAGTAGAATGATACCATGGCTACTGCAGGGTATATCTTCAATGTTTCTGACAAGGCTGCAAAAAGATATGTCACCGTGATTCATCAAGTCAATGCCGACGACATGCTACAAAAAATAAAGTCAGCAATATGGGAGTCAAATTTTCAACGGTAACATTTAAGTTATGTTGTTGATTTTCTAGTTCGCTTCTATTCGCTTATCAATTTGAGAAAAAAAAAATCACTGACCAGTTTTAGGTTCTTTTGAAGAGAAGCTTCACTGTCAATCTTAAGAAACCGTGCATATTTCCTATGATGATGCTTTCATTTCATACATTTACCAAAAAAACTTTAAAAAAAGCGATTAATTTGCAGCGAAAAATCCAACACAACAGTTTAAAAAGTCAACCTTTGAATGAATTTTGTAATTCACTAGCATATCAAAGACTACTGACCTCTGGAAAACTGAGGAAAAATCCCAACCAATTTTGCTACATTTGTTCGAATAACTGCACAACTTAAGTCCCTCAAAACCCATGTTGAGAGGCAAGCTTTCTCTGCTGCTTTCAGTTAACCCACCAACCCGTTTAACACATTTACAATTTGATTGCAAGTTTGCAACCCATCAACCTGTTTTGACTTGTTTAAAAATCGGTTAAACGGGTCGAGTTTGGGTTGCACGATTTTAAGTGTGGGCGAGTTAGGGTTGATGTCCCTGACACAAATAAATAAATGGGTTGTGTTTGGGTTCAACGACTCTACCAACCAACCCGAAACCTGCCAATCTGACAGGATTGACACTCCTAGAAAAGATATCATGGCAAAAAAATGTGTGATCACCATAAAAGATTTCACTTCTGCATCACTACAAGACTATAATTTCTCTACAAAAAGAAACCAACTAGCAGTCAGTAATAGTACTCTAATTATTTCAAGTATGCACGACTAATGAATACTTTCTTACGATCCTATAAAGGTAGAAGGTGAGCATACAAGTATGTTAAATAATGATAACAAAATATAATTAAAGGTGCAAGAAAACACAAGATTTATAACCTCGGGATGTTTATTACATATCGTTATAAGCTTTCTGAACTTCTCCAATATCCATCTCAGAGATTTGTGTAACCAACTCATCTTCCACATCACTCATCGTATCATCCTCTTCTTTGAACGATCGGTCAATCCGAATTGTGTTTTCATCTTCCGAATCACTCTCAAACAAATCCTTATCAACGAAATCATCCATGTCATCAAAAGTCTCAATCTTTTTCTTCCTTCCTCTATAACCAGTAAGACTAACAACCTTCTCCTTCCAAACAACCAAAGGACATTTCTCGATCAATTCCGACCCATCATACGCTTCGTTCAAGAACACACTGAATCTTTTCCCTCTTTCCGAAACATAAAAGATCCCAAAATGCTTCAACAATATCCTCATCAGCTTTTGTGGCATCACAAACTCCCTCCTAAAATGAGTCAAATGATCCGTAATCAACCGTTTCTCGTTCATAAAGCTTAACACTCATGCATTACCGCAATTGCTCGCTTGTCAAACTCAACCGATCCCGCTTTCAACTGTTTCGCATCTGCATAAGGCGAAAGATACTCCCTTTTCTGAAAATTCTCAATCTGCCCACCGTATCTATACACTTTCTTGTAATCCGGAGGAAACTTCATCGGAAACGCCAACGAAAGCCTCCCTGGAACATGATTTTCGGCTTTCGTGATGCCCGTAACTTTCTTTTCCACTTCAGTAATAGACCAACATGGGTTCCAAGAAACAAGCTTCAAGAACTTAACATCATCCTCATTCTTCAAAACCCGTAAACAATCCGGATACTTGTGCACCCAATGCTTTCGAAAATCATATGGCAGCCCTAAATCCCTCCTAAAATGAGCAATTTTATCCAAAGGTAAAATCTTGTTTACAGACATCATTAACAACCTTGTTACATGCTCCACTGCCTTTCCCTCATTCTCTGCGATTAATCTTTCTTCTTCTTCAACCAATTCTTCCCCTTTCGAGGTTAGCCCGACCCATGTGGTGCCCCTTTGGTCCTTATACATGTCGAAAAGCTTGGGCGATTTGCGAATAAAGTCTGATATCTTGTGGGGCTTTGGCAGATTGAGCTGGCGCCTGTGTTGATCAAGAGACCTGATGGGAATAACTTGTTCGGGTTCTTGCTTTAATAATTCTAATAGAAAGAGGATTTTGGAGGCGATTTTGTGCTTTTCGACTGCGATTTCTAGGGCGTGGACTCGTTTCTGTTGGCTTCTGTCTTGAACCCGTTTGCTTGTTGTCATTAATCGTGTAACCGAGGGTAGATATTGAGGGTTTTTGAAGGGTTTAATGAGTTGGTTTGCCATTTGATCAGAGGAACAAGTGTGCCCAACAGGTGTTTGTGAAAATGCCTGACTGAAGTGACACAAGAAGAATGTGTGAACTGGGTCAACTGGATCAGAAATGGCGGAATATTGTTGTAGAGGAGATGAATCGCACCAGAAATCGATTGAGTAACAAGAATTGAAATACGAACCTCAGTGGATTGAAGGAGGAGCAAACTAGGGTCGATAACGGTTGTGGTGGGGTTTAAACGAATGTATTCAATTTCTAGGGGTGAACAAAAGCTAAAACCCGACTCTACCCGACAATTATTCGACCTGACCTGAGAACTGATAAAATATAAAATACATAACTGATTCCATATCCTAAACATTGGGTTGGTTCCGGGTTATTATGTGTTCGGGTTTGTCGGGTATTAAGTAAAAGAACCGTCTCGACATATTTCATTTTTCAACATATTTTGTTATGAACTTGGGAAGGCTGTTGATAAGCAACAAACTTAGTATCAATATATATGTCAAATTTACCTTTTCCAATATCACTAAAATCGGTTATTCTTATTTTCGTTTTGACTCCGGAAAGTCAAACTTATTAATATAAATTCTATGCCTTCTTATTGTTTAATCGATTATTCGCCTTATACCTTATTGTATTCGCTTAAATATTATACCTTCTTGCATTCGCTTTGACTCCGAAAACAACAATAAAACGACACCGAATAAAAAACTAATGATAGATAGTAGATCACGTAACTCATCAATGAATCACAGTAGCAACCAAGAAGTTGACTGCAAATTCAATGCAGATGGTTTCTTTCTCTATACGATGTATTTATGGGAAAATCATGCAGTCGTTGTATGTTATATATTTTAGGTATTCAAGCCCTAATCGCTACTCGGCTATGGCCCGGTCTTTTTTATGTAGCACTTTAGTTCGGTCCATAGGTCCAAGTCGGGTTTCGCCATGAAAAGAACCGAGAACCGACCCGACCTAATTTTATATGAAAAACTGGAACCGATCTAAATACCTAGGTGCTTAGGTTCGAATCAGGTTAGGTATATTTTCGGTTGGGTTCTCAGTTATTTTCGGTCTGTACCCAGACTTGCTCACCCCTATTCATTTCAATTCCTTCGCAGCAAAAAATATGTATATGAATCTTAGTTGATAAAACCCCTTTATAAATAAATAAATATATATATATATATATGTGTGTGTGGTAGGGATCCTAAGAGTAGTCGATCCTATTTGAAAAACTTGAGAAACATTCTAAACCATACATCATACATTTCCCTAAGCTTTTCGTAATATACACATATGTATAGTTTAAAATTGACTATATACATATATGTATATTGTCAAATTCTTGAATTATATATGTGATATTACGAAAAGCTTAGGAAAAATGTATGGTCCAGAATGCTTCTTAAGTTTCTCAATTAGCATAGTGCTTCTCACACCCTAGCCCTCTATGGCTCTATATATGTTTGTGACTTTAGTTGTACACTTGAAAAACTTAGTTAAGATTGCATAAAATATTAATTAGGATTTATTAGTTAGGGTTTATTTTCGAGATATTCAAATCTTCTCTGTATCTAATATAAGGTTACCACGTAATTTTATTATTATAAGCATATCTTAATATAATTAGAAAATCGAGTAGACCATGTTGAATTGCTAAGAGGCTGGATAGATGAGTTATCAAGCATCCTTTGGGCTTATCGAACCATGCCAAAGACCAGCACAGGTGAAACCCCTTTCAGCCTTGTGTATGGGACGGAGTGTAACATTTGTGTAAAACGGGTATCCAAAAACCCGCTCCGTTTGAAAATTTTAGAATTTAATAAAAAATTTCGTTACGCATTCTTCTCATTTTATAAAATGAAATTTTCATAATTAATAAATAAATTAGATGATAAATATTTTAATTAAATAAAAGAATAAAAATATATATATATATTAACAATAATTAAGATTTCAAAATATTAAATAAACCAAACAAGGGGGGAGCCGGGAGTCGAACCCGGGTCTCCCACTTATACACACACAGCTTTCACCACTCCGCCACACGCACATGTTGTGAAGAAACTTAAGCAAATAAAACTTAAAGTCTCACCCGCGAACAATCCGATTTCAACCGGAACTGAACCCGCTCAATCAACTTCAAAAAACTCATATTCTGGTTTGATCGCGAGAATTTCGGGAATAACTGATGATACCATGACAGTTATAACCGACACCCATGGTTAATTCAAAACTAAAACTGATGAGTAATTGAGACTGAAACCGAAATTAATTATGGGTTTTTAAAAAATCCAAAATCGAAACCATTTCTCTGCGACAACATATATATAGCTATCAACCACCTGCTTAAACTCGCACGATCACAAGTCAAACGCTCTGCTCAAACACTCTATCCTCGACGGAAAATAATTTTCTTTTCACCGGAAACTCTCGCCGGAAAACCGAAGAATCCATTCCATTAAGGCCCTACTCTATAAACAGGACTTCTAGAGCTCCGACAGAAGTCACCCACACTCACCTCAAACTCCCTGTAGAGCCTCTGTCGCAAGTTATACATCGCCGAAATTTGGTGCCCTCGCCGGAGATTAGCACCGGAAAACCGAGATTCTACTTCTAGTTGGTATAAACCCCTAAACCTTCTTATATCTTATGTTTAATACATTCTAGATTTCAAATAGGTAACTCGGAACTGTTAAAAATCTTAACATTCAGATTCTAGTTTCTGGGTTTAAACGTATGAAGAAGATGAAGATAATCAGAGTATATATATATATATATATATATATATATATATATATTTAATCGTGGGTTTTTAAATGGGTTAGACACATAGTCCAGTGGTGGACTGTGTGCAATTTTAAAACACTGGTCATGAGTTCGATTCGCGTATGTGTCCGGTTCCAACTCCATTAAAATGTTTTTTAAAAGAACTAAGGAGAACTCTCACAGTTGATTATTAAATCTAATATAAATCATATAATAGATGGGTTGGGTGCCAAACAAATCGAAGGCACAGGTTCGATCCCCGCTAAGCCAGCCGGTCAGATGATATTTGAAATCTTTTTAATTAAATAAAATTCTGAATAATCTAAAAAGTATATAAATATATTCAAATCAGAAATATTTCGGGTTAGACACGTAGCTCAGTTGGTAGAGCTGCGTGCACGTATATGAGAGGTCACGAGTTCGAACCTCACTCAGCGCATAGAATAAACACAGTCTGACCGGTCAACGGTCAATGGTCAACGGTCAAAAAGTCAACCTTTTTATTTTCTTTTTATTTATTTAATTGGAAAATTATTTAAAAATACTTAAAAATAAGATTATTAAAGTTAGAAAATTTCCTTAAACTCACAAAAATAAATCTAACAATCCCATTAAGAGCACTAGTTAAAAATATTAATCTCAAATAAAAGTTTATTTATTTACCGAATCATTTCGTTATTATTTAGGTTAGTTTTTCCCTCGTCGGTTGAATCATAATATTCGTGCGCATTCATCGTCATCAAGGAACGCACCCACTGTGAGTGAATCCTTACAAATTCCCCTTTTTATTCATGTTTTGGGGTGTATCATGTGTCGCTTTAATTATTTCATTTATTCAAACTTGTTCTATTACCATTATATGACCTAAACTTATGATGTAAATATTGTTTGTTGTGATACGTGTTTATATTCTTGTCAAGTTGTGTGCAAATCATTCATTAGGCCCATCAGTTCCTCGTGGGAGACGAGTTGAGCATCAGGTGCCTCATTTGATCGGCTCCGTTTGATTGAGCCTTGATCTCATTGTTCATCATTTGGTGTGTGTGCTTGTGCATTAATTGATATTATGTGTTATGTGATTAATTTTACATTTACGTTTATTCATATTTCGTTATGCACAATTTTAGTCAAATAACCAACATAACTAACCCTTTCAAATATTTAAATAAGATTCACTCGCCAACTTATGTTGACCCAAAAACCCTATTTTACACATGATACAGGTGATCCAGATGAGAAAAGAAACACGTAGGATGGCCTAGAAGAATACACAAGTTAATGCTTTGGAATGGACATTTAGTTTAGTTTCCCTTTGTAATTGTATGATTTTTGTTTAATACTTTAGTTTGTAATGAAAGTGTATTTGAACAGGTTGTGTTTGTATGTTTATTGTAACTTCCTCTTTAAAGAGAAATAATAAATATGAAACTTTATAGTAAATGTCATGAGCTTTGATGAAAACCCAATCATGCCCCGACTACCATTTCCGCTGCGGGTCGGGGTGTGACACGGAGGCAGTAATCCCTGCAGATATAGGCCTCCCATCACTGCGCATGCTGGCTGCTCAAAGCCAAAACAATGAAGACGAGCGCAGACTCGACCTGGACTTACTAGAAGAAAGGCGCGAAAACGCTGCTATCAATGAAGCAAAATACAAGTCCAAGCTCGAGAAATACTACAACGCGCGAGTCCGCATATGTACCTTCCTACCTGGTGATTTTGTTCTACGCGACAATGAAGCATCTAACGCCGAACGTCCAGGAAAACTTGCGCCTAAATGGGAAGGTCCTTACATTATCCATGAAGTCTTAGGTAAGGGCGCTTACACCCTTAAACTCTTAGACGGTACAAACATACCTAGAACATGGAATGCGCAGCAGCTAAGAAGGTGCTACATGTAAACTAGCAAGTTTACTATCATATTGTCTACATTGTACATGGCTCATACGCCTTATTCATTAATAAAGACAAGATTTTTATGAGTTATTTTATCTTAATGTTTCGTTACAAATGCGCGAAGCCACTTTGGGTTCTGCGCGAAAACACCTTGGTACACAAAAGGCTCTTGAATCAAAATTCATTACCTATTGCCTGCGCATGGGAGTGTACGTTCATATACGAGTCCATTACCAGTTTTATTCGCTATACCTACACAAAGTTGGCCTCTCTTTCACGCAAATATTGTAACAAGGAAGAAACATTTGATTTAAGATAAAAGTATATATACAACTGCGCAGCGCGCAGTACAATCAACGGTCCTACAAAGATGTTACATTAAGGATCCTATACTATTCTTCATCCGCAGCAGTCTCGACTTCTCCCGGAAATATATCTCTTAGGCGATCAATGAAGTCGTCGTGGATGAGCGCCTCGACTCACCAATTCTAAAGCTGGGATGTCAAGACGGTCGTACCCTTCCTGAGCCGAGTAAAAGCAACTCTGGTATCGACCCCATAGGTAGCAGCGCGGCTGGAATACCATGGAACGTCCATTGTATGAGTGACATGTTGCGCACACTCAGCATAGCCCCGCGCATACTCATCTCAGCGCGCAGTGAACCCCAGCTTGGCCACTACACGATCCAACTCCACATAATTTAGAATGGAGTTTGCAACCTGCAATACAAGAACAGGCTCAGAATCAACATGGAATAATCAAAAATTAAATAGAGTACTTACACTGGTAACTCCATGTTGTTGCATCCACAACATGTTGTTGGTCAGCGACTCTACCAACGACTCCGCGATGGCGCGGGCATCCTCAGATTTCTCCAATTTCTTCTCGCCCACCTCCACCTTGGCTTCCGCCAATCGCAACCGCTCCTTATCTTCCAGGTGCTTGCGCTGGATTTCAGACTTTTCCACCAAGGCCACCTGGAGATCCTTCTTCGCATTCTCCAGAGCAGAATGAGCAGCAACCTGATCATACACAAAGGTTAGCACAACAATCTTGCAGACTATACAAAAATAAAAGGAAAGAAACAAGGCAAGTCTTTTACCTCTCTTTGCTCACTGCGTTCACGGTCCGCCCTGGACTCCGCAACCGCAGCAACGGCTGCCTCCTTCTCTCTCTTCTCGCACGCAACATCAGTGCGCAACCGGGCGAGTTCATCGCTTAAGGATTTTTTCTCGTTGTTGTCTCTGTCACAAGCCTCTTTCCACAACCTGCGCTCCACCGCAAGTTTGGCATCGGAGGCTTCAGCCCGTCTCTTCCACCCTAGCGCAACCCATTCCTCAGCTCGCTGGTGATCGGCATAGGTAGTCTCCTTTGCCTACACCTCAGCCTCTCGCGCAGCCACTTCGGCTCGCTTTTACCTAGGACCGTTTGGGCAGCCTCGAGATCTTTCTTTTGTTTCAGCAAGCCTCGCCACTCGCGAACAATCTTATAAGAACCGAGACGGACCTTGCAGCTGTCTAGAAGTACGTGTGGTACGTGGTTTCTTGTTCATGATCAGCAAGTACACGTATCTCCGCTGGAGGGGAGGCTCATTTGAACCACTCACGACATGCCGGCCAGTGAGAAAAGTCTTCTCCTTCCTCTACCTCCACACAAGGGTGTGGATCTCTTCAGCTTGAGCCGCGGAGTATGACCTATAACAATAATCACCCGAGGTTTCGTCCGGGCGGATTGGAGATCCTTCAGCGGAAGGGCTTTTACCAGATCCCCCAGTTGCACCCCCGGGTGCCGGCTCTTCCACATGCACCCCCTGCGGGGCATCAGCCTACGCACCATCAACGAAGCCGTCACCAACGGCTCTGTCTCTTCAACAACACGCGCGCCATCACCCGGCACGCGTTCTACTACGACTATCGTGGGTTCTTCCAGCACCACCCATGCTTCTTCCATAACCACCACGGGTGATTCTACCACCACCCGCGGTTCCTCCACACTCCGCACGAGTTCTTCCACCAGTGTGGGTCTTCCTCCACTCGCACGCATTCTTCCACCACCATGGAACCCGCATTAGTACCCTTACCAGAACCTTCGTACCACCATGCGAGGCCCTTCCCTCACCATTTCAGGTTCTGCTGCCCCAGCAGCAGACTCCTCGCCTTGGCCAACAGGCGGGGGCATTGGAGTATTCGTGGGCGCGGCGCATATGCTGGATTCCACAAAAACTGGCTCATCGCCCACTGCGCGTTAATAAAAAGTCAGTTATACATTGTAAAAAAACATGAAGAAGTCAAACTGAGTTACAAAGTTACCTAGGGAGATCTTGGCGATAACCGCAGCCGGACTTCCCCTCTTCCCTATCACTATTCCCCGCAACCTTCTTAGGGGGCTGCGCGGAGAGGTCCTTTGGACGCCTCTTCCGCTTAAGAGGCACCTCCGGGCTGGACTCAGCGTCCACTGGACTAGCAGTTTTGGCGGTCGAGATACCCACCACCGGACTAGCAGGTTTGGCGGTAGGGATAACCACCGACTTCGGCATGGATTTCTTCACACCTACAGATCAAGACCCTCCCATGAGTCAGAGACTACTACATATGCTTTCCCAAGGTGAGACACAATGCACTTACCTTTGGGAGGGCCTGCCTTGGGTTGAGTCACCTCCTTCTCAATCGCTGCACCCGACCCCGCGTGTCGCTTCTTCTTATGATCTGGGCCAATACCCAAGCTTTTCAAAGCACCTGCAACACGACGCAACAATAGATAAGTCATCTGCAGAATTACCAACATTCAACAACAGAAACTTACCAGTGGGAGGCGCGGGGCATCCAAATCCGCATCCCTGGGAAGTGCAAAATTGCCCAGGACCTGTGTATACCAGTGGGATCATCCGGGCCCAGGGGGAGTCTCTCAATCCGCCCTTCCTTCCTATCAAAGGCGGCAAAAAACAACGGGGCTCCTGCAAAAAAGGAAATGCATGTCAGGCTACAAACAAGGCAAGATCAAAAAACACAGCAAACAAGTAGAAGTACTTACTCTGATCCCCCTCCATGTACACCGGTCTATACTTGCGGACGGGTTTCCACACCAAACTCATCCCGGCCGCCACCAGTATCCTCTCCGGCAACTGAATCGGCTAATCTCCTTCAAATCCGTATACCAAGGGTCCGACACTGGTATAGGGAGGGTCCCCACCGGAATCTCCTCCGGCCCCCCGGAACTGCATGGGATGGAACGACGCCACACAAAAAAGAATTTTGCCTTCCAATCATGGAAGGACTTGGGGGGAGAGAGCAAAATTTTCCGTGCCTGCGCACGGTGCTGAAAAGAATAAAATCCCATTGAGCCAATAGAGTTGGTAAAAATACGGAAACGGTTGACGGTTGGAACAGACCCCGTCGACCGGCACAATAACTCAAAATGTTTAATCCTCACATCCTCATTGGGTTCAACTAGGAGAGGTGGAAGCCGTAAAACTGCAAAATTTCAAGAAAATTTTTTGTAACAGGCAACCAAAAGTTGCCCTCACTGAAAAATCTTGAAAAACGGTGATGTAGCCGGCCGGAGCATCGGCGACTGTATCACCTTCCTCCTTGAACCGGGCGCCCCAGGTCTGGGCAAACCGGTAACCGGAAACTATGCAATCAAAGGTGGGCCGACTCATCTTGCATGCCGGCAAAGAGGTCGAAGCCAACGGCAGAGGCAGATTATGGACCCTTGGACGCCATCAGAATCAGAGAAAAAGTTTGAAAAAATTTGAAGAGAATAACTCAAGAACACAAGGATTTCAGAAAGAAGAAGTTGAATGGATGAAGGAAACCCTGGCGGTTACTCCTATTTATACTACTCGCATTTAATACGTTTGGGAACCGTGACGCACGCGACGTAATAACAACCAACCAGAAAAAGACGCGTGGCAGGCAAGTTGCCACTGACGGTTAACATGCGCGCGTGACAGTCACTCTCTCTGCCAATTCATTAATGAAATGGAGGCGATACGGCTGACAACACACTACAGCTGGCAGATGTCTTTTCAAATCCCCACTTTTTCTCACCAACCCACCTGCAACGTCAGTCTGGCAGAGTTTTCAAATTTCAAGATCATCACACACGTTTCCCTCAAACGTTTTCTACAACCCTTATTGAATTTTTGCCACTACAATACGGCGCATATAATAACTCTTTTAGTCTAGCACTCCTCCTACTTACCAACATGTGCATAGGAGAAGTAATGGACTAGGGGGACTTGGAGGGGTATGGTCCCAAAAACCTAGCGCCTACGCAAAGAACCATACCCTCAACAGCGTAACTACAAGGATAACCTTACACGCAATGTGCAAAGGTGCGCCTTCCTTGGAACCTATAGGTCATACAATGAACCTTGCGCACTCGGCGCAATGGTAAATTAGACCAACACCAACAGGTCACACAATGAACCTTGCGCACTCAGCGCAACGGTAAATTAGGCCAACACCAATAAGTAACACAACAAACCTTGTGTACTTGGCGCAACAACAAGTTAGACTTACACGCGCAGGCTACTGGACCCTGCGCGGAACATACAACCCTCTAGTCATAAATCCTGAAACCTTGCAAGGACAAGACAAACATGAGAGCACCTCATAGTCTTGTAGATAAAAGGATTTGTCCCTGTCTCCCTGCGCTGGTGGAAAATAATGACAGCCTCGCAGAAGAGATAAGCACTAAGAGGTGTTGACCATACTCAAGGATACAAAGTGGCAGAACTGTGACGAATGGTTGCTCGGCAAGTTGCGTCTGACAGTGTCAAATGAATAGTAAAACAGACACTAGACTGTACGCCAACCATATCTATGCTAGTGACTGTTCCACCTTCTCCACTTTCGGCTGGTAGCAGGTCTGACGACAGAGATGGGTGCCCTTACTGCCTTTACATGTGGCACCATTCAGCGTCCGACAAAGCACACCTCCTGACAGAAGACATTAATTCTCCTGCAGGGAACATTTAGTGTCTGACGCAGAGGGACATCGGATGTATCTGAACGTCTGGACCGGGCCCAAGGCCCATCAGCCCATCTCCTGAGCCCATTTTCTTCCGGCTATAAAATAAGTATCAAACCACAAGGTGAACCATCTACGAACATCTACAATCACTTGCTTATTACTTACCATCACAAAATACTTATTCTCACGTTGGAGTGTGGTCACGGAGAAAACCACCCTTTTCCCTGTGACGAGGCTAACGGCGCTGCTAGTTTTGCAGATCAGTCTGCGTGAGATCACCCTAAGGAACGAGCGAAGAGGCAACCCTTTTATGCAGAACCTCCTAGGTTGTAACTTATATATCCCCGGATATCCCTAGGTTCAACCGGTGTTTCTTCAATGGCGACAACAGATAACTCATAGAGGTCTTTCATAGACATTCGATCAGCCCTGGACAGTGTGGTTCGTAGCCTACGAACATTGAGTAACAATCAATGGCTCAAAGCAATCATAATTTGATACCAAATGGCCAACCTCAAAACAAGAATGACAAGGGTTAATAGC
Source organism: Scalesia atractyloides (assembly GCA_947069175.1). Classification (NCBI taxonomy): domain Eukaryota; kingdom Viridiplantae; phylum Streptophyta; class Magnoliopsida; order Asterales; family Asteraceae; genus Scalesia; species Scalesia atractyloides. Next base: position 36,959,424 of record CAMTDV010000020.1, on the reverse strand, counting down.
ATGTCTTGTAAGTTGGAATTTCCAAAATTTGATAGAGAAGAAGCAGACAAATAGATATAGATGTATAAGGTAAAACACTTCTTCTCAAAGCCATGCCTTATAAGGGTGTAAGGGGTGGTCACCTCTCTAGGAGAGGTAAACTCCCATCATAACCAATCAAACCATGCCATGTCAACTCCCCTCTCCACTCCCCTCTTGCACCCAAAATTAACAGGTGGTGTGTCCAAAAAAATTTTTAAAAAAGAAAATATTATGATTGGTTGAAAGAGAGTGAGACCCACCATTAACCCACTTTCTCTCTCTTCTTCCTTGTGCGGTGATTAATCATCGAAATCAACTCTCCATGAGATAAACTTTGATGACGGCAGTGATCCCCACAAAGAAGTTTACCACCCTTTACCACTTCCACTCCGTGCACCCTAAGGTATAGAACGATATTTGGAGAATAATTTTATTGCATCTTAAATGTTTAAAACTAGAATGACTCTTCTATTATAAAGGCAAAACTATAATGGAATAACATAAGTCTAGGGAGGAGAAAAGAGGCCCATAGGGCTCCATATTTATAATTTATATAAGCTCAATTCAATTGTTTATGACGTAGCCCAAGATGAAGCCCGCTTCAAATACTATTATTACTGATTTCTTTTCTCAGTTTCCTACCCCTAGTTCTCACTTTTTTTAAAAAAATCTTGCAATATTACTATTGTTTTATCTTTGATAGTTTAGTTGTTCAGTTTTTAAACATTTTGACTCTTAAGAAAATAAATTTAGTATGAGACCATCAACCATAGTTTTAGTTGTTTAATTTTCTTTTTCGAGTTGGTGTTTTCAGAAGTTTCGAGATTTAGAGCATCAGCAAAAAGCACGTGTCCCCGGACTTCCACGTCTAGAATTTCTCCCAAAAAACCCACAGTAAAACCCCGTGGTTGATGACCTTATTATAAACATATGATTATTTAAAGTTGGTGTCCAATTAACATGTTTATATTTTTAGAATAATTTAAAATGATTTGTTTTAGATATGGAGACTGTGAAGAAAAAAAAATCACAGATGAAGATCTAGGAGTCATTCAAACCATTGTAGATATAAATTTCATCTTACTACTTTTGTGCATTTTTGTAGTTTAACAAAACAACTTATTTATCCTCCTCTAGGCTAGCTCACAAAGGCCATTCTCCCATTCAGTTTGAACCCGGCCACAACGATATTCCCATAACATATACAATAAACATCTTGAGCGACGATGTACAACACTTTTGGAATAACAAGTTCACGAACGATCAAGGCTCAAAAGGCTTTGCATTTAATAAGGATAAAACAAAGCATTATATGTATGTGAGTGTACGCATCTAAAGGTTTATATCTTTGACACAAACAACTATAATGTTCAGGTATATGTTTTTGGGTCGACAACCTATAGTGTTCGAGTAAATTGTGTTAAGGTTTATGTCTTTAATTAAACCCATATAGTGTTCGAGTATATTATGTTAAAGGTTTATGTCTTTGATTAAACCCATGAACCAAACAATGTATTATTTAAATAAGTTACTTTTTGCAAATTTAGACTCAAAGGGTGATTAAATGAGTGTGAGTTTTGTAATTAATTAGAGTCACGTGACAATTGATATATCCAGCAATTCCGGATCTGAATGTGCTTGGAAATAGTCGAAAGTATGAAAGCGTTAGCTTGACGTGTGTTCCACCTCCCACATTGACCTGGTCATTTATACCTGCCTTTTTGTCTTCTCATAAATTCTCTTTAAATTACTTATTAATAATAGTTATTATTAGCACTCATCACATTTGGATCATACGGTGTGGACGTGAAAAAGTAATGCCGGCATATCATTCTACAGAGGTGTTGTGGCACTGGCGTGAAAGAAGGGGCGGGAGGAATTCCACCGGCGTGGGGGCAACTGTGTGGATAGGTGGAGGCTCTTAATTGATGTGTGTAGTTTAGAATTGTTTTGATTGGTTGATTTTTTTTTAACTTTTTCCTCTTCCACGTCATTTCCCAACCCATGTTTTTTTCTCCACGCCACAATATGGTTTGGTTGCCACATGACATTTCACACCCATTCTTCATGTACTCTCACACTATTTGGCCTTATATATTATAACTAAAAGTTCGTATATAAAGTTATCAACCATAAGTTTGAAATGTAAAAAGAATGACTAATTTGTCACATTTCAAAAGGTGAGGGAAAAAGACTCTTGATAGTTAAAACATGACTGAGAAACTGATGGTTTGTTTATGATATTGTTTAACTATGATCTAATTAAATTTATAAGTTAAATGTCATTTTAGTCCCTGTGGTTTCAGTCATTTGGTCAGTTTAGTCTAAATGTTTCATTTTTCGTCTGCGGGTCCAAAAACGTTTCACTGTTGCCATTTTAGTCCACCGATTTAACTTTATCCATTTTTTCTGTTAACGAGAAAGACAATTCGGTCATTTTATATGTGATTCTATTAACTAGATGGGCAATCAGCCATATAAAATGACCGAATAACCCTTCTCGTTAACGAAAAAATGGATGAAGTTAACTCAGTGGACTAAAATGACAACGGTGAAACTTTTTTGGACCCATAGGCGAAAATAAAACATTTAGACTAAACTAGCAAAATGGCTTAAATCACAGGGACTAAAATGACATTTAACTCTAAATTTATTAAATGAAATTAGACTGAATCCACTCAAATTCAAAGCCTAGCGAATAAACAAAATCATCTATTCTTAATAACTGAATTAAATGAAACCTAACTAATTCATAGTTACCCCCAATAAGATCAAACTATCAAAGGAAAATATGATAAACGGGAATTTGTAAGTCATGTGTTAGATAATGAATGTATTTACCAAGATTTTATTGTTAGTGTAACTTTTTTGGTTTTCACCATTAGCCACCGAACTCGTCTACCACACTCCATATGTTAGTATTTATATTAATGTTCGTTATCCCTTTCACAGAGAGGTGTCTCTTGACACCCCTCCCTTATTATATGTCGAGCGCTAAACTGATGAGCTGGACGGTGATGATAACCTACACCGTCCAGTCTAATGCTGTTAAAAGAAGAGGCATTCTTACTGTATTTAGTTGGATTTTAGTTTCCATTCTATTTAATTTAACAGGCCAAATGGTAGCTTTTTCTTAAAAAAATAAATAAAGGGCTTAAAAGTTTTCATCAAATGCATTTAAATAAAATAATAAAAGTTATAACTGACACGAATAAGAATATTAATGCTAGCCACCAGATCATGAAATTGACACTAGGATAGTCAAACGAACCTAATTAGTAATTAGAAAAAAAAATCATCAATACATAACGATTTAGATGGTTCCATTCATCTAGCCTAACCTGTAAACAAACTCCCTAATAACTTTTTTTAAATTATAAGGCGAGTCTTTTAACCTCTCTGAAATACGAACCCAAAAAGTTTATAAAACAAAAACAAAAAATAGCGTCAGATACCATGAATCAGAACACGACATGTGTTTTCACCGGTTTACATAAATATAACTTGTTTAACCCGGATTTCTTTATTTTATTTATTTGCTTATTCTTGTATAACCTGGATTTCTTTATTTTATTTATTTGCTTATTAGACCACCGTAGTGGAGGGGTTTTTGGGCTTTTCTTTTGGGAAAAACGTCCCAAAACGCTGCCAAACCGCCCTATGGGTGTTATTGCCAAAAAAAAAATTTGTTTTGGCGTTCTTTTTTCCACGCCTTATTCATTTTGTTTTGGCCAATGATAGGTTGGATGGTTTTGTTTGCCCAATAACATTTTTTGGATGGTGTATTTTTATTAAATAGTTTAACACCACAATGCCCACATTCTCGCTACATTCATTTTAGAAAAAAAACGACCAATAATATCTCTTTTCTGACTAAACTGACATGTATCACAAAACACACAAGGATAAGAACATTATTCATATATACCAGAATACATACCATACCCTACAAAAAAGGTATCGTGAGGTACCATTTTGTTTTTGTTATACCCCTTCATATTTGATATAACATGATATATAATTATTCCTTACATTCAAAGCAACACGCCCTTTAATATGACTGATACACAAATTTGAATTGTTATATTACATGCAACCATCACAATTCTTTCCCCTCTCCCTTTTTATTTATGTATATGTTTACTTTCTATTATTTTCCCCTTTCTTTTTATCTACATATATGTTTATTTTCTTTTATAAATACAATCTATTAATTATTTTCTCTTTCTTTTTTATTTGTAAACTTTTTTTATCAATACGATGCAGTTTGTGAACTATCAAATTCCATGCAGATAATGGAAATGCTGATTTTTCTGTAACATATAATAATAATAATAATTTTTGTTGTCATGGTTCAAGCAGATAGATGAATATTTGTTGTGTATGTTTAACTCACATAAATGTTAAATACTTTTATCATACATTGAGTTATTTTTACGATTCTCCATAAATCTTTTGGGCTTTTGGATCTTCTTTGCTGAAGAGGTTGTGCATGCTATTACGAAACAATGTTATCCTTTTACATAATAACTTTTTTCAACGTTTTAACATTTAAATTTTATTTCGTTTAACGGTCTCGTCATAACGTACGGGCCCTAAACCAATAAATAGTTAAGTAACGGGTCAAACATATTTTGATCAAATTTTTAAAAGATTTTAAACATTTACAACACACCAAAATAATAACCTATAAGATGTATAACACAACTCCCACTAACACTATTTTCACCAACACCATTAAGGCCCACAGTAACCTAATGTATATACCAATGCAATTTTCAAGCAACCATTCTATGTACAAAATTTACTATCATGTTTAGTTTATATTTAAGCTGCCAAAGTTAAATCATTCCTCAAAACACTTTAGACTATGTACATTAGGGTGGAAGGGGCACTCCTCAAATAGAGAGTGGTAAACTTTTTTTACCCAATAATATCATGTCATGTCAGCTCACCACTCCACTTCTCATTTTGCACTCAATCACTAGGGGTGCTCAAATATATGGAGTGTTTGATTTTTTTTATATTTTTTATTTCTAGAAAATATGCATCAATAAAATATAAAATATACTTTTCAAATACAACATGTTTTAAACAAAACATTAAAATATAAAAATACATTTTAAAACTAAAACTAATTTAACGGATCGTCGCCGGAATCCGCCAAAAGTTGGGGTAAATCTTGTTCTCCAAGATGCTCCACAAGATCATATTTTAGTCTATAATGCATGTTTTCATCAATGAGCTTGTTATAAACATTTTCATCGAAAACGGGCTCAACTGGAGGATCACGGATATGTATCGGTGCAATCGCGTTTCTGTCGTCTTTTAGAATCATGTTATGCATAATAATGCACGCATATACGACATTCCTAATCTTTTTTTACACTCATAGCACGCATTGGTCGATTTAGTACACCCTATTTTGCCTTTAGAACACCAAAAGCCCGTTCCACGTCTTTTCTTGCCGCCTCGTGTTGCCTCTTGAACTTCTTTTCTTTCAAAATGTGAGGATACGGAAATGGTTTCACAAACACGGACCATGTAGGGTAGATTCCATCTGTAAGATAGTATCCACGTTTGTACAAGTGGTTGTTCACGCAAAATGAGCATTTTAGTGCAGTTTCATTTCGTTGAGTAAGAAATAATGGAGATTGATGGAGCACGTTGATGTCGTTTTGTGAACCTGGTGGACCACAAAAAGCATGCCAAATCCACAAATCTTGAGAGGCCACCGCTTCGAGCATAATTGTCGAGTACCTGTGATCCCCCCTCATATATTGGCCGCGCAACTCTGTTGGACACATTCTCCAAACAAAATGTGTACAATCAAGACTACCCAACATCCCCGGAAGGTGATGTATATCCTCATGAGTCTGATACAAGAACGCGACGTCGTGGCTTGTTGGTCTACGTAAGTACTCGGAAGCGTATAAATTACATACCGTTTCGCAAAAATAACCTAGGCACTCTCGGGAAGTCCTTTCGGCCATATTTAAATACTCGCCGTTCTCGTCTGGAGGGTTACCGGTTGCAAGTTGCTTAATCGCCGATGTAACTTTCTGCAATGATGTAAAACTCTTCTTCATTCTTCCATCCAGGCCCTCTTGAAACCACGAGTTATTTGCTTGCACGTTGCTCACAATGTTTAAAACAACCTTTTCGTCATACGAACCCTATGACGTAAAACATCTTCGTTGAATTTGGGCTCCTCGGCAAAATAATCTGCCACAAGGGTTTCGTGGCCTTTCTCTCGATCTCGACGGACAACTTTCTTTTTTCTAGAAGTACCGGTGTCTTCTAGCGCGGCGGCTTCCTTAATCAGAATTTGGGAAAAAAACTAAACTACCATCGCTTGAAGAAGAATCATCGTCTTCACTAATATCGAATGGAATGAATAGAGATGGTATGTCATCCGCCATTATAACGGTGTTAATTTTTTGGAACGTAAAAGAAAGGATTTTGTGGAATAGAAGTGAAAATTGGTGTTGGAGATGAGTGAAATGTGTGGGTTTTAAATAAAGAATTTTTTTTATTTGGTAACGGTCGAATATACTAACAGTTGCTTCCTCCTTTTGCTCAGTGACTATTCGACGATTTGGGGAGTCCCCACATCGTGGCTGGTGGTGCGGCACTCTTGCTGTTTGTAAAGAGGGTTCCGAAGGGTCACCGAGGTGCCCCTTCCACCTTTAGTGATCCAACCCAACCAAACCTTTTATTAAAAGATTAATATCTCTTTCTTTCATCTACACAACTCAACCAACTCAATTTTAAAACACATTCAAAACCCATCCCATGTAAAAATATATGCTTTGAACGAACTCGATTTAAAATAAAAATTATATCAAGATGTTAAAAAAACTTAAGAAATACCATATGTTTAGTTTCTTCTAACTTTAAAAACTATAAGATATTTGATTAATTACATTATTAGGAGTATTACTTTGGGTTGCAACCAAGGTTGCTCTACCGGTCAACTTTGGTTGTTGTTAGATGCTTTTTTAATTTTTTTAATTACTCAAACTTTTAAAATAAAATGCTAAGTTAGGGATAAAGCAAAAGGAAAAAAATGAATATTAATAAACTTAAAATTTTCATATCTTATATAGTGATACTAAATATTCACAATCAACAACTCACGGTAATGTACGAGTTAGCACCAACTTATTTACATTTAAATTACAAATCTACAACCAAAAACACATATGCATATAAATCAAACATGTTTAAATTATAAACATGGAACACACGTTTTTTAAATAATAAAAATAAACAGTTGAATGGCTTAATCTGTGAACCCATTGGACTGACCCAAACGTTATCCTTTTAGCGAAACCTTTTTATAGGATTTATCTCAAAACTGACCTAAATTCATTTAGATTAAACGAAACCCTACATATTTATATAAGGTTAGTGTGATGTCATATCCCTCCGCTCAAAAATAGTCACGTGTATTTCTTCTTTGTTAAGTTTTCGTACACAAATTTTATTTCGTCATACGAGTGAGTCACTATAATTAGTGAAAAGATTTGAGTAGAACGGTAAAAGAAGTTAGGCTGATTATTAAAGTGATATACCAATTTAATAATATTTCAAATATAAAATCAATTGACTTTATAAACCAAACAAAATGATTGCACCAATTATTCGACGAACCTACTCCGTATAATATTCTTATATTCGTTCACGGTAACGGTTTGTTAAATTAAAACCAAAACAGAGACTGAATACCAAAGTAGTAGGTACGTGAAATTGTTAATTAATAATCCCAATAATGTTTAATAATAATAATAATAGCAAAATTATGCTTATCTACAAGATAATATGTTTGTAAAGCCAAAAGATTATAGTTACAAATTTAATAAATTTTATGAGATCTCAAGAATTGAATGTGTTGGTATTCAAAAAAGTATGTTATACATCGAATATGATTTGAAACATATTATGGTAATGGTAAGAAATAACCGTGATGTTTACTTAATATAAAAATTGAAAATATTGAAAATGATTATTACCATTGACGGAATTTTTAAGGGGTAAGGGATGCACCGTCCCCATTAATATTTCGGTTAGTAGTGTGATTTTTTTGATTTTTCGTCTGAAAATTTTGAAATTATGTAGGTCTGTCCCCGCCATTTATTTTGCCTAAAAAATACCTAACCGTACCAAGTTTATTGTCCAAATAATTTATACAAATTTTCGTATTGAGTTAAAAAAACGGGAATAATGGGCTATTATTAAATTTTTATAGTTGTTTTTAAACTTGAAGTGAGTTTATATAAAGTCTGAAATTAGTTTTTATATAAATGAAACTTGAGGGTTCAAATTTAGTTTTTTTGTATATAAAAAGAGGTCCTTTAAATGAATGAAAATTATTTAGTTTTATCTGAAGTTATTATATTGTTTGAGTCGACCCAAATCGAATAGCCGATCCGAACATATAACTCGAAACATAGCGATAGAAAACTTTTTTTGGTCCATAATTTTTTCGCCCCACAAAACTTTTGGTCAAGCTCCATCACTTACCTAATTCTTTCGAAATCAACTACTTGACACAATCTTCTTTAAGTTAATTATTTTCAAGGATCCTCATTAGGTTCAGATTTTGATATTATGATGTAAGCTTCCATTTAGTTCAATGACATTTGTCATTATCTGGTTACAGGACTTAGGAAGTCTTGATTACAATATAATATTATTGGCAAAAGTATTGTAATTACGAGGATTTAGAAAGTCTAGGTTATGATGATTTTCTCAATAGTCTTGATCATTGTTCAACTTCGAGATAGATTACTCTCAATTCTTTTATATGTAGTTGAAGACGAATTGATCATATGAATTGAGAAATGAGTTCATTTTTAAAATCCATAGCCACCTCATTGCTCTTGGGGAAGTGATGAATATAGCGCTTCATCTTTAAGTAACAAATGATGGTTTAGGATATTTGTTGCATTTAGATCATTTACAAAATAACGGTAGGTCAGACTGCTTTGGATAAAGTAACCAAACATGAGAAGGCATGCCTTAACAACTAGCACGTGTTTTTCTCATTTGCTTTTGATACTTTTGGTTTCCTGGCATCAGATGTTGTGGATCTACTTAGTCGAGTTCAAAGGGCATGCATGGTAATTTTATGACCCCGAGACCTATAGACGTAGTTTTTAAAAGACTTAGTTTTACTATTTAAAAATGCGTAGCGGCACAACTTGTTGACTGTTTACCATCTATCTTGATGTAAATTCATAACACGATAATATTTAATTAAACATTGTTGATAAAAAAACTTCTTATTGTTACTTTCTATTAATCATTCTTTAATTTTTTAAGTATTGTTCGACTCAGTGGGAATCTCAAAATACCAATTGTCCCATCCAAGATAAATCTAAATAGTTGGTAAAGACACTTCCCACAAGAGCTTATAAGTAACGTGCAAAGGTCATAAAGTAGTTGACATAACGTACATTTCAAAAACGTGTATCTTGTTTTGAATAATTGTATTGTACAAAAACAATTGGAATAGAAAGTTTGTGTACATTCAAAAGTTCATTTAAACTTCGAGTAAAATCATACATATATTTGTTTGTCTTTATTTTCAAAAATTCCCTATTTTCACTAGTAATAACGTTTGTATTTGAGTAGGTGTATATATTGTTTTTACAGTTAGTGGCGGAGCTTGAACGAAAATCAGTGGAGTATACTCTCAAAATCCAAATCAGCGGGGTCGGACTCTTGAAAATCCAATATTTTACACTAAAAAAGAACCAGGAATTTTTGGTTAAATTAAGACTACGAGCGAAAAATCAGGAGGAATCGGAGCACCCTCGGGCCACCAAGAAGTTGCGCCCTTGTTTACTGTGATAAATTGATACATAAGGTGGCTATATAATCCATGGTTGTAAAAATCCTGAGTATGCGTCGATTGTCGTTTAATTACAATTAATCCCAATTAATCCACGATTAACCACTAGTCCCGACCTTACCGGCCGACTAGCAACTTGTAATTTCTACAACAATGATATAATTTTAAATGTCTCATTTTGCTTTCACACCAAATTTTATAAAACATTACATATAAATGTTTATGTGGTTCTCTAAAGGGGGACTGGGCACCCTCATGATGAGCCTTCAAGTTCAACTGATGGCGTGAAACGCTACCCAATGTGATTATGTCATAAGCAAGTGATGGATTATCACATGAAAAAAAGTGAAGTAAATGTATGGTGGTTGAGTAAGTGTGGGAGAATTCTTTAGAAAGTAGTGTACGTTCAAGTAATGAGCTAGAAAACCGTCTCTACCTATTTAATCACTTAAACTCGTGATTTAAGAAAATGAGCTGTCATAGCTTAGTTAGTTTGTAGAGTGGATTTAGGTGATGGATTTAGAGTGTCCCGTATCCCTAATGTGCCCCATCCCCTAATGAACGTGCCTTTGTATTAACTAGAGAATATTATATCACTTATAATCAATCCGGAATAAACATAATAAGTATATATTATGTCAACTAAACCAAAATACTTTAATGCTATTTGAATTTGAAAATCTCAAAATAATATTTAAACATGTAATTGTAATCAACTTGTTTTAATTATAATCCTACTAGCTTACAACCACGTGTAACACACGGGTTGGAATATCGAAAATATGTAAATCATACATTTGTATATAATACTTATAAGTGAAATGACTTATTACATAAAAATAGTAAAACAAAAAGAAAAGTAAAATATTCAGCTATCCAAATATAATTTTCTAAGTTTTCACTTATCTCTTGACTTACTATAATTCACGGGTGTACATCGAATCGAATATATTCGAATTGCTCAAATTATTTTTTTTGAATAATTTGATTAAGAACCAACCAATTCAATTCAAATTAAAATCCCAATTCGAATTTGATTAAAAATTCGAATTGATTTCGGATAAATTCGAATAAATTCATTTGATTCAAAATTAGTTAAAATATGTAATAAATTCGTTTAATTTATGAGTTTAGTAGCAGGCTATTTTAATACTTAGAATAAATTTAGAGACTACTTTATACAACAACCCAATAAAATTATATATGTGTTATATAAAACATAATAAATAAATATGTATAACTTTAATTCGAATTTCGAATCAAATTTAAAATTATAAATTCTTATTCGATTTACTGGACTCAAATTGAATCGAATTCAAATTCGAATTCTTGATAATCGAATCGAATTAAATCGGATTTCTAATTTTTCGAATTCGAAACGAAATCTGAACACCTCTACTATAATCCCTCTTATTATATCCGAGGGTAAAACGGTAACACTAAAAAAATAAAAATAATGATGATAAAACTGTTAGTGGTTTTAAAAATAAATTGTAAGTTGAGGTTGTGAAAAATAATTTGTAATTAAGTTCTACTATGTATATTTATAATATAATAAATACTTTACTATAAATATTGTTTTAGGAAATAGGGATAATGAGAAAAAAAGATATGAATCTCATTATAGTATAAAAATATAACATATTTTAAAAATCACACTACAAATAAAATTTGCATTTAAAAAAGGTTTTTAAAGTTAAAACTTTGAGTGTCAAGAAAACCTCTTCAATTAGTAATTGGCATTTATATAGTGAAATTAAATTTATAAATACTTTGATTTAAATATTGTTTTAGGAATAAGGATAATAAGAAAAGATACGAATCTCATAACAGTATTAAAAATATAACATATATAAAAAAAAACATACTGCAAAAAAAGTTAGCATTTAAAAAGTTTTTAAAATTATAACTTTGAATGTTAAGACATCCTCTTTAATTAGGAGTCGGCAATTAAATATTGAAATTATTTTATTATAAATCAGTATAGCTTATTTGTTTAGCATGATGATAAGTTATCTAAAATGATTAAAATTAAGTTTAATACGTAGTTTAATCATTTTATAGGGTGAAAACTTATCGATATGCATGCTTGTATATAAACGTTATGTTACTTAAAATGATTAAAATTAAATTGAATGCTTAATAGTTAATGTTATAGGAAGTTTAACTAATTTTAGTGTGAAAATTTATTAACACACATGTTTGTATATAGACCCATATACAAATATATTTTTTTTGTGTTACTATTAAATTTGAATTTAATAATAATACGTATAATGAAAAGCTTAAAAACATCATAATCTTTTTCATTTAAGTTCATTAAGGGGTACATAAAAATCATTCAACCAGTATAATAATTTATTGTTTATTATGTTTAATAAATTTGAATTTAATAATAAAACGTATCATGAAAAGTTCAAAAACATCTTTCAAACAATATAATAACATTTATTATATTTATTGGTTTTGTAATATCATTCACAGTTCTATAATATATATACGTAATAATTTCAAAAAGTTTTAATGTTATTAAAAATATTATATATTATTTTTATTGATATATATATTATTTAATATTAAAATTATAAGAAAAGATTTGATGTTAAAGATAAGGGGTTACGTGGTTATCTATATAATTAAATATTAACAAAAATTAAAATAAAATATTTGAGGTTACAGGAGAAAATGCCACATGCTATAAATTAAAAATAAAATTATGAGGTTAAAAAAGATTGTCATGTGACATTAATTGTTTTCTTTTATTAATATTTAGATAGATATAACCATATCTCTTTAATCATCTATCATATATGAATTTAAGACTCTAGATAATAAATAACGCATACAAACTCACACATAGTATTAGTAATTATAATCAACTTCCTCTATATGTAATCCTATATGACCATATCTGTTAAATCATCCATCATACATGATTTTTCTTTGAAAGGTCAACAAAACTCTTTATTAATTAGCAAGTCACTACACCAAACATACATGAAAGCTACCAAAAGGCGCAAAAAAAAAAAAAAACAAAAAAGCAAACTGGGAACAGAAAACATTATAGCCAAAAAGCTGCACTCCAAAATGAGACAAACTGAAACAAAGCTGAACAACAACTACTCAACCAAAGCCCTCGAACCTTCTCCAGTTTTCCCAGATTATTGCCGGATCTTTAGAGCGATTTCTCAACCATAAGAAGCTCATAGCCTTTACTTCCTCCATGAGCGTCAAAATATCCGGATACATGAAACATCTGTCGAAAAACGGGTTCTAAAAACCCGCTCCGTTTTGTAATCAAGTTAATGAAATCTTTTGTTAGTCGTTTATTAGACTTTAGTATATTAATAATATAAATAATAACTAAGAAAATAAAAATAATAAATAAATATACATAATATATATTAATAATACTAAAAGGTTAGTATAAGTAAGAGTTAAAAAAGATATGCGCTGACCGCGGGACTCGAACCCGGGTCGCACAGATATAAACACACATAACACACTACTGCAACACCCACACAACATCTATCATACCCGAACCAAATAATCCTTTATATTCTCGTTACCTTTGAAACTGGTTCAAAGTCCCGCCCAGTAACGGGTGAGATCATCTCGGCAATCAATCAAATTGCCGATTTTCCTTTCAATTAACTGTTGAAACCGTTTCTAATCAAGAGTCTGGACTCAATCATCGAGTCAAACACATTTAAGTAACAATCACCGCCCATAGCTGGATTTGACCGAAACCCAAAATTCAAATCATATGATCAACTTCGGCTATAAATAGAGGGTCTTGAATTCCTTTAGAATACACACTCACCTTAAAGCTCTTTCCAACCTACCATTCTTCAAAATACACCTCGCCGAAAGTCTGAAATTCACTGGAATCCCGCCAAGATTTAGAGTGTCTTTGTTTCGGTATATTTCTTTTACTCTATCCTTTCAATCCTTATAAATCTTATATAAAATTATCTAGTATCTAATAAAAGAAGAGTTAACCAAGTTCAGGCGGGTTATCAGTTCTTTGTCTTTTTGAAATAAAGAAGACGAACTGAACATATGTTTAAAACAATTTAAGATCTGTATTTATACCGGGTTAGACACACAGTCCAGTGGTTGGATTGTGTGCATTCGGAGACAAGGTACCGGGTTCGAATCTTGTATATATTTCTGATCCGCTGAAATAAACAAAACCTTTTTATAACCCACTCATGAATCAACTCAGTAAGTATATAAGATTAATTAAAATCTTATATCCTTCGGGTTAGACACACAGCCCAATTAGTCGGGCTGTGTGCACACGAAACCATAGACGCGGGTTCGAAACCGGCTTCATGCACAGTCCCTGAATTTGACCAAACCTTTGTAATAAATAGAACTAGTATGTGCATAAATATAATTAAAGTTTAATATATTCCGGGTTAGACACGTAGCTCAGTTGGTCGAGCTGCGTGCACGTAAACGAGAGGTCACGAGTTCGATCCTCACACGCTGCCTAGTCTGACCGGTTCAATTCGATTTAATTGGGAAAAAATATATTTTTTTAATTGAACTTTTAATTATTTTCCATAAAAACTATAATATTATATAATCATATAATATATTTTTTAGCAAATAAAAATAGTAGTAAATACACCAGAAATTATCTAAAATATCTAATAAGATGTGTAAATAATAAATTAAGTAAAAAAATACTAAGTTTAACCAAAAGAATATATCTTTATCTAAATTATTATGTGAATATTTAGGTTAGCCATTTTCGTCGTTTGGTATCTCAACCACTCAATCATGCGCAATCTTCATCGAACCGTAATCGCACCCATTGTGAGTGAATCTTACAACTCTCCTTTTTATTCATGTTTTTGGGGTGTATCATGTGTCCCTTTAATTATCTGGATATTTTAAATCTCGTGCTATTACCATTATTTGATCTAACGTGCTATGTGATATTGTTGTTTATGGTGATTTTTCTTTATATTTCTCATTTCAGTCATTCTCTCACATTAGGCCCATTTGTTCCCCGTTACTTACAGGTGGAGCGTCGCGTTGCCTAATATACTAGATCGGCTCCGTTGATTGAGCCTTGATCTCGCAGCACATCGCTTATCATGCTCACATGTACAGTACTAGTTGATTGTGTGGTTTATGATTTAGATTACAAATACGTTTCTAATATTTAATTAATGCACATTTTATTAAAACAATAAACATATCATTTTTCTTAATGATTAAATGGGATTCACTCGCCAACTTATGTTGACCCAAAACTTTATTTTTACACATGATACAGGTGAACATGTTTGAAGCAAGGATCACATAGGACATGGGCCTTAGAGGAAATAAACTGTTATTTGAAAGATTTGTTTGGAACATTATTGTGTTTGTATGAATTATGTGTTGATTGGAATGTTTTATTTAAATTTGAAATAATAAATATGAAACTTTTATAATAGTAAATGTCATGAGCTTTGATGAAAAACCCAATCATGCCCCGACTATCATATCCGCTGCGGGTCAAGGTGTGACAGATTGGTATCAGAGCGAGTGACTATAGGGATATAGGATAGGTAATTAGACCATTAGAGCCTATACTATAGTCAATTAGAATTTAATTGCTTACGTGTTAAGTTGGTTACATACAAACTTATGACATTTACTTGTTTTACACTTCTCTCACACACAATTACATGCAAGTACTTTAATTGCTATTTGAGTTTGTGTGATATTCAATGTGCTAGAATTTTTTGTCAATATAACATGCTTATATATATATGCATGTTACCGTCTCGATTCTCACATATAACGCACGTCTCGATTCTCACATATTTAAACATTTTCTTGCTTCTCTTTTCAAAAAAAAAATTGTGACGTTTTTATTTTTCAATCTCATCAAAGTGAGTTCCACGACGGTCATATAGTAACTGGAAGGGTACAAGTGCCGGTAGTCGAAACGTCCTGTCTAGGATTGGCATTCGTATAAATCCAAAATAATAGACCAGTTTGCCTACCTGAGGACTAACGATGAGAGTACGAAGGACCTATTAGGCCAAAGCATGCCACACCAAACGTTGTGTGAACTAACCCCACTTTGAGTTGTCACTGTGTCTACACCAGGACACCTTCCGACCTTACACCTCGCGATCATGCTTTATGATTTTCATTCGGGTGGTGCGAGTGTTAACAGGCAAAAACCAATGTGAACCCTACAAAGCCCAGTAGTCATGGGGGCCCACATGACTAACTAGACCAAGTATGGGGGACATATGGGGGCCCAAACATGAGTAAAGCCCAAGACATCCTATGGATGTAATGGATTTTATTTTCTCATTTAGTTTGTGGATGTTTAATTTTATTTCTAAACCCTATGCGACACACATGACACCTATGCGTCAAACTCATAATCTCGTTACATATTTCCTGTAGATGTCTTCTAGGCACTCTCGTGGAGGTAGGAGATCAGAAAATTCCAGCGAGCGCATGGCTGCTCAAATAGCCCACAAATGGCCGCCGTGTCTATTTTAGTTAAATACTTCTCAATTATTAACCTAGACCAACACTAACTCTTAGTTTAGTTTAACCAACTCGATTTATGGCAAGTAAATTAGACTCGGGATTTCCTCAAAACAAATCTAACAATTTACCTAATCAATTCAGCTAACGAATTATTTATTTCTTAATAATTATTTTATGTATAATGATAAAAATTAATTTTATAGTTTATTTAATTGTTTTCCTGGTTTATTTGCTAATTCTACCGAATGATTATCCGAACCCGTAAAGACCCGAAAATCAACACAAACCTATTTTACGGAAGACATCCAACAAGATTTATGTAAAACGACTAAGTAATCAAAAACCAATTCAAATAATGCAAATACACTAAACTAAATAGTTAAAGTTGTTGACTTTACTAAAAAGATCATTCAAACTTAATCAAATTAACACAAGTTCCAAACTTTCATAAATCATGAATCCAAACCTAGGTAGCAAATCAAATCTAGCTAAGTAACATGATTTTAAAAGTAATCAAAACAAAGTTAAGAATAAAATTCATCAAAGTAAAAAACAAAGGAAACTAAAAGTATTAAGATTGTACAATAAAACCATGTTTGAATTAGCCTCCAAGCTCTTGCTTCACCTTGATGATAGCTTAGATTCACCTTCTTCAGCCTCTAAGATCCAGAATTTTAGCTTCTAAACTTCAAAGTTCGTCCAAAGATGTTGCAATTATAATCAAACTCAAACTTATAAACTCATCTTTCACACATCTGCTAGGATTACGAAACCTTCTGGATATTTCACCCTCTCGCCGGCCGTGAGAGGGTTCTGTGTCTCGGTCGCGCCCCGCGACCGAGTAACAAAGTTTCAGATAATTACTAGCCTCTCGCTGGCCGCGAGAGGCATATCGATGTGCGGTCGCGGGCCGCCAGAGGATGATTTCACCAGTTTTTCAATTCGTTTCGTCTCTCGGGTTCCAACTACGATCCGGCTTGGTTCCGCTTGCCACACGAACTATGACCTGCAAAACGTATTTGGATAAAAAGTAGATATATTCTTTACAAACTGAAACGAAAACCAACTAAAACTCTACAAACTATACACGATAAATGAATGTATTATTCAATACATCAAATATCCCCACACTTGCTCTTTTTTCGTCCTCGAAAAAGAATTGTGCACAAACGGAATCATAATCAAATAATTATTCGATTTCAAAAATTAAGATTATTTTTATTAAGGTTAGAGTTTATATTAACCGCGATTGCGAATATTCATGTCCCCTAAAACTCAAAACTCGGTTCAAAATTCTTATCAAGTGAATTTAGTTTTAAGTTCGGTCCCTAAGGTCTCACACTAGACTCCTCAGTACACCGAATCCCACCTCAAGCTTATGGAACAAAAGGAATGAATTATTCAACCCATTTTCTAACCGTTTTATACCAAAATATAAAGAATTTAAAATCAAGTAATTTTTTTCTTTTTTTTTCCTTCTTCTTCTTTAGAGCATTTGATTTCTTTTTACATATCTAACCTAGAGGCTACTCAACCAGAGTCACCATCCCGAGAGCAACAACGTGGGCTTCGATACTTAAATTTCAACTAATCCTAGAGGGATTCTCGATCAGAGTCACCATCCCCAAGGGAGATTCCATAGGCCTCGTCTACTTTTTCAATCAAGCTCATTTCTCTTTTTTTTATTTTCTTTTTTTCCATTTATTTACATGATAAAAAATTCTAAAGATTTTAGCTTATAACGACATTCCTTATACTATTTTTGGCAGTTTCAGTTTCCCATTTTTCCTAGATGAGCACCCGCTAGTAGACCGACAATTAAGGTATATTAATCTCAAAGAAACTAAGAACCGAATCGAGCCTACTCACATATCCCAAGTTAGACATAAACTCAACCTTTTATTTCTCATATTATCATTATTTGAAACCGAATAAAAACTCAGTTTTTCTATCATTTTCCGTTTATTTTTATGTAAACTCCTTCTTCAAAAGACATTTTCTATTTTTTTATTTTTTTTTATTTTTTTTCAAACCAAATTAAAACTAAACAAACTTAAACTACTCTACGACTCTCATCCCCACACTTAAATATTGCATTGTCCCCAATGCGAGGATGAGAAAACTCACTACTAAGCAATAAGATGACGGACAAAAAATAAATAAATAAAAACTAAACAAGTGAAACGACTTAGCTGGTAATGCAAGACTGTCAATGTGCCAGTCAATCCACTCATGACCTCCAATCCGAACATGCTCAGCAAACAACTCTTAAATCTCTCACGCGAACGGAAGCAACATATAAACATCAACCTATCAACCAACATAACAGCTTCCAAACATAATTTAACTAGTAAATAAATAAATTGTCTTCAGAAGTTTACCACCATTGTACCCAACCAACCCACAAATCCCAACAAGTAAAGTGTTTAGAGTACATACCAATAATAGATGAAAACAACATAAAAGGAAAATAAACATCAATATAGATCCGACGCTGCTTAATCATCTTCTTCTGACTCTTCAGATGCCTCGAACACTTGATACGGTTGAACATCCTACACTCCACTGAATTGACTAGGACCCGGCTGAGTTCTCTGCTGGAAATAGGATGGCACCCCCATGTGCAAATTTCCATCATCTAGCGCTGTCACACCCCGACCCGCAGCGGAATAAGAGTCGGGGCATAATTGGGTTATCACCAAAGCTCATGACATTTACTAATATGTTTCATATTTAAGAAAGTCAAAGTTACATTTCAAACATCCAAACATGTTCATTCAATACAAGGAAAATAAGCCAAGCATAACAATTCCAACACTAAATCGTTTTATTCTTCTAGTCCAAGTCCTATGTGTTCCTAGCTGCAGCTGCTTCACCTGTATCATGTGTAAAATGGGAGTTTTTGGGTCAACATAAGTTGGCGAGTGAACCTTATTAGATAAACATTTATTAATAAATTAATTGTTAGTTTATCAAATGAAAATTTGTGCATAACCATAGATGAGCAAATGTAAATAATCAAGTAATGGCAAATAGCAGTCACAACTATAACATACAATATCACATGGCATCATACATGAACATACCAACATCATACTGTAAATAACATAAATGAAACTGTGCGATCAAGGCTCAATCAAACGGAGCCGATCGTATTGCATGTACTGAAAATGAAAATGTCTGTGCGATCAAGGCTCAATCAAACGGAGCCGATCGTATGTGGGCACGCCAGGTTCAACCGCATAATAAAATGGGGAACATGCTCAACGCTCATAATGTAATGGAGAGTGGCGGCCTATGAAATTGCATGTACGGAATAATAAATTGCATCCAATGATAACTACTTAACAGCAACAAACTGAATACACAAGTTCATGATATGATGTATGCACAATGGTTTAGTAATAATATATATATACAAAGACACATGACACACCCCAAAACGTGATTAAAACGGGGAATTTGTAAGATTCACTCACATTGGGTGCGTTGGATTGGAGATGGTGAGATGCGCACGAATTAGATGAGCGGATCAACGAGGAATACTAACCTAAATAATAATGGAAAAATATATTAAATGGATGGATTTTATTAAGGATTTTAATGAAATTTTTTAGATATATTTTTGTGAGTTTATGGCTATTTTCCATCTTTAAAAATGTTATTTTTAAGTATTTTTAATTAATTTTTAAATTAAATTAAATAAATAAAAAATATTATTTTTTTTAACGTTGACCGTTGACCGGTTCGGTCAGCGAATTAATCTGCGCCGGGTGAGGCTCGAACCCGAGACCTCCCGTTCGTGTGCACGCAGCTCTACCAACTGAGCTACGTGTCTAACCCGAAATAATCTTGTTTTTAATTATATTTATACACTTATTCGATTTAACCGAATTTCCTTTATTTGCAAAAACATTTTAATTCAATCGGACCGGTGCTCGTGACGGGTTTCGAACGCGCGACGTGTGGTTCATGTTGCACACAGTCCACCGCTGGACTGTGTGTCTAACCTGGTTAATATCTCGGTTTTTATTATACTTAACAACTAACTGGGTTATCCCGGTTTAGTTTTTAAACAAAAAGGCGCGTTATTATATAAGGTGTGCGTGTAGCAGGGATCGAACTCGGGACGTGTGTGTGTATTTTGCACACAGTCCACCGCTGGACTGTGTGTCTAACCCGTTTAAAATACCGATTTTAATTAATCTTATGTTATGTTGTGTCTTCATCTTCTTCGTCGATTTACACAAACAAACATATTCCGACTGTTCTGACTGATTTATGACTTATATGCTTTTCAGACATTATCAGTAATTTAAAAGTAGAGAATGGAGAGAGTTTAAGGAAAAAGGATATACCGATTGATGTTGTTCACAGAATTCCGGCGGAGGTTCGTCGGTACTGTAAGTGAACTCCGGCTGTTGAAACCAATTAACAGCGTTGTTCGATTATTTAAGAAGTTGAGTCACTTAAACAAGGTTTAACAGAAGTTTGGGAGATCATACCCGTTCACAGTGTGATTCCGGCAGTTTCAGAAGTTTTCCGGCGAAGGTAAGATTTTCGATAAACGTTGACTAGGATCGATTCTGATGGTGGAGTTGTGTTAGAGACTGATTAATCACATGATTTAAACAGAAAGAGTCGGAGGAAATACCGCGTGGATGTGAGTCCCAATTTCCCTTGAAGTCTATGACACATGCTCTAAGCATATCTTCAAGAGTTTGAATGGTGCGCTCAGACTGTCCATCAGTTTGAGGATGATAGGCGGTACTGAGATCTAATCGTGTGCCCATAGCGGATTGTACTGCTTGCCATGTTCGTGAGGTGAAACGACCATCACGATCAGAAATAATACTTAGTGGTACCCTATGCTGGCTTACGATTTCGTTGATATAAATACGTGCAAGCTTTTCGTTCTTGAAATCTTCGCGGATAGGAATAAAGTGAGCTGATTTTGTAAGTCGGTCTATAATCACCCATATAGTGTCATACCCACCAGAAGTGCGAGGTAACCCGGTAATGAAATCCATGGTTATATTTTCCCACTTCCATACAGGTATTTCCGGTTGGACTAGAAGTCCTGAGGGTCTTTGGTGTTCAGCCTTCACCTTGGAACATGTGAGACACTTGGAAACAAAAATGGCAATATCCTTCTTCATTCCAGGCCACCAATAGGTGTATCGTAGGTCTTGATACATCTTATCAGCTCCTGGGTGTATAGAATATCGCGTTTTGTGAGCTTCATTCATAAGAGTTTCACGAAGATTGTTGTGGTTAGGAATCCAGATTCGATCTAGGTAATACAGGATACCGTCTGATTTAGTTTCAAGTTTTAGCTCGTCTCCACAAGACATCTCCTTTCGTACATCTTCTTCTGTTATTGAAACGTGTTGGGCTTCTCGAATTTGATCTTTAATGTCGGTTATAATTTGCGAACATAGAAGATGAATGGAGTTCGCATAACCCTTTCGACTAAGTGCATCAGCCACCACATTTGCTTTACCAGGGTGGTATCTAATTTCACAGTCGTAATCATTCAGAAGTTCAACCCATCTTCGTTGCCTCATATTTAACTCTTTTTGATTGAAGATATGTTGAAGACTCTTGTGGTCAGTGTAAATTTCACACTTAGTACCATAGAGATAATGTCTCCATATCTTAAGAGCGAAAACCACGGCTCCAAGTTCTAGGTCATGAGTGGTGTAGTTCTTTTCATGTGTCTTGAGTTGTCTCGAGGCATAAGCTATGACTTTTCCTCTTTGCATGAGAACGCAGCCTAATCCTTGCCCTGACGCGTCGCAATAGACTACAAAATCATCACAACCTTCAGGAAGAGTGAGGATTGGTGCATCACAAAGTTTTTGTTTAAAAGTTTGAAAAGCTTCTTCTTGCTTGGGTCCCCATACGAAAGGTTTTCCCTTATGAGTTAAAGCCGTGAGTGGCACAGCAATGCGAGAGAAGTTTGAAATGAACCGTCGATAATAGCCAGCTAGTCCAAGAAAAGATCTTACTTCAGTTGGTGTACGTGGAGCTTGCCATTCTTGAACTGCTTTGATCTTTGAAGGGTCAACATGTATTCCCTTGTCATTGACTACATGCCCGAGGAATTGCACCTCTTTTAACCAGAATTCACATTTAGAGAACTTGGCATAAAGCTTTTCCTTTTCTAGAAGTGCAAGAACAAGTCGAAGATGACGCTCATGATCAGCTTTAGATTTTGAATAAATAAGAATATCGTCGATGAAAACTATGACAAATCGATCAAGGTAAGGTTTGCAGACTCTGTTCATTAGGTCCATGAAGACAGCTGGTGCGTTGGTTAATCCAAACGGCATAACCATGAATTCATAGTGGCCATAACGAGTTCGAAAAGCAGTCTTAGGGACGTCTTCTTCATGCACTCTAAGTTGATGATAGCCAGATCGAAGATCGATTTTCGAAAAGCAGCTGGCACCTTGTAGTTGGTCAAGAAGATCATCTATGCGAGGTAAAGGATAGCGATTTTTGATGGTTAACTTGTTGAGCTCTCTGTAGTCGATGCACATACGAAAAGATCCATCTTTCTTCTTTACAAAAAGGACAGGTGCACCCCAAGGCGATGAGCTAGGACGTATGAATCCCTTGTCAGTCAACTCTTGTAATTGACTTTCAGAGGGGGCTAACCTATATGGAGACTTTGCAACTAGTGTAGCACCAGGTATATGATCAATACGGAATTCGACGTCTCTAACTGGAGGAAGTCCTGAAATGTCGTCAGGAAAAACTTGTGGAAAGTCTTTTACTACAGGAATGTCTTCAAGTTTCTTCTCTGTGGTTCCCTTCTTGATGATATGGGCTAAAAACGCGACATAATTCTTGCGAAGATATTTTTGAGCTTGAATACAAGACATTAAGCTGAGCCCTTTCGACGAGGTTTCTCCAATGATTCGAAGAGTCTGACCGTTTGAAAGAGGAATACGAATAAATTTTTCACGACATACAACTTCCTCCTGATGTTGACTGAGCCAATCCATACCGATTATGATGTCAAAACTTCCCAGCTTCATAGGAATAAGGTCGATTGAGAAATCGTGGTCGTTTAAGGTGAGTGTACAGTTGCGTAATATAGAGTCTAATGAAACTGGTTTCCCGTCCGCAACTTCTACCGTTATGGATTTCGTGAGCTTATCCCGATTTTTGCTTAAGATAGGTTCAAATTCTAATGACACAAAACTTCTATCCGCACCAGTATCAAATAACATAGAGGCATATCTACCATTTATAAGGAACGTACCGTTGACCACATTGCCGTCAGCTCTGGCCTAGTTCGCGTTAATATTGAAAGCTCTTCCTCTTGCTGGTGGAGGAGCTTGGTTCGCTTGGTTCACTGGGTTGGCTTGGGCCTGAGCATGAATAATATTAACCAGCCTTGGACATGTGTTTCTGAAATGACTTGGGTCACCGCAATTGAAGCAAGCCCGCATAGGTTGGCCCATAGGATAATTGGGTTGGTTGTATGTTTGGGCTAAATGTTGGGTGGGTGGAAATGGTAGGGGTTGTTGTGCTTGACCCATTAACTGTTGGTGGGTTTGGGTTAAGGGTTGGTGGCGGTTTGTTCGTTGAGGCATGCGGCAGTTTTGAACAGTATGTCCTGCGCGACCGCAGCCGGTGCAGTATTGGCAAGGATGATCAGGGGAATGGTGATACTGACAACGGTTACATTTTGGTAATGGGCCTGTGTAGGGTCTTCTGTATGGTGCGGGTGAAGGAGTGACTTGAGTAATGGGTGCAGCAGGAATATGAGTGTTGGTTTGGGTAACTGCAAAATTCCTGGTGTTACGCTTCCTCTTGTTAGCAAACTTAGAGGAAGGAATGGGGTGGTTTGAAGTTTGTCCCTCAACAGGGGCTTTCTTCTTCTCTTCTTTGAACTTCCCGTTGCGAATTCGGTTTTCGGTCAGTTCAGTTGCCAACTCCATGGCAGCTTCAAGTGTTACTGGTGAAACGTTGAGAACTGAATCTTGGATTTTCGAGGGAAGTCCTCGAATATAATGCTCGATCAGACGATAGGTTGGAGTGAATAAATTTGGAACCATTTGGTTCAACTCCAAGAACCTCTTGTTGTAAGTAGAGTGATCACCCTCCTTTTGCTTTAGAGCATGAAATTCATCCTCCAACTTCTTAATTTCACTTCTAGGACAGAAACGCCTAGTCATGATTTCCCTTAACTCCTCCCAAGTTAAGGCCATCGCATCTTCAGTTCCCCTCTTCCCTTTCTCAGTATTCCACCAAGTGAGAGCTACTCCAAGTAGTCTCCCGGTGGCGTATCGAACCTTGCGATCCTCAGGACAATCGCAGTTTAGGAAGGTGTTTTCCATCTCCTCGAACCAATGTAGGAGAGCAGTGACACCCTCAGTCCCTTCAAATTTAGGAGGATCACAGGACTTGAAATGTTTGTAAGAGCACTTGTTGGTAGGAGGGTTGTCAATGTTCTGGTCCTGTTGTTGGGGAGGGTTAGTAGGATTGTAGCAAGGGCTTGTTGTACTTGGACCACAATGTCAGGAAGTATCGTGGCCATTTGTTTCGCGATCTGAGTGGCCAAACGTTCCTGAGACCTTCCCGATCTTTTACCCCTTCGTTGCTGTCTAGACGACATCTACAGGATCATAAAATGAGAAGATTGTGAGTTTATGGTGTCTTTTTAGGTGTCATGTGTCTTTAAGAAAATGAAAATAACATAAATTTCAGTAATGCAACTACATCCATAGGATGTCTTGGGTTCGCTCATGTTGGGCCTCAAATGTCCCCCATACCTTCACCTACATAGTCATGTGGGCCCCCATGACTATTGGCTTGGTAGGATTCACATTAGTATTGGCAATTTAACACTCGCATCCCCCGAATGCAAACCACAAAATATGTTCATGAGATGTTTGGTCGGAACGTGTCCAGGTGTAGACACAATGACAACTCAAAGTGGGGTTAGCTCACACAACGTTTGGTATAGCATGCTTTGGCCTAATAGGTACTTCGTACTCTCATCGTTAGTCCCCAGGTAGGCAAACTGGTCCTTTATTTTGGATTTATACGAATGCCAGCCTAGACAGGACGTTCCGACTACCGGTACTGGTACCCTTCCAGTTACTACATGCCCGTCATGAGAGCTCACTTTGATGAGATTTGAAAACACAAAAATCATTGTAAAAACGATCATGATGCGGTGTGTGCTTTCATGGATGTGATATGTTATGAGCATACGATTCATGATAAGCATTATATGATAATACATACTTATGAACATGCTTGTACAATATCAAATGTAACATTTAACATAAAACATATAGACATCATGAAATTTGGCATATAACACACAAAAATCTTATAAGTTTCTAATCGACTATAGTATAGGCTCTAAGGGTCTAATAACCTATCCTATATCCCTATAGTCATGGCTCTGATACCAATCTGTCACACCCCGACCCGCAGCGGAATAAGAGTCGGGGCATAATTGGGTTATCACCAAAGCTCATGACATTTACTAATATGTTTCATATTTAAGAAAGTCAAAGTTACATTTCAAACATCCAAACATGTTCATTCAATACAAGGAAAATAAGCCAAGCATAACAATCCCAACACTAAATCGTTTTATTCTTCTAGTCCAAGTCCTATGTGTTCCTAGCTGCAGCTGCTTCACCTGTATCATGTGTAAAATGGGAGTTTTTGGGTCAACATAAGTTGGCGAGTGAACCTTATTAGATAAACATTTATTAATAAATTAATTGTTAGTTTATCAAATGAAAATTTGTGCATAACCATAGATGAGCAAATGTAAATAATCAAGTAATGGCAAATAGCGGTCACAACTATAACATACAATATCACATGGCATCATACATGAACATACCAACATCATACTGTAAATAACATAAATGAAACTGTGCGATCAAGGCTCAATCAAACGGAGCCGATCGTATTGCATGTACTGAAAATGAAAATGTCTGTGCGATCAAGGCTCAATCAAACGGAGCCGATCGTATGTGGGCACGCCAGGTTCAACCGCATAATAAAATGGGGACATGCTCAACGCTCATAATGTAATGGAGAGCGGCGGCCTATGAAATTGCATGTACGGAATAATAAATTGCATCCAATGATAACTACTTAACAGCAACAAACTGAATACACAAGTTCATGATATGATGGATGCACAATGGTTTAGTAATAATATATATATACAAAGACACATGACACACCCCAAAACGTGATTAAAACGGGGAATTTGTAAGATTCACTCACATTGGGTGCGTTGGATTGGAGATGGTGAGATGCGCACGAATTAGATGAGCGGATCAACGAGGAATACTAACCTAAATAATAATGGAAAAATATATTAAATGGATGGATTTTATTAAGGATTTTAATGAAATTTTTTAGATATATTTTTGTGAGTTTATGGCTATTTTCCATCTTTAAAAATGTTATTTTAAGTATTTTTAATTGATTTTTAAATTAAATTAAATAAATAAATAAATAAAAATATTATTTTTTTTAACGTTGACCGTTGACCGGTTCAGTCAGCGAATTAATCTGCGCCGGGTGAGGGTCGAACCCGAGACCTCCCGTTCGTGTGCACGTAGCTCTACCAACTGAGCTACGTGTCTAACCCGAAATAATCTTGTTTTTAATTATATTTATACACTTATTCGATTTAACCGAATTTCCTTTATTTGCAAAAACATTTTAATTCAATCGGACCGGTGCTCGTGACGGGTTTCGAACGCGCGACGTGTGGTTCATGTTGCACACAGTCCACCGCTGGACTGTGTGTCTAACCTGGTTAATATCTTGGTTTTTATTATACTTAACAACTAACTGGGTTATCCCGGTTTAGTTTTTAAACAAAAAGGCGCGTTATTATATAAGGTGTGCGTGTAGCAGGGATCGGACTCGGGACGTGTGTGTGTATTTTGCACACAGTCCACCGCTGGACTGTGTGTCTAACCCGTTTAAAATACCGATTTTAATTAATCTTATGTTATGTTGTGTCTTCATCTTCTTCGTCGATTTACACAGACAAACATATTCCGACTGTTATGACTGATTTATAACTTATACGCTTTTCAGACATTATCAGTAATTTAAAAGTAGAGAATGGAGAGAGTTTAAGGAAAAAGGATATACCGATTGATGTTGTTCACAGAATTCCGGCGGAGGTTCGTCGGTTCTGTAAGTGAACTCCGGCTGTTGAAACCAATTAACAGCGTTGTTCGATTATTTAAGAAGTTGAGTCACTTAAACAAGGTTTAACAGAAGTTTGGGAGATCATACCCGTTCACAGTGTGATTCCGGCAGTTTCAGAAGTTTTCCGGCGAAGGTAAGATTTTCGATAAACGTTGACTAGGATCGATTCTGATGGTGGAGTTGTGTTAGAGACTGATTAATCACATGATTTAAACAGAAAGAGTCGGAGGAAATACCGCGTGGATGTGAGTCCCGGTTTTCCGGTGACTTGCAGAATTTTTCCGGCGGTCTGATTCAAGCTTCTCCGGTGGATTGTAAGGTTGCGGAAATGCAATTGGGAGTCTTGCAGAGTGTTTTGAGTCGCAGGAAAAGTCTATGATTGAAGTAGTCCGAGAATTGAAGACTTTCGGTTATTAAACCAATCTACTTCCGAATTCAAGTTCCATTCATGGCAACATTGATTGAAATTGTCCGTTTATCGGTTATACTCGCTGGATCGAGAGTATCTAAATCGCTTTGGATGATTGATAACCGGTTTCAGTTACAATGTGTAAAATCGATTGATTTACCTTAGTCCATAAAAATTATTTGTTTCCTAAACATGACAGAAAACAAACAAGTGGCGGAGTGGTCTTGGGAGTGAGTGTTAAGTTGTTGAAGTGTTTCATGGCTGACCCGGGTTCGAGTCCCGGCAGCTTCATAATTTTTTTATTTATTTTATTTTAACTTTTTATCAAATATAATTTTTATAGTTTAGTTTATTTATTAATTATGTATCGTTTTAACTCAAAATAATCATAAATATTTAATGTAACTTTTATAACTTGGTACTTGATTACAAAACGGAGCGGGTTTTGAAGACCCGATTTTTTACAAATGTTACAGTATCCCCTACTTTTAGGAATTTCGTCCCGAAATTTAAGTAGTTGAAGTAGTAGGAAAAAGATGCGGGTATTTTTCACGCATTGAGTCTTCACGTTCCCAAGTAAACTCAGGTCCCCGTTTCGACTCCCAGCGTACCCTAACAATTGGAATGCGACTTCGTCGAAGACGCTTCTCCCCGTAGTCCTTGATCTCCACTGGTCTTTCAATAAAATGCATAGATTCATCAATCTGAATATCTTCCAGCGGAATATGGAGATTCTCATCAGCGAGGCACTTCTTCAAGTTCGACACGTGGAATGTGGGATGAATCCTGTTGAGTTCTTCTGGTAGGTCAAGCTTGTATGCTACAGGACCTACTCTTTCGAGTATCTTGAAAGGTCCTACGTAACGTGGTGGTAGCTTCCCCTTTTGACCAAAACGAACTACTCCCTTCCACGGTGATACTTTTAAAAGCACATGATCACCAATGTTAAACTCTAAGGGCTTCCGTCGTTTATCTGCATAACTCTTTTGACGACTTTGAGCCGCTAGAAGATTGTTTCGAATTTGATGGATCTTATCTGTGGTTTCTTGGATCAATTCTGGACCAATAATTTGTGCTTCCCCAATTTCGTGCCAACATACAGGAGATCGGCACTTTCGACCATATAAGGCTTCAAAAGGTGCCATGCCGATGCTCGAATGATAGCTGTTGTTGTACGAAAATTCAACTAATGGTAGGTGGGCGTCCCAATTTCCCTTGAAGTCTATGACACATGCTCTAAGCATATCTTCAAGAGTTTGAATGGTGCGCTCGGACTGTCCATCAGTTTGAGGATGATAGGCGGTACTGAGATCTAATCGTGTGCCCATAGCGGATTGTACTGCTTGCCATGTTCGTGAAGTGAAACGACCATCACGATCAGAAATAATACTTAGTGGTACCCCAAGCCGGCTTGCGATTTCGTTGATATAAATACGTGCAAGCTTTTCATTCTTGAAATCTTCGTGGATAGGAATAAAGTGAGCTGATTTTGTAAGTCGGTCTATAATCACCCATATAGTGTCATACCCACCAGAAGTGCGAGGTAACCCGGTAATGAAATCCATGGTTATATTTTCCCACTTCCATACAGGTATTTCCGGGGCTGGTCTCCATCCTGTCATACAAAGAATCTAATGTAAGTGGGTCAAGACGGGGCTGGAAAAGAGGATATTGTCTTCCCGGAAGCTCTTGACGTGTCACCGGTCTCTGATACCGGGTAGGAACTCCAGCCTGCATAGATGACACAGCCTCAGAACCCGGAGGAGGCTGAACTTGAGGACTCTATCTGATCTGCTCCCAGCTAACAGGCTCTTGCGAAGTCAAAATCCCAGCCGCCTGAAGGTCACGTATACTCATGAAACACGGGGACGGGCCCTCTCTCATCCTGTCCCGGGGATATCTGTCAAACACCCCGAGACTCTCTGCCAAACAAGTTATCAAGGGCCCACAATACACTCTAGCCCCTGGGCCTCCCCTTCACAACCAATTCATAGACCACACAAAAATAGTCGCCAGATTCGCCGGTCTTCTCTCCACCATGCACATCAAATAAAATAAACTAACATGATTCACCTTATTGTCTCCCTGCCCTCTTCCAACTAGTGTGGCTGCCAAAATTTTATGAATGAACCGGTAGACCGGATCGATGATATCACTAGCCAGCATATTATTGGAATATGGTGTAGCAGAGATTGTACCCCAGAATCGGACTAATTCGTCTGTTTGAACACTATGTGGGTGTCTTCGTTTGAATACCCCTGTAAGCTGGTGAAAAATTCCAGCGATTGAACTTCATCTACTGTGTAGAACTAAGTTGCTATAGCAAACTGTGGAACTGTCATTTCATATACGTGCCTCCCCAAGGCAAACGAAATAGCATCACTTTCCTCGAACTTCCCCTGCTGATATTTGAAAGTGGAGTGAAATTCAAGAGTAATTTCCTTATACTGTCGTTCATCACAATCCAATACTCTTCTGAATTTATTTCCAAGCAGTTGCTCTCCTCCCCGTTGACCTAGCTGGTCAAGCATCCCCCAATCAATCCTTCTGTACGGCAGTAAATCACATGTGGGTAGATAATCTCTCACTCTCATGAGAATCAAGGTCAAACTGCAGCAAAGGGCTGTCCACTAATCGCGTACTTTGCCCATGGGGAATACCGTTTCCCCTATATCTGATGCTCCTTCGCAGCCCAAAATTCGGGAGCAGCGGTTGTGTCTCAGCTGGATCACCCCTCTGTCGAGGTGTACGCCCTCTCCTCTTCCTACCTGCTCTACTCGAACTACCTTCTCCTGACATCTACAAAAATCGTTTAATTCACAAGCAAAACAAGTAGAGCATTAGAAAAGATAAACCGTGTGTGAGGAATTACCGTATAGCATTTCATTCGTGAACAGAAAAACACTTTACCAAACATTATTAGATATATTTTATTAGGTATCAGCAACATTATTAATTAATTAATTAGACCGAATCTCACCCGAATGGAGATTGAGTACGAGCGAGAGATCTTATATGCATGAATGCCCGGATTTTGCTAACCCGTTTCCCAAACTATATCTAAAACAATACGACTACCCCCTTCCGGCACTTTAATTGTCCTTAATTAAAACTCGGGTGTCGGAAAGTATCCAACATTGAGTTGAAAGCTAAAGATAAAAACTTTATAAACAAAGCAGAAAAACGGGTTTAAAATTCTATTGAAAATATGATTTTTATACCAATACTTACTAACCCGAATCCCCACACTCAATGTTGAACCATACCAAACCAAAATCCCCACAATATATACCCAGTTTACACCCAATCTTCCTAGACAGACTGATTCAGCCACAACAATCAAAGCTCAACCCAACCCAAGTGCACCCCAAACCCTCAAAGTAACTAGCATGCAACCCAAAAGGGACCAAACACGAAAATACGTTCAGCAACTAAGTAAAATATGAAGATTAAAGCATAAGAGTTGCAAGAAAACATACCGTAATGCCGATCTACAAGAAAAATTAAGCAAATAGGAGATAATTGCAAAAACTCTTGAATAACTCGTTTGAAGGTGAAAGACACAAACTTGCACCTTAAAATGGGTTATAGTTAATGTGGGAAAGTAATGGGAGAAATTTTGGTGAATGTGGGTAAAATTAAGTGGATTTTTGTAACATTCATGTAAACCGGGTTTCAAAACCCGCTCCGTTTAAAAATCAAGTATTCATCTAAATGTTCGTTGTGTATTTATTGTGTTAGTTATTTTAATTCATAACTAATAAATAACTCATAATAAAAAAGATAACCAATAAATAATAATAATAAGTTATATAAAATAAGCCTTAACAAAAAAAAAATTCAAAAGGAGTAGCCGGGTCTCGAACCCGGCTCTCCCGTATAATTACACACACCAAACACCACTAAACTGCACACACTTTTGTGAATAAAACTGAAACTAATTAAATTAATACTAAACAAAACGGCAACCTGTAAATCCATCAATCAGAGCCGAAACCGCCATTTTCAATCAAGCATGAGTTTCGTTTCTGTTTCTATGTTAGCATCCATAACCGTCGTGAAATTATCAAGTTTAAAACGGAAGTTCGGATTCTATGAGAGTAACAGATTGAAGTCAATGATTTCCATAATCATGAATTAAAAACCGACCGGAATTAATCATTGACCCGTGATTTGAGTCGTGAAACCGAAATCGGTGTTGACTACACACATTATAAATACTGATGCATCTCACCTCAATTGAACTCGCCATTCTCGTCGATTTTCCTCTCTCAAATACTCCCAGATACCTCTCCGTTCAAACAAAACCGTCGCCGGAGTTTTCCTGCTCGTGGCCGAAATCCAACCGGAAAAGTTCATAACTCATCTCAGACTGGTATATTCATTTTACTTCCTTTAAATGTCAGTTGTTTAGTAAAATAATGTTAGTCAAAAAACTGTTTAATCAGATTTTCAGTCGGATAGGTATTTCTGGGTAAATTCATATGAAGAGGATGAAGTTTCTTCAATGTATAAATATTTTTAAAAGCAGGTTTTTAATCGGGTTAGACACACAGTCCAGTGGTGGACTGTGTGCAATTACAAAACACATGTCCTGGGTTCGACTCGTATACGTTACCGATTATCTGTAAATAAAACCAAACTTTTTAACTCACTCAGATCACTCTGGAACAAGTGTTTAAAGTTAATACAAATAAGGATTCATACGGGTCAGACACACAGCCCAACTGGTTGGGCTGTGTGCACGGGAACTAAAGGTCTCGGGTTCGAATCATGAAGTCTCAACGGTTTTGGAGATTTATAAATCTTTTTAAAATAAATAAATTCCGTATTAACCTAACTAGTATATATATAATTAAAATTGATATTATTTCGGGTTAGACACGTAGCTCAGTTGGTAGAGCTGCGTGCACGTATACGGGAGGTCACGAGTTCGAACCTCACACGCTGCCAATTTCTCATACAATCCGACCGGTTGACCCGGTCAGACCTGACAAGGTGAAATATTTTTAATTTTTATTTTATTTATTTTCTCTATTTGTATTACTTCAAAATCATATAAAAATGCTTAAAAATAGGACTCTTTAAGTTTAAAATTTTTATTAATACCACAAAAATAAACCTAAAAATCTAACAAAAAGCATTAATTAAAAATGTTAATTTCAAATAAAAATTTATTTATTTATCGAGTTATTACGTTATTATTTAGGTTAGTTCCTCTCGTGGTTAAATCTAAATTCGTGCGCACTCTTCATCAATCAAGAAAAACGCACCCACTGTGAGTGAATTCTTACAAATTCCCCCTTTTTTATTCATGTTTTGGGGTGTACCATGTGTTGCTTTATTTATTTCGTTTATTCAAACTTGTGCTGTTACCATTATATGATCTAGACGTGTGATGTAAATGTTGTTTATTGTGAGGTGTGTTTACATTTTGTCAAGTTGCGTGCAAATCATTCATTAGGCCCATCAGTTCCTCGTTGGAGACGAGTTGAGCATCGCGTGCCTCATTAGATCGGCTCCGTTTGATTGAGCCTTGATCTCATTGTCCATCATTTGGTGTGCACGTGTGCATTAATTGATATTATGTGTTTTGTGATTAAATTTACATATACGTATACTCATATGTGGTTATGCACCTTTTTATAACCAATATAACAAATTCTTTCAAATGTTTTCATAAGATTCACTCGCCAACTTTTGTTGACCCAAAACCCTATTTTTACACATGATACAGGTGGACAGGTTGAAGCAAGGAACACATAGGAAATTGCCTTAGAAGAAAAATAAAGAAGTCATGAAAAATGTATTTGAAATGTTGTGCTTGTATGTTTATTGTAATTTCTTCTTTACAAAGAAATAATAAATATGAAACTTTATAGTAAATGTCATGAGCTTTGATGAAAACCCAATCATGCCCCGACTACCATTTCCGCTGCGGGTCAGGGTGTGACAGATTGGTATCAGAGCTTTTGACTATAGGGATATAGGATAGGTTATTAGACCCTTAGAGCCTATACTATAGTTGATTAGATTTTAATTGTTTATGTGGTTACATGCAAACTCATGATGTTTATTTGTTTCGTATGTATTACACACACAAATGCATGCAAACACTTCCACTATCATTTTGTGTGATGCTTAATGAGTTATACTTGTTGTCAAACATAACATGCTTACATATACATACATCACGCATATATCAATGTTCACATATTCAAATCATCCTCATATTTTCTTTATTCAAGATTTTGTGGTATTTTTCGTTTTTCAATCTCCTCAAAGTAAGTTCTACGGCGGGCATGTAGTAACTGGAAGGGTACGAGTAACGGTAGTCGAAACGTCCTGTCTAGGTTGGCAATCATATAAATCCAATATAACGGACTAGTTTGTCTATCTGGGGACCAACGATGAGAGTACGAAGGACCTATTAGGCCAAAGCATGCCACACCAAACGTCACATGAACTAACCCCACTTTGAGTCGTCACTGTGTCTATACCAGGACACCCTCCGACCCTATACTTTGCAGTCATGTTTTACGATTTTCATTCGGGTGGCGCAAGTGTTAACAGGCCAACACCAATGTGAACCCTACCAGAGCCCAGTAGTCATGGGGGCCCACATGACTACCAAGGCCAAGTTAGGGGACATATGGGAGCCCAAACATGAGCAAAGCCCAAGACATCCTATGGATGTAGCAAATTAATTTCTTCATTTGTTTTGTGAATGTTCATTTCTAAATACGACACATGTCACCTAAAACATCAAACTCATACTCTCGATACGTATTCCTGTAGATGTCTTCTAGTCTCTCTCGTAGAGGTATGAGATCAGGAAAATCCCGCGAGCGCATGGCTGCCCAAATCGCTCAACAGATGGCCGCTGTAATACCTAACATCGTAGTTCAAGTCCAACAAGCCCTTGTCGCCAATCCTATCACCCCAACCAATCTAGAAGGACAAAATGTCGCCAACCCTCCTCTCAACACCACTAAATGCACCTTCAAGCATTTCAAATCCTGCGATCCTCCAAAATATGAAGGGACTGAAGGTGTCACCGCTCTCCTCCATTGGTTTGAGGAAATGGAAAACACTTTTCTCAATTGCGACTGCCCCGATGATCGCAAGGTGCGATATGCTACCGGTCGTTTGTTCGGAGTAGCACTTACATGGTGGAATACAGAAAAGGGCAAGCGAGGTGCTGAGGATGCTATGACTTTGACTTGGGAAGAGTTGAGGGAGATCATGACAAGACGTTTCTGTCCAAGAAGCGAAATCAATAAATTAGAAGATGAGTTCTACTCTTTGAAACAAAAGGAGGGCGACCACACCACGTACAACAAGAGATTCCTTTAGTTGAATCAGATGGTCCCCAACTTGTTCACTCCCCTCTACCGTTTGATAGAGCACTACATTCGAGGTCTTCCTTCAAAAATTCAAGACCCTGTAATAAGTACCACACCTGTAACTTTGGAAGCAGCAATGGAGTTAGCTACAGAGCTCACTGAAAACCACATACGGAATAAAGACTTCAAGGAGGAGAAGAAGAAGGATAAAGCATCAACCGAAACCTCAAACTCAACCCAGACCGAATCCTCTTCTCAACCCACTTCTAAGAGAAAATGAGATGGGCAGAATTTCGCTGTCACCCAAGGCAATCAACCAGCTCCACAAGCCGTACCCCTCCAAGCTATCCCAATCACTCAAGTAGCACCCAACTCTATTTACCCAAATAAGAAACCTTACATTGGACCTCACCCTCAATGCAACACCTGTTTTTATCACCATCCATCTACCGTACCTTGTCGACTGTGTGCTAATTGTGGGCGTTATGGTCATTTGAGCAAAACCTGTCGCACCCCTCAAAACCAAGCTTCACCCCCTACCCAAAACATGATCCAATCATATCAACAACCCCAATACCCCATGTTTCCACATGTACGAGCTTGCTTTAATTGTGGGGACCCTACCCATTTTAGAAACACGTGCCCTCGATTGGTTAACATCATAAACGCCCAAGCTCAAGCAAACCCAGTTAACCAGACAAATCAAGAAAACCCAGCACTACCGCCAGCAAGAGGAAGAGCTTACAACATCAACGCCAGTCCTATTGAAGATAATAACGGCCCAAACGAACAACCCAACTAGCCTTCCCTCACGAAGAATCAAGACTCAACTCCAACCATCTAGTTCTTAAGGTTTTCTCACTCTTTACGTATCCCTGTTGTAAATTGGGAATTTATGTATCTAAGAATTTTAATGCAGACTGATATTACAGTTTTGTTTTAAATCTTTACTCATTGATTTAATTTTCATATCGTCATACATCACGATGTATCTCGATCTCATCATTTAAAGAAGCTGGGTTGTGTCCCACTTTTTCATAGACTGACCCCTTCATCATAACAAACGAGAGAGGTACTGTCATCATTCAGTCATGTATTCTTTCAGATTTGAGACTCAAGCTTTGGCTGTTGTAGTTGTTTTGTAGATTTTAGAGTCACATAGAACTAATCATAACTTACTGACAAAACCAATGAAAATTTGACAAGAATATGGTGGATACGCTGCTGGTACTTCCTATATATAAGTATTCTTGTCAAAGGATCAAAAGCATTGTCAGGCGGTTATGAGAAGTTCCGTGTAGGTTTTAATATTGTCATAGTTGAAGTTTTGTTTTGATATAACCTTATCTTTTCAATGCATCAATCCTCTCAAAACTCTTATGCATGAGAACATATTCAGTCAATCAACTCTGTTTATCAATGTTTCTTATTTTTATACTTTAGGCGTCAAAAAGCGATTTCTGTAGCAGGGTATTCAACCCTTACTAGGAACGTTACCGCCTCAAATAAAATTTAAACTTTCACCCTCTTCTGATTATGTAATTGTCAAATTAAAACACCCTCCCTTCGAGTCAAATATACCACTACTTAAATTTCGAGACGAAATTTCTAAAAGTAGGGGATACTGTAACATTCATGTAAACCGGGTTTCAAAACCCGCTCCGTTTAAAAATCAAGTATTCATCTAAATGTTCGTTGTGTATTTATTGTGTTAGTTATTTTAATTCATAACTAATAAATAACTCATAATAAAAAAGATAACCAATAAATAATAATAATAAGTTATATAAAATAAGCCTTAACAAAAAAAAATTCAAAAGGAGTAGCCGGGTCTCGAACCCGGCTCTCCCGTATAATTACACACACCAAACACCACTAAACTGCACACACTTTTGTGAATAAAACTGAAACTAATTAAATTAATACTAAACAAAACGGCAACCTGTAAATCCATCAATAGAGCTGAAACCGCCATTTTCAATCAAGCATGAGTTTCGTTTCTGTTTCTATGTTAGCATCCATAACCGTCGTGAAATTATCAAGTTTAAAACGGAAGTTCGGATTCTATGAGAGTAACAGATTGAAGTCAATGATTTCCATAATCATGAATTAAAAACCGACCGGAATTAATCATTGACCCGTGATTTGAGTCGTGAAACCGAAATCGGTGTTGACTACACACATTATAAATACTGATGCATCTCACCTCAATTGAACTCGCCATTCTCGTCGATTTTCCTCTCTCAAATACTCCCAGATACCTCTCCGTTCAAACAAAACCGTCGCCGGAGTTTTCCTGCTCGTGGCCGAAATCCAACCGGAAAAGTTCATAACTCATCTCAGACTGGTATATTCATTTTACTTCCTTTAAATGTCAGTTGTTTAGTAAAATAATGTTAGTCAAAAAACTGTTTAATCAGATTTTCAGTCGGATAGGTATTTCTGGGTAAATTCATATGAAGAGGATGAAGTTTCTTCAATGTATAAATATTTTTAAAAGCAGGTTTTTAATCGGGTTAGACACACAGTCCAGTGGTGGACTGTGTGCAATTACAAAACACATGTCCTGGGTTCGACTCGTATACGTTACCGATTCTCTGTAAATAAAACCAAACTTTTTAACTCACTCAGATCACTCTGGAACAAGTGTTTAAAGTTAATACAAATAAGGATTCTTACGGGTCAGACACACAGCCCAACTGGTTGGGCTGTGTGCACGGGAACTAAAGGTCTCGGGTTCGAATCATGAAGTCTCAACCAGTTTTGGAGATTTATAAATCTTTTTAAAATAAATAAATTCCGTATTAACTTAACTAGTATATATATATAATTAAAATTGATATTATTTCGGGTTAAACACGTAGCTCAGTTGGTAGAGCTGCGTGCACGTATACGGGAGGTCACGAGTTCGAACCTCACACGCTGCCAATTTCTCATACAATCCGACCGGTTGACCCGGTCAGACCTGACAAGGTGAAATATTTTTAATTTTTATTTTATTTATTTTCTCTATTTGTATTACTTCAAAATCATATAAAAATGCTTAAAAATAGGACTTTTTAAGTTTAAAATTTTTATTAAATACCACAAAAATAAACCTAAAAATCTAACAAAAAGCACTAATTAAAAATGTTAATTTCAAATAAAAATTAATTTATTTATCGAGTTATTACGTTATTATTTAGGTTAGTTCCTCTCGTGGTTAAATCTAAATTCGTGCGCACTCTTCACCAATCAAGAAAAACGCACCCACTGTGAGTGAATTCTTACAAATTCCCCCTTTTTTATTGATGTTTTGGGGTGTATCATGTGTCGCTTTATTTATTTCGTTTATTCAAACTTGTGCTGTTACCATTATATAATCTAGACGTGTGATGTAAATGTTGTTTATTGTGATGTGTGTTTACATTTTGTCAAGTTGTGTGCAAATCATTCATTAGGCCCATCAGTTTCTCGTTGGAGACGAGTTGAGCATCGCGTGCCTCATTAGATAGGCTCCGTTTGATCGAGCCTTGATCTCATTGTTCTTCATTTGGTGTGCGCGTGTGCATTAATTGATATTATGTGTTTTGTGATTAAATTTACATATACGTATACTCATATGTGGTTATGCACCTTTTTATAACCAATATAACAAATTCTTTCAAATGTTTTCATAAGATTCACTCGCCAACTTTTGTTGACCCAAAACCCTATTTTTACACATGATACAGGTGGACAGGGTGAAGCAAGGAACACATAGGAAATTGCCTTAGAAGAAAAATAAAGAAGTCATGAAAAATCTATTTGAACATGTTGTGCTTGTATGTTTATTGTAATTTCTTCTTTAAAAAGAAATAATAAATATGAAACTTTATAGTGAATGTCATGAGCTTTGATGAAAACCCAATCATGCCCCGACTACCATTTCCGCTGCGGGTCAGGGTGTGACAGATATTGTAACACCTAATGGCAACCTCCCAAATGTGGGGCAAAAAAACCTCGTCGAGGATAATGGAAACCTCCTACATGTTGGGGCAAAAAAACCTCATCGAGGATAATGGAAACCTCCTACATGTTGGTGCAAAACCTCATCGAGGACGATGAGTCCCTTGGGGGGGTGATTATTACACCTAATGGCATACCTCCCAACATCGTCCGTGGACAGGAGAGATTCCTGGTTCATAAGTAATGCCCTACCTCTAAAATCACCAACGCGTTTTGGGCTTAATGCTAGTGGATGAGAGGAGAACTCCACAGTTAAGCGTGCTCAAGTGGGAGTAGTACTAGGATGGGTGACCTCCTGGGAAGTCTTCACCAGGGCAACCAAAAACAAAGTCGTGAGTTCCTGGATGGGCCACCCATCAGGGGCAAAGCGGACAATATTGGTGATAACGAGGGGCAGGGGTGTTATAGAGTGGTATCAGAGCCACTCATGTGTCGTTCGGGATGTTGGGGCAAAACCTCATCGAGGACAATGAGTCCCTTGGGGGGTGATTGTAACACCTAATGGCAACCTCCCAAATGTGGGGCAAAAAACTTCATCGAGGATAATGGAAACCTCCTACATGTTGGGGCAAAACCTCATCGAGAACGATGAGTCCCTTAGGGGGGTGATTATTACACCTAATGGCATACCTCCCAACATCGTCCGTGGACAGAAGAGATTCCTGGTTCATAAGTAATGCCCTACCTCTAAAATCACCAACGCGTTTTGGGTTTAATGCTAGTGGATGAGAGGAGAACTCCACAGTTAAGCGTGCTCAAGTGGGAGTAGTACTAGGATGGGTGACCTCCTGGGAAGTCTTCACCAGGGCAACCAAAAACAAAGTCGTGAGTTCCTGGATGGGCCAACCATCAGGGGCAAAGCGGACAATATTGGTGATAACGAGTGACAGAGGTGTTACAATTTTGATGGAGAAAGGTGAAGGAGCCATATGTTAAAGTGGGAACAAATGTGGTTGAAAATGATGAATTTGGCATTTAGGGTTTGTGAACTGCTGTTAGGGTCTCTCGCGGGCCGCGAGAGAGGAGATAAATCCTCTCGCGGGCCGCGACTAAGTAATAGTTTTCAGAGTTAAAGGGTTCTCGCGGGCCGCAACCGAGATGTGTCAAGGTTCTCATGGTCCGCGAGAGGGGTGTATTCACAGAAAGTTTTGAAGTTTGGCCAATGTTTTGCCTTAGAAAAATTTTGGTTTAACTTTGTGAACTTAGTGAAACACCCCTTGTTCATCCGGTTACTAGAAGAACTTACCTGCAAATTCAAATTCGTCATTGATGGTGGCCACATGTTGGTGATATAACCTGCAAAACAGCTAAACGACACACAAACACACAAAACACAAACTACGGAAACAAGAATTAGCACATGCAAACAATTACCAAGATGTACAAACTCTACACTTGAGCTCACACTCAAGATCCTATGTGGTATGAGGCGGAACTTCGAGAGGAGTTTCCTCAATCACGGTGGAATCGAGCGGTCTTCCTAAAAATGTTTCAATCTATGACCATTGACCTTCCAAGTACCTCCATCAGCTTCATCTTTCAACTCTACCGTCCCGTATGGAAATACCTTATTCACCGCATACGGACCCGTCCACTTGGACTTCAGCTTCCGGCGAATAATTTCAATCTCGAATTGTATAGAAGCACTCTATCGCCGATCTTAAACTCCTTCGCTCCCCTCAACCTCCTATCATGCACAGCCTTGGTTTTCTCTTTATTACTCCGTGAACGCTCATAGGCTGCATCTCGAAGCGCCTCTAACTCATGAATTTGGAAATATCATTTCCTAGCAGCTTCGTGAGGTCCAAATTCACAGTTTTTAGGACCCACAATGCTCGATGCTCAAGTTCAACCAGAAGATGGCCAGCTTTACCATAAACAATCATGAAGGGTGTGGTACCTAAAGGTGTCTTATAGGCGGTTCTAAACGCCCATAACGCATCGACTAGTTTATCGGACCAATCCTTCCTACTCTTGCCTACCATCTTCTCTAAGATCCGCTTCACCCCTCGGTTTGCATTCTCCACTTGACCGCTTGTTTGGGGATGATAAGCGGTGGGAGAAGCGATGAGTGACACTGTAGCGCGTTAATGCCTTTTCCATGACGGCATTGCAGAAATGAGTGCCACGGTCACTAATGATGGCTCTTGGGGTACCGAAGAGAGTGAATAGCTTCTTTAGAAATCTCACCACCACTCGGGCGTCATTGGTGGGTAAAGCTTGTGCTTCAACCCACTTAGAAACATAATCAATCGCCACGAGGATGTACCGATTCCCGCTAGAGACGAGAAACGGTCCCATGAAGTCGATTCCCCACACATCAAAGACTTCTAGAATTTGGATCGGGTGTTGGGGCATCTCGTCCTTGGATGAGATGTTGCCGGTGTGCTGGCAACAATCACATGTCCTAACAAACTCTAAGGCATCCTTAACTACTGAGGGCCAGTAAAAACCACAATCAAAGACCTTCTATGCGATGACGTGCGGACCATGATGACCTCCTGTTAGCCCCTCATTACGCAGCGCCGAAGAATTCGATCACCGCCTACCCGAAATAGAAACGGGTCGTCCCAGATGTATCTCCTCACATCAGGAAGAATTTCTTCTTCTGCTGAGTGGTCATACCCTTCAAGACCACTCCATTTGCGAGGTAATCCCCAAAATCCGAGAACCACGGCATACCCTCCTTCTCCGCCGCCATAAACTCCACTGACTCATGAGGGAATCTATCACCGATTTCCTCCTCTCTAATTTCTTCTCTACCTGGATCTTCCAATCGGGATAAATGATCGGCGGCCACATTCTCCGCTCCCTTCTTGTCTCTAATCTCTATATCAAACTCAGAAAGTAGGAGAATCCACTGAATAAGGCGAGGCTTCGCGTCCTTCTTTTGGAAGAGGTAACGTGGAACCGCATGGTCAGTAAAGACTATGGTTTTGGAAAGGACGAGATAGGAGCGGAATTTATCGAATGCGAAAACTACAGCTAGAAGCTCCTTCTCCGTAGTGGTGTAATTCTCATGAGCATCATTCAAGGTTTTCTAGCGTAGTAGATGGGGTGAAAATGCTTATCTCGTCTCTGGCCCAAAACGGTGCCGACTGCATAGTCACTTGCATCACACATGAGCTCGAAGGGCAAGCTCTAGTCGGGTGAGACGAGAATGGGAGCACT
This sequence comes from Scalesia atractyloides, assembly GCA_947069175.1. Lineage (NCBI taxonomy): Eukaryota > Viridiplantae > Streptophyta > Magnoliopsida > Asterales > Asteraceae > Scalesia > Scalesia atractyloides. Next base: position 36,916,895 of record CAMTDV010000020.1, on the reverse strand, counting down.
CACAAGCTTCTCTTTCAGGATCGCGAAGGCATGCAAACATTCTTCGTCGAAGACGAAGGGGACATCCTTCTCTAAGAGTCGTGTCATGGGGAGTGTAATCTTAGAGAAATCTCTAATGAATCGTCTATGAAAACCCGCATGACCGCGGAAGCTACGGATAGATTTCACGCTTGTCGGTGGAGGGAGTCTACTGATGGTATCTATCTTAGCCCTATCAACCTCTATACCTGTGCAAGATATCTTGTGACCTAGAACTATCCCCTCTGTCACCATAAAGTGACATTTCTCCCAATTAGCATCAACCTCGTCTCGACACACCGCTTCATCATCGCATCAAGGTTCAGAAGGCACTAATTGAAATTGTTTCCATAGACAAAGAAGTCATCCATGAAAACCTCCATCGAAGTCTCGATCCATGTCCTGGAAGATAGCGACCATTCATCGCTGAAAAGTAGCTGGAACATTGCATAGCCCGAAAGGCATGCAGCGGTAGGCATATGTGTCGTACGGACATGTAAAGGTCGTCTTCTGTTGATCCTCCGGGGCAATGGGGATCTGGAAGTAACCTGAAACCCCGTCAAGAAAACAATACAATTGTTGTCCTGCGAGTCGCTCCAACATCTGATCGATAAATGGGAGTGGGAAGTGGTCCTTGCGGGTGGCGTCATTAATTTTTGATAGTCAATGCACACCCGCCAGCCAGTGACCGTACGCGATGGGATAAGTTCCTTTTTCTCATTGATGACCACTGTCATTCCCCCCTTTTTGGGAACAACCTGAGTAGGACTTATCCATGCAGAATCAGATATCGGGTAAATGAGACCGGCTTCCATTAGCTTAAGCACCTCTTTTTTCACGACTTCTTGCATATTCGGGTTTAGGCGGCGCTGAGGCTGCACTACCGGCTTAAAAACATCATCCATGAGGATCCAGTGAGTACAAAAGGTAGGGCTAATCCTTTTGATATCAGACAATTTCCAAGCGATGGCCTCCTTATTTTCTTTAAGAACCTCTATCAATCACTCCTTCTCCTCCGTCGACAATTTCAAAGAAATTATAACGGGTAAGCTCGAATTGTCACCTAAGAACTCATACTCTAAGTGGGAAGGTAGGACCTTAAGCTCTATGGGGCCCGGCGTATTTAGAGGGGCATTCTCACTTGTGCACTAACCTCACAAAAATCTAAGGTCTCGGGAACCCATAGTGGGTCATCCTCTATATCATCACTATCGCTCTCCTCTACTACTACGCTCTCATTCACTAGGTCGGCTCTGCTAATATACTCGAGACACTGATTAACGCACGACATGAATGAATTTAGGAATTAGACGGAGTGACATGGGCCACTATCGCTATCGCCACCGCTTGGGTGTTGCATCGACCTAGCGATTTCGAAAGTAACGTTCTCATCCCCAACGGGAAGTGTGATTTTGCCACCATGAACATCAATAATCGCTTTCACGGTGCGAAGGAATGGACGACCTAGGATGATAGGCACCTTCTCGTTGGCCTCCATATCTAAGATGACGAAATCCAGGGGGAAAACAAATTTATCAACCTTAACTAACAAGTTCTCTATAATTCCCCGCGGATACTTAACAGACCTATCAGCTAGAGACAGTGACATACGAGTATCAGTAAGATCCCCTAGACCTAATTTCTCATAAAGCGAGAAGAGCATCAGATTGATGCTAGCCCCTAGATCGGTTAAGGCATGAGCTGGAGCGATGGAACCACCGAATAAGCATGGAATAGTATATATACCCGGATCAGTAAGTTTTTTGGGTAACTTATTCAGAACTACAACGGAGCACCCTCCAGTCAACGGAACATTTGAAAGCTCCCCCAGCCTATCTTTTCGTTTAAGAAGATCCTTCAAAACCTTAGCATATTTAGGCATATGCTGGAGGGCCTCAATGAACGGGAGATTTATTTTCAACTGAGTAAACATATCAAGGAAATTCCCGTATTCCTTAACATATTTTTGCTGTTTAAGATGGGCTGGGTAGGGTAAGTGTGAAGAATCTATGTGTGCCGATGGCCTAACCTTTACCAGTTTCTTCTCTCCCCTACTCTCGACTGAAGGTCCACTGTTTAGTGCGGTACTTGCTGGGTCTAGCCTAATTTGCACCCTAGGTGGAGCCTCCATTTCTATCTCCTCATCTACCTCCTCATCCTGCTCCTCTAATTCTACCCCCTCTCTAACCACCTCTTTTAAACTCCTACCGCTACGTGTGGTTATCGCTTTCGCATGTGGGTTCGCCGGGTTAGGTTGAGTGTTACCCGAGAACTGACCGGTGGCTGTCCTTGCAGCTGCTTAGCGATACTACCTACTGACCTCTGAAGATCTAAAAGTGCGGGCTGCTGATTTTTCAGGAGAAGATCGTGTTCCGCTAAGTTTTCTGGGTAGCTTGATCCTTAACCACTGATTGAGATAACAGCTCCTCAATCCTATCTAAACTGCCCCCTGAACCTCCACTCCTATTCTGACCCTCTTGATTCGAACCCCACCACTAAACTGACCTGTATGCCCTGAACCTCCACTAGAGTAGTGACCGTGCCCCCTGTTTTGATATGAACCTGATTGGAAACCAGGGGGTTACCGAAAGATCGGAAATTATTATTATTACGCCAGTTAGGGTTATAATTTGAGTTATTATTGTTACTAAAAGGGTTCGTTGGACCTTTACTCTGACCTGTAATGAACTCTACCTGCTCAACAGTGAGCGTAGGACACTCTATCGTATCATGACCCCCTCGACATACCTCACACCTATCTACTTTCTTATTCAACTCCTGAATCTCCTTAGTGACCTCTCGCTTAAAGCTATCTAATGTAGCCGCTCACGTCGTTTCCAAGCTAACTTGGTGTAGAGCCCGGTTAACTGGGGTGGTACGAGAAATAGGAATTGAATTCCTGCCGGCAGTGCTGTAGTCTTTGTCTGAATGTGCGAAGCTTTCGAAAAGGTCATTACACTCAGTAACCGTTTTCTTTCCCATTAATGACCACTAGCAGGTGTGTTAAATCGAGCTCGGGTTTCAGGCGTGAGACCGTTGTAGAATTTCTCTACAAGTGCCCAATCTGACAGACCGTGTTGAGAGTAGCGGGACACTAGGGTTGGAAACGCTCCCAGGCTAGATGATAAGGTTTGTCAGGTTCCATTCAGAACGAATGGATCTGATCACGAAGGCGAGATGCTTTTGCGGGTGGAAAATTTTTTTTAGGAAAGCATCTCGTAGGGTGGCCCAAGTAGTGAAGGTACCGGGTGGTTGAGAGTCAAGCCAGACGGCGGCTCGACCTTCAAGAGAAAAGGGAAAGACTTGAAGGAAACGGGCATCGTTGCCCGCACCTTCCATATTGAAAGTGTGACAAAGGCGGGTGAGGCGGTTAATATGGGCAGGCACATCCTCGTCATCACGACCGTGGAATTGGTAAGAATTGGTTATAGCGGTCATGATGTAAGATGGGATTTGCCAGGCTTTATCATTATTCATAGGGGGGAGAGTGATGGGCGAGTTCGCACTGGTGAAACCGGTGGTGGCCTGTTGGTAAACGGTTTGGTTATTGGCCATATGGAAATTAGGTGGTGGACTTGCGTTTCTATGAACTACACGGGACGGTGGGGAACCGGGCGGTGAGGGCTTTGGTGTAAAGTCGAAATCGGGTAGTATAAAAGGGCGGGATTAATCGGAAAAACTGGAAAAAGCGGATGAAGAAGTACTAACCTTTGGCGCGGGAGAGAAGGACGTATCCGTTGGCGGCTTTGGCGGAGGTCCTTGCGAACGCGTGTGGGGCATCCACTACATTGGAAACGAGACAATTGAAATAATTCAGAAAAGACACTTAAAATATATTAAACGAAGAACAAATATTAAACTAATTAAATTTATTTAGACTCCTACGACGAAAAACAAAAAATGGTAAACACGTATGAACTAATTAAGCCTAAATCGAGTAATCAACGCAATTGCCAACGAGAGAGTCCCCGGCAACGACGCCAAAAACTTGATGTTCTAAAAGTAGTTAATTAAAAATAATTAAAATTACCCTAATCCTAGACTCAAATTATACTCTAGATTCCTAAATTTTACTAAACTACTAACCGACAAGTGAACCGATCAATTGTAGAATAGTTTAAGTAAGTCCGGATTATCGAACCCACAAGACTCTTTAATTACGATGATGACTCAATCTAGACTCGATTAACACACTTATTTATATTGGGGGGGGGGGGGGTTCTAAATTCTTAGTTATTAATTAAACTAAGATTACCTAATTAAAGCGAATTAAACTTTGAACTTTTGAGATTAGAAATTAATTCAAGAATAGTGAACCGGCTACCTAGGTTGGATTTTATATTACTACTTATTCGGTTTTGTAATTAACTAATTATGTTAAATGATAAACCGGGATCTTAATATACTAAACTCTAAGATATACCGAACAGGACCCCCGAGGACGACACCTATGATAACCTAAAAGTAGTTTGGGTTTACCGGTTTTAAAGACTTCCTTTCGGTTATCTATTATTTAGTAAAGTGTCTATTTTAGTTAAATACTTCTCAATAATTAACCTAGACCAACAATAACTCTTAGTTTAGTTTAACCGACTCGATTTATGGAAGTAAATTAGACTCAGGATTTCCTCAAAACCTAAATCTAACATTTTATCTAATCAATTCAGCTAACAAATTATTATTTCTCAATAATTAATTTAGGTATAATGATAAAAATTAATTTTATATTTTATTTAATTGTTTTCCTGGTTTATTGGCCAATTCTACCGAATGATTACCCGAACCCGTAAAGAGCCGAAAATCAACACAAACCTATTCTATGGAAGACATCCAACAAGATTTATGTAAAACAACTAAGTAATCAAAAACTAATTCAAATCATGCAAATACACTAAACTAAATAGTTAAAGTTGTTTACTTTACTAAAAAGATTATTCAAACATAATCAAATTAACACAAGTTCCAAACCTTTATAAATCATGAATCTAAACCTAGGTAGCAAATCAAATCTAGCCAAGTAACATGGTTTTAAAAGTAATCAAAACAAAGTTAAGAATAAAATTCCTCAAATTAAAAACAAAGGAAACTAAAAGTATTAAGATTGTGCAATAAAACCGTGTTTGAATTAGTCTCCAAGCTCTTGCTTCACCTTGATGATTCCAGCAGCTTAGATTCACCTTCTTCAGCCTCTAAGATCCAGAATTTTAGCTTCTAAACTTCAAAGTTCGTCCAAAGATGTTGCAATTATAATCAAACTCAAACTTATAAACTCATCTTTCACACATCTGCTAGGTTTACGAAACCTTCTGGATATCTCACCCTCTACCGACCGCGAGAGGGTTCTGTGTCTCGGTCGCGCCCCGCGACTGAGTAACAAAGTTTCAGATAATTACTAGCCTCTCGCTGTCGTTGTGCGGTTGCGGGCCGCCAGAGGATGATTTCACCAGTTTTTCGATTCGTCGTCTCTCGGGTTCCAACTACGATCCGGCTTGGTTCCGCTTATCATTTCAGCTTGTTTTTCCCATCTTTTCGGCCACTTTCATGAACCAAGACCTGCAATACGTATTTGGATTAAAAGTAGATATATTCTTTACAAACCGAAATGAAAACCAACTAAAACTCTACAAACTATACACGATAAATGAATGTATTGTTCAATACATCAATACTCAACCGAACCAATAACATTGTCCCATGCCACCCAATTCATTTTCGCTTTTCTTCGGACCCTCCCCAAAAAAATACTCTTCTTAACCTATCTAGAGCATCGAGCACTTGAGCCGGAGCTTTATAAAGAGAGAAAAAGTAAGCTGGTAGTGCATTTAAAATCGACTTCAAAAGCGTGTCCCTACCCCCATAAGAGAGTTGTTTTGCTTTCCAAATTGCCAAGCGATTTTTATAAATGTCAATAATACTTCCAATTTTTAACTAGGTTCATATTCGCTCCAATAACCAACCCCATATGTTTAAATGGAAAACTACCACTTTTGCATCCAATGAAGGTTACCATGTATTAAACCTCTTGTTGATTGACGCCAACCCCATACGCACTACTTTTTGATAGGTTTACCTTTAGCCCCGATGCCAAGTAAAAACATCTAAGAATATGTCGAAGCTTACTAGCATTCTCTTTCGACCACTCCCTAAGAAAAATGATGTCATCGGCATAAAAGAAATGAGATATAGTTGACCCGTTGTATTCTATGCCCTTGTATAACCCATTCGATGTTGCTTGCTTCATAATTCCGGTTAAAGCTTCCATAGCAATGACAAAAAGGAAAGGCGAAAGCAGGTCCCCTTGCCTTAGACCCCACGAACACTCAATTCCATAGTTGGGGATCCATTCACTAGAACCGAGGCACGAGCGATGGATAAAGTTGCCATGACCCAACCCCTCCAACGAGCTGGAAAATTCGTTTGATCTATAATCGAACCAAGGAATCTCCGATTCAAAGAGTCATATGCCTTATGAATATCGACTTTAAATATCAATCCATTTTTCTTTTCGACCTTCATCCAAGCAACAAGTTCATTTAGGATACGTGGACCGTCCATGATTTTCTACCGACCAAAAACGCCGATTGTTCCTTTGAGATTATTTTCCCCATAATACTTTTGAGGCGGTTTAACAACACTTTGGAGATAACCTTGTTTATCACTCCAATGACGCTCATAGGCCTATAATCCGATGGTGAGCTCGGAACTTTAACCTTGGGAATTATAGCAACAAAAGAAGATGTACAACAACTATTTAAGTCTCCATCTACAAAAAACTTGTTAAAGAGCCTAACAAAATCCTGTTGGAACCCATCTCAGAACCGTTTTATGAACTTGAAATTGTAGCCGTCTGGCCAGGGAGCTCTATCTCCATCACAATCCCAAACCGCCTCCTTGATTTCCAATAGAGAGAATGGAGTAATCAATTGCTTCGCCTCTCTATCCGAAATGGACACCAAATTTGGGCATGATAACTGGCGGTAACGCCAGTGGTTCGGTGAATTGATTTAAGAAAAATTCAAAGAAGTTTTCTTTAATCTCCACCGGGTTTGTAATCCATGCCCCGTTATCATTTAAACCATTAATTCTATTATTAGACATATTTGAATTTACAATACTATGAAAATAGGAATAATTTTCGTCACCTTCCAATGCCCATCTCGACCTCAATTTATGCCGTGTATCCATTTGATTAAGTCTTTCCGCCTGCAAAACAAATTGCATACACTATGATCGGAGTGATAGTTCTTCCTACCGGGCGCTCTAGCATCTGCAAGTCGTTCCAGGTCCGCGATCAGCTTCTTCTTTTCCAAATATACCCCATCCACCCTTCTCTTATTCCAAACAATCCAATCCTTAATTTAATTTTTTTTATCCACCTCAGCTTTTAGCCAAAGCCAGATCCGGAGGTCCCGAGAAATGGAAAGAGTAACACAACTCCTTAACATATTCCTAGAAACCTAAGTTCGTTCAAGCCAAGAATTATAAAATCTAAACTTAGTGGGCCCAAAGTCCATAGGGACCGTGCCCCATCCACCCTCTCTTATCTCAAACAATCCAATCCTTAATTTTATTTTTTTATCCACCTCAGCTTTTAGCCAAAGCCAGATCCGGAGGTCCCGAGAAATGGAAAGAGTAACACAACTCCTTAACATACTCCTAGAACCCTAAGTTCATTCAAGCCAAGAATTATAAAATCTAAACTGAGTGGGCCCAAAGTCCATAGGGACCGTGTTCAGAACAATTGGCCGATGGTTCGAGATATCCTTGTTAAGGACAAGAACCGATGCGCCTGACCATTTTTCCTTGAAACCTAAGCAAACCAAAAACCGATCAAGTTTACTTAGCTTTGTTCCGTTATCCAAGATGTAGGTGAAGCGCCCTCCTCCCATTTAGTATTCTTGTAGCGCGGCTGCCAAAATAAATTTGTTGAAGTATTCAGCTTGCGACGCTACAAACTCTGAATTTTGTCTTTCTTCAGGGTTTCTTACATCGTTAAAATCCCCATCAGTACCCAAATACCTTGCATGGCATTTCGAATCTGCAATAATTTCCCCCAAAGTTGCCTTCTCACCACTACATCATTTGGAGCATATACATTAACAAGATTAATTCGACAATTTTGGTTTATGAGAATGCCCGCAACAACCATGAAATATCGCTCTGTAATAACATTATCACAATCACACATTGTTGGATTCCATAAACACGCCAGGCCCCCGGACCTACCTTACGCATCCACCACCGCCATGTGAAACTCGGATCTGTCCCAGAAACTGCTAAAAAGAAATTTTGGAGAATCCCCCAATTTGGTTTCCTGAATTGCGAGAAAATGAATGACATTACCCATTTTTATTCCCTAATCCAGTATGCCTTTCTTGAGTTCTTCACCCCCTCAAATTAATACTCAGATAATTCATTGTAAAACTTCGAAACCCCCATCCCCAACTAGTACCTGTCTCGTAACACTGTCGAAACCCCGTAAATCCAAACCTACCTGCAAACCCACATCCATTGTCGCATCCACCTCCTTCAAAATCAGATTCTCCTGTGTTTGCGGCGCTTTCTGATTAACATCAGGATTATCGATTTGCCTCGTTGATGTGTTTCCGTTAGCCGAAGTACCACCCATCAAACCACCAGAAACCTCTGGTTCAATTTGATGTACTTCCATACCTTCCTCCCTTATAGTATTGTCTCCCAATGAGTTATTTAGGTTTATAGACTGACCTGCTTCTAGTTGGCATTTTGAGAATAAACGGATGTGAGGGCCTTGAGTAGAACCCACAGAAGGTGGCTTTCTGCTATCCCTGGGCCTTTTACCCAACATCTGAAGAGGGGTTGGTCCAGATTGCAGATCATTTACAACAGGCCTAATACGGGTTTTAGGTTCCTTAGTAATACTCGGCCCAACATTTTTACCAGAATGTGCATCATCTGTAGGGCCCTTCAGATCTTCAGAAACCCCAGGCCCCAAAAGTGGCGATTCATTACCCCCATGCACCGCATGCATGGAGGATTTCGATATCTGAGGAGACTCTTCGATGTCTGAAGCTGGCCTTTCAGAATTCCAGTTGACTCCATCACACTCCGGTGACTTTTCCGGCCTGAACTCACCTTCCTCCATCTCTTCCATCGATTCCTCAACCTCATTCCAAATACACCCAGAGGCCGCCAGAGTCTCCCCTCCTTCAAACTCCGGTGACCAAACCGTGTTCGCCTCCAAGACCCAAATAGGGTACGACTTATTCCTCCATTGTATATAAATGATATCTTCCACTTTTTGACCGTAAGGCATTAGAACGGTGCAAAAGTTATCCGAGTTATCATCCACGAACCATGAAAATTCAGATCCTTTTAAAACTTTTCCATAAAGTCTTCCAACTTGATCGTAGATTCCATTATCCCGAAGCTGAAATGGAATTCCTTTAATGCTAAGGATAACTATCCTATCCTAGGCTAGGTCTTCACCTCGCCACACCATAACATCCGTGAAACAATCGATCAGGACTCCACGGAAGTTGACAAGAGTTGAAGTCGCTACCTCTTAATTCTTGAAAACCACCAGGACCTTTAGGCCTCCCACATAAGACAACCCAACATCCTTCAAACCCCCGGCCTCTAGAGCAGACTTTAACTTCCTTAGAGTAACAAGATACTTTACCAGCCCTACAATGGACTTCCCAATGCAATGACTTGGGTAACCTGTGACCTCGTCTCGTAGAGTGATAAATTTTCTTTCATGTCCCGGGGATCCTACACCACTTAAAACAACATCAGTGATTAATACCCCCTGCCTCACCACTGCTGCCGAAGGGTTTCCGGCGACAGGGTTTGTTTGTTTCGGTCTTCAAGCCTTTTCCCAACCACATTTGTTGTGTAAACAAATTTCTTGTGATTTTTTTGTATTCTGCCAATGAAAAAGAAAGTTACGCCTTGTAAATCTTCACCGTGCTCATGTCTGAGAGCACCGCATCCATATCTTCCACCCCCACATACCTGACAAAACCGAAATGATTGCCTTTTGAGTCTTTCTTTTTTGCGACGTAAGCATCGGCGATGAAGCCATAAGGTTGAAACGCTCACCAAAGGAGTGTGCGTGAGACCCTCTTTGGGAGGTTTTGGATAAGAAAGGTCATCTCTATGCCATCCCCCCGACGTTTCCAGCTTTTCCGGTATTGCACCTCCGACCAGGGTATCCCGCCGCCATCGTCTCCCTCTCGCTCTCTCTCACAAGTAGTTTTTTATCATACATGAATTTAAGAGTCTAGATGATAAATAAGGCGTACAAACTCACATAAAATTATTTATTTCTTTCTTTTATTTTTGAGTAAAATACTAAAAGGTCCCTGAGTTCACGTTACTTTAGTCCAAATATAATTTTTTTTGTATCTGGGTCACTAAGGTTTCGTTTTTCTTGCTATTTTCATCTAATTGGTAAATTGGGTTAAAAATTTTATGTTAATTTTTTTCTTTTTTGTTGTTTTCCTCATTTAATTGAAAGGCATAATCATCAATTTATGCTATAATATATTTTAATTAAATGAGAAAAATAATAAAAAAGGGAGAAGTTAATAGAAAATACTAATCTAGTTTACCAATTGAATAAAAATGACAACAAAAATAAAACCTTGGAGATTCAGATACAAAAGATTTTTTTTGTTTACTGAAGTGACAAAAATATCTAAACACAGAGACCATTTTAATATTTTACTATTTATTTTTTAACAATTAATAACTTTATTAAGTATTAAATTGAACGACAAGTTATTCACTTTCTTACAATTGTTGTCCCCTTCACAATCACATGACACCCGTCCAAGACTTGTACAAATCCTCCTGGTCCTAAACACCCATCACCTACCGACCCTAGACTTGAAAAACACACACATCACATCAAAACACACACTATAGATCTTCAACTCTTTCTTTGACCCAAACCCCCCCAATCTCACTCAGATCTCTATATATCACAAAACCCACCTCCCATTCTCCCCAGATCCCCAATCCCCCATCTGGGTATCCATCAAAATCCCAAATTTCCCCCAAAAAACCCACCAAGATCCACCCCAATTCACCCACAATGGGCAAAGGTGGAACCCTGACCGAAGGTGTACTCAAAAAGATCATCCTTTCCTACACCTACATTGCCATATGGATCTTTCTCAGCTTCACTGTCATCGTCTACAACAAGTACATTCTAGATCGCAAGATGTACGACTGGCCGTACCCTATTTCACTCACCATGATCCACATGGGCTTCTGTTCTTCACTTGCGTATGTTCTTGTTAGTGTTGTCAAAGTTGTTGAACCGGTTCAGATGACCCGTGAAGTTTATCTTAAATCTGTTGTTCCAATTGGTTTGCTTTATGCTCTTAGCTTATGGCTTTCGAATTCGGCTTATATTTATTTATCTGTGTCGTTTATTCAAATGCTTAAAGCTTTAATGCCTGTTGCTGTTTATTCAATTGGGGTTTTGTTTAAGAAAGAGGGGTTTAAAGGGGATACGATGACTAATATGTTGTCGATTTCTTTCGGGGTTGCCATTGCGGCTTATGGTGAAGCTAAGTTTGATAGTTGGGGGGTTATGTTGCAGCTTGGTGCAGTTTGTTTCGAGGCGACTCGATTGGTGTTGATTCAGATCTTGTTGACGTCGAAAGGAATTACGTTTAATCCGATTACCTCGTTGTATTATGTCGCCCCTTGTTGTTTCGCGTTCTTGTCGATTCCTTGGATGATTGTGGAGTATCCTAAACTGAGGGATACTTCAAGTTTCCATTTTGATTATTGGATCTTTGGGACGAATTCGATTTGTGCGTTTGCATTGAATCTTGCGGTGTTTTTGCTTGTTGGGAAGACTTCGGCTTTGACTATGAATGTCGCGGGGGTGGTTAAAGATTGGTTGTTGATCGCGTTTTCGTGGTCTGTGATTAAGGATACGGTGACGCCGATTAATTTGTTTGGGTATGGGATTGCTTTCTTGGGTGTTGCTTATTATAATCATGCGAAGTTGCAGGCGCTCAAGTCTAAAGAAGCGGAGAAGAAGGCTGCTCAGTTGGATGATGAGTCAGGGAAGTTGTTAGAGGAGAGGAGTGTGGAAAAGTCAGCGAAAAAGACCGAGTCCGATGATTGATGTATGTGGTTTCTTGTGGTCTTGGTCTGGTTCCATAAATGGTGATGAGGGATGAAGAAGAGGATCCAGATCAAACGAGGTTAGGAAGGGCTGCAATCTTTTTGATGTATGTTTTAGTTAGTTATTTATATGTCATCTATGTTTATTTATTTAAAGGACCGTCATGGAGTCACCGATAAAGTTAGTTCCTTTGTGATCGAATGATCATGGTTTCGAGTCTTGAGAACGCTTTCTTTGCAGAAATGCGAAGAAAAGTTTTCGGGCGAAGACTTATCTTTTTTGTAGTCACAAAGTGAAGGAGCTTTGGTGCAGTGGTCTCTTGTATTCTCTCTTTTAATTATTTTACGTTTTGATCTTTTGTTCCTTGATGTTATTGAGGGTTTGAAGTTTGTTGGACTCTTGGTTCAGTCTATGGGGATATATTTATCTTTTATATTTGATTCATATTTTATAAATCATTCATTTGGGTGCTTTTGTGTATTTATCTTGGATTGATTATTTGTTGGTACCATGGTAATCTCACATTAAAATGAGATTATTATGAATAAATATTGAAATGTGAAAAGATTTGGCATATGAACTTTGAAGTAGCCAAATTGCACATTGGTGAATGGCAATCTTGTTTTGATAGGGTTATGTATAATGTGCTTATGTATTATTCAAAGCACTTGGTGAAAGTCTATTCTTTGAAAGATGTAACGATCAGTAGCTTACATGCATGTCGAGAGAAGGCGTTTATAAACTTCGGACTATTGGAGGTCATGATGTTATATCGCTCCCTAGGGCAATGCACTCTTGCCTGTTTGTGATAACCGACCTAAACACGTGTTTTAAGCGTCACTAGGTAATGCAATCTTGCCTGTTTGTGATCACCAACCTATACATTCAATTATCTATCTCTATAGTTTAACTAAAGCTCACATTCATCTCTAAATTTTACTCAATTATCTATCCCATATCTATTTATTTATATCTATCTCTGTTCTGTTCAAGTAAATAACACTTTTAAAATAACCAGTACCATTTAGCCATAAGCCTATCGCATGATATCAAGTCAATGGAGGCGACCCTATTGATATGAGAACTAACCTTATATGGTTCGATGCTTGATGAATTCGGAGTGTGTTTGCGTTCTTGAACATGTATAGTGTATCTGAAAAGGCTCACTACTCCATGGCGAGAATATACGCCACTCAAAAAACTTTGGAAACACAAGACGCCCTGAGGTAGTTCTTTGATTTTTTTTTCTACCTTGATTCGAAAACACTCCTCAGTACATTTACCTAATACCGACGGTAACTCTGCTTTATCTATGAAGTATTGCCATTAAGCAACACGTTAATGATGAGTTATTGGCAATGGGTTAGGTAAAGAATCACTAGCATTTCCATTTCCACAAATTGCACATCTCTGTCACCCTCTTCTTTGTCATTCGACTCTCTCTATTGCTAGTTGGTGACTCATATGTCACATACACCACTCTTTACGCACTAGATCAGACTTTCTAAAATTACCTACCATGTGGTTTGAACTTTAAGTTCGAGAACACGCTCTGAAAGAAGCATTAAACTTCAAAACATGTGAAAACGGTTGGAACTTTAGCATTCTAGCACCATGCGAAACTGTAGGAACATGCTTAAGTAAATAAAGATTAGAAAAAAAGATATTGGTTTGTGGGCAGGTGATGATTTTGGTATAAGCTACGGATGATTTTAAAATCAAAATGTTGGGATTGATAAGATTGTGGGTTATGATAATCAAGTTTCTACAACTAACACTGGTTTGTTGGATATTGATTTCTTGAACAAACAATGTCATCATTTGTTGCAAGTCATTAAGAGCCACAACTATAAGCATATAAACATCTATCTTCATAATCACATCTATCAAATGGGTGTAGGTAGAACTTCAACTGATTACACCGACTTGCGGGTTTAAACTAATGGTTTATATTTAAAGACAGGCGGATGGCACATCCATAAGATGATAAAACTCCGATGAATTTAAACCCAATTATGCCGTCGTCTAAAAGACTCATCCAACAAACAACAGACCAAGTTGCAGGTTTCAGAAAACAACACAAAACTGAAATAGCAAACCGAATTACCGATTATGTCATCGTCTACTTTTTCTATCAATTTCCAAACCAAACGATAACGGTTTCAGACTCCTTAACTATGCTCTTCACCGTCTGCAAGCTCTCCCCTTTCTTCAGCAGCAGCAGCCATCAGTTCATCAAATTTATCTGTTTTCCCCAGCAATATCTCGATCTAACCAACAATAACCGCATCAACATCATCACCATAGTTTAAATGTGCGGATCACAAATGGAACATTTTCTTTTAAGATAAAGATTACTCTTTTCATCTCAAGTAGAGTCACATTGGCTTGGTATATACCATCAAGAAAGTTTATAAATGGCGGTTCTTGATCATTATGAGGTTAGAAACCACAATTGGTTTGTTTTTTTTTTTTGAATTTTTACCTTGGCTTTTTGGATGGGGCGTCCTCTAGATTCATCTTTCATGTCAACAGTGGATGTCATAATCTCTACATGGTTTCAACCATCGTTAACACAGATAATACATGAATAGAGAAACTTGCAAATGCAAAAAGAACTCTTACTCTTCTCCACAGCAAATCCATTATTCTTGAGAATTTCTGCTATTGTGACAACTGTCGCAATGGCTGCAGGAACGATCACAGTAACTTGTTAATAGAACCTATGTAATTAACATTCAAATATCTATGAAATGCATTACTTGTGAGCCATTAAACTATAGTGTCAATGTTTAGCAAACTAACTAATTAATTCTGATATATTTTATGAATCTCAGTGATTAATTAATATTTCCACATAGGGCTGTAAAAGAACCAAACGAACACGAACAAGGCCTTGTTCGTGTTCGTTCGTTAAGGAACAAGCTTGTTCATGAACTATTCACGAACGCTTCCCGAACAAGATTTCTTGTTCGTGTTCGTTCATTAAGGAAACAAACATGTTCATGAACTGTTCACGAACACTTACCATACGTAAATGAACTCTAACAAATGTTCATGAACATAAATGAACACAAACGACGTTTATAACACAAATGAATGCACTATTTTTTTTAGAATAAAATCTGCATTTTCATCACAAAATTACGAAGAATCCATAAAAAATAAATAAACACTTAACATTTATCCGAACACAATTGATGTGATTATCAGAAACATGATAAACACAAAATTAAGAGTTTGTTAAGCTTTGATACAAACTAAAATTGAAATAGTGAAATGAGGGATGTTGTGAGAGGCATATAAGATAACTAGGGTTTCAAAGTTTTAAAAACTAGAAATAATAAAACAAAATACAACATATAAAAACCTTTAAACGAACAAACACAAATAGATTAACGAGCGAACATAGATGAACTCATTACCAACGCTCATGAACATAAACGAACACGTTACCGAAGATTCACGACTATAAATGAACGAACGCCACCTTTGTTCATGTTCATTCGTTTAACTTAACAACTTAACGAACGAAATTTCTTGTCCGTGTTAGTTCATTTACTAAACGAACGAACATAAACGAACTTCCAAACGAACTTCCCGCCGAACGGTTCACGGACTGTTCGCTGAACGTTCAGTTCGTTTACAGCCCTATTATACATGTAAGCCCAACCCAATTTTATTTTGACCAGCTAACACACACCCCCTCTAGTCCTACTCCTAAATCTACACCTTTGTCCAGTATAGACTTGAACCCTCAACCTCACGGAGAGGGACACAGGTAATCCAAAAAGTAATAGAACTTGTGATTGATAGCCTATAACAAGTATTTTCTCTCAGACAAGTTGATTAGGCTACAAATAACATCCAACAAAACATTGATGTGAAGATCTCAAGGCTCTATAATATATTACCGCAGGCTCTATATCATTTGGTGACTTAATTAGCTAATATACATACTATCAATTTTAATATTCAGTTAGAGATGTAGTCACTAAAGCTGCAACAAAGATACTTGTAGTCCAAAGAAAATATATAAGATACGAGATTGATGGGTAGTATTTGAATTTCTCATTCCCATTGTTTCGATGAGTAAAGTTTCAACGGATATCCATAGTAAAGCGTAGCTACTATTCTTAGGCTCTTCTTTCTATTGCATTTACTTAAACGATAAACATACATTAACATTCTATGACAGATACGTGTAAGGGAAACTCAACCACCCACAAATGGAAAGAAAAACTGAATTTACTAACATTAAAACAAGTTTTTAACTCTCAAGCACAAACTATCATTCAATGTCATATATTGTAAACTATGTACTACAACGGAGGGTTAATAAATCAAGTTACATCCATGAATTGTGTGTTTGTAGCACAAAGTTTCTCTTTGTTCATTTAACTTCAAATCTAGTAACTTTCTTACAAAGACATGAAGCACAAAGACATATAGTTTAGATTGGTAAATCAGGATCATAAAAATCCCTAAGCTCCTCTAATTCAACATCTCTTAAACAAGTGAAGGAGAACACTTTACCAGGTACGAGATGCAGAAGTTTACAAATTACAAGACTTAAAATAATTCATGTCAATATTACAGAATTTATTCCAAACCAATGTTGTCAAACGACGCCTAGGCACTCAGACACAGCCCAGCGCACCAAATACGTTGCGCCCTGAAAGGCGAGCTTTCAGGCTCTCAGGCACTGCTGAAGGACATTTTTTGGCTAAAATCCGGCCAAAAATAGTAACCCCCCCCCCCCTGCCCCCACAAATCAACCTAAATAAGCATGGAATCAGCCTAGACTAAACTAGCCTAAAAATGTCTAAAACCCCTAAAATGGTATTTTTTACTATGAGCCTAGCTTTGCTTTTTTAGCGCCTAGGCTCCGTGCTCGGCCTACGCGCCTTGGGCTTTTTCTGACAACATAGATTTAAACAAATGATTGAAAAACTTCCAATGCCGGATATAAGACCTTTCGCCAAACAACAATAAGGTTTCGCGCGTCTACTTTACCCGAAAACATACACCACAAAACAACACCATTCATCATGTGTTAAGCAACAAACAAAACATACAATAACATTACAAATTCACATTGACCGACCACAATACCATATACACATCCCATAGTTTTCAATAGCGAGCGTAGCGATCGCTATAGCATGCCACGTAGCATATAGGTCTACGCTCGCAATTAGGGTGGTAGCGATAGATAGCAACATTTTATTTTTATTTTTTAATATAAATAGCAATTAAATATGGCTACAAAATAGTTGGATTTTGGTTTTTGTTAAATATACATGTAAAATAGCATATATGCCAAGGTATTTTGATATAATATACATAATTTTTTTTTATGTTTTCTAGTGTGTTGTGATTTGTAAAAATAGCCGCCCGCTATTTATCGCTATACGCTATTTAGCATATAGCTATCTTATCGCTATCTGTCGCTAGTCGCCGTTAACAACTATGATACATCCCTAACACAGAAGCAAATTTAACCAAACCCCAACATAAAATCCATCATATAAACAACAAAATTATCTATCACATCCAATTATCCAACAAAACTACATAAAATCAAACAACAAAACAGAGTAATGAGAAAAATTACCCATCCCAAGGGCAGAAAGCTCCACTTCATCATGCTGTTGCATATACCTCTACAAATCAAACAAAACCCATCTCAAACAACACACCATTAACATCCAAAATCACAAAACAACACAGCACAAACCCCACTTTTACCTTGGCGAGATTAACGTAAAAGAAGAGGGGCTTTTTGGTGTTGGAGACCTGAATTCGATTCTTCTTCTGATTGTCACCGGTGATGTTAATGTTCTGAACTGCCTCCGTGATCTCTTCCATCTTGTTGGTTGATTTGATTGGAACAGAGAGTGAAGAACAAACCCTAGAAAAACAGAGAGAGACAGAGAGCTGTAAACTCGTACAATGGAGTCCTTGGATGAAGGGAAGTTTATGGTTTGTGTTATCTATTTTTAGTTTCAAATTTTGCCCCTGAAAATAAAAGATTTTTTTTATAAACAGAAATTTACGTCCCTGAAAAAAGTCTGGTGTCAAGTTACGTCTCCATTTTAAAAAGAGTAAACTTCCGTTTTGCTCCATATGGTTTGATCACTTTAACGGTTTTGTCCCAATCGTTTAAAAATAGCCATTTTTCTCCAATAGTTTGCTATGTTTTCTCCATTTTGCTCCCCGTCTTTAACTCCATCCAAATTGTGTACTAAATAAAAGGGTATTTTGGTAATTTTACAATAAATAAATAGTTAATTCTTTTATTCCTAAAACAATTAAATAAAAACTAAAGTTCATCATCATCATCATCCCAACATCTTTCATCCGTTTCTTCTTTTTCTCTCACCCCCATCTCTATTCAAATACCCTGCCACCACAGCCACCTCCTAGGACAACCACCGCAACCACCTTCTACAAACACCACCACAACCATCTTCTATGACCACCGGAACCATCCCCATTCGACCACCCCCGTCATCACGGTCCAGCCGCCACCACCTGCCAATCTGCCATCAGATCCAAACATTCACCACCATCAGACACCTCCCCACCCACATGTTTTTCTCATATCCAAACGGCGATTGAACTTAGATTAGCCCTAACCCTAGCCCAAACAATATACTTATCCCCAAATTTCTACACACACATGAGTTCAATCACAAACCTTAACCATATCTAATCTGAGCACTAATCTCAAATCATCGCAAACCCAGATGTAATGGAAGAGCGGTGACCCTAAATCTGAGCCTTACACACGCATAATATGGTGGTCTGAACTTTCAATCGAAGCCCTAAAAGACGCTGAACGGCGGCGGCAGACGGATTTCGAGGCGGAGCAGGTTAGTAGTGGTGAATGATGATATTGCCAGATTTGGTTTGAGACAGAACCCTAAGCACTCACAAGATCTAGTTTGAGATGGTTGTGTTCTTATTTTTTTGTGCGTGTGTGAGAGGGAGAGAGGGGGGAGGGGAAGAGAGATAGCAGGTGGTGACAGTGGCTGTTGTGGTAGAAGGTGGTGGTTAGTGATGGAACATGGGTGGTGGTATGGCTGATGATGGTGTTGGTAGTGATGGTTGCTGATGGGTGGTGGTGGTATTTTGGTTGCTGATGGAAGTTAACTCATATGTATATTATAATGATCTTCTAATTTAGGGTTGGTGGTGGTGGTCCAATGGAGCAGGCTCAAGGTGGTGGTCAGGTGGGGGCGGTGCACACGGTGGTGGTGAGGTGGTTGTTGGTGACGAAGAAGACATAGAAAGGATAGAGAGAGAGAGATAATCAGATTGGATTTTGTTATGTATTTTATATAATGTAATCTTTATTTATATTTATTTATAATGTTACTAAAATACCCTTAATTTTGTATTTAAAGTTACCAAAATACCCTTTCAGTTAGTACACAATTTGGATGGAGTTAAAGGCGGGAGCAAAATGGAGAAAACATAGCAAACTATTGGAGGAAAATGGCTATTTTTAAACGATTGGGGCAAAACGTTAAAGTGACCAAACCACAGAGAGCAAAACGGAAGTTTACTCTTTTAAAAATGTTACTTGATGAGTCCCTTAGTGATAAAAGTGTTACAATTTAAGTCCAGCTAACTCAGTTAATTTAAATTACTCAAATGACTATATTATCTTATTATTCTGTATGTTTAAGTCCTCTCTTTGCATCCCCGAGCTTAACAATTATTATTATTATTATTATTATACTCATCTGAATTATACTCGAATTAAATTGATAAGGGTTGATAGATTAGATGTTCAAAATAATAAATCCGGATTTATTACTATTACTAGCTTATAAATACGTATATTACATGGATTAAATATAAGAAAACTTATATTGAATAATATTTTAATTTAAAAATGTTACATACCCGTGTATTGCACACATAAATTTAAAAAAATGTAAATCATACTTCTATATAGTTCTTATCACATAGTTAAAAAGTGTAAGAATAGTATAATCTAATTATTGTGTTTTTTCCATTAGTATTAATATAAGGATGGTTTAGTAAAAAGATCTAATTATTGTATTTGTTATTTTACAATAATATTTAATAAAACACATTGTATTTATCTCATAATATTAATTAAATAGTGTATCCAAATGGTTACTAACGTACTTAATTAATTTATTATATTAGTAAGGATAAGGACTAAAAAAATATTTTAAAATAAAATGCAAGTCAAAATTGTAATGTTGAAATAAAAAGTGATAGGTGACAATAATTGGAACCTTATATTAAAAGTTAAATTAAAATTGATGTTTTATTTGTAGCTTTACCATCTTTATCAATAATTTATAATTTAAATCATTTGGTTTTAGAAATTAATGTAGTTAATCTTAATGAAGTGTTATATTACCAAATTAAGTTATTATAATAATGCATAAATAATTAAATTAGAGATAATAATAATAATAATAATAATAATAATAGTTTTATTATAGATAATAATAAACAAACAATTAATAGGCTTTTTATTTTGAAGGATATTTATATTACATATTAATATATATGACCCTTTATCGTATGTCATAGATTGTAATATGTAAAATCGATATATTCAATAGATAAAGTAACTCTTATATTTTTATCTCTATATTATATAGTATAATTTATTAACCCAAGCATCGTGATATATCAATTTCTTTTGAGGGATAAGAGATTTATTCAGAATTATTTAAGGTGGATAATGGTCCTTATATTAATTTATTATTATTTATTATGGTTGAGGTGCATGAGAAATTGTCACGTCATTTTGGTGGAATCCTTTAATGAGAGAATGCCACATGGCATTAAGTGGACTCTTTTATTAGTATGATTTCAACCCCAAAAGAATATCTCCGTTTCTCGTGTATCTGTTATTAATGGAAGCTGATATAGTTGTAGGATATATAGTATTCTAATGTTAAAATACACAATCTTAATGGGTAATCATAGCAAATCTAATAAGAATAAGTATTTATTAACGTTTCGTTGAGATTTGCAAAAAAATACGGAAAGAGAGTGTTTTAGACTTACAATGGTATAATTGGGATAACATGTGAAAAGTAGAATATTGATACAGAGAACAAGTAGGTTACGTCCTGTACTCACCCATGGATTACAGATCGTATGCGCCGCCAAAATGATTAAAGTACTAAATCTGCATTGAGGAATGGGCCAAATTAAAATTCAATAGCTATGAGTGGTGGACTTAGCTCATGTGTACGGCTCATAAACAAGTAAAACCTAGGGTTTGGTTGGTTATGTAAGGAGGATATGATTAAAAACCTTGAAAACCCTAAGGAGGCTAGAATTATGAAGAACCTGCAAAAAAAGGGTTGTGAAGAAAAGCGAAAGCGTAATCGGTAGAGAAAAGAGGATAAAACTAAAGATCGAATGCACGAGGAAGCTTTAGTTGATTCCACGGGTTATTCTTTATAGTTTTTAATCTTTGAACTTTTGGTAATGATGATGAATTTGATGTTCTTGTTGAATTTGTTTATCATGTTTGGCTAAACTTATTATAATTGTCCTAAATAGATGATACGATGTTTTGTTTATGTTTGATGACTGGTTTCCTACTTGTATGATTTTAGTATTGAAGTATGGTTAAATTCTTATGATGCATATATGTTTATGTTGAAATTGGTTATGATGTTAGTTGTGTGATATTTTTGATCTTTCTATGAGGTTATGCATGTCTCTTTCAATATTTACTATCTCAATGGTATATTGACGTCCATTAGCCTAGGTTGAAACTTAGTTAGTTATAGATAACTAATCATCATAGTTGGTTGGGCATATATGCTGCTTACCGGAAGGATTTAATTAAAAGAGTATAGAAACTATGAGAAAAATGGTAAATAATGTGATGAAAATTGTAGTTTTCTAAGTGTCCAAAATTTGTTGCACATCTAGAGTTTGACAGAATGTCTTGAGTGGGAAATGTGTGATTTTTGTAGTGGATAGGTTATTATAATCATGAAGGATTGTGAGAAATTGATGTACGTGGTAAATTGACATTATCTTGATGAATGAGTGTGTGCTTGGATTGAAATTGTGAAAGACTAAGTGTGAATTTGTTAAGTGTAGGTGTGAAAGAAGAAGGTTAAAGCAATACAAGACCACGAAGAGATCAAGGTAAGTTGTTCTAGCTTACAGGTTTGTTTAATGATAGTTGGTAAATATTTTAGTTAGTCAAATTCTACATAAAGTGTGTTTCAATTGGTAATGTAATGGAATTAAATCCAATAAAGTGGTATATGTAAAACTATAAACACAATTTATAATTGTGTGTGTATATATAATAAATAAAAAAAATAAATCAAGCCAATCGGACCTTTGCTCGTGCTTGACTCATTTTACAAACTGAACCAAGCCAATTAGCTCGTCTACAATTGAGCAAAAATCAAATGGACATTTTATGAGCGAGCGTTTGGACAACCCTAATTGTTTTCTATATAAATCATAATTTCTGGTTATAGTCATTTAGGTGTGAAAATTATGACTGAATTTAACCACTGAATAATATATAATGTCAATTTTCGTAACTTGATAACTAATGGTTTTTAACATAAGCTATAATAGGGTAAATTATACTTTTCATCCTTTATGTTTGTAGCGGGTTGCAATGGATGACCTCTAACTTCAATAATTACAGTTACGGTCCTTTATTTGCAAAACCCGTTACACCTTACGTTATTTGACCCTAGTTAAGTGAGGTCATGTGCAACCCATGTGAGGGCAAAACAATCATTTAATACATAAAAAGAATGTCTAAATTAAAAAAACTTATATATAAATCTATAAACCTAAACCATCATCATCTCCCATGTACTCTCTCTCTCCTGTACTCTCTTTCTCCCTTGTACTCTCTCTATCATACCACTTCTACAACAATCATCATCATCAGGCCACCACCACCTACACCACCGCCCCCAACACCGTCGACCACCGACATCATCACCATCACCATTGACCTCCATAGTCCCGCCACCATCAAGATCCAGCCTCTCACGTTTTTCGATGGTGGCTAAACTCAGATCTGATGAAAGATCTAAGAGATAACATTCTTGTGGTGGTTCCGATTTAGGTTAAACAAGGTCTGGCAAGAACAAAGCTTATACACTTCTACTTTCCGGCGAGAACAAGATCCAACTACTTTAGATCTGACTGAACTTCTAGTTTAGGCTTTCAGGCAACCCATATCGAACGTTATGATTCCGATTTAGGATAAACAAGGACTGTATTTGGTAGTCGTCATGCAAATTTGGGTTTAGGGTTTTCAGATGGTAGTTGCAAACCGCCATCTGATCTAGATTATACTGGGTTTAGGTTTCTAGATTGTCACTAAGATTTGTTTGAGGGTGGTTAGTGGTGGTTGCAGGTGGTGAGTTGGTGGTGGTCAGTCTAGTGGTGTAAGGGTGGTTAGTGGTGGTTGTAGGTGGAGGGTACAGGTAAGGAGAGAAAGATGAGGTGATTAGGGTTTTAACATGGCACAATCTATTCACACACTCATTTTGCCTATTTGGACACCTTTGGTGCCCTAGACGGGTCGTCTAAGGCTAGACGGGCCGTCTAGGCACTGATTTTAAGGAGTCAGCATGTGAATGGCAAGGCGTAGAAATTTATGTGAGTAGACGTGCCATTGTTTTTTAATTGAAAAAGGGGTGTTTTGGTAGGGTAAATTGGTTGTTGTTGTAGGTTGATGTTTTTTTGGTGGTGTAATTTGAGATTTTAAATTTTAAAAAGTTTTTAAAAAGTTTTTTTTTTTGTATAAAAATAAGTTACCGTTTTTGATCGTTTTAATATTTCATTGTATTACATTTTTTTTAAATATACTATTTAAATTTAATTTTGTTTTCAACATTTTAAGAAGAATGCAAATATTATATCGTGTAAATATTAATTAACATCTTGAAAATTATTATTGTTTCTGTATTACATTTCAATGTCGATTTAACACAAACAATCATATAGTAATCGAAGAACTGAAAACAAAGTTAAATATAACATATATAACATAACTTTGTACATCCATAATATGTATCTGTACAGCTGAATACTAAATATAAAACGTCTATGCATACGAGTCGTAGTCGGAGTCGGGATCTGGCTGATCGGCTGCTGATGATGATGTGGTGCTCAAGGTGGTGGGAGCGGTATGGGAGGTAACCCCTCTTCCTCTCTCGTCTATCCTGTAACTCCCGAAACACCCAGCCCTTGAGATCCATAAGCCTGTCAGCGTCGGCTCTTAAGTGCGTGTATGCTGCACCTCCCAGGGCATGACTTGGAATAAAGTGATGCGGAAACTGGGGTGCCCCGGGAGGTGGTGACGGTGGCGGTGCCGGTCCGTCTAAATCCACCAGAGGCTCCTAAATGACCACTGCCTCATTTGCCGGCAGATAGACTGGATCGAAGTGCTCCGGCAGGGCCTCCGGAATCCATGGCTCACCTACGCAAGTTTTAAACCGCTCACCGAGCACGCCGAACCTCTTCACCAACTTCATCCCTGCAACGTCTGAAAACCCATCCGCGTCGACGGTATGGCTAGCCGCAAGTGTGGGTCTGTCTCCGGTAGATGATCCAATGACCGGGTAATGACGGTGACGTACACGCCGCCGTACAAAATCCGTGAAACTGCCGGTGATGGGCGGAGGCGAAGTACTGGGCGAGACCGTGCGTAAGTGCGCATGGCCTCCTATACAGTAGGTAATAGTATAAGTCGGTGCTCGTACACCACTCACGGATGTGGCCGCGAGCGGTAATAGACGTAGCGAGCATCTGATGTAGATACCTGCACATATTGTTAGCGAAATACGGAAATTAATTTATAACAATAATAATCAAATAATTACTGTAATAAACGTGCATAACTGTACAACGGGTCGTCAACATGTGAAATCCTCCCCTTCGCCCTGACATGCTCCCAAGTGTCATGCCCCGCGACCACCTCCCAAAATCCCAAAAGAGTGGGTCTATCCACCACCACTAGCCCCTGCGTATAAACATCCGTAGCGATCTCCTCCTGCAGGTATAAACCGATATGAACGGCAAACTCAGCAAGCGTCATCGAACGCCACACACTGGCAAGCCTAAAGGAAACCTTGGGCGGAGGGGGAGGAGCCTGTGGTTGAGGAGGCGACCGGTCGACCCATGGAGGGTGAAATGTGAACGTCGACAGGAACTCGATGAGCAGCTCCCTATATCTCAGCATGCTAGCCAAGTCAAACAGACGATGCCATGGTGAATCAATGGGAACGAAAAAACACAGTCTCAACGTCTCACCAATCGCCTCGATCGCATCCCAGTCGACCGCAGCATGCGATCCGATATGCATTCGCCTAAGCTTCCTGCAAAAACGGGCGGCCTCGGTGTCGGGCGGGAACTCTAGATACGGGTTGCCGTGTAGCGGATCCGCCGACGCTGGCGGAGCCCGTCGCGGACCATGTGGATGTGGAGGGCCGTGTATCTGATCTTCAATCTCGTCCATAATAAATCTGCAGTAAAATATTGTATAGGTACAATAATACTTTCAATTAACAAAAATAATAACAATATAATACAAATAATAACAATTATTTCTTTTTAAAAAAAAGAAACAAAAATAAAACCGGTTGTCTATGGGGTCGTCTAGGAGTAGACTCCCCGTCCTGTTCAACATAAAACCCATCTTCATAAAGAAGACAACCCTTAAAACCCAAAATTCATCAAAATCAAACACATTCTACGGTCTAAATGTATAATACATTAAAGATTCATGAAGTATACGTTAGAATACATACCAGAGATGCTTGATTTCCCTCAAAATACGGTCTAAATAGCAAATTTGCAGAATATACGTATTTGTGTGTGTTTGTGTATGCTTTGGTTTGAGGGTGTATGTGGCTGGTCGTCTAGGCTGGCCAGTCATACACGATGCATGGACGGGGCGTCTAGAGCTAAACCACCCGTTTAGGATAAATGGTGAAAGACAATTTTACCCCTGAATTGCCACCCGTCTAGGCCTAATTCAGGGGTAAAATGGCATTAACCATCTGAGCAGAAAAAGTGTCAGATGGTTAATTACTATTTTACCCCTTAATTAGGCCTAGACGGGTGGCAACTCAGGGGTAAAATGGTAATTATTCCTAGACGTGGCGTATAGGTCTAGATGTCCCGGCTAAGGGACTGGTTAATTACCATTTTACCTCTGAATTGCCATCCGTCTAGGCCTAATTCAGAGGTAAAATGGTAATTAACCAGTCCCATTAAAAATTCAAAAAGTTGACAGTTTTACAGTTGCCGCTCAAACTGTAACATTTGTATAAATCGGGTCTCCAAAACCCGCTCCGTTTTGTAATCAAATACCAAGTTATGAAATTTCATTAAGTATTTATGAGTATTTTGAGTTTAAACGTTACATAACTAATATATAAACTAAACTATAAAAATTATATTTGATAAAAAGTTAAAATAAAATAAATAAAAAATATTTGTAGCTGACCGGACTCGAACCCGGGTCAACTGCCTCCTATAACTTATCCACCGATCCGTTAACCACTCCGCCACCAATTGATTTTTTGTTAACATTAGGAAAACAATTGAGTTTTATGCGCAAACACAAATTAACGGTTAATGATATCTGAATAACGGAAATCGGTAAACCGAATCGCCAAATCAGTTTTGGTTCGTTTAGCTGTCTTATAACCGATGAATATCGGTTTCTAATTAAGTTCAAATTGAATGAACTTCAAGTTTCGGGTTTTGAAACCGAAAGGCATTCAAACTCCAAATAATACAGGTTCCAATCATTTATGCGATTCAGAACCGTCTCAAATACACTCCAATTCCTTTTCGTCGCGTTTTCAAGTCTTTTGAGCACAAAAAAACTGTCGCCGGAATTCTCTGCAAATCTCGCCGGAAAACCGGGTTCAACGCAAATCAGTAAGATTTTCCTCTATTGCTGTTGCAATCTATTGTTAGGACTTTACTAACATTAATCCGTCACTCAAAATCAGTCACAGAAGACTTTGCTGGATTTCTGGGTTCGCCGGAGAAATTCTGGATTTTGCCGGAAACTCGCTAGTTAACGGTAAACACATTCAATCGTGCTAATAATCCATGTACTCTAGTTCAATTTCAAATCTAATTCTTTAATTCTGTTGTTAAACCCTCTCAGCCGAAGGTTCAAAAACAGAGTTGCCTGTTCTCGCCGGACTTTCTGAAGAAGACGACCTGTCCGGTATTTCTTTTCCCCAAACTGTTCGGTTTTGTTCATTCAAGCTAGTAGTCATGTTAATTAAACAGTTAAATCAAGAACCAATCGTTTGAAGTGAAGTCGGTAATTGTAGTGAAGAAGATGAACTGAAAATCGGGATAAGATTAAATAAAATTCGGATAATAAACGGGTTAGACACACAGTCCAGCGGTGGACTGTGTGCAAAGTTAACAAACACGTCCCGAGTTCGATCCTTACAGCGCACACGCTTCACGTAATAACACTCTTTTTTTTTATTCATGAATTAACCGGGTTAGAACGGGTAGTTGTTAAGTATAATATAAATCAAGAATATAACCGGGTTAGACACACAGTCCAGCGGTGGACTGTGTGCAAATCAAACTTCACGTCACGCGATCGAGTCCCGTCACAAACACCGGTTCAATGAGATTAAAACGTTTTGCAAATAAAGGAATTTTCGGTAAATTCGAATAAGTGTATACATATAATTAAAACTGGATTTCTAACGGGTTAGTCACGTAGCTCAGTTGGTAGAGCTACGTGCGCGTGAACGGAAGGTCACCGGTTCGAATCCCGCTTGGCGCAAGTATTACCGCTGACCGAACCGGTCAACGGTCAACGGTCAACGGTCAAACAGTAAAAAAAATATTATTTTTTTTAAATATTTATTTGTTTAATTTAAATTAAAAATACTTAAAAATAACATTTTTAAGGATAGAAAATAGCCATAAACTCACAAAAATATATCTAAAAATCCCATTAAAATCTTTAATAAAATCCATCCATTTAATATATTTTTCCCATTATTATTTAGGTTAGTGATTCCTCGTTGACATCGCTTCGTCTAAATCGTGCGCATCTCACCAACTCAAAACCAACGCACCCAATGTGAGTGAACCCTTCAAATTCCCCGTTTTAATCACGTTTTTGGGGTGTATCATGTGTCTTGTTCATTAATATATTATAATCAAGTTATTGTGCATATATCATATCATGACATGTGTATTAGTTTGTTGCTGTTAAATAGTTATTATTGTTTTGCAAATTATTATTTCAGTACATGCAATTGCCGAGGCCGTAGCTCCCCACCCATCGAGGTTGAGTTTGATCCCCATTTTATTATGCGGTTGATCAGGGCGTGCCCGCACGATCGGCTCCGTTTGATTGAGCCTTGATCGGTCATTTTATTTTACGTTTCAATACATGCAATACGCTCGGCTCCGTTTGATTGAGCCTTGAGCGCACAGTTCAATTTACATTTCCAGTTCATGCAATACGTTCGGCTCCGTTTGATTGAGCCTTGAGCGCACAGTTCAATTTACATTTCCAGTTCATGCAATACGATCGGCTCCGTTTGATTGAGCCTTGATCGCACAGTTCATTTATGTTAATTATTATGTGATGTTGGTATGTTCATATATGCTATCGATTGTTAATGTATGTTATAATTGTACTGATATTTGCCAATGTTTGATTTCATACATGTGCTCTTTTATGATTATGCACAATATTTTATTGATAAACTAACCAAACAATTATTATCAAATGTTTATCTATAAGGTTCACTCGCCAACTTATGTTGACCCAAAAACCCCCTATTTTACACATGATACAGGTGAACCAGCAGCAGCTATGAACACTTAGGACCTGGATTAGAAGAAATAAAACGTTTTAGTATTTGGATTATTATGTTTGGTTATTTTCCTTTGTAATGAATGAACATGTTTGGGATGTTTGAGAAATGTAACTTTGACTTCATTTAATTATGAAACATAATAGTAAATGTCATGTGCTTTGGTGATAACCCAATTATGCCCCGACTCTTATTTCCGCTGCGGGTCGGGGTGTGACACAAACGTGTACGCGACGTCTAGGCCTAGACGGGGCGTCTAGTTCACTAATATTACCATTTTGCCCCTGAATTAGATCTAGACGGAGTGCAATCCAGGGTAAAATGGTCTTGTGGCCAACAACAGACGTCCAATCTAGGTCTAGTCTGGTCGTATAAGCATAATTTTTTTTATCCTTTTCTTTTATACAGAAAATCATATTAATTATACAAACAAACTTATTAACTATTAAAAAATCGTATCAATTTTACAAAAAATCGTATTAACTATAAAATAATTCCTATTTATTATACAAAAAATTGTATTAATTATACAAAACTCGTATTAAGTATACAAAATTCGTATTAAGTATATGAAAACTCATTCTTCCGATCCACTGTAGAGTAATTAATACTCGAGTTTGGATTTGGTGGGGGATTCATTATCTAGGTATACCATTCTAAATGGGGCGTGTAAATGTATAGCCATTGTTCTGCAGCGGGGCTTCGGTGCGTCAACCATAGCCCGTTTATTGTCGGCATTGGAAATTGGTCTTCCAGCTTAATATGTATGAAGTGGTTATTGTTAACATGTGCAAGCGTTATCATTCGTGGTTCTCGATCCATCGGAGGACTCATTATCGGGAAGAATGTGGAACAACCATCGATGCTTAACAGGTGAACACGATACCGTACCTTTGTGCGATAAGAAGCCCTGCGTGGGGGAAGTCCATCCAGTGAGTGGGGGGACAACACTCCACTGAATCCCAAATAAGGCCCTGACGATGCGTGTTAAAATATCCTTCCTCCCATGCTTCAAATACTGGCACCCAGATCAATGCGTTATGATTCATCTCCTGTAGAAGGTCTTTCGAATATGGCTCCATGAACGTTCTCCCATACCCAAGCCTACAGCCACAGACCGAAACCCACAATGACCGTCTGGCCTTACATCTTGTATGCACGAGATGTATGGGTGAAACAATGTCGGAAGGAGAGACTTAAACCGTTTGATGGTTGACACATACTCATCGCCCACTATCAACGGAAAACCGTTATCATCTCGAATCTCTCTTTGTTTAGAAGTCGTTGAACGGCTTCGCCCCGCTCTGGGTTTTGAGACTTTTGACCGGCTATTGAGAGGCCTGGGACGGAACGTACGAGCTATGGCGGGGGGCATCGTCAAACCGAAGTTGTGCTTCCTTTGTTGTTGGCCGTCCACGAGTATTTTGTTGGACAACCGGTGGTTTCTTGGTAGATTTGGTTGGAGTCAACACCGCTTTAATATTCGCCAACAAGCTTTTTTCTGAGCAGGGGTGTGACTCCAACTGTTGCCGAACAATATTGAGCTCTTCTATCACGTCAACGTCATCTGATATCAATTTACATGGCTGAAAGTTAAGCTTCTGCCAGAAGATGTCTACGTCTTTAAGTTGAATCGGACGCTCTGCACGGTTAAAACAATGCACTTTTAAAGTCACATGACTAACAGACATATATAACACATATCATTTCACGTTTAGCAAAATTACCTGCACGTACGTACTTTTCCAGCCTACAAGCACACGGCAACCCACAGCTATACCACATCTGACAACCACAAGATGAATGAAAGCGTTGCAACACGTCTAGTTTCCTAAGTAGCTCTCCACTCACCAAGTCAAGCACTGTATGGGAAAATTTTCCACGTAGGTGGTCAAATAACGGGTTTTTGTGGTGGTTCATTATTTTTTCGATGCTTTCTCGAAAGCTCCTCCTTATTTCACCGTATTGTGTTTTAACTATATCCTTGACACAACCTACTATACGGTCCAGCGAGCTCCTATCTTGGACGTATCTCTTTAAATTGGCGTGTTGACTTTCAACTCTGTTTGTGGTACGCTGCCCGAAGTTGCGACTTTGATTAGTCCACGCAAAGACGAACATTTCCTTGTAATCTTTCAGCCAATTATCATACACGTACGTAAACACCCCTAAAAAGTATCAATAATTTATTAAATGTACATAGGTAGGTCAGATTTTATTACAAGAACTTACTTGAACGTTTGCACTCCACAAGTCGCTTTTGCAGGTTGCACAAGTTGTACTCATATATGGGTATTGATGGAGACTCACACAATGTTCACCAGAATAACAAAAATTTTTGCCAGTCTTCTTCTGTGAAGGCGCTTTTGCAGTGCTTACAAATATTCTGTTGTATGTGAAACCTGCAAAGATACCGAGAGACGTTTGGAAAAACTTTAGCACACGCATTAATTAGGGCCAGGTCTCAATCCGTTACAATCACACTTGGCTCCATACATTCATCCAACATTGACCTGACCCTCTCAAGCACCCATACAAAGTTATCACTACGTTCTTTGCAGATAACGACATGCGCGATACAAAACGAATAGTTGGTGGGAGTCATACCAACTATCTGGACAAATGGCATGTTATATACGTTTGTTTTGTACGTGGAATCGGTCGGCAAAATGTGCGGGAACGCACGCCACATTTCACTCGAGTAGGATGAACAAAGAAGATCTCTGTAACGACCTCTGTTTCGGGTTCCTCCCGTGTGTCGTAAATAAATTCGTTTGTAATCAGGATGTTTTCTAGCGACTGCATGGAAGTCAGTCCGTATCTTTATTCGGCCCTAATCTTCTGAACTGTGTTTTGTACGTCTTTCTGAACATGGAAACTGTCGGAAACTGCTTCCTTATCGTTTGAAAAATGTTGCGCGGCTCCATGTTTTGAGCTGTCAGCTGCTCGATCAATCTGTATTCGTTAGGAGTAAATCTTCGAACAAATGTGTGGGCCGACAGGTTCTCACAGAGTTTGTGGTTAGGTTCAGTCTTTCCTCCTTTTATCCCCCATGTTTCATACGGATGGTCTCGCACAGCCACCAGGTAAAACGGGCAACTGGTTTTCTTGCTTCCAGCTTTTCTAACCGTTGATGTAGTATGGTGCTCACCACCACGGTCACATTCAAGCCATACCCTCCCAGTCCTTCCACCAATTTTCTTTGATCGCCGGGTCACGATAACGAAACCATCCGCCTTTGCCGTTTCCTGTGCCCAGTTTTTTAGCTCATCTAGAGAGTTGAAAACCTGTAACATCGATAACATTATGTTAGATTTTATATTTACTCAACTGCCCAACATAAATAAATAAGTTTTGATACCATCTTTGTGAGGTACGGATTGCCTGCGCTCAGGGGTGCCTCACCACCATAACCTCCACCGTCAGGATTGAGTTGCTAACTGTACAAAGACTGTGTTGCATTGTAACTTTTGTAATCGTCTCCTCCGTATCCATCCGGAGAGTGTGGTTGCACGTAAGAATATTCACACCCGTATCCATAATCCGGAAACCCTTGTTGCGTAGGATAACATGGTATGAGTCGTTCACAGGGGATGTTTCATCAACGGGAGGATGCTTGTTCAAATCTAGAAACGGTCTGTTTTGATTTCCTTGTACACTTGACACAACCTCCTCTTGCTCGTTAGAATCGGGAACGCCGGTCTCCCCCTAACAACGGTCTCATCATTAGCAAATAATTAAAACAACAAGTAGTTTAACCTAATAACTGTTACCGGATTGGCTTCGGGCACGCATGACTCGCCAGAATACGGCCCAAAGAAATAGTTGATGTCCCAATATGATGACATATCACTACCTTTGAATGATATCAGATGGAGTAATATAACCCAAAGAAGAAAAAACAGAGAATTTCGACGAAGGTTCTTCTGCATGGACTCTATTTAACAAAGAAATATATGCCCCATCTAAGGCTAGATGAGGCGTATCACTTCTTACAATATTCTCACATGCATGCAGACCACCAAAGTCAAAATCAACCTTCAAGACGACCCATCTAGGCCTAACGACCTATCTAGGCCTATAATGTCAACAGTTGAAGACTTGCTCCTTTGTTCTTTTCCTAATGGCTTTTTTTATATGATTGTTCTAACTATTAAAACTTTACACCATTGAATTTAGAAACAGATCATACAGCTAAAGAGGACTTCACAAGGGAACATGTGCCCTGATCCAAGTATCCACTCTTGTCAGATCTGACAATTTCGACCAAGAGTCTGTTTGAATTAATGTTCTATTTTTAACGGGTCAAACATAAAACTCGTCACACCAATTGTAACGCACTCAACCCCATGAATCTTTCCCTCGAAAGATTTAGATTATTATTGTAAATTATAACCATATCATTCTTGTAACTTGTCATCATAATGTATCACATTAATTATATATAAAATTGTTTTTAAAAAAAGTGTTTGCAAGTCGAACCAAAACCGAAAACAGGTACTTTGTTGCATCAAGTACAAATCACTACAAACACTAGGTTCCAGTTCAATCATTCTACCCCTTTTTGCACCTACATAAAATACACAGAAAAAACCCTTCTGCCCAATATAATCATTCAAAAACAAAAATAAATAAGTAAAATACATTCAAACTGTGTGTATATGAGTTCAAACATCTAAACAACCAACACAATTGTTGATATATCATGCTTGAAGCACTTGACAATGAACAATATGGCTCTTGAGATGGTTCCGTCCCGCCAAGCTCGACCACAAACTCGACACTAAAGTCTTCAACTGCCCTTTTCCAGCTAGCGTTTCCCACAAATGCTCGGCTGCACCGTCTTTTCCAACATTCACCAAAGATATACTCATATTGTTTCTTATAATACAAAGTTTCCCATTTAACGGTACCAATGCCGCAGCCTCAAAACCCTTCGAGTTCCCTATATGCATCTTGCTGTCGATATGCTTACTCCAAGAATCGGTTTCCTCATCGTAAACCCTAACTTTACATCCGTCTTTACACTCCAAAGCGTAAAGCTTCCCGTCTACGCAAGTGCTCGGGCTTCTCCAACCCGAAACCATCCCGTCATGAACCGGGGTCCACACATTCGTTTCTGGTTCGTACATTTCACTAACCACTTGTCTATGTGGCCCGAGCCCCTTCAAGAACCACTTTCCTTCATAAACCACCCCTATAAACGGCACCATAGCGGTACTCATATCCGAAACAAAACACCAGCGGTTCTTACTCGGGTCATAAACCTCCACCGACCTTAGGGACCGTTGCGCGCCTTCATTCTCACCGCCCGCTACATACAAACAATTGTTTATAACACACGACCCGAAGAAATGTCGTCTCCTAAGCATATCAGGAGCACGGTGCCATTTATTAGTCCGCGCACTATAATACACCACTCGTCTCATCGGACCCTTTACGGGATCTTTACCACCGAATATATACAAGTGACACCGGCTCAGAACCGCACACCCGAACCCTAAGGCTTCTGAGTATTCTTTGGGCACCGGTGGCAGCGGTTGCCAGAGGTGGTTCAACGGGTCGAACCCATGCCACGTCATCTTTCGGTTTTTGTCTCTTTTCATAATGTACACCCATTCTTCAGCCATTTGTATGTTTTTTCGAAGAGAATAGAAGTAGTTTCCGGCTAAGAGACGGTACCATCTTTTGCAAACTAAACGGAGCTTGCGGTGCTCGATTCGTGGGACCCGTGTCAAACAGGCAATGGCGAGGTCGTCGGGCAGCCCAGGCAGGAGAGGGGATTGGTTACGGGTTCTGTCACGGGGCGATTTTTGTCTGGTGGGGTGAATTGATGGTTTGATGTCGGGTTGTAAACAGAGTTTTGAACCGGGAACGAATCTTTTTGCTCCGGCAACGGTTTTTAGACCGGCATCTACTCTACACAAGCAAGCGGTTGTATCCACCTACAACCAAATCAAAACAACACTTTCCTATCATATCAAATCCCTCAATCCTTCATTATAATCAACAAAATTTAAAGGGAAACAGATGATTAACAAGATTATCATGGGATCAAAAGAAGATTGTCCAACTAGAGGTAAGAGTGTAAATATATAATGAATAATCAAGAACTTGATTTTCCCAAAAATAAAAAATAAAAAATAAAAAAAAAAATCAAGAACTTACCAAAGGAGGCTGAATCCTTCTATCCATTCTTGAAATTCAATAGCTATGAACAGATTTCATGATTAATCATCTTCAATGGCAGCATCAAAACAAATTCTTGATCCTACCAGAAAGATACAGTTGATCAGAAATGCATTTTCAAAGGAACCCAGATTCAAGATTCAGAATTTAACTTAGAAACAGATTATCAAAAACACATGCCTCAAGAAGAGATTCAAATACTGAAGATGTCAAGATTATAAGTCTGTATGGTAAGCATCTACAATTTGAATTTGAAAGCCAGCTTATGAAAAACAAAGTGAAAAGCACTCAAAAGGCAAAAACTTTAAATAGTCAATAAAGATGATGAAAACGCATAAACTCAAATTCAGATCTCCAAATGGTCAATACAAACCCTAGAATTTAAAATCCCATGAAGCAAATCAAAGAAATCAAAAACCCAACAAGCAAAACCTAAGAATCCAATGACCCATGAAGCAAAACCCAAAAAATCGGAAACCCACAAATTTAATTAAAAAAAACTAAATTAACTACCCAAATGCAAGACAGCAAGAAATGAGGAAAAAAAAGAAAAGAAAAGCCATTACCTTTACTGATTTCTCACCAATAAAGTCCTGAGTGGAGAAGAGGGCCCCCAAAGAAACAAGCAGAAGAATGTGTTTCAAGATGAACACAACACTAAATCATGAAGTGAAATCAGGAGTGCAAATGGAGGATGATGATGGTGTTGGTGGGGGTGAGATCGTGGCCTACCAAATTTAAATTTGGAGAACAGTCAGCAGTTGTGAGAAAGTTGCAGACTTGTTTGGTGTGTTTTATTTAGTCTTTAGCGTAAAGAGAGATTTGTAGGGCTGTGTTTGAAGTGGAAGAGATCAATCAGACATAGACATATATGGATGTTCAAGAACTGGGTCGAACTGAATGAGGCTTTGTTCGTATTTGGCTCGTTTATGAACCAAGTCGAGCTGATTGACTGGTTTATCGAACCGGGCCGAAATCGAACAAGTATATTTTTCGAGTAGTAAATTTTAGAGCGAGCATCGAGCGGTTTGGATAACTCTATTGTCTAGTGTGCCATCTAGTTTAAATTTGCAAGAGAGATCGTGACAATGTTAAGTTTTTATACCTTAAGTAGCAACAATATTTCATTTAATATTGTTTTTACAAATAACAATGTCATGGTCAATGATAAGGTTGAGGTTGTAGTGGATGAGCAAACTATAGGAGACAATCAACTAAAGGTGAGAGCAGGAGACAATGAAGAAATGGACAAGGTGAAAGACTATTGTCTGGCGGCTTAGGGTTTTACTTTTATATTTAGTGTTAGTTTTTTTTTATTGATCTGGCTTTGGTAAATAAGTATACATACAATTGCGTATTTGTATATAGTGGGTCAAAACCCGATATAGTGGTATATATAAAACTATAGATATAATATATATTTGTGTGTATATAATAATTTATAAAAATAATTCAAGCTGAGCCGAGTGGACGTTTGCTCATGCTTGGTTTGTCTTACAAACCGAACCAAGCCAAAAATCGAACAATCATTGTATAGTGAACGGCGAGCGGTTTGGAACAACCCTAATTAGACACTTGAAGGTCATGACTCTTGACCAATTTTTGTAATGTGTACACTCACAATGCCGGGTCTTAAAAATTGTTCACCTAAGCACCTCATCATCCTCTTCGGGCTTTGTCTTTTTCATAGTTAGAAACCGGTTTCAAATATATCTAAAAACGCATCCCCTCTCTCTTTCTCGTCTTACATAACCTGTTTTTATCTTTGAGTTTTTATCTTTCCTCTCACTTCGTATTACCTCTCTTTCTTAAAAATGTAAATTACTTTTTGAGTCCTATGTTTTAGTGGTTTTACCACTTGATTTCAAAATAAAAGTTAAGCCCTGAGTCCCTAACCGTTCATTTTATAACGTTTTCGTCCCTGTTTTTTAGTGGTTTAACAACTTGAGTCCAAAATCAAAATGAGTCCCTAACCACTATCACAAGTACAAATGTTAAAAAGTTGGACCAAAATGTTATAAAATGAGTGGTTAGGGACTCAAGACGTTAAAAATTTTGATTTTAGACTCAAGTGGTTAAAAACCACTAAAATTCAAAAAGTAATTTACTCTTCTTAAACATGCTTTTATATTTTAGATGCTATTTTTTATATGTGACGCTTATTATTGTTGTTGTTGATATAAAAAATAGTTCAATTCAAATTGGTGTGTTTGAATCGTAAAAAAAGATTAAAAAAAAACTAGGAATCACTCGGATTTATAAATAAAAACTGAAAAGAATTCAAATTACCTAACAAAAAAAATATTATTTATTTTAATTTCAAGTATGTCGTTGCGATATGTCTATTTTTATTTATGTATCGGTATAACTTCATTCTGAAACCGAGTTATGAGTAGTAACTAATGGAAAAACTAGTGTATATGAAATATCGGTGGTATGGTATTTTATGGTATGTTAATAGAAATGGTAAATTGCTATGCTTTGATAAAGTTAAAATTGTTATTAGGGGTCTGTTTATAGATTGTCATTTAGATGAACATAGATAGCTTAAAATTAATTGTTTTTGTATTTTGAAATTCTGATATGCATTTTGATAATAGAGCAAAAAATTATAGTCCTAAATGAAAAGGGGGAGATGTTCTCCGATTAATCAAACCCGCGAATGACCAAAATTTGAGACACGAGAACCTAATTACCTTTACATTATTTAAATATTAAAGTTGTTGAATTTAATATAAAATTTAACTACTTATCATCAAGGGTGTTTAAAATTGCTTATTACATTCAATATATCATTTCATTTCATTTCATTCAAATACTAATAGATTTAAACAGTATTTATTTGATTAAATAAATAGAGCATTTATAGAGTATGTAGAATAACTAGATCATGATATAACATCTCAAGTAAAACAAAAGATATAATAGATTATTCAAATTGCATAAATGATTATCTTTTGTTATGATAAATATCTATTATATTTAATATTTACCATAATATTTAAATGGTAAGGATCATTTCAGAACTGTAAATAATTACAGAACTTACAGAGCGCCTAATAAACCATCCTTCTACTAATATATTTTTTATATTTAACATTGTTTAAGGGTTCTTTTTATCATTTATTATGATTCCATGTGCGTCAAGAGTAGTTTTTTTATCATTTTTTCATATGTAATTTTATAATTACATATACGTAAATTGGTTCATTTACCCATATGTAAATTAGTTTCTTTACACGTATGTAAATTAGTTATTACACATAAATAATTTGGTTTTTCATATATGTAATCCCAGAATACATATAATAAATGATAGAAGTATCATTAAATAATGTTATATATAAAAATATATAAATAAAATAATTGTTTATTACCGGTTCTAAAAGTTCTGTGGATATTCAGAGTTCTGAAATAAACCCAACCCATATTTAAACATAATATTTACTTTAATATTTATGATAATCAAAATCTTTTTCTATTATGTCAAGTTGATACTTTATAAACTTGGCTAAAAATCTTTTGATTATTACTACATAGTAATAAGTTCTAAAAACGTGTAAGTAGTTGTGATTTTAAGTTAAAAAAATATGTTTGTTTTATTCTAAAAGTAAAACATTCATACGAATATTAGTATAGTAGTAAAGACATAATAATGTATAAATTTTGTAATATCTACAAAGTATGACATAAATAAATAATTCATAGGTTATCAACTAAAAAGGTTTATAAAAATATATAGCATATGATACGGTTGGTTATAAATAAATAAATAAATAATAATCGGATAATTGCTTAAATAATAAACAAATCTTTTTGAAAGAGAGAAGGTATTGTCACGTGACATTATTTAGAACTGTTTAATATAACTTATATATATATAACACAATATAATATAATTTAATAATTATAATAATAGTAGATATTAATATAATAATTAATGAACTAATAAAATTCATATCACATCTTCAAAAAAAATATACATCACGTTTATTAATTATAATATTGGACACTC
This sequence comes from Scalesia atractyloides, assembly GCA_947069175.1. Classification (NCBI taxonomy): domain Eukaryota; kingdom Viridiplantae; phylum Streptophyta; class Magnoliopsida; order Asterales; family Asteraceae; genus Scalesia; species Scalesia atractyloides. The sequence goes on along the minus strand of CAMTDV010000020.1, from coordinate 36,877,660 downwards.
ATTAGAACTATTATAGAACTAATTATTATATAATTATATTTAACTATATTATTATTAAATTAAATGAGATAATGCTATGTGGTATTCTTTGGATTTTTTTATTAGAATTAGATGACAATTCACACAATTAACTTAAATTTATCACAAAAATTAACCTATATTAATAAGTAACACAAAAATTAGTATTAAGTCCCTCGCGTTGCGGCGGGGGCATAAACCGTGCCAAGTAGCACTAAAGCTACACGACTACCAACGATCAGCAACACCGGAAAAACTCGTAAAAACAAAATAAATAAAAAAAAGAAAAATTAACATTGAACAAAAAGCATATGTAAAATTGTTGTACCAATGTGAAGAAATTAGACTGAAACGTAAAAGGAGAAAAGAATAACTAAGTCGATCTATGTCACACCCCGAACCGCAGCGGAATAAGAGTCGGGACATAATTGGGTTATCACCAAAGCTCATGATGTTTACTAATATGTTTCATATTTATTAAATTCAAATTACATCTCAAGGTTCCAAGTCAAATTCATACAATACAAGGAAAAGAAAAATTAACTAAAACAATCCAAAATCTAAACTGGTTTATTCTTCTAGGCCGCCCTATATGTTTCTTGCTTCAACTTGGTCACCTGTATCATGTGTAAAAATGGGAAATTTTGGGTCAACAAAAGTTGGTGAGTGAACCTTGTTAAAAACATTTGTTATTGATTCATTATTGTAATTAATGTAGGAAAATTGTGCAATAATCATATATGAACAAATGTATGTAAACTTAGCGATCACAAACCACCTTGCTTAAGTATATAATAAGAATGACAATGTATATGTTGGTAACGTCCCGTTCACGCTCATAGGTAATGGGGAACGGACGGCCTATGCTAATGAATGTGAGATCAAGGCTCAATCAAAAGGAGCCGATCTTATGTTGGCAACGCCTGGTTCACGGTCATAGGTAATGGGGAACAGCTCACGCTCATAGGTAATAGGGAGCGGCGGCCTATGAAATGTATGTACTGAAAATGATAACTTTAATTTAAACATTAGCCACACAAACAATAAATATATATTGACAACACATTTGATCATGAACATGATGGATGCACAAGTGTTTGATTATAATAAATAAATAGCGACACATGATACACCCCAAAATGTGATTAAAACGGGGAATTGGTAGAGATTCACTCACATTGGGTGCGTTTGCTTGAAGATGTTGAATGCGCACGAGTTTAGAGGATTGATCGACGAGGAATAACTAACCTAATTAGTAACGAAAAGGTACGGTAAGTATGTGGATTTTATTAACTATTTTAATAGGATTTTTGGATATATTTTTGTGAGTTTAAGGCTATTTTCTAACTTTAAAACGTTATCTTTAAGTATTTTTAATTGATTTTTAAATTAAATAAATAAATAAAATAATAAAAAAATATTGACTTTTGACCGTTGACCATGACCGTTGACCGGTCCGGTCGCTTATATATGTGCGCTGGGTGAGACTCAAACCCGTGACCTCCCGTATGCGTGCACGCAGCTCTACCAACTGAGCTACGTGTCTAACCCGAAATATTTCTGTTTTTAATTATATTTATATACTATTTAACTTATTCCGAAAATCATTTATTTTTAAAAAAAATTTTAATTGCATTGAACCGGTGCTGTCAACAGGTCTCGAACCCGGGACCTGTGGGTTAACGTGCACACAGTCTATCGCTGGACTGTGTGTCTAACCTGGTTAATAATCTGGTTTTTATTATACTTAACATGATTCTGTGAGTTATCCCGGTTCGGTTAAAAAGGGCATTTTTATTTCAAGAGAGTGAGGTTGGGACAGGGACCGAACTCGAGACGTGCGTGTATTGTTTGCACACAGTCCACCGCTGGACTGTGTGTCTAACCCGTTCAATATACTAATTTTAATTAATCTTATAATATAACTGCACTTCCTCTTCTTCGCCCAAAATTACAGATGACGATAATTCAACTGATTCATGTCTAATTCGATTTAACAAGCATTATAAATAATTGAAAGGTAATGAACGGAGAGAGTTTGGGGAAAGGATGTACCGATCGGTGTCTTTCACAGAACTCCGGCAAGGATTCGTCGGCTCTGTTTTGTGGACTTCGGCAGCTAGAATCAATTAACAGTTTGGATGGGTTAGATGTGAAATTGAACCACTGAGCAACAATTATCAGTAAGTTTAAATGATCATACCGGCTCTCAGCGTGATTCCGTAAATTTCAGAAGTTTTCCGGCGAAAGCAGAAATTCCGACAACGTCGCCTGGGATTGATTCTTGATGGTGGATTTGTGTTAGTAATGGTCTAACAATGGAATGAAACAGAGAGAGTCGAGGTAATTACCGTGTTGATGTGAGTCTCGGTTTTCCGGCGAAAGTCTGGTGATGACAGAAAATTTCCGGCGAGTGAAATTTCGTCGAGAATTGGTGTGAATGTGGGCGAAAAGATTATCAGAAACTTGTGGGTGTATTTATAGGGAAAAATCGAGACGTATGGGGTCTGATTTCAGTCTTGATTCATGGTCAGCTGATCTCTGGCGGTTACGACTGATGTCGCGGGTTCAGACATCGGTTATAACCGACGTTGAGGTTAATTCTTCGGTTAAATCAGAAGAAACCGTCAATTATCGGCGAAATCGTCGGGATTTCCGACGACTGCGAATTGGGCGCGTCAGTTGCCTGATTTGAAATCGAGATATTGATATTTGAATTAATTGTTTTGATACATTACTAAAGAACACAAGTGGCGGAGTGGTTTGGTGAATGAGAGTTAAGGCTTTGCGGTTCCCGGCTGACCCGGGTTCGACTCCCGGCAGCCTTATTTTATTTTTAATTTTCTTATTTTTACTTTTTAACAATTTTTGTTTTTAAATCCTAATTTGTTTATTAATTATGTATCGTTTAAAAATAAAATAAGTCATAAATAACAACAAAAATTTAAAACTGGTTGTTCGATTAATAAACGAAGCGGGTTTTGAAAACCCGTTTTTCGACGGATGTTACAGTATCCCCTACTTTTGGAAATTTCGTCCCGAAATTTAAGTAGTATTAGTTACAGGAAATAGATGTGGGTATTTCTCGCGCATTGAGTCTTCACGTTCCCAAGTAAACTCAGGTCCTCGTTTCGACTCCCAGCGTACCCTGACAATTGGGATGCGGCTTCGTCTTAAACGTTTCTCTCCGAAGTCCATAATTTCTACTGGTCTTTCAATGAAATGCATAGATTCATCGACTTGAATGTCTTCTAGAGGAATATGGAGATTTTCATCGGCGAGGCACTTCTTCAAGTTCGATATGTGGAATGTGGGATGAATTCTGTTGAGTTCCTCTGGTAGGACAAGCTTGTATGCTACAGGTCCTACTCTTTCAAGTATCTTGAAAGGTCCTACGTAGCGTGGTGCTAGCTTGCCTTTTTGGCCGAAACGAACTACTCCCTTCCACGGCGATACTTTTAAAAGTACTTGGTCACCAATGTTAAACTCCAAGGGCTTTCGTCGTTTGTCTGCGTAACTCTTTTGACGACTTTGTGCCGCTAGAAGGTTGTTTCGAATTTGATGAATCTTGTCTGTTGTTTCTTTTATTAATTCCGGACCGGTGATTTGAGCTTCTCCAATTTCGTGCCAACATATTGGTGATCGGCACTTACGACCATATAACGCTTCAAAAGGTGCCATGCCGATACTTGAATGATAGCTGTTGTTGTACGAAAATTCAACTAATGGTAGGTGAGCGTCCCAATTCCCTTTGAAGTCTATGACACATGCTCGAAGCATGTCTTCAAGAGTTTGAATGGTGCGTTCAGATTGTCCATCAGTTTGAGGATGATAAGCGGTACTGAGGTCTAATCGTGTACCCAAAGCGGCTTGTACGGCTTGCCATGTTCGTGAAGTGAAACGACCATCACGATCTGAAATAATGCTTAACGGTACACCATGACGGCTTACGATTTCGCTGATGTAGATACGAGCTAACTTCTCATTCTTGAAGTCTTCGCGGATCGGAATGAAGTGGGCTGATTTTGTAAGACGATCAATGATTACCCATATAGTGTCATACCCACCAGGAGTGCGAGGTAACCCGGTAATGAAGTCCATGGTTATGTTTTCCCACTTCCATACAGGTATTTCAGGTTGGACTAGAAGTCCTGAGGGTCTTTGATGTTCAGCTTTCACTTTAGAACAGGTAAGGCACTTGGAAACAAAAACAGCAATATCATTTTTCATGCCCGGCCACCAGTAGGTGTATCGAAGGTCTTGATACATCTTGTCGGCTCCTGGGTGTACAGAGTATCGTGTTTTGTGTGCCTCTTTCATAAGGAGATCGCGAAGGTTGTTGTGATCGGGAATCCATATGCGATTTAGATAATACAGAATACCATCGGATTTTGTTTCGAGTTTAAGTTCTGCTCCACAAGATAACTCATTGCGTATGTCGTATTCTGTTATGGAAACATGTTGAGCTTCCCGTATTTGATCTTTGATATCGGTTATGATTTGCGAACATAGAAGACAAATGTAGTTCGCATAACCCTTTCGACTGAGTGCATCAGCCACTACGTTTGCCTTGCCAGGATGATACCGAATTTCACAGTCGTAGTCATTAAGAAGTTCGACCCATCTTCGTTGCCTCATATTCAACTCCTTTTGGTTAAAGATATGTTGGAGGCTCTTGTGGTCAATGTAAATTTCACACTTGGTACCATAGAGGTAATGTCTCCATATCTTAAGAGCGAACACAACGGCTCCAAGTTCTAGGTCGTGGGTAGTATAGTTCTTCTCATGAGTTTTGAGTTGCCTAGAAGCATAGGCTATCACTTTTCCCCTTTGCTTTAATACACAGCCTAGTCCTTGCCCTGATGCGTCGCAATATACTACAAAGTCATCGCAACCTTCGGGGAGTGTGAGGATAGGTGCGTCACAAAGCTTTTGCTTAAGAGTCTGGAAGGCTTCTTCTTGATTAGGTCCCCATATGAAGGGTTTTCCTTTATGTGTCAAAGCCGTGAGTGGTACAGCGATACGATAGAAATTTGATATGAAACGGCGATAGTAACTAGCCAAACCAAGGAAAGATCTTACTTCAGTTGGTGTACGTGGCGCTTGCCATTCTTGCACTGCTTTGATCTTTGAGGGGTCGACATGTATTCCCTTGTCATTGACGACATGACCAAGGAATTGTACTTCTTTTAACCAAAATTCGCATTTGGAGAACTTAGCGTAGAGTTTTTCGGTTCTTAAGAGCGTGAGGATGAGTCGAAGGTGTCGTTCATGATCAGTCTTAGAATTTGAGTAAATGAGAATATCGTCGATGAAGACTATAACAAAGCGATCGAGATAGGGTTTGCAAACTCTGTTCATTAGGTCCATGAAGAAGGCTGGAGCGTTGGTTAGACCAAATGGCATGACCATGAATTCGCAGTGACCATAACGAGTTCGGAAGGCGGTCTTTGGGACGTCTTCTTCATGTACTCTGAGTTGGTGATAGCCGGAACGAAGGTCGATCTTTGAAAAACAAGTGGCACCATGGAGTTGGTCTAGAAGATCATCGATGCGAGGTAATGGATAGCGGTTCTTGACCGTTAATTTGTTGAGTTCTCTGTAATCGATACACATGCGAAACGTTCCATCTTTCTTCTTTACAAACAGAACAGGTGCACCCCAAGGCGATGAGCTAGGACGTATGAATCCTTTGTCGGTCAGTTCTTGTAATTGACTGGCCAGCTCTTGCATTTCGGATGGGGCTAACCTATAAGGAGATTTCGCGACGAGTGTAGCGCCAGGTATAAGATCGATGCGGAATTCGACTTCTCTCTTGGGAGGAAGTCCTGCGATGTCGTCGGGAAAGACTTGCGGGAATTCTTTCACTACGGGTATATCTTCGAGTTTCTTCTCTTTGTCTCCCTTCTTGACAACGTGAGTTAGAAATGCTATATAATTCTTGCGGAGATATTTTCGGGCTTGAAGACAGGACATCAGCTTGAGTCCTTTCGAAGGGGTTTCTCCAAAGATTCGTAGAGTTCGACCGTCTGTAAGAGGAATGCGAATGAACTTCTCACGGCATACTACTTCAGCATGATGTTGGCTGAGCCAGTCCATGCCGATTATAATGTCAAAACTTCCCAACTTCATAGGAATGAGGTAAACAGGAAAATAGTGATCGTTTAGAGTAAGAGTACAGTTTCGAATAATGGAGTTTAATGAGACCGGTTTTCCGTCAGCAACTTCTACCATTATGGATTCCATAAGTTTATCACGAGTTTGGTTGAGGATGGCTTCAAATTCTAAGGACATAAAACTCTTATCCGCGCCAGTATCAAATAACACGGATGCATAACTACCATTGACGAGAAACGTACCGTTAACCACGTTGTTGTCGGCCCTAGCTTTATTGGCGTTGATGTTAAATGCTCTTCCTCTAGCAGGTAGAGGAGCTTGGTTAGCTTGGTTCACCGGATTTGCTTGAGCTTGAGCATGTATAATGTTCACCAAACGTGGGCACGTGTTTCTAAAGTGGTTTGGGTCTCCACAATTGTAGCAAGCCCGCATGGGTTGCATCATGGGGTAGTTGGGTTGGTAGTATGCTTGGGCCGTATGTTGTGTAGGTGGTAGTAGTAGGGGTTGATGGGCTTGACCCATTATTTGATGGTGGGTTTGGGTTGTGGGTTGGTTACGGTTCATTCGATGTAGTGAGCGGCAGGTTTGGATGGTGTGACCTGCACGGCCACAGCCGGTGCAATATTGACAGGGGTGTTCGGGGGAGTGATGGTATTGACATCGGGTGCATTTTGGGTAAGGGCCACAGTATTGCCTTTTGTATGGTGCGGGTGAAGGGGCAACTTGAGTGATGGGTGCAGCATGGATAGGGAAATTGGTTTGGGTAACAGTAAAATTTCTAATATTTCGTTTCCTCTTGTTTGAAAACTTTGAGGAGGAGGTGGAATGGTTTGAGGGTTGGCTCTCGACGGGGGCTTTCTTTTTCTCTTCCTTGAATTTACCGTTTCTGATGCGGTTCTCGGTAAGTTCGGTGGCTAATTCCATAGTAGCTTCGAGAGTTGCAGGCGAAGTGCTGAGGACTGAGTCTTGAATCTTCGAGGGGAGGCCTCGAATATAGTGTTCAACCAAGCGGTATATTGGGGTGAACAAGTTAGGAACCATCTGGTTCAGCTCAAGAAATCTTTTGTTGTAGGAAGTATGGTCCCCTTCCTTTTGCTTCAGCGAGTGGAATTCGTCTTCCAACTTCTTGAGTTCGCTTCTTGGGCAGAAACGTTTTGTCATCATTTAACTTAACTCTTCCCAAGTTAAGGCCATAGCGTCTTCAACTCCTCTCTTACCCTTCTCGGTGTTCCACCAGGTCAGGGCTACCCCAAATAATCTCCCGGTTGCGTAACGTACCTTGCGATCCTCGGGACAATCGCAATTTAGGAAGGTGTTTTCCATTTCCTCGAACCAGTGGAGGAGAGCGGTGACACCTTCGGTCCCTTCATACTTTGGGGGATCGCAAGATTTGAAGTGTTTGTAGGAGCACTTCTTGGAGGGAGGGTTGTCGGGGTTTTGATCCTTCTGATTGGGTGGGTTGATAGGATTTGCGGTGAGAGCTTACTGGACTTGAATTACAATATCAGGAAGCACCGCGGCCATTTGTTTCGCAATTTGAGTGGCCAAGCGTTCGTTTGACCTTCCTGACTTTCGTCCTCCACGTAGCTGCCTAGCCGACATCTACAGGAACATACATAGGAAGATTGTGAGTTTAAGGAGTGTTTAGGTGTCATGTGTCGTTGAAAGTAATAAAATAACATAATCATCAATAATGCAACTACATCCATAGGATGTCTTGGGTTTGCTCATGTTTGGGCCTCCAATGTCCCCCATACCATCGTCGGTATAGTCATGTGGACCCCCATGACTATTGGCTTAGTAGGATTCACATTGGTATTGGCGGTTTAACACTCGCATCACCCGAATGAAAACCATGAAATATGTTTGCGAGATGTATGGTCGGAGGGTGTCCAAGTATAGACACAATGACAAGTCAAAGTGGTGTTAGCTCACACGACGTTTGGTATAGCATGCTTTGGCCTAATAGGTCCTTCGTACTCGCATCGTTAGTCCCCAGGTAGGCAAACTGGTCCTTTATTTTGGATTTATACGAATGCCAAGCCTAGACAGGACGTTCCGACTACCGGTACTCGTACCCTTCCAGTTACTACATGCCCGTCATGAGAACTCACTTTGATGTGATTTGAAAATACAAAAATCGTTGTAAAAATCATATGAATTGTGAGGTGTGTGCTCCCATGGATAGGATATGTTATGAGAATATGATTCATGATAAGCATTGTATGATAGTATGTATTTATGAACATGCTTGCATAACATTGAATGTAACAATAAACATAAAGCATAATAACATCATGAATTTTGCATGTAACACACAAACAATTTAAAAATTCTAATCAACTATAGTATAGGCTCCAAGGGTCTAATAACCTATCCTATATCCATATGGTCATGGCTCTGATACCAATCTGTCACACCCCGACCCGCAGCGGAATAAGAGTCGGGGCATAATTGGGTTATCACCAAAGCTCATGATGTTTACTAATATGTTTCATATTTATTAAATTCAAATAACATCTCAAGGTTCCAAGTCAAATTCATACAATACAAGGAAAAGAAAAATTAACTAAAACAATCCAAAATCTAAACTGGTTTATTCTTCTAGGCCGCCCTATATGTTTCTTGCTTCAACTTGGTCACCTGTATCATGTGTAAAAATGGGAAATTTTGGGTCAACAAAAGTTGGCGAGTGAACCTTGTTAAAAACATTTGTTATTGATTCATTATTGTAATTAATATAGGAAAATTGTGCAATAATCATATATGAACAAATGTATGTAAACATAGCGATCACAAACCACCTTGCTTAAGTATATAATAAGAATGACAATGTATATGTTGGCAACGTCCCGTTCACGCTCATAGGTAATGGGGAACGGACGGTCTATGCTAATGAATATGAGATCAAGGCTCAATCAAACGGAGCCGATCTTATGTTGGCAACGCCTGGTTTACGCTCATAGGTAATGGGGAACAGCTCACGCTCATAGGTAATGGGGAGCGGCGGCCTATGAAATGTATGTACTGAAAATGATAACTTTAATTTAAACATTAACCACACAAACAATAAATATACATTGGCAACACATTTGATCATGAACATGATGGATGCACAAGTGTTTAATTATAATAAATAAATAGCGACACATGATACACCCCAAAATGTGATTAAAACGGGGAATTGGTAGAGATTCACTCACATTGGGTGCGTTTGCTTGAAGATGTTGAATGCGCACGAGTTTAGAGGATTGATCGACGAGGAATAACTAAACTAATTAGTAACGAAAAGGTACGGTAAGTATGTGGATTTTATTAACTATTTTAATAGGATTTTTGGATATATTTTTGTGAGTTTAAGGCTATTTTCTAACTTTAAAACGTTACCTTTAAGTATTTTTAATTGATTTTTAAATTAAATAAATAAATAAATAAAATAATAAAAAAATATTGACTTTTGACCGTTGACCATGACCGTTGACCGTTGACCGGTCCGGTCGCTTATATATGTGCGCTGGGTGAGACTCAAACCCGTGACCTCCCGTATGTGTGCACGCAGCTCTACCAACTGAGCTACGTGTCTAACCCGAAATATTTCTGTTTTTAATTATATTTATATACTATTTAACTTAATCCGAAAATCATTTATTTTTAAAAAAGATTTTAATTGCATTGAACCGGTGCTGTCAACAGGTCTCGAACCCGGGACCTGTGGGTTAACGTGCACACAGTCCACCGCTGGACTGTGTGTCTAACCTGGTTAATAATCTGGTTTTTATTATACTTAACATGATTCTGTGAGTTATCCCGGTTCGGTTAAAAAGGGCATTTTTATTTCAAGAGAGTGAGGTTGGGACAGGGACCGAACTCGAGACGTGCGTGTATTGTTTGCACACAGTCCACCGCTGGACTGTGTGTCTAACCCGTTCAATATACTAATTTTAATTAATCTTATAATATAACTGCACTTCCTCTTCTTCGCCCAAAATTACAGATGACGATAATTCAACTGATTCATGTCTAATTCGATTTAACAAGCATTATAAATAATTGAAAGGTAATGAACGGAGAGAGTTTGGGGAAAGGATGTACCGATCGGTGTCTTTCACAGGACTCCGGCAAGGATTCGTCGGCTCTGTTTTGTGGACTTCGGCAGCTAGAATCAATTAACAGTTTGGATGGGTTAGATGTGAAATTGAACCACTGAGCAACGATTATCAGTAAGTTTAAATGATCATACCGGCTCTCAGCGTGATTCCGGAAATTTCAGAAGTTTTCCGGCGAATGCAGAAATTCCGACAACGTCGCCTGGGATTGATTCTGGATGGTGGATTTGTGTTAGTAATGGTCTAACAATGGAATGAAACAGAGAGAGTCGAGGTAATTACCGTGTTGATGTGAGTCTCGGTTTTCCGGCGAAAGTCCGGTGATGACAGAAAATTTCCGGCGAGTGAAATTTCGTCGAGAATTGGTGTGAATGTGGGCGAAAAGATTATCAGAGACTTGTGGGTGTATTTATAGGGAAAAATCGAGACACATGGGGTCTGATTTCAGTCTTGATTCATGGTCAGCTGATCTCCGGCGGTTACGACTGATGTCGCGGGTTCAGACATCGGTTATAACCGACGTTGAGGTTAATTCTTCGGTTAAATTAGAAGAAACCGTCAATTATCGGCGAAATCGTCGGGATTTCCAACGACTGCGAATTGGGCGCGTCAGTTGCCTGATTTGAAATCGAGATATTGATATTTGAATTAATTGTTTTGATACATTACTAAAGAACACAAGTGGCGGAGTGGTTTGGTGAGTGAGAGTTAAGGCTTTGCGGTTCCCGGCTGACCCGGGTTCGACTCCCGGCAGCCTTATTTTATTTTTAATTTTCTTATTTTTACTTTTTAACAATTTTTGTTTTTAAATCCTAATTTGTTTATTAATTATGTATCGTTTAAAAATAAAATAAGTCATAAATAACAACAAAAATTTAAAACTGGTTGTTCGATTAATAAACGAAGCGGGTTTTGAAAACCCGTTTTTCGACGGATGTTACAATCTAAGACCATACGCGTTGCAACGAACCTGCCAAATAGGAAAAACAGATGCGTTGTCACGGTCTTGTCAAACGAGAAAATAGACGAAAAAAACGTTCAAACCCACACGATCGTTGTGGGGTGTTCACTAGCCAAATTAAAACGAAACATAAAACGAAAAATTTACAAAAGATGAAAAATATGGAGATCAAAGTTGAAAATAAAAATGTGTTGTGGTAAAATTGTAAAAGATTTAAGTGAAAAGTAAAAAAACCAAAGAGGTTAAAAATGCAAAAAATGAAAAACTTTGAGTTAGAACTAATTTTTTTGAAAAACTTCCAATGCTTGGAGTATAACTCCATAAAGCACTAACATGTTCTTAATTTATAGTATGGTAATATCATAATATCACATGAGATACATACTAAAAAATAGAGTAAAGTACAGTTTTAGTCCATGAAATTTACACCCAATCACAGGTTCAGCCCTTATTTGAAAAATTTAACAGTACGATCCTTGTGGTTGTCAATTTGAATTCCTTAGATGTCTCCTTCAAATTTCTATAAGTCAACAGTTAGTTGATCAGGGTATTGTTGAGTTTTTTTTTTCCAAACTAGCGTTGATGAGAAAAATATTTACTAATTTGGTGTTACTAGAAATCTATTGAACAAAATTGTGTTTTAGTTTATTTATTTTTTATTAGGAAAGAAAAGGAGTTTGTGTATTCCCGACATTTTAGTTAAATGAACGTGAATCAGATGCAACGCCCTTTCATCTTCAGCAAGCTCAAGTCTCTTTGTGGTACCCTCGTCTCTGCTGATTTAAACAGAAGCGCCGTTTTGGTAAGCCATCGACTCCATCGCTAAACCAAAGAATCATTATTAGACTGACCTCCGCCATTGAAACTAGTTGAACCATAGTTTTAAGATCATGGTTTTAAAATAAGAATTTGAATCATAATGGAGCGAACAGAGAGGTTAAACTTTGTGTAATCTCATGATATATTTGGGGTAATTTTTAATATGGAACGTGGCTTTAGTTTATGATTTCATAGTTTTTTGAATTGAACAGAAAGATTGAGTCTATTTGTTTGTGATTTTATTGTTTTTAACTTTGTAGGAAGATAATTATATTATAACCATGCATTTGTGATTTCATAAGTTTAGAATTATATGAAAACTTCCGGAATTGCCCTTCTTTGATTTCGATGTTTTTAGTTGAATCTATTTGAATAAAATGTTGAAATATATAAGAACAAAAAGAATCGAACTGGTCAAAAGAGATATATTATACCTGCATTTGTGATTTCATAGTTTTTATTGAATTATACTAATAGTTGCAGAATTGCTATTGCTGTTAAAACAAAAATGAAAAACACTATATTGGTAAATAATTTTAAGCAACACCAAAATGGTAGATATTTTCTCCACCAATACTAGTTTAAGAAAAAACTCGTCACGAATCATTACCAAAATCACTTCCCATATTTATCTTTTACACTAATTTTAATTTAACCAGAATCACTTCCCATATTTATAGTTTACACTATTATAATTTAAATATTAATTTTTAATCCCTACATATAATAATATATATACATGTTAAATCTTACATTTTGATCCAGATTTTATTAAACCATATAATATAATATGATCAATCTATATCGGTTATATTTTTTTGTTCATATATTACTGTAAACTACAATTAAAAGACTAACATATAAGAAAAATATATATGTTTTTTGTTAATATATTACTGAAAACCACAATCAAAAGACATATAAGAAAAATATATATGGTTTAAATAAACTTACTTTAAAATTATAATTATAGTTATTATTATTTAGGGTTATAGTTTCAGAAAGTCACAATACCACCCTTAAAAGATAATTTTTCTCCAAGCTAGTTAATACCAAACAAATAATAACTTATAAATTAAGAGTTTTGATATTTCATAAGTACACTCCAATTCAAATCTTAAATCATCAAAACTGAAAAATTGCTTTAAATCTCAAATCACCATTACGATTATCAAGTTGATCACAAATACATTTAACTTTGTTTGAGTTATAAGGGCAAATTGCACAAATCAACCTTTATGTTATACCTAAACTGCACTTCATAACTTTCACTTTGAAATCGACAAAAACCAACCTTTATGTTCATATTTTGATAGAAGCTCAACATATAATACTAACGCGATTTATTTTGTCTGTTAACTCCTCTAACATACAACACATGAAAGGGTATTAGTGTCTTTTCCAACCTTTTTAATTAATAAATACTTATTTAACCAAACTCAACCCCTCTTTCTTGCCTAAGTCCAACTTCACGCACACTAAATGCAGAAATATCTAGAGAGTGAGAGAAAGCGTCTAGAGAGATAGATATGTCGGATGGAAATTGTGGTGGTCGGAGATGACGAGGAAGATGATCGGTGATGATGTGGCGATCAGAGGTGGTGGTTACTGACTGCTGATGATGGTGCTGGTGGTATCGTCAGTGACTGAAATGAGAAAAGTGATGGGCTTGGAGGTGACAACGGTGGCAACTATGTTGTGGTTCTGATTTACAGTCCAAGTGTTGATGGTGATTGACGGCAACGGAGATGTCGCCGGGCAGGATGGTGAAAGCCGGCAACAAGTATAATGTTAATAGGTTACTTAATTGTGTTATTGACTTCTTTTATTATCATTCTGTTCTTGAGTTTTATAAGTTTTGTTTTCATGGATTGATGCAGCCAAAATTGTTGCTAAACAGAAACTTGAATTTTGGTAACTCATGTACTGTATTATTACAATTATATATTTTACTCATGTATTTTTTTTTTTAGTTTTGTTCATGATGATATATGATTATCTATTGTTTTTTAATGATGTTTTAGAATATGGGTCACAATTTTAATAAAAAATTATATAAATAAAAATAGTAAAGACATACTCTTTACATATTTGAGAAATTATAGTACACGTACATAAACAAATCTAAATGAAATAATATATATAATATAACATATGTAACTAAATTGATTCAAGCCATAGTCTTCAACAAGAGCCTTAACCGCGTCTTCTTGTATGGTCAGTTGTGTAGTCTACAACGAACTCTTGAATCGCGTCTCCTTGTATGATCCTTTGTGTGGGCTTCAACGAGGTCTTGAACCATATATCTTATACAATAATTTCCTACAAAATGAACAAACAAATGTTGACGGTTGTGGCTGAGGCATGCGTTCAACACGCTTCCCTTAAAACAGATTTCGCGCCTCAACTAAAGACGACGTGTCTGTTTCCCATGGTACAACAGCCGAAGCAGTATGTACTGCCGGAGATGGCTCATGCGCCCAAAGTTACACCGAATAAAATCATAGTATTTGAACTTGTGGAAAAATAATGATACGAAAGTGATGGAATCGAGTAGAGAAAACTTATCTCTCTATAGTTCTTAACATATGGCTGTTCAAGTCTTCATAACTTCTCCAATAATTTTTCATCCATATTATCTTTCCCTTGTCGTTTTCTCATAAAATCAATGAAGCACATAGCCTACCATTTTTACGAGAGTTGTGAGTAGTGAAAAGTTTCACTTAATTAGTGATTTAATTAGAGACATAAAAACTCTAATAATAACCAATAAATTGACATAAAAAGTCTACTAAAGAGTTTATCATCCATATGAAGAGTCTAGTAAAAAAAATTATAATTTTACTAAATTATAATTTCACTAAATAATATCCATTCACACTACATAAATTTCCAACAATCCCCCAAATGAATGGAGATCATTCAAAACACATAACATTTCCAATGCAACCTCGACAGTTGAGTATTGCTGGATAAGTAGGTATTTCCTTTGAACTTTCTGTTGTGAAGCATACTTAGCCTTCTAGCGATTTGTAGACGTGATGTCCTTGAATAAACACCCATTTGTGTAGACGACTATACACTTCACACAATACTCTCCTTAGCCGGGTCATCCCCTCATAGTCGTGTCCAATAATGGTCGTCGAACACTTTCTTGGTTCTGTAAGAGCTCTAGGAATTGTGCCCCCAATTCCATTCGAAGCGACCCCACTTCTCTCTAACATAGGTGATTCTCCTGAAATCATTAAAAGCATCGTGGTTACCCTGATTACGGAAAATCATTTACCACATAATATGCTTAGCCTCACAATTTGTCACTGAATTTCATAGGAATGAACTAAGACTTATTTAAACACCCTTTTATCATTTAGGGGTATATATAACCATATATACTAGCTTATGCATATCAGCTATGCCCCACAATGACCACCCTTAGGCATATGAATTCGTTATCCTATTGAACTTAGATCTTGGGATCTCCAGTCAACTAAGTTAGGTTTCATTCACACACCATTTTACCATGGGCTTTAGTCTCATTCCACAACTTGATCTCTAATAAACCCTCAGGTTGTTGGATCCATAACATTATCTTTGTCATTGACAAGTCATTGAAGATAACTTTGCAGTTGAGATCAATTGTCATGACGTGTTCGTAACTCGAAAGTTAACATTTCCTATTGTCAATTTCTAAGACTATAACCTCAGTGGCCACCTGAATCTGGTTATAATATTTGTCTTAGAATGATACATTTATTATTTAAGGCAAACACATCTCCATTATGCACTATGACCTTTGTGCTTCCACTTAGTCGTCTGTTTGCAATGTTAGAATTGATTACAAAATCCTTATTGCCAAAATTTATGGTACAAATGCAAGATACCCCCATATTTAAGTGTTATTGGATAACATCCAGATGGGGTAATGAAAACCATTTCTACATACCCTTATAGGGTTGTTTTTTCTTAAATGGATCATCTCCCACATTTCTTGCCATTTGATCAACATTTCTGTAACTTCACTTATGATGACATTTATACACATATGATTGAACAAGATCAATCTCATTATATCAGTGAATTCAACTCATATTGCATTAGATTACATAAGATTCCAAGCTGACCAAAGCAACACATGCCATTATCATAAGTTTGTCACCAACTTAGAATAATTCTAATTTAACATATAGAGTAAGCCTAGACAATGGGTTCTCCTCATTAGCTTTTCGAACAAACTCTTTAAAAGTTACATGTCTTTTCCTTATTATGAATGAAAATTCTCCCTCAACTTTGTCTATACACAAATTCTTTTTGTGTACATACACATTTGAATGTTTAGAGTTAATTAGTCTCCGTCAAGACCCATAATTAACCAAGTACTAGTCTAGCATGCTTTAGACTACAATACTTAAGCATGTGAAAAGAAGATGCATCATTCTGATTCTTCACAGCCCTAAGGATATCATAATATCACTTTGCAACATTCATCCCTTGTTAAGACAAAATAATGAGACTTATTCATAATACTAAAACATCAATATTTAGGAAGGTCTCACATATTATTGTATATAGCACATAGCTAAATTTAATCATTCAATTAAGGAACATAACTTGCTTACCTTTGATCTCCAACGCTTTACCATTGACTCATAAGTACTTAAACATAAGTCTTAATCCAAGTCACTTGGTGAATACACTCATCGCCAAGAAGATGAATGTTTCTCGTTTACAATCACTATTATGTGGAAGATAGAGTCAACTAGATCCACACTCAACAACATGGCATTCATAATTTTGCCATAAGTGATTTGCACACATCTATTGTTATTCATTAGAATATATGTATATTTAGGATGCTCTCCCAAACGAAGGTAAAATTTTCATATTCAAGTGGTAGACGCATCTACGATAAATCTCGCAAGATTTATTAAAGGTATACAATAACATATAGTACTTTTACTTTCATATGTTAGAATTCAAACTTGTGAATTTTTCAATGATTTCTAACGAAGTATTTCGCATGAATCTCGTTTGTGTATTTCATCTCAATACACTCACTACTCATTCGTGATATGGTTATACATTTGATGTCTCGTCTTTGACTTTTAGTCAATGCAACAACTCTTAAGTTGTTTATGTCCAAGTATTTTCATGTACTATCCATTTAAAACTATATTCTTTTAAATAATGTAAAATTAACGTTATAATTATTTTCCACAAAATTAATTTATGCGTCACGAACATTAGTGATTTATTTCTTTGTAAAAATTGCATGTGTTCTCCGAAGATATTGAAAACAAAACAATAAAATACATTCGAAATTAAATCATAAGTGCCAAACACTTTTGAAATTTAAATGGAAGTATAGACGATATGTAGACATCAAATACCAAAGTGCTTTTATCTTCAACACTATATAATCTGACCGAAATCTTCTCAACGATATCGTCCCATGGCATGTCTTGAGGTACTCCCTCAATAAGACTCCATGCACTTGTAAAGTACAAGTTCCCCATTTCATCTTGAAATTTTAAACTTGGAGAATTCTGGTCAAAACAACACCAAGTTGTTACAAAGGCTACATTTAAGTAGTAAACTTGAACAATTATATTTGTTCACAACAACACCAAGTTGTTTTCCACCAAATAATATTCACGAGATTGTTAGTTTGTTTACCATATGCTACTTCTATCAAGAGTAGCAAACCATTTGAATTATCAATGCTATGCAAAACTTTGTTTTAAAAACATTCTAAAACATTTCTTTAGTTTTGCAATATACTATATTAATAATATCAAGTAAGGTTTATGAAAACATAGATCAAAAACCCTAAACATCAAACGACTTTATATTTTTTAGTCTTACTACGCATATACTAAACGTTTTCTAACACGCATGTTAAAAAAATGTTATAACAGACACGTTTTAAATTGGACGTTTACAGAAAACGTTTTCCAACGATATAGTTTATAAAATAAAATATTTCTAATTGTTTTTAATGCATACATAGGCAATTAAATGTTTACATAAAACATTTCCGTTCATTATGGCTTATAAAAATGAACAATCTCTAACCTTGTATTTGTGATACACTTTTTCCTACACTCATATTAGAAAATTTAAGTCATTTTATATATATAAAACATGACCATTTGGATTTAGAAATCACAAATTAAAGTTGGTGATAAATTCCACATAATTACACCATCACTTTATGGTGACTTAATTATTGAAGCCAATTAAACATCAACTTCAATGTATGACTTTTTTTTTCTAAACCGTATAAGAATTATATAATGTGTTTATATTAATTAGATAAATGCTACAATAAATTACTTATTTAAAATGGTTGCATAAAACACTTCAAAACATTTATATTCTAACCATTTTTAACAAACATGTTAAAATGAAAGAAATTCTAACGCGCATGTTAGAAATATTAACATTTCCACAAAATGTTAATTCGACTTGTTATAAACACATATTTGGTTTTTATAAATAAGCCATTTCCAATACACACGTTATAAAATAAACAATTAAAAAGTTGTTTCCAACCTAACACTTTTCATAAACAATTTCTAACACACATGTTAGAAGACAAATGATTACAAAAATCGTTATCAAATTTAACGGTTTACCAACCGTTTCTTACACTTTGTTAGAAGTAAAAATTATAACAATCAGTATACATCTTATCAATAAATAATTTCTAACATACTTGTTAGAAATAAATGATTACAAAAATCATTATCATCCTTGTCAATAAATAGATTCTAACAGGCTCGTTAGAAATAAACGATTACAGAAATCGTTGTAAAACATATTAGTTTATATACAACATGATTTTAACACGCTCGTTTAGAAATAAATGATTACAAAAATCATTATAAGGCTTATTAGTTTATACAATATAAAATATTTATAACACTAAGCCGGTCTAATGCGCACGTTAGAGAATTTTAACATTTACAAAAAACCGTATGGTTTACACTAATAAACCCAATCTAACACAAGGGTTAGAAAAATTAATGATTACAAGATCGTTTCAAAAACCAAACTGTTGAACCAGAATTATTCGTTATGTATCATGGTATATGATTTAGATTGTATCTCAATCTCAAAAAATCTAAACACCACAATTTTTACTACATATATATTTTGCAAAACAATATTTATAAGATCATAATATCTAAAAATATATATTTTTTTATAAATCCTTTCATGAACCCAAAATCTTTAGAACTAAGGTTTTAAGATTGTAGCAACAATCTCACTCGAAATCTGTTTTAAGTTTGTAGGATATGGGTCACAATTTTAATAAAAGTTATATAAATAAAAATAGTAAAGATACTCTCTTTACATATTTGAGAAATTATAGTACACGTACCATAACAAATCTACACGAAATAATATATATAATACAACACATGTAACTAAATTGATTCAAGCCATAGTCTTCAACAAGAGCCTTAACCGTGTCTTCTTGTATGGTACGTTGTGTAGTCTACAACGAACTCTTGAATCGCGTCTCCTTGTATGATCCTTTGTGTGGGCTTCAACGAGGACTTGGACCAAATATTCTTATACAATAATTTCCTACAAAATGAACAAACAAGTGTTGACGGTTGTGGCTGAGGCACTTGTTCAACACGCTTCCCTTAAAACAGATTTCTCGCCTCTACTAAAGACGACTCGTCTGTTTCCCAGGTACAACAGTCGAAGCAGTATGTACCGAATAAAATGGTAGCCTAAGATTAATGACTACCGGGTATTTGACGAATTGCTTAAATGAGTTATTAAACTTAATTGTGCATTTGTGTATCTTAATAGCCAGTTGACTTTTAAAAGTCAAACTGACCTATAATAAGATCAAATGGTAAATTTGATGTAAAGTCCGTAAGGTGGGATAGTCTTGATAAATCATGACTAATCTAACCATCTTGCAAATGATAAATGATAGTTTGGCGCTTGACAAGCTAGGTGGAGGCTTCAGAAGAAGCGGGTCAAATGAAACAAGTACGCGGGAAAGGCATAATCGGATTTCAATGTAAGTGAAGCTTACACCCTCCTAGTAAGACACTTATATTAGTTATGAAAAAGGTAAATTAGTATTTGAAATAGGAAGTTCCGACGCTGAATAATATGGGTCGGAACAAGTGAAAATGGTAAGAAACCCTTTTTATGGTAATAAAGGGTAAAAACGAAAAGTTGGTCATGTCATGACGAATAAACAAGGAGTTTTGAAAGAGATGCCTTGTGGTGTAAACCATGATGGGTAAAAAGGGTTAAATGGTAATTTGGTTACGAGTAAACGTATAGAAAACAGTTTAAGAAACAGACACCCTATGGCGTAAGCTATGATGGGACAAATGAATTAAGAAATAATCTTTAATAAATATGATTATATGGTGTAAACCGAAAAGGGTTACATGGATGAGATGGTAAATAAATACCATCTCACAAAAGATAAAATGGTCATTTAGGCCAAATGGGTCAAATGGTGATGTTGTAGCCATTTGACAATAATGACTAATGGTCGCTTGTCGAGTTTTGTGCTCACATGGAGAACAACATACGAATTGCATTGCTTTTAATTAAAATTTAATATTTCAAGGTATTAAAACGGGTCAATGCTATGACCCGAGCCAGATACGTGTAAAGGGTCAAACTCTCAATGAGGACTTAAGGTCCGGTGAGAGTTAAACGAGACTTGGATGAACATTGGATTACCTAAAGAGAGGTGTATCTAATAATTTAAATTCAAGACATTATGTTCTTAGGAATATAGTGAAATTTTCACAGAACATGGTTTAAAGGTGCTCGCTTGGTCAAAATATGCGTCTAAAGGTCCTTCATCGTAAGAAGGACTAAAGTTGACCAAAACGCCCTTGAATGATAAATCGACCAAATGACACTTGAGGGTAGTTTGAAAAATGAGTTTTATAAGAAAGTACACCCTTGGGGTAATGTAATAGTGAGTGGCATAAGCCGTTTTGGCTTAATGCCTCATAACGGGTGTTTTTCATAAATAGTCAAACCGAAGGGTAGAATTTGGAAATATATCATTTTCTATAACCAATCTATCACAAATATAGTTGTGGTGGAAAATAATAGATATCTTAGTGTGAAAATGAGAAGTAAGGTATGAGGAAATGAGATTTAAGCTTAAGTGCTTAATCTTTTAATGGGTCAAAATAAATATGAGCATAAACCGGAAATGGATGCATAATTCATAATAAATAAGAATCCGGGTTAAGGATTTCGGATTAAATAAGTAAGAAAACTTTTACGGGCATTTAGAAACAAGTTGCATGGGAAACAGATGAAAAGTGAATAAGTTACGGAGGTTTTCGTAATCAAAACAGCAACACAGAAGTACTTGCTGTAGACCACCTTAAGATACGGTGGCCAGCCGTAGCTTACGGCAGACAACCGTTGAATGAAAGCAGAAAATAGTGTTATACAGATACGTCTCCGTAAGTCCCGGTCGTGTTTAAATGTACGGGACTTGAAACGGATCGAACGGACAAACAAAACGACACAGCAGCAAATCTTGCTGCAGGAGATGGGGTCGCCGATGCCATAAATGGCTGTTGCTGACGCAGCTTCTTGGTCTGATGCCTTAAATTACTGCCTACGGTAGTAAAGATCCGACACAACATTTGATAAGGCGTCGCCAACGCGGCATACTACCGTCGCCGACGCCACCTCAGAAGTTGCATTTTTTTATTTGATTATTTTGCCAAGTCAGTTTTGTTGTGCTTTTCGGTTATTTGCTATAATACTAATAAATTGCAAATTTCCAGTTAGGGTAATCGCAAGCACATTGGATGACGATCAAGCTCAATGAAGAACCGAACATAATCAAAGCTCAAGCTTCCGCAATTGGTTTCGTTGTTACGGAACTAATCAATGACGACACGTCATATGTTAAATGTTTATGAAGTTTTTAATAAACTCAAAATTATGTATGCACGTGCATTCGCATTTACATTTTTAAATTGCAAAATTTTTATAGAAATTCAATAAAATAAGATAGGGTTTTACAAGTTAGTAATCAGAGCTCAAGGTTAATGATCAAAGGTGTTCGGTTCGAGACTTGATCATAGGATCCAGTAAGTTACTATAAACATAAACGGTCTAGTAGGGTTAAAAGTGTTGTAAAACAACACATAGGGCTATCATGTGAACGTACGATACCCCAAATAAATTGGTAAAGGACCGGTATAGTTAGCGAAGTACTTGTGTTAACAAGTACCGTAGATAGCCTTGTACTATAGTAAGTGCGCTTATTAATTTCCAATGTTACTAATCAATGTAAACATTTTGGTTGAAGGACGCTCGCGTCTGAAGATGGCGGGAGTCTAATGATCTGTCGACATGATGACGGAATGGTCCGAGGTATGACAAGTAGAGCATACTCATTAAGGACCTAAACTAAATGATGATAACAAACAAAGGTGGAACGACAATGAAAGGCGATGAGGGCAAATATCACCCAGGTGCACACTTTAAATTACTGTATAACCAGTAGTATGCAATAGATACGTGATAAACCACGGTTGTATACGGATTAAAGCATGGGAAAACCAGACAGGATACCCATCCATGATGTTGTTCCCAAGAGAAATTGGGACGGGTAATACGCATCATTCACAATTGTGAATAATAATAATATAAAAAATATAAAAGAGTTCAGATCTAAAATCTTGGATGGGGTGACCATCCAAGTATAAATTTTCAATAAGATTCTATGGAGGAAAAGATCATATGGATAAATGTGGTTGCATAAAAGTTTTATAAAAAGGAAAACATTCTACATGTTTTGAGATGAAAAAGGTAAAAACTAATAATTGTTAAATAACAATTAAACAAGGTTTTGCCAAATAAAATCAGAAATATGGACATGAACCGATGATTTACTTACATGGGAAGTAATGTGATAATTATAATAAGGTCATGCGTACCTTGTGTTGATCGCTTACTCTGGCCAAGTAAGTAATAAACACATGATACCATGAACTTATAATGAGCACATATACATCCGATGTAGTAAAGACGAGGCTAATGGGATGATTTAAAGGAAATCCTTCGAGATAAATAAAGAATAAAGTTTGATTGTTCATAGGTGATGGATTTCACACGAACAGGTCAAACGGGTTAAGTAAAGAATAAAGTTTGATTGTTCATAAGTAATGGATTTCACACGAACAAGTCCAACGGGTCAAATAAAGAATAAAGTTTGACTGTTTATAATAATGGATTTCACACGAACAAGTCAAACGGGTCAAATAAAGAATAAAGTTTGACTGTTCATAGGTGATGGCTTTCATACGAACAAGTCAAACGGGTTAAATAAAGAATAAAGTTTGATTGCTCATAGGTGATGGATTTCACACGAACAAGTCAAACGGGATAAATAAAGAATTAGGTTTGATTGTTCATAGGTGATGGATTTCACACGAACAAGTCAAACGGGTCAAATAAAGAATAAAGTTTGATCGTTCATAGGTGATGGATTTCACACGAACATGTCAAACTAGCGAAATGAAGTATAGTGATTGAATTTAAATGTAAACGCCACCGGGTAACGGGAGCGGTAAAACAAAAGAATAATGAGCCCGGGTAATGGGACGTGTTAAATACATATGTAGACTGCAAACCGAATAATGGGAACGCGAAATATTAATGAACCCATGTAAAGGGTCGTGAATGAATATAAACGAAAACGCAAAACAGATAACGGTAAGCGTGAGGCAAACCGACGCATAAATGACATATGAAGTCAGGGAGTCGGAAGAATTGTCTGAACGGAAAAATGTAGTCATAGACTACGATCGCGCGGGCGAGCGGATACCAACAGACAATATCTGATCTGCATATTTGAATAAGTGTTTTTGGCAACATACACAAAATGTTGTGGTTACCACTAAAGATGGTAGTTGTGACTTGGTGATGACGAGTGGTCAATGCCATTTGACCTTGCGGCAGGCTTAGACGCAAGTGATCATCACCCAATAGAGATGAAACCACTAATAGATTTGACAAGTGAGTGTGACTCATAAATGACTCACGGGGTCATAGAAAACGAAATGTTACCAACTCAGATCAAACATGGTCTTAGGGCCATAATTGAAATAAAATAACTTAGCCTTCATGGTAAAAGAGCCATGAATGACGGATAAGAAAAGATAATGTAAATAATTTTCCTTTCAAAAATAAAAGAGGTGCATGTAACATTCGTTGTAAAATGGGTTCTAAAACCCGCTTCGTTTATATTATTCAAGTATTTTATATGAAGTTTCGTTACATTTATTAACCGATCATATTCGATTTTTTTAATTTATGTAATTAATAAATAAATTAAAAGAGTTAAAATATTAAATAAATAAAAACTAATAATTATATTAATAAATAAGGTTGAAAATAATAAAAATAAATATAAAGGGGTAACTGGGTTTCAAACCCAGGTCCCCATTGAATTAACACACACTCAACACCACTGAGCTACACACACACATACTTGTGATCAGATCTGAAAACAATTAAGTCTTATACTGAAACAATCGCCAAAACCTGCAAATTCAAATCACAGAACCAGAAACCGTAGGAGCATGATCCTAGCAATCAACACAATTAACGATTCTCTTTTTGATTAAACGCGTGTAACTGATTCCAAACATCAGTTTTAACCGAAAATTGGAATCAATTTGTATGAAACCGAAAGAAATCATTGATCTTAAATTCAAGATTTGAAACGAAGTTATAACTGTCTTGTTGCACTATAAATATCGATCCTACATTACTAAACTCGCTCACTCTCAACATCATTCTGTACTCTCTGAAAGAACCCCCTCTGTTCGAATCAAATTATCGCCGGAAAACTGCTCATTCGCCGGAAAAATCACCGGAGGAGTTAATTCGCATTTGATCGGTATAATTATTCGTTCATCGTTCTTTTATTCATTTAATTTAATAACAATCAAGAGTTATGCTAGATTATTGTCTAACAGTCGGGTATGAATTCTGGGTGTTAATCATGAAGAAGATGAAGTTATAATAATGTATAAATATAATTAAAATCATAGATTTAAACGGGTTAGACACACAGTCCAGTGGTGGACTGTGTGCAAATTTAAAGCATATGTCCCGGGTTCGGGTCTCACACGTCTCCGATTTCCGAAATAAAACCAGTTTTTTTAAAAACCTATTGAGATCAACACCTAGTAAGTATATAAAGTTAATATAAATCGGTGATATTACGGGTTAGACACGCAAACCCAGTTGGTCGGGCTGCGTCACACGAAACCACAGGTCGCGGGTTCGAGCCGGTTCTGTAACCGGTTTTGCAAATATAAAATTCTTTTTAAATCAAAACAAAATATACTTTGGTCTCTATTATATATATATATTATAATGAAAATCCAGATTATTTCGGGTTAGACACGTAGCTCAGTTGTAGAGTGCGTGCATGTATACGGGAGGTCTCGAGTTCGATCCATTACACAACCAATAATTCACAGTCGTTCGACCGGTTCGACCCTGAAAAGGGTATAATTTTTTTATAATATTTCTTTATTTTCAAAAATCCTTAAGATACCCATAAAAATAAGACTTTTTAAGCTTTAAATTTGTAATAAATACAATAAAAAATAGACTTAAAAGTCTAATAAAAGGCGTTAAATAGAAATATTAATTTTAAATAAAAGTTATATATTTATCGAATTATTACGTGATTATTTAGGTTAGTTCTCTCGTCAGTTGAAATCTTAAATCGTGCGCATTCATAAACAATTCAAGAAACGTACCCATTGTGAGTGAATCCTTAAAATTCCCCTTTTTATTCATGTTTTGGGGTGTATCATGTGTCGTTTACTTATATTGTTTATTCAAACACTTGTGCTACTACCATTATATGATCTAACATGTTATGTAATGTTTGATTATTGTTAAATGTGGTTACATTTTCTCATTTCAGTCAAGCATTCACATTAGGTCCATCAGTTCCTCGTTGGATACGAGTAGAACATCGCGTTGCCTAATTAGATCGGCTCCGTTTGATTGAGCCTTGATCTCACAGTCATCGTTTATCATGCTCGTGTGTTCATTGCTAGATATTTGTGTGGTTTGTTAATAGTTTACATATACGTATGCTCATATTTGGTTTAAGCATATTTTTTTATTAAATTAATCAATATAACTATTAATTTCAAATGATTAAATGAGATTCACTAGCCAACTTTTGTTGACCCAAATCTTTATTTTACACATGATATTGGTGGACAGGATGAGGCAAGGAACACATAGGATTGGGCCTTAGAAGAAGAATAAAAATATACTTGTTTAGAACATTTTCGTGCTTGTATGTTTTTACGTGTTTGTTGGAATATTCTCTTTTAATTTGATTTAATAAATATGAAACTTTATTATAGTAAATGTCATGAGCTTGATGAAAACCCAATCATGCCCCGACTACTATATCCGCTGCGGGTCAGGGTGTGACAGTGCATTAACACCAAATATATTTAAAGAACGACACGGATAAAGAGATGATCTACGGGATGACCACGACCCTCGAGTTATAAGTATTCATCAAGTTGATCGAGAGGGTTACTTGTCGCTAGTTGGCGAATAGCGGACATGCATTTTTATATCAGCATGAAACTTCGTTTGCCCCTCCCGTCGTAAACGTTCTTGAAACCGTTCTTCGTTTGCTTCGACGTCTCCTACAATCTTTAAAAATAAATCTTTTGGTAAACGAAACCGATCTCTAAACGTTTCAGCAATGTAGACCGGATTCTCCACAAAATAATCCTTCATTAACACTTCGTTGGCATGTATACGATCACGATCCACCATTTTTTTCTTTGGATGACTTGAACCTTTAAGTTCGTTATACACCTTCTCGAAAAATTCAAGCGTGTCATTGTCGGAAGACGTATCGATATTGGTGTCCGTGGAAACGAATCCGTAGGAGAATCCATTTTTAAAAGTGTACAAGATTGTATTTTTGTAGGTAAAAGGATTGTATTTTTTTTTATTTGAGTTTGAAGATTGTATGTATTATATATAAAATTCAAATACAACGGTCAAATACAACAGTCAAATACAAGTTCATCATTATCACCGACGGTACAAAATTCAAAACTTCAATGCATGATAGCTACCACGCATGTTCAAGTTCACGCGTTCTCCATACCACCGGCGGCCCGGGCCTCTAATAGGATCAAGATGAGAGAAGGTGGTGTTGGTTGTAGGTTGAAGATGAGAGAAGGTATTAATTTATAGTTTATTAAAAAATAGTAAATTACTTTTTTAGTCTCGGTGTTTTATTGTTTTAACTATTTGAATCCAAAATAAAAAAGTTTAACATTTTGAGTCCCTAGCTGCTCATTTTATAACAGTTTGAGTCCAATTTTTAAAACCTGTACTTTTGATTTTGGACGCAAGTGGTTAAAATCACTAATACACAGGGACTCAAAACGTTATAATATGAGTGGTTAGGTACTCGAAGCATTAAACTTTTTGATTTTGGACTCAAGTGGTTAAAACCACTAAAACACATGGACTCAAAAAGTAATTCACTAAAAAAATAACCTTTATTTCAATAAGGACTTAAAAAGACTAAAATACCCTCACATGCTTTTCATGTGAGGTGACTTAACTAAGAAATCTAACAGGGTTGGTGTTAAGGGTTGACCCCTGTATCAAAATATGAACATAAAGGTTGGTTTTGGCCAATTTACTAGTGAAAGGTATGAAGTGCAGTTTAGGTTTAATATAAAGGTTTATTTGTGAAATTTTGTCTAAATAAAAATATTAAGGGACATATGGTTTAATTCTAGGAAACTTTAATTTTTGTTTTTCCGCCAAAGCGTATACCATTTAGCTTACACGTGGATTCTTACCCGTTTCAAATTTACCTAATTTTCCTTTTAGTATCACACTTGACATATTCCTTATTTCACTTTCATCAACCTTGCATATTTGCATTAGAGAAAAGTGTCTGGATAGTCCCTGTGGTTTGCTCGATTTCATCTGTAGTCCCTACATTTTCAAAATTAGAGCTATAGTCCCCAACTTCGACAAGTTCGTTCTCAGATAGTCTCTGAAGCGGATGGAAGTTAGTTTCTGGTGTTAAATGAGAGTGAAATGACTAGAATACCCTTGTTATTAAAATAATATTTATAACACTAATAAATATGTAACCATCCACCCCCACTGCCTTATTGAAGATCTATTAACACCGGTTGCTTTATTGCTATCAACCTTGAAGATCTCTTTCCATCGGCTAGAACACCTTGGTGCTCGAGGAGAAAACAAATACGGATCAGCAGCAAATGCATCGTCCGTACTTCCTGTAACACCTCGTAAAATCGTGTCCAATAGCATAGTGACGTGTGTTGTATTTTATTTTAGTCTATTAAAGACTAATAGGGACTAAAGGTGTCAACATGCTCAAACTGAGCTTTTGAGTGACTTTCGATGTCAACATGCATAACTTTAGCCTCTAAGTGACTGATATGTCAACATGCTTAAATTTTGCCTCTGAGTGACTGATATATCAACATGCTTAAACTTGGCCTCTGAGTGACTTATATGTCAACATGCATAGCCTCAGAGTGACATCAGAGTCAACATGCTTATAATGAGCCTCTGAGTGAGCCTTTACAAATTCCTAACTCTCATACGTGCCACTTGTTGGACGAGAGAGGTTAATTATGTAAATATGTGAAAGTTGGATAATGGAGGGGTTAAAAGTGTCAACATGTTAATTTATACCTCTAAGTGACCTTTACGAACCGAGAGCTCGACAATGTTCAGGCATACTCCCGGATACGCCAAATATTGCTTACGGAGGGCTAAATATGCTATAAAGGTGTTTTAGGAGGTTTTCTAAGTTGAGGAGCTAAATGTGTCAAACTTCGAAACTGACCACAGGGCGCTCGCGGGGTGCGAGAGGCCTGCGTCTGCAGAAATTTTGCTTGGCTTCCACACATGTTGCCAAAAACAATGGTTTCAAAACCATGGACTTCCAAAAAGTATGCTACGTTTTAGGACACTTGTAAGCTCCCTCTAACACCCCTTAACACCTGGCATCATCTCCTTCAAGCTCTCCAACTATAAATAGGTGCAATGCTTCACCATTTGAACTTGCACCTTTCTCATTTATCACTCTATCTCCCTCCTCTGGAAGTTCCTAACTGAAAGGAGCATCCAACTTAGTTCTATTGCATCCTAAGGGTCACTTGTAAGTGTTCCTTTCTCTTGCATTTTTGTTTATAGGCTTTTATAGCCAAAAGTCAAGCGTTTTACGGAAAACGCCTTGACTTTCAGTTAAGACCATTATGGTCCAACCATTGTTTGTAACGAACATGGCTAAGTGATCGTAATAAGGTAGGTGTTAATCCCTATAAAGGGCACCTCCTGAAGATCACGTTTGCTAGACCAATTGACGGGTCAAAGTTATTATATTAAAAAGTCAAACATACCATTTTTTGGAAATGTTATAATCTGAGCTTATATATGTTATGATACATGTTTTGACACTTAAACAAGTTGGTAATAATTATTAGAACATGTTCGGCTCGTCAATTTCAGTTCTAGGGTCGGTTCGCAACCGAAAGTCGCGAAGTTTGACTTCTTCTTTGACTTTCGATTCTGACCCGATTTAGATTAGTTAGCTACTGATCGAAGGTTTCCGTAATTATGCCATTTTGACTAAAATGCCCTTTTTGCATTAAATGATGTTTAAATGATAATGACTTGAAAATGAGTTTCCTACTGATGTAATATTATAAGTAGGATTATTGGGGATGTCAAACCAGATTATAAACTGACTTTATGAACAAGTCCTTGTATTATGTCGATAAATGACGATAAAGCCCTTGTGGCTTATAAAATGGTTTTAACTATATCTTTTCAAAGTAAATCTTTTACCTACTGATATGTTATATTAAATAAGACATCTAAGACATGCTAACTTAACCTTAACATCAGTTTTCATTAAACATCGCATAAATCGTCATTTTACGACATAAGCGCCGTTTCGGCGCATAACATGATTTTATACCATATTAATCAACCAAGACTTGTTACCTACTGATTTAAAACTTCTTTAAATATTTTACAGTAGGTACATGATATAAACTCAGAATCCCAAATAATTTATAAAACTATGTGTAAATGACCAAAATGCCCTTCGGTGCATAGTTTGGTCATAAAAGATAAATTACACATATAATCAATATCCTACCGATTTTATATCATATATAAGTTATTTTTTCCAGAATACTTTTGGTCATAACGTTAAATTATGTTCGAGTTCCTTTTTCACGGTACGAAATCACCAAATGCCCTTATAAGGCATAATTTCATTTTAAAACCTTAACGGGCATGAAAGTTGATAGCCTACTGATATTACAACTTACTTAAAGTATAATGGCATATAGAACTTGTCCGTGACTTATCCGGTTACCCGATATCCCTGATATGCGTACGGTTAAGTATATGTAACTAGTTTACGAAAATTAACCGAAATGGGTCTAACCTTGTCATTAAGTGTAAAGTCCCGATAATACGGATCTGTCAACGATATCACATGATCACCAGGATGGGCAGAATCCAAACTTGGTGATATTCAGGAAAACCGAAATAATGAAGAGCAATACGAATCAACTTTAACACCTTGCACACGATTCTATTACTTGAACAAGCAAAACCGTCTGGTACAAGATGGAGGCTCTCTCTAAAGAAATTCAAAAAAGTCTTCAAAAGTCTAACCCTAGAAATGAATAAGTTTAACTTATATACCTAGGGTAAGGCATGCCCCTCATGGGCTTACCTATGGGCTTGCCTGGCCCACATGGCCTATGGCATGCCCAAATGACCCATAAAGGTCCAAACCTAATACAAACTAACCCGGTTAATCCCAGTTAACCACCATAGACTGTTGTGTATATTTGATGCTTCAGTCTCTCACTTCTAGGATCTAACAATCTCCCCCTAGACTGATGCATCAAATTGTCTTGATAGCATAAATTCAACAATGTCTTCAACAAAAACTATGGTTGTCGCTATGCTGTAAGTGTCGTGGAAGTCAGTCTCATAGTTCTTGGACCTCATACTTCAACGAACTCTCAGCACTGGGTATTTTTCTTCAGCTTTTGAGGTTAGCTTCATATCAGGATCTTGATCAGCTTTGCTTGAAACATCTTTGTCAAAAAGAATGTGAGAGGAGGAACCTCAGCAGCTCTTTTCTTCTTCAATCTTTCTCTTTCAAGCAAGCAGGTTCTCAGGTACTTCTTCTAATGTACTATCACTGTCAGACGATGATTGACATCTGGTTCTTCTGACTTAGGTATACTTTGCTGTTGTGATGCTTCATGTTTTATCGACAAGTAACAGTATTTCAATTTCAGCAACCCATGTTTCTTGATCTAAATCAAGATCTGCACAATTCTCAGAAATTTATAAGAAAACATTTTATGCAACAGGGAGAGTACCACATGAACACTTGGTATATCCAAGTACTTGTACTCGGATCGAAATTCAAATTTCTTTCATCCTTTGATGATTAGTCAAATCTTCAAGAACGGTTAATAATTTTTAATAAAATAAATAAAGCACTCTATTTTTGGATTTTTGAATTTTCTATTTTTTTAATTTTTTTTAAAATATAAGAATATAAACAGAAACACAAATAAACAAAGAAACTAACTCAATAGTTACAACTATACAATTACAATGGGATCAAAATCGTGTTCAGGCGGACCAAGGAACACTTTTCAGTCGAACTTATTTAGATTGATCTAAGTGATTGCCAATATGTTTGTCCACTTAAACTTTAATGCTCAATTTTCATTTTTCAACTTCGCGATATGCTTAAGGTAGTATTATGCTATAACATCTGTGCGTCCCATACAATGACATAACCCAGCGATCAAGGTAAGCACAACAATTCATCGTAGCATGTGAGAATACTAAGATCATACTTTATTTTTTACAACGTCAGACTATTGGTTAACAGTTCAGTACTTTTGTACAGCAGAGTGACCGATAGTATCTGACGAGGGTTAGGCAAATACCTTATTTGGTGTGTTTGAATTCATGGAAGTTTCTCATAATGAGATTTCCGTTCTTTTAAGGTTTTGGCCCTTTTGATTTAGCTCTTTTAAGGATATTCTAACTGTGCCTAGGTCTGCATATAATCTGGATGCAACAGAAGGGCAGCCAAGATATCCCCGGATGACTCAACAGCATAAAGACCCGAAACTTCAGATGTTGGCTATATATCAACGCTGGATTTAAGACCATAAAATCACATGCCGATGGTATGTTACCCACAAGATACATAGTTCGTTATGTTTATATCACTTAGTATCGTTTAATCACTTTGAGTGTTAAGCCTACCGACCCATCACATTAGATTCTAGTCTTTTCAGCTACAACACCTTACATGTGTCAGTCACGCGCTTTATCACTTACATTCATTTCATTTCCCATTTGATCCAAAAGGACCTTTTGTATTTTTTTTAGTTTTTCAAATGTTTTTGTATTTTTTCTGTTTTTCAAATGTTTTTCGTATTTTTCTGATTTTCTCCCCCTCAAATAATACATATATACATATATCGCTCTCTCCCCCCCTAAATTTGTGCATCATACTTTATGCACAAATTTACCTAATAAAGAAATCGTATGCACAAAGTTTTAAACGAAAGGATAGGAAAATATTTTGTTGTTTTTGCTTAACCGTTCTGTCATTAGATTTAAGACTAATAAACTTGAAAATTAAAGCATGAAATTTAAATTTGTACCTTTCCACTGATCTTTTCTTACCTCATCTCCTCCAAAGGAACATCGCACTAACAATAAAAATTTTAACCTTTTGCAAGAGTGAGATGTTTTCCGATATGTCCCTAGGACAATCGCTATCAACATTCCAGAGATTGTCAACAGCTCCTCCTTGGTTGTTCCTGAAAAAATAAGAAGATTAGTAAGACAGTGGGACCCAGGCCATTGTGGTCCTGGGTTTCCCTAAAGCATCAAAATAATACACTTCTTTTAGACACAAATTGTCACACCCCGACCCGCAGCGGAATAAGAGTCGGGGCATAATTGGGTTATCACCAAAGCTCATGATGTTTACTAATATGTTTCGTATTTATTAAATTCAAAATTACATCTTCAATATTCCAAACAAGTTCATACAATTACAAGGAAAAAGTAACTAAATAAACAATCCAGAACCTAAACCGATTTATTCTTCTAAGTCGTCCTATATGTTTCTTGCTGCAACTGGATCACATGTATCATGTGTAAAAATGGGGGGTTTTTGGGTCAACAAAAGTTGGCGAGTGAACCTTGTTAGAAAACATTTATTATTGATTTCTTGTTATATTTAATATGGAAAAATTGTGCAATATATCATATGTGAGCAAACGTAAATAAACATACAATAACAATAACAATAACAATAACAATAACAATAACAATAACAAACCACCTTGCATGAGTATATGACATGAATGATAATGTATATGTTGGCAACGTCACGTTCCGCTCATAGGTAATGGGGAACGGACGGCCTATGATGATGTATGTGCGATCAAGGCTCAATCAAACGGAGCCGATCGTATGTTGGCAACGCCTCGTTCACGCTCATAGGTAATGGGGAACGGTTCACGCTCATAGGTAATGGGGAACGGCGGCCTATGATGATGTATGTACTGAAAATGATAAATTTAATCTAAACGTTGACCACACAAACAGTTGATACATATTGAATACACATTTGATCATGGATATGATGGATGCACAAGTGTTTAAATGTAATAAATAATAAGACACATGATACCCCAAAATGTGATTAAAACGGGGAATTTGTAGAGATTCACTCACACTGGGTGCGTTCGTTTGATGATGTTGAATGCGCACGAGTTTAGAGGGTTGATCGACGAGGAATAACTAACCTAAATAATAACGAAAAGGTACGGTAAATAAGTGGATTTTATTAACAATTTTAATAGGATTTTTAGATATATTTTTTTGTGAGTTTAAGGTCATTTTCTAACTTTAAAAAATATTATTTTTAAGTATTTTTAATTGTTTAAATTAAATAAATAAATAAAAATATAAAAAAATGTTGACTTTTTTGGGTTGACCATTGACCGTTGACCATTGACTGTTGACCGGTTCGGTCTTGTATTTGTTTGCACTGAGTGGGGTTCGAACTTGTGACCTCTCGTATACGTGCACGCAGCTCTACCAACTGAGCTACGTGTCTAACCCGAAATATTTCTGTTTTTAATTATATTTATATACTATTTAATTTATTCAAAATTCATTTATTTTAAAAAAGACTTTTAATTATATCGAACCGGTGTGCATAACAGGTCTCGAACCCCGGACCTGTTGTTTAACGTTGCACATAGTCCACCGCTGGACTGTGTGTCTAACCTGGTTAAAATACTTGTTTTTATTTCACTTATATACTAACTGAAAGTTTTCGTATTTGGGTTTTATAAAAAGTCTGAATATTGTGACGAACCGGAACAAGGACAGACTCGAACCGGTATCTCTATGATTCAAATGCACACAGTCCACCGCTGGACTGTGTGTCTAACCCGAGATATATTCCGATTTATATTAAATTTATACACAAACTAAACTTCATCTTCTTCGTTAAAACAACCCAGAACAACAATTATTCGACTGTTCTTGTTTAATTCGATTAACGGACATATAAATGATTAAAATGAAATGGATAAAGAAGGTTTTAGAAACGAATGTACCAGAAAGAGGTTTTTCTCAGAATTCCGGCAAAGGTCGTCGGCTCTGTTTATGAATTCCGTCTGAGCGGACCAATTAACAGTTTTGATTAACTAATTGTGAAATTAAGTGACTAAACAAGGATTATCAAAGAGTTTAGATGCTCGTACCGATTCACAGCGTGATTTCAGAATTTTCAGAAAATTTCCGGCGGTTGCAGGTTATCCGGTATCGTCGTCTGGGACCGATTCTGGTAGAAGGGTTTGAGTTAGTAAGAGTCTAACAATAGATAGAAGATGAAAGAATTGAGAAATTTACCGTTTTGATGTATGACACGGTTTTCCGGCGAAAGTCCGGTGATATCAGATAGCGATTCCGACGATCAGAAACTAGAGCAAAAGTGAAATTCAGAGTTCTGTGGGTGTTTCTGAGTTGCGAGACAATGATAATACCGGTGTAAATTTGGAGTTGAATGATTTCGGTTATCAAAGTCGAACATCATATGAATCGGGTCCAATAAAGGCTGAATTGATTAAGAACGTCGGTCGTAATGATTTCATCGGTTATAAACAGTAACTCACGATCACTCAATCGTCTGGATGGTTGAAAGCCGATTATCGGTTTCAGTTTTTGGCGCAAACAGGTAGATTCACGGGTGATCTTAAGGTTTTATTTGTTTCTTGATTACACAAAAACAACAAGTGGCGGAGTGGTTAAGTGTTTGATAATTGAGTCTTCCGGCTGACCCGGGTTCGAAACCCGGCAGCCCCTTTTTATTTTTAATTGCTTTATTTTTATTTTCTAACAATTTTAATTTCCATATTCTAAATTGTTAATTAGTTATGTATTGTTTAAAATTAAAATAAGCATTAAATGATCAACGAAAATTTGAAACTGATTATTCGATTAATAAACGAAGCGGGTTTTGAAAACCCGTTTTCCGACGGATGTTACAGTATTCCCTACTTTTAGAAATTTCGTCCCGAAATTTAAGTAGTAGTGGTAACAGGAAAAAGATACGGGTATTTTTCGCGCATTGAGTCTTCACGTTCCCAAGTAAACTCAGGTCCTCGTTTCGACTCCCAGCGTACCCTAACAATTGGAATACGACTCCGTCTTAAACGTTTTTCTCCGAAGTCCGTGATCTCTACTGGTCTTTCAATGAAGTGCATAGATTCATCAATCTGCATATCTTCTAAGGGAATATGGAGGTTTTCAACGGCGAGGCACTTCTTTAAGTTTGATACGTGGAATGTGGGGTGAATTCTGTTGAGTTCTTCTGGTAGGTCAAGCTTGTATGCTACAGGTCCTACTCTTTCGAGTATCTTGAAAGGTCCTACGTAGCGTGGTGCTAGCTTCCCCTTCTGGCCAAAACGAACTACTCCCTTCCACGGTGATACTTTTAAGAGTACATGATCACCAATGTTAAACTCCAAAGGCTTTCGTCGTTTGTCTGCATAACTCTTTTGACGACTTTGTGCTGCTAGAAGATTGTTTCGAATTTGATGGATCTTGCCTGTGGTTTCTTGAATCAATTCTGGACCGGTGATTTGAGCTTCTCCAATTTCGTGCCAACATACTGGAGATCGGCACTTACGACCATATAAAGCTTCGAAAGGTGCCATGCCGATACTTGAATGATAGCTGTTGTTGTACGAAAATTCAACTAATGGTAGATGAGCGTCCCAATTTCCCTTGAAGTCTATGACACATGCTCGAAGCATGTCTTCAAGTGTTTGGATGGTGCGTTCAGATTGTCCATCAGTTTGAGGATGATAAGCGGTACTGAGGTCTAATCGTGTACCCAAAGCGGCTTGTACGGCTTGCCATGTTCGTGAAGTGAAACGACCATCACGATCTGAAATAATGCTTAACGGTACACCATGACGGCTTACGATCTCGTTGATGTAGATACGAGCTAACTTCTCGTTCTTGAAATCTTCGCGGATCGGAATGAAGTGAGCTGATTTTGTAAGACGATCAATGATTACCCATATATTGTCATACCCACTGGAGGTGCGAGGTAACCCGGTAATGAAGTCCATGGTTATGTTTTCCCACTTCCACACAGGTATTTCAGGTTGGACAAGAAGTCCTGAGGGTCTTTGATGTTCAGCTTTTACTTTGGAACATGTAAGGCACTTGGAAAAAAAAACAACGATATCTTTCTTCATGCCAGGCCACCAGTAGGTGTATCGAAGGTCTTGATACATCTTGTCGGCTCCTGGGTGTACAGAGTACCGTGTTTTGTGCGTCTCATTCATAAGGAAATCACGAAGGTTATTGTGATCGGGAATCCATATGCGATCTAGATAGTACAGAATACCGTCGGATTTAGTTTCGATTTTAAGTTCAGCTCCACAAGACAGTTCCTTGCGTACGTCGTTTTCCGTTACTGAAACATGTTGGGCTTCTCGGATTTGATCTTTGATGTCTATTATGATTTGTGAACATAGAAGATGAATGGAGTTCGCATAACCCTTTCGACTGAGTGCATCGGCCACCACGTTTGCCTTGCCAGGATGATACCGAATTTCACAGTCGTAGTCATTAAGAAGTTCGACCCATCTCCGTTGTCTCATGTTTAACTCCTTTTGGTTGAAGATATGTTGGAGGCTCTTGTGGTCAGTGTATATTTCACACTTGGTACCGTAGAGGTAATGTCTCCATATCTTAAGAGTGAACACAATGGCTCCAAGTTCTAGGTCGTGGGTGGTGTAGTTCTTCTCATGAGTTTTGAGTTGTCTAGAAGCATAAGCTATCACCTTTCCTCTTTGCATCAGTACACAGCCTAGTCCTTGCCCTGACGCGTCGCAATAAACCACGAAGTCATCACAACCTTCAGGAAGTGTGAGTATAGGTGCGTCACAGAGTTTTTGTTTAAGGGTTTGGAAGGCTTCTTCTTGTTTGGGTCCCCATATGAAGGGTTTTCCTTTATGTGTTAAAGCCGTGAGTGGTACTGCAATACGGGAGAAATTTGAAATAAAGCGGCGATAGTAACCAGCCAAACCAAGAAATGATCTTACTTCGGTAGGGGTACGTGGCGCTTGCCATTCCTGTACTGCCTTGATTTTTGAGGGATCAACATGAATTCCCTTGTCATTGACGACGTGTCCAAGGAATTGTACTTCCTTTAACCAGAATTCACATTTCGAAAACTTAGCGTACAACTTTTCTGTCCTTAAGAGTGTAAGGATGAGTCGAAGGTGTCGTTCATGATCAGACTTAGACTTTGAGTAGATGAGGATGTCGTCGATGAAGACTATAACAGAGCGATCGAGATAGGGTTTGCAGACTCTGTTCATTAGATCCATGAAGACGGCTGGAGCGTTGGTTAGACCAAATGGCATGACCATAAATTCATAATGACCATAACGAGTTCGGAAGGCGGTCTTTGGGACGTCTTCTTCATATACTCTGAGTTGATGATAACCAGAACGAAGGTCGATTTTTGAAAAACAGCTGGCGCCTTGAAGTTGGTCAAGAAGATCATCGATGCGAGGTAATGGATAGCGGTTTTTGACCGTTAACGTGTTGAGTTCTCTGTAGTCGATACACATGCGAAACGCTCCATCTTTCTTTTTCACAAAAAGAACAGGTGCACCCCAAGGCGATGAGCTAGGACGTATGAATCCTTTGTCAGTCAGCTCTTGCAGTGGACTGGCTAGCTCTTGCATTTCGGATGGGGCTAACCTATAAGGAGATTTTGCAACTGGTGTAGCTCCAGGAATAAGATCAATGCGGAATTCGACTTCTCTCACGGGAGGAAGTCCTGAAATGTCGTCAGGAAAAACTTGCGGAAAATCTTTTACTACTGGGATGTCTTCAAGTTTCTTCTCCTTGGTTCCCTTTTTCACGACATGAGTTAGGAATGCGACATAATT
The DNA here is from genome assembly GCA_947069175.1 of Scalesia atractyloides. NCBI lineage: Eukaryota > Viridiplantae > Streptophyta > Magnoliopsida > Asterales > Asteraceae > Scalesia > Scalesia atractyloides. The sequence continues at coordinate 36,838,988 of CAMTDV010000020.1, read as the reverse complement.
CTTGCGGAGATATTTCGGGCTTGAAGACAGGACATTAATTTGAGTCCCTTCAAAGTGGTTTCTCCAAAGATTCGTAGAGTCTGATCGTTTGTAAGAGGAATGCGAATAAACTTTTCGCGGCATACAACTGCAGCATGATGTTGGCTGAGCCAGTCCATACCAATTATAATGTCGAAACTTCCCAACTTCATAGGTATGAGGTCAACTGGAAAATCGTGATCGTTTAGAGTGAGAGTACAGTTTCGGATAATGGAGTTTAATGAGACCGGTTTTCTGTCAGCAACTTCCACCGTTATGGATTCCATGAGTTTATCACGAGTTTGGTTGAGGATGGGTTCAAATTCTGAGGACACAAAACTCTTATCCGCGCCAGTATCAAATAACATGGATGCATAACTACCATTGATGAGAAACGTACCGTTAACCACTTGTTGTCGGCCCTAGCTTGATTGGCGTTGATGTTGAAAGCTCTTCCTCTTGCAGGTGGAGGAGCTTGGTTAGCCTGGTTTACTGGATTAGCTTGAGCTTGGGCATGGATGATGTTCACCAAGCGTGGACAGGTGTTTCTGAAATGGTTCGGGTCTCCATAGTTGTAACAAGCCCGCATAGGTTGCACCATGGGATAGTTGGGTTGGTAGTAGGATTGGGCTACATGTTGGGCAGGTGGTAGGAGTAAAGGTTGTTGGGCTTGACCCACTATCTGATGGTGGGTTTGGGTTGAGGGCTGATGGCGGTTCGTTCGCTGAAGTACGCGACAGGTTTGAATGGTGTGACCTGCGCGGCCACAGCCGGTGCAATGCTGGCAGGGATGATCAGGAAAGTGATGGTATTGGCAACGGTTGCATTTTGGGTATGGGCAGGAGTATGGCTTTTTATATGGTGCAGGTGAGGGGGCAACTTGAGTGACGGGTGCAGCAAGGATAGGGAAATTTGTTTGTGTGACAGCAAATTTTCTGGTGTTTCGTTTCCTCTTATTAGTAAACTTTGAGGAGGAGGTGGAATGGTTTGGAGTTTGGCCCTCAATGGGGGCTTTCTTTTTCTCATCCTTAAATTTGCCATTACGAATACGATTCTCGGTAAGCTCGGTAGCTAGTTCCATAGCAGCTTCAAGTGTTGCAGGCGAAGTGCTTAGAACTGAGTCTTGAATTTTCGAGGGAAGGCCTCGAATATAGTGTTCGACTAAGCGGTATACTGGGGTGAACAAGTTGGGGACCATTTGGTTCAACTCTAAAAACCGTTTGTTGTAGGAAGTATGATCTCCTTCCTTTTGCTTTAACAAGTGGAATTCAGCCTCTAACTTTTTGATCACGCTTCTTGGACAGAAGCGTCTCGTCATGATTTCCCTTAACTCCTCCCACGTTAAGGCCATTGCATCTTCGATTCCTCTCTTACCTTTTTCTGTATTCCACCAGGTAAGAGCTACTCCAAATAGTCTCCCGGTTGCGTAACGTACCTTGCGATCCTTAGGACAATCGCAATTGAGGAAGGTGTTTTCCATTTCCTCGAACCAGTGGAGGAGAGCAGTGACACCTTCGGTCCCTTCAAATTTCGGGGGATCGCAAGACTTGAAGTGTTTGTAAGAGCACTTTTTGGAGGGAGGGTTGTCGACGTTCTGGTCTTCTTGATGGGGAGGATTGATGGGATTTGTGGCGAGAGCTTGTTGGACTTGAATTACGATGCCAGGAAGCACTGCGGCCATTTGTTTTGCGATTTGGGTGGCCAAGCGTTCGTTTGATCTTCCTGACCTTCTACCCCTACGTTGCTGCCTAGCCGACATCTACAGGAACATACATAAGAAGATTGTGAGTTTAAGGAGTCTTTTTAGGTGTCATGTGTCTAAAAAAAATAAAAAAATAAAAATAACATAAACATCAATAATGCAACTACATCCATAGGATGTCTTCGGTTTGCTCATGTTTGGGCCTCCAATGTCCCCCATACCATCGCCTGTATAGTCATGTGGGCCCCCATGACTATTGGCTTAGTAGGATTCACATTGGTATTGGCGGTTTAACACTCGCATCACCCGAATGAAAACCATGAAATATGTTTGCGAGATGTATGGTCGGAGGGTGCCCAGGTGTAGACACAATGACAACTCAAAGTGGGGTTAGCTCACACGACGTTTGGTATAGCATGCTTTGGCCTAATAGGTCCTTCGTACTCTCATTGTTAGTCCCCAGGTAGGCAAACTGGTCCTTTATTTTGGATTTATACGAATGCCAAGCCTAGACAGGACGTTCCGACTACCGGTACTTGTACCCTTCCAGTTACTACATGCCCGTCATGAGAACTCACTTTGATGTGATTTGAAAATACAAAAATCGTTGCAAAAGTCATGGAAATTGTGTGGTGTGTGCTCTTATGGATATGATATGTTATGAGAATATGATTCATGATAGGCATTGTATAATAATATGTACTTATGAACATGCTTGCATAACATTGAATGTAACAATAAACATAAAGCATATAAACATCATGAATTTTGCATGTAACACACAAACAATTTAAAAAAATTCTAATCAACTATAGTATAGGCTCTAAGGGTCTAATAACCTATCCTATATCCCTATAGTCATGGCTCTGATACCAATATGTCACACCCCGACCCGCAGCGAAATAAGAGTCGGGGCATAATTGGGTTATCACCAAAGCTCATGATGTTTACTAATATGTTTCGTATTTATTAAATTCAAAATTACATCTTCAATATTCCAAACAAGTTCATACAATTACAAGGAAAAAGTAACTAAATAAACAATCCAAAACCTAAACCGATTTATTCTTCTAAGTCGTCCTATATGTTTCTTGCTGCAACTGGATCACCTGTATCATGTGTAAAAATGGGGGTTTTTGGGTCAACAAAAGTTGGCGAGTGAACCTTGTTAGAAAACATTTATTATTGATTTCTTGTTATATTTAATATGGAAAAATTATGCAATATATCATATGTGAGCAAACGTAAATAAACATACAATAACAATAACAATAACAATAACAATAACAATAACACACCACCTTGCATGAGTATATGACATGAATGATAATGTATATGTTGGCAACGTCACGTTCCGCTCATAGGTAATGGGGAACGGACGGCCTATGATGATGTATGTGCGATCAAGGCTCAATCAAACGGAGCCGATCGTATGTTGGCAATGCCTCGTTCACGCTCATAGGTAATGGGGAACGGTTCACGCTCATAGGTAATGGGGAATGGCGGCCTATGATGATGTATGTACTGAAATGATAAATTTAATCTAAACGTTGACCACACAAACAGTTGATACATATTGAATACACATTTGATCATGGATATGATGGATGCAGAAGTGTTTAAATGTAATAAATAATAAGACACATGATACACCTCAAAATGTGATTAAAACGGGGAATTTGTAGAGATTCACTCACATTGGGTGCGTTCGTTTGATGATGTTGAATGCGCACGAGTTTAGAGGGTTGATCGACGAGGAATAACTAACTAAACAATAACGAAAAGGTACGGTAAATAAGTGGATTTTATTAACAATTTTAATAGGATTTTTAGATATATTTTTTTGTGAGTTTAAGGTCATTTTCTAACTTTAAAAATATTATTTTTAAGTATTTTTAATTGATTTTTAAATTAAATAAATAAATAAAAATATAAAAAAATGTTGACTTTTTTGGGTTGACCGTTGACCATTGACTGTTGACCGGTTCGGTCTTGTATTTGTTTGCACTGAGTGAGGTTCGAACTTGTGACCTCTCGTATACGTGCACGCAGCTCTACCAACTGAGCTACGTGTCTAACCCGAAATATTTCTGTTTTTAATTATATTTATATACTATTTAATTTGTTCAAAATTCATTTATTTTAAAAAGGATTTTAATTATATCGAACCGGTGTGCATAACAGGTCTCGGACCCGGGATCTGTTGTTTAACGTTGCACACAGTCCACCGCTGGACTATGTGTCTAACCTGGTTAAAATACTTGTTTTTATTTCACTTATATACTAACTGGAAGTTTCCGTATTTGGGTTTTATAAAAATTCTGAATATTGTGACGAATCGGAACAAGGACAGACTCGAACCCGGTATCTCTATGATTCAAATGCACACAGTCCACCGCTGGAATGTGTGTCTAACCCGAGACATAATCCGATTTATATTAAATTTATACACAAACTAAACTTCATCTTCTTCGTTAAAACAACCCAGAACAACAATTATTCGGCTGTTCTTGTTTAATTCGATTAACGGACATATAAATGATTAAAATGAAATGGATAAAGAATGTTTTGGAAACGAATGTACCAGAAAGAGGTTTTTCTCAGAATTTCGACAAAGGTCGTCGGCTCTGTTTATGAATTCCGTCTGAGCGGACCAATTAACAGTTTTAATTAACTAATTGTGAAATTAAGTGACTAAACAAGGATTATCAAAGAGTTTAGATGCTCGTACCGATTAACAGCGTGATTTCAGAATTTTCAGAAAATTTCCGGCGGTTGCAGGTTATCCGGTATCGTCGTCTGGGACCGATTCTGGTAGAGGGTTTGAGTTAGTAAGAGTCTAAAAATAGATAGAAGATGAAAGAATTGAGAAATTTACCGTTTTGATGAATGACACGGTTTTCTGGTGAAAGTCCGGTGATATCAGATAGCGATTCCGACGATCAGAAATTAGAGTAAAAGTGAAATTGAGAGTTCTGTAGGTGTTTCTGAGTTGCGAGACAATGATAATACCGGTGTAAATTTGGAGTTGAATGATTTCGGTTATCAAACTCGAACATCATATGAATCGGGTCCAATTAAGGCTGAATTGATTAAGAACGTCGGTCGTAATGATTTCATCGATTATAACCAGTAACTCATGATCACTCAATCGTCTGGATGGTTGAAAGCCGATTATCGGTTTCAGTTTTTGGCGCAAACAGGTAGATTCACGGGTGATCTTAAGGTTTTATTTGTTTCTTGATTACACAAAAACAACAAGTGGCAGAGTGGTTAAGTGTTTGATAATTGAGTCTTCTGGCTGACCCGGGTTCGAAACCCGGCAGCCCCTTTTTATTTTTAATTGATTTATTTTTATTTTCTAACAATTTTAATTTCCATATTCTAAAATGTTAATTAGTTATGTATTTTTTAAAATTAAAATAAGCATTAAATGATCAACGAAAATTTGAAACTGATTATTCGATTAATAAACGAAGCGGGTTTTGAAAACCCGTTTTTCGACGGATGTTACACAAATCCCCTTTTGTTTCAAGGATTGGTGATGTTGCTACCGCCTTGGATTTGGGTTTCCATATCTGCTTCGTTTTAACAGACGCGGTTGTTGCCTTTGATTGAGCAACTTTGCCTGTTTCAGGTTTAGTCGTTTTAGAAAAAGATTTTTGTTTCTGAACAGCCTTGCGTTTGTTTTTGACAACATTCCAATCCCCATCAGATGGTTTAACCTTGGGATTCACATTCTTCATTGCCTTAGGTGATGATACCTTCATCGACTTCGAATGATTGTTATCCTTAGGTGTAACCTTCTGATTTTGAACATGATCTGGAACATGGGGACTATGTGTGCAGTTTCGAGCGATGTGACCAGGAATTCCGCAATTGTAGCATGTTTGTCTTTTCACATGAAAAGCATTCTGATTAGCTTGATTTGCTCGTGCAGGCCTTGAAGGATGAACTAATCCCTTCTGTGTTTGATATCCTTGCACGTTTCTTGCAGACGAAGATGAATTTGGATGTCTGTACTTGTCGTTTGCAAGGGCCTTCTTCTGTTGTGGAGATTTCTTTGGATTCTTCTTCTTTTGTTTAGACTGCAAGTCTTATTCATAAATCTTCCCAACCTTTCCAAAAGCTTTGCTAGCACGGTCAAAAGCATATTTTTCGCATTTGCCATTAAAGACCAGCCTAACAAAAGCATTTTTCACAACACCAGCCTTTTGAGGGCTATTGCTGCCCGCTGATGATCTTGGAGACCGTGACTTTCCTTGACGTTTGGACTTCTGCTTTCTTCGTCTCCGATTTGCTCGTTTATGCTCTTTTAGCTTGCTCTGAACCTTTTCATCTGAAGCAAACGGTTCAGATTGTTCAGTTTGCGCACTTAGAGCCTTGTTCACGTCAGATCTCTCTTCATCAGCTTAATCTTTAGAAGAGTCAACAGCACCGTGTGTCTGACGTATAATCACTTGGTTTGCCGTACACCATATGCTGTGCTTTCTCAAAATCTTTATTGGTTTCAGGCATTGTTGTGTAGTTGTGATTATACGCTGGGGAAACCTGATTGAATCCCAAACCCTTCCCTTTGTTCCCCTTATATGCCAGCTGCACATTGCACACATCTTGAACAAGCTTGCTGGATGTATCAAACTTCTCTATGATTAACTTCGTTTTGTTGATATTTTCCAGTAAGAAGTCCCAGCTCAACTCTTACTAAGTCGCATTCCATGGTTTTTGAATCCAATCTGGTTTTATAATCATGGACCCAACATTTCTGTTGATTTACGTCCAGGTGCAAGCTGAGCTATGTCTTTCTTTTGTGCTTCAACCTTTTCTGTGAGTAACTTGTTACTTTCTCGAAGGCTGATGCACTGAGCCATTGCATTGTTGTATTCATCAGCCATTTTGGAATTAAGAGCTCTGAGTTGAGCAACCCTATTCCTACATTGTTGTATTCATCGGCCATTTTGGAAAAGATAGTTGACTATGTCAATGGGCGAGCTTGATTTGTCAGTTTGACTTTGGGCTTGAGGTCGGGTTTGGGTGCTGGGCTGCTGATCGCTGCTTGCTGGGTTGAGGTTCTTGTTTGGACATTCTTCAGGATTAGACTCTGTCGATTTAGCGTATAGATCTTGAGATCTTGGTTTGATTGTAAACGATCCCACAACTAAGATACAAAGGAGTCTTTGTTATCTCCTAAAACGCTATCCAACTCATCTCTTACTTCCTCTTTTCGCCTCCCACGTTCAAGCAAACGCATCAATATTTAGCAACCGGATCAACATTGTAGTCTCCTATAAACTCATTCAGCTTTTCGTTCACTTCATCCCGCAGGCTCGGGTTTTGATTTTGTGCTGGATTGAGAGCTATGTTCGAGTGCTTAGCTTGGGCGGCAAACATCTTCGGATAATCGAAACCGGACCGGTAAACACGACAAAAAAAATGTCTGAAAACTGTTTTTACCAAAATGTACCGTTAGACTCGTCTCGACGATACGAATCCAATGATATATAATGTCCGATAGTGATTTTAGGAATTTCATGCCTTTTTTTCCTAAAAATCACCCGAGTCTAACCGTGCAACCGGTTTGTTAAGATTATCTGTGGATCAAATTCTGTGTACGAAAACATTTAATTCCAGTTACGTCAGCTGGTTAACTTTCCACCTTTGTGGGTACAAATCGGAACAGTACCTAATTCGGAACAGTAACTCGGATTAATAATCCGAGATGGAATCCGAAATAGTAATCCGAGGTGGTAATTCAGGAACAGTGATCCGAGATGCAATCCGAGATGAGAGAATCCGAAATAGAGAATCTAGTCCGGAATGAAACCATGATCCGGAATGAAAGACCAAATCCGGAATGAAGACCAAATCCGAAATGAAGATCAAATCCGAAAGAAGAATCCTTATCTGAAATTAACTGTATTCCGATCCGGATTGCAAGAAATCCGGATAAAGTTGTTGAGAAAGTTGATGAACAGTAGTCCGGAATGAATCCGAGATGGAATCTCCTTCATGTTCTTCGGGATCTTCAACGACTTTGAATCCGAAATTCAACAGATTAATCCGAAATTCAAGATTTTAATCCAAAATACAAAATATTAATCCGAAATCAATCCGAAATGCAGTAGAATGATCCGAAATATGTCCAATGTAACCAGAAAATCCGAAATCCTTGAATGTTGATTCGAAATGCTTGAATCTTCTTCGTGTTCTTCGTGTTTTTCAGCAGAAACCGAACATAATCAGTGTGATATCAGATCTGAGCCTGAAAATAGGTTCAACAGGCTCTGATACCACTTGTAAGTCCCGATTATCCGGATCTATCAACGATATCACACGATCACCAAGGATGGCGGAATTCAAACTTGGTGATATTCAAGAAAACCGAAATAACAAAGAACAACACGAATCAACTTTAACACCTTGCACCTTGAACAAGCAAAACCGTCTGTACAAGATGGAGGCTCTCTCTAGAGAAATTCATAAAAGTCTTCAAAAGTCTAACCCTAGAAATGAATAAGCTTAACTTATATACCTAGGGTAAGGCATGCCCCTCATGGGCTTACCTATGGGATTGCCTGGCCCACATGGCCTATGGCATGCCCAAATGACCTATAAAGGTCCAAACCTGATACAAACTAACCCGGTTAATCCTAGTTAACCACCGTAGACTGTTGTGTATATTTGATGCTTCAGTCTCACACTTCTAGGACCTAACATTAAGTCTCAAAATCCTGAATGTTTATAGTTTATCAATATTATACAAGTCAAGGTACATTATTGGGATTAAACTACATTCTATCGATCATCGTTTAATCTAGCGTTATACGTTTTGATCCTGTACGCTACTCGGTCTAAGTCTGTGACTTAAATATGACGTTAGTATTTAATGGTTAGCTTACACCATAATCCAAACTATAGACTTGCCGGTAAATGTTATCTACACTTAGTACTTTTGTGTACGACTGAGTTATTAAATTTTGCGTTTAAACGAAGACTAGCTCAGGTAAATACTCTCGACTTATTTTCCCTATACGGGCTTGGGTTACGGTAAATTATTACCGCTTGGTCGGAAATGGGATCAATCGAATGCCGGATTATGGCTAGTAAATCCGCATATTCCGTTTTAATAAGTTTTGTTTGATAACTTAAACATCGAAGGTTAACTACCGTGTCCTGGATATCCTCAGCTCATTACATTAGATAATGGCCACGACCTTAGCACGGGTGTAGGCATACACCCGATATACGCTCAAAATGCATTACCACAAGGTTGGGGAAATAACTCCTTCGTGAGTTCAAAGTGGTGAGTACGTTAATCATGTCTCGGTCTCCGTACCGGGCCCTGTATGTATGGACAAACATATGAATCTGTTAACAAGGTTGCAAGGCCAACTTCCCCAAGTTATAAAAGATTTTGTGCCAATGTGCACTTAAAAACATTTTTAAATGTTTTCAAAATGAGTTAGTTGGGTGTATTTACCAGCGAAAGCTGACATATTTTCAAAATGACTAAGCTTGCAGGTACAAAAACGAAAATAGGCTGGAAGTGCTCGGTAGTGATAAGAGGATCTTGCAAATCCTAGATCTGCCCAAAGTTTGTTTTACACATTTTTGTACATTTTACGATCCGCTGTGGATCTTCTATTACGAAGCCGTCTGTGTATTATTTTGTACTTTGAACATTGGTTTGTAATAGTAATTTAACTCCAAGACTTCCGCTGTGCTGTGTTTAATTGTCTATGATGATATCAACTTATGTCACGATATTCCCCACCCAGGCCCACAGGTGTTTGGATTGGCTGTGAAAAGCCGGGGTGTGACAGGTTGGTATCAGAGCCAACGTTTGAGAGAATTAAACACTAACCTTCTTGTGTTTAATCTTAAACTTACACATGCACATTCCTTAGACTTCCGAGTCTAGGCATTGACCTAGGATTACTCAATTCATTATTAAGTTATTAGTATTGTTTTTTATTTGATTTTTAACAGGTAAATGCCACCAAGAGTAAGAGGAATAGGTAAAGGACCAACGAGGGGAGGACCTTCTGGACATATTCCCTCACATCCCATCACCCGAACCCCTATGAGGATTCGGGGGATTCATGGCCGTTATCGTAACTTCACCTTCTCATACCCAAAACTCGTATCATTCATATCATTCACATCATTCACACCACTTCCACCACTCTCATCATTCTTATCATGACTGAGTTTAACCCCAACCAATACTTTAATACACCCCCAGCCGACCAAAATCAGTTAGACCAACCCAATCCCATGGACGAGGACTCCGACCCGGAGATGCCGCCGTCAGGATCACACCACCCACCCCATTGAAATTTCAAGTGATTCGAACTCTTACGCCGGATCGCCATACCAAGGTCCTAATGAATGGGAACCAATTTGGCCTTCCGTAAACACTCCTTCCCATCACACCCCAACTCCTCCTATACAAGAAGATGTCCACATGGAACCGGTGGAACAACCCCAATCGCTACCTGAACCACCAAGGAGGAAAAGAGGAGCACGTATGTCGGTACGTGCGAGCCAACAGTCGGGATCGCAACGACCTTTGCCCAAACCTTACCATTCACAAGGACCCACAATTCGGTGGACCCTCTAATGCTTCACCTATGGTGGAACCGACACCACCACCATCGAGTTATAATAACCCTATCTCAGCATATCCGGACACATCTGGATATGATCCTTTTAACCCATCTACACCTGTTGATTATCAAGCATTATCGCATAACCCTTACATGCAAGCGGTCATGCAAAACCACTTTACCCGTCTCTTTCCCACCTGCTTATCCACCTACTAATATCCAAGTTATGGGTACAAATATCCTATTATGCCACAACCACAACCTCCGCCCCACTCGAGGCCATCAATGAGGCCTTGGAACGAATCAAGAAATGCAACAACAAGTGGAGAAAACGGAGAAGAAGACAAACAAGTTCTTCAAGAAACTCTCCAAATTGGTTAAGGGAAGGAAGGACGAGTGAAGTTTCTTCTAATAATAAATGCTATCCCTACGAGGATATTGTTATTTCTTTAGTCCCTGCGTGGACATTTTTATTTCTTTTAAGTCCTTGCATGGACAGTTTGTTTCTTTATTCCTAGTATTGTACTTCCTTATTTGACATTTAATAAATTACTTTGGAACTATATATATGTATTCATCCTCTTCAAGCGAACGTCTCGATTTTACTCGAAATTTATGCTCTGCTATATAATTCCAAAGACCTTAATGAATATGATTATGCCAAGTGGCATAGACCACACATTGGCCAAGAAATGGTAGTTAAGGATAAGATGGTCTTCTATCATGATAGTTAAGGGAAGTTATCCTTCTATCCAGAGGTGGTGGACTAAGGTTCAAGCCTCCAAGGTCGTTAAGGTCCAAGGTGACCGGGACCATTAATCAACCATTAAGGTACTCTTATGTTAACATTAAGGAATGTACATACTCCTGGTAGTGTGACTTGAGGAACCACACTAGCCGTCTAGGTAAAAGGACTACATCCTAAAAAACCTATTATATAGCCTATGTGATCAAAATGATCTTGGCTAATATCATCAATGCGATGATAATAATTGACATCCATTTGTGATGTAAGGCCAATGTGCCATGAATTGTCCAAGGTGACAGGCCAATGTGCCATAATTTGTCCAAGGTGACAGGCCAAGGTGCCATAATTTGTCCAAGGTGATAGGCCAACGTGCCATATGTTATGTCACAAAGTGACAGGCCAACGTGCCGTATTATTATGACCATTAGTGAAAAGCCTATGAGCTATATATAATTGTCAAATGACAATTACAGTTGTGACATTACGATCCACTGACTAATAATATATGGACTACGTCCAGATTGTAATTTGCCTTTGAAGGTCCCTTTTGAGACCTAGGCCAAATATAGATATGATAAGCCTACGAGTTGTGATTTATTCACATAGCTTAAATAGGCGATGGATTGTTATATCCAATATTTAAAGCCAATATGGTTATTAATACCATGGCTAAGAGAAGTTCAAATTGATGTTTAGAGCCAAAGTACAAAAACGCAAACTCGGATGAGGCGCAAAGTAGCCACCGGGATGTTAACTCTAATAACGCGAAAACATAGCCATCGATAATGATAATTTCCAAGCTCGCATTGACACAGCTGTGGGAAAAGCCATGGAGAAATTTAAAGAAATGAGCGCTACTCGCTCCAAACCCTTATCAATTCCACATTCCTCAGTTATAAGAGAGCTCTGTTCACTCTTCAAATGCGAAGAGTGAACCAAAGAAAATGAGAATTTGCTGATAGGCCCTGTTCTTTTAAAGACGGGTGTACCTACAAATATTTCGTCTCCTGTAAGCCCCGAGATTTCAATGGGGAAAAGGAGCAGTAGAAGCCTTGAAATGGCTTGATGAGATGGAAACGATTGTGGATATCAGCGGTTGTGCTGATAAGGATGAGGTAAAGTATGTATCACAGTCCTTCAAGGCCGAGGCCCTAATTTGGTGGAAAGCTATGGTCCAATCTACAGGTAAAGTACATCTGTACAACTTAGGATGGTCTAAGTTTGTCGATTTAATCAAGGAAACATATGCCCACCTCATGAGATGGAGAAATTAGAGAAGACTTTCTGACTCTTTCAATGAAGAACCTAGATTGTCGGAAGTATTTTTCTGACTTCAATTCCCTGTCTAGGTTAGTTTCCTACTTAATCACCCCTGAACCCAAACGCATTGCGCGTTTTATCAATGGGTTAGTGCCCGAGATAAAGGGTATGGTAAAGGCTGCTCAGCCTAGTACCTATAGGTCCGTTGTAGACCTATCTCTCTTCCTCACCTTAGATTTAGTGAGGCAAAAGACAGTTATGACTGAAACTGGCGGAAAAAGGAAACGGGAGGATGATAACTCCCAAAGGTTCAAAAAGAAAGGAAATTTCGGGTTCAAGAAGAACCAGCACACGTCTAATGACAAACCTCTGTGCAAGAACTGTAACTACAGACATTGGGGACAGTGTAGTGTTAATCCACATATTAAACCCTATGGTATCTGTAAGAGAAAGGGGCATAAGACCCTGGAGTGCAAGGATCTTAAGAATGTTGTCTGTTACGACTGTAATGAAAAGGGCATATTAAGTTTAACTGCCCTAAGAACCCTAGAAATAATATGCAAAGTCTAGAGAGGCTAAGAAAGGGAATGCTCAGTGCCTTCCAGATGAATGCCAGGGAGGCCGTTAATGACAACAACGTAAACATGTACATTCCTCATCAAATGACATATATGCTAGAGTTCTTTTTGATTCGGGTGCAGATAAATCTTTTGTTGACCATAAGTTTAGTAAACTATTAAACTTGCCCATAAGAACTCTAGATATAACCTATCGTTGATGGAACGTTAGAGACAACATATTCCATTATTGATGGATGTTCTATATCCATTAAGAATCATTCTATCCCTATCTCTCTTTTGCTAATGAAATTGGCAGGGTTCGATGTAGTTTTAGGCATGAATTGGTTATCCCATAACCAAGCCCGCATTGCCTGCGATAAGAAACTCATCGAGATTAAAACCCCATCGGGTGAAACGATCACCATCCCTTGAGATTCACACTAAGATTGCCAGACAAGGTGTCGTTATTTAAGGCATCCAAGCGTTTGAGGAGAGGTTGTGTCATTTACATGGCACAAATAACTATCAACGAGCCTAAACCAGATAGTAAAGAACTTCCAGTTATTTCGGAGTATTCCGATGTTTTCCCCGAAGGTTACCAGGCCTACCTCCAGATAGGCAAGTGGAATTTAGAATTGATATCCTGCCAGGTCAGCACCTGTTGCTAGGGTTCTGTATCGATTAGCACTACAGAAATGAAGGAATTAAGGACGCAATTAGATGAACTTTTAGAGAAAGGTTTCATACAACCTAGTTCCTCACTTGGGGAGCTCCAATTCTTTTCGTTAAGAAAAAGGACGACTCAATGCGGATGTGCATTGATTACCGTGAGTTGAATAAGTTAACAATCAAGAACCGATATCCCTTGCCTAGGATCGACGACTTGTTCGATCAACTTCAAGGTGCTAGCTACTTCTCTAAGATCGATTTGAGATCAGGATATCATCAGCTGAAGGTTAGGAACGAGGATGTTCCTAAGACTGCCTTTGGGACCCGATATGGTCATTATGAATTCTTGGTGATGCCTTTTGGGCTCACAAATGCACCTGCAACATTCATAGATCTCATGAATAGAGTCTGCAAACCGTATTTCGATAAGTTTGTCATTGTCTTCATAGACGACATACTTATCTATTCTCGTAATCAAGTTGATCACGAGAAACATCTTCGGTGATCCTAGAACTGCTGAGGCAGGAGAAGTTTTATGCTAAATTTTCTAGTGTTTGGTTTAGGGAAGTCCAATTTCTTGGACATGTTGTAAGTGAGCATGGTATCCAAGTAGATCCCACTAAAATAGAAGCCATAATGAATTGGGAAGTACCCAAAACTCCATCGGAGATTCATAGCTTCTTAGGTTGGTTGGTTATTATAGGAGGTTCATTGAGAATTTTTCCAGGATAGACATTCCTTTAACTACCTAACCCGTAAAAATGTTAAGTTTGTTTGAGTCCAAAACTACAAGAATCCTTTAAGATTCTAAAACACAAGTTGAGCAATGCTTCTGTGTTATCTCTACCTAAGGGTATTGAGGATTTTTTAGTTTATTCTGATGCTTCGCACACTGGCATGGGTTGTGTGCTAATGCAAAAAGGCAAGGTGATTGCTTTATGCGTCACGACAATTGAAGGTGCACGAAAGGAATTACACCACCCATGATTTAGAATTGGGTGTTGTTGTATTTGCATTAAAGTTGTGGAGACATTACTTGTATGGCACAAAGTCTATCATATACACTGACCATAAGAGTCTCCAGCATCTGTTCAATCAAAAGGAATTAAAAATGCAACAACGCCGTTGGATGGAAACACTTAATGATTACGATTGCGAAATTCGCTATCATCCCGGCAAGGCAAATGTCGTTGCTGACGCCTTAAGTCGCAAGGAAAGGGTTAAATCCATTAGGATTAACTCAAAGAGCATTGAGCTCAGAAATAGCTTGAATGAGAAGCTATTAGATGCACAAAAACAAGCCCTGTTAGAGGCTAATATTCCTAATGAGGGATTAGGCGGGACTATTGATCAGCTAGGATGGAATCCTTAGATTTAATAAAAGAATCTGGGTTCCAATCTTTGGAGGACATGGAGATCTAATCCTCCAGGAAGCACATAAATCAAGATACTCAGTTCACCCGGGTGGTGACAAGATGTATCAGGATTTCTAAAAGAATTATTGGTGGATGAGTTTGAAGAAATCCATATCCACTTATGTAGCTAAGTGTCAGACGTGTTCGTAAGTTAAAGCCGAACATCAGAAGCCGTCAGGACTTCTACAACAACTTGAGATTCCCACTTGGAAATGGGAAATGGTAACTATGGATTTGATTACCAAGTTACCCAAGACCAAACGTGGTAACGACACAATTTGGGTCATTGTGGACAGACTGACTAAGTCAGCACATTTCTTGCCAATTAAAGAAATGTATCTCCGACAAATTGGCTAAGTTATATGTGGACAGGATTGTGTCACTATACGGTGTGCCAGTATCTATTGTATCTAACAGAGATACTAGATATACATCTCATTTCTAGAAAAGCTTCCAACAATCCTTAGGCACAAGATTAAACTTTAGTATGACTTATCACCCGCAGACGGATGGACAAAGTGAGTGTACTATTCAGACCTTGGAAGACATGCTTAGAGCATGTGTAATTAATTTAGGTGGAAGTTGGGATGACCACTTACCCCTAATAGAATTCTCCTATAATAATAGCTATCATACGAGCATCAAGGCTGCTCCTTATGAGGCCTTGTATGAGAGAAAATGTCGAACGCCCGTGTGTTGGGCAGAAGTTGGGGAAGCCAACTATCAGGACCGGAGATTGTACTGGAGAGCACGGATAAGATTGTGCAAATCCGTGATCGTCTCAAAGCTTCCCGAGATAGGCAGAAGAGCTATGCTGACAAGAGGCGTAAACCTCTTAAGTTCGAAGTAGGGGACAAAGTCATGCTGAAAGTATCACTTTGGAAAGGTGTAATAAGGTTTGGAAAGAAAGGCAAGCTAAGCCCAAGATAAATAGAACCAGTCGAGATAATCGAATGTGCCGGCACTGTAGCTTATAAGCTTAAGCTGCCAAAGGAGCTTAGAGGAATTCATGATGTGTTCTACATCAGTAATCTTAAGAAATGTCTAGCCGAGAGTCGCTAGCAATGTCACATCATAATGTGCAAATTGATGAAAACCTGAGGTTCGTGGAGAAACCAATTTCGATCGAGGATCGATGGGTTAAGAAGCTCTGGAGGAAAACGATACCTATAGTTAAGGTTAAGTGGGATGCCATTAGAGGTCCCGAGTATACATGGGAGGTTGAGTCCACTATGCGACAAAATTACCCCCATCTTTTTGAATAAAATCTCGAGGACGAGATTTCTTTTAAGGGGGTGAGGATGTAACACCTCGTAAAATCGTGTCCAATAGTATAGTGACGCGTGTTGTATTTTATTTTAGTCCATTAAAGACTAGTAGGGACTAAAGGTGTCAACATGCTCAAATTGAGCATCTGAGTGACTTTTTGATGTAAACATGCATAAACATTAGCCTCTGAGTGACTGATATGTCAACATGCTTAAATTTAGCCTCTGAGTGACTGATATGTCAACATACTTAAACTTGGCCTCTGAGTGACTGATATGTTACATGCCTAGCCTCTGAGTGACATTAGAGTCAACATGCTTATAATGAGCCTCCGAGTGATCCTTTACGAAGTCCAAACTCTCATACGTGCCACTTGTTGGACAGAGAGATGTTAATTCTGTAAATATGTGAAAGTTGGATAATAGAGGGGTTAAAATTGTCAACATGTTAATTTATACATCTGAGTGACCTTTTAACGAACCAAGAGCTCGATAATGTCCTGGCATACTCCCGAGTACGCCAAATATTGGTTACGGAGGGCTAAATATGCTATAAAGGTGTTTTAGGAGGTTTTCTAAGTTGAGGAGCTAAATTTGTCAAACTTTGAAACTGACCGCGCGAGAGGCCTGTGTCTGCAGAATTTTTGCTTGGCCTCCACACATGTTGCCAAAAACCATTGTTTCAAAACCATGGACTTCCAAACAGCTATGCCACGTTTTAGGACACTTGTAAGCTCTCTCTAACACCTCTAAACACCTGGCATTACCTCCTTTAAGCTCTCCAACTATAAATAGGTGCAATGCTGCACCATTTGAACTTGCACCTTTCTCATTTATCACTCTATCTCCATCCTCTGGAAGTTCCTAACTGAAAGGAGCATCCAACTTAGTTTTATTGCATCTTAAGGGTCACTTGTAAGTGTTCCTTTCTCTTGCATTTTCGTTTATCGGCTTTTATAGCCAAAAGTCAAGCGTTTTACGGAAAACGCCTTGACTTTCGGTTAAGACCATTATGGTCCAACCATTGTTTGTAACGAACATGGCTAAGTGATCGTAATAAGGTAGGTGTTAATCCCTATAAAGGGTACCTCCTGAAGATCACGTTTGCTAGACCAATTAACAAGTCAAAGTTATTATATTAAAAAGTCAAACATGCCATTTTTTGGAAATGTTATAATCTGAGCTTATGTATGTTATGAAACATGTTTTGACACTTAAACAAGTTGTTAATAATTATTAGAACATGTTCGGCTCATCAATTTCAGTTCTGAGGTCGGTTCGCAACCGAAAGTCGCGAAGTTTGACTTCTACTTTGACTTTCGATTCTGACCCGATTTAGATTAGTTAGTTACTGATCTAAGGTTGCATTATGATCATAATATAATGGAGCATAATCCCTGAGGTTATATTACATGATCATAATCAGAATATGAGTTTATGCACAAGTTCCGTAATTATGCCATTTTGACTAAAATGCCCTTTTTGAATAAAATGAGGTTTAAATGATAATGAACTTGAAAACGAGTTTTCTATTGATGTAATATTATAAGTAGGATTATTGGGTATGTCAAACCAGATTATAAACTGAGTTTATGAACAAGTCTTTGTATTATGTCGATAAATGACGATAAAGCACTTGTGGCTTATAAATGGTTTTAGCCATATCTTTTCAAAGTAAATCTTTTACCTACTGATATGTTATATTAAATAACATATCTAAGACATGCTAACTTGACCTTAACACCAGTTTTCATTAAACATCGCGTAAATCGTCATTTTTTGACATAAGCACCGTTTCAGCGCCTAACATGATTTTAAACCATATTAATCAACGAAGACTTGTTACCTACTGATTTCAAAACTTATTTTAAATATTTTTGCAGTAGGTACATGATATAAACTTAGAATCTCAAATAATTTATAAAACTATGTGTAAAATGACTAAAATGCCCCTTCGGTGCATAGTTTGGTCATAAAAGATAAATTACACATATAATCAATATCCTATTGATGTTATATCATAAATAAGTTATTTTTTTCCAGAATACTTATGGTCATAACGTTAAATTATATTCGAGTTCCTTTTCACGGTATAAATTACCAAAATGCCCTTATGAGGAATAATTTCATTTTAAACTTTAACGGGCATGAAAGTTGATATCCTACAGATATTACAACTTATTTAAAGTATAATGGCATATAGACCTTGTCCGTGACATATCCGGTTACCCGATATCGCTGATATGCGTACGGTTAAGTATATGTAACTAGTTTACGAAAATTAACCAAAACGGGTCTAACCTTGTCATTAAGTCTCAAAATCTAGAATGTTTATAGTTTATCCATATTATACAAGTTAAGGTACTTGTTGGGATTAAACTACATTCTATCCGATCATCGTTTAATCTAACGTTATACGTTTTGATCGTGTACGCTACTCGGTCTAAGTCTGTGACTTAAATAAGACCTTTAGTATTTAATTGGTTAGCTTATGCCATAATCCAGACTAGAGGCTTGCTGGTAAATGCTATCTACACTTAGTACTTTTGTGTACGACAGAGTTATTAAATCTTGCGTTTAAACGAAGACTAGCTCAGGTAAATACTCTCGACTTATTTCCCCTATGCGGGCTTGGGTTACGGTAAATTATTACCGCCTGGTCGGAAATGGGATCAATCGAATGCTGGATTGTGGCTAGTAAATCCGCATATTCCGTTTTAATCAGTTTTGTTTGATAACTTAAACATCAGGGTTAACTACCGTGTCCTGGATATCCTCGGTCATTATATTCGATAATGGCCACAACCTTAGCGCGGGTGTAGGCATACACCCGATAGACGTTCAAAATGCATTACCCACAAGGTTGGGGGAAATAACTCCTTCGTGAGTTCAAAGTGGTGAGTACGTTAATCATGTCTCGGTCTCCGTGCCAGGCCCTGTATGTATGGACAAACATATGAATCTGTTAACAAGGTTGCAAGGTCAACTTTCCCAAGTTATAAAAGATTTTGCGCTAATGTGCACTTAAAATCTTTTTAAATGTTTTCGAAATGAGTTAGTTGGGTGTATTTACCAGCGAAAGCTGACATATTTTCAAAAGACTAAGCTTGCAGGTACAATAAGAAAATAGGCTGGAAGTGCTCGGTAGTGATTAGAGGATCTTGCAAATCCTAGATCTGCCCAAAGTTTGTTATACACATTTTTGTACATTTTACGATCCGCCTGTGGATCTTCTATTACGAAGCCGTCTGTATATAATTTTGTACTTTGAACATTTGGTTTGTAATAGTAATTTAACTCCAAGACTTACGCTGTGCTGTGTTTAATCGTCTATGATGATATCAACTTACGTCACGATATTCCCCACCTGGGCCCACCGGTGTTTGGATTGGCTGTGAAAAGCCGGGGTGTGATACTTCCCCGGCGAGAGCACGGTGATCAGTATCACCGGAAACAGTTTCTGTTGATGATCTGGCAGGTTGATGAACAACTACAGCTGTAACGGAACAAGTTTATCGTCGAAAAACACTTCATATACCGTAGCATCATAACGGAACCGTCAAGTCTGAATTCAAATCCGTCATACTCGTTTAGATCTTCTTCTTTCGTCAGATCTGATAACTTTTTTACCTTCTCTTCACGTCTAGATTCAGTATCTGATACTTCAGATAAATCTAAACGGTTATTCGTCGGAGAAGAAAGACACTTGGTAAGCCAGACGCATCTACCGGTCTTCGATAAATTGTAGATCTCCCCGTAAGCAAATGCAAGTTGTGGGATCTGATTAGGTTGAGACATGATCTGATGAAGGTTTTAGGATAAAAGTGATGAATTTTAGTAGATAAGAATCATACAGAGACAAAAACGGAACAAAGGGATATGGTTTTGATGGAAGTTGGTATCATATTTTACGGTGTTAATAAATGGAATCACATAATTTATTAATTTGTTGGGTTGGAATAATGTTTGTTTGTGTGGGGTATCATATTCCATGGTGGATTAATTGGTATTGAAGATGGATTGAAGAAGAGGTGATGTGGGTTGGGGAGGAAGATGAAGTTAAAAGAGATGGTGGGTTCATAAACCTAGTCTATATCTTTCACTTATTGTCCCCACCTTAGAGTAAGGGTATTTAGATATGAGACCCACTTAACTGAGAAAGCTAAACTCCATCACGTTAGGGTCTATCGAGAACGAATTTACCAAAGTTGGGGACTCTAGCTGTAATTCTGAAAATGTAGGGATTAAAGGTGAAATCAGAGCAAACCACAGGGACTATCCGAGCAGTTTTCTCTTTTCATTAGTTAAACTTTACCATTTTTATAATAAAACTTTAATTCACCTTTATTTTATTTAGATTTTTCTAAATTTAAGAGTTGTGATTTTCATTTTTTTTCTTTTGCATGTCTTTACGATCCCACATATTTAAAATTATAAAACTAAACAAGTTTACTAACTTGAGTCGTGTAATACACAAAATTTTACCTAGTTAATAATATTAAAGTAGAATTAATATTATTTAAATTAAGTTACGCTTTATTACTTGTAAAACATTTCTTTATTTGTTATCGTTATCATTATTAACTTTCGTTTCAGTTTCTATTGAACAAATACATGATAGATTCGTCTTTCGTTCACATTCAGACTTATATTATATGAATATCGAATACAATTCTTTTGTATTGTAAGTCATTCCATTATATTATTTAATGCAAACGTTTTTTAAAGCTTATTTTATGGCATTTGTTAGATGTATGAAAATATTGTGTATGGATAAATTTAGAATGGAAAAATTGCATATTGAGAACTTTGCTCTTTAATTGGTTTGGGTAACAACATATTATATTTACTAATTAGGTTATATACTCGCGTATTACACGAGTTTGTACAATATAAGAATATAATTATATAATCTTTAAAAAACTTTATATAACTACCGATCTATATTAATTAGTAACGAAACTTTATTATAAACCAATTTTTTTATCTATGAGAGTTCACAAAACTAACTTGAATTTATCACGAAAACCAACCCATATTAATTAGTAACATTAAAAATATCATAATAGTCGTGTGTTGTGTTGTTACACAGGTTGAGTATTGAAAAACATGTAATGCACCAATTTATATATTATTAATATATGTTGCGTTACATATAATAGTGAAAAAAATAATAATTTTTATCATTGTATATCTTTTAAATATAAAAATCACTAAGACCTCAATTATGTTTACAAAAAAATTATTTAAATTGTTTCGTTTCTCTTTATTGGTAAAAAAAAAGCCAATTTTATTGGTATGACAAAAATTAAATTTGTTATTTTTATTAATAATTGTTATGCATATTTAATTAATAAATAGTTATTATAAAATTATGATATAAGTTAAAGGTTTAAATATATTAAATAAAATCATTTTATTATAAAAGGTTAATTTACTATGTCATAAATGGGTATAAAATGAAATTAATAGTATGAAATAGGATTAAGTTACTCCTTTCTACTTTATAAAAATTCTTTTATTTAGGGTTACCAAGGAATTTTGATTGGAAAAAGTTGATGAGGTGAAATATGATGGTGAAACGTCTCCAACTTTGTATTCATTTATTAGGTAGTAAAGTACACAACACACACATATAATATATATATATATATATATATATTTGTTTTGTGCTTGTAACAATGTAGGTTTGTATAAGCAATGTGAGGCTAACTCATTTGTATAGAGACACATGCCTCTTAGTAAGAAGGTCTTAGATTCAAAGATGATGAGCAACATAGTATATTAGTATGATTGGTTTTAAATAGAGCAGGGTTACCATTTGCTATTTAAAAATTGGCACTCTAAAACATTATAGAATGTTAAGATTTTATAGTATCATTTTTGCATATTTGGTGTAAAATAGAGTAGGGGCAACATTTTCATTTTCTATTACAAAAATTTTGAAAATATATTGCATATTTCTTTAAGTCTATCAAACTAAAAACACATTTATTGATCACAAAAAATAAGTGTAGCTACAAAACCTTAATATTATCTCTTTTATAAAAAAAACTCGAATAAAATATTAGTCATCTTGCGAGATAGTTGCTCTCTATTAACTTTTACTTATATGTTAGAAAAACTCATATATCGATTTTATATATAATCTCAGATATAAATATAGATGGCAACTTTTCTTTCTTCTAATTTAAACTATAGTATTTAATGAAATATTAAAATCATAGTTCTTAAAATGATTAAAATTATAAATCATTCATGTATATTTTTTAATCATAAATTAGAATTAGATATTAGATATTATTATTTTATTAATGAATTAAAGATGATAATACCATGTGACGTTAATGTTTGAGAGTGTAGAAAAATTGTCATGTGACATTGTATAAAATCTATTATTATAATTAGACTAGATAAATGGGTTAAAGGTTGCATTTTCTTACATTCTTAGCTACTTTGTACTTGTTAACTGGGATCAGGTTATAATGGTGTGAAACATGATATGAACATCCATGCGGCATCATATGACGTTGCAAATACTAAAAAATATCATATAAAAATACTAGAAAAGTTGGTCCACATGCAGAATGTGATGATAAAAATTAAGAATAGATGAGTTGCAAATACTAAAATTAAATATCAAAGCTTGTAGAGAAGGCGAAATGGTGCACACAAGAAATACACTTGATGCACAATCCGATCATGAATCGAAAACAAAAATGGAATAGCAAAGAAAAGTTTTCTCATAAACCAACTGTGACTTCTTAATACCATTGATTCATTTATAAGATGATTTAGTTTTGTGTTAAAGCTTAATTAGAATTGCAAACACATCAAACTAATAGTTACGCAACAATGATGAATTAAAGTAAAAAAAATATGTAAATACAGTTTTGAAGCTTCAGTGGTCTATTTAAAAAGAATCATCTTAGTATAAATTAATTTACACTTTTTTTAACCTTTGTTTTAAAAACTAAAATATACAATTTTTCCATGGAGAAATAGAGAAAACACCCGGTTGCATGGGTCACAAATGATCCGAAATTAGAGCCTACAATGCAATGCCAGGCCGGCCCATACACCTTGTCAAATTCCTGCCACACACAATAAAAAAACTATTAATATCCACATATATAAATAATTTATTTAAATTAAAATCTTTAACTTTGTACACACATGGGTTGGTTAGAACCAAAGTTCTATTACATGCACACGAATACTTGGTGGCCAGTTTCGAATTTATATGATAAAATACAAAATCATTTGAACTTTAGTACACTTGAACTTTTGTAAAGTTATACAAATATAATAATGACGTAACGTTTATGTCAAAATGTACAATGAAACTATACGAATATAATTAGGATATGAAATCTCGTAATCAAAATATTATAAAAGTTATATGATTAATACGTTAGATAATATCATCATTATACTCAGTAAATCCCACTAATTGCAAAACTAAGGTAGGGTCTAAAGAGGGTAAGATGTATACAGTCTTACATCTACCCTGTAGGAATAGAGAGACTGCTTTCACTGATACTCCCCTGACTCGATAGTAGTTTTGCATCAAACATTGTACATCAGGCATATAACACTCAACAATTTGGACAAAAGCCGATTAGTGCATGTACCTCCTTTTCTTTTGGTTATCAATGCCACCACATGATGCATGATTAACCGTTCCTCGGTTTTTAATGTTACTTTCACGAAATTAATAAAAATAATGTTAAAATTAGTAAACATTAGCTTTTGCCCCCTAAGAATCCATATATATACATTATATGCGCATATCGCAAACACGACGTAAAATAAGTTACATAATATAAATAGTTATATTATAATTAAATAGCCATGCCATAATGGTAGGAGGCCGAAAACTAATGCAAATTGTCACTAAAAAATAAACACAAAGCACATGGGGCTATTGTGACACTTTGATAATGTTTGCTATATACTGAGCAAGATCCATATCATATTAAATGTGTGATGTATTTTAAGTTGGGAACATAAATATAGCATTTATTAAACACATTATTAAATTACTTGATACGAAATTGTTTAATATCAACTAATTATAAACAAATTAACAAAACTTAAAATATATCATTATCATTTATTAAAAAAGAAAAACGAAAACAAAAATATAAAACTAAAATAATTATAAATTACATGATGCAAAAACTTTTCAATATAAGTTAATGAAAATAGAAATTAAGGAAACATTAAAGGGTTATTATTTAATAAAGTAATACAGTGTACTTTGTATCACTAACTACCAAAAAGATTAAGGAAACATAAAATATGACAATACACTTATTATTATTACATATTAATAACTATACATAGTGGTTTAGTTAGTGAGTAAGTATACCATATCACTTTTATTAACTACCGTAGTTATTTAACTTAAAAACATGGGTAATATAATTTGATTAGCCAGAATTTAAAATTTTTAACTTTCTCACTTTTGCTTCATGCTTGATATCGCGCCCAACCTCCACCCCACCAACCAATTAACGCCTCTTCTAACATCATATGACACCCAAACGTGATGACATGGAAGGGGCTTAACGTATCACCGTGAATAGTCTAAATAATATACTTTATATACTTATTTTTGGCTACATAATATAAAATTATTTTGTATCATTTAATAATAAAAAAATCAGGAAACATAAAATTGAAAACTAAACTTATTGTTTCTTTACAAATAAACAAAATATGTTACATTCCACATAAATAAAAAAAAAGATAATAAGAAAAACATACCTTTTTTAAGTTAAGTGCAATTTGTTTAGGGCTAAATTTCTCTAAACTATCGTACGTTTGTCTAGCACACCGAAATGCATGTATTTGCATGAAGGCCGGCATGTCCGTCACCAAAACCCTCACTTGCAGTAAAGCCGCTACGGGCCCACACTCCTCATCTCCGCAGTGTTCCCCACCGATCTCCGCCCCGCAAACTCCATCAACGAGATTGAGTTCCTCCCTCCTTCAATAACCGAAACAGATTTTCTTGCGGATTCTTGAATTACTTCTTTCTTTTCTTCTTTGACATAATTGTGGTCGGATTCCCGGTAGGTTTTCGATCTTTTTAGTAGTCCCCAACTCCGGGAACCGGCTTTCTTGGTGGTTGATGGTGGCGGTGGAGGGTGGTGGCCTCCGGTGTCTAGTTTGTACACGTGCATTACTCCTTTCTTATGCTTGCTTGCCATTTTCTAAAAACAAGTTTTCTTATTATGGTAAGACGATGGCGGTGGTGGCGGCAGCACGGTGGTGGGCTGAGATGGTGGTGGTGGCTGCTGAAGAGGTACCGGAAGAAGGTGCTTGTAAGAAGTAAACCATGTGAGGATGCATGTGATGATTTATATAATGGTGAAGATGTTACATTTTACTAGTTTGTTTAATTTAAAGCAAACTGGTTTCTAAGTTTTGGTCACTTTTGTAACTTTAATTTAAAATTTATATCTTTTGAATCTGGATTTCTGTGGTTTCAATTTTGTTGACATTTTTATTCAAAAGCAAAATTTGTTTAGATTTTTCAGTTAACATCAAACTTTTTTACTTTTTTCTTCTTTTTTAATGAAGGACAAAATTATCAGATTTTTTAAATTTGTTATAATAAAACGTTAAAAGCCCATTTTGCCCTTCATTAAAAGGGAGAAAAAAACAAAAAAAACTGTATGTTAACTGAAAAGTCTGACCAGATTTTGATTTTGGATAAAATAACAACAAAATTGAAATCACAGAGACCCATATTTAAAAGTTTTGAATTTTGGACTAAAGTGGTAAAAGTGATCAAAACAAAACTCAGTGACTATTTTGACAGTTCTCTTTAATTTAATAATTTTATTTTTACTGCTTTATTTATTTAATTTTATTTTTGGATTTACAAATAGGAAAATGAATGTACCAAATCTCATACGTGTCAATTTGTCATTGGAGGTATTAATTAACTGTGAAGTCATAAATTTCTATAAATTAATTTTGAGAACACATAGGTTGGTCAAAGAACAAAGTTTGATTGATCACATGTACATGAATGGTTGGTGGTGAATTTGGGATTTTTAAATAACAAAGAATGGATTTGTTTAAGTTAAGTGTATTTAATTATTATTTTTAATAGAGCTATACAAATATAATTGGGGACACAGATTTTTATCTAAGTATAACATAGGTTTTATAAAACTACACAGATTTATATACATTATGAAGTATACGAAATAAATATATTAAATAACTTGTATTGAAGGTTGAACCCATGAAAATGATACGAGAGGAGTTTAATAATAATAAAAGGAATGTGTGGTCCAAGAGCGATTTGGATCGTTCATTATCTTGAAGGTAGGCAAGAAGTCAAATAGTTATATTTCAGATTACCGAATGTCCTTGACATATTACTCAAGTACTATATGTTACTCGACTTGTCTATAAGAGTGGTTATATGATGAGTCAAGATGACTTGAAATTAAAATTTGGATCATATGATGTATGTTTTATTGATCCACAGCTTTGACTTGTACACTCGGCTTTGCTCAATCGTATTTTCTTCAATGAACTAATTAATGAAAGTTAAGTTGTTTAGTTGTCTTACGATAAGCTACGCTAACACTACAGAGCAATTACGTTATGTTGACATGCGCCGAGTTACAATGATTAGTTGTGTCGCACTAACCAATAGGAAGAGATTATCAAAAAGAGTATCAACACCGGTCAATTAAATTATCAATGATCATAACAAAAAATAATCTAAGGCTATAAAAGGCTGAGCATACAAAAAGTAGGACAAGTTGATATTTGATCATGATTTTGTTGCATATGGTTGCGTTAACTCATAATAATAGTGACGGATCTAGAAGAAAAATTTAGAGGTATTCTAATTTTCTTTTTAGACTTAGTGGTATCAGGGTTTTTGCTCAGGTTGCATGCGGTACATAAAATGAAGAAGAAAACAAAACTTTTGCACTAATTTTGCACTTCGCCGACAATGTTGAGGGGTAGCCCGGACTTTCCCTAAATACATGCTAGCTCCACCCCTGACTTGTAACATACCGAGAAGCGATTACCTTTCCATAATAAGCTCAGTGGAATGAATCCATAAAATACGTAAATGATTATATTTTGCATAATCACACTTAAGAGCTAGTATATCATCTCCAGATTTGTAACGCATAAGCACATCGTTCAATATTCAAAAAGAAGATAAAAGCACATAACAATATTAACAAATACAAGAACATATTCGTGCTAAAAGACTATAGACGAAAAGAAGGTTGAGATTACTATAAAATATATTCAAATGTAACATGAACAACCTCCATTAATTGATTGTCAATATGGCCATTATAATTTGGAATTAAACAAATGGATGTGAAGAAAGATGTTATTAATATGTGTTTAAAAGAAGATATGTATATTGAGCAATCTGAGGGTGAGGGTTTCTTAACTCCTTGACAAGATGATAAAATCAACTAAAGACATGCTAAAAGTAAGATTTGACGTGAAAGATATAAGTTTGAGAAAATTATATTTTTCGTCCTTTATATTTATACCAATTTTTAGTGAATGTTCTTTACTTTTAAAAATACTATATTTTTTATGTTTCAAAAAACTTGCGTGGTATGTCCTTTGACAGTAACCCACTTTCAGTTAAGTCTAGTTATATAAGGGTAATAAATTCATTTTACCAAACCGTTTAAAATAGTTTAATAAATAAAATAAAAACAAAATTTATATATATAGTCTTTTTACCCACCACCACCTCCACCCTATCTCTTTTTCCTATCATCTCAGCGGGTTACCAACACCACCATCTCCCCATACCCAAAATAATATCTCTCAACCCTCATTTGTTACATACACCTTTCAGCCAAGCGCGCACACACACACACATACACGAACACAACACATAGATAGATAGATAAATAGATAGATAGATGAGACGTAACAAAGGGAATCAGGGGCATATTCCAAGAGACAATTATAAGTGGAGCAGTTTTTTCTGACAAAGATGGTGTGGTGGTTCAAAGCGGAACCGAAGACGACAACGGTTTAGGGTTCCGATGGTTCTATGATAAAGTTCCGGTGATATTCCGACGATTCGCTTTCAATCCGCAGTCCCGAAATTGCAAAGGTCATTAGAGATAAGGTAAGGGTGTTGAAACCTAACTCGTTTATGACTGAATTATTTCTTTCCGGTGACCTAGGGTTATAATGGAGACAATTATGGTGGTCTACGTGTATATTGATGATAATGTGTGACAGATGACCACCACAAAAACTCCATCACCACATGACCTAACAACCACCATAGATCCAACAACCACAAGTTTAAGATTCCGATTGCATACATTGTTCAAATAGATCTGGCTTTGACGTTGACGCCCAGACATATTCGATTAAAAACAGACCGCTTACGTTGACAACCGGACATATCCGATGATCACCACAAGTTTAAGATTCTGATCGCTTACATTGACTGGAAAATAAATTTGGCGACAATCGGTTTCTAACCGATTACATTGTTCAGAGGGTTCCAGTCGGCCGATGGTGGTCTCCAGCAGTGGTGTTTAGAGAGATGGGGTGTTTATATCTCTTATTTTTTATTCTGTTTGTTTTTTAACATACCTGTTTAAACAAAGGGATAAAATGACTAAATTGCCCAAACTTAACTAAAAAATTTAGTTGGGTTAGTGTTAAAGGGCAGACCATGCAAGGTTTTTGAAACGTAAAGGATGATTCCTGACATTTTTAAAAGTAAAGGACATCCACTGAAAATTGACATAATATAGAGATCTGCAAGACCTACTGGGTCTTGACTTGAAAGGGACCCAGAGATAACTTCTCAATGAAATTTGAATTACAGTTCAAAGGCTAGATTAGAGAGAAGCTGCTAAGGAATAAAGATTGATCCAATAAAGCTAGTTATGACATTATCTATTCTAGGGAGATTGTTGGACCGACAAAAGAACTGATGATTGCAAAAGCTAAAACATGCTATTCTGATTAAGAAATAAGCAAGCATGATGTTTATATCCTCCTAAAGATAGTGAACCTTGAACACTAACAGAGCATCTGTTTGAAGAACTCAAAGATCTATTGAAGACATGAAATACTTTTAGAGAAGACCAAAAGTCTACTCAAGGCCAAAGTCCTATTGACAGTTAAAGCACTGATGAAGAAGAGCAAAGCATCTGTTTAGGCATGAACAAATGTTTGTAATCAACAAAAGATGTTTAAAGAAACAAAGGTCAACCAATAGAATAGCTGCCTGTATAACAATGTTTGTGTATCTTAGAATAGATGTTAGGTTCTATCAGATGTTTCTAACATCTTCTCTGTTAGAAATGTTAGATGTCATTATCAGGGTGATGTCAGCCCTAATTGCTAGCAGATGTTTGTACCTTGTATAAATAGATCTCATATGTTAGAGATCTAGTCATCACTATCACACACATTCCTTTTGTACGGATAGAAAAGTTAAGTGATCATGCTGAGGGGTGTGAAAATCATAATTGTAATTTGTAATCTTTTGATTATTGAATGAAAACATTATGATTACTTTCTAGGCTTGTGTTGGTGTTTAATTCTGATGCATTCATTATATTATCATCCATAATTCATTTATCTAACCAACACTTCATCATTTCACACACAAAAACACACACAAGTTAAAACTCAAATCCTAACAATTAGTATCAGAGCTTGGTCACATTAAATTTGATTTCACAATCAGTTTAATACAAAAAGATTAGCTCATATAATTGATAACTAGGTGTTCATTTTGCCGGATTACTGAGTCAAAGTATCAAATTCACAAAGTGTTTAAAAGATACTTTGTTTTTCACAAAGATCAAAAGGATGTCTCAAAACAATCACAATCCCACAATAGGGTTTTAGTAACAAGCCTTCGATGCTTGTCAGATCAGAATACAATATCTGACAACGTCGAATGGCTCATGTACTAGCTCAACAAACATTGGATTCGGAAGTCCGTTATATTCGGAGCACATGTTCCAATGGTACCAAGTACTGAAAATCCAAATGTTCAAGAGCTATATAAACCAGAAAACTATTCCAAGCAAGATTATCAAAAGATTGAGTTAGATGCAACAGTATTCAATATTTTCGTTGTGGCACTACCAAACGAAATCCATGCCGGCCTGTTACACTGTAACAGTGCAAAAGAGTTGTGGGATGCTTTAAAAGAAAAATTCAATGGAACAGAGGATGTGATTAAAAGCACCCATAAAACTCTCAACTAACAATATAAGACCATCAATCACGAGGAAAATAAATATAAAGAAGAAATGGCTGATGGTGAAGATCAGATTGTTGATGTTAAAAGTGCAATCAATCTATTACAAACGCTTGTTTGTGAAAAAGGTTGATGAAAAAGGTGTAAAAGATCATGATCGTTGGAAATCCACTGAATGTGATTGTGATTGTGCCTTAATGGATGCTACTAAAGGAGTTTCTACATGCCTAGATAGCCTATGGTATGTGGACAATGGAGGCTCCAGACATATGACAGGATGCAAAGCCATACTCAACAAACTTCACTTCATGGAGGAGGTGATATATCTTTTGGCCATGACTCAAAAGGTAAAGTGTTGGGTTTAGGAACTGTCTAAGCTGGTAAGCTAAAATTTGAAAATGTTAACTTTATTGATAATCTAAACTTCAACCTGCTTAGAGTTTCACATATGAGTGACAAAGGTTATGATTCATTTTTCACCAAGAAAATATTAATATTGTTGGACCAAAAGTAGTGAAAAAGATTGACAAAACTATGGCTAACAGCATCGCACAACCTGTTCTCATAGGAGTGAAAATGTTTATGTAGTGGACATGTTAAAAGATAACCCTATGACATATGTTTGTTTATTCTCTATTGCTTCAACAAAGGAAATGGCATAGAAGGTTGAGACATATTAATTTACAAACTATTAAACTCTTACAAGATAAAATCTTGTCAGAGGTTGAAAATTTCAAATTTGAAATCCTTGCAGAACTGTTTGACCTTGAAAATTTCAAATTTGAAGATGTTATTGCTAAATCTACTATTGATAAAGGAAAGCTAAAAGCTATTCAACAAGATACAAATTTGACATTGTTATTCCTTCACGATATAAAGTCTCTTCTGATCTACGAAGTTCTTCAGCCATGTCAAACAACATCAACTATAACCACTGATGACCAAAGTCAATTCCGAACTACAGATCTGTAACATCCGCAAAAAACGGGACCTAAAGTCTATCCGTTTGTGAACCGGTTCAAATCGTTATAAAAAACGAATGGTTATTATTTTTAATATTTATTATGGTCATTATTTACTATTGTTATTATTTACTAGTTCAGCAATCGCCACCTTTAATCTCACCATTCTTCACATAAGTAACAAATTCGGTCTTCTTGTTTAATGGCTAGAGCTTTCATTGGATGTCAAATGGCAGTAGTTCGTTTCTATGGGTTTCAGGTTAAAACACTTTACTTGGGAAGAAGATCATTTATAAATTAAGCATTAAATATTCACATTATACTTATATTATGATCAATTGGGAATATACACAAAAGACAAATTTAATAAATCTGATTGTATGTATTATGATTTTCTAAATCATAATATTCTTGTGTCATTCTATGTTTATGTCCATAGTAACAATCATCATAGATTAGGCTATATGTAGTATTCTATTACCATTTCTTAATTACACTATTTCAAGACGAGTTAACGATCTTTATTTTTTATTAATATATATTCATTATAGAATTTTGATATGATAATAATGGGTTACGTCTAAAGCACACATTTATACATATAATTAAAGTGCATAATAAATATTGTAAAAGGTTACGTGTTATTTTGTTACTAACACTAATAGTTGTCATCCAATGATTTAAAGGGTCTTAAATCTTGCCATCAAATTTCATATCGGTTAACTTTTTTATGCAATTATATTGTCAAAGATCTATTTTGTCTTGGTTTTACTCCCTTATAATTAGCCTTTTTATTCAAATTATAAACAAATTATTTATATTGGAACGACAGCTTTTAATAAAATTTTTAAACTCATCATATTGTAATAACATTATTTTTCCCCAAAAATTAAACAATATCCTATGTATATTCTATTATTAATTTTTAGCCATGCAACATTATGAAATTTAACAAATTTACGAGGTTCAATTTCTATATCATTGAAGTTCAACTATTATATTATAACTTGAACTGTCATATGAAGTTCGTACTTAAACCTTCTCCAAGTTACTTGCACACACACACATATCTCTACAGTTTATAAACATGTAAAAACTATCACAATGAGTATTTTTCTTTCGTTGTATATACTTAAGTTGATCTTTATTTCTCGGAATTTTCCTCATTCTCATGCGGTATTTAATCAAGGATCAATATACGCAAACTGTGAGTGGATTTAATACATGTTTGGGGTGTATCATATGTTACATTTCAGTTATTACTTTATCATAATTCCATACATGTAAATACCAACTTGTGTAGTTTATGTGTTTTGCGAGACTTGTTTGGTTATCATTTGGTGCATTACATTCATGAGATAGTTACATATGGATCCATTGGCTCGTCCGTTCCCTATTACCATGAGCGGAACCTGAGGTTGCCAACACACGAGATCAGCTCCGTTAGATTGAGCTCGAATCTTGTAATACAACCAACACACCATAATACTGTGCACAGTTACATACTGTTGAGTTGATTATGGTTTGAGATTGCACACCGTTATCCAGTGCAACATATATACATTCATTTTATTCGTTACATTATTTGTTGATTGGTTGCTTGAGGTTTGATACATTTACATACAACATATTCAGTTACATTTGGTTATATGCACATTTTCTATAAACTTATCATTTTCACAAAAACAATAAGATTCACTCACCAACCTTTGTTGACCCAAAAGTACTTTTTACACATGATACAGGTGAACATGAATTAAAGGAGATCAACATAGGATTTGGGCTTTAGTAACTAGAAACGGACTTATAATTGATTATCTACTTTGTGCCATTTCTTTTATGTATTTGTTTCATCAGGATTATTTGTTATGTGAAACCTTTAACATAGAATTAATGAATATTTAACCATTTAATAGCAAGTCATGAGCTTTGGATCAACTAACCATGCCCCGGTCACCTACTCATAGTGGTCAAACCACCGATTCCTACTCTCCATCACATGAACCACTTGGATCAATTCCACCATCTCCACTCCAAACCAGTGTTGACCATAATACAATGGCAACATAGGTTTCATCAAATAATTCTCATTTATGCCCTTTACCTCAAAATTTTGTTATTCCATATACTGGCAATCATCCATTTCTCAGATCCCATCAACCAGATAAATAATTAGAAACATCTATGATAGTGTGCTCACAAAGAGGTCAAATCTCAAACATTTGCCTCTTTGCTGGTTTTCTGTCATTAACTCAACCTGTCAAGTACCAAGAAGCTTTGAGAGATAACAGTTGGGTAGAAGCCGTGCAAGAAGAACTCATTCAGTTTGAAAGACAACAAGTGTGGGAACTTGTTCCACTTGCCACAAGACAAATGTCCAACTGGCACCAATTGGGTCTTTAAAAATAAAACCAATGAGAGGGGTATAGTTATAAAAAACAAAGTCAGGCTTGTGGTTTAAGGATATATACAAGAAGAAGGTATAGATTGTGATGAAACCTTTGCTCTAGTAGCAAGGTTAGAAGCCATAAGACTCTTCTTGGCCTTTGTTGTCAACCACAACATCAAGGTCTATCAGATGAAAATAAAATGTGCTTTCCTTATGAAAAAATTCATGAAGAAGTCTATTATGCCAACCACCAGGATTTGAAGACACATTCCTTCCTGATTATGTGTACAAGCTAAACAAAGCTTTATACGGACTAAAACAAGCACGAAAAGCCTGGTAGGATACTTATCCACTTTTCTCATAACTAACGAATTCAAAAAAGGTAAAATTGATAAAAACTCTATTTCTAAAATGGAGAGGGGAAGATGTTTTGATAGTTTAAATCTATATGGATATATCATTTTTGGATTCACATGTAACAAAATGTGTGATGCATTCAAACAGTTGATGAAACTCAATTTGAAATGAATACCATGGGTGAGCTGAATGTTTTCTTAGATTGCAAGTAAAAAACAAGAAATGAAACTTTCATTTATCAAAACAAATATGTTAAAACACTTTTGAAGAAATTTGATGTGAATGATCGTAAACCATGCAGCACTCCCATGTGTACAAGCAAACCTTTATTTATAATGAGAATGATGAGTTGGTAGACCAGACACTTTATAAATGTATGACTGGGTCTTTGATGTAACTGCACCAAGACCTGATATTATGTTTATTAGTTGTGTCTGTGCTAGATACCAGACATCACCTAGGAAGTCTCATTTAATAGATGTGAAAAGGATTTTCAGATACCTTAAAGGTGCACCCACACTTGGTATCTTGTATCCAGCTAACGGAAAATTGAGCTTTCAGGTTATTCAGATAGTGATTTTGCTGGTTTGCACACCACAAAAAAGCAAAAAAAGCAAAAAAAGCAAACACAACTGCAAACCTACAATAGAGGCAAAGTATATTGATGTTGAAAGGTGCACAACCCAACTTTTGTAGCTTCAAAACCAATTGCTTGAGTTTGGTATAATTGACTAAAGACACCATTAAAATTGGATAGTCAAACAGCTAAAAACCTTATCAAGAAGCCTGTGTCACATTCTAAAACAAAGCATATTGACATTCATCATCACTTTGTAAGATATTGTTACGAAAAAGGTTTGATATCCTTCCATCATGTTCCCACTGAAGATCAACTAACAAATGCTCTTAAAGAAGCTTTAGATACATCTACTTTTGAAAGTCCTGTCTCCAGAATTGGGTTGATAAACATGGATTGAAAAGTAAAAATTTCAGTCTTCACAATAAAAACATTAATATGTTGTTTAGAGAACACCAAAATTTTGGTTAATTACATTTAAATGTTGTTTTAAATTATTAAAAACAAAACGCCATTTCAAAGAGAAAAACTATTGTTTTAGTGGTTCTAAAATTTGTTTGACCAAAGTCTACCACCTTGCACAAGTAATCTTTATTTTCTAAAAACCACTATTTACATCCAATAGTGGTTTTAACATCTTTTTCACTCATTAGTTGACTAAAGTCAATAGATGTTACATCCATTATTTTCAAAACCTAACTTCTATTGACATCCAACAGAGGTTTCCATACTTAAAACAAAGGTTTACTAAGTGGGACAAACTTTTGAAAAAAACCTTTGAAAAGGATAAACAGATGCCTGCCACGTCAGTTATTAAAAACGGACCTTTGGCCAGTCAACATCACTTTTTCAAAACTCCATAAAAACCTTCATCCATCATTGTTTTCACTCACGCTTTCAAAATCACAAACTTACAAAATCATATAACAAATTCGTCTTCAAAACTCATCATTTTTCTTCAATCATAATGGCACTAAACACTCAAATCCCCAAACAACTACCTACCATAGCTGGTCAAACATCACACAAATCCCGAGTTCCATCCGATCATCGACATTCTACAAGCATCTAAATATCACACCATCTTAAATGCTGATGCACCCATCCATGTTGAGACTATGCAAAAGTTCCGGGCGAACTCCAATTTTCTACTATGAGACAAAAAGACTTTTACTATAATCTCTAAAATTGATGGCGTAGACATCCAGATAACCCCCAAATGCTTTCCACAACATTCAATCTCAATGATGAGTCAGGTATGGAATCTTTCTCTAATATAGACCTTCACACTGAATTTAATGAAAGAGGGTATGATGCACAAATGATGGGAGTAACAATTTTTATACCAAATTTCCCACCAGCAATGAAGTTTTTCTTCCATACCCTGGTGATTTGTTTGTCAGCAAAAACCACATCTTTGAATGAAATTCCTTTAAAAACTCATTATCTGGGATACGCAATTTTAATCAATTCAAACTACAAGCTATCCCAAACACTTTTATGGATTTTGTAGGAAATGTGAAAGCTTTAAAGAAATGTTCTGCCAAAGCTTTTCTCATGTATGCAAGGCTTTTGAGTTTTTATCATCAAAAGATTTTGGCACAAAACATTTTTGAACATGATGAAACCTGCAAATGAAAGCCTTTCAAATGAAACCTTTACTCCAGGACGACTACTAAAAGTCAACAAAATGTTGAAGAACAAAATGTTTTAGGAAATGAGGCAACATCAGTTATTGTGCCCATTACTCATGGTGAGCACAGTGTACAACCCAACACTGTGGACCACACACCAGCCATTCCCATAGAAACCACTCCCATTCCATAAGCCATACGCACCAGAAGGGTATCTCTGGAGGATGAGACGCCAGAGAGACCTGTTGTAACACAAATGCAGTTGAAACATCTATTGATACTTCATCTCAACAATGCAAAAAATCTCAAATCATCCAAACTACTCACATATTCTCACAAAAGGATAGTGTTGTAAGCACAGGGGAACCAAACAATGAGTTAGATTATTCACTTGAACATCTATTCTCAAGCCCTTCTCCTGGGGCTGAGTATCTTTCCACTCCACCTCCTAGGCCTGTAATGAACCGAACGAACACGAAAAGAGGCATGTTCATGTTCGTTCATTTAACTTTAATCAAACACGAACATGAACATATAACCGAACACATTTTTTTTGTTCATGTTCGTTTATTAAGAAAATAGGCATATTCGTGTTCGTATATGTTTGTTCGTTAAAAATCTAAAGGGACAGTTCACGAACGTAAATGAAAATAAACAAACACAATTTAACAAACAATAAACAATATAAATTAATATAATTGATTAATCATAAATAAACACAACTTATTAAAATAAATGTACATAAAATAATTTTTATATAAATTAGTGATTAATTACGATAATTTCCATTGGAAAACCCGTTTTTATTACTAGAAAGCCCAATTACTATATATAAAAGTAGCTAGAAAGTTCTTTTTATATTTATTATTTATATAATTATAACTACTTATGTATATAAATTAAAACAAACATAAACGAACACACACAAACAAACGTAAATAAACGAATATAAATGAACACAAATGAACGAACATAAACGGACGTTCACGAACATAAATGAATGAACAATTGTGTGTTCATGTTCGTTTGTTTAATTAAACGAACAAAAAATCACGTTCATGTTAGTTCGTTTATTAAATAAACGAACTTCTTGCCGAACAAGGTCATGGACTGTTCATGAACGCTCAGTTCGTTTACAGGCCTACCACCACCTACAATATACTCACAACCATTAAACATTGCTTGATGCAATTGTTGTTTCTGACTTGAATAAAACTAGTTCCTCTCAATCACCTATCACATAGAGCATACATCCACAAGTGACTTAGTCAAGTCTAGCACTCATTGCTAACCCACAAGCAGGGGAGGGTACACCTCTTGTGTCACAAGTGACACTTGAAGGTTTTTCAAGTGAAGCAGCCACTACAACTGTAGAGACAACAGTCTCACAGATGGACAATGGTTACATAGCTAAGACTTCCTTGAAGGCAACAATTGTTGAGTCTACAATAGTAAACTCATTAAAGTTGGAAGTCCCTAGAACCAATAACAAGGGGCATTTGATTCAAAACCAAATATAACCCTTTGATAGGAATTCAAATGATCCTATTAACTTAGGTGATGGATTAAGATACCAGGAATTGACGGAGAGAGTAATCAAGATGGAATCTTCCATTAATGAGGTAAAGGAGATAATAAAAACCTTGGTACAAAACTAAAGAATTCCACCAACAAATGCAGAAATTGCTAAAGAGATATTGACCTGTGCTCAACTTTATCTCGAATTCCAAAAGCAATCAACATATGCAACTCATAATATGCACATGGAGCTAATAAGAGACAGGTTGATGCAAGGTACAAAGATACCCAAGGAGAGATAAAGGTCATCAAAGATCATCTTCTTCAAACAACAGGCTCTACTCCAAAACCTAGGTATCCTGATGATGATGCTAAAAAGGTGGAGAATGAAAAAGGTATGAAGAAACTACATCCTCATGTCAAGAAAGCTCAAAAGAAGCCTGATCTATTTGCAACAAAAAAGGCAAAGGAGAATGCCTTAGAAAAAGAAAAGAGGAGAGATACAAGGGAAGCCAAGAATGCGTTAGCAGTACAAGAAAAGCTTGAAAAGTAGAGTTGAATAAAACTTGGTACATTGATAGATACATCTGCAAGAAAAGCCTTGAAGACAAGCAAAAAGCATTGTTACATCAGTTTCTCAAAGCTCTACTACAACAACCACTGTTCCATCTACTCAAACCACTACTACCATACAAACCACTGCTCCTTCAATCCAAACATATGTTAACACTAAAAAAGTGCAAACAGATGTTACAACCACAACAACACTTACAACCACTCCTGAGTCAATTAGACCAATCTCACAGAAAACACCAACATGTTATCTCAAAAGAAAACCACCAACACACATTGCAACTCCTCCACCTAAAGCACCTACACAATATACCAGGGGAAGAAGATCAAAATCATCTTCCAAGATGATGATTATGAAACCCCACAAGCATATCCCATCAGAACCACATCATCACTTCCACAAACAACAATCCAAATCAACACCACTTCAACATTCATTCCTACTTTACTACCAACATCACTCCCATCAACCACCATAGCCTTAACCATCACAGATCACCCATTAGAGCTAACCAATGTATCATCAGAAATACAGTTTTTTTACTCTAAAAGTGATTCAATTCAGCTCAACTTTCCATCTCTCCAGAACTTTCCAAACCTACAAATGTCAATGAGTACTTGGATTTAAAGATAAAACATGCAGAAAAGATAGTTTCTGAGAGAAAAAAAGGAAAGGATGACAAAGATGCACATCTGATCTTATTTGAGGAATTCCAGAAAGTGAATGCTCTTGAAGATTATGCAAAAGATGTCTTCAACAATCTCTCTCATGCTCCTATCACTAATCCTAATCTCAAAAGGACATTGAGAGAAGATTATTTGAACCATGTCATGAAAAACAAGCCATACAAAGTAACCACAACTTAATTTTCAGGGTGGTCAACTGAAGCCTTATTAGATGAAATATGAAGGATAAAAAAGTTTCTTCATAACCTAGAGCTCAAGTCTACTCCTTCAAATTGGAAAGCAGGAAAACGACCAAATGACAAAAAGGCCCTACAGTAAAAGAGGATGAAGGAAGAAATGGTTGCTTCAAATTTTGGGATACTTAGATCAATGACCAAATGGGATGAACCAATTATCACTGAGAACTAACAAAAGTTGGAAATCTAAGAGAGAAAGATACTTCAATCCCAAAAAAGCCTATCAATGATCAAATTGACTTCCCTATCAAAACACTAGTTGATCCTTCTGCACTTCCCTCTGCAAAGAACATCTCCTCAGTTAAAGAAGCTACCTAAAAAGACAAAAGGAGATGCCTGAGGAAGACATAAAGATGTATCAAGACTATTATAGAAATGAAGGCATTAGAAATGAGTTGATGTATGGTCATCTAGACACTAACCCTGCTGATCTGATTGGTAAAATCTTAGGAAGACCACCTTCCCCAAACTCATCAAAAATAACCTTTGGCCTTGGAAATCCAAAACGCTCCAAATAAATTCTAAAATGGAAATCTGAAAAGATAAGCCATAAATTGACTCTGCTCAGAGCTAATGGAGAAGTGTAAAAAATTTCCAGGAATAGTGCTTATGGTATGAAGAATGGAGATCTACAAGACCTACTGGCTCTTGAACTTGAAAGGGACCCAAAGATAACTTCTCATAAAATATGAATTACAATGCAAATATCATATTAGAGAGAAGTTGATGAGGAATAAAGATTGATCCAATAAAGCTGAGTTTTGACATAATCTATTCTAGGGAGGGAGATTGTTGGACCTATAAAAGAACATATGATTGCAAAAGCCAAAACATGTAATTCTGATCAAGAAATAAGCAATCTATGATGTTCATCTCCTCCCAAAGATAGTGAATCTTGAACACTAACAGAGCATCTGTTTGAAGAACTCAAAGATTTGTTAAAGACATGAAAGACTGTTAGAGAAGACCAAAAGTCTGTTCAAGGCCAAAGCCCTTTTGAAGGCTAAAGCACTGATGAAAAGACCAAACATCTGTTTAAGCCTGAACAAATATTTGGAATCAACAAGCAGAGGTTTAAAGAAGAGAGATCAACTAATAGAACAACTGTCTGTATAACAATGTTTGTGTATCTTAGAACAGATGTTAGGTTCCATTAGATGTTTCTAATTTATGTGAAATCTTTTCTGTCAGGAATGTTAGATGTCGCAATCAGGGTGATGTCAGCCATGATTGCTAACATATTGTTTGTACTTTGTATAAATAGATCTCACTTGTTAGATATCTAGTCATCACTATCCCACACATTCCTTTATCGAACATAAAAGCTAAGTTATTAGGCTGAGGGGGAGAGAAAATCATAATTATAAGCTATAATCTTTTGATTATTGAATGAAAAACATTATTACTTTCCAAGCTTGTGTTTAATTCTGCTGCATTCATTCTATTATCATCCATAATTCATATATCTAACCAATACTTCATCATTTCACACACCAAAACACACACAAGTTAAAACTCAGATCCTAACAAAAGTATAGCTCAAACTTCAATTGGTGTCACCCATCATCTATCTAAAAATAGAGGTGATGATGTATCTCAACTAGAATATTCAATGTTCAATAGTAGTTTAATGTACTTTCAATCATGCTGATAAATTAAAGGGGGGGGGGGGGGGGGCTAAGAGTTGTGCTAGCCAAACTTAGCAAGGCTGATTTAGTATCTCTGATACACCTATGAATACGAACTGCATTGTAACATGAATATTGTAATGCTTCGCATTTCATACTTTCCCTATTTAGAAAGCATATTCGTATTTCTATTTTTAAAAACTTGTAGTCGTATTATACTCAAATTCATTTCCAACTTTGAAACCTGAGACCTCGATCATAATGAAAATTCATACTTTATACATACTTATTACGCCTGCAATCAATCATTCAAATACGTGTTTTCATGCAAACCAACACTTGTTTTTACGTGCAATGCTCATACTTTACACCTTTATACTTGAAATACTTGAAAACCGGCTAAAAATACGAGAAACGACCTAACATAACCTTCTCGTGCGAACTGAACCGCTTCGCACGAAGTGCACTTTGCACAAACCTCCACTCAGCACCAACACTTCTAGCAGCTAACCTCCTCTATAAATAAGACCACACCTTCACACTTTCAACTTTCCGAATCTTCACACTTTCTCCTAGACTTACGAATTTTTGGCAGATTATTCTCAGCCTTTTAAGTGAGTTTTAGATCACTAAACTTTCTTGTTTCTTCTAACATCTTTTCAATTTTCCTCTTTTGTATCAAGTGTGACAGTTGATCAAGTTATGATAAACTTGTATTTCAGCAAATATGAGAATGATGGGAGCCTTGGCTTTCCGAATTAAGTTCCACCTCACTTGCACACGTTTTTATGTTAATATATTTATTTCCATTCATGACCAACCGGTTTATCAATTACATTGATAAACTTAGTGCTTTGGTGAATCATACAACGAGGTATTCGTACCTCCATGCTTGATCTCTATGACATATCTGTAGGACTATATAATCTATATACTATACAATACAAACCAAGTTTCTGATACTAACCAAAGATGGGTAGATATTATGAACTTAGGTTATTCTGCCTCATTACTAAAAGTCTCGTTCAAGGAACCAGTTTCGAAACGAGCATTAAACGAGCTAAAACATCAAGACTGCCCTCACTCCGGACGAAGTGAACTTTCACTTCGCACAAAGTGAAATAGTCTTGTGACAACCAGAAAAATTTCTTGATAATTCCATACATCTTAACAACTATTTATACGATTAATTGCGTTTGTTTATGGCTTAATTTGTGCATGGCTGTGTCATTCAAGTCCAGAAATTGTAGGACATGTTAAACTTTACAATTTGGTATTGTTACATTTTCGCATCGCAAGAAAACGATAAACTATGTCCAAATATGTTGGCTAAAATGCTGAAAATCACTATTAACTAAACACACTATTCATGCCAGCTAGTTCTGAAAGTTGTCCGGACAACTAACGAACGATACGAAAGCGTATCATCACAAATGTATATACAAAAAAAACCAATTAAGGGTACCACTTGCCACAATACTTTAACTTTCCGGAAAACGCTACATTTAAAAATTGTCCGTCCGCACTATAATATAACAACTATATTTTATCCGTAATATAAAAATTCAGCATTTGCAATGTCCATGAAGCTTATAAGTAATGCTAAACGTCCTAAACAATCTCGATGGTGTGGAATAATTATCCAAAGTAATATTACCGGTATTATAATGCATCTTTCGCACATTGTCCGGCTTCGAGCCGATAAACGAACTAGCAATATTTTTATTATCCTAACACCTAGTTAACTAGTCTAGTGAACTAGTTAGACTTAAATTAGCATCATAAGTATCATTAAACCGCTAATGATGCAAGACTCACAATAATTACCAAAATATCTAAACATAATATTATACTATATGTGTAATGTTTATTAAAAAAATTAAACTTACCCATTCTACACCAAAAATTCGGCCATATGAAGGTCCCACAAGACTACCTACAATTTGACTTTGTGTTGAAAGAATGATGAGAACAAGCATGGCTTATGGAAGATCTTTTAGACTTATAAGATTGCAACAATTATAA
This sequence comes from Scalesia atractyloides, assembly GCA_947069175.1. NCBI lineage: Eukaryota > Viridiplantae > Streptophyta > Magnoliopsida > Asterales > Asteraceae > Scalesia > Scalesia atractyloides. The sequence continues at coordinate 36,795,893 of CAMTDV010000020.1, read as the reverse complement.
ACAACAAATCACCATAAGTCCTTACCATTTCCAACTTTCAAAATCACAACCAAACACCCTTTTTGCCTCCTTTCATTCACAGCAACATCACCACCATCCTACATCCCCCTTCTCTTTATCAAGATACATAAATACAACCATTTAAAACCTCATTTCAAGATGATTTAAAGGAATTACAAATATGGATGCACACTAGGAGATATTTTGAGATTCATATCTTCATATTCTTCTCATCTTTTTCATCTTGGTGCTACCCTAGTCTTTTCTTGTAGTAAGACCCTTATACCTCATTTTTTTATATTTGTTATATTATGTAGAAGACTAGGTATTATTTGGTCATCTTGAACTTCATGAAAATCAAAGCTAAAACTCTAATCATAAACTAAAAAGTCTATGAATAATAATAATAATAATAATAATAATAATAATAATAATAATAATAATAATATTAATATGTATTATATGTTGATTAGTGTAGACTAGTTTGTATTATCTTATTGATTATATTAAAGTAAGGTGTTTAAAAATTATGAACCTTTAAGAACATGGTAAAACAAATAATGATTAAAACATTTAGATGTTTAGATCTAAGCAAGATCATCACCTTCATTATCCATTAACTTAAACTATAAACTTGAATTACAAGTTATTAATGACACGATTTGTGATAGAAATATTTTTAAAAAAAGTCACATAAGCAAGTTTATGTGCATGGGTGAACTAGTTAAAAAGCATGAGAAAATGTGTTGGTTTAATGACCTTGTTAAAATATATAAAAGTGTCAATATTTTTTAGAAACATGTATAATATATTATATTATATATATATATATATATATATTATATAATATATATTATATAAGTTCATGGGGGAAAATCAGGGTGTTATGTGTTGATTTATACATGCAAAGTTGACGTTGAAACTTGATTTTAGATTGATGATGATTATGGCACTTAAACATGTTTTAAAATATGTTTAGAAAACATGGAAAATACCATATTTAAGGGGAAACTATGGCGAAGTTTTCTAAAATCCTAATCGTGATTAAGGTGTAATTAAAAAGTGATTAAAATGACAAATGCGATTAGTGACTTTAATCATGATTAGGCAAGTTTAATGGTAAAGTTTAAGTCTTAAACTCATAAATGTTCTTAAACACTTATGCATATATTTTCATAAGTTAAATTATATATATATTTAGAAAACTCTAACTTATGTGTATAAATACTTGTGTGTATTTATGTGTATGTATTAGAAAGTTAGGAAAATACTAATTAAATACAAATACACCACACATGAGAATCTTCAAATACTTGAAGATAAACAAGTATAAAAATGCATATGGAAATACATATACGAACATGCTCACATTATATCTCTAAACACGATGCAGACAACGGACCGTGACAAAATAATATATATCCAAAACCGACGAAAATATAATATAAGTTCGGTAATAAATTTATTACGTCGTTACCGAAAATGATCGCCGTATCGTCACGACGAGGAACAGATACATATCACGGACAACACTTGGGCATTCTCGATACAAATATATATATATATATATATATATATATATATATTATATATATATATATATATATATATATATATTATATATATATATATATATTAACTGTTACTACGATGAACTCTAAAAATAATATATTTTTAGACACTGGAAATATATATATTTCAACGCTTCTAATTTTCGGAAAGTCTAAAACAAATATCAATAAGTGTAAATATATAAGTATACAAGTATACTAATACGTATAAATACGTACACTAATACACTTGGTGGAATGGAAAGAATACAAGAAATGTACATGCACATAAATACGTATAAATACAACATAAATACCGACTATAAAATATACTAATAAAGTATAGACATGGTATACGTATACGTATAAATACGCAAGTACCTAGTGATGTACACAAATACACTTGTTGAAGTGAACACATACAAAGAATATCGTACATGTACATCAACATAAATACGATGTTAAAAATAAATATTTTTAACTATTATATTTAGACAAGATATACATATATTTGTGAAACAAATATATACATTCGAAACCGAACGCACTTATACATGTAAACGAGGTTGACTATACTTAAATTATATAGTTGAAGAATATAGAACACATAACGAACTTATACCATGCGTGGCACGAAGACGCTTATGGGCTAGGCCCACTCACACCGTGTGGAACACGGAGACGCTTATGGGCTAGGCCTACTTATACCGTGTGTGATACGCAGAGGCTAGGACCATTCTCATTTGTGCGAGGCACAAAGACTCTCGTGAGCTAGGCCCACTTACGCTCGTGCTAAGCACGAAGACTCACGAAGGGCAAGACCCGTTCGTACACATTATGGATGCAAAAAATATATATAAGAAGTATACATATTAAAAACAAACATACGAAACAAATGCCAACATATTAAAATACACAAGGGTTCCAAATATGTAATAAAAGTAAACTTAATAATGTTCAAGATGAGCAACGTGTACACGGTCTAATGGAGACCTAAGTGTCTAATAAGTTAGAACACTTGTAGGTTGACTCGCGTATTTGGATAGCCTGCTTGCTAGCACTCACTTTACGGACGCAATACTGTGAGTTCATGCCCCCTTTCTCTTAAACATTTTTGGTTTTACAACTCTTGGCGGGGGGGATACATGTTACAATGGTATGATTTAGCTATGGAATGAAATGTTAGATCATGTGCGAATAGGGTCTCCCTTAAGCACCATTAATCTTTTATAAGACCACGGAACAAGAGTGGTAGATCTATCGGGTCTAGGCGATCCCCACTCATGGGTCCTTGTAGTGCTTTTGTTGTCCCAGCCGGGTGGACCGGTATGAAATCGTCTAGGGTTAAGTGCTACCTATGTCGCACACATATTAATGTCCTTGTAAAACATTGTTGATCATTAGTTCATTGACGCTTTACATACCACATTGTTATATACAAACTCTCAAATGTTTTAAGATCATTTGTTATGAAATCAAAACGCATGAACTCGCCAACTTTTGTTCATGTTTTCAAACTTACATGTATTTTAGGAAATTGAATGGATCTTGGCGCAATCGGTTCTCAAGAAGATTTTGGGTTATCATGTTAACTATGTCATCCTTTTGAAATGGCTTGATCCATATATCTCATCTTCAATGAGATATAGGATGCAAAGCCTTTGCATTTTAAAACTATGTTGAACTAGTCTTTTGTAAAAACTTATAACTTGTGTTGTCTTGTACTTTGAACAACTTATAATGTGTATCTCTTAATTATGTCAATGGATGAACATCGTGCATGTTTTTAATCATATAGATGTTTACTTATCTCGTATGCGATGAAAACTAATCAAGTTCACACGCGCGCTTCCGCTTACGACCGGGTGTGACAAGTCTTGTCACTTTTCAATGTATTGTATACGTATACTTTCCATTTACTTTCTGTTCCAACTCCAAAACTCTCACCAACTCAGAATATTCACACACCTCTATTTCCCCACGTAGGATAACTTTGGTGCTCTACCTTCCAACTCATCAACTCACAGGATTGTTAGGAGAGCTTGCAAAACCGTGAGTATAGATGCCCCTTTTTTCCGTTTTATCACTTTTGGGTGCCATATATATGACATACTAAAACTCACACAAACACTTATACACAAATACTTTAATCAAACAAGCGAATCCGACATACATGCTTTATTCATTCATACTCTCGAAATACATACATGCTAGAAAGTCGTTCTTGCACAATACTTTGCCATTGACTTTATGCAAGCCTCCCTTAACAGTATAGCGCTATAGGAGTAATGCACCGCCCGTATTCGTGAGGGCATGTTAAAAAAACGGTCTATTCATTGCTATTAGAGTTACGCTAGTAGTAAACTTTGGGTTAATAAACGTTTTGCATGCTAGTATGTATGTTTGCCTTAGTATACGTTATTGCCATGTGGATTTCGTTAAACTCGTTTATACATATGCTAGTACACTCAAACTTGTATGCTCACTAATACTTTATTTGTTGACATGTTACTATAATATATATTGCAGGATTATGATCATGAAGCATTGAAAAGAATCTAGTAGGAAGGACTAGAAACGCACCAAACTTTAATTTATGTTCATAAACTAGTCATACGTTACTTGTTGTATTTCGTTTCCAAATATGTATTTGAAATTTAGAAATGAAATGAAATCTAGATATTCAATTACTTGTCGCAAAATAGTGTTATGAAGACTCGAGCAATCTAATTACGTCCGCTCCGATGATTCCGCCATCGGTTGGGGTGTGACATATTGGTATCAGAGCCATATATAGAGAATTACGAAAAATTGCATAATTTGACTTAGTCTATAGTCTAAGTACCGAACTAGACCCTCTTCGTAGAACTGAACCTCCTGGTGCGAACTGAAACACTCTGTGCGAACTGAGCCTCTTCGTGCGAGCTGAGAAGCTTCGCACGAAGTGACAGCCCCTTCGCACAAAGTGAGCCCACTTCGTACGAAGCGAACTTTTTTTCCTCGATTAAAACATCTAAACTTGCCTATTTTGCTTCTGATCTAACTATGTTTCTTAAACATTACCTGCCTTTCCTAAGCCTGACAAAATACACACTTGAAGACACTCATATATCATCAATGAGGCGATTTGCACCAAAATAGGCCCAATGGCCCGCAATTTTTGGTGAAGCCCCTCATTCCGCGTATTCGATTTTACATGAAGTTAAACCATCAAGGTAGGAGTGATATCCATATCTTGATGGAAAACTTCCATTTCATACTCTAGTGGACCTTACCAACGAGTCGGAATTTGCTCCTCGTATGGTAGGTACAAACCACACATAGGGTACGACGCTACCAAGTTAGGGGTGAAAACCGCATCTTGATAACTAGTTGTATTCCTCGATTTTCAATCCCACCAAAGTTTCGAATTTTTGATCATTTAGGGACATGTAGTAACTGGAAGGGTAAATACCGTTAACTGCTACTCCAGTGAGAGTATTTACCTATTAGGCCAAAACATGTCTCCCTAACTCAAAAGAACTCTCGATCACTTTGGTTTAAATCAAAGTTCCATTTCGATACAATCCAAATTTTAGTCAAAACCGCCATTTTATTATTATCGATTTTATGCATAACGTAATTCAAACACCTCCTTTCAAAATTCAAATTATTTTCACAATGATTACACACATATCATACTAAACCTTTTCATATGCCTATACGCTACTTATATATATGATTACAAAATGTCACCTGCGAGATAGACACTACCCATATTCCTAAAAATGGGAGTCTCATCATCAAGATAGAAGTGATTCCCTTACCTTGACGATTGGCCCCGCCCGTTTCTCAAAGAAATCTTATCCTTGAGATATGAGTGATGTCCACACCTCAATGAGAGATTGTGTCACAACTCGACCATTTTCATGGAAATCACTCGATTAAAATGCATACTTAAACCTTTTATCATAATGTCAATTTTCTCGTTTTTCGCATGAATCTCGAACTTTATTATTTTATCAAACGTGCTTCTGACCTTATAATTTAATCACGTAAATCACATACGTGAAATTCCTAATCATGCTTTAAATGTTTCTTACCCAATTTTCAAAATCTTATGAAATGCTATCTATCAACATAGTCGGTCTAATGAACCTTTTGTCCACGATTTTCAAAATTGTCCAATCGCTAGAGCACACTCGCATTATATATCGTTCCAAAGACATTTTGTTCCCAACAGGGAACCAACAAAAACTTTCTCTCGCATACATATAAGTCTTATATATGTCGCTTCATTAACCTCGCCTTGTTGGTAAAGTCCATAGCTAACCGACAAACGTAAATGACCAACCATACACCCCTGAGAGTTCGATTTCAATAATAGATCCTAAACTTAGAACCATCTCTCCTACCGGAAAATCCCCCAATACCTTAGAACAAGAAGGATTACAACCCTCGACTATACTCACAACCCAAGAAACCCGATACGAACAATGTCTAGGAAATCTTCCAAATACCCATGACCCGTAACTCTTACACCGTGCCGTGAGTACCAAGAGCCAAACCTATAAGCACTTAGTCGGAACCAGACACCTTACCCTCAACTACCATTCTATCCATCTACCACAACCATCCCACTGGCCAAACTAACTCCCAATACACACACTAGACATAGTAACGCTAGACCTACACGCCTATACCAACGAAGTCCGACCATCTATAAATCAACTTTGCTAAAATATTCTTCAAAACCAAGTCTTTAAACGAAATTTTCAAACACAAACTTTCCCTATCCCGATATAAAAAACAAGCAAGATCGATGTTTTAAAAACCTTTTACAAGATCGATAATGCACAAGTCTAAACCTAAACATGTAGGCATGAAAGATTTACTAGGTTGGACAAACTACAACATACGCGCATCCCAACTTTAAAAAAGAAGCATTTCCTTTTTACAAACCATGTCTTTCATCATAGATTAACACTTTTCTCAAAATACTCTTGACATTCACAATCTTGTCCTTCATTCCCGACAAATCCGACCTAATTTGTTTCGACAAACTCAACGTTTCGACTGAAACAACCATACATGTGCATATCATCATACACGTTTCAATTTATGTAGTCAATATTTCATGACAATTTTACACTTATGAATATTGCCCTTCATATTCACACACTCAAAGTCTCATAGTAACTTAAATATGCTTAATCTCATTATACTTCAACTTATACGTTCAATACTACATGCTAATTACTTGTCATTAATCATACTCGAATTCGTATATTCGCACTACTTGGTAGTCGTACTTGAAACCTATGTGTAGGCATAACTAGTCACACCCGGGATTTCCAACCAAATCCATACACCGGTGGGTCCCGGGGGTGGGAAGTATCGTGACGTCAGTTGATAACATTATTGTCAATTAAACACGGCACAACGGAAGTCTTGGAATAAAATTACTATTACAAACCGAATGTTCGAAATAAAATAATATACAGGCTCGTAATAGAGGATCCACAGGCGGATCATAAAATGTACAAAGAAAGAATATAAAATAGACTTTAGGGCAGATCTAAGGATTTGCAAGATCCTCTTATTTCACTACCGAGCAGCTTCCGGCCTATTTCGTATTGTACCTGCAAGCTCAGTCTTTTGAAAATACGTCAGCTTTCACTGGTAAATACACCCGACTGACTCATTTTGAAAACATTTTTAGAAATTAGATTTAAGTGCACAGGGCACAAATCTTTTATAACTTGGGAAAGTTACTTTGTAACGTTGTTAACAGATTCACATGTTTGTCCATAATATTGGACCTAGTATCGAGACCGAGACATGATTAAGTACACACCACTTAGAACTCACGGAGGAGTTATCCCCAACGTCTTGGGTAATTTGCATTGAGCGTCTGTCAGGTGTATGCCTACAACCCGCGCTAAGGTCGTGGCCATTATCTAATGTAATGAACCGAGGATACCCAGGACACGGTAATTAACCCCCAATGTTTAATTTATCAAACAAAACTGATTAAAACGGAATATGCGGATTTACTAGCCACAATCCAGCATTCGATGATCCCAATTCCGACCAAGCAGTAATTATTTACCGTATCCCAAGCCCGTATATGGAAAATAAGTCAAGGTATTTACCTGAGTTAGCCTTGTTTAAAATGCAAGATTATATCCCAGCCGTATTCAAAATGAACTAAGTGCGGATAGCATTTACCGGAAGGCTCTAGTCTGGATTATGGCATAAGCTAACCAATTAAAATGCTAATGGTCTCATGCAAGTCATAGACTTAGACCGACAAGCGTAATGGATCAAAAACGGTACGCTAGATTAAGTGATGATCAGATAGAATGTAGTTTAAACCCAACAAGTACCTTGACTTGCATAATATGGGTAAACTATAAACATTCTGGATTTTGAAATTTAAATGACAAGGTTGGACCCGTTTCGGTTAATTTTCATAAATTAGTTACATATACTTAACCGTACGCATATTAGCGATATCGGGTAACCGGATAAGTCATGGTCAAGTTCTATATGCCAATATACTTTAATTAAGTTGTAATATCAGTACGATATCAACTTATGTGCCGGTTAAGCTTTTAAAATGAAACTATGCCTTATAAGGGCATTTCGGTAATTTCATACCTTAATAAAAGAACTTGAATAAAATTTGAAATTATAACTGTATATATTCTGTAAAAATAATTTATTTATGATATAATATCAGTAGGATATTAATTCTATGTGTAATTTATATTTTATGACCAAACTATGCACCTAAGGGGCACTTTGGTCATTTTAAACATAGTTTATAAATTATTTGGGATTCGGAGTTTATATCTTGTATCTACTGTAAAAATATTTAAAATAAGTTTTAAAATCAGTAGGTAACATGTCTTGGTTGATAAATATGGTTTAAAACCATACTATGCGTCGAAACGACGCTTATGTCGTAAAATGACGATTTATGCGACGTTTAACGAAAACCGATGTTATGGTCAGATTAAAATGTCTTAGATATGTTATTTAATATAACATATCAGTAGGTAAAAGATTTACCTTGAAAAGATATGATTAAAACTATTTTATAAGCCATAAGGGCTTTATCGTTATTTATCGACATATTACAAAGACTTGTTCATAAACTCAGTTTATAATCTAATTTAACATCCCAAATAATCCTATTTATAATATTACATCAGTAGAAACTTATTTTCAAGTTCATTATCTTTTAAACCTTATTTTATGCAAAAAGGGCATTTTAGTCAAAATGACATAATTACGGAACTTGTGCATAAACTTAGATTCTGATTATGATCATGTAATATAACCTCAGAGGGTTATGCTACATTATATTATGATCATAATGCAACTTTAGATCAGTAGGTAACCTCATCTAAATCGGGTCAGAATCGAAAGTCAAAGCAGAAGTTAAACTTCACGACTTTCGGTTGCGAACCGACCCTAGAACTGAAATTGACGAGCTGAACATGTTCTTACATGTTCTTACATGTTCTAATACTTATTACCAATTTGTTTAAGTGTCAAAACATGTTTCATAACATATATAAGATCAAATTGTAATTTTTTCGAAAAATGGCCTTTTGACTTTTTAATATCTTAACTTTGACCCGTCAATTGGTATAGCAAACGTGATATTCAGTAGGTGCCCTTTATAGGGACTAACACCTACCTTATTACGATCACTTAGCCATGTTCGTTACGAACAATGGCTGGACCATAATGGTCTTAACCAAAAGTCAAGGCGTTTTCCGTAAAACGCTTGACTTTTGGCTATAAAAGCCTATAAATGAAAATGAAGGGGCAAGGCACACTTACAAGAGGTTCCTAGAATGCAATAGAACTTAGTTGGATGCTCCTTTCAGTTAGGAACTTCCAGAGGAGGGAGATAGAGTTGAAATGAGAAAGGTGCAAGTTCAAAGGTTGACCTTTGCACCTATTTATAGTTTAAGAGCTTGAAGGAGGTGATGCCAAGTGCTAAGGGGTGTAAGAGGGAGCTTACAAGTGTCCTAAAACGTAGCATAGCAGTTTGGAAGACCATGGTTTTGAATCAAATGGTTTTTGGCACTTTGTATGGAGGCCAAGTTAAAATTCTGCAGATACAGTCCTCTGGCGGGCCGCGAGAGGCACAGGCCTTGCCTCTCGCGCCCCGCGAGCGCCCCTAGGCCACTTTCAAAAGTTGACACTTTTAGCCCCTTAACTTATAAAACCTCCTAGAACCTCCTAAAACACCTTTTTAGCATATTTAGCCCTCCGTAGCCAATATTTGGCGTACCCGAGATTATGCCCGGATATTGTCGAGCTCTCAGTTCGTTAAAAGATCACTTAGAGGTATAAATTAACATGTTAACACTTTTAACCCCTCCAATGTCCAACTTTTATAAAATTACGGATTTAATCCCTCTCGTCCACAAATGGAACATATGAGAGTTAGGACTTCGTAAAAGATCACTCAGAGGCTCATTATAAGCATGTTGACTCCGATGTCACTCAGAGGCTGGGTATGTTGACACAAGGATCACTCAGGGGCCAAGTTTTAGCATGTTGACACTAATGATCACTCAGAGGCTATGTTTTAAGCATGTTGACGCTAATGGTCACTCATAGGCTTGGTTTATGCATGTTGACATCAGAAGATCACTCAGAGACTTAGTTTGAGCATGTTGACGCTTTTAGTCCCTGTTAGTCTTTAATAGACTAAAACTAAAAATATAACACGTGTCGCTATATTATTGGACACGATTTTACAGGGTGTTACATAACCCTAGTGGTTCCGCCTACACTAGGCACACTCAACTTAAATACAATCATACATGCATGCTTGGTTTTCAAACGTTATAAAAACATGCACATTCACACTCGAAATACGAAATGTACCCTGACCTATACTCTACTAGTACCAACTATGCGGATCATGCACAAACCAAGATAATCACGGGCTGCACACGAGATTATATTGGTAGGCGCATGAAAACCATAGCGGGTTCTACCGTGTTCATACACGAAACGTAACATGATACCAAATAGCAAGACAGACGTAACATGGTATGAACTAGTGGATACGCCACTGATATATAAGTGTCCCTGCCATGTTACCAAACTTTCATAAAACGTGCCATGAGAAATTCGGTGATTTCCCAGACCTTATTAAATACGATTAACTAACAACAAACTTTGGTGACTCACAATATTTTCCTCAGTTGTACCCAAACACAATTCAAGGCGCCTGAAACTAGATTATCCATGGTGAAATCTCATTCTCAAAATCGTTAGCTATAACGGCTACAATTATCACTCACATCTCTCAACGCTTCATTTTCTCATTTTATCTGATATCCACTCCATTCTTACCCTCACCTACACCCACCAAATTGTTCATTCACTCTCAAGCCTTGATTATCCTAAACTATTCCTATACACTTCGTCCAAACCTTATCTATAGTAAATCAGCCTAAACGTCTGCCCATTTTTATCAAACATCCTCAGCAGCTTGCTACAATCAAAATATTTTTAAACTATCCTTCAGTCTTTATGACATGCAACCTCCAACTAGTCGGCCTATTACCTCCAAAAACTTTTGAGACCGTAAATGTTTATCACCCTGATTTCCTACCAATAAACATTTTTCTACAACGAGTGATTTTACTAATACGCCTTAAAACCGACAAAATTCTCTTACAATCTACGGTACGGGCCGCACATTACATTACATCCTTATTTATACTAAAAACTTCTTCCTAGGTTGCACTCCTTTTAAAACATTCCTTCCATCAAATTATTCAACTCAGTCAAACTCTCTTTGCCAATACACACATATACGTTCTACTTATCCTTACATTTACTTATTGTTGTCTCAAATCTTCTTAGTCAAATGTGTTACTCTTACAAACCTACCTTTTTATCCCTTGAATTTGCTCTGCGTAAGCTTAATCAACCACGAACCATTTATTTATCCAAAACTTGTGTGAGAGCTGACCAAGTTATGATAAACTTGTGTTTCAGCAAATATGAGAATGATGAGAGCTTTGGCTTTCCGAATTAAGTTCCACCTCACTTGCACACGTTTTTATGTTAATATATTTATTTCCATTCATGACCAACCGGGTTTATCAATTACATTGATAAACTTAGTTCTTTGGTGAATCATACAACGAGGTATTCATACCTCCATGCTTGATCTCTATGACATATTTGTAGAACTATATATTCTATATACTATAAAATACGAACCAAGTTTCTGATAACTTAGGTTATTCTGCCTCGTCCCTAAAAGTCTCCTTCAACAGGAACCAGTTTCGAAAGAGCATTAAATGAGCTAAGACATCAAGACTGCCCTCACTCCGCATGAAGTGAACTTTCATATCGCACGAAGTAAATAGTCACTTCGTACGAAGTGGACTGTCACTTCGATGAAGTGAAACAACCTTGTCACTTTTCAATGTATTTTATACGCATACTTTCCATTTACTTTCTGTTCCAACTCCGAAACTCTCAACAACTCAGAATATTCACACACCTCTATTTCCCCACGTAGGATAACTTCGGTGCTCTACCTTCGAACTCATCAACTCACAGGATTGTTAGGAGAGCTTACAAAACCGTGAGTATAGATGCTCTTTTTTTCCGTTTTATCACTTTTGGGTGCAATATATATGACATATTAAAACTCACACAAACACTTTTGCACAAATACTTTAATCAAACAAGCGAATCCGACATACATGCTTTATTCATTCATACTCTAGAAATACATACATTTTAGAAAGTCGTTCTTGCACAATACTTTGCCATTGACTTTATGCAAGCCTTCCCTTAACATATATAGCGCTATAGGAGTAATGCACCACCCGTATTCGTGAGGTCATGTTAAGAAAACAAAACGGTTTATTCATTGCTATGATTATATTACGCTAGTAGTAAACTTTGGGTTGACAAGTATTTTTGCATGCTACATATGTATGTCATGCCTTAGTATACGTTATTGCCATGTGGATTCTGTTAAACTCATTTGTACATATGCTAGTACCCTCAAACTTGTATGCTTGCCAATACTTTATTTGTTGACATGTTACTTTAATATATATTGCAGGATTATGATCGTGAAGCATTGAAAAGAATCTAGTAGGAAGGACTAGAAACGCACCAAACTTTAATTTATGTTCATAAACTAGTCATATGTTACTTGTTGTATTTCGTTTCCAACTATGTATTTGAAATTTAGAAATGAAATGAAATCTAGATATTCATGTACTTGTCGCAAAATAGTGTTATGAAGTCTTGAGCAATCTAATTACGTCCGCTCCGATGATTCTGCCATTGGTTTGGGTGACAAATACATGATTGTTACAAGTAATCTATATTTGGAGGTGCACATGTATTCAAGAAGTCATCCAAACTAGAAACCCTAGTTGAATAAGATTAACCTTACACGATATTAGTTTATTTTAGCACTATGTATGCCATAGGCAAGTTAAGTCTTGGAGTGGTTTAACAGGACCGTCAATCATTAGTCTAAACAGTCCTTGTTTATTCGAGTCTAGGATGGTTATATTGTCTTAACTCTTCGTAGTAATTCAAGTTATTAGATCTTAAGTATGATTTCATAGTTCATTAGATTGCATATGAAGTAATAGGACTAGTAGATTTTGTTCCACGGATTGATACTTGGGTACTTATAGGACTAGGCTATACAATATACTGATAGGTACGCTTGCTTAGAACATGTGTAGTTAATATTAGGTGTTTTTATCCTTAACTCTCGATTGTGTTATGTGTCAATTTATTTGTTACTTTCTAAGCACGTCAATTGACTAACTTTTTTAAAATGTTTATTACAATTGAAAGAGTTAATTACGTTTTCATCCTTGTTGTTTGTTGAAAATAACCATTACAATTCATTAGCTTAAAAATTACCAAAACAGTACCAGTACTTTAAATTTTGTAACAATTACAGTCCACCTCACTTAACACCATCCAATACATTTGTTAGTCAGCCCACGTACTTGGCACTGGCTATAGTACTATTGTCTATTCATTTTTTAAAAACAAACCATTGTAATATAAAAACCCCAGCCCTTTCAATTTACATCCCAGAAATCACAAAACCCTTTCTTTTCACCAATCGCTTTCAATCTTCAAACATTAACAATCCTCATTAACAACATCTACCATCAAAATCTGCACGAACAAAGAGTGGAAATTTTATTTGTAGTGGGAACAACAAGCATGAGAGGTGTTCGAACTTAGATCTAACACACAGTAAGTATTCTTATTTTGTTAAAAGTTTAAAATTTGGCATGTATTAGTTAATGTTTTGCATGGCTGAAACATAAAAAATCTCACCATATTATGTGTTTTTATTGACTATTAGGAGGTCAACCAGGACTTTTCTCCATAAAGTTTGATCATAGCGTGTTTTTACAAAGCCACCAGGCAGAAGCTATTTTTAAGGGTCATCTTAGCTACATTGACATGGTTGATTCATTCGAGTTTTGGTTCAATCAAGTGGATGCTATGTTAGAGACTTTAGGTTATGAATATGTTTATTTTATAAGATACCTGGTCAAGATCTTGATAATTGGTATAGTGGCCTTAAGAAATGAGGAGAATATAGTGGGTATGGTAAAGTATGTTGAGGAGTGTAAGGTCATTGAAATATTAATTGAAAATGAACCAAAAAATAGACAATGGTTTAGTTGTGAATAAGGAATTGAATTAAAATGTAGTAGTTGATAGTGGTAATCGAAGAAGTACACAAGAAATTACCATACAATGTAGAAGGTGAGTGCCTGATCATTAGTTTGAATAAAGTCAGGTTACTCAGTTGTTAATCAAACTGATGAAAAAAACCCATAAAGAGGTGGGGGTGGCTACGTTAATTGACGAAAGATATTCCAAAGTAGCCAATGACAATGTCACGCTCCTCTTTGAGACGCACAAGGAGAAATATGTGCCTTTCCCCAACACAGTGGGTTTAAAATTTAAATGTGTCCACTTAGCAACATTAGCCCCTCATGATACAATTTTGTTACATGTTCACCATATTAAAGATAATGTTATTGTTCTATTACATCCCTTTACTCACAATTTGGATGTTAGACTTACATTATCTGATCTATAAGAGATTTCTTCTCTATTTCTGTTTGAGAACCATCCAGTAATATTGGGTGATAAATAGTTTTCATTTCAAAGGCGAGTGAAAAATATACAAGTAAAAGAACTTCCACAAATGCTCTAGTCTATTTGAAAAGTTATCCAAGTTCTTAAGTATTTATCAACTTACATGCATAAACGTATTGTAGCGTTAAGTAAGAGTTTTTGGATTCTACAACACCAACATTTTTATGGATTGGGTTAGAAATAGGATCACTTGAACCAAAGATTACTTTGTGTGAACACTTTTAGAAAGAATCACACGGTTCCTTTATCCACTAGGATAACTTGTCCAATGTGCGCTTCCAAATGTTGTTGCTTTCGTTACCATCCTATACATGTTTTATTTTTGGTTTCTTAATTTCTACAAATAGATTAATGATGGAAGTTTTTAAAAATATTGTATATTTGTTTATGTTCCTTTGTAAAAAAAAATTAGAAACAATACACAAATACAAGTAGAGGGAATCCTAAACTATTAAGGAGTTATTATAGGTCATACTTATTCTATAACAATAGGTGACACGTATATAAAGGCAAACATGTAAATATTCTTTCTATATTGAAAACACCATGAAAGGTTGACCAAATAATGAAGAATCTTGTATGAAGTTTATTGTACTTATAAATAGTTGAAGAAAATGCATTTACTCACAACTAAGAGACTAAATTCATATTATGAAAGAATGTCAAAGGTTACCATTATATATCCCATGTAAAATTCAATTGTTGTAATTACACTTGGATGTGTATGTATTACTCGCCATTCACGTGTGGGAATGTTTATGAATTGGTGAAAATGGATTCTTATTAGTATAGGACATACATAACTACATGTAATTACTATATTTGGTTATTAATTCATGGACTTGTTTTCTCTGTGGGTTATATTCGATAGTACAACCACTACTTAGGTTCGACTGGAGATACATATGCATAAAAATGAATTCTATTTCAAAGGAACAATGTTTGGCACGAGGTCTCAACCATTCTTCCTCTTTTTAGGTCTTTCATTTTGTTTTATTTCATTTGTAATATTAGTTTAGACTAGTTTTTAGTTTTTCATTGTATTTATTTCATTTTTGAATTGTGTCTATTTTATAATGAACGTTATTATCCTACATAAAAGAGATCTTTAAAAACCATTTCATACGTGATAAACAATTTTGTTTTGATTCAAATTTTTCTAAGGATAATTCTTGTATTAAACTTTTGTAAACTTTTATTTTGATAAAATCATATTTGTTTAATGAGTGCTTACTATATATTTCTATTTTAGATGGAAATACAATTGATGTAAACATCAAGTTTTACTTCACTAATTGCATGTCCTTTGTTTGGTAGTCAAGTTGCACTTAACATTGTTGTAAATCTATCAAATTTTGTAAAAGTATGTTCATGTATGATAATATTGTTTTTAAAATTAATATTACATGTTATTTTGTTGGACTACATTATAAACGCTATTATGTCAAATATTTACTAAAAACAACAGAAGTCACACTTTTTTATAAGTTTGTTTTTAGTGAAAAATAGAGGTTAAAAGGGTTAAATGACATAAACCTAAACATAAATCCTTAGAAAATAAATGGTTGACTAAATCAACAAATTTCTCATTTTCTTTCAAATTATGTTTATGATAATTATAAAGTAAGAAACCTAAGAATTATTAGAGGAGGAAAGTCAAAATCTTGAGCTTGTTTTCAAGGATTGATCACATGTAACAAAAATCTACCATATGTCAAGTCTGTAAGTTTGTTTGAAGCTACTTTGACTGATGATATAGCCATAAGATACATAATATTCTAATATTAAAAGACCCCGTTTTAAAGGGAGATTGTGTTTAATATGTAAGAATAGATATAAATTAATGTTTTGATGACATTTGCAGGTAAATACTAAAAAGAGGGTGAGTTGGACATTAAAGTCTATAAACAGAACAACAGGTGAAAAGCTGAGGACGGATACGAAGACTAAGGAACTTACAACCCATACCCGAGCCAAGGATTATGAATCGTAAATGGCGCCAATTGACCAGACTATAGAATCCACATTGGGAATTGGGCCAGAGTGGGTCCCACTTAGGTTACGAACCGATGGCTCGTCCCATGTTTACGACCCGTAAGTAACGAATCGCTAGGTTATGACCTTTGATATAAAAGGAATGTGACAGGAAACCCTAAAGGAGGCTGGAATTCGAGAACTAGTGGAAAAGGGCTGTAGAAACAGGAGAAAGACGAATCAGAAGAGAAAAGAGAACGAGACTAAAGATGGAAGGCACGGGGAAGTATTACACTGATTCCACGGGTTATTCTTTACAATTTCTAGTCTTTGAATCCTGTAATGATAATGACTTTGATTTTGATGTTAAATTTGTTTGTCATGATTGCCTAAACTTTGATATAACTATCTGGATAAGATGATACGTAGATTTGTTTATGAATGATGATAGATTTCCTGCTTGTATGATTATAGTAGTTTAGTATGACAAAGTTCTTATGATGCATATGTATGTATATTGAAATTGGTTATGATGTTAGTTGAGTGGTGATATTGATCTTTCTATGAAGGTATACATGTTAAATTCAATATTTGCTATATCTAGGGAATATTGACGTCGATTATCCTAGGGCATGACACTTTAATCAGTAATAGATAGCTAATTGTCATAACTGGTAAACATATGTTCTGCTTACGGGAAGGGTTTGTCTAAAAGAATCTAGAAACTAATTAGGGTTTTCTAAATGTCTTACCTTGGTAGTTGTAATTCGATCGTTTGTTGACCGCCTTGAGCACTAGGCTTGAAACCTTAAATCATAAGAATTCATATTGTCACTGACTTTATTGAAATAGGTCTAAAGGTGTGTCTTTATTGATTAACACATTGCTTCTGATGCAGATGGTTCTCACAATCCTTCTAATTTAGAAATTCTGATTTCATAGACAAAGACAATATCATTGAAGAGGATGAAGTGGACATGTAAGAGTTTAGAGCTACAAGACCCAATTATGGTGATGATGACAATGTTCATGATGATAAGAACACTGTTGAAATGATGAGCAAAATGACTATGATGACTCAGATTTCATTGTGGATTAGCAAATATCATTGATGAAGATGAAGTGGACATGGAAAACTTTAGAGCTGTTGTAGACAATGATATTGATGAGGAACCTATTGAGAACTATGGTTAAGATGTATCTGAATTTGAGCTTGATGATTTTGATAGCTTAAGTGATGAAGAGAATGACCCACCTTTAAAAAACACATTGAAAAAGTTTAGGAAGAGACTAGCCAAAGATCTCGTAGCATAATTGTTTTATATTGGCCACCAGTTCTCAAATAGAGGAGAGATTAAGGCACTTGTCAAGAAATTTGCAGTTGATAGTAGAAGGCATCTTCAAATTGTTAGAAATGACAAAGTTAGATTTTGTGTTGTGTGTGGTGTATTAAATCCAAGTTGTGTTGATGAATCAAATTCAAGTGGGTTCAAGGCTAGTGGGTTCAAGGCTAGTGGGTCAAAGGCCAGTAGGTCCAAGGCAAATGATTCAAAGTGTAATGGCTCAAAGTCAAGTGGGCCCAAGTCTGCTAAGTCCCAAGAGGGCGGTTCAGTCACTTTATTAAAAGTCAGAAGAAAAAGCTTCCAAGGAATAAGAGGCCTGTCCCAACTTGTTATTTTGTATTGTATATATCCAACCACAATAAAGAGTGTAGTTGGATGGTGAAAACATTCATTAATGTTCATAACTGCCTTTAGACCAGGGACGTTAAATTATGCACAATGAGTTATGTTGCCATAGAAATTCACGATGAAGTTTCACTGGATACTATTGTTCCACTCATTGCCCTGCAAGAGTAGATCCAACACAAGCAACAAGTTAGTGTGTCTAGAATATAGGTGTTCAGGGCTAAGTAAATGGCTACAAGAAGGATTGAAGGAGATTTCAAAGTGCAATATAAACTACTCAGGGACTATTGTGAAAAGCTGATCAGATCCAACCCATAAACATCTATGAAAATGAAACTGAGATAGAGTGCAACCCAAGAAGTTTAACTACACAGTTTAAAAGTATTTGCATTTGTTTAGCACCTTTGAAAGAAGGTTTTAAAGCATGTTGTAGGAGGATATTGGGTTTGGATGGATGTTCCATGAAGGGGCCATATCCAGGGCAGACTCTTACTTCATTAAGTATAGATTCTAATAATGGCATTTATCTGGTGGCATATGCTTTGGTTGAGATTGAGAACACCACATCTTGGACTAGGTTCTTAAAGTGTCTTGGTGAAGATCTAGATCTACAAGCCAATTCAAACTTCAATTTTATAATTGATAGAAAAAAATAGATAAAAAAGTATTATATTACTACTTTTTACTTATGTCATTTTATCATATTACTTATCATATTGCATTATGTTGATTCATATGTATATGCTCATTATGTCTTATGTCTAGTCTGTCACACCCCGACCCGCAGCGGAAAAGGTGATCGGGGCATGATTGGGTTATCATCAAAGCTCATGACATTTATTATAACGTTTCATATTCATTATTACAATTTAAAGGGAAACATACAATCATAATTACATCATGTCCTAAACATCATTCTAGACTTCATTGTTTTCTTCTAAGGCATTTCCTATGTTTTTCCTTGCTTCATCCTGTTCACCTGTATCATGTGTAAAAATGGTTTTTGGATCAACAAAAAGTTGGCGAGTGAATCCTATGAAAAATATTTGAACAAGTTTATTGAATTGATTATAAAATAAAGTGCACGACCACATATGAGTAAATATAGATGTAAACATATTCATAAAACACTTAATATCCGATAATGCACACACATACAATAATAAATTGTTTTGAGGCACGCGTTGCTCAACCCGTCTCTCACGAGGAACTGATGGGCCTAATGAATGAGTTTTGCATACAACTTAACAATATGAAATACATGACTACAAACAATATATATACATTCTAAGTTTAGATCACAATATGGTATGGCACAAGTTTAAATAAACGAGTTAATTTTAGTGACACATGACACACCCCAAAACGTGTAATTAAAAGGGGAGTTGTAAGATTCACTCACAGTGGGTGCGTTCGGTTGATGATGTTGAATGCGCACGAAGTTGGATTTAACCACGAGTGAAACTAACCTAGATAAACATAATGGTTTTGTAAATAAGCGGATTTTATTGATCAATTTTTAGTTGGATTATTGGATATATTTTTGTGAGTTTAAGGCTATTTTCTAAATTTAAAAATGTTATTTTTAAGTATTTTTAATTGATTTTTAAATAAAATAAATAAATAAAAATAATAAAAAAATGTTGACTTTTTGACCGTTGACTTGTTGACCGGTTTGATTGTGTAATTGTGTGCATCGGGTGAGGCTCGAACCCGAGACCTCCCGTTCTCGTGCACGCAGCTCTACCAACTGAGCTACGTGTCTAACCTGAAATATTTATGTTTTTAATTATATTTATATTCTAATTGAATTAATCCGAAAATCATTTATTTCTAAAAATGATTTTAATGACTCGCTCGGTGCTCTCCACAGGTCTCGAACCCGGGACCTGTGGGTTAGGTTGACACACAGTCCACCGCTGGACTGTGTGTCTAACTTGGTAAATAATCTGATTTTTATTATACTTATATACAAACTAGATCATTTCATTTCTGCATTATATAAAAAGTGCCAGAACCGGTGCGGTAGTCTGGACTCGAACTCGCGACGTGTGATTTAAACGTTCACACAGTCCACCACTGGACTGTGTGTCTATCTTGGTTATTATTCCGGTTTTTATTAAACTTAACATCTATTTGCAGTGAATCCGGTTCAGTTTAAAAAAAGAACATTTTTATTAAGGCGAGTGTGCGTATGACAAGAATCGAACTCGGGACGTATGCGTGTTTATTTGCACACAGTCCACCGCTGGACTGTGTGTCTAACCCGAGGTAAAACTTGATTTAAATTATATATATATAATACCGAAAACTTCATCTTCTTCGTTAATCTTAACCAGAATCGATGTCCGACTGGTTCGACGATTTAATCAAGTTCTTTAGTGTGTTGTGATTAATTACATGTGAGATTAATAAAAAGAATGAGAGATTATGTGTAAGATATACCGAACAGGGCTCCTCTGTTTCGCCGGCGAAACTCCGATGACAGCAAGTTATTCCGGCGACGTGTGTCTTGCGGCAGAGGGTCTTCAGGGAGCTTGAGGTGAGTGTGGGTGGCTTCGGTATGAGCTCTAGGTGTTCAGTTTTTAGAGTAAGGCACAGAGGGGAAAAGGTTCGGTTTTCCGGCGAGTTGCAGAAGTTTTCCGGCGAGTGAAATTACGTCGAGAAAGGGTGTGATTGTGAGCGAAAAGGCTAACAGAAGTTAGAGGGTGTATTTATAGGGCAGAACATCGACGAATTTGGTCCGTTGTCCGTCTTGATTCGTCGGTCAATAATTATCCGGCGGTTATGACTTGTGTCGCGGGTTCAGACGTCGGTTATAACCGATGTAATAGTTAAGGCTTCGGTTAAATCAGAAGAAACCGTCCAATCTCGGCGAAATCTTTGAGATTTCCGATGACTGCGATTGGGCGTGTCAGTTTTGAATTCGAGTTTGATATTTGAATTAATTGTTTTGATATGTTACTAAAGAATACAAGTGGCGCAGTGGTTGGATGGTTGGAAGTTAAGGCGTTGTTGACCAGGTTGACCCGGCTGACCCGGGTTCGAAACCCGGCAGCCTTGTTTTATTTTTAAACCACTATTTTTAATACTTTTTCAAATATAAATTATATATTCCAATATACTTATTAATTATGTATCGTTTAAAATTAATTTGGGCATTAAATACGCAACGAAATTTTTAACTGATTGTTCGGTTAATAAACGGAGCGGGTTTGGTAAATCCGGTTTTTAACGGATGTTACAGTATCCCCTACTTTTTAGAAATTTCGTCCCGAAATTTAAGTAGTGATATATTTGTCTAAAAATGATGGTGTTTAGTTTGACGGTTACATATTTAGAAAAGAGTAAGGGTTTAAATTTTGTTTGAGGCGGTAACGTTCCTTGTAAGGGTTGAGTACCCTGCTACAGGAATCGCTTTTTGTTGCCTACGATAAAATATTGATAAGCAGAGTTTATTCACTAAGTATGATTTCATGTGCAAGAGTTTTGATATGTTTGGAAAGATAAGGTTATATCTTAAAACAAAATTTCTAATACTACAACCTACATGGAACTTCTCATAACCGCCTAACAATGCCTCTGATCCTTTGGCAAGAATACTTATATAGGAAGTACCAGGGCGTATCCACCATATTCTTGTCAAATTTTCATTGGTTTTATCAGTAAGTTATGATTGGTTCTATGATGTGACTCTAGAACATAAATAAACACCACAACCAATGTACCAAGAAATTTACTAAATCCTACATGGAACTTCTCATAACCGTCTGACAATGCCTCCGATCCTTTAGCAAGAATACTTATATATAGGAAGTACCAGCGGCGTATCCACCATATTCTTGTCAAATTTCCATTGGTTTTATCAGTAAATTATGATTAGTCCTATGTGACTCTAAAACATAAACAAACACAACAACCAAAGCTTGAGTCTAACTTCTAATAGTATACATGTTTGAATGATGACAGTACCTCTCTCGTTTGTTATGATGGAGAGGTTAGTCTATGTAGAAAATGGAACACAATCCAATTTCTTTAAATAATGAGATGATATGAATGCTAAATCAGTGAGTATAACACAAACTTCAACCAAAACAATACTAAATCCTACATGGAACTTCTCATAACCGCCTGATAATGCCTCTGATCCTTTGACAAGAATACTTATATATAGGAAGTACCAGCGTCGTATCCACTATATTCTTGTCAAATTTTCATTGACTTTATCCGCAAGTTATGATTAGTTCTATGTGACTCTAAAACAAACACAACAACCAACACTTGAGTCTCAATTCTGACAGTATACATGTGTGAATGGTGACAGTACCTCTCTCGTTTGTTATGATGGAGAGGTTAGTCCTTCTGGAAGTGAGACATAGCTCAACTTCTTTAAATGATGAAATTGAAATGCGCTGAAATGTATGATGAACAACTTCAACCAAAACATTACTAAATCCTACATGGAACTTCTCATAACCGCCTGATAATGCCTCTGATCCTTTAGCAAGAATACTTATATATAGGAAGTACCAGCGGCGTATCCATCATATTCTTGTCAAATTTTCATTGGCTTTATTCGCAAGTTAGGATTAGTTCTATGTGACTCTAAAAC
Source organism: Scalesia atractyloides (assembly GCA_947069175.1). Lineage (NCBI taxonomy): Eukaryota > Viridiplantae > Streptophyta > Magnoliopsida > Asterales > Asteraceae > Scalesia > Scalesia atractyloides. Next base: position 36,772,872 of record CAMTDV010000020.1, on the reverse strand, counting down.
AAACACAACAACCAAAACTTGAGTCTCAATTCTGATAGCATACATGTTTGAATGATGACAGTACCTCTCTCGTTTGTTATGATGGAGAGGTTAGTCTATGTAGAAGTGAGATATAGCTCAACTTCTTTAAATGATGAAATTGAAATACGTTGAAATGTATGATGAACAAACTACGACCAAGACATTACTAAATCCTACATGGAACTTCTCATAACCGCCAGATAATGCCTCTGATCCTTTGACAAGAATACTTATATATAGGAAGTACCAGCGGCGTATCCACCATATCCTTGTCAAACTTTCATTGGCTTTATCCTTAAGTTATGATTGGTTCTATTTGATTCTAAAACATAAACAAACACAATCAACCAAAGCTTGAGATAACATAAAGAAAAACATAAAAAAAACTAAACGGTTGGAGCTGAATCTTGATTTTCGGTGAAGGGGACTAGTTGGGTGGTTTCGTTTGAGCCGTCATTAACTTCAACAGGATTGGCGTTGATGTTGAAAACTCTTCCTCTTGCTGGTGGCCTAGGGATTAGGTTTCCTTGATTTGCTTGGTTAACTGGGTTTGCTTGAGCTTGGGCGTTTATGATGTTAACCAATCGAGGGCACGTGTTTCTGAAATGGGTAGGGTCGCCACAATTAAAGCAAGCTCGAACATAAGGTAACATGGGGTATTGAGGTTGTTGATACGTTTGGATCATATTTTGAGTAGGGGGTGTGGTTTGGTTTTAAGGGATGCGGCAAACCTTGCTCAAATGACCATAGCGTCCACAATTCGCACATAGTCGACAAGGTAAGGTAGATGGATGGTGATAAAAACAGGTGTTACATTGAGGGTGAGGTTCAAGGTATGGTTTCTTATTTGGGTAAGTTGAGTTGGGTGCTATTTGTGTGATTGGGATAGCTTGGATGGGTATGGCTTGTGAAATTGGTTGATTTCGTTGGGTAGTAGCGAAAAGTTGCCCGTCTCGTTTTCTCTTAGAAATGGGTTGAGAAGGGGATTCGGTTTGGGTGGAGTTTGAAGTTTCAGTTGATGCTTTATCCTTCTTCTTCTCCTCCTTAAAATCTTTGTTCCGTATGCGGTTCTCGGTGAGATCTGTAGCTAACTCCATTGCGGCTTCCAAGGTTACAGGCGTGGTACTTATTACAGAGTCCTGAATCTTTGACGGAAGACCTCGAATGTAGTGCTCGATCAAACGATAAAGAGGAGTGAACAAGTTGGGAACCATTTGATTTAACTCGAGGAATCTTTTGTTGTATGTGGTGTGGTCGCCTTCCTTTTGCTTCAACGAATAGAACTCATCTTCTAATTTCTTGATTTCGCTCCTTGGGCAAAACCGTCTGGTCATGATTTCCTTCAATTCATCCCAAGTTAAAGTCATAGCATCTTCAACACCTCGTTTGGCCTTCTCTGTATTCCACCAGGTAAGTGCTATTCCATATAAACGACCAGTAGCATATCGCACTTTGTGATCATCGGGGCAATCGCAATTTAGAAAAGTGTTCTCCATTTCTTCAAACCAATGGAGGAGAGCGGTGACACCTTCAGTCCCTTCGTATTTTGGAGGGTCGCATGATTTGAAATGCTTGTAGGTGCATTTAGTGGTATTCGGGGGAGGGTTGATATCATTTTAATCTTCTTGGTTGACAGATTAGCGGTAAGGGCTTGTTGGACTTGAATTACAATGTTGGGTATTACGGCAGCCATTTGTTGAGCGATTAGGGCAAACGAGCGAGGCTAGAAGACATCTACAAGGAATACATATCAAGAGTATGAGTTGGATGATTTAGGGATCAGGTGTCGTATTTAGGAATGAACATTTATAAAATAAATATAAAATAATAAATCTACTACATCCATAGGATGTCTTGGGCTTTGCTCGTAATTGGGCCTTGCATGCCGCCATACTTCACCTTCGTAATCATGTGGGCCCCCATGAATACCGGGTTTTTCATATGGTTCGCATGTGTTAGCCTGGTTACGTACACTAAAACCCAGAGAAAATCGAGAAATATGTAACGTATGATATTCGGAATGTATCCAGGTGTGGACACGGTGACACCTCAAAGTGGGGTTAGTTCGAACGACGTTTGGTGTGGCATGCTTTGGCCTAATAGGTCCTTCGTACTCTCATCGTTAGTCCCCAGGTAGGCAAACTGGTCCGTTATATTGGATTTATACGAATGCCAACCTAGACAGGACGTTCCGACTACCGGTACTTGTACCCTTCCAGTTACTACATGCCCGTCGCAGAACTCACTTTGATGGGATTTGAAAATTGCGACAAAATCTTTGAATAACGAAAGTATGAAAATGATTTGAATATATGAACATTGAAATATGTATGATGAATGTGTATGTAAGTATGTATGTTTGACTGTAAGTATAAACAAATATGAAACAAATAAACATCATAAGTTTGCATGTAACCACATAAACAATTAAGATCTAGTCAACTATAGTATAGGCTCTAAGGGTCTAATAACCTATCCTATATCCCTATAGTCATGGCTCTGATACCAATCTGTCACACCCCGACCCGCAGCGGAAAAGGTGATCGGGGCATGATTGGGTTATCATCAAAGCTCATGACATTTATTATAACGTTTCATATTCATTATTACAATTTAAAGGGAAACATACAATCATAATTACATCATGTCCTAAACATCATTCTAGACTTCATTGTTTTCTTCTAAGGCATTTCCTATGTTTTTCCTTGCTTCATCCTGTTCACCTGTATCATGTGTAAAAATGGTTTTTGGATCAACAAAAAGTTGGCGAGTGAATCCTATGAAAAATATTTGAACAAGTTTATTGAATTGATTATAAAATAAAGTGCACGATCACATATGAGTAAATATAGATGTAAACATATTCAGAAAACACTTAATATCAGATAATGCACACACATACAATAATAAATTGTTTTGAGGCACGCGTTGCTCAACCCGTCTCTCACGAGGAACTGATGGGCCTAATGAATGAGTTTTGCATACAACTTGACAATATGAAATACATGACTACAAACAATATATATACATTCTAAGTTTAGATCACAATATGGTATGGCACAAGTTTAAATAAACGAGTTAATTTTAGTGACACATGACACACCCCAAAACGTGTAATTAAAAGGGGAGTTGTAAGATTCACTCACAGTGGGTGCGTTCGGTTGATGATGTTGAATGCGCACGAAGTTGGATTTAACCACGAGTGAAACTAACCTAGATAAACATAATGGTTTTGTAAGTAAGCGGATTTTATTGATCAATTTTTAGTTGGATTATTGGATATATTTTTGTGAGTTTAAGGCTATTTTCTAACTTTAAAAATGTTATTTTTAAGTATTTTTAATTGATTTTTAAATAAAATAAATAAATAAAAATAATAAAAAAATGTTGACTTGTTGACCGTTGACCTGTTGACCGGTTTGATTGTGTAATTGTGTGCGCCGGGTGAGGCTCGAACCCGAGACCTCCCGTTCTCGTGCACGCAGCTCTACCAACTGAGCTACGTGTCTAACCTGAAATATTTATGTTTTTTATTATATTTATATACTAATTGAATTAATCCGAAAATCATTTATTTTTAAAAATGATTTTAATGACTCGCTCGGTGCTCTCCACAGGTCTCGAACCCGGGACCTGTGGGTTAGGTTGACACACAGTCCACCGCTGGACTGTGTGTCTAACTTGGTAAATAATCTTATTTTTATTATACTTATATACAAACTAGATCATTTCATTTCTGCCTTATATAAAAAGTGCCAGAATCGGTGCGGTAGTCTGGACTCGAACTCGCGACGTGTGATTTAAACGTTCACACAGTCCACCACTGGACTGTGTGTCTATCTTGGTTATTATTCCGGTTTTTATTAAACTTAACATCTATTTGCAGTGAATCCGGTTCAGTTTAAGAAAAGAACATTTTTATTAAGGCGAGTGTGCGTATGACAAGAATCGAACTCGGGACGTATGCGTGTTTATTTGCACACAGTCCACCGCTGGACTATGTGTCTAACCCGAGGTAAAACTTGATTTAAATTATATATATATAATACCGAAAACTTCATCTTCTTCGTTAATCTTAACCAGAATCGATGTCCGACTGGTTCGACGATTTAATCAAGTTCTTTAGTGTGTTGTGATTAATTACATGTGAGATTAATAAAAAGAATGAGAGATTATGTGTAAGATATACCGAACAGGGCTCCTCTGTTTCGCCGGCGAAACTCCGATGACAGCAAGTTATTCCGGCGACGTGTGTCTTGTGGCAGAGGGTCTTCAAGGAGCTTGAGGTGAGTGTGGGTGGCTTCGGTATGAGCTCTAGGTGTTCAATTTTTAGAGTAAGGCACAGAGGGTAAAAGGTTCGGTTTTCCGGCGAGTTGCAGAAGTTTTCCGGCGAGTGAAATTACGTCGAGAAAGGGTGTGATTGTGATCGAAAAGTCTAACAGAAGTTAGAGGGTGTATTTATAGGGCAGAACATCGACGAATTTGGTCCGTTTTCCGTCTTGATTCGTCGGTCAATAATTTTCCGGCGGTTATGACTTGTGTCGCGGGTTCAGACGTCGGTTATAACCGATGTAATAGTTAAGGCTTCGGTTAAATCAGAAGAAACCGTCCAATCTCGGCGAAATCGTCGGGATTTCCGACGACTGCGATTGGGCGCGTCAATTTTGAATTCGAGTTTGATATTTGAATTAATTGTTTTGATATGTTACTAAAGAACACAAGTGGTGCAGTGGTTGGATGGTTGGAAGTTAAGGCGTTGTTGACCAGGTTGACCCGGCTGACCCGGGTTCGAAACCCGGCAGCCTTGTTTTATTTTTAAACCACTATTTTTAATACTTTTTCAAATATAAATTATATATTCCAATATACTTATTAATTATGTATCGTTTAAAATTAATTTGGGCATTAAATACGCAACGAAATTTTTAACTTATTATTCGGTTAATAAACGGAGCGGGTTTGGTAAATCCGGTTTTTAACGGATGTTACATAGTCATCATATCTGCCTTAAAGAATGTATATCCAAGGACTAAACTCAGATTTTGCTTGAGACACATCCATGAAAATATGAAGGCTAAGTGGAAGGGTCATTTGAATAAGAATCTGCTATGGGAATGCGTTGCTTCAACTATTGTTTCACTATTTCAAAAAAATATAAGGTTGGTTAGGCTATATGATCCTGCTTTACATGACTGGTTGAAACAAATCCCGTCAAAACACTGGTCTAGAGTCTACTTCAGTGGTATGATTCATTTTATACTTTACAATATCATTGTTTCTATTTCTTATTTTAACAAATAACTAATGCAGGACTAGCAACAAGTGATGTGCTATTGAACAACCTTCGTAAGGTGTTCAATAGACAACTAATTAGAGGAAGGGACTAGCCCATTATAACCTATTTGGAATACATTAGGGAATACCTAATGATGAGAATTGTTGTAGTGCTTAACAAATTGGAAAGACATAAAAAATGAAGCATCAAATTACTCATTCATGAAGAATAGGACCAGCAAATATCAAGTTAGGGAGCGTGGTGGAAGAGATCAGTGTGTAGTTGATGTGGGTCAAAGGAATTCCTCTTGTAGGAGGTGAGAGTTGCTTGGCATGCCATGTAACCATCCAATGGTAGTGAATTGGACAATGGCTCAATTTGGCATAAATCATGGCCTTCTAGAGTCCTAGGTTTCAGAAGTCTACTGGCTGGACACTTGGAAGAAGGTGTATAAGCATATAGTTAGCCCAATCAATGGGATGGAGCTTTGGGCACCGTCACAATGCTCAACAATTCTTAAACCTCCAAAGCATCATACATAGGTACAGAGGCTATCAAAAAAAGAGAAAAAAAGTGCTAATTAGGAGATTGAACTAGTGTAAGAAGGAAAAATGAGTAAGAGGGGAAACGTTGTGACATGTTAAAATTGCAAGGGTAAGGGTCACAACTAAAGGTCTTGTAAGGAAGGGACATCAGTTGAAGGGCATGAGGGGACATTAGTTGAAGTGCAGGGTCAAAGGTCACAACCACAACCATGAATTGCTCTTGTGACTGTCTTTTGAACTAGTTTTTGGTTTGTCTTTTGAATGGTGGTTGTGTTTTGAAGTATGCTTAGCTTGTTTAGCTTTTGAACTAAGTTTAAACTGTCTTTTGAATTGTTTTTGTCATCTGGATGGTTGCTTTGACAACTTTAAATAGTCAGAAGTGTTGGTTTGTTTGTCTTATGTTTGTTGAGTTATATATTTGTATGTTATACGGATTATGATGGCACTTGCAGGTTAAAGGATTTTTTGTTATGGCAAAATGTGTGTAGGTTTTGGATGGGACAGGTTATGTAGGGATTGGGATTGTGAAGGTTGTGCAGCTTCGGGGTAGGTCAAGTTGTGCAGGTTTGGGATGTGTCAATTGGTTATGGCAAGTGCGGGATGTTCAAGGTTTTGGATGGGTAAGGTTCTGTAGGGTTTGGGATTGTGAAGTTTGTGCATGTTTGGGATTTTGCCGTTTGTGCGTGGTTGAAATGGATTATGTTGTGTTGGCTTTGGGATGGGTCAATTGGTTATTGTGTAGTTTGTGCAGTTTGTAAAGGGTTTGGGATGTGCAGGGTTTTACAATGTCATTTGGTTATGGCATGTGTCATTCTCATTTGGTCATTTTGGCAAACATGCACACATTTTACTGATACGGGTCATTCTGGAAAACCTGCCCATAGTCTTTCATGTTCATTTCGTCCACATTTTGTGCAATAACATATTTATTTGGCCATGTTCTTTTGGTACACATTTTGCATTTGGTCACATTTGTAATTACTTAACATCGTGTCAAGTTTTTGCATTTAGTGCACATTTGCAATACAACATAAAAAGGAACAAATCTAAAAGAACAATTTTCATTAACCAAAATCTGCAACTTAGTGCATTCATTACAAAACAAACATCAGCTTACCCAAAAGTCACAACCATTTATTTCATTAACTTCAATTTGATATGAAATACAACACAAAAACAACTAACAAAAAGTAAAACTTTTAACCTTCTAATTTTAAGCGCACTAGTTCTTGCCATAGCTTCATGATTGTTAATGGAGCTCAAGAGCCCTGGCATGATCACTTCAGATCTTCGACGCATAGGAGGTTCAACCTAGCAAACAAAACCACAGTTTGATATCAACAACAAGTTTTGAAGTTCTGAATCAAATGAATTAACAAAAGATTTATGATTTTTAACCATATACGCACTTACAATTCTGGTACAACAATAAAATGCCTTCCAGGGTTTGAATGTGTCTACGATGGGTGTTTGCACATAAACAGGGTTTGATCGATTGGTGTTTCACCCTTGGTAATTAGGGTTTTAAGAATGAAGAGGTTCTTGGGTTTTAATATTCGAAAGGGTTTTTATTTAGGAATGGACGAAAATGCCCCTGCACGTGCCAAGCACATGGCTAACTAACGCCTTAAATGGACAGTTTAGTGAGGTGGGTCAAATTGTTACAAAAGTTAAAGCACTGGTACTGTTTTGACAATTTAAAAGTAATAAACTGTAATGGTTATTTTTAACAAACCGCATGAATAGAAAACATAATTAAGTCTAATTTAAATGTTTATCTAACATACTTAAATGATTTCTACAACAAGAACATATCATTTCACGTGTAATTTCATTTTAGTAGGTTTTTTTAGACACTACAAATGTTGTTTCAATTACTTTACTCTGTCCTAAAAAGCACAAACGTACACAACAAAAATGTTTTAAGGGAACCGTATTTATCATAAATTCTTTATCAATCTTCCTCCTCAACATTATGTTTTTGTTATATTACATTTATAATATTTCGTTTTTTATTTGTAATGTTTGCTCATACTTTATTACAGCAATAAATCTAAATTATTCATATTGACCAGGATTGAAATTGAAATCTCTCCTTTTAGGGGCGCATACCTATTATTGCATATTGTGTGTGTCTGCCAGTGTAAAAATAGGCTAGATAGAGCGTATTTTGAGTATTGTATAGTTGAGAATGAGATGTTAACAGTGACTTTCGAGAGGACTACATTTTCGAGAGGACGTGCTCATCCGCACAGATGAGTCGTCCGCTTGAAAGTGTCCTGCGCTCCAAAGTGTGTTGTCTATACATAGGAAGTCATGTGTTAGAAGTTGATAAGTTTTGGGGAACAACTGAGAGACCTTAGATTTTTCTCCAGCTTCTAAAATGATGTATGTCTTTTCGGTATTAATGGAAGCCTCTACAATTATGTTAATCTAAACGTTATGATGACGAATTTCTACCAAATAAGCTTTATCTTATCCAAACTCCGTCTAAACGGATCCTTACAATACCTCTACAAAGCAAGGCTAACCTCACGTTCGCTTATAATATTTGGTTAGATGCTAGATTTTCATTATATTTATATCTTTTTTCTAATTGTAATTATATTATCATGAAGTTTTTCTCATACAAAGTAATGTGAATGAAGACGATTTAATGATAAAAAGAACTATGAAATGGTTTCGAGCTGCGATACGAACTAAACACTAATTCAATTAAAATATTTATGCACAGTGTTGACGAGAAATGGATGCTTCTCTATGTTCCATACTACTGTTTTACACATAAAAATGATGAAAAAACAATTTGTTTGAAACTTTTAATAAATATCATTCCCGTAAAGAGTGGCCATGTGCTACTGCATTAATCAAACCGAACGACAGAACCAGGAATGTTTTTGAATTGTTTTTTTGTTTTATAAGGATATGATTTGTATATAAAATTTAATTTCTGTATAACATATATAGTCATATTCTATAATTACAAAAAAAAAAAATCGACAAATTAAAAACATTTTTTGGGTGATTATTCTGTAAAGTATCATAGGAAACTTGATATATCTGCTTCCAAAAATTTAAAAAATACATCGCTAAAATTAAGTACTCATCTCCAACTTTTCGCGCACAACACAATTGTGTCATTGAATGAAGAAGTATTAAGTTAGTATATAGTTTTTTACTAAAAAACCTAATTGAATCAAAGCGTTTCTAATGGTAAATTAAGCTTTCAAATGTGGATCGTACGAGCTAGTAAAGAGTGGAGCCGGACTCCTAGTTGGTTGGGTTGGCATCAGTTAAACAACACTATTGGAGCGACATGTTTTGGACGAATGATGGTTGAACCAACAAACGCATTTTAATAGTTATTTAGTTAGAACGGTGTGGAGTAAATTTTACTTGCATGGAATGTTTTGAACATGAGAACTTTTATCACAAAATGAAAGTTCATTAACTAAATGTTGTGTTTATAAGTTGCTAAATGAAATACTACCCCTTCTAAATATTTATCTTTTTATCTTTTTTTTAAGAAAATTATATTTTCATTTTATAGTTTAAAATATATCCAAAACTATAATATAGCATTTAATTTTTTTTTTGTAATAATAAATATTTATAAAATTAGTTATAACGTTATCTTGTTAGCATTTAATTTTTTTTTTGTGATAATAAATATTTATAAAATTAATTATAGCGTTATCTTGTTTTTTAGTATGATTCGACCAATAGAATGACTGGTTTAATAGTTGATCCAGTTTCGAAATATTGCTAATGGTTTGGACAAACAAACTTGAATTTATATATCACCTTTTTATTTGCTATATTTAAGTTGTGCTATTTTGATGTGGCATTATCTTACCTTTCATGATTTGACTTTAAAATTTGGTCTTTTTCGATCATCAGATTATTTTAATTTGTGTATATTGTACTAGGTTATAACCCTGTTTATTACGTGGGTTGTATAAATAAATTTTATTCTAAACAAATAGTTTTAGAAAATACAAGATCGTTAATTTTGCTACTATATTATTATGAGAATTTGTCAGTAGATTAGTATTTTTTACTAATATATAGGTGAGTGATACGTAACATTTTTTATAAACTCGAATATTACAAAGATTGAATATAAAAAAAAGAAAAATAAAATTATAAACTTTTTAACTGATTATTACACGTGTATTAAAAAAAGTTTATTACACAATGTTTCAATTCATTAAGAGTTATTTATTAAAAAAGGCAAATTTTTTAATTAATTATTAAAAAGTTATTTTTTAGTTATGACGAACTATTGCACTATATTACAATTAATAACATATTATTAGTATACTATAAATTAGAAACATGTTGGTGCTTTAGTGAGTTGTACCAAAGGTTGGGGAGTTTTTCAAAAAAAAATTAAGTTTTCAGTTTTAATCTAAATGTTTTCATTTTTTACATTTTAACCTCTTTGGTTTTTTTTTTTTACTTTTAACACAAATTTTTTCATCTTTGTAATTTAACACAGTACATTTTCATTTTCAACTTTGATCCCCGTATTTTTTATCTTTTGCAAATTTTTCCTTTTACATTTCGTTCTAATTTTGCGAGTGAACACGTCGCAACGTTGTATGGTTTCAACATTTTTCGTCTATTTTTTCCCGTTTGACAGGACCGTCACAACGTATCTATTTTTCCATGTTTGACAGGTTCATCGCAACGCCGTGGTCTTAGATCGAATTAGTTATTCTTTTTTATTTTTACGTTTCAGTCTAATTTCTTCTCTTTATCATGCCGCAACGGACATGCGTGATTCAACGATTTTACATATGCTTTTTGTTCGATATTATTTTTTTCTTTTTGTTTATTTGTTTTTACGAGTTTTTCGATGTTGTTGGTCCCTGGTAGTTGTGTAGCATTAGTGCTACTTGGCACGGTTTATGCCCCCATCGCAACGCAGGGGGATTTAATACGAGTTTTATCGAATAACCGTATCAATATTTGAATCAAATTGATATCATTCCTACCTTGAATAACATCAAGGATATTATTTAAACCAGGTGTGTTTGTTATCTTATTTTCAAGTAACAATATTTTTCCGTTATGTGTCAATTACATGCTTAATTTACTCATTTTACTTTTAATTTTACATTTTGACGACTAAGTCCACGCGCAAAAAACAGAAACAAAACACCATGTCTAAAAATTTAAAATACCCTATAGATTTATTAAATTGTTACAAGAGTTGGTAACTAATTTATCTTAAAATTTATAATAGCTAGTTTCATTAAATATTTCTATAATTAAAAGTTTATATTTTAGTTTAATAGATGACGAACCTATTGACTATATTACAATTAATAACATATTTTAATTAAATATATCCATTGTTCATTTATTATTGATACATTAATATTTGCGTGTAAATGTTATAAATCTGTAAATTAACTTTCAGATACTAAACAACCCTATGTAATGATTCTTAACTAATAAAACTTTTTTAACCTTTTTAATTAATTAATTTTTGGAATCATTTATTAATTAATTTTATTATTATTTATCAAGATAAGTGATAGATGTTAATGCTTTATTTAGATAACAATTTAATTAAAAAATAATTATCAATAATTAAGTAGAATATAAAGCGGGAAAAACTAAAAAAATATTATAGAATACATGTTTCCTATCGATTACTATTATATAGTATAGAGATAATATCTATTATTAAAAGTTAATATTTTTAGTTGTAATATATGACGAACCCATTGACTGTACTTAGAGATGGGCATAAAAACTGGTTCCGAACCCGAACCGGTAGAACCGAACTGGACCCGGTTCCAGTTCCTACCCGACATTAAGTAGAACCGGTTCCGGGTTCAAAATACCCGTTGGTTCCAACCCGGTTCCACAAATTTACCCTTTGAATCGGGTTGTACCCGGTTCCTACCCGTACCCGGTTTCACTAGTACCCGGTTCCACCAGTACCCGGAAATGCAGTTCTAGAAGGAACCGGTTATACCCGTTATAATGTTACCGTGAACCGTATAGCGTTAAAGTTACGTGAAACGTAAGCGTTATAATTACCGTTGGAACCGAATTCCTGACCGTTGGAACCGATTCTATATATATATTTAGAAATCTATTGTTTAGCACACAATTTCTCATATCTATTCTTCTTGTTACATTTCTTTCTTGTTCTTTTTCACATTCTAATCAACAAATGGCCTCAAAGAGTTCCAAAAACGCAAATTCTCAATCCGTTAAAATGTTCCTCAAGATCAATCGGTTCCATATGTGGTTGGAACATTGTCTCATAATCGCAGTAGGAAGTTTGGAGCAGTTGGGAGTTGGTCGAGATGAGTGACGGCTCGCAAAAAGCTCAATTTAAACATTGTGGATCGTTATTAGCCAAGGAATCAAACTCAACGTTAACGAAACATATTAATAAGTATTGCAAAGCTTTAAAGGAAATGACATCCGGTCAAGTTCCACTATCCAATGATGGTACCATTTTTCGTTATGAGCAAAAATTAGCTCGCGATCGGATGGCGAAGTTGGTGATACAAAAAGCGTTGCCGTTTGGACACTTCGACGACCCCGATCTTACTAATCTTATTCGGGAGACGCTACAACCTCGCTATAAACATGTAAGTCTCGCACTTTAAACGTCTTTGTTTAAGTTTATGGGAAAATGCAAAAAAAGATTTAATTGTTTTTTTTTAGAATTTAAAAACTAGTGTAAACCTAACTAGTGATGTGTGGTCGGCTCCACATGGTTTACCGGAATCGTACATATGTGTCACCGCTCATTGGGTTGATTCCGATACATGGCAAATGATGAAGCGTACGATTGCGTTTGACGAGTTTCCTTCTCCTCATACGGGAGAAAATATTTATAAAATTATAAATGGCACAATAATTAAATATGGTTTAGAAGATAAAAATTTTTTCAATATCCTTTGATAACGCTTCAAACAACACAACGGCTATTGAAAAATTAAAGTTGAAGTACAAACCAATACTTGATAGTGTTTTTTTCCACACACGATGTGTTGCACATATTATTAACTTAGTAGTGCAAACCGGTTTAAAAGATCAATTTGTATCGGATTTTATTATAGCATTTAGAGCTATGCTCCAAGATGTTTTCAAAAGTGGAAAAGAAAGATATCAAGAATATAAAAAAATTGTAAAGATGTCAACCAAAAAATTATTGGACCGAATTGGGATATACCGACTCGTTGGAATCAACTTGTCATATGTTTGAAATGGCTATAAAGCAAATGGGCACTTTAAAATCTTTTCATACAACTTTAAGTGATGAGTACCTAGTCGTCCCCTTTCTCCAACACGGCTTGGGAAAATATTAATAACCTAAGTACTTTTTTACAAGTTTTTAAAACTACAACGACTTTGATTTCCGATATTTATTATCCTACTAGTTCTAAAGTTGTGGACCAATTGTATTTGATAACAACTAATTTTAAAAAGTTTGAAAATTCTAGTGACATGTTAAGGAATATGACGAGACCAATGATTCAAAAATTTTAAAAATATTTTTTAGAATTACCACCCGTTTTTCTATGTGCCGCCACTTTAAATCCAGCTTTAAACGTACCGGGTGTTGAAGCTTTAATTGATGAAATTTATGACAAGTTGGATATACATGAGGAGGATCCAACTTTAAAAGCAAAAACAAAAAAAATATTCAATGAGTGTATGGCCAAACTTTATGATCATTATTTTAAAAAATATGGCGAAAAAAAATCATACAAATTTGTTTGAGTCTCGGTCCACGGCCTCTAACGATGAAACAAGCGGGGAATCCACTTATAACCATGTTGAATGTCGTTAGAGACGAGACCGCTGACAACAAAGGGGTAGTGAACCAACAAGTGAACTTGGAGATATAAAAAAATTAGTATTCGCTTACTATGACCACCGAGGAGTATAGGAAATTTGATGTTTTGGCATGGTGGAAATCGAAAGAATCTGCATACCCGATTCTAGCCACCATGGCTCGTGATATACTAACGGTCCAAGCTTCCACGGTAGCTTCGGAAAGTGTGTTTTCTCTTAGTGGCAGGTTTTGTCAATTAGAAGAACAAGACTAACTCCGGAATCGCTAGAGATGGCAATATGCTTAAAGAACCATTTGGATGCCGTTGATCGTATTCAACATAAAACTAGTCTAGAAGATGAAGTTGAGTTAGAGCATAAAATTGTTGATGAAGAGGAGGACGAAGAAGTGGAGACTAACGATTCGGACGACGATTGTACCGAGGTACTCGCACCTAAGAGAAACTCATCGGAAAGTGTTGCACCTGCCGCTAGTAAACGATCAAAGAAATAAAATCTTACTGGAACCGGTTCTGAGTAATTTTTTATTTTTTTGTAACCGGTTAATTTTTTTTTATATATTGTAACCGATTAATTTGTTTTTTAATTTTAACCGATTATTGTTACTATTTTTATTTATCAATGTAACTAATAATAAAAATCAAACATAACAAACACAATAGAAAGAAACATCACAAACTTTGTTAAAAACACCAAACCAAACGGGTTACATCAAACATTTGAAGAACTCCCGTCTCATTTTTCTTTGCCTTCGTCACTGGGCAATGCCGCTCAGTGTGTTTCTTAAGGGCTGATTTGGCTGCGGCCTTCATAAATTTTCCACAATCTTTGCATCTAGCCATCTCGTGGCTGTCGGACATTAAACAGAGATCAAAATTCTTCCATATAGCTGGGTTTCTTTTCGTCTCTAAGACCGTAACAACTTCGTCGTTGCATGCCATGGTATTTTGCAAGAACTTAGAAGTTGATTGATTTTGTAAGTTGATGATGGGGAGTGTTAAGTTTAGAAATGGTAAGTAGGAAGGGGTTTATATACAAAAAAAAACCGATTTTTTAATCAGGAACCGGTTTCCAACGGTAACATTTATCAGGAACCGGTTCTGTAACAGTCAATGGCAGGTTTGACTGTCAGGAACCGGTTCCCAATAGTAAAATGGCAGGTTTGATTGTCAGGAACGGTTCTGAACTGTAAAAGGCAGGTTTGACTGTCAGGAACCGGTTCCCAACACTATCAGAAACAGGTCGCCTACCCGTTCACACCATACCCGGTTCCATAATACCCGTACCCGGTTCTACACGGTTCCATATTCTTGGGTGTGAACCCTGTAGGAACTGGACCCGGTTCCACACCATACCCAGTTCCAATGACATCCAAGCAGAACCGGGTCCGGGTTGGAACCGGTTCCGGTAATAATAAAACCCGATTATGCCCATCTCTAACTGTACTACAATTAATAACATATTTCAATTAAAATATTTCAATTGTTCATTGTATTATTGATACATTAATATTTGCGTGTAAATATTATAAATCTGTAAATTAGCTTTCAGATACTAAACAACCCCGTGTAATGATTCTTAACTAATTAAAACTCTTTTTACCTTTTTAATCAATTAATTCTTTAGAATCATTTATTAATTAATTTAATTACTATTGATAAAGATAAGTGATAGATATTAATGCTTTATTTAGATAACAATTTAATTAAAAACTAATTATTCATAATTAAGTAGAAGTTAAAGACGGGAAAACTAAAAAATAGATAGTTTATCGATTTACTTTATTATATAGTATAGATTCATTGTGTTTGTTTATTGAATGTTATTTAACTTTAAAAATATGAATAATTAATATATTAGTTTGTTAATTATTTATATACAAAGATATCTAATTTTTTTCACAAATGCATCATGTGCATTTATTGAAGTTCAGGTTTGTTGTTTTATTTCATGCGTTACATCTATATTGTCATATTTAATATTGATTCATATGTATAAGATATTACCACACAGTATACTGTATGCTACAACATCCAAGCATGTTTTTAACTTGTATATGTGTGGATAATCTCTCTAAATATGTATGCTCACATTTATATTCGACTACACTCTCAAAGGTGAAGAATGAGTATGTGTTTCGTGTTGATCATATACCAAAACGTTAAATACTTTATTTTTTATAGTTGGTAAATTATCACAACGTTTAGTTGAAATGACACAGTACTTTTGGAGGAGTGTGTCAGTTAATGGTTAAAATAGTTGGCAGCTAGTTCAGTTACCTTCGTCGTAACTCAGTCAACACTAACATCTATTGATTTCTAGTTGTGGTTGACCATTCTAATTACAAATGATCCCCTAATTGTTGCTGATAGTATTTGCTACCGATTGCAGAAGTTACTAGTTGTAGTTGCTACTGATCCCATTGCTAATGATCCATTAGAACCTTCTTGACAACCCGAACTAATGACTGAGCAACTAGCCAACCATATTAGAAGCATTTTCTAGAGATGCCCTTGCACCCTACATGAGGCGCTACCCCCGAACCCCTACCTAGGGGCTCCGCCCCTTGGACCTCGCTAGTGGGCGCTTCCCCTTTGAACCGATGTTCCATGGTGTCAGATATCATAACAATCTTAAACAAATATGGACTATTAATGTTTCATGATTTCCTATTGGTTTTAAGTAAATTCAATTAATAAAATAACTTGGCAACATTAAAATCTCCAACAATCTATAGTCAGCGTGGTTACCATCTAATACTTTTGCCCCTTATGGATGAGGTAGCTTCTTGTTTCCTTATCTTTGCCACCCATCATATATATGTTATATGTTCTATTTGTCACCCATCATATATGTTATATGTTCTATTTGTCACATGCTACGTCTTGAGCCATAGGGTATGAGACAAAATCTCATCATTTTATGATCTTGGTAGCCACTCACAATGGAAAAGGATGAGTCTTGGTGGGTGGTCTAAATCTTTAGAAACCTGTCCAACTTATAAGATGGGACAATTTGTGGGGTAGGCATGTTTATGAGAAAGAGATATATTGTGGCTGTTTTTTGGATTGCATAGCCATGGAAACTTTCTGGAACAAATGTATATTTAGTTAATACTTTTGAAAGTTAGTTTCTCTTTCTAGAACAAATGTATAGCCATGGAAACTACAACTATAGGACTAGAGTCCCACTGTTGGATAGTGGTTATATCTCCAAGACTTCTTTGAAGGTAACAACTATAGAGTCTAAAATTTTAAACTCATTGATGGTTGGAAGTCCCAGAACCAGGAACAAGGGGCATCTGGCTTTAAACACACACTGGGATTCCTCATGTGTCTGGACCGGCTACAACCACTTCTGGTGGGAACTAAGATGATCCAACTAAATTAGGTGATGAATTAAGATATAAGGAATTGACGAAGAGAGTTACTAAGATAGAATCTTCCATAGATGAAATGAAATATATGCTAAAATTCTTGGTACAAAACTCAGAGCCCCTACCATCATATGCAGATCTTGTCAAAGAGTTATAGACATATGTTCAACCAATTCATCATGCACAAAAATAGTCTGCAGATGCAACCCATAACATTCACAGGGAACTTATTGGAATTATGGTTAAAGGGAGGTACATAGATACTCAAGCTGAGATCAAGGCTGTTAAAGATCATCTTCTCAAGACTACAGGATCTGCTCATCAACTTGTGTTTCCGGTTGATGACAAAAGGGGGAGAATGAAAAGGGAATGAGAAAATTACCTCCTCATGTTAAGAAAACTCAAAAGGAACCTGAATAGTCTGCTAACAAAAAGGCAAAGGATGATGCAATAAAGTAAGAGAAGAGGAAATATACCAAACAGGGCAAAGATGCCTTAGTAGTGCAAGAGAAATTTGAAAAGCATAAAGCTCAAGAAAATTTGGGTACTTCAATAGATACACCTGCTAGAAGACAACCTACAAGGCAAGTTAAAATCACTTCCAAACCACTGCTACTTGATCGGGGTGTCGCGACCAGGTCAAAGATAATATTTATAGTCCCGAATTACCCTTAGCAATGCGTTAGCGGTAGTAAGGGGTCGAACCACGAAGAGTTTGTGGTTTGCGATAGATGCACTTGATTCTTAATGGTTGTTGTCACAAATTATGAAGCTTTCTATTTGGATTGTTTAAAGGTTTGTTTGTTTGAAAGAATGTCAGAATTGTCCGACGAATTTGTTTTTACTACTTAACTAATAACTTGAACAATTGCACGAAAAATTAATTATTTGATTAACACAATAAATCGATAACAAGGTTCACACCTGGTTCGGTAATGCAAATCCTAGGGTTCCTACACGCTTTTAAGTTCAATTCCTTTGTATCAATGCCCAACAAGTTAAATGTTAAGTGATTTAGATGCCAAGAGTTATCGATGTTATGAACAACGGACTACAATGCATTTTATCATCACAAACAA
The DNA here is from genome assembly GCA_947069175.1 of Scalesia atractyloides. Classification (NCBI taxonomy): domain Eukaryota; kingdom Viridiplantae; phylum Streptophyta; class Magnoliopsida; order Asterales; family Asteraceae; genus Scalesia; species Scalesia atractyloides. The sequence continues at coordinate 36,754,743 of CAMTDV010000020.1, read as the reverse complement.
GTAAACTCTAACGTAGACAAGGCATAATTGCACATAAACATTTCACAAAGTCAAATTTAATCTTCATTCAACAATTCATGAATTCAATACAAATGCAAGTCAATTATCATAGGTTTCAAAATCAAAGTACAAATTGTCACAAATCAATATTCAAAAGCATGGCAAACCCTAACTTACAAACCTACACGGGGTGAAACCCAAAGAAATTAGCCACTCATGGTGAATGGAACTTGATCACCAGGATGATTGGAGCTTGATCACAAACATCTTGAAGCTTCAAAAGTAGTGATGATGATGGTTAGGGTTTGGGATGGAAGATGAAATGGATGAATAATGTTAGAGATGATGATGATGATAGGCTAGGGTTATGATCAAGGGGTGTGATTCGGATGATGGAATGGATTGGATGGATTGGAAGAGGTTGTGGATGAAGGGTATGGTGTTCTTGGCTCCCAAGAGGTGTTTTCAAACTCCAAAACTCGTACCTCCTCACCAAATGGGTCAAACATAAGATATAATCCGTCAAAATTTGAATTTCAGCGACCAGCATATAGGAGGGGCGTCGCCGACAGCCCCTATAAACCATGAATTTCCTCCGACGCTCTAATCCACTGTCTACGGCAATTTTTCTCTGACGGACTATCTGAGGGGCGTCGCCGATGGCCCAGGGGGGCGACGGCCTCTCTAAATCATGCTTTCCTGTTTTCCCATTTCGCGATCCCGTTGACCCGTTTTCCTTCCCGATCCTCCAAAACGCTCCCGAATAGCTCCTTAAACTCCGTAAACCTGTAAAACACAAATCCAATCAAAAGTAGGCTATCCGAAACTAAAAGTTACGTAAAATAATTAACTTAAACGTAACAGAAACATCGGTTTTCGACCATGTATCACTACTATTGCTCACCAAACCACTGCTCCTCAATCCACTCAAGCTATCCAAACTACTGTTGTGTCCTCTATTGAAACAACTGTTTGCATTAAAAATGCAAACAAATGTTGAAACCGCAACAACTCTTTTAACCATTCCTAAACAAGTCAAACCCATCCCACAAAAGAATCCTGTTGGTTTCCTAAAAAGAAAACCACCAACCCACATTCCATCTCCTACACCAAAAGCTCATACTCCCTGTAGTAGGGGAAAAAGAACATTTTATCATCCAAGAAGACGATGAAGAAACTCCACCAGCTACCACCAATTAAACCATAACTTCCATCCCTACCACTTCATCACTACCACAAACCACAAAATCATCCACCACTTCAGAACCTAATCCAGTCTCTTTACCAACACTATTCCATCAGCTACCACAACATTATATGCCACTGAATATCCCTTGGATGTATCCTCTGTATCTTCAGAAATACAATCATTCTACACCACTGATGATTCAAGTCAGTTAACCTTTCATCTTTACACAACTTTCCGAAGCCTAATCATGTTAAAGAATACTTGGAACTAAAATTAAAACAGGCTGAAAAGATAACTGCTGAGAAGAGTAAAGGGAATGATGATAAAGACACAATTTATTTTGTTTGAAGATCTTAGAAAGGTAAATTTTCTTGAAGATTATACCAAAGATGCGTGTATGAAACTCTCTCATGCTCCAGACACAGACCCTGGACTTAAAAAGACTTTGAGAGAAGACTACTTGGATCACCTAATAAAGAACAAACCTCACAAAGCAACCAGAGCACAATTCTCGGGATGGACAATTGAAGCCTTATTGGATCAAATCCTAAGGATAGAAAAGATGCTCCTTGACCTACTGCAAAAACCTACACCTCCAAATTGGAAGGCAGGCAAGAGGCCAATGATAAAAAAGGCTTTGCAGTTAAAGAGAATGAAAAAAGAAATGGTTGCTGCCAATTTTGGAAGTTTAAAATCAATAGCAAGATGGAGTGAAGCAACTAGTGAATAAAACTACAAAAAGTTGGAAGAACTTAGAGAAAAAGACCATTCAATTCCAAGAAAGCTAGTATATGATCAAGTAGACTTTCCTATCAAAACTTTGGTTGCTCCAACTGAACTCCCCTCTGCAAAGAACATCTCTTCTATGTAAGAAGCTGCTTGAAAAGACCAAAAGAGATGTCTGCTAAATAAATTAAAGAATATGAAGATTTTTACATGAAGGGTTTTGAAATTCACTCATGTATGTAATACCATATAGTAGTGATCTCATTGGTTAGATGGTAGGTAGACCACCTTCTCCCAACTCATCCAAAAGAACTCTTTGCCCCCAACAAATCCTTCTAGCTCCAAAATTATAAATTGAAAATTAGATAAGATTAGCCATGAATTGACTTTGCTTAAAGCAGATGGAGAAGTCGAAAAGTTTTCCATGAATAGTGCATTTCGCCTGAAAAATGAAGAGCTACAAGATCTATTAGGTCTTGAACTTGAAGGGATCCAAAAGATCTTTACTCTGTGAAATTTGAATTACAATTCAAAGGTCAGATAAGAGAAAAGATGATGAGGCCTAAAGAAGGATTGAAATAAAGTTTAGTTTGGCCATCATCTGTTCTAGGGGTAGATTGTTGAAACTCTAAAAGAACAGATGATTGTAAAGTCAAAATATGCTAATCTGATCAAGAATAAAACAAGTCATGAAGATCAACTACTCCCAAATATTGTGAATCTTGAACACTAACTAAAGATTGTTTAAAGTGTCAAAGATCTATTGAAGAGATTGAAGCTCTGTTGAAGAAGGTTAAAAGTCTATTGAAGATCAAAGCTTTGATGAAGAATAAAGTTAATGAGAAGACTAAACATCTGTTTAAACCTGAACATATGTTTTGTATAAACAAACAGAGGTTTGCTAGAAAATATACTAAAACTATAACAGAGTCCGTAAACAGTTGTTGAGAGTCTTAGAACATATGATAAGAATGATCAAATGTTTCTAATCTGAGAATCTTTTCTATTGGGAATGTTAGATGTCACTATTATGGTGATATCAGCCTGGTTTTCTTACAGATGCTTGTACTTACTATAAATAGATCTTCTCTGTTGAGATCTATTTATCACTTTCACAACATTCCTTTTGTACGAACAAAATGATAGTGATCAGGTTGAGGGGAGTGAAACTCGTACTTGCATTTGTAATCTTTTGATTATTTTTTAAATATAGTATGAAAATTTACATATTTGTGTTTATGTTTAATTTTTGTTGCATTCATTTAATTCCTTTAAAAATTAAATATGATCAACTATACTTCACTGTTTCATTGATAACACACACAAATACACACTCAGATCCCAACAAAACCAATCCCTAGTTTGAGCAATGTTTATAACCTAGTTGCATAGGATGAAAGACAAAGAACCATCTCTTAAGAGAAGACGCCCGTGACAAAACCTATTGCATTTAAAGCCTTCCTTCCTAACCGCCATGAAGGCATTTCCAGCCATGAAACAACTAAACATGGCAAAGCCGTGACCAAGGATGCAAAAAGTAGCGATGTTGTGGAGCATTGTACCTTCTGTGGGAGACATGGCAACAACAAGGAAGGGTGTTTTAAGAAGATCGGTAAACCGGATTGGTTGTCGGGAAACAAAGGAAAATGAGAAGGAACAAAGGTGACGTCTGTTAAAATGAGTGCCAGCCCCATTCCTGATCTCTCAAGAGAACAATACCGGCTTTTCTTAAAGACTTTTGGAAAGGAAGATGCTAACGAGAAAGATGAAAATCCACGTGAGGCAAACTTTGCAGGTATAGAGGAGGGGTCGATGATTGGGTGGCTGATTTGGGAGCCACAAAACACATCACTCATGACCTTGACTCCATGTTTAACAAAAAAAATATGATTTTAAAGCTCCTGTCATCATAGCAAACGCAACTAAAATCCTGTAAAAGGGATAGGTGATTGCACCCTTATAGGGGTCACTAAAATTGAAGGACTCCTTTATGTTCCTCATTTTTAATGCAATATGTTATCCATTGGACGACTTTCCAGTGACGTCAATGTGTAGTCTCGCTCTTTCCTGATTTTTGTGTAATGCAGAAACTCCAGACGAGGAGTGATGTGCTAAAAGTAGTTTAATAAAAACAACCTAGATTAACCTAATTTAGACACTAAGTAATATTCTAGACTCTCTAAACTCGACTAAACTACTGACCAGCAAGCGAACTGATCGACTCTAGTAAAGCTAAGTAAGTCCGGAAATCGAACCCACAAGACTCAATTTAACTACGTTAACTAAACTATCTAGACAGAGACTGACGTGACACTAATTGTTTTTATATTTGGAGGGGGGTTTTCTAAATATCCTAAAATTGCGAATTAATTAAATTAATTAACTAAGTTAACTAGACACGAATTAACTTGGGTTTACTCAAATGATGATGAAGGACTACCTAGACTGGAATCCTGGATTGTACTAGTGATGATTTTATTAGGATGTTTGTTACTATGGAACCGGGATCTTCTAATGCTAAACCTATCGAGACAACGAGCAAGACCCCTGACCTTTCTCATGAAGACACCTATGGAGCTCTAAAGGTTGTTATGGACACTGGTTGGTCTAGACTCCCTCACGGGTTATCTAAGTGGTTTTATGAAAATACCCTAATTTGATCTACTATCTTACGGGTTATAAACCTAGGATAAACTTGTGTTCTCGACTCCACTTGATAGAAAATGGTCGATAGGGAAACTAGTTCAGACTCTTCATGAAGACCCTACCTAGCAATTTATCAACTTAGACCTAATAATAACCTCTCACCTTTCAGCTATTGAGATTAGTATAACACCTAGACCTACTCAATTATCAATTACCGCTTTTAAGGTATATTGGCCAATTAACCCAAAGGATCAGAATATAAAATTATAATCTAGCATGAACCTATTATGTGAAAGACATCCACCAAGAATCACATGAAGCAATAAACGACAATTAAATAAAACTAAGTATGGAAACACATCAAACCAATAACTAAGTTGACTACTTTTCATAATAATCCGTAATAATCGAACATCCATAATAAAAATTAAAACTTTAACAATCCATTCATCCAATCTAGGCAGTTTAAAAGGTTTTAGCCAGACATGTTGTAAATTAAACACAAAACAAGAGTATTTTCAAAGAAACAAAACATGATTGATAATCGAAAGTAAAGAACAAGTGAACCGGATGATTAAATCGCGACCCGGATGTTTCCTCGAGCTTCCAACCTTCAACCAATGCTTCAAAGTCTCCGAAAACGCTCCAAGATCGTCCAAGTTTTCACCCAAGATGTTGCAAATTCGTAACTAGGGTTAGAGTTCTTGTTAATGATGTTTATATAGGTTTGCATGAATGAATCTAGCTCCAACCCTGTATCCTACTGCGAAAACAACCCCTTCTCATCGCGCGAAGGGATCTCCTTTTTCCGTCGCGTAATGCGGCGTGCCATTTGACTTATATTATTATTATTTTACTCCATGGCGTCATGCGAAGGATAAGCTGCTTGGTGATGGTGTGACGCGATGGGTTATTCTTCCAGCATTCTTTATTTTTCAGTTTCCAATCAGCTACATTTTAGCTGGTTCTCGTTGCTTCTTCTTACTTAGCATATTTTCTAGTATTTCTTCATCGTTTTCAGCAACCGAGACCTGCAACTTACAAAACTATCAATAGTAGCTAATTCTAAACTAAAAGTCAACACAATCGAAACAAAATATATACAAACTATACATGATAAATAGATATATTTTGCAATACATCAAGGAGCTTGATTGGTGCGGGTAGGTGTGAAAATCGAATGAGGATGGTCGGAGACGAAAGGAATGCAATGGTGGTGAGTAATGATACTTGACACAAAACATTGGGGCACGCCATAGCTGAAAAACTCAAAGATATTAGTTTCTTAAAAATGTTAAGTTTGATACTTTATATGATTCGTGGTCTAAGGCAAAACACACAAGAAACCCTTTTTTGGATAGTGTTACAAAATGTATTGAATGTTTTGATTTGATACATTGTGATGTTTAGGGTAGATATCGATCACCTTCTATTACAGGGGCGAACTATTTTTTAAAAAAATTGTTTATGATTTTAGCCGGCCAGTATGGTTATTCCTTTTAAAATTCAAACATGAAGCAGGTGATTGTCTGAAGTATTTTCATAAAATGGTGGAAACATAGTTTGGAAAAGATATTAAAAGAATTAGATGTGATAATGGTGGGGAGTTCACATCTAATGAAATGTTATGTTTTTATGGAGAAAACAGAATTTTACTAGAAATTACGTGCCCACACACACCTCAACAAAACGGTGTCGTTGAAACATCAACACCTCTTAGAAACGGCACGCACCTTAGGTTTTGAGGCAAATTTTCTTAAGAGGTTTTGGGGGGAGTGTGTGCTAACCGCTGCTTATCAATCGACTAACTTTAAGTATGAAAGGAAATAAATCTCCTTTTGAGTTATTACACAACCAAAAGCATGTTTATGATTTTATGCATGTTTTCAATTGCTTAGCATATCATAGAAACACAAATACCGGAGGGGATAAGTTCGAGATGAGGGGGACACCTGGGGTTTTTCTAGGTTATCCTCCAGGCAAGCACAAAGGGATAAATTTCATGAGGACATCTTCCTTTTTGTGAGATCACATTTGATTTTCAAAGAGATGATTTTCTTGAAAAGGAAAATGAGCCTTCTGGTTATGAATCAATAAGAAAAGATAGTACATAGATTGAAGAAAGTGAGCATCTATATTTGAATGACCCAACACCCATTTCCGATATTGGGCTTGACACCCGAGTAGTCCACCACCAGAAACTGATCCTCATGATCAGTCCACCACACAATCGGATATGATGCAAAAAATAGACGCCCAAGAAACCATCGATGGGCCGGAACAAGAAAGAAGGGTGCGAATTCACCCGACTCGATTCAGAGATTTCCATGTGAAACTCCCCACATCCGTCGATCCCGCACTCCACACTTCCAATCAAAGCTTTTCAACGATACATCATTTTTCAAATTTTGTTTCCTACGATAATTTCTCTAACAATCATAAGGATTTCTTGGCGGCCATCAGTTTAAATGATGAGCCGTAAAATTTCCATCAAACAATACAGGATGAAAGGTGGAAGGAGGCTATGAAGAAGGAGATCCGTGCCTTGGAAGGAAATGGTATGTGGTCTCTCGAAAGCCTTCCAGAAGGAAAACGTGCCATAGACTCGAAGTGGGTATATAAATATAAATACTATCCAAATGGAGAAGTTGAATGTTACTAAGCACGACTTATAGCAAAGGGTGTTACACAGCAAGAGGGCATCGATTACTACGATACTTTTGCTCCAATCGCTAAACTTGTCACTATAAGAACTCTACTGGTAGTGGCAGCCAAGAAAAACTGGATTATTAATCAACTGGACTAGAACAACGCTTTTCTTCCTGGAGACTTGGAAGAAAACGTCTACAAGAAAATGCCACAAAGCTTTTCTAAAGAAAACGAGACTAGAGTTTGCAAGCTAAAGAAGTCGTTATACGGATTAAAGCAAGCTTCACAAAATTGGTATCAAAAGTTTACCACATCACTCCTCAATCTTGGTTTTCAGTAAAGTAAAGCAGATTACTCTCTCTTTACTTATAAGAAGGGAGACAGTTTTGTAGCGGCTCTTATCTATGTTGATGATGTTATTGTGGATGGTAGTGATTAACATTATATTGAGAATGTGAAGTAAGAACTCGATAGACGCTTTAGTATCAAAGATTTGGGAAACCTCAAATATTTTCTTGGCATTGAGGTGGCTAGAACCACTAAAGGCTTGGTGTTGAGTCATAGAAAATATACGCTTGATATTCTTGAAGATTGTGGGATGGGATGGTTTCATCCTAGCACTTTTCCTATGGAGCCTAATTTAAAACTTGAAAGGCTAACGACCAACCAAAGGTAGACGAACACCGGTACCGCCAAATGGTAGGTCTCCTTTTGTACCTGCAAGCTAACCGACCAGACATCACATATGCAGTAAATGTTTTAAGCCAATTTGTTTCGGATGCTTAACAATATCATTTTAAAAATACTCCCGGTCAAGGTATTCTTCTTCTTGTGATGGTGGCTTCCACCTCACAGCATATTGTGATATGGACTGGCTCGGTTGTCCTTTCATAAGGCGTTCACGCACTAGCTATGTTCTTCTCCTGGGGGGTGCCCCAGTCTTATGAAAAACAAAGAAACAAGGAGTTTCTCGTTCTTATGTTGAGGCAGAATACCATTCTATGGCTAATACTGTCAATGAAGTTTTGTGGATGCGTTGGCTTCTACAAGTCTTAGGCGTGTTCATTGAGGAACCAACTCCTTTATTTTGTGATAACCAGGCAACCAGACATATTACAGACAATCCAGTCTTTCACGAAAGAACAAAACACATTGAAATGGATTGTTATTTTGTAGGTGAATGAGTTGAAAGCCACAAGATTATTCCTATCTATATTGATGTAAGACCCTATCTTACTTTATTGAATTTCTATTAAAATTTCGCATTTTAAATGTGTAAATGCGAATACACATCCATACATATTTTTTTTGTTAAAACTTCATAAACATTAAACATTTTAACATATCTTCATTGATTAGTTTCGTAACAACAAAAACCAAGTGTGGAAGCTTGAGCTTTGATCGTGTTCGGTTCTTCATAAAGCTTGGATCTCCTCCGGTGCTCCCAATCATTACCAATATTTCATAATTTTGAAATACGTTAGTTATAAATAGATTATCACGTAACCGAATAAGCCCGAAGGCCCAAAACATCAAAAACAACATTTTTCAAATTAACCGCCGTAAGCTACGGCTCCACACTGTAGCTTACGGTCTGTGATTTCTGTTTCTGATCAGCAGCTGCCTACCGTAAGCTACGGTAGGCCACCGTAGCTTACGGTGGACTACTGCAGCCTTCTCAAATCTGTCGTTTTAGTTACGAAAACTTCCGTAACTCATTCAATTTTCATCCGTTTAACATGAAACTAGTTTCTAAATGTCCGTAAATTGTTTACCTACATATTTAGCTAGAAATCCTTAACCCAGATTCTTAATTCTTATGAATTACGCGTCCATTCCCAGTTTATGTGCATATTCATTTTGACCCATTAAGAGATTTAAGCACTTAAGCTTAAATCTCGCTTCTTCTTTCCTTACTTCTCGTTTCCACACTAAGATATCTATTTATTTTCCATCACAACTATATTTGTGATGGATTTGCTATATAAAATCGTATATTTTCAAATTCTACCCTTTGGTTTGACAATTTACACAAAAGACCCATTATGAGGCATTAAACCAAAATGGCTTATGCCATTTGCTTTTACACTACCTAAAGGGTATTCTTACTTATAAAACTCATTTTAAACTACCCTCAAGGATCATTTGCTTATTTTATCATACGATGGCGTTTTGGTCAACTTAGCCTCTTTTTACAACGAAGAACTTTTAATAACATATTTTGACCAAATGTACCCATCTTAACCATAATCTATTTATAATCATTATGTTCCTAAGAACAAAATGTCTACAATTTAAATTATTAGATTTACCTTACTTTAAGTAATCCAATGTTCATTCACGATCCGTTTAACTCTCATTGGACCTTAAGTCCTCAATGAGAGTTTGACTGATTATACATACCTGGCTCGGGTCATAGCATTGACCCGTTTTACTACCTTGCACTATTAGTTGCCAATAAATAGCAATACAAGCCATACACTCTTCTCCCTGTGAGTACAAAAGTCGACAAGCAACTGTTAGTCATTACTGTCAAATGGTGATAACATTACCTTTTGACTCGTTTGGTCTAAATGACCATTTTATCATTATGAGATGGTATTTATTACCATCTCACCATTTAATCCGTTTCGGTTTACACCGCATGATCATAATACTTAAATTCGTTTCTCAATTCGTTCGATACGTTATGGCTTATGCCATAGAGTATCTATCTCAAAATTTAATATTTATTTGTCAACTCATGACTAACTTACCATTTTATCCTTTTTACTCCATAAGGTAACTTTTCATAATTTCTTGTTACTGTTTTACCCTTTTTACCATCAAATATGGTTTATTACCCAAATCTCGTTCTGAATACCGAATCGCTTATTCTTAGTCAAATACATAAGTAGATATTTTAAGGATGTAAGCTTTACTTACCTTGCATCCAATTATGCTTTTCCCGCGTACTTGATCCGTTTGACCGGCTTTCTCCCAAGCTTCCATCCAGCTTGTCAAGAGTTAAATTATCATTCATCATTTGCAAGTTTGTTAGATTAGTCATCTTCTATTACGACTATCCCATCTTACGCATTTTATATCAAAATTACCATTTGATCTTATTATAGATCAGATTGACTTTTAAAAGTCAACTCTCTATTAACATATGTAAATGCACAAATAGGTTCAACGAACTTTCTTAGGCATTTTATCAAATACCCGGTAGGCGTTATTTCTAGGCTACCATAATAACTAACTTCCCAACTAAGTTCATACAATCGTTAATATCAATTTAACATAATTTCAATCATTGTATACAAATTTATCAATCTCATAAAAGAACTTGGAATTGTTTCATCATTATAAATCAACCCTTTTGCATCATATATATGGAATTTACCCAAACATCAAACTTAGCCAAATACTTTAAATATTCATAAACACATGATGACTTCAAACATCATTTAACATGAATATATCATCTATTTCATCATATTGTACAAAAACCCATTTCATTGCAAGTATAAACATGTACTCAAACACAAAAAAATTGTTCAAGTATCTTCCTATTGCTACCATGTATGATGATTCTAAACACAAGTTTATCATAAATTTCATTATGTTATCAAAACCCATTTAACTAGGTGTGGTAAATCATCCAAGCACCCAATTCATAGCAATCTATTCAAAATTTTCAATAAGGGTTTGTTTCTAAGCAAGTATTCATCTCTTATCTTACTTCAATTACTGAAATTCATACATGGATTGAAATCCATGAAATCTACTTAAATTCATAACGTCACCAAATTAGGATTTTCGACATACCTCATGACCCCCTTGTTCGGGTGATCATTGAAATGCGTTCATGCATCGATTCTGGGTTCGATTCATCCTCCAATTTGATGATTTAAGATGAACAAGGGTTTGCTCCTTCTTCTCCAGTCGTAGTCGACACACACACACACTCACTATGTGTTTTATGTTTTTAATTCTTGTGATTTTATAACACAAGCTCCTTTTGGCAGCTTTGGCCCCTCAAGTTTAGTTTTGATTATAAATGAGACTACAACTCATTGTCTTGTTACTTATATACATGTTATTAACTAGGTTAATTTGTTCATAGTTATTTTGTTTACGGGTTCACTTTTACCCGCTTTTTAATATTAACGTGGTTTGATTACTAAACCCGTTTTTGGGGTGTTACAATTGACACAAAGATGCAAGTAGCGGATCTTTTCACAAAGAGGTTAGGAGCACCACAGCTACGATTCCTACTTGACAAGTTGGGTGTTATCAACTTACACACTCCAACTTGAGGGAGAGTATCAGGATTTGTCCCATATGCTCTATAGAGCAGGGCATATTATGTTGATATATTCACCTCAATCTTCTTCGTTTGATTTTATTTCTTTTATTCATGTTGCTCTTGCTATATAAATAAGGGTGATGTCTCTTGTTTAATTATTCAATAAAAAGATTAATGTTGATTGTTTTTATTACCATCGACTTCTATACAAGTACCATTACAAAGGTTAAGCAACACATTATATAATCTTGAATTAATTACATGGTTAGTACCTGTGGTTTACTTGTTTTGTCATTTTCATAAATCTTTACAGAAAATTACACCATTGGTACCAACTTTTGCGAATTGTTTTACCACTAGTACCTAAAAGATACTAACCATGAAATTAATTCTCCAAATGATTTTACCCATAGGTACTAATGGTGAAAAAATTTATAAAAGTTGGTATCAACGATGTAATTTCCAAAATTATGTATGAAATAGCAAAACAAGTAAATTATATGTACTAATCATCATGTAATTAATTCTATAATCTTTTAAATTGTTCTCAACCGAAACTATTCCACAATAGGTCTAACTTTTCCTTGTTTGTGGTGTTTGGGAATTGGGTTATACTAAAACTAAACATATTTACCTATTTCAAATTTAATTTAAAACAATATATCGTTGATAGATTTAGCTTGACAACATGTATAAAATATTAACATGTTTACAGCCCACCAATTCGTTTATTACTCATTTAACCGTCAACCACATGTTGGATCGCCCCCGGGTTCTCATAAATGATTAACCAAGTGTGTACTACTTGGGAAATAACACATTACACCCAACCAAGGGGCAGATTCACCAAAGGGCTAGGTTATTCATCTCCCATTCATCTTTTTTTTTTCTTTCACCATCTATATTTATCATTAATCTCTTAGGAGGACCCATAATACGCACATATATATTACATGTCCAGTGTCTAGTATAATATAAATCGTTTCATGTAGCATACAACTCCATAAACATCATTGCATGATATACGAACAACAAAGATACATCATATAAAAATACTACCCTAATGTTAACTCGACGCAGTCGCAGCATATAAGTTTTAACCGTTGTATTTGTATAAGTCGTACCATACAAGTGTAACAACAACGCATCTAGATAACAATTCTCCAAGTAGCATTTTAATGTGTGCCCAATATTTACATATAATGCTTTACCTCAGCCAAGCTTGGCACTCTATTGGCCTATTATTAATCCAAGCGTTTGACCATCTTGTAATCTCGACAAGCAAATATAGGAATATAAATAATTAAAAAACAAACTCATAAATGACAGTTATAGACGTATGTCCCTAATTGCATGTAACATATATGATTTATAAATGGCTTTTTTTTGTGATTTGTAATCAATGAATGAAATAGAACCAATTAAACGATCAGGATGGAAACCTAGAGCTAGAGCTAACTAAATTTAAACGGGCTTTTATATATATTTATTTCTGGGTGGGCTCATGTCTTCGAGGCCTATGGACCCTTTCCTGCAGCCCAACAGTATCTAAAACCATCAGACACCCGTCCAGTCTATCGAACTGTTTCAACTTTTGTTTGAACCCCAGTGTAGCATAAATTTACATTTACATAAGTTTATATAAAAAAACATTGAACTATAAATTAATTAACGTTTATTAATAAATTATATTATAATTTGGAGAGTATTAAATGTTATTGTATGGGTTGTGTAAATTGATTTCGGATTTAAATCTTAACAATTTCCTAGATTTATTAAGACATAAATATACGAGCAACTATTAACTAATAAGTTAATAATTTTGTAATGGGGTGATGACCCATTGACAAAGATAATGTCTTTAAATACTTGGGAGAAGGAGGTCTTAGACGACAGGAGTAAAGAAATTTACCGTTAAAAAAGTAAATAATTTTGTAAGGTCTATAATAAGTTATAAAACCATCACAAATGGGCGCCAGTGGAGGATCCTTGGTCTACAGGGAATTGGGATCACTTGTGAGTGGGGTGTTTATCGAATTAATTTTTTCGTTTTTTTATTTTTTTTATTTGAATTCGTATTTAATTTGATTTGTCTTTGAAACCAATTTAAATCGAATTCGATTGAATTCAAATTCACCATAAACAATAATGTATTTTACTTTCATTTTTTAAATACTAATTATATTTAACATAAAATATAATCTGCAAAATTAATTAACTATCAATATGTCAAAAACCAAAATTAAAAGATAGGTAGTGATTTAAGTCAGGTAAAAATAATTAGTATATGCTATTTATTATTAGGTTTGATAATGTTATAAATAATAAACTTGTCACTTATAGATGTAATTCATACTTTGACCCAAATTTAAAAATTATATGTGTGTATTAAAATATATATATATATATATACTGAATCTGAATTTCGAATCGAACTAAAACTCATAAATTTGTATTTGATTCGAATTCGATTACTAGATTCGAATACGGATCAACTCAAATTCAAACCTTCATAATCAAATTTTAAATCGAGTTGAATTTCGAAATTTTCAAATTTAAAACGAAATGTAAACACGTCATAAGTAGTGAGAAAGGAAGCATTGGAGTTGCAACTACGCGTTCAAATCATTTGTAGTGAAGGGCAATAAATGGCAGTGGTGTGTGCCGTGTGGTGGCCAAATGCATTCTTTTTTCCATTTATTTAATTTAATTTTGGATGTCAGTATTACTTGTACATCATGTGTTTTAGTGATTTGTATAGAACATTTAATTTTAATTTTAAGTACAGTATTAGGTAAAAATAACAAATTTTTTTAAACTTTTTTTATTTTAAAGTTATTAATTATATACTTTTTACACCATTATTATTTATAATTATACAATACTAGATTTTATATAAATTATTTTACTAACAAAGTATATATTTATTATAATAAGTGAATTAAATTTTTATTCTATAATTTAGTTTGGTGTAAAAAACAATTCCATTATGAAACTAAATATAAAAGATAGTAATGATGTACAATTGTAAGGTTATTGTAAAGATGTTTTTGGGTTGTAGAGAAAATTGATGTTTTAATAATTTTGTAAAAATATAATATGGCAGTTAATTCGACGTGTCTATAAGTGTCTTTAGCCCTTTTGTGCGGTGGTCTAATTTGTTAACACTTATTATCAATTAAAATTTAAGTATGACAATGTATATAAAGTATACATTCGTTACAATATACAGTAAACTTATAACTCTTGGAATCTAATACTTGATTATTAATGATAAAACTTTTAAATTTTTAATGATTTCATTAAACGTGTAATAATTCATGTTTATAGACTCTAAAACCTTCCCCTTGAAAATAAATTGACCAACAAATCCAAATTGGTTTTGTTTCCTGTAAATTTATTCGAAAATATGTCAAATCAAATATAATATGTTTCCGTATTTAGTTTTATGTAAGTTTTCAGTGGGTTTATGTTTAACGTAATTTTTGTCGGAAACCAGTCAGGTCAAATTAAATGATAAACGACTTCCTATGAATTAATTTTTGGTATTCTATGCATACACTTTTACAATGACATACATTTTTGTGTTTTTCAAATATATAGTTGTTAAGTGCGTTTTTTCTACTTTTACATTTTATAAACCAACCGTAACGCACGACTTTAATAAAACATTATCCCGTCGCGAAGCGCGTGTATAAATAAAAGTGGTAATATATTTACCCAAACTTTGAGCTTTAGGCTACATGGAGTGGGGCGCCCCATTCCATGTCAGTCATATAAAGCCTTATAGCATGGCGTCATAGACCAACCCGCCAGCCACATAACGGGTGTTAGAGGGTGAATTGAGTGAGCCCATGTGCATAAACCAATTAGATTTGTTTGTTTTTACTCTTTTTTTTTTCTTTTTTTAATTAATAGTTAAAGGGGCTTTATCCTACTGCATAGTAGTTTACAATAAAACCCCTCGCTTATGTGACAATAATGTAGCGTGATAAAGCCCTGAGGGACTTTATCTCACACCATATATCCTTAGTATTAGTTCCATGTGATTAGGGACGGTAGAAAAACTCAAACCTTATAGAAAAATCCAGAAACCCCCAAGATTCAAGATGAGTATACTGTATGGGATAACAAAAAATAATTGTCGGTCCTCAGGCAATAGTCGCCCTAGTTAGCCGAAACATACATGCTTGTTTACCGAAATGTACATGAAATATGCTTTTTACTTTACCTTAGGAAATAGAGTATGTGATTTATCATATTTTAAATTTGTTGTATGTATATAAAAAGTAAGTTCATATCAAAGTTAGAATGGTTAAGAGTTGTTCTTAGAATCTCTTACAGATAGTAGGTACCAAAGTAAGCTAATAAGTAGTTATAAGTAATATCTAGCGTATAATGTATAATCAGATACCTAACAGTATAGGACTAGTTTTACAATTGGATATAAGATTGAGATTATCAATACTTGTTCATTTGCCATCCTACATACAATAAAAAACATTTTAGCTTCTGCTCATTGTCACATGTCCTTAACATGATATTGATCATGTTAACACATTTTGATAAATTTAAATAATTAGTGGTTTAGAGTTTTCTGAAATTTTTTGGGCATATCCAATAAGGTCCTAAAAAACCAGAATAACATGGCATGTAGAGGTGTAAAAAAAACAGTAGCTGAAACCAGACCTGGTAATAAAATTTACCGGTTTTTTTAATACCTGGGTATTCTATACCCGAAATCGAAACCAGAATCTACCCGTAAAGTATAAATAGGGTATGCATTTTGATCTCAATACCTGAAACGGAACGACATACCGATTAATACCCGAAACCAGACAAGAACCAGAACCGGAACTGATTATACCCGACACATGATTCTAATATTTTTCTTTTAAATTTATGTTAGTACATTTATTTTAACTTTCTTTTATACAATGCATTTTAATAATAATAAACAAAAAAATAGGTAATAAAAATGTAATAGAGTATTAAAAATATGAAAATATAGAACTAAAAACTCGGAATTTGGGTATAAAAAACCCGAAAATAGGGTATTTTAAAACCCGGTTTATTAAGAACCGGAACCGAACCCTACCCGGACCGGACACCTAAGGTATGGTTTTTTAGTCAAATAACCAGAACCGGAACCGAACCGGTTAAAGCAATAACCGGTTCCAACCCTTAAAGTGAGAACCGAAACCATTCGTACCGGAACCGGTTGTTAAAAGGAATAATGGATTTTAATAATCCCAACTATTGCCCGTTGGCCGGCAACGGTCCCAACTTAAAAATTCCCACTAGTGGTCCCATCTTTTCACATATTTGCCTGCAATGGACCCTGACTAACGGAATCTTAACGTCGTTAGTCTCTGGTCACCGGAAAAACGTTTTTGGTCGAAAAAGGGTCCTAAAGGTCCGATCTATGGTTACAAATAGGTTTGGGACGAAAACTTTGAGTTTTCTGGCCAAAAAGTTGAGTTTTCCAACCAAAAAGAAGTTTTCCAGCGAAAAAGAAGTTTTTCCGGCGACCTTAAAAATTAGGGATTTTGCTAGAAAAAGTGTCTAAAGGTCTGTAATAAGGTTACAAAGAGGTTTGAGACGAAAAGGTTGAGTGTTCCGGCCAAAAACGTTTTTCCCACGACGGGGAACTAACGGTGTTAGGGTTCTGTTAGTCAAGGTTCATTGAAGGCCAATATGTGAAAAAATGGGACCGCTAGTGGAAAACTTTTAAGTTAGGACCGTTGCCGACCAACGGGCAATAGTTGCGATTATTAAAATCATGTACACCTCTAATAGCATGTGCCATCTATCTTTTCTCTTCCCCCTCTCACACCCAAAAAAAACTACTAGGGATATTCAACTAATCGAATTTCGAATATTAGAACTAATCGAATTGAATTTTAAATATTAGAATTAATCGAATCTAATTGTGTGAAATTGAAATCTGAATTCAATTTCGAGTTTTTCAGTACTTAGTACAATATTGAACGCATCAAACACATAGGGGGATCAATGTACAATTTTGGACTTTCGGTTTAGAGATTTAGTTTATATTTTAGGATAATAGTAATGAATTAGTAGGCCTAAATGTGAATAAAATTCTTATAAGCTTTTTTGGGTATGTATATATGAAACATATTTAGAATTCGGAATTTTGATAACCAGATTCGAACCTTGAAATTTGAATTCGATTTGCATCGAAATTCAAGTTTTTTTAGTCAAGTTTTTTAGTCTGATTAAACTATTGAACAACCCTAGTAAAAACTTATCTTTTTTCTTCTTTGACCTTCATTCCACTCACATTCACCCAACCTACCCATTTTTGGCCAAGAATTTTTACTCATCCTCTCTCCATCACCCAGGGGCGGACTTACCTTAGGGGAAGGGGTAGCCTCCGCTACCCCTTGGTGTTCCGGCGGTAATATAAATTTTGGAAAAAATTGATTTTTTTTGACGTTTTTTCGATTTCGTTATCCTTTTTTTATAAAAGGCTACCCCTACGAATATTTTCTAGATCCGCCACTGCCATCACCTCACCCTCTCAATCGTAGAAAACAACCAAAAGCACTTTTATTGGTGAAACTCTTATGTGGTTGGTACTATGCCATGTTTGGTGTTAATCCGCTATCCGATTACGTCCCCTACATACAGGGTTGGCTCAAGGGTAAGTAAATTCAAGCAAAGGTTTTGGGCTACCATTTAAGAAAGGTACCCAAATTTAAAAAAAGAAGGCTAGGAGTTTATGTATATATGTTTAAGTTAGCGCGGTGAAACACAAAATAGTATGTTGGTATAGTGGAAAATTCGTTATTTATTACAAGGATGGCAAAGGTTCGAGACACTAGCAAACCGCATTTTTGTTTGATATTTTTAAATTTTAAATACAAAGCTCAAAAGCCATGTACAGTACAAGCCTAGCAAAAGAGTTTGTGTTTATCAAATAATTAGTTAAACTAGAGTATTTTATTTATTAACAAGTTACAAAATCTAAAAGTAATAACATAGCTTTGTCAAGGGTGTAGGCTGATCTTAGTTCTAAACGGTGATCACCTCCTAGTGGATACTACAACACCCTGAATGATATGTGTAGTCTTGAAGTGAATCTTAGAGTATATACTTTAGAGAGATTTGTTCTTTTAGATGACCATTAAGGACAAGAAGATAGATAGATTTCCTTGTTGACCGTTAGACTATAGTTTAAACTTTAAATTTCAAATCTTTCCCTGGAGTTAGAAATTATGACATGTAATATCTTCCAAGGCTATTAGTCATTCAATATTTATTTAGCTACATAACATTATATTTATCTTTACTTTTTGTATAAAAGTGATATTCATTTAAAATCAAGGTGATTAAAGGAGGCTCTCGGTGGATGTCCGTGTAAATGTGGAGAATGATTAAATGAACATCACAGTTTTGTCCATTGTATTGTCGTCACACACCACTTATTATGCTAATATGTAATTGATGGAAGATAAGCTACTCAACGTGGACAATAGTTTTGAGGAGGCAATGATGCAAATGCTGTCTTGTAGGTTGTGTTAGGTGTGATCAAATTAAACCTAAAATACATATAAATGATTTTGTTTCCGTTTGAACTAACTTATTGGTAACGTGCATTGTCTTGTTCTACTCTTTCATGATTGTTTTGTACTTGGTTTTGTTAATATGTATTGTACAAGTTGTCATAGATTTAGGTAAGCTTGAAAGCAACCAATAATATAAAAAATAAATAAATGATTGCCATATAAAAGATCTCTAAAGTTACTCACGGTGTAAAAAATAAATACATGATTGCCATATACAGATCCCTAAAGTTACTTACGGTGTAATCTAAATTTGATAAATTTTGTGAAGTTATAACCTATTTTGGGTTGTATACTTATGTATGGATTTTTTAATGACATACTTACACACTCTATAAGTTTATAATTACTCTTAAAATATCATTTTCACATAAACCTTCACCACTTTAAAAGAGGCATATTTTTAATATATTAATATCATTAAACTACATGCCTTTTAGTGGACTACATATATATCCATTTGATTTTTCTTTAAGCAAAAAAATGATTCTATCAATTTTCTTAATTATAATATCTATAATACACTATAGAAGTTAGAAATTTATTGTATGAAAACATTGTTTTAAAGGGTTTAATTAGAACGGTGTATCTAACCTTATTACAAAAGAGTGTTTAAACATTATTATGATATGTCAACTTTTTAGTTTTTGTTTGTGTGTAATGGATTTTGATAGTGTTAGTTTTGCATAACACATTATTACTTTACATAGCATATACTTTCAATTATAAGCTTGGTTTCTAAGTAAACACTATTACGTTCAACAAATCGTTTTTAGCATTTTCGGCTTTTCTTAACTAAGTTAAAGAGTGTTCATAATTTGTTTTTCACCTTACTTAGAGACTATGTTAATTGAAATAATGCAACTTTAGTTGCACGGACTTGCACCACAGAGCCTAGATGGTATTTAGATGGAAAAAACAATATGTGAGCAAATAATGGTTCAATGGAAATGCTTCAAAAAAGGTAGGTATATGACATACAAAAAGTTCAGGAACTTCTTTATTTCTAAAGATAGGATGTGACAACTATCCAACCGTTATTCCATCCCTGTGCCTGCCCTGAGTAATTCCTCTGTTGTCGGATTATTTCCGATGTAATCTAAAAGACTAATTATCATGAATTTTAGACCAAACTTCTGATAAACTTTAAATTTCGAGTTTATAAACTTCAGTGGCATATTGATAATATGTGGATATGTATATCTAACTAATAAAATATAAATACCTACAAAAGTATTGGTGAGTAATAACTAAAAGGAGTGTTTGTCTCCCATGCCACACTCGTCACACAAAATTTCTCTTTCACATTAGTATCATCAGTATGATGTCAACTTTCTCCACTACTTACCACTGGGGGTTGGTGATCCAATAGCAAGGTAAAGCCTTTTCAAACATTTAATTGTGAGGTCTTGATTCAAGTCTCACTAGGAGCAAGAAATTCGACTTAAAAAACAAGCTTTCTCCACTACTTATCATCTACTTGCTTCAACTTGTCCAGTCACAAGAAATGCACTGTGTTTCGTATGCTCGTATGCCACAACCAATTTATAAATAAAACAAAAGAAACTAATTAAAACGTGTGATTGGTTAGATTTTGGGATGGACACCTCTCTCGTCTCTCCCTCTCAGTGTCAACAACAAAACCGAAACCCCACTTGTCGCCACTACTTGCTAATCAACACGTTACCAGGAGATGTCGTGAGCCAAAGAATGAAGTTATCGAGACGCCAGGAGTTGCCGGGTAGGTTTACTGAACCCATTCTGTATGGCTCAATAACATATGTTACATAATCACACAATAATGAAATATTCCCGGTCATAGAAAATCCATCTAATAAACTATCGCAAAAAAAGTGTGAATCTAAATTTATAATCACGACTAGGGCAGCAACGAACCAAACGTTCGAACGAACAATTCGTAAACCGTTCGGCGGAAGTTCGTTTGTGTTCGTTCGTTTGTTAAACAAACAAACACGAACAAGAATTTTCGTTCGTTTAGTTAAATGGAACGAACATGAACAGAGGCCGCGTTCGTTCATTTTTGTTCGTGAACGTTCGGTAACGTGTTCGTTTGTGTTCAATAGTTCATTATTGTTTTTAGTTTTTATATTTTATTTAAATACTTTAAAATTCCGACAAATAAATATTTAATAAGTGTCAGTATTTTATATATCTTGTTCATGAACACTTGTTTGTGTTCGTTTGTTTCCATTTATGTTCATAACATTAGTTTGTACTCATTTGTGTTTATAACGTTCGTTTTCGTTCGTTGCCTAAAATTAACAAATGAACAAAAACAAGTTTATTTTCTTAACAAACTTGGACCCCGCCAGGGGCTGCCGCCCCTTGGACCCTGCTCCCAGGGGCGCTGCCCCCTTGGATCCCCCGTTAGTTTCGATGACATTCAAACGTGCACTCTTATTTGAATATCACACGCAATCTCAAATTACACTAAAATATCCAATATTATATCCCCACCTTATGCAATAAAGAAACCCTTTATTTGATGATTAAATCTCTTAACTTCCTGAACACGAACATGAAATCTCATTCGGTAAGTGTTCATGAACAGTTCGTGAACACATATATTTCTTAACAAACAAACACGAACAAGGTCTTGTTTGTGTTCGTTTGCAACCCTAATCACGACAAAATTGTAGATTTACAAACACTTTAATCAAGTTTTGCTTTATTGTGTTGATTACATTTCACCAAATATACCTTAAATCTATAAGATCAACGTGTGCTTCATATTTTAGGTTCCACTTTTAGCCAAGAGCTGTTTTGGCCTTTTTTTGTTGTGTCAACAATCAATTTGAATTAGTTATTATTGCATACTATAATGGATAATTATGTGGATTGTGATGTTCTGGTGAGTGTTCTTTTTTTATGAAGCTGAGTTATATATTAAAGTTGTTGTATGTGTCATTTAATAAATGCGTTTACCACTTATAAGTTTAGACCATAAATTATGTTAAGTAACAAAGTACACTTAACTTGTTTTTAAAGACATCAATTTAAGGTATAATATGTCGACATTTTATGATAATTAAATTCTAGTGGAGAGTTCAAATGAGAAGAAAAACTTTAAAAATAAAAAGAATAACTTTTAAACCAATAGAAATTCTTCATTTACTTCATTTAATGTATGTATTTAATATTATAAAAATGGCATACAGGTAAATCTATAATTGTCATTAATTAGCTAATTAACTAAATTTATAACTCATTTTTTTTAATATACTTTGTCAAATAAAATAATTTATGGTGAAGCACATTTTCGAACATGTCTATAATTTATAATTAGTAAATGTGAAGATGAATTTTTGAAATGTGTATAATAACCATTATTACATTTCTTTTTTTTCTTCTCACATAAAATTTCTTTTTACATGAACTCCCTTAAATTCTGAAGTATCAATTACTGTTTATATGTTTGTATAATTTAAGTTATATATATTACATATGATACATGTTTAAATATATCATATCCGTTAATTTAATATACGAGTGGTATTGATAAATAAGGTAAGAAAATAAGAAACAATTGTGGCATTATGAGTGTGTGGTTACAATCATAGCCACATCAAGTTGGTGCAATCAAGACATAATTGTGGCATGATATGCATATAAAAATAAAAATTAATAATAAAAAAACGTTGCACTACAATATTATCACACCAACGACACCCATCACATGCAAATTGTCATTAAAAAAGTAATTAAAAAATTTGCAAAGTAGCCATCTTTTTTGAACCCTCAGTTGTCTTTATCAAAATTACAACACATCATCCATACCTAGCCAAGACACCCATATTGAAAAACTCCTAGCATATTATACAAACAACAATGATACAATATGCACAAAAGTGGTACCCAATGCCAAAATAGTTGTAAACATTGATTTAGGTTTTGTCAAGAAACAATACAAACAACAAGCAAAGGTACCTATCTTGTTATTGCACATTATTTCCTTGTAATGTACAACTTTCCACTGCATCAAGGTACAAATTTTTAAAGCATCAACCATCAAGGTACAACCTTTACACAGGTTGGAGATTCTGCATACATGACTTCTTGGAGACACTCAACAATGGAGAGAACAAAGCAAAGATAACAAATTTAATGCATATTTTTACAGATTTTTAATCACTCTAAGGTACAACTTTAACGCATAAAATAGAAATTAGGGATTCTTTGCACAATTAAAGTAAGAAAAAGTAAAGATCTTCATGATTCAATTAAGGTACAATCTATTCAAAAAGACAGATGATTCATTCATACATAAATTCTTTCAACACAACTCATATTACCAATGTTTTTGATTATGATCCATTTCAAGGTACAACCCTTTAATGCATGATAATAAAATTGGGGATTCTCTATACAAAAACTCTTTAACACACCCATAAATTTGAGAGAAGAAAGAATTGTATACACAAACAATTACATCATGAAAAAGAACACAAGAAACTATAAAACCCTACATAAGACACCATCCCAAGAACACAAAACTATAGTTTCCCATGCCCCAATATAATATGTTTATCCATATATTGATATAGACAGAGATATATAGAATTATAGATATAGAGAGACGTATCCCATGAAACTAAACCCAAAAGTATGAAAAAAAAAAAAAAGAAAAACAAAGATTGACCCACAAAACACCCAAGAAACAACAAGTAGATGCAATCAAGACTCACCCCAAATCAAGAATCTTTCAAGATTCAAGCTTTATGATCCAAGATTCAAGATTTGTGGGTGGCTTTGGTTTTCTGCTTGTGGGGGGTGTTTGTGTTGGCTTTAACAGGCTTCCCAAACATGGCACAACAACCAGAGACCTTTGGAGATGGAGGGTCAATAGTGGCTTCAACTTCTACTGATTTGTATGGCTTTGGTTCTGATCTTTGTGGCTCTTTTTTTTCTCTTTCTTCTTCATCTTTTGGCTTTAGCTCCCCTGATAGCAGTTTATCATCCCACACAAGCCCTGATGACCCTGATCTTCTAAATGATATTTCTGACCTTGGTAATGCCTCCATCTCTCTCTCTCTCTCTCTAGAGGCCTGTAATGGTGTTTTATGGGTATAAGTAATGGGGGAAGGTAAGGTCAGAAGATGGAATCCAGTGGGGTGGTTGTTGATGAATTTACAAGATTGCCCTAACTGTTGAGGTTGCTTTCAAGTTTAATGGTGGCATTTAATGAATTTTATAATATCAAAGATGCGGTTTCAAGATAGGTCGTCGGTTGAAATCTCGTATGTGATAAAATGTCATGTGTGAGATAGGATCTTATCACAGTGGGTTTTCATATAATGGGTTTTTGCTGGAATTAGTGATGGGTCAGATTACTAATGTTGTATGTGATGCAGACGGGAGTGACCTTTTGTCTATAGATGTACCTGGGTGACCAGATTTTGTTAGACGTTAAAATAAAATTTAATGAATATTATGTGTAAAATTTGAAATTTTTTTATATTTTTTAAAAGATGAAGGTTGGTTGAAAGTTCTAAGGCAGGGGGAGATGAAGTCAAAGGAGGGATGCCAAGAAATTCAACACTCTGGTTCGGGAGATCAGTGGGACCCATTTATGTGGTTGATCTGGACCGTTGATTGAAGTTTGACACAGATGTCTATGCTTGAATTGTGTGGGTCTGAGGTTACTGAAAAGTTATTCATGTAAGTTTGATGTTGGACATTGTAGTTATCAAAGAATAGTTGAATATTTGATTTTGATTCACACTGATTTATTCTTATTGTATTAATATATTTTTTTTGAAGTTATGTATATATATTTAAATATATAAGTTAAAACAAACAAGACACAGTCCAAATGGTTAAAAATATATAGAACTAACGTGAATATAGACGTATAAGTACAAAATAATATAATTTGTGGGGCTTGACCAATCTTTAAAAGTAATTAAGTTAACTAAGGGTCAAATGTTCTTCTAAATACTAATGGTCGGCTGTTTGAAGAGTGGATATCGATTGATTTATTGTTATTTTATATATTTCAAATGGTTGGATCTTCGCCACCGTCGTTAAAACAAGGGATGATTCATGCTACCCGACCTTATGAAGCTAAACATGTAAGTCCACATGATTCTAAATTGAGTTAGTAATAAAATGAATAGTCCACCGAACTTCTTTGTCAAGATTGGAATCTTATTTTGACAAGCCTTTACTATATATACATAGACCAAGCATGAAAGTGTTAGATATAAAAGTTGAGTAAACATAAGAAGTTATGAATGTTTGGTTCTTAATATCATTCCTTTCATATATAATGTATCATAGCCACCCAAATTAATCATGGTCTTTATAGAATTTTCTACCTTAAGGTGTTCAAAAGAAACTCGATAACTAGCGAGGTGAAGAGTAGATTGCTCGAGGCTATTGTCATGACAACTTGGTGAGGTGGAAACGAGACTATGTTCGAGACTTCTAGCAAGCCTCAAGAGACTTTATTTTTTATTATTATACTGTAAATTTCTTATATTTATGATTTGTTAATAGAAAGAGAAAATGGGTTTTGTGGTTACAAATACAAAACTCAATCATGGCATTGTAAGTTGTTTTTCTTTTTCTAGTTTCTTTATAGTTATTAAGTACTAAGATCCCGTTGTTAAAAAAATATAACACATCTCGATCCATCCTAAGACTCTTTCATGATTTCTTTACATGGTTTGGTGTTATACCTAAAAGTGTACACTGACATATATATTATCAAAGTTGAAAATAAATCGAGAGTTTAAACTTGTAAGTATACCCCAAACAATTGGAAAACTATTTTTTATATTATTATTATTATTATTATTATTATTATTAATACAATTAGCAGCTTTGTGATTAGTACTTTGACTTTTTAACTTTTCTTTTTTATCTTTTTTTAATTTTTAATATTTTATCACTCAACATTCAACATTGACACCTACAACCCACTAAATTTTTAAAGACTTTGTAACCGATTTTCACGTGTTTATTTTTATGTATGTGTCGGTATAAATTTAAGTTGATTTACGTTTCGGCGTAAATTTTCTCAAGAAATGAGCTGGGTCAGATATAATATGTTCTTATGCTTATTATTTGTACGTGTTTTATTAGTCTAAGTTTTGATGTAATATTTTTTTTCCAGAAATGAGTCGTGTCAAATATAATATGTACGTTTTCTTTGGTCTAAATTTGACGTAAATTTTGTTCGAAAACGAGTCAGGTCAGCTACAATACGTTTTCGTTAGACGGTATAAATTCGAGTCACTTTACGTTTCGGCACCGCCGCAACACGCCGTACCATTCTTTAACTTAAAAAGCACGATTTTCTTACGTGCTTATATTAATACACGTGTCGGTTTAAATTCAAATTGGTTTATGTTTCGACATAAATTTTCATTAAAGTTATATTTAAGATAGTGTTTACATTTCCGTTTACAACTTATTTAAAATTAGTCAGTCTCGTTGTCCAATTTAAAATTATTTTTATGGTTTTGGTCGATGTAAACATATGTCAATATTCTTTTGAGTATGTTTCTTTAGGCTGTTATACTGAATCAAAATAGATATTGACCGAACCCCCGCAACCTAACGCGGGTAATCTATCTAGTTTATATTATTAGAAAAGATCATGAATAGTAATTTGATTTTTTAATAATATATATATATTTTTTTTATTTTTTATCATTTCAATATTACACTAGATTATTATTATATTTACTTTTAACTTTAAACATATTTCTTTAAGTTTAACTTTAATGATTTTCTTTTTTAATATTGCTTAATAAATCTGAACAATGTCGGTACCGATACTATATAACATCGGTATATTTTTTTATTATTAATGTTATCATGTGCCTATTATTATGTACGATTCGATGAAAGTTCTACTTGAACGTGTCATATATAGTTGATTTTTTTATCATCACAAACCAAACATATACCAACCAAACAATATCGGTATTCAAATGAGTCATATATAGTTTATTCTATTTATCATCACAAACCGAATATATACCGACCAAACAACATCGGTTTAATGGTACCGTATTCTTTTTTATAGAATTCTCGTCGTGGAGATATTATATTCATTGAACACAAAGTAATATTTACAATAAAGTTTTTTTGGTATCGTAAGCTATATCGAGTGTCTGTACGATACCGGTATCGTAACGGACACACACTGACCAAACAACACCGGTCCTAGTACAGGTATTCATTTTTATGGGTTTTCAATCGATGCTATGGCCGAGTGCCAGTATTATCGTACTGAAACTGTAATCAACCAAATCGATAATAATCAAATAGCCGCAACGAAGCGCGCGAGAATCCCACTAGCACATAAACAAGTTACAAATTTATTTACAGCATGCATTCTCAATTTCTCACATCCCAAACTCACAAGTCACAACATATCTCAATTCAAACACATGGAAATAGAACTTATGTATTTAGTAAATATGTTACAATTTGTCACTTGTATTTCGTTTATATGTCTTAATGAGCAATACAAGTCTTAATGAGTAATACAAATAAATAAGTCAAAATCAAAATTTTAGTTTTAATTTTTTCGATTATAAACTTTTTTTTTAATTTATCTTTGTCCATCCTAACATTGCATAATGATGGTTGATAACTAATTAGCAGTTAGTGAAGTTGTCTGCTTTGGTTACTTGAATATAATATGTTGGACTTTCCTTGTAATAAGGTTATTACCAAAACAGCATTGCAATCATCCAGGATAAAAGGATTTCACATTGGTACATCTAGCCGCGTTAATCGGGTCAGTTTTCGTGTTACACCGTTTAATCAAATCGAACTTTTTGAATCATATATCTAAGAATGGACACAGAGCCAAAAGTCAGTGATTTATTTATCAACAACATATAAGATTGTTACATAAGAGTGCATTTCAAGAAACACATGATACAATGTACAGGCTGTGTCAATGTAACAAGATCTTTTGAATGCTCAAACAATCATCAACAAACATGGATCCCTACAATCTTGAACGAACGCCTTCATCTTGTGTTTGATTGTCATTTACGCTGACCTGATGAGCCCACGAAGAGATTAGATGATGCGCGATAGCGTAAGGACCATGAACAAACATGGGCGCGAGTTCGCCACTTTTAACATTAGAATCCAAAACGAGATTTTGACCTTTCTTGAACCCTTTACACATTTGTTCTACTTTATATGCTGATGTTTTTTGTGCTTTTTCATATTCGGCATATGTCAACGCTTTCTTCACTTCTTCTCTACTGTGCCACTTAGCATCTTCATACATTAAAATAACCACAGTTACAGTGTTTCGTATAAACATTTATTGTTACGAATTATTTGGGATTGTAGATCAAAGTTTACCTTCAAGTTCACTCTTGTCCACGTTTATGTCAAGTGATGTCGCGTATGCAAAAAACCCGATCATCAACTGGCTGGCATGCTGCTAGGTCCAACTGCAAACGAACAAAAGTTATATTTACCGACTCGTTTTGAAATGGAATTCCAAAACATGTTTACATCATGTCTAGTCGTGACTAGAACTCATGCTTGTGTTTCGTACAGTGTCCGTGTTAAAGGGTTGTTTGTTTAGCTCTTAATGGGGCTCTTAATAGTTTAGACCTCTTACTGATTCAGCACTTAATGGTTCAGGCTGTTTGTTTCACGAGCAGATATCTGAATAGTTCAGACATTTGCCTTTGAATGGTTAAGCATTATACAGAGCCTTTGAATGGTTAAGCATTATACAGAGCCTTTGAATGGTTAAGCATTATACAGAGTCAAAGTCTGAATGGTTAAGACATCTAATCTGAATTGGTAGGTTAAGCATTATACAGAGTCTGAATGGTTAAGATATCTAATCTGAATTGGTCAGAGATTTGCCTCTGAACAATTAAGCATTATACTGGCTCTAAGTCTCAAAGGCCCACACCAGTTGAATTAATTATGTCTTTTAACAAACACGAAAATGCATTTCGGGCTCACCGGGCCAAGGTTGAGAACTATGATAGACTACTTCACCAACTTCAATGCCGGTTTCCTCCCACGTTTCTCTCCTCACGGCCTCTTCCAAGCTTTCTCCTGGCTATGGAAGCGAAAGTTAATCAATACTTAAGAAAATAGCAAGACTGAATGGAGTTTGACTTTTCACTTTCGTTGTCAAACAGACCACTCGATTACTGATTGCTTGTAGTTTTTAGGAACCACATAAATTGTTTCTAAGCTTGTACATACAGAAGTTGGAATGTCGTAGTTTGACTCGAAAGTCCGATACTAATTAAGTCAAACCACACCTCTAGAAATCCGGCAAGGCAACTCCACATTCGAGGCACAAATCTTGATTGTTTACTAAGTAGCGCCAGGTCATTTTCTTTATCAATGACTAACATAATGACAACCTATTAAACAGTCAAGAACTGGCGGTTAAATCTAAACATCACTTATAAGTGATAATCAACCTGTTGAAGGCTCAAGCAGCATACCGGATCAACTCGAGGGTAGATTCTTTTCTTGCAAGAATCTTTTAACATTGCTTCCTTC
Source organism: Scalesia atractyloides (assembly GCA_947069175.1). NCBI lineage: Eukaryota > Viridiplantae > Streptophyta > Magnoliopsida > Asterales > Asteraceae > Scalesia > Scalesia atractyloides. The sequence goes on along the minus strand of CAMTDV010000020.1, from coordinate 36,725,117 downwards.
TCCCAGCTTCAGCAGGAATCAACATTTCACCACAAGATCCGCAAAACTGAGACACATTATGCCATTCTAATAATGCTCTGGCCTACATCAACAATTGGTAATATTAAGTTTTATAGGTTCAATGTGTAGGTATATGTATAGCAATATATAATCATATATTCATATAAACGAACCAAACAGCGAACAGTTCGTGAACTGTTCGGCGGGAAGTTCGCTTGTGTTCGTTCGTTTATTAAACAAATGAGCACGAACAACAAATTTCGTTTGTTAAGTTAAATGAATGAACATGAACAGAGGCTGTGTTCGTTCATTTATGTTCGTGAACGTTCGGTAACGTTTTCGTTTATGTTTGATACTTCATTAGTGTTATTAGTTTTTATATTTTATTACATACTTCAAAACTCCGACAAATAAAATATTTAACAAGTGTCGGTGCATTACATATTCTGTTTATGAACGCTTGTTTGTGTTCGTTTGTTTCCATTTGTGTTCTTGAACATTAGTTTGTGTTCATCAACGCTGGTTGCCTAAAACTAACAAACAAACATGAACACGTTCGTTTCCTTAACAAAGGAACACGAACATAAAATCTAGTCTGGTAAATGTTCATGGTGAACAATATATTTCTTAACAGATGACCACTTTGTCCGATTCGTTTGCAGCCCTACAAATATGTATATTCATATATTCACCACACACACACACACAAAAAAAAAATCTTACATGACCAGCAATCAGTAGCCACCATCAAAGTCCTCAACTCCACAAAACAAAGCTGTTTACTCCCCAACTTCTGCACCAAACTGGAACCTTCTGACACATCAACAGCCCAATAGACAACACTATCTTTTTCTTCTTCTTCTTCTTCTCAGTCTTGCAACCCAAATACACCAACAAATCATCACTCAGTTTTACCTCACTGCCCTCCAAAAGATCCTTAAAATCAGCAAAAGTCAACCACCCCAGATGCCATTTCTTGACCAAATCACCAGTTGACCCTGCTAAAGGTCTGCCCTTTTTAAAAGGAAGCACCTTGAAGTTAGGGGAAGATGGTTCTTGGATATGGGGTTGACCTGAAAGAAGAATCTTTAGGGTTTGTAAAGCTGATGTGGGTGAACATGGGTCTGTTGATTTGGGGGTTTTGGATCTTATTGGGTTACCAGCATAAACTGGAGATTTCAGGTTTATGGACATGCTGGAGAAGTAGGATTTTCTTTAACTTTGGGATTTTTATATATGTAATGAATTGAGGATGTAGGAGAGTGCATGACTATATTTCTTCCATGGCTTTTTTTTTTATCAAGAAGACCATTAGCCCGGATGTTAAACGAACCATTCTATTAAAAAATTGTTTATGTATAAGTGATCAGAAAAGTAGTTTATTTAAGCAATCGAGCGAACACGAACATATGTCTCGTTTATCCATTTATGTTTGTTTACACGTTCATATAACCAAGCTTTGGATAATGGACAAACAAACGAATAAGAAAATGTTCGTTTTTTTTCGTTTGCATTCATTTATTTACGTTCATTTAGAATATTGATGAACAAACACAAACACAAGTACACTCATTTTCTTAACGAACGAACATAAACAAGAAAATATGTTTCGTTAAGTGTTTATGTTTGTTCGTTTATTTAGTTAAAATTAAATGAGCGTTTACAAACAAGCTTTCTAGATGCCATTTTAACAATACCACATAATGGGCTGTGCTAAACTTACCCAAACTCCCTATCCAAAGTTCTCTACAGATTTGTTAATTCTAATTTAGAGAAAATGATTTCTTTAAAAGAGGGTAATGATGATCAGGTATTGTAAAGAAAGAAAATCTAACTGTTATTTGGTAAAAGTTTGATCATTAATTCCCATTTCAGCACATGATTCAAAAAAGAAAAAAAAAACCCCTACCCCACCTCATTTATAATTTGATTGGATAGTCAAAGCTCGGTAGTCAAACTCATTCAAGCATAAAATCAAATCATCTAAAATATTCAAGAATCAATGGCAAAGGGCATATATATATGAAACATAAATGAATTTTCATCCATTTAGGATAAATACATTAATGAGAGAAAATAACCATCAAACTTTGAACTACCAAAAAATAGATGAAATCCCATATCTAAAGAGATCACTCTGTTTTGGTTTCACTGGTTTTCAGACTCATAGTTAACTCAAATCATCATCTTCATCATCAATCCAGTCTCCGTATATCCGATTCAGCTTCTTGTTTGCTAATTTCAAGAACCCTTTTCCTACACCTCGACGTACGACAGGAACAGCAGTCGCTGAAGCAGTAGCCAGTGGCTCGGTGATGGGACCGCTGACCATGTGGGCTGCAACCGAACCGCCATAATGATGCCTGTCACCCTCCACGCGTCCCGTCTGTAGCTCTGATAAAAAAACACAAGCAGACCATGTTAATAACACTGCGCATCAAGCGGTACAACTACATGTTATACTAGCACATGCATGTTGTGTATTCTAACAATACTTGTATTGAATTTAAGCTCGAATGAACTTTTCTAAGATGAAACCCTCAAGGCCCACATCTTTATATCAAGAAAGACCAAAAGCTTCTAACTTTATAACACAGGAAGCTCTTATGTGGACCCGGAAATATAGATAAAGTGAACTATCAAGTTACCACCTTTATATACAACAAAAACACTCCTGCAGTACTGTAGAATTTGTCATTACTTCTATAAAGATGGGATTTTTTCATTATTTGTCATAAATTATCATATTGAGTTATGTATGTATAAGAGAGTGAATGTATGTATACCTGCAAGCCCATGAGCAAAGTGACATCTCTCTGCAAATATGCATTGGCCAGTCATTTCCCATTTGCCACAAATTTGAGTTTTCCAAAAACTAGTCTTCACAGAACCTCGTAAAGCATCTTGATCGGTCTTACCGACGGTAATACAGTCTTGACCCGCCTCGGTTTGACTTTGACCATGGTCAACGATAGTCCGAATGTTGATCACCGAACTCTCTCTCGTTCTTCCAGCGTCCACGCCTGCTTCAGCCTTGAACTTAGCAGGACTTTCATGGAGAAAATTACACCTTTCTCCATATGGGCATTCGTCACCGTTATAGAAACTTTTTACAAATCTTCATTCGGTGAATGATTTTCTGATCATCATTCCAATTCCAATTCCCACCTGCATTTCCTCCTCTATTATCCTTCACAAGCTCTTGCCAGTTCGGCGGCGGTTCGCGCAAATCGTTAGGGCCATGAGCGAACGTACAGCCGTCACCGTTACGACAGGTTCCATCGAGAAACTTCTGGCACATTCGGGTCTTGTAGAATATGTGGGTGGTTCCTCTATTCACAGGGATATTTGAGAAGGTGGATCTTTGACCTGTGGGGCGTAAGGATGTTGACTTTGTAGGATTCATGTTGACTTCAGAGTTGTTTCTTGATCTGTTATTTGTGGCTTCAAACTGGAAGTTTGATCCACTTTGTTGAGGAAAGAGTTCACCTTCACCATTGTTGCCACCTTAAAAGGATGTTGAAACATTGTGAAGGGATCTGGTCAATAATTACATGAATTTTGGTCAAAATTCAATACAGTTATATAAACACATCAAGAACACACACACACAATGTGAGTTGATAACATGGTATAAATTGCCAAATATTAAACCTTTTCAACTCAAATCATAAAACTTTTTTAGGATAAAATCACTATTTTTTTGGGAATTCTAGTTAGCATCAGCACAATTGCTGCATGCAGATAATAAAAGACAAGAAGCAAGAGTAACATTAACAAGTGTACAATGCAATAATCAAGAAGCAGAGTAACATAAAAAGCCATACATCAAGTTCCAGAATAACATTAAAAGCCATACACATGCTTATGAACCAGAATTAAAAAATATAAAAAAAATAAGATTTCTCTTTTATATAAAAATAATATTCATCAAATAACATGCCTAAAAGAAATTAACCCAACCTGAATTAAATGGTGGTCATCAAAGCATCTTCATAGGTTTGTAAATAAAAAAATTTACAAATTCAAGATCAAATAATATATTTCAAGTAATTTTAAATATATAAATATTTGTGCTTAAACTAAAAACCCTGAAAATATTTTTCCCACAAAAACCTTAAACTGGTAACGGGATGATGATCAACCATCAAAGATCCTTCATAAGCATATAAATAAAAAAAATCAAGACTATACACATATATCATAAATTGGGGTAAAAATTAAATATAAAAAAAAACCCACAGAAATTCTGTAAATAAAAAAATATTCTAACCTGTGAAAAATTGTTGACAAGCAAAGAACTTTACTGGAGATTGTTGAAAACCCAGAAAAGAACCGGCTAGAATAACAAAAATTGAGGAAACCCTAGAAGGATTAATGAGAAAGATTAAGAACAGTGTGTATTTATGTACACCTTAATAATATAAGAATAAACGTAATTAAGGTAAAAATCTCTATATATCTTCTATGCATTAATTAATGATATTACTAGATATAAAAGGAAGGTGGAATTCATGTGTGTTTGATTTAGAAAAGATGAAGGTGGAGAGGGTTTTAGGGGTGAACTAAACCCTAAAACCATCTCAAACGGCTAAGCTTCTATCATGGGGATATTGATTATTAACTATTATCTTTAATTGTTTAAATTATAATCTTTAATTGTTTCTTATCTAATTCTTTTTCTTTTTTATGTATTATTTAAAAAGTTACCCCGATTTTTCATGCTAGAAATTAGCCCAGAGATATTCTCCGATGACTACTATATTTTTTTAAATAATATTGTAGTTTGAAAATTATTGAAAGTTATATAATGTTTTCTAAGGAATATTACTTATACGCGTAATCATGTAAAATCTTATAATTTTAGAAACCGACCATAATAATTGATAAGGAAAGCACACACTAATTGTTGGATGAAGAGATTAAAAGTGTCATTGGTAGAAAAACCTAAAAACGAATACGGAATTCATGTGCAACTAAAAAAGACTCCTAAAATATAAACTTATATATAATGGATAATATGACGACTCACTTGTTATCAATAGTGATTCATTGATTCCTGAATAATATTGAACCGTCATTCTTTTCTTTTTCTTTACCACCACTCCACCACGTTTGAATATTGATATTATTTAACTAGATTACAATCCGTGTATTAAGGATTAAATAATAAAAAACGATATTATAAAAGATATTTCAATACTTCATAACTAAAATTATGCTTTACATATATTCTATATAAAGGAAAACTGTTGAATCAATAAAAGTTAAATAAAAGATTTGAAAAATAATAAGTAAACCTTTATTAGTAGTATTTAATAAAATGTTTTAAAACACTGATTAAAATGATAATTATATAATTCTAAGAATTTTGATTTTGTTATAAGTAATAAATAACATGTATATATCAATGTGGAGCTAGCTCACTTTGTAGAGACTATATTGTCAAAGGAAAGGTAATATTTAATTCAGACAAAGAAATAATTTAAAATTACTGACATAATAAAAGTAATATTAGTCGTTCAACAAAAATAACTCATATGTATTTTAATAGGGAATATATTACAGAATAATAATCAAGTTTTAAAAGTGTTCTAATTAGGTCACTCGTATTGTTTTTGTCCAATCAGATAACTTAACATTCAAATCGATCCATATCCTTTTTTCAATGTGTCAAGAAAAAAATGGAGCATAAGATGTTGGAGTCGGATTATTTTAATATATGAAATTATTTTATTTAAAATAAAAACACTTTAATCACATTAAAAAATTAAAAAACAAGTTAAAATCCGCGTCACCATTCGACGTTACCACCAAATGAAAGGAAAAAAAGAAACAAAAATTCACATCACCACGATTACCTATGAAATGGATGAAAAGACCTTTAATTTTAATGAAACGAATGTTAAATGACCTGATTGGAACACTTTTGAAACTTGAGTGACCTGATTAAAACATTTTTAAAACTTGGTTACTATTTACAAAGTTACCCCATTTTAATAATACAATTAACTAATGGTTTTAATTAGTTAGATTCTTACACACATATAATATGATCTTTAAAATTTCAAGATTTTAACTAACAAGTCAACAAAATAAAAGGTGCTTTTGAAGAAAATAAGGTAACTCAATTTAAAATTTGAAAACAATAAATAATTTTATCTTAAAGAGATAATTAAATTAAATCAACTTATATTTTAAAATAAGAAAACTGAATTTTTCGAAATGTTAAAAGATGAGTCAAGAATTCAAATAATAAATTGATTCGAAATGTTGAAAGATAAAACTAATATTTAAAATTAAATAAATACATAATAACGTTTATTTTAAAATTAAATAAATGCATATATTAAATAATGGGTTTAGGCGAGGACTCGTCATATAATGACATGTGTCCTTAATTAGGTTTCTTTTATTATATAGTATAGATAGATTGGTATTTGAGTTTAATTTAACATGTTAAATAGCTTTATTGGGTCAAAACTTTAGTATTATTGCTTTATCAGCTCGTCATCACAATGGGCCTAAATTAACTAAATTACTTAAAAATGTTGTTTTTGCATCAAAATTTAATTCACCCTGATATTGAGCCTAAACTAAATCACTTGTAGGCTATTCGTTTATATAAAACATATATATGTAAAATGTATTTAAAAACAAAATTATGGCCGTTTAATAAGTTGGCCTTGAGCGATCATCACTTTGCCCCTTTTTATGGTCGGATCTGGCAACATGCCTACAATAATCAATGCTTAATCTGATTATGGTATCGACCATAGTAACCCTTACAAATTTTTGTTGTCCCTCTTTTAAAATAATACTTCTTAGAGTTAAGTTACCTCGCTAACAAAAAAAAAAGATTGCATATAATACATTCTTGAGTGATTAATGTCAAGATCAAAGCATTAGAATAACTCACCAACCACTGGTACATGTGTAACCTTGTATATAGGTCCCTTCCTGATAAGGGAGAACTGTGGGTGATTTATACTTTGATAATTAGAGAGAAATTATTCGTGCACACTATAATTATTAAAAAACTTTAAATAATTATCTGTATCAATATTAGAGTGAAGTTGATAGTGAATAGAACTTTTGATAAATGATGGTGGGGTGTAAGGTGAACTTGTTAGCATTCAACTGAGCCATTATACATTGTTCTTGTAATTTCTGTCGCTTTCCCATTTTTAAATATTCCTTTGATTTGTTAAAAATCAACCAAAATTTTACAAAAAAATAAATAAATAAAACAACACATTCACCACATGTTTGTTCTTACAAGTGGTTTGGTATACATACGACTGAGTACAATATCGTATCAACGCTTTTGGTATCATACCAGACATTTTTATGATTTTCAGAATCGGTACTTTTGGTATCATATGGTTCGCAACTAGTACGGTACCAAACCCATCCCTAATATACAAATTGTAACATCATTAAGGCAACAAGTATATGATATAAATTATACTCACTTTTGAATATATTTGATGTGTAAGGATCAATTTTTTTAACGGCTAACAATTTTTCAAATAGGCTACAAGCAAAATTCACCACATCGGGATACACTCGCTTCCAAACCAGAGAAAACTCTCACCAGGGTTGAAGCCCGTGAACACTTGTAACATTTCGTATTTTTCTTCCTTTATCCATTTTATTTTAATTCGTTTTCTTCTTCAATATTTTGTAACAAGACTTGATCATAAAAGAAATCGTATTTTAAACTAACTTTGTTTAAAACATACATGCACGTTACGTAATCAATCACGCAATACGCGTTTTATATAAAATCGAGCCATACATTGAGTTTATATTATTTCAGAATGTTAATCACACGTGTTATCATCATTCATACTCTTGCATACCCAAAAACATGGTTAATTATGAGTTTTTAGCACAAAATAATGGAATTATCAAACTCTAAGGGTCAAACTGCAATTTTGAAAAGTTTGGTAAATTTTGCAGGCGCCGCACAGCCATGCACCTGATGTGCATGACCATGTGTACTGCGATCCGCATGATCGAGCACCTGACGTGCACCACCCTGCATTCCGTGATCCACACGACCGTGCACCTGATCTGCACGGCCGTGCAAAAGCACCAGGTTTGGCAAAATGTTTTCAAACTTGCAAATTTTGACTCATTTTCCCTCCTTTCAACCCCAACCACCTCATTTAACACCCAAACCCCAATCCCAACTATAAATACAACCCCTTACCACCTTCTAAACACTTTCTACACTCCATGCACTCTCTCTGACACTCTCGGATCTCTACATTTCTCAACTTTGGGTAGATTCATCCAAGTTCAAAACACTGAGTTTTGAGCTTGTTTCTCCACTTTTCTTCATGTTTTTTCTTCTGCTCCTTCTTTGGAACACCTCTAGAAATGTTACCACAAGTTTACCATGATAAGCTAAGGTGGAACATCACCATATTTTAGGTCCAAAGTAGGATATAGTTTCTGTTTTTAACAACTTTCAAAACAAAGTTCATACTTACTTGTTTCTTAAATTTCTATGCACCAAACCAAGTTGCCAACAAATCCATTGTTGGGAGACTTGAGTTGAGGTATGAAATCAGAAACTTAAAGGTTCATAAACTCAATTTACTTTATGTCCCAAAGGTTCCAAGTAACCTACAAATGTTGAAACCATCAAAGCCCACAACCTTCAATGTCATGAGACTTCTGTTTTGGTAAGGTGTGAACAATGGAGCCTTGGTTTCCAATTATGATTCCACCTCCTCACTTAATTAGTAACAAAGTGTCTGATGTGCTAAAAGTAGTTTAATTAAAACAACCTAATTTAACCTATTCTAGATTCAAAGTAATACTCTAGACTTTCTAAAACTCGACTAAACTACTAACCGACAAGTAAATCGATCGACTCTAGTAAAGCTAAAGTAAGTCCGGATATTAAACCCACGAGACTCAATTAAATTATGCTAATGACTCTACCTAGACTAAGACTGACACGGACATGACTAATTGTTTATTTGTTTGGAGGGGGTTACTGAAACTTAAATTGCAAGTGAACTAAAGAGTAATTAACTAAGACGAACTAAAACGCGACTCGAGACGAAGATTGAACTCAGTGGTGATGAAAGATACCTAGGTTGGAATCCCCTTACTATCGAATGGCTTTCTATCAAATAGTAATGTGATAAGGAACTGGGATCTATGGATGCTAAACCCTAAGAGAAACCGAACTGGACCCCCGACCCTTATCGGGAAGACACCTATGAAACTCTAAAGCATTGTTACGTTTACCGGTTAACTAGACTCCTTTTCTGTTATCTACTTTCTAGACAAATACCCTAAAGTGACTAACTACCTCTCAGCGGGAAGTCTAAGACAACTAAGGAACTTGATTTGGTTTAATAGACTAGAATGTGGCAAGGCAACTAACATCGGCTTTTCTCAAAACCTAATCTTAGCAATTTACCCAGTTAGACCTATTAATAACCTAGCACTTCTCATGCACTAAAGTTAGTAGAGTATTAAAGCCGAATTAACTTTTGATCACTGTTTCTATGGTTTATTGGTCAATTTACCATAAGATTACCCGAACCCGCTAAGACCCGATAATCAACACAAACTCATTATATGAAAGACATTCAACAGAATTCATGTGAAATAGATAAACAATCATAAATCAAGTAAAAATGCGCATATACACCAAATCAAAGAACCAAAGTCGTTTACTTTAATAGAAAACTCCAAATCAACATCAATAAACGATAAAAATCCGAACTTTGCAAGGTTTCATCCTAACCTAGATAGTTTAAGGCGATTAGCCAAGAATCATAGTAATAGAAATCAAAATAATCATCTTTAACACAGAACTCATTGAAAAGATATGGAAAACAATGATGAAACGGGAAGACAAAACCTGTAAATTTCACTCTCGATGTTTCCAACTCTTACCGAATGATTCTGAGGCGTCCTATGCTTCAAAACCGTGTAGAAAAAGCTTCCGAGTTCGACTTTGATCTCTCAAATTCGTCTAGGGTTAGCTGGGACGAATTATTAAGTATTTATACTTTCCTATTAACTCAAAAACGCCCAGCTATGATTTTCACTGTTGAAAACTACCTCTCGTGCCCCGCGAAAGGTGAAGCTAAATCTATCGCGCCCTACGACCGTGCCAGTTTTCATCCAAACTCTAACATCCTCTCGCACCCCGCGAGAGGATCTTCATAACCTGTCGCGGCCCGCCAGAGAGTGTAAATTCCAGATTTCCGTCCGTTTCGTCCCTCGAACCTCCAATTACGTTCCAGTACTTGGTTTCTACGTATTATATCTCGCTTTCTGCACTTTTCAGCTATTTCCATCAACCAAGACCTGCAAAACATAACCGAATCATAAGTATATGCATTCTAACTAAAAACCGAAACTAAACTAACGAAAATCGTACAAACTCTAAATGATAAATAGATGTATTATACAATACATCAGTGTCCAAACTACACCGAGTCTCCAAACATTTGTCATGTTTGGAATGCACTCGTCTAGTTTAAGCTACTTGGTTACTTGGTGGATTAGATGAGTGGTTACAATTTCAATCTTATTCATGACCAACTAGAATCATCAACTAAGTTGATGATTTTGTGTTTTGGTTAATCATATAATAAGGTTTAATTGATGAAAATCATTCTACCTTCTTACTTGACCTTTCTATGATATTACTTAACCATAGAACTATAATACATAATATATCTAATTCTAATAAAAGATTTCAAAAAATGTCACATAACGTTCTCTTCTTTAATTTAATAATAATATTAGGTAAATTTAATTACTAAAATTTAGTTAATAATATTATATTAATATCATTTAAAGTTTATCGAATAAACATATCAAATGTGTTATATTGCTATGGATAATCAGATATTTTTTCAACATAAATCATATTTACGTTCGCTAAAAAGTAAGAATGACAAAGACATGATTTGTGTTAACAAATGTAAATAATTCATGGTACAATTTATGTTTATCATATAAATATTTGAAGCCCATGTGCTAATTGAGTTTGATGCGAATAGGTGATTTACTATAAAAATTTCCTACAACAATTTATATAATAAACTTCAACCAACAAGAAATTAACTCAAATGTAGGTTAAAATAATAAAATAAATGTTAAACAGCTACATGAGGTTTATAAAAATCGGTTAAATAACCATCAATAAAAAGAGATAATCTTATGATTAAAGATAAAATTAAAGATATATAATATTATTGTTTCAAGGCTAATTTTTTCATAGTTAAACATTATTATAAATTATTTTTGTCATGATATATTGAAGATTAATAAGAGTATATCAGAATTATGAGTTGTTTTAACAAGATTTGTCTTCAAACAATAACTATTAGTCTCTTTAATTATTAACAATAATAAATATATAATTCAAAGTAATAACTACTGGAATTTCTTGCATGACGTGGTGAGAATTCAACTTTGATTTGTACTGATTTGGTTCGTTACGGTATTGACATTCAGTATAGCAATTGAAATGAAAAAACCAATGAAATAAGATCGTTAAACTTCCGAGTATAAAAATTTGTGGTTATTGTTATTTTCTTTTAAAGTTTAAACTGAAAAATAAAAAAGAAAACAAAATATTAAAGTAAAAACCATTTATGAAATCTATGCCCAACCTAATGCTGTGCTAGCTAAATTCTCCTTGTGTAGCTTTCCATTTAAAGTTATTTATAAGAGTAAAATGTCCGGATAGTCCTTGTGGTTTTGTAAAGTAACATGTCTAGTCCCTAACTTTTGGAAATTACATCGATGCTCCATGTGGTTTACTTTTTGTTACTCGGATAGTCTCTGGAGTGGACGGGGGTTAGTTTTCTTTGTTAGGTCCATCTGAAATTACTTATTTACCCCTTCCTTTTATTAAAATATAAAAAATCACACACAAAACACACACACACACACACTCTCTCTCTCTATGACTCTCTCTATCTATCTCTCTCTACTCTCTCTCTCTCTAAGAGAACCATCTCAACCCACCTGCCGCTGACCACCAGCCACCACCGCACCCACCTAAGACAACCACCTCTCTCTATCTTCATCTACCACCACCATATGCCGCCGCCACCACCTCCGTCTTCACCAACACCACCATATGCTGCCACTAGCCATCACCCACCCACCTAAGACAACCATGGATCCCCTTCATCTGAAATCGAATGGCGACTACCAAATCCATCAACACCCACAAAATCAAATGACGACCCCCTTCAATTTCTGGTTCGTTGTCTTCATCTTCGGCCTCACCCTCCCCCACTCCGACCTCGTCCCCTTAACATTTCTTCTCAATCATCCTCTATTTCACCACCAAATCCATCAACTCGAAATTCCTTTGATTTGTGTACATGGTTTTGTTCAAATTTTGAGTAATTTGTGAGCAAATTGAAAAGTGTTGTTGACGGGTCGACTATTGTGTGTAGCTTGTGAAGTTAATTGGTCGAAAACGTCACATGGACCAAGCATCAACAATAAACTTCACATATATTAACAGAGAGAAAAAGAGAAAGAGGGAGAGAGAGACGAGACATGGGTGGGATTTGTGATCTATTGATTGTGAGGGTGAGGTTGGGGTTTTCTTTTCTAGATTTCTTGTGACAGGATTCATGCCGGAAATACGCCGGAGTTACGTCTTCATGGCTCTGTTGATGGTGAGGTTTAAATTGGGGATGGGTTAGGCTGATAAAGATAAGCATGGGGTGGGTGGTGGCAGGTGGTGGTGCTGTGGCGGCAGGTGGTGGTGGGGATTTTCGTGAGAGAGAGCAGAGAGAAAGTCAGAGTGTGTGTGTGTGTGTTTATATTACGTGTATGATTTTTTCTTATATTTTAATAAAATCAAGGGGTAATTTTGTAATTTCACATCGACTTAACGGAGAAAACTAACCCCCATCCACTCTAGGGACATCCGAGTAACAAAAAGAAAACCACAGGGAGCACCGTTGTAATTTTAAAATGTTGAGGACTATAGGTGTTACTTTACAAAACCACATGGACTATCCGGGCATTTACTCTTAATTATAATTTAAGTTGTGTAAAATGAAAGTTTTAACTCACTTATTTAATGATAATTAGTAATAATTATCTGTGATATATTGGACTCTTTTTTATGTCAATTTATTTCAAAATTATTCAGTTTCCTTTGAGTTTCAAAGAAAGAAATTGACATTTTACTTCCTGATTATGAGTGGCTTTAACTTTTTTTATGGTATTTATCATCTTTTATTTATACGAGATATTTTCTTTATTAAACTCGTGTAACACACGGGTCTATTATCTAGTATCTATAATATAGTCCTAAAATCCGAACCCTAAACACTAACCAATTTATGAATTGATGTTACGAGTTGTGGTTATATTATCTTAGATCAAAATTTCTCATATTTGAACTTTCAACGGGTGAACTTGTGCCTGTGAAAAATACACGAACATGGTGTCCAACTTGAGTGTTTTAACCAGATAACTTTTTATGTAATTTTTATACTAAGTTAATCATTTTTCACACACATTCCTAATCTAAATCCATCGAACTTATACACCTCATTTATCCTTGTAGGATAACTCGGTGTTTCCAAACTCAAATCACATCAACTCACTTTCATGGAACTTTATGCAAACCGTGAGTATACGTAACCCTTTTTACTTTAAGTACACTTTTGGGGTGCAATATATATACATATCAAACTTACACATACATAAAAATTCACATGATTCAAACAAACAAATCCGTACTTACATGCTTAATACGTTATACACTAGGATACTTGCATGCTAGAAGCCTTTCTTGCACAAATACTTGTCATTAACTTCATGAGCCAACCTTAACATTTATAGCGCTATAGGAGTAGCACACCGTCCGTTTGATGGGTCATTGTTAAGTATTCAATGGTTACCGGTCTTGTCGTTTTGATGACGAGATTACGCTAGTGGAATCTTTGGGTTGACACGTATGTGATGCATGCTAGTTCATGTTAATATATGCCTAAGTATATGTCTTTGCCATGTGGATTTTGTTAAACTTTTATACATATACTAGTACATCAAACTTGTATGTTCACCAATGCTTTATGTGTTGGACTAGAAACGCGTCTTATTTTAAATTATGTTTTGTTGTTTTAGTTGTTATGTACTAATTGTCGTTATTTGCTTCCAAACATTGTGCTCGAATCTTTTGAAATGAAATGAAAGTTATTATATAAATTATTGTCACAAGTTAGTGGTTGTGATGTCTCTTGCGATCTCATTTTCATTTCACTCTGATGTTTCTGCAATCGATTGGGGTGTGACAACACTCGTCCAAATGCACGACAATGCGGTGATGTAAAACCCACCCAGTTCAAGGATCGAACTAGCAATCGCACGTACTTGCTTAGTCTCTCATCACCATCGGTGCCGTCGAAACTAAATGATAGGGGTAGGAATCGAACCTGGGTTACTTAGAACACCAGGTATCTTCTTTACCACTCCATCACCAGCTCATTGGTTGTGTAAGGATCAATTACAAATAGATCTTAACATGCTAAATGTGAGAAGTGAAGGAATATTCTTTTTTTTTCCATCTACTCGAGCATGTTTTTAGATGAGGAAAACCAAAAAAATGTATAGTTAATCTAGTAGAGTAATTATATATATATATATATATAATATTTTTATGAGGTTTTAGGACTAAAATACACGCTTGACTCAATGGAAAAAAACCAAAAAAGGAAAATAAAATTATCTTCACTTCTCATGTGTAGAACGCTAAGATCCTTTTCTACAACAACCATACCTAATTCTATAAGTTAAAAATCAAATTTTAAAACCGCATAAAACTTTACAACAACGTAACACCTTTTTTTTTAAAATAACTTACTTGTCAAAGTTCTAGGTTAGATTTGTCTTAACATGATTGTTTTTTAAGCTAAGATGGTCAAAACAATGGTGTAAGTTGTCACCCCCCAATTGTCATACACTCAATTTTCACATGCATGGTTTTACCACAAGATGCGTAATAAACCAGGATCATTGTCATTTGTTACACTGAACGACCTCTAAATGATGTTTTAGAAAAAGTTGTTGCTCATTTAAATGAGAAAACACATGTTTTGAATGTTCATGTAAAATGCGGAAGCGTAAAGCAAAAGTAAAGTTTAACCAAATGCGCAAAACAAATGCGCCCAAAAAGTAATGAAATAATGTATTAAAAATAAGTTCAAAGGTTTAATGATGCGACTCCAAGAATGTCCTTAATCGCGTGCAATACCTAGCGACCTATGGAATAACATACTAAAGTTTGTCAACACAAAGTTGGTGAGTTCACAAGTTTTAAATCTAAAGTATTAGAAAATGCATAATCCAGTTATATCAATAGGCAGCTAGCCTATTTGCAAATTACTAATCAAGGGAACTGAAGCTGAATGTTGTGTTTTGGTGCCTTCTACCACATCTATCACAAACGTGGTACTTGAGTTAGATCAATGTTTAACGCCCGGCTCCCAACACGGTTTGTGGTTTGTCAAACCAAGTAGTACTAACAAATATTACATCGCCATCCCATATTAATGGTTCAGTGTGTAAGGACTTTTGTGATATTATGTGCGTTTAGTACATAAGTCATATAGAAGAAATACATTAACTAAGCAAGTGTTCTTGTTTCTCCCAGAAAACATATAAGTAAAGTAGTAGCGTAACTCATTGTTTGCAAAGAAATCCGAGAATGCAAAAGACAAAGAGTAGGTGTTCGGTTAACCACTACTTATTACATGTAATGTCTATGAGTGTATGTTCCTGTTGGTTCTCCAAACCCAAGTAATCCAAACAATCATGTTGTTTTAATGTTTTAGAAAAGACTCACATGTTTGACTAACTTAGAACAAGTTGATCTGACGACTCGTTGGTGACTAATTAAGTGACTTAACGTTAATTCATATTCATGCAATCAAGTAAAGCTATGATACACACCGCATAACATGTATGATGAGATTTATTTAAGTTTCATATCCTAATACCCTTTGCATAGTCAAATAGAAGTAAACTCTAGTGTTAACAAAAAGTTTCAGCAATCATAGTACAACTTCAGTTTTTTAGTCAGTTTGTATATTTTATTTAAAACACTAAACGATGCAGAAAAATTGTGAATATTTTATGAGAGATGCCAAGTAGTCTATTAGGGTCTGTTGAATTTTCTTGAGCCTTGACTGTTTATAGAAAATTCATGAAAAATCTCACACTACATAAAGGTCAAAAACTTCGTGTTCTGGTGACAGTTTACCACTAAAATTATAAAAATAAAATCTATGTTTCTAATTGACGCAAGGCCAATTGAAGTGTGTCACCAACTCCTATGGGTATCTGCTGTAAAAATTTCATGTCCTAACTTCAAATATTGATCAAGTTATTGTCTTCATCACGAACCATATTTTTTAATCAGAAAACTCAGTTTTACCCATCTACGTTAAAAATTTGCACAAACACAGTTAGGATTCATGAAAATTTTTGTGAATCATCGACACTTCTAATGTATGATCCTAGGCTCAAGAGTTGTCCTATTTGGCATTAGTATAAGCAAGTTATGATCAAAACAATTATGGGAAATTATGCATTAATGTTTTTATAGGGTTATGCAATGTCAAATCTTCAATTTAAATAAGGTTTCTCTTTTTAGTAAGTTATGAACTAGCATGCGCCTTAGGGTTTTCATCACCAAACATTATTCCTACATCATTATATAAATCTACTAGCATAATCATAACATCAAACACAATCAGTTCATCCTATACATGCATACATAAGAATCTAAATCATCAAAGTTTCCTATTATGGCAAGGTATGAACAATCAAGAATCTAGGGTTTTCAATCCACACAAAAATCATTCCACACACTCCTATGATCATAGACAAACACTAGACATCAGAAAGTTTGATTAAAAATTGAGTTTGGATTAACTAGGGTTGTTTAACCTAACTTTAAGATCATGAAAAACATCAAAGTTGATAAAAAAAAAAGCTTACTTGTAAATGTTGTAGGATGTTGGAATCAATCAAAGGGATCACCAATTGTAAGAATCAAGCAACAAATCAAGATGGTTGGTGAATTTGTGGCATAAATTTTGAAATACGGTGGTGGTGGGGGCTGTCATTCACAGATACGGTTTGGGTTTGGGTTTTATTTTTTTTTTATCAAAGTTAACTAATAGGAATTAAGGATGGGCTTTTTGGTGGGTTGTGCAAACTTTGGTGGACCTTTTAAACTAACACAAGCCCACCAAACCATTTCACTATAATTAATGTTCTCAGTCTATAAAATAAAAATCGCTAATTTATTTATAAAAATTAATTTTATAAACGCTAGATTAAAAAAACGCATATTGATAGCAATCATGAGAAACAACTAACACCTAATCCATGTAATAAAAAAACATATAATTACACATAAATACATTTATATTGTATATGTGAAATACTATTTCCATGTTCACCAACATCCGGGGTCAAACTCGTGGCGTGTCGGTTATTTGAATTCGCCAATTTATTGTTACGTAAGTGTGAGTGTACTGACTGACACACTTAACCAACCAATATGAAATGAAATGCTATAATAAATGTTTCTAAATCATGTTAAAGATAGCGGAGTTAACCTGAAAAATCTCAGTTGTCACACCAACATATGGCGGAAACATCGGGGCAAGACGTAATAAATTGCTCAAAAGCATCATAACACTAGATTGTGACAATAATTAAACTCAAAATTTCATTTCCATTCATTCAAATAATACAATATTGTTTCGAAAGGAAATCACAACATTTTGCAAATTTCACAAATAGAACATAAAAAATGCATAAATAAAACTTGGTGAGTTTCTAGTTCACCCTAAATAGATTTCTTCTGAATTGTTGTCATACATTTCCTGCAACATGTATATAAAATATCCATCAATAAAATAATTTAAGTGAGCATACAAGTTTGTCTACATAGCATAAATATGGATAAAGTCTCAAATCCACATTTTAATTGTATACTAAGTTATATAAATCATACTAGCATGCATAAGCTAAAAATCATTCCAAAGTGTCCACTAGCGTAATCTTAACACCAAGGTAAATAAGACCGTATTGATTGAATACCTAACAATGACCCATCAAATGGTGATGTGTACTAATCCTATACGTTATACATGTTAAGAGAGGCTTATTCAAGTTAATAAGAGATAGCATGCATAAGATTGTCATAGTATGTATAAATAAGTACCATAACAAATATCATGTTTAAGGATTGAGTGTTTTCTAAGATTGTTTGTATGTGTGTATGTGAATTTAGTATGTTTACTTGTTACAACCCAATCGTGATTAAAATGGAAAATGGGTCAAGTATACTCACGGTTTGTGAAGATTTCCACAAAGAGCGAGTGTGTGGTTTTGGAGGATGGAGTCACCAAGTTACTCTAATAGGATAAACTAGGGTATGTGAGTATGATGAGTTGGAGATTGGAATGTAAACGAGAATTATATACGTATGAAAGTATATAAAACATACCTTGTTTTGGACACTATTGTTAATTGTGTTTTTTATGGGTACTAAGTCACCCATTAGAAGTCCAACCTAAGGAATCCGAATCTAAGGTATTTTCCACTTTAACACATAACATTCAACCATCGATTGGTTAATTTCATGGTTTGGTTTGGTTTTGGAGATATGTATATTATATATATTATGTATAAGTTATGTATTAGTCTAGTCATGTATTGTGAAGCATAGGCTGGATAAATCTACTAGCCTTATGAGTTCACCAATACATAAATCATCACATGGATGATTCAGATGGTCATGACTACAATATGAAGAACGTAATTAAATAATCTAATTCACCAAGTACCCAAGTGAGTTTAACTAGACGAGTGCTTCCAAACATGGTTATGGTTGGAGACTTAGTGTAGTTTGTTCACTTTTGTTGCCTGGAAGCTACTTGGTGACTTAGATTGCATGATATGGAACAAAACCTCAATCCAAACCTATCCAACATAGGGATTTGTTGGCAACTTGAAGATGTTTCAAATTCAAGAAAGATGAACAAGTTTAAAAGTTCTTGATAAAACTCAAGAAAAATCTTAACTTTGAACCTCAAAATGGTGATGTACCACCTTTGTTTACCTTGGTAAACATGTGTAACACTCCTAGAGGTTATCAAATTAAGGAGAAGCAAGAAAACAAGAAGAAAAGTTGCATAAACATGCTCAAAACTCACTATTTTGAACTTGGATGAATCTGCCTAAGCTTGAGAATTTTGAAGAGTTGGGAGTGTTTGAGAGAGTGATTTGAGTATGGAAAGTATTTAGGAGGTGGGGAAGGGTTGCATTTATAAATGGGTATTGGGGTTTGGTGTTTAATAAAGGTAGTTGGGAGTTAGGAATGAAGGAAGGCTCAAAATAGGTGAAATTCACAAGCTGAAAATGGAGTCTGCTAGATCAGGTCCTTGCGGACCGAAAGGGTCTTTGCTTGTGGTTCATAAGGGCTTCAAAAATACAAAAAAAATAATTTTGGCCCTTGTAGGTTGGTTTGATTGTTATTTGGTGCCCCTAACACATTGTTAAGCATATTTTTAGGGTTTTAAAGTATAAGTAAGCATGTGTAATGTATGATAATGTCTGAATATAATTTCAAGAAAATATATTCTCGGTGTATGACTAGGTTTTTAATAAAAACGCGTATCTCGTGATTGCTTGTGTATTGTGCATGCATGATTAAACAAGTATGATAAGAAAATGTGATTCCCATTAAGATCAATTCTCGAATTACAAGGATTGAAATGAAAATACGAACTTCGAATAATTGGAAAAGAATCGAAAAAATATGATACATTATAGTCTCTCCTACTTTAGGAAATTTCGTGTACTTGGTCTTCATTTTGTCCTCGCGTTCACAAGTGAACTCGGCACCACACTTTGGTTTCCAACGTCCCTTGACTATAGGAATACGACTACGTCAGAGTTGTTTGACTTCACGATCCATGATTCCACCAATTTCTCGGTGAAGTGATACTCATTGATATGTATCTCGTCAAGTGGGATTTGAAATCCTTCATCAGTTAGGCACTTCTTTAGATTTGACACATGAAAGGTCGGATAAACGTTGTTGAGCTATTGAGGTAAGTCGAGTCGATAAGCTACTCTTCTAATATGAGCTCGATAACCAGATGGTCAACAACTGACACATAACTCGAGCCATGGAATAAGTATATGAGCTCTATTCATTTTTTGATTCGCTTTCCTTTTGGGCAACTTAGCAACTCCATGGAGCACCCACAACTGTCGGTTCCTTGTGGCGGTCCGCTCAACATACCACACGAAACGGACGGGGGCTCGTTGAAAGGGTAGTGATTGGGTGGTTTGGTGGTGTGCAAGTCCGCTCAAGCGAACTGGTTTCGTCGTGGATGAGTGGGCACCCTATTTTTTAACGATATCAATTTTATTCAAAAAGTCAAAGGAAGGTTGAGATGATAAAAAGGATTTGCAGGTTTGAGGTTGAAGATGAAGTGTTTTTTAAATATTTTTTTATTTTCATTGAGGTCCTTTGAAATTAGATAAAATACAACTTAAGCCCTAAAGTTATACAATCTTAATTAATTTCTTTAAATTTTGTCAAAATTATTAAAATGACAAATATTATTTATTATTTTTTTAAATTATTAAGATAGATAACAATGAAACATTGCACAGAATTGTGTAAACTTTAAAATCACAACAATAGAAAGATTGTTTTCATTGACATGCTTTTGTAATTATAAATCACATATGCATGCAATATACAAACTCCCCCTCAGCCTAAGATCATTCTAATTTGTTGGTACAGAATGTGTAGAAGAAAAGTGATAGATAGAACAGTACAGGCACTGTTCTATTTATAGTACATTACAAACCACTGAGCATCTTATGGCTAACGTCACTATGAAAGTGACATTTAATAAACTATCAAACTCTATCCTCTGCTACACCTAAACAATGTTACATTCATTTACATAATAGATTCTGTTGAACAACAACTGCTAAGGTATCCTCTATTGGTCTTCAGCAGACCTTTGCTTCAACGGCCTTTATGCTTCATCAGAGTTTTCTCTCTAGCAGATCTTTACTTCCAGCAGAGCTTTGTCTTTAACAGATATTGTGAACAGTCTTTAAGTATAGGTAGAGTTTAGAGCAGCAAACCTTTATTAGTGATCAGATGTTATAGATTGTTTTGGCTTTCCAATCATCTGTTCTTTTATAGGGTTTAATAGATACAATAATCTCCCCCTAGAACAGATGATGCCAAAACTCTTCTTTATTACTGATCTTTATTTCTCAACAGAAATTTCCCAATTTTCCCTTTGAACTGTAGTTCAAAGTTCATAGAGAACATGTCTTTAAAATGCCATTGCAATTCAAGGTTCAATAGATCTTGGAGGTCATCTTCATGTAGACCATATGCATTCTCCATTTTCAGCTTTTGAATTTTGCTATTTGATATGAGTAGAGTCAATTCATGGGTGTCTGGTGATGACTTCCATTTTAGAATTTTTGAATCATTAGGCTTTTGTAAGGGAGAATTATTGTTGAGTTTGGTGGAAGTGATTTGCTTACAAATTTAGAGTGTTTCTTTTAGTTTTTCACCTGCAGCGTCGTATGATAGAGTAATTGAATTTTGATTCCCGCTTTTTTGTTTTCTTCAAACCCCTGTTCATCATCCGCTTCCATCTGTTTTTGCCTTTTTACTTGATGTAAGGCAATTGTGGGTAAGACAAAGGATAAGGGCTACTTTTAAAGGTTTAGGTCTGATGAGGGATAACATCTATTGGGTAGTCTGGCTTTCTTGGAACTTTAAGATCTTTCTTTCTAAGCTCTTATAGTTTTTTGTAGGTATCTACAACCCTAGACTCAAACCATCTAGTAACTGACCTTGCACTACCATAATATGTAGCAACCAGCTCTTGTTTCATTCTTTTAAGCTTTAAAGCTCTGTTCTGATCCATCTGCCTGTTTTTCTTCCAATCATGTGGTGTTGGCTTGTGTAGAGGATCTTTGAGCATTGCTTGTATTATGTCAATTTCTGCTTTGAGATCATTTGTTGACCAATCTTTGAACTGTGCTCTGGTAGCTTTGTAAGGTTTGTGTTGCATAATGTGGTCAAGGTAATCCTGTTTCAGTTCTTCATCAAGCTCAACATTTACAGGCCTTTCTGACATAGACTTACTCATATCTTTGGCAAAGTCTTCAATCTTTCTCACTTTGCTCAGTTCATAAGACAAAATACCTTGAGTAGGCCTGTCATCTTTCCCTTTGCTCTTTTCTTTTGCTATGTTCTCAACCTGTTTGGCCTTCAACTTTATATATTCATCTAAATTTCTTAGCTTTCTGTAACCAAAGAGAGATGGAAAGTCTAGTTTTGAAGAATGATTCAATTTCTTTTCGCACAGCCATCTGTTCCAGAGGATATTTGGTAGCAAAAGGTATTATGGATGGTGATTGATAAATGGTTGGAAGTGAAGTGGTTTTGTATAAAGGTGATGAGGACAATGATGAAGTGATAGGTTTTGATAACAAAGGAATTGGTAATTGATCGGAGTGTCGCGCCCCGGTCAAAGATAATATTTATATACCCAAATTACCCTTAACAATGCGTTGGTGGTAGTAAGGGGTCAAACCAAGAAGAGTTTGTGGTTTGCGAATGGATGTGGTTGATTTTCGGTAAAAGTGTCACTTTATGAAGCTTGCTACTTAAATTGTTTAATTTGATTTATTGGTTTGAAAGAATGTCGGAATGGCCCGACGAATTTGTGTCTACTCTACTAACTTTGAAAACTCAATTGATTGTAAGAAAACTTTGATTAACTTGATGAAAACAATAATTTGAGAACAAGGTTCACATTCGGTTCAGTAATGCAAATCCTAGGGTTCCTACACGTTTTTAATTTCAACTCAATTGCAAACAATGATCAACGAATTTAGTGTTGCGTGGTTTAGGTGTCAAAAGCTATCAACGTCATAGACAACGGACTACAATACACTTCATAACCAAGAACATGTAAACTCTAACCTAGACAAAGCATAATCGCACATAAACATTTCGCAAAGTCAAATTTGACAATTCACAAATACAATACCAATGCGAGACAATTATCATAGGTTTTCAAATCAATTCACAATTTGTCACAAATCAAAACTTAAAACAATGTCAAACCTAGAACTTACAAAACCTACACCGGGGTGAAACCTTCAGAAATTAGCCGCTCATGGTGAAGGGGACTTGATCAACGGAAGAAGAAGTCTTGAACATTGACATCTCGATCTTGGTGATGATGATGGATGGTGATTTGGTTTTAGGTTTGATGGTGATGATGAATGGAATGATGGATGATTGGAGATGATGATGGTAATGGATTAGGGTTAGGAATAATGAGGATGATGATTCGGATGATTGATTATGGATTGGTGATGTTGTAGATCAAAAATGTCTTGTTCTTGGTGTCACACCCCGACCCGCAGCGGAAAAGGTGATCGGGGCATGATTGGGTTTTCATCAAAGCTCATGACATTTATTATAATGTTTCATATTTATTATTACAATTTAAAGGAGATCATACAATCATATCATACAAGTTCAACATGTTCTATACATCTTTCTAGGCTTCATTATTTTTCTTCTAAGGCACTTTCCTATGTGTTCCTTGCTTCATCCTGTCCACCTGTATCATGTGTAAAAATGGTTTTTGGATCAACAAAAAGTTGGCGAGTGAATCCTATTAAAACATTTAAACGTTTTTATTGAATTGATTATAAAATAAAGTGCATAACCACATATGAGTAAATGTAAATGTAAATGTAAATTTATTCACAAAACACTTAATATTAAATATTGCACACACATACAACAATAGATTGTTTTGAGGCACGCGTTGTTCAACTCGTCTCCCACAAGGAACTGATAGGCCTAATGAATGAGTTTTGAGGCACGCGTTGTTCTACGAACTGATGGGCCTAATGAATGAGTTTTAAGGCACGCGTTGTTCAACTCGTCTCCCACGAGGAACTGATGGGCCTAACAAATAATTTGCATACAACTTGACAATATGTAATACATAACAACAAAAATATTTACATTCTAAGTTTAGATCATAATATGGTATAGCACGAGTTTGAATAAACGAATTAGTTTAAGCGACACATGATACACCCCAAAACATGAATAAAAAAAGGGGAATTTGTAAGAATTCACTCACATTGGGTGCGTTCTCTTGATGATGTTGGATGCGCACGAGTTTAGAAGATTGATCGACGAGGAATAACTAACCTAATTAATAACGAAAAGGTACGGTAAATAAGTGGGTTTTGTTAACAATTTTAATAGGATTTTCGGATATATTATTGTGAGTTTAAGGCTATTTTCTAACTTTAAAAACATTATTTTTAAGTATTTTTAATTGATTTTTAAATTAAATAAATAAATAAAAACATACAAAAAATGTTGACTTTTTGACTTTGACCGTTGACCATGACTGTTGACCGTTGACCGGTTCGGTCGTGTATATATTTGCACTGAGTGAGACTCGAACCCGTGACCTCCCGTACGCGTGCACGCAGCTCTACCAACTGAGCTACGTGTCTAACCCGAAATATTTCTGTTTTTAATTATATTTATACACTATTTAAGTTAATCAGAATTCATTTATTTTAAAAAGATTTTAATTGTATCGAACCGGTGCCGTCAACAGGTCTCGAACCCGGGACCTGTGATTTAGTGTTGCACACAGTCCACCGTTGGACTGTGTGTCTAACCTGGTTAATATCCTGATTTTTATTATACTTAACATCTTACAGTGAGTTAACCCGGTTCGGTTTTAAAAAAGACATTTTTATTTCCGAGGATAGGGTCGTGATAGGGATCGAACTCGAGACGTGTGTTTATTGTTTGCACACAGTCCACCGCTGGACTGTGTGTCTAACACGTTTATATGTCTTGTTTTAATTAATCTTATACAATAGGCTGTCACACCCCGACCCGCAGCGGAAAAGGTGATCGGGGCATGATTGGGTTATCATCAAAGCTCATGACATTTATTTTAACGTTTCATATTCATTAATACACTTTAATGGGAAATTACAATCAATATTACATCATGTCCTAAACATCAATCTAGGCTTCATTGTTTTCTTCTAAGGCATTTCCTATGTTTTCCTTGCTTCATCCTGTTCACCTGTATCATGTGTAAAAATGGTTTTTGGATCAACAAAAAGTTGGCGAGTGAATCCTATGAAAAACATTTGAACAAGTTTATTTAATTGATTATAAAATAAAGTGCACAACCACACATGAGTAAAAATAGATGTAAACTTATTCACCAATCAATTAATATTAATTAATGCACACATGAACAATAATGGATCGTTTTGAGGCACGCGTTGCTCAACTCGTCTCCCACGAGGAACTGATGAGCCTAATGAATGATTTGCATATACTTGACAATATTAAATACATAACTACAAACAATATAAACTAAATAATACACACACGAACAATAATGGATTTGTTTTGAGGCACGCGTTGCTCAACTCGTCTCCCACGAGGAACTGATGGGCCTAATGAATGAATTGCATATAAATTGACAAAATGAAATACATAACTACAAGCAATGTATACAATCTAAGTTCAGATCACAATATGATACGGCACAAGTTTAAATAAACGAGTTAATTTTAGTGACACATGACACACCCCAAAACGTGTAATTAAAAAGGGGAGTTGTAAGATTCACTCACATTGGGTGCGTTCAGTTGATGATGTTGAATGCGCACGAAGTGGGATTTAACCACGAGTGAACTAACCTAGATAATGGCATAATGGTTCGGTAAGTAAACGGATTTTATTAATCCATTTTAGTAGGATTGTTGGGTGTATTTTTGTGAGTTTAAGGCTATTTTCTAACCTTAAAAATGTTATTTTTAAGTATTTTTAATGGATTTTTAAATAAAATAAATAAATAAAAATAATAAAAAAAATGTTGACTTTTTGACCGTTGACCGTTGACCGTTGACTTTGACTGTTGACTGTTGACCGGTTCGTATGTGTGTATGTATGCGTTGGGTGAGGCTCGAACCCGAGACCTCCCGTACGCGTGCACGCAGCTCTACCAACTGAGCTACGTGTCTAACCCGAAATATTTCTGTTTTTAATTAAATTTATATACTAATTGAATTAAACTGAAAATCATTTATTTTTAAAAACGATTTAATGCGTCGAACCGGTGCTCTCCACAGGTCTCGAACCCGGGACATGTGGTTTAGGTTAACAGACAGTCCACCGCTGGACTGTGTGTCTAACTTGTCAAATAAACTGATTTTTATTATACTTATATACAAACTACCTTATTTCGTTTCGGCCTTATATAAAAAGTTTGATAATTGTCCGGACCGGTGCGGTAGTTCGGACTCGAACTCGTGACCTGTGATTAAACGTTCACACAGTCCACCACTGGACTGTGTGTCTATCTTGGTTATTATTCCGGTTTTTATTATACTTAACATCTATACGAAATGAATCCGGTTTAGTAAGAAAAAAAGAACATTTTTGTTAAGGCGAGTATGCGTGGGACATGAATCGAACTCGAGACGTAAGCGTGTTTAATGTGCACACAGTCCACCGCTGGACTGTGTGTCTAACCCGAGTTATATCTTGATTTAAATTAAACTTATATACTACTGAATCTTCGTCTTCTTCGTTAATCTTAACCAGAAACGGTGACTGACTGGTTCAACGATTTTAATCATGTTCTTTAGTGTGTTATGATTAATTACAGGTGAGATAAGTAAAAAGAATGAAAGATTAAGCGTAAGGTATACCGAACTGGACTCCTCTGTTTCTCCGGCAGAACTCCGGTGACAGCAAATGATTCCGGCGACGTGTGTCTTGCGGCAGAGGGTCTTCAACGAGCTTGAGATGAATGTGGGTGGCTTCGGTATGAGTTCTGAGTGTTCAGTGTTTAGAGTAAGGCACAGAAGTGAAAGGTTCGGTTTTCTGGCGAGTTGCAGAAGATTTCCGGCGAATGGAATTACGTCGAGAAAGGGTGCGGTTTTGAGCGAAAAGGCTACCAGTGGATTGTGGGTGAATTTATAGGGAGGAATCGAGATGTATAGAGTCGGATTTCAGACTTGATTCAAAGTCATTACGTTTTCCAGCGGTTATGACTTGCGTCGCGGGTTCAGACGTCGGTTATAACCGATGTTGAGGTTAATGTTTACGTTAAAACTGAAGAAACCGTCCAATCTCGCGAGATCGCCGGGATTTCCGACGACTGCAATTGGGCGCGTCGTTATTTGAATTCGAGATTTATTTTATGTATTAATTGTTTCCAATATTTAACAAGAAACATGAGTGGCGCAGTGGTTGGATGGTTATGTGTTAAGGCTGTGTTTGACTCGCTGGCTGACCCGGGTTCGAAACCCGGCAGCAGCTTTTTATTTTTATGTCATTATTTTTAACAGTTTTTCAAAAACAAATTATATATTCCAATATACTTATTAATTATGTATCGTTTAAAATTATTTTGGGCAATAAATACGCAACGAAATTTTTAACCGATTGTTCGGTTAATAAACGGAGCGGGTTTGGTAAATCCGGTTTTTTGACGGATGTTATAGTATCCCCTGCTTTTTAGAAATTTCGTCCCGAAATTTAAGTAGTGATATATTTGACTAAAAATGATGGTGTTTAGTTTGACAGTTACATGCTTAGAAAAAGAGTAAGAGTTTAAGTTTTTGTTTGAGGCGGTAACGTCCCTTGTAAGGGTTAAGTACCCTGTTGCAGGAATCGCTTTTTGTTGCCTACGGTAAAAATATTGATAAGCAGAGTTGATTCGCTAAATATGATATCAGGCGTAAGAGTTTTGATATGTTTGGAAGGATATGGTTATATCCTAAAGCAAAACTTCTAATACTACAACCTACATGGAACTCCTCATAACCGTCTAACAATACCTCTGATCCTTTGACAAGAATACTTATATATAGGAAGTACCAGCGGCGTATCCACCATATTCTTGTCAAATTTTCATTGGTTTTATCAGTAAGTTATGATTGGTCCTATGATGTAACTCCAGAACATAAATAACACAACAACCAATATTTGAATCCACATTCTGATAGCATATATGTTTGAATGGTGATAGTTTCTCTCTCGTTTGTTATGATGGAGAGGTTAGTTTATGTAGAAATAGAACACAATCCAATTTCTTTAAATGGCGAGATGATATGAATGTAACACAAATTTCAACCAAGACAATACTAAATCCTACATGGAACTTCTCATAACCGCCTGATAATGCCTCTGATCCTTTGGCAAGAATGCTTATATATAGGAAGTACCAGCGGCGTATCCACCATATTCTTTCAAATTTTCGTTGGTTTTATCCGCAAGTTATGATTAGTTACCAAGAAACTACTAAATCCTACATAGAACTTCTCATAACCGCCTGACAATGCTTCTGATCCTTTGACAAGAATACTTATATATAGGAAGTACCAGTGGCGTATCCACCATATTCTTGTCAAATTTTCATTGGTTTTATCAGTGAGTTATGATTGGTTCTATGATGTAACTCTAAAACATAAACAACACAACAACCACAGCTTGAGTCTAAATTCTGATAGCATACATGTTTGATTTGTGACAGTTCCTCTCTCGTTTGTTATGATGGAGAGGTTAGTCATTGTGGAAGTGAGACATAGCTCAACTTCTATAAATGATGAAATTGAATACACTGAAATGTATGATGAACAAACTTCAACCAAAACATACTAAATCCTACATGGAACTTCTCATAACCGCCTGATAATGCCTCTGATCCTTTGGCAAGAATACTTATATATAGGAAGTACCAGCGGCGTATCCACCATATTCTTGTCAAATTTTCTTTGGTTTTATCCGCAAGTTATGATTAGTTACCATGAAATTACTAAATCCTACATAGAACTTCTCATAACCACCTGACAATGCCTCTGATCCTTTGACAAGAATACTTATATATAGGAAGTACCAGCGGCGTATCCACCATATTCTCGTCAAATTTTCATTGGTTTTATCAGTGAATTATGATTAGTCCTATGTGACTCTACAACCAACACAACAAACACAAGATACTAAAAATGAAAAAATGTATGTGCGATCAAGGCTCAATCAAACGGAGCCGATCGTATTGCATGTACTGAAAATGAAAATGTCTGTGCGATCAAGGCTCAATCAAACGGAGCCGATCGTATTGCATGTACTGAAAATAATAAATTTAATCTAAACAATAATCACACAAACAGTTTATACATGGAATCTCTCATAACTGCCTGATAATGCCTCCGATCCTTTGACAAGAATACTTATATATAGGAAGTACCAGCGGCGTATCCACCATATTCTCGTCAAATTTTCATTGACTTTATCCGCAAGTTATGATTAGTTCTATGTGACTCTACAACAAACACAACAACCACAAGATCGTATTGCATGTACTGAAAATGAAAATGTCTGTGCGATCAAGGCTCAATCAAACGGAGTTGATCGTATTGCATGTACTGAAAATGAAAAATGTCTGTGCGATCAAGGCTCAATCAAATGGAGCCGATCGTATTGCATGTACTGAAAATGAAAAATGTCTGTGCGATTAAGGCTCAATCAGACGGAGCCGATCGTATTGCATGTACTGAAAATAATAAACAATAATCACTCAAACGGCTTATACATGGAACCTCTCATAACCGCCAGATAATGCCTCCGATCCTTTGGCAAGAAAACTTATATATAGGAAGTACCAGCGGCGTATCCACCATATTCTTGTCAAATTCTCATTGGCTTTATCCTTAAGTTATGATTGGTTCTATGTAATTCTAAAACATAAAGAAAAACATAAAACTAAACAATTGGAGTTGAATCTTGATTTCCGGTGAAGAGGACTAGTTGGGTGGTTTCGTTTGGGCCGTCATTATCTTCGTCAGGGTTGGCGTTGATGTTGAAAACTCTTCCCCTTGCTGGTGGCCTAGTGATTGGGTTTTCTTGATTTACTTGGTTAACTGGGTTTGATTGAGCTTGAGCGTTTATGATGTTAACCAATCGAGGGCACGTGTTTCTAAAGTGGGTAGGGTCGCCACAATTGAAACAAGCTCGAACATATGGGAACATGGGGTATTGAGGTTGATGATAGGTTTGGATCATGTTTTGAGTAGGGGGAGAGATTTGGTTTTGAGGGGTGCGGCAAACCTTGTTCAAATGACCATAGCGTCCACAAGTTGCACATAGTCGACAAGGTAAGGTAAGGGGATGGTGATAAAAACAGGTGTTACATCGAGGGTGAGGTCCAAGGTATGGTTTCTTATTTGGGTAAGTTGAGTTGGGTGCTACTTGAGTGATTGGGATAGCTTGGATGGGTATGGCTTGTAAAACTGGTTGATTACGTTGGATAGTAGCGAAAAGTTGCCCGTCTCTTTTTCTCTTAGAAATGGGTTGAGAAGGGGATTCGGTTTGGGTGGAGTTTGAAGTTTCAGTCGATGTTTTATCCTTCTTCTTCTTCTCCTCCTTGAAGTCTTTGTTCCGGATTCGGGTCTCGGTGAGCTCTGTAGCTAGCTCCATTGCTGCTTCCAAATTTGTAGGCGTGGTACTTATTACAGAGTCTTGAATCTTTGACGGAAGACCTCGAATGTAGTGCTCGATCAAACGGTAAAGGGGAGTGAACAAATTGGGAACCATTTGATGTAACTCGAGGAATCTTTTGTTGTATGTGGTGTGGTCCCCTTCCTTTTGCTTCAACGAATAAAACTCATCTTCTAATTTCTTGATTTCGCTCCTTGGGCAAAATCGTCTGGTCATGATTTCCTTCAATTCATCCCAAGTTAAAGTCATAGCATCGCCTCGTTTGGCCTTCTCTGTATTCCACCAAGTAAGTGCTATCCCATTTAATCGACCGGTAGCATATCGCACTTTGCGATCATCGGGGCAATCGCAATTTAGAAAAGTGTTCTCCATTTCTTCAAACCAATGGAGGAGAGCGGTGACACCTTCTCTCCCTTCGTATTTTGGAGGGTCACATGATTTGAAATGCTTGTAGGTGCATTTAGTGGTATTTGGGGGAGGGTTGATAACGTGTTGATCTTCTTGATTGACAAGATTAGCGGTAAGTGCTTGTTGGACTTGGATTACAATGTTGGGTATTACGGCAGCCATTTGTTGAGCGATTAGGGCAGCCATGCGCTCGCGGGCTTTTCCTGCTCTCATCTTCCTACGGGCGAGGCTAGAAGACATCTACAAGGAATACGCATCATGAGTATGAGTTGGATGTTTTTGGGATCATGGGTCGTATTTAGGAATGAACATTCATAAAATAATTATAGAAAAATAAATCTACTACATCCATAGGATGTCTTGGGCTTTGCTCGTCATTAGGCCCTGCATGCCGCCATACTTCACCTTCGTAATCATGTGGGCCCCATGAATACCGGGTTTTTCATATGGTTCGCATGTGTTAGCCTGGTTACGTACACTAAAACCCGGAGAAAATCGAGAAATATGTATATAACGTATGAGATTCGGAATGTGTCCAGGTGTTAGACACAGTGACACCTCAAAGTGGGGTTAGTTCGAACGACGTTTGGTGTGGCATGCTTTGGCCTAATAGGTCCTTCGTACTCTCATCGTTAGTCCCCAGGTAGGCAAACTGGTCCGTTATATTGGATTTATACGAATGCCAACCTAGACAGGACGTTCCGACTACCGGTACTTGTACCCTTCCAGTTACTACATGCCCGTCGCAGAACTTACTTTGATGAGATTTGAAAATTGCAACAAAATCTTTGAATAACAAAAGTATGAAGATGATTTGAATATATGATCATTGATATATGTATGATGAATGTGTATGTATGTATGTTTGACTGTAAGTATAAACAAATATGAAACAAATAAATATCATAAGTTTGTATGTTACCACCTAAACAATTAAAATTTAGGCAAACTATAGTATAGGCTCTAAGGGTCTAATAACCTATCCTATATCCCTATAGTCATGGCTCTGATACCAATCTGTCACACCCCGACCCGCAGCGAAAAAGGTGATCGGGGCATGATTGGGTTATCATCAAAGCTCATGACATTTATTTTAACGTTTCATATTCATTACCTTTAATGGAAATTACAATCAATATTATATCATGTCCTAAACATCAATCTAGGCTTCATTGTTTTCTTCTAAGGCATTTCCTATGTTTTCCTTGCTTCATCCTGTTCACCTGTATCATGTGTAAAAATGGTTTTTGGATCAACAAAAAGTTGGCGAGTGAATCCCATGAAAAACATTTGAACAAGTTTATTTAATTGATTATAAAATAAAGTGCACAACCACACATGAGTAAAAATAGATGTAAACTTATTCACCAACCAATTAATATTAATTAACGCACACATGAACAATACTGGATCTTTTGAGGCACGCGTTGCTCAACTCGTCTCCCACGAGGAACTGATGGGCCTAATGAATGATTTGCATATACTTGACAATATTAAATACATAACTACAAACAATATAAACTAAATAATACACACACGAACAATAATGGATTTCTTTTGAGGCACGCGTTGCTCAACTCGTCTCCCACGAGGAACTGATGGGCCTAATGAATGAATTGCATATAAATTGACAAAATGAAATACATAACTACAAGCAATGTATACAATCTAAGTTCAGATCACAATATGGTACGACACAAGTTTAAATAAACGAGTTAATTTTAGTGACACATGACAAACCCCAAAACGTGTAATTAAAAAGGGGAGTTGTAAGATTCACTCACATTGGGTGCGTTCGGTTGATGATGTTGAATGCGCACGAAGTGGGATTTAACCACGAGTGAACTAACCTAGATAATGGCATAATAGTTCGGTAAGTAAACGGATTTTATTAATCCATTTTAGTAGGATTGTTGGGTGTATTTTTGTGAGTTTAAGGCTATTTTCTAACCTTAAAAATGTTATTTTTAAGTATTTTTAATTGATTTTTAAATAAAATAAATAAATAAAAATAATAAAAAAATGTTGACTTTTTGACCGTTGACCGTTGACTTTGACTGTTGACTGTTGACCGGTTCGTATGTGTGATATGTATGCGCTGGGTGAGGCTCGAACCCGAGACCTCCCGTACGCGTGCACGCAGCTCTACCAATGAGCTACGTGTCTAACCTGAAATATTTCTGTTTTTAATTAAATTTATATACTAATTGAATTAAACTTGAAAATCATTTATTTTTGAAAACGATTTAATGCGTCGAACCGGTGCTCTCCACAGGTCTCGAACCCGGGACCTGTGGTTTAGGTTAACACACAGTCCACCGCTGGACTGTGTGTCTAACTTGTTAAATAAACTGATTTTTATTATACTTATATACAAACTACCTTATTTCGTTTCCGCCTTATATAAAAAGTTTGATAATTGTCCGGACGGTGCGGTAGTTCGGACTCGAACTCGTGACCTGTGATTAAACGTTCACACAGTCCACCACTGGACTGTGTGTCTATCTTGGTTATTATTCCGGTTTTTATTATACTTAACATCTATAAGAAATGAATCCGGTTTAGTAAGAAAAAAAGAACATTTTTGTTAAGGCGAGTATGCGGGGACATGAATCGAACTCGAGACGTAAGCGTGTTTAATGAACACACAGTCCACCGCTGGACTGTGTGTCTAACCCGAGTTATATCTTGATTTAAATTAAACTTATATACTACTGAATCTTCATCTTCTTCGATAATCTTAACCAAAACGGTGACTGACTGGTTCAACGATTTTAATCATGTTCTTTAGTGTGTTATGATTAATTACAGGTGAGATAAGTAAAAAGAATGAAAGATAAGCGTAAGGTATACCGAACTGGATTCCTCTGTTTCTCCGGCAGAACTCCGTGACAGCAAATGATTCCGGCGACGTGTGTCTTGCGGCAGAGGGTCTTCAACGAGCTTGAGATGAATGTGGGTGGCTTCGGTATGAGTTCTGAGTGTTCAGTGTTTAGAGTAAGGCACAGAAGTGAAAGGTTCGGTTTTCCGGCGAGTTGCAGAAGATTTCCGGCGAATGGAATTACGTCGAGAAAGGGTGCGGTTTTGAGTTAAAAGGCTACCAGTGGATTGTGGGTGAATTTATAGGGAGGAATCGAGATGTATAGAGTCGGATTTCAGACTTGATTCAAAGTCATTACGTTTTCTTGCGGTTATGACTTGCGTCGCGGGTTCAGACGTCGGTTATAACCGATGTTGAGGTTAATGTTTACGTTAAAACTGAAGAAACCGTCCAATCTCGCGAGATCGCCGGGATTTCCGACGACTGCAATTGGGCGCGTCGTTATTTGAATTCGAGATTTATTTTATGTATTAATTGTTTCCAATATTTAACAAGAAACATGAGTGGCGCAGTGGTTGGATGGTTATGTGTTAAGGCTGTGTTTGACTCGCTGGCTGACCCGGGTTCGAAACCCGGCAGCAGCTTTTTATTTTTATGTCATTATTTTTAACAGTTTTTAAAAACAAATTATATATTCCAATATACTTATTAATTATGTATCGTTTAAATTATTTTGGGCAATAAATACGCAACGAAATTTTTAACTGATTGTTCGGTTAATAAACGGAGCGGGTTTGGTAAATCCGGTTTTTTGACGGGTGTTACATAGGCCGACTTCATCTTCTTCGTTCAAAACACAGACAAACGATTTTTCAACTGTTTCTTGTTAAATTCAATTAACGAACTAATAGGTGATTGAAATGTGATGAACATAGAGGGTTTGGGGAAAGAATGTACCGGAACAGATTGTCTTTCTAGAACTCCGGCAAGGATCGTCGGCTCTGTTTTGTGAACTCCGTCTGTTCGGATCAATTAACAGTTTTGATAGATTAGATGTGAAATTGAACTACTGAGCAACGATTATCAGGAGGTTTAGATGATCATACCGATTCACAGGGATGATTCTGGAAATTTCAGAAGTTTTCCGGCGAAAGCAGAATATCCGGCAACGTCGTCTGGGATTGATTCTGGGTGATGGATTGATGTTAGTAATGGTCTAATAATGGATTGAAACAGAAAGAGTCGAGGTACTTTTCCGTGTTGATGTGAGTCTCGGTTTTCCGGCGAAAGTCCGATGATTGCAGAAAATCTCCGTTGAGTGAAATTGCTTCGAGAAATGGTGCGATTTTGAGCGAAAAGACTACCAGAGGCTTGGGTGTGCATTTATAGGGAAGAATCAAGTTGAATTGGGTCTGTTTCTAGTCTCGATTCATTGGTCAGACTTTCTCTGGCGGTTATGACTGATGTCGCGGAACTAGACATCGGTTATAACCGATGGCGACGTTAATACGTACGTTAAGTCAAAAGAAACCGTCGATAATTGGCGAAATCGTCGGATTTTCGGCGTCTGCGGATTTGGGCGCGCTGAGTGACTGAATTCGACTTCCAGTTTTATTATATGTATTAATTGTTTCAATAAATCAACAAGTAACACAAGTGGCGGAGTGGTGGAATGTGTGTGTGTTAAGTTTCCCGGCTGACCCGGGTTCGAATCCCAGCAGCCTGTTTTCCTTTTTAATTGTTTTATTTTTACTTTTTAACAATTATAGTTTATAAATTCTAAATTGTTTATTAATTATGTATCGGTTAAAATTAATTTGAGTATTAAATACGCAACGAAAATAACTGGATGTTCGGTT
This sequence comes from Scalesia atractyloides, assembly GCA_947069175.1. Lineage (NCBI taxonomy): Eukaryota > Viridiplantae > Streptophyta > Magnoliopsida > Asterales > Asteraceae > Scalesia > Scalesia atractyloides. Next base: position 36,689,356 of record CAMTDV010000020.1, on the reverse strand, counting down.
AATAAACGAAGCGGGTTTGGTTAACCCGGTTTTGACGGATGTTACAGTATCCCCTACTTTTAGAAATTTCGTCCCGAAATTTAAGTAGTGGCATGTTTGTCTCAAAAGGATGGTGTTTTAATTTGACAATTACATACTTTGAAGGGAGTAAGAGTTTAAATTTTGTTTGAGGCGGTAACGTTCCTTGTAAGGGTTGAATACCCTGTTACAGGAATCGCTTTTTGTTGCCTACGATAAGAATATTGATAAACAGAGTTGATTCACTAAGTATAATTTCATGCGCAAGAGTTTTGATACGTGTGAAAAGATAAGGTTATATCCTAAAACAAAACTTCTACTACTAAAACCTACATGGAACCTCTCATAACTGCCTGACAATGCCTCTGATCCTTTGGCAAGAATACTTATATATAGGAAGTACCAGCGGCATATCCACCATATTCTTGTCAAATTTTCGTTGGCTTTATCGGTAAATTATGATTAGTTCTATGTGATTACAACAACCAAAACTCGAGTCTTAATTCTGAATGTATACATGTTTAAATGATGACAGTACCTCTCTCGTTTGTTATGATGAAGAGGTTGGTCTATGTAGAAGTGGGGCACAACCCAACTTCTTTGAATGATGAGATGATATGAATGCTAAATCAGTGAGTATAAACAACTTCAACCATGACCTTACTAAATCCTACATGGAACTTCTCATAACCGCTTGACAATGCCTCTGATCCTTTGACAAGAGTACTTATATATAGGAAGTACCAGCGGTGTATCCATCATATTCTTGTCAAATTTTCATTGGTTTTATCAGTAAGTTATGATTAGTTCTATGATGTGACCCTAGAACATAAACAAACACAACAACCAAAGCTTGAGTCTTAATTCTAATAGTATGCATGTTTGAATGATGACAGTTCCTCTCTCATTTGTTATGATGGAGAGGTTAGTCTATGTAGAAGTGAGACACAGCCCAACTTCTTTAAATAATGAGATTGAAATACGTTGAGATGTATGACGATATGAATGCTAAAATTAGTGAGTATAAAACAAACTTCAACCATGACATTACTAAATCCTACATGGAACTTCTCATAACCGCCTGACAATGCCTCTGATCCTTTGGCAAGAATACTTATATATAGGAAGTACCAGCAGCGTATCCACCATATTCTTGTCAAATTTTCATTGGCTTTATCAGTAAATTATAATTAGTTATATGTGACTCTAAAACATAAACAAGCACAACAACCAAAACTTGAGTCTCAAATCTGAAGGTATACATGATTGAATTATGATAGTACCTCGCTCGTTTGTTATGATGAAGGGGTTAGTCCAGGTAAAAGTGAGACACAACCCAACTTCTTTAAATGATGAGACTGAGATACGTCGTGAGATATGATGATATGAATGTTAAATCAATGAGTATAAAACAAAACTGAAATAGTAATTCGCATAAGATTTTTGGATAAAACTTCCAATTTATAATCGAGATACGTGAAAATTGAGATAACATAAAGAAAAACATAAAAACTAAGCGGTTGTAGTTGAATCCTGATTTTTGGTGAAGGAGACTAGTTGGGTGGTTCGTTTGGACCGTCATTATCTTCAACAGGATTGGCGTTGATGTTGTAAACTCTTCCTCTTGCTGGTGGCCTAGTGATTAGGTTTTCTTGATTTGCTTGGTTAACTGGGTTTGCTTGAGCTTGGGCGTTGATAATGTTAACCAATCGAGGGCACGTGTTTCTAAAATGGGTTGGGTCGCCACAATTTAAACAAGCTCTGAACATGTTGTTGATATGTTTGGATCATGTTTTGAGTAGGGGGTGAGGTTTTGGTTTTGAGGGGTGCGGCAAATCTTGCTCAAATGATCATAGCGTCCACAATTCGCACATAATCGACAAGGTAAGGTAGATGGATGGTGATAAAAACAGGTGTTGCATTGTGGGTGAGGTCCAAGGTAAGGTTTCTTATTTGGGTAAGTTGAGTTTGGTGCTACTTGAGTGATTGGGATAGTTTGGAAGGGTACGGCTTGTGAGGCTGGTTGATTACGTTGGGTGACAACGAAAAGTTGCCCATCTCGTTTTCTCTTAGAAATGGGTTGAGAATGGGATTCGGTTTGGGTGGAGTTTGGGGTTTCGGTTGATGCTTAATCCTTCTTCTTCTCCTCCTTGAAGTCTTTATTCCGTATGCGGTTTTCGGTGAGCTCTGTAGCTAACTCCATGGCTGCTTCCAAAGTTGCAGGATTTTAAATGCTTGAAGGTGCATTTAGTGGTATTTGGGGGAGGGTTGATAACATTTTGATCTTCTTGATTGATTGGGTTGTCGGGATTAGCGGTAAGGACTTGTTGAACTTGAACTACGATGCTGGGTATTACGGCCGCCATTTGTTGAGCGATTTGGGCAGCCATGCGCTCGCGGGATTTCCTGATTTCATTTTCCTACGAGCGAGACTAGAATCTACAAAGAATACGTACCAAGAGTATGAGTTGAATGTTTTAGGGATCATGTGTCGTATTTTAGGAATGAACATTCATAAAATAAATATAGAATAATAAATCTACTACATCCATAGGATGTCTTGGGCTTTGCTCGTAATTGGGCCTTGCATGCCGCCATACTTCACCTTCGTAATCATGTGGGCCGCCATGATTACCTGGTTTTTCATATGGTTCGCATGTGTTAGCCTGGTTACGTACACTAAAACCCGGAGAAAATTGAGAAATATGTATGTAACGTATGATATTCGGAATGTATCCAGGTGTGGACACAGTGACACCTCAAAGTGGGGTTAGTTCGAACGACGTTTGGTGTGGTATGCTTTAGCCTAATAGGTCCTTCGTACTCTCATCGTTAGTCCCCAGGTAGGCAAACTGGTCCGTTATATTGGATTTATACGAATGCCAACCTAGACAGGACGTTCCGACTACCGGTACTTGTATCCTTACAGTTACTACATGCCCGTCGCAGAACTCACTTTGATGAGATTTGAAAAATGAAAAATGCGGCAAAATATTGAATAACGGAAGTATGAAGATGATTTGAATATGTGAACATTGAAATATGTATGATGAATATGTATGTAAGTATGTATGTTTGACTGTAAGTATAATTCACTATGTATCACAAAATGTAATATTGGAAGTGTTTGCATGCATTTGTGTATGTAATAAATATGAAAGAAATAAACATCATGAGTTTGCATGTAACCACATAAACAATTAAAATCTAGTCAACTATAGTATAGGCTCTAAGGGTCTAATAACCTATCCTATATCCCTATAGTCAAAAGCTCTGATACCAATCTGTCACAACCCGACCCGCAGCGGAAAAGGTGATCGGGGCATGATTGGGTTTTCAACAAAACTCATGACATTTATTATAATGTTTCATATTTATTATTACAATTTAAAGGAGATCATACAATCATATCATACAAGTTCAACATGTTCTATACATCTTTCTAGGCTTCATTATTTTTCTTCTAAGGCACTTTCCTATGTGTTCCTTGCTTCATCCTGTCCACCTGTATCATGTGTAAAAATGGTTTTTAGATCAACAAAAAGTTGGCGAGTGAATCCTATTAAAACATTTAAATGTTTTTATTGAATTGATTATAAAATAAAGTGCATAACCACATATGAGTAAATGTAAATGTAAATTTATTCACAAAACACTTAATATTAAATATTGCACACACATACAACAATAGATTGTTTTGAGGCACGCGTTGTTCAACTCGTCTCCCACGAGGAACTGATGGGCCTAATGAATGAGTTTTGAGGCACGCGTTGTTCTACGAACTGATGGGCCTAATGAATGAGTTTTAAGGCACGCGTTGTTCAACTCGTCTCCCACGAGGAACTGATGGGCCTAACAAATAATTTGCATACAACTTGACAATATGTAATACATAACAACAAACAATATTTACATTCTAAGTTTAGATCATAATATGGTATAGCACGAGTTTGAATAAACGAATTAGTTTAAGCGACACATGATACACCCAAAACATGAATAAAAAAGGGGAATTTGTAAGAATTCACTCACATTGGGTGTGTTCTCTTGATGATGTTGGATGCGCACGAGTTTAGAGGATTGATCGACGAGGAATAACTAACCTAATTAATAACGAAAAGGTACGGTAAATAAGTGGATTTTATTAACAATTTTAATAGGATTTTCGGATATATTATTGTGAGTTTAAGGCTATTTTCTAACTTTAAAAACATTATTTTTAAGTATTTTTAATTGATTTTTAAATTAAATTAAATAAATAAAAATATACAAAAAAATGTTGACTTTTTGACTTTGACCGTTGACCGTTGACCATGACTGTTGACCGTTGACCGGTTCGGTCGTGTATATATTTGCACTGAGTGAGACTCGAACCCGTGACCTCCCGTACGCGTGCACGCAGCTCTACCAACTGAGCTACGTGTCTAACCCGAAATATTTCTGTTTTTAATTATATTTATACACTATTTAAGTTAATCAGAATTCATTTATTTTAAAAAGATTTTAATTGTATCGAACCGGTGCCGTCAACAGGTCTCGAACCCGGGACCTGTGATTTAGTGTTGCACACAGTCCACCGCTGGACTGTGTGTCTAACCTGGTTAATATCCTGATTTTTATTATACTTAACATCTTACAGTGAGTTAACCCTGTTCGATTTTAAAAAAGACATTTTTATTTCTGAGGATAGGGTCGTGATAGGGATCGAACTCGAGACGTGTGTTTATTGTTTGCACAAAGTCCACCGCTGGACTGTGTGTCTAACCCGTTTGTATGTCTTGTTTTAATTAATCTTATACAATAGGCCGACTTCATCTTCTTCGTTCAAAACACAGACAAACGATTTTTCAACTGTTTCTTGTTAAATTCAGTTAACGAACTAATAGGTGATTGAAATGTGATGAACATAGAGGGTTTGGGGAAAGAATGTTCCGGAACAGATTGTCTTTCTCAGAACTCCGGCAAGGATCGTCGGCTCTGTTTTGTGAACTCCGTCTGTTCGGATCAATTAACAGTTTTGATTGATTAGATGTGAAATTGAACTACTGAGCAACGATTATCAGGAGGTTTAGATGATCATACCGATTCACAGCGTGATTCTGGAAATTTCAGAAGTTTTCCGGCGAAAGCAGAATATCCGGCAACGTCGTCTGGGATTGATTCTGGGTGATGGATTGATGTTAGTAATGGTCTAACAATGGATTGAAACAGAAAGAGTCGAGGTATTTACCGTGTTGATTGACTCTCGGTTTTCCGGCGAAAGTCCGATGATTGCAGAAAATCTCCGGTGAGTGAAATTGCTTCGAGAAATGGTGCGATTTTGAGCGAAAAGACTACTAGAGGCTTGGGTGTGCATTTATAGGGAAGAATCAAGTTGAATTGGGTCTGTTTCTAGTCTCGATTCATTGGTCAGACTTTCTCCGGCGGTTATGACTGATGTCGCGGAACTAGACATCGGTTATAACCGATGGCGACGTTAATACGTACGTTAAGTCAAAGAAACCGTCGATAATTAGCGAAATCGTCGGATTTTCCGGCGTCTGCGGATTTGGGCGCGCTGAGTGACTGAATTCGACTTCCAGTTTTATTATATGTATTAATTGTTTCAATAAATCAACAAGTAACACAAGTGGCGGAGTGGTGGAATGTGTGTGTGTTAAGTTTCCCGGCTGACCCGGGTTCGAATCCCGGCAGCCTGTTTTCCTTTTTAATTGTTTTATTTTTACTTTTTAACAATTATAGTTTATAAATTCTAAATTGTTTATTAATTATGTATCGTTTAAAATTAATTTGAGTATTAAATACGCAACGAAAATTTTAACTGGATGTTCGGTTAATAAACGAAGCGGGTTTGGTTAACCCGGTTTTTTACGGATGTTACACTTGGCTCCCAAGAGGTGTTTTTAAGCTCTCTAACTCGTAACTCCTCACAAATGGGTCAATTCAAACATAAAAACACTTCAAATTTAAATTTCAGCGGCAACATAATAGGAAGGGCGTCACCGACGGTCCATATGGGCGTCGGCGACGGCCTCCCTAAATCATGTTTTTCTGTTTTCCCATTTTTCGCTCCCGGTTGACCCGTTTTCCGCCTCGATGCTCCGAAACGCTCCCGAATATCTCCTTAAACTCCGTAAACCTACAAAATGCAAATCCAATATGCAATTCGAAACTAAAAGTTACGTAAAATGTTTAACTTAAACTCAATAAAGCATCGGTTTTCAACCACGTATCACATCCCCACACTTGTCTTTTGCTTGTCCTCAAGCAAATCAGTCTTTCACTTTCACGTGGGTTGAATAAAGAACACACTTCCCATTCTCGAGATATGAGTTAAGGTCTAATGTCATACTTAGTTCAAAAATTTTATTATTTTCAAATTATTTAACATTAATATGATGATCACATATAAAAATGGTTATCCAAGATTAACCCGCCTTTAAAACTCACATATCATACCTATCCCTCACAATGTTCTCTCCACTCGGCTTATAATTTGGCTAATAAATAATACATTAGCACTTTTGATGTGAACACACAAACCAACTAGAACATATACCCGCATAAGCTTGCAACTCAATCATTCTCCACCACTGAACACAAATATTGAACACAAGTCAAAAGGTCTTGAACGGGTTGTGACGGGGCTAGGCTAAGGGTATGGAATGAGATGCTTTGAAAGTGGCCAAGGTGATGAAAAACTTGATTTTTATTACATACTCACTATACGAACATAATTGACTACAAAACAATAATTACAAGGCAAAAGTTTTCCGCCTTTATTCAACAACTATCTATACATGCTTTTTTTTTTGCAATCTAAAATCAAGTTTTCATCACACGGGTTAAAATATAGGGTTCAAAGGTCAAAGGCTAAATGGATTGGTCAAATTAAATGTTTAGGCTCAAAATTGGCGACTAAGGGATTGATTTTTGGGTAAGGATATATAAATGGTGTAAAGTAAAAAGGTTTACCTAATGCCTTAATCATTCTTGTGCTCATATTCGATCTATGGTCTCAAACGTATCAAAAGTTGCAAGTTCTACAGTACATGACTAATGGTCCACTCAACAAAGAAATATATGCATATGTGATATGTAAAAGTGGCTCAAAATCTCACGTATATAAGGTATGGTATGCGATATGTGTAAAGTACAAGTTTCTTAGGCGGATTATTCCCAAATAACCACCCGTAAAATACCCGTCATGTTATTTATTTGAACTTGACCATGACAAAAGACCACATGGGTTGTGCCATCCCTCATTAACTTAGTTACTTGTGCCTTTTAGATCGCTTTAAACAAAGACATTTTGAAAAAAAAATTTGAAAATTTCCCCTATCCCAACACTTGAGGTCAACATTGTCCTCAATGTATAGTGTAAAAATGAACGAGTTAAAATTGAAAGTCTTTTTCTCTCCCCATCCCCACACTTGAGGTCAACATTGTCCTCAATGTGTGAAAATGGAGCTTTTAAAACGCACAAGGGACGTGACACGACTGACTTTCCAAAATTCCACCCTGGAGAATAAAATACAAAGTACAATCCACTTATAAAGCAACATAGACCAAATCAAAACTAAAGGAAATGCATGCACCTGGTTTTCGCTCATTCCTCATGTGCTCTTCAATTTCAACAAAAATGGTTGATAAGCGAATCCAATGTACCTACAAATTTTAATCTTTGTGTAGAAGCAAGCTTCTCACAACTAGAAAAATTCGTTAGTTATTTAGTTCTACCATTTTTATTAAAATAGTTACCAAGGCATAGAATTTATTCAACTTTGATTTTTGTGGAAAAGAAAAAAATTTTTACAACAACCTAAACTCACTTTCGTAGGAATCACGGTTGCATTTAGCGTGCAACAAGCCCTTTTAAACCTTCCGATAGCTCGGAAGGACGAGTAGGTCTCGTGAGGGTTATCTAGGGAACACACCCACAAAATTCATTTAACTACTAACACGAATAGAAATAAACACTAAAATGTACAAAAAAATTACAACAACAAAGAATCATACCGACTCATCGTTGGTATCGCTCATTCGGATCCACCGGTGGGTATGGCTATTAGGGATATCCGGTGAGGGCTGACATCATATCGTGAAAATCATCAAGCGGCCCCCTTTCACCTTCAGTCGGCGTTGGGAACTGCGGTGGGATGAAGCTGGAGCCAACGGCTTCGGGCCAGTGCGGAGATGGATCAGAAGGCCCAGTGGGAAGAGGTAGGTTCTCGTAAGATACCCAAGACGTGTGCTATTGATATGGACGACCTGCTTCCCAATCTCGGTGGTGGCGCTCTTGATCATGCAATTGTTTGGCATTATTTACCGCCATCTGTTGCGCCACCGCCATAGTGTGCCATCGGCGGTCTTCCAACGTGTTTTGTTCAGCACGCAACCTATCTTGCTCGTCCTCCCACGCTTGTTTTTGAGATAATTCTTGTGCCTGATACAAGTCTTGTCTCTCCATAAACGCCTGTTGAGCAGCCCACTGCTCCTGCTGTCTTTCCCAATAATATTGCTCTTTTGCCCGATAAGCAGCATCTTCATCCCAATGGGCCTACTGTTGGGCTCCCAATCTTGTTCCCATTGTTGCCTCCGCTGTTCATATTCCCGATTCTCCCCAATACACGCGGAGACGTTGTCATAAACGTCTTGCTGTCCCCGGTTGTAGTTGGGGTATTCGGGTTTTCTCCGGTTCGGAATGAAAGTAGCCACCCCGGCCGAGATTTCTCGATGTGATCGGGTGTATCTTTGACGAGGCCCCCTTGGACCTTGAGGCTCATCTTCCCCTTCTTCATTAACCATCTCTTCTTATCTTGCAGCCTCTTGAGCTACACTTGGGTCGGCAAACTGAAACCGATGCCCCTGATCGTCGGTGACGGTGTATTGATGGTCGTACACCTGAACTTGGATCTTCCAATGTTGCTTCATCGATGCGAAGCAAATCTGATCCACTGGTTTTAACACCCACAACGAATCAATCAGCAACTTGTTTTGTTGCACTATCATCGCGCTAATAAGTCGTACATATGGTATCATCTTTCGAGTGTGCGACTCGCGCGTGTCCCAAGTGTTGATCATGACTAAATGGCGCCACGATAACTTTGGGGTTCCATAAAGCAAAGCGTGGAGCACCCGACAGTCCGAGGCCTTCACCTTCCCTCGGTCCCCAAACCTGACCATTATATTCTCAATAGAAAAGGGCTAAAGAATCTTCCCTTCAACCGACAATTGACTTTGAAGAGCAGCCCCACCATCCGAATAGGGCAAAACCGATTCTACCATTCCTTTTGGATCCGCGGTATTGACCTTATTATCCAAAAATTGGTCAATAGTGTAGTAGTCATACTCATTGACCCCTAACGAATCGAATCGGGCAATACAATTCATTGTCTCGAAAGACATCACTATCTGCCCCTACCAGTGTCACCCACCAGCTGCCATGTACTTGGCGGGCCATCCTTGTTCACAAATCTGAGCGAGGCCAACCACTCGCAAACAGCGGCCAAGTATACCCTTGGTGTGATATCCTCACACCAATCCAAAACTCTTCCCAGCCGATCCTTTCAATGTGCGCTCCGGCACAATCCGTTCTGGGATCGTTGTTTGCACCCCGTTAACCATCTTTCATTTCCACAACCTAACCTCCAACCGCCTATCGTTAAACCTTGAGAGAGGTCGTCGTTTATTATTCTCCCAAGGTTCACCGACACTACTATCCTGAATCCTTTCCCATGCCAACCTTGCATGGATATCCGATCGTCATTATCTTCTAACCTAATCAATTGCTCCCACTTGCTTGCTATTTGCCCCGATGATGACCCGGCTCCCGAAGAGGAACCTTGACCCGAAGTCTTGCTACGCTTTCGGCTTGCCATATCTACAAAACACAAGAAAAGAAACAATTAAACATGGTGAATCTCAACATCTAAATCCTCACTTCAAATTCAAGCTAAATGTACTTCTTGAGCATATCACACAATGTTGAAACGCAACTTAATTGGTTAGATAATTATCCTGTTTAAATCGTCTAAATTTGTGCACTTTTGCTAACCTTTAAATTCAAGTTCTATGTTTGTAATCCTAGACATATAACAATTCATGCTCAAACAAGATTCAACATTGTGTGTATGCTCAAACATGCAACTTAAAAATTCATACTCAGTCATAACTATATTGCATGCTTAATCCCACCCAAATCACCCGTATACTCAAATTCAAGCAATAACTCATATCATGGTATCATAAACAACCTACTCTCAAACCTAGATTCAAAATTTCGGAAGAAAATAACATACCATATGAAATCCATGCTCAAATTTAATAAAAATCGTACCTTTAAAGTTGCTTAAACACTAGAACTTCAAAGAAATATAATGCACTATGAAGAACACTCTTTTCTCCAAAAACCCAAAATTTGATCTTCACTAATCTTGCAAATACCAAGAATTAAAGGAAACCGTGTTAGGGATTTTGTTCTATGCGAAAAAACACACAAAATAGGCTCAAGAATCAAGTGATTTGGTTGAGGATTGAAGAAGATATGAAGGCTTGAAGATTAGGGTTCTTAAAGTTGAAGATGAAGAAGGTTGTAGAGAAAGAGCAGGGGATTGGGTTGTTTTTAAAGAGGTATTGGTTGGTTGTGGTTAATCCGGGTCGAATTTGTGGTTAAAATCATGTTTGGGTCGAGTTTCGGTGGGTTAAATTGAGTTTGGGTCCGAATGTGCTCAAAACAAGTTCAGCGTCGGTAGACAAACAAGGGGCCGTCGCCGACGCCCCCTGGGCTTCACCGACGCCCTCTTAAAATCCCAAATTCCTTCGACGGCTTAAGCCACTGTATACGAGCAATTTTACCCGACGGTACAAACAAGAAATCGTCGGCGATGATCAGGAAGCCCGTCGCCGACGCCCCTTAAAAAACCCTTTCTTTATTATTCGCGACACAATATACCCCCCCCCCCCGAAAAGCTGTGAATCATCCCCAATACACAAAACAAATTAAAAACATACCTTATGTCTTCATAACCCGTTTGCAAAATCCAACTTCACACGTTTAATGAGGTTAGTACAAAACACGCGAAATCAACACAAACACACTGCACAAACAATGAAAATATACAAAATTCTACAACAAGTGTATTTGGTCCATTAATTGACCTCATAAGTCGGTACGCTTACCAAGAAGCTTACCGGTTCGTTATTCGCCTCAATGTTGTCATTGTTACCATCGAGAAACGGTTTAAGACGATGACCATTGACCGTTTGTCTTGACCCATTCTTTGGGTCCTCCATGGTAACATCCCCAAGCTTGCCAACCCTTGTGATCACGAACGGGCCCATCCATTGCTTTTAAGCTTTCCCGGAAGAACTTGGGCCGTGAGTTGTATAACCATACCTTTTGGCCTACCACGAACTCCTTCGGTTTCAATTTGGAATCATGTGCTTTCTTCATACCATCTTTGTATTTCGAAGCACATTCATATGCCTCCTCCAAAGCTCTTCCAACTCACAAAGCTTCAACGTGCGCTCCTTACCTGCATCGTCATATTTAAGGGTAACCTCTTTTATAGCCCAAAATGCATGGTGCACAAGTTCGACCGGTAAATGACAATTTTTACCATAAACTAAGCGGTAAGGAGTAGTGCCAATAGGGGTTTTATGCGCCTGTACGATAGGCCCATAAAGCATCGTTCAACTTTGTTGACTAATCCTTACGGTCCAGTGAACGGTCTTTTGCAAAATTTCTTTAATTTACCTATTAGACACTTCCACTTGACCACTCGTTTGCGGGTGGTAGGGGTAGCAATTCTATGGTCTACACCATACCGTTTGAGCAATTTTCCAAAATTAAAATTCTTATTTGAGATCCCCCATCGCTTATGATTACCCGAGGTATCCCAAATCTAGAAATAATATTTGTTTGCACAAAATTGCAAACAATGGTATGGTCATTTGTTTTGTAGCGATCGCTTCACCCATTTTGACACATAATCTACTGCCACCAAAATATACAAATTACCATGAGAATTGGGGAATGGGCCCTTGAAATCGATTCCCTAAACGTCGAAAATATCGACAATAAGGATCGGTTGCATGTGTATCTCATCCCTCTTAGAAATGCCCCCTAACTTTTGACATTCAACACAGTTCTTAGCAAAGTTAAAAGCATCCTTAAATATGGTCGGCCAATAAAGGCCACTATTCAACACTTTATGTCCGTTTTATGACCACTAAAATGGCCTCCACAAGCAAAGGTATGCAAGTGCTTCAAAACACTCGATCTCTTCATCCGGGATGCATCTTCTCATTACTTATCCGGACATGCTTGAACAAATCCAGTTCCTCCCACGTTTAATACTTGATCTAAGATAAAAAAAATGGAATCTTCTTCGTCTTTCCACAATGAGCTGGTAAGTCACCTGTCACCAAATAATTCAAAATGTTAGCAAACCAAGGTAACGTTGACACTTTCAGAATGTGCTCGTCTGGGAAAGTCTCGTTGATCTCCACACGAGAGGAACCCTCTTCTATCATCAATCAGGATAAGTGATCAGCCACAACATTCTCGCTGCCCTTCTTGTCCCGAATTTCCCCAAATATAAGCCCGGAATTTATCCAAAGCATCTACCACCGCAAGTAGCTCTTTTTCAGTTGTGGTATAATTTAATTGCGCATCTGAAAGGTCTTACTTGTGTAGTATATTGCCAGGGTTTCTTTTCTACCCTTTGCACGGCCCCCACCGCATAGTCACTTGCATCACACATGATTTCAAATGGTAATGACCAGTTCGGTGACTGCAAGATTGGGGCCTCAACCGACTTTTTTTTAACACATTAAAGGCATTTTGACACTCTTTGTTGAAATCAAACGGTTGATCTTTTAATAATAGATTACATAAAGGTTTTGTTATGTCACTAAACCGTTTTATAAACCTTCTATAAAACCCCGTGTGACCCAAAAATGACCTAACACCTTTAACACTCTGGGATATGGCAAAGTAGATAAACTTGCACTTTTGCTTTATCAACCTCTATCCCACGACTCGACACAACGTGACCCAACACGATGCCTTCTTGAACCATAAAATGGCTCTTTTCCCAACTCAAAACCTAATTCTTTTCAACACATCTCTTTAAGACCTTTTGAGTTGGTCAAGGCAACCATCAAATGATGACCCAAATATTGAAAAGTCATCCATAAAGATTTCTAAGGACTCCCCCACCATATCTGAAAAGTTACTCATCATACACCTTTAAGTGCAGGCATTACATAGCCCAAACGGCATTCGCCTAAATGCGAAGGTATCGTATGGGCAAGTAAAGGTGGTCTTAGCTTGGTCTTCCGGATGGATAGCTATTTGATTGTAACCTGAATATCCATCCAAGAAACAATAATATTTTTACCCGCTAAGTTTTCAACTATTTGATCAATAAAAGGCAAAGGGAAATGGTCTTTGGAAGTTGCAGAATTCAACTTCCTATAATCAATACAAATACGCCACCCGGTTACCGGCCGAGTGGCGACCTCTTCACCTGCGTCATTAGTGACGACTTTGATGCCTGCCTTTTTAGGGACCGTTTGTGTTGGGCTCACCCATTGGCTATCAGATATGGGGTATATAATACCCGCATCTAGCCACTTTAGCACTTCCTTCTTGACCACTTCTCTCATGTTTGGATTTAATCTCCGTTGTGTATCGCGAGAAGGTGTGCTTCCATCCTCAATGATGATCTTGTGCATCACTACCGAAGGGCTAATCCCCTTCAAATCCACAATGGTCCACCCAATAGTGGCTCTATGGGTGACCAACACACTCATCAACTTCTTTTCTTGCTCCCCGTTCAAATCCGCCGCAATGATAACCGGTAGCGTGTTGCCCTCACCCACAAAAGCATACTTCAAATGCTTAGGCAACACCTTCAACTCAACAGTAGGAGGTTCTTCCAATGACGGTTTTAACTTGGTGTCGATCTTTTCGGGAAGACTTTCCACTCGGTGTGTCCAAGGTGGTCTTCCTTCCCTTACTGCCATTACCTCCATTTTCTTCTCCTCCTCATCCATGCTTCGATTTGTCTCTGTTTGCAACATGTTAAACATAAAGCACTCCTCTATTGTGTTTTCCTCCTCAACACCCATGTCGCAAAGAGGTATACACGCATCAACGACGTCCGCCATATAGCATTCATCATTAACTAGAAGATCCGTTAACCCAGAAAAAACGTTCAACCGCAACCGACGGTTACCGAAAGACATGTCGACCGTTCCCGTTTTGCAATTTATTTGAGCATTTGATGTAGCCAAAATGATTGACCCAAAATAACCATGGGTTGCTTGGTAAGGTCCAATGAAACATAATCGAGTAAAGAAAGTCCACCGGATAGTAAAACTCCTCAACTTTAACAATTACATCCGTGACTATTCCACGGGGTAGCTTAGGAGTTAAATCGGCTAAAACTACGGTAGTGTTTGCCGCTCTAAGTGGACCAAATTCATATTGGTCATATAAGCTACCTGGCAAAATACTCTCACTAGCCCCAAGGTCCAAGAGTGCCCTTGTCATTTTAAACTCTCCATCTTGAATGGAGATGATAGGCGCCCTCGGATCTTGTAGCTTAGGTGGAAATGCACCCGAAAGAATAGAACTCATGTTTTCAGTTAAATCAAGTTTTTTAGGAAATTTGTGAGTTCGTTTCTGGGTACACAAATCTTTCAAATACTTAGCATAGGATGGAACTTGCTTAATGGCATCCAAAATAGGTAAATTAATTTTTACTTGTTTGAAAATTTCTCACATCTCTTCTTGGTGGGGACCTCTTTTGTTTACCACCTTTTGGATGGTCCCAACAAGGCTTCGGGATAAGGGGCGGTATTAACCTCCACACCCTTGTCCTTAGCTTTTGGGACAGGGACGGTCACAACGGGTGTACTTTGCTCATTTTTTAAAACATTTTCTTTTCGACCCATTTGACCGTCAACGTTCTCATCATCGCTAGCCTCTTCCACCACCCCTTCAACAAACTGAGGTGGTGGTGACACGACACCATTATCAATGACTCGACCACTACGCAAAGAAATTTTATTAATAAGTACCTCACGTGTGTTCTTTGAGCTTGAGCCTTGATGCTTTGGATTCACGGTCGTATCACTAGGTAGCTTCCCTCTATTGCCTCTCAATTGCGCCATCTCCTCCGCAAGTTGCCCCACTTGCTTCTCCAAAGCTTTATGCGACTTGTCATGAACCTCGAACTCTTTCTTCATTTCCATCTTGATTTCTTGATTCGAAGTTGTGATGGCATTCATGATAGCATCTAGCTTGGAGCTTACGGAGTCTTCATCACCCATCAGAGGATTTGCATTACCACCTCCATTACCACCTTGGTTGTAACCCCTTTGATACCCGCCTTTGCGGTTTTGATAATGTTGGCCACTCCCTTGGTTATAATTTCGTTGGTATCCTCCTCGATTACCACCTTGGTGGTTTTGGTACATCGAACCCCCTTGATTCCCACCTTGATCATTTGTTTGAAAATTAGGGTTCATCTGGTTTGAAGCATTTCCATAGCGAAAGTTGGGGAGATTTCTCAACCCCGGGTGATAGGTATTTGAGTTCATATCAAACTGCTTTTTCTCACCATAGACTTGATTCACCTCTCACTCGCTTGTACCACGCCCACTTGACATTCCTCAGTTCGATGTCCAATATCTCCACAATCTTCACACACCGCAAATTGAACCGCCCCAACATCTTTCTTTTTCATCCGTGCCAACTCTCTCTCTCCAATGTGGCAATTCTATCCTTGCCGCTTGAATCAAGATTGGGAAGAGAACGAGAGGTTGGATGCTTCTTCGATCGGTCTGCCATAGCAACCGCTTTTGATTTTTTACTCATCCGCTCCAAAAATTCCCAATCATCCTCCTCGTGATTGTTCAACAAAGTCCCATTGCTAGCAGATTGTAAATACTTGTGGTCATCGGCATCTAACCCCCTTACGAAGCACTTAAGCAACTCCCACCTTGGAATTTGGTGATGAGGACATTTTCTAACCAATTCCTTGAAACGGTTCAAAGCCTCATGTAACAACTCCCCTGGTAATTGCCTAAACGAACGGATCTCATCTCTTGCATCGTCGGTCTTGGCAATAGAATAATATTCGTCTAAGAATACTTGTTGCATCTCTGCCCATGTATGAATACTATTCGCTGGCAATGTGAGAAACCATTGCTTCGCGTTGTCTTTTAATGAAAATTGAAACAGCCTCAATTTCACTTCTTCTAGGGCAAGTTCATGACCTCCAATTGTGCCACAAATGGCCGAGAATTCTGCCAAATGGGTATACGGCTCGTCATTGGTTCTATCGTTGAAGTGGGGTAGAATGTTGATGTAGTTCGGCTTGCAATCGAACGCCCTTCTTGCTCGAGGTGTAGGCACAGTTGGTGAGTCATTTTCAGTGACCACCGGCCTGAATCGCCAATTAACACCCCTTGGGGGTTGTTGATTTACTTGGCATCTTGGAGCGTTCACCTCTTGATTCATTGGCCCATAGTTACCTCTTCTATCACCACCCCCATTCCCACCTTGATTTCCGCCGCCTACAAATTGTGGGATTCGAGCACGATTACCATTGTTGTTACCATAATCCCGGTTCCGTCTATCATTCCTTGGCTGACGGTTATTCCCATAACCATCATTCCTCCCATAGCTGCCATCGTTCCCTACGAAATTGGCATTTTGATAACCAAATTCTTCATAATCAAACCCCCGTGCGTTGTAGAAGTTTCCCATGTTATATCCCCCCATTCATCATCTCCGATCCTCTCATCATGATTCCCCCCGTCGTATGAGTATTCTGAATGAATGCTCATGTGATCCGGTGATTGATAACTGGGAACATTGTATGGTGCATCATCAGGAATATTGTTCCTCAACTCTTCAAGGTCAATGAACTGAGCTTCGTTCGTGGGATTGCCACGACTATTATTAACTCCACGGTTGGCGTTAACATTTTGGTTTTTGATATTGGGTGGTATTGGGTTTTGCCGGTTTTGGTTTGAAGGTGGAGGTGTGCGTTGGCGATTGCTTGGGTTTCGGTTTCGGTTTTGGAATGGTGGTGTTGGTGGTCTAGAGTTGTGACCACCACCCGATTGATGGGTTTGGTTTTGAGGTGGGTAGTCATATTCTTGGTGTTAGGTTGGTTGGAATTTTGAGGATCCATTGGAATGGGTCCAACGGATGATGTAGATGGTGAATTGGTGTTGAGAGGATTAGAAACAAGAGTTGCCTCTAATCGGTTGGCTAAATTCCTTCTCACGACCCGCTCGATTTCCGGTTCGAACACTAATGGTGATGTCCTCCCGGAATTCCGTGTATGCGTGCACTACCTGTATCCTGCACAAGTAACACACCCGTATAACACAAAAGCAAAGACGAGAATAAGAAATAAGCACTTAAACAGTTGATCACAAAATCAAACAATTCCACATACAAAGCGCACGAACTCCCCGGCAGCGGCGCCAAAATTTGATCGGAGTGTCGCGCCCCGGTCAAAGATAATATTTATATATCCAAATTACCCTTAACAATGCGTTGGTGGTAGTAAGGGGTCAAACCAAGAAGAGTTTGTGGTTTGCGAATGGATGTGGTTGATTTTCGGTAAAAGTGTCACTTTATGAAGCTTGCTACTTAAATTGTTTAATTTGATTTATTGGTTTGAAAGAATGTCGGAATGGCCCGACGAATTTGTGTCTACTCTACTAACTTTGAAAACTCAATTGATTGTAAGAAAACTTTGATTAACTTGATGAAAACAATAATTTGAGAACAAGGTTCACATTCGGTTCAGTAATGCAAATCCTAGGGTTCCTACACGTTTTTAATTTCAACTCAATTGCAAACAATGATCAACGAATTTAGTGTTGCGTGGTTTAGGTGTCAAAAGCTATCAACGTCATAGACAACGGACTACAATACACTTCATTACCAAGAACATGTAAACTCTAACCTAGACAAAGCATAATCGCACATAAACATTTCGCAAAGTCAAATTTCATAACTCATTCGACAATTCACAAATACAATACCAATGCGAGACAATTATCATAGGTTTTCAAATCAATTCATAATTTGTTACAAACTAAAACTTAAACAATGTCAAACCCTAGAACTTACAAAACCTACACCGGGGTGAAACCTTCGGAAATTAGCCGCTCATGGTGAACGGGACTTGATCAACGGAAGAAGAAGTCTTGAACATTGACATCTCGATCTTGGTGATGATGATGGATGGTGATTTGGTTTTAGGGTTGATGGTGATGATGAATGGAATGATGGATGATTGGAGATGATGATGGTAATGGATTAGGGTTAGGAATAATGAGGATGATGATTCGGATGATTGATTATGGATTGGTGATGTTGTAGATCAAAAATGTCTTGTTCTTGGCTCCCAAGAGGTGTTTTTAAGCTCTCCAACTCGTAACTCCTCACAAATGGGTCAATACAAACATAAAAACCCGTTCAAATTTGAATTTCAGCAACAGCATAATAGGAAGGGCGTCGCCGGCAGCCCAATGGGGCGTCGCCGACAGCCCCTAGATCTTCATGTTTCCTCTGACGCCTTAATCCACTGTCTACGAACATTTTTTGCCGACGGAACTATCTGAGGGGCGTCGGCGACGGCCTCCCTAAATCATTTTTTCTGTTTTCCCATTTTTCGCTCCCGGTTGACCCGTTTTCCGCCTCGATGCTCTGAAACGCTCCCGAATAGCTCCTTAAACTCCGTAAACTTGCAAAATGCAAATCCAATCAAAAGTAGGCTAGTAGAAACTAAAAGTTACGTAAATCGTTTAACTTAAATTCAATAAAGCATCGGTTTTCAACCACGTATCAGTAATGGAATCCCTTCATCATCATCTTTAACAACAGAAGTTTTCCTTTTGCGTTAGAATTTGATTTGAGGAGAAGGTGGTCGTGTTTGAAATTTGGTGGTGTGGATAATGGCTGGGTTAAAGTAGGAAATGTAATCATGGCAGAGGTTGAGGTAACATCTGGTGTTACATTTGATGTAACAACATCTGTTGGTTGATTAGATGGTGGGATGTAACATCTGTTGGTGGTGGAGATGATTTCTTAGGTGAGGGTTTTTGTTTCTTTTGAGGTGGTGGTGTTGGTTTAGTTTTGATTGGAGCAGAGGATACACTTGTTATAGGCATGAAAGTGGTTTTAGAAGAGGTGGTTATTGGCTGTCTGACATTTCTTGTTGCTTTCTTCCTTTTGAAGTGCCAATATCTTTTTTTTTCCATCTGCTTAGCCTGTTCATATTCAATGAGTTTGGAAGCTTTGCTTTCCAGTGTATCTTGCCTTTTATTGCTTTTTCTTCAGCAATCTCTTCTACTTGTTTGTTCAGGGTGTCATCAATCCTCTTTTGAACACCAGCATTTGATGCTGTAGCAGAAGTTTGGTTTGCAACAGTGCTTGTAGCACACCGTGGCTTTTGTTGCACCTTTGAATTTGGCTGCAACTTTCTCAGTTTATCACTCTCCCCCTTTTTGGCATCATCTTCTACTTCTTCTTGAAGGATTGTTGTAAGGGCAAAGCCAGTAGTCTTCACCAAATATTCTTTAATGGCCTTGATGTTAGCTTGAGTATCTTTGTATCTGGCCTCCACCATATTTCTGATTAGCTTCTTATAAGTTTCATGGCGGATGTCAGCCAAATTCCTTTGAGCTAGAACGATTGGTTGCACAGATTTCCATAGCTCATTGGTAATTTTTGTGCTGATGGTTGGCTTTGAGATTTGTAACATTCGCTTCATCATATCTTTCATTTCATTTATTGAAGACTTTATTGATGTCATTTTCTCTGTCAATTCTTTGTATCTCAATTCGTTACCTAATTTAATAGGATCATCTGAATCCCTACTAGATGTAGTTGTATTTGGATCATCAACATGAGGAATCTCCATGTTATCAGAACCAAATGCCCCTTTTTCTTGGTACTAGGGACTTCCAACTGGAGTAGAGGTTACAGTTGTAGCCTCAACAGTTTTTGCCTTTAAGGAAGTCTGATGTATGTAACCACTGTCCAACTGAAACATTGTTGTGTCATCAGTTGTAGTAGCTGCTTCACTTAAATTACCACCAAGAGTTACTTATAACTCATGGGGTGTAGCCTCCTCAACTGTTTCTAGGTTAGCAAAGAGATTTGGCTTAGACTCCAGTCATATATGGTGGTGAACTCTCATGAACAGGTGGTTGAGAGGAACTGATTTTTGTTTGAGTTATCTCAATTGCATGAAACAGAGGTATGATGGTAGGTTGAATTGAGGGTGATGGTTGTGGAGTAGAAAGAGAATTTGCCTTGGGAGAGGGCTCTGAAACAAAGATTCAAGTGAATCATCTGCTTCATAATGTGGGATCCATGTGCTTACAACTTGTTTCTTTTATGAGGAAGCAGGAGGAGTGTGGCTTTGAGGTGGAGATCTTTCCAACTGTTGTGAGAAAGTAACAACAGTGGTTTCAAGTGGCTTTTGTGATACCACAAGGTTATCCTCTAGGATCTCATCTTCTAGAGGTGCCTTTTTATGAATTTTGGTATTTGTGGGTTTTTTGGATTTGGATGGTTTCTTTTTGGATTTTTCTGTTGTGGGTTTCAAAAAACCGGTTGTGGTGTCATGATCACCAGGAGCAGTAGGCTCAACAACAAAAGTTTGAGCTTGAGATGTGGACTCATCCAAAATTTTCTCATCCCCGTTTGCTTTTGTTTTGGAAACCTTTAACTCCATATTTTTTATTCTTGTAAAAGTTTCGGTAGTAAGACTCTTCATCTAAAAAACAACTCCTTGTTTAAAATCTTTTTTCTAGAAGTTTTTTTTATAGATAATAGCTCAACAGCCTAGGATATAAAAGAAAAGCTTTATTTCTTGAGATTTTATTAAAATTTGCCACCAAGTCCATAAACAACACCTGGGATAGATTGAAATCAGATTTTGTCAAAATAGCATATCCCAGAAATTGAATATTTTGTGGAATCTCATTAAATGAGGTGGTCTTTGCTGAAAGACATGTGAGTAAGGTATGGAAAAAATATCTCATTTCAGTAGAAAAATTGGTTTGTAAATGATAACACCAGTTAACTAACTCTCATACCCACATTCTATAAACTCAGCATGTAATTCCTGTTTGCCAAAAGAAGTGTTACCCTATAGGTCATTTAGACCAAAAGTTGTGGAAATTGAGGATGGGGAAATTTGGAAAAGGATTTCTCCAACCTTGGAAGTGATATCATATGGCTTCTTTTTTTGAGATTCAACTTTAGCATTTGCCCAAAACTTTCGGAGTGTATCCACATAAATTGGTGCATCTGCAAGCATGATGTCTTTGTATTTTGAGGATGTGAGTACATCGATTATTGGATGGAATGAAGTATTTTTGTCTATTTTCTCGAATGTGGGGAGGTAGTTATGTGGGAGTTTGATGTTAAGAGCCATGGTCGGAGATGGAAGTGAGGAGTAATGAAGAAGATGAGAGTAATGGAAACCGTTTTTGAGAATTTTGAATTCGAGACGACAAGTAAAAACTGTGTTTGGATGGAACAATGAGATATAAAGGGAAAAAGTGAATGCTGACGTGGCATCGGTTTCAAAGATCTGATAGCTAATCATCTGTCCACGTGTAACCTCTGATGGATAATGGATGACAGTTGTTAAGGTAATCGCTGCTGGATACTAGCAGTAGTTGAGAATGGTGGTCATGAACAGTGGTGATTTTACTCTATCAGAGTATAGATATCATTGGATAAGGCAAAACAGTGGTTTAGTCCAAACAGTGGATGGGAACAGTGGATAGGATAATAGAGGTTACATTTATCAGTGGATAGACATTTAAGCTAAACAGAGGTTTTAGAGAAACAATGGTTTAAAACATACTTTTAGGATTATTGAAAATTTCAGTTTTAGCTATTTTTAAGAAATGATTTTTGATTTTCTGAAAACATTTTAATGCTTTTTATTCATGGAAAACAAATATTGTGCTTTTAATCCATGTTAAGCATGCCAATTCTAGATATCAAGCTTTCAAAAGTAGATGTCTCTAAAGCCTTTGTGAGAACATCTGCTAGCTGATCCTTAGTTGGAACATGATGCAGAGAAATCAAACCTTTTTTCAGAGAAATCCCTCACAACATGATGTCTCATGTCAATGTGCTTGGTTGTTGAATGTGAAACTGGATTTTTAATGATGTTTTCAGCTGCTTGACTATCTAACATAAGAGGAGTCTTTAGAGCAGTTACACCAAAATCCAGTAATTGATTTTGAAGGCTAGGAGTTAAGCAATGAAATTGCCTAGAAATTGACAACCTCCTGGTTGACTTCCTTGTGGCATGGCATCCAACAAAATCACTATCTAAATAACATGAAAGCTCAATAATCCCATTAGCAGGATACAAGATACCACGTGTGGGAGCACATTTTATGTATCTGAATATCCTTTTCAAAGCAATAAGATTTGACTTCCTAGGTGCTGACTGGGATCTGGCACAGACACATGTAGCAAACATGATATCTGGCTGGCCTAGATGCAGTTAGGTACAATAAGGACCCAATCATGCTTCTATATAGAGTTTGATCAACCAAGTCATCTTTGTCATCAATATTGGCCAACTTTGAGGTAGCCATGGGTGTACTACATGATTTACAATCATTCATATCAAATTTGGTAAGTAGTTCTTTGACATACTTACTTTGATAAATGAAAGTACTATTTTGCAATTGCTAAATTTCGATGAGTGTTCTAAACTCTTCACACATAGCATTGCATGTGGATCCAAAAATGATGTCATCCACATAAATTTAGACAAGCATCAAATCTAGGTGATTGTTTTAAGCAATACAAAGCTTTGTTTAGCTTGTAAACATGATCTGGATAAAAAGCATCTTCAAAACCAGGGGGTTAGCATACATATACCCCTTCCTTGATCTTGCCATATAGGAATGCACACTTGATATCCATTTAATACACCTTGATGTTATGGTTGATAGCAAAGGCTAAAAACAATCTGATAGCCTCCAGTCTTACAACAGGAGCAAAAGTTTCATCATAATCAATGCCTTCTTCTTGTTTATAACCTTGAACCACAAGCCTAGCTTTGTTTTTTACAACAATGCCCATTTCATCTATTTTGTTCTCCCGTTTTGTGCCTATGGGACATACATCCTAAGACAATGATACAAGTTCCCATACTTGTTGTCTTTTGAACTGTAGGAGCTCTTCTTGCATGGCCTCTACCCAATTGTTGTCTTTTAGTGCCTCTTGGTACTTGACAGGTTGTATAAGTGATATAAAACCAGCAAAAAGACAAATGTTTTGGGATTGACTTATTGTGGGAACCCCTTCATTGATGTTGCCAATAATTGGGTCAGATGGATGGTTTTTAAGGTAAATTAGATCTCCCCCTATATGGAACAATGGTGTTTTGAGGTGAAGGATGCAGATGGGAATCATCTGAGCTAACATCTGTTAGCAGTTTTGAAGAGCCAACATCTGTTTGGAATGGAGGTGGAGGTATAGGTGGAATAGGGGTAAAGGTGGGTTGACTTTTGTTCACAGAGAATGGACTTTTGTCAACTGGGGTTTGACTAGATGAGCTAGCAAAGGTTTGAGGTGGCAGAGTTTTCACAGTTGTTAGTAACATCTGTTGCTCTGGTGGATGAAATGACTTTGTATTGTGGAATCACAATGTCATATCCATAATCTGGATGAAATGACTATGTAGGTCCCCTAATCCGTATGGATCTTCACAGAATCGTCTATCCAACCTAGAGTGCGGAATCCCCTAGATCAGATTTCACAGAAAACGAACAAGAACGAAAACACGAATAAACACTTTCATCAGTCTTCTATTGATTATCCAACACGAATGTTTACAATCAATTCAAGACTAACTAGAAATCTCTCAGCCACTCTTTGTAGATTTCTCACACTCCTCTCTATTGTTCTTTCAACCAACCCCAAACCCTAATGCACAACATGTATATATACTACATGTCTGCATACTGGGCTTTAGACTGGGCTAGGCCATTCTGCAAGCCCATTACAACTCTAAACAAGCTAAACACAAATGCTAAGCCCAATACAAAATATCCAAAGACTAAACTATTAAACTATTAAGCTGTTGTCACAAATATGTACCAACAAACTTTGTATTCTGTATATAGCAAACGGTGTTTACAACCTCTACCCAAAAAGACAAGGGTAAACCTGAGTCTACAAACATTGTTCTAGCAGCTTCAATCAAAGTTCTATTTTTCCTTTCAACCACCCCATTTTGTTCTAGTGTCCTTGGGATGCTGTATTTTCTAACAATCTCTTTTGACATACAAAAACTTCCAACTCCTTATTTTTAAACTCTGTCCCATTGTCACTCCTGAAGACTTTTACTGGCGGGTCAAATCGTTTTTCAATTTGTTTTACAAAATTTTGCAAAATACATGCTGTCTCATCTTTGGAGTGCATGAAGTAGGTCCATGTAAACCTTGAAAAATCATCAACTATGACTAGACAATATCTCTTTTTTTAAGACTCATGATTTTTACAAGGCCAAACAATTCCATGTGTAGAAATTGCAAACACTAGCTTGTTTAGACTCTTCAATTGATTTGTATGAAATCTTATGTTGTTTACCTTTTAAACAGGAAACACAATGTTCATCACATGTGAATTGTTTTGATGGAGACCTCTTACAAGACCTTGTTTGGAATGTGTAGTGATAGTTTTAAGATTTGTGTGACCAAGTCTTCTATGCCATAGTTATGTCTCTTTGTTAGAAGCAACTGAGAACAGACATGCTTTGGACATTGGATTATCTTTCAACATATCAACTACATACACATTGCCACTCCTATGAGCAACAAGTTGTGCTTTGCTCTCATCTATGATTTGATCAATCTTTTTAACCACTTCTGGTCCAACAATCTGACAAGTTTTCTTAGTGAAGAATGACCCATAGCCTTTGTCACTCATTTGAGATACAATAAGAAGATTAAATTTCAGATTGTCAATTTGACATGTTCAAACTTGAGTTTCCCAGCCTAGACTGTCCCTGACCTTAACACCTTCCCTTTTGAATTATTACCAAAAGATATATCACCCCCTCCATGTGCCATGAAATCTTTGAGTGGGGCTCTACATCCTGTCATGTGCCTGAAGGCTCAACTATCTACATAACATAAACTATCAAGGCAAGTAGAAGCTCCCTACACATTAGTAAACAATTAGTTTAGGTGAGTTTACAAAGCCAGGATGGCTTTGGATGGGGTCACAAACATTCCAGCCTCAAGTCCAGGAATATGGTCAGTGTTTTGAACCGATTTTAACAACATCTGCTATGAACCATTTCCTATCAACTGGTCATGTTCTTCTTTTCACAAAAATCACAAAACAAGTTTGATATTTTCTCTGTTTTCTTCCTTTTTCTGACTTTTTGTCAGCAGATGTTCTAACATCTACTGGAAGATCTTTTAGGGGAATGATCTTGACTTGAGGTGCCTTTACACCTTCAGTGGTTGAAAAGTCCATTAGCTTAAAGTTGTCAAGAATGTCACACTCATCTGACCAAGTAAGTTTGAATTGATATTTTTCAATTTCCTCAAAAGTTGAGGATCCTGCTGGTCTTTCTAAAACAATCGTCTTACCATTTGGTTCAGTGACTTTAATTTCTTAACCAGCCAAATTTTTTGGAATAATTCCAACCAACTCACAATCATTTTCAGTAGTGTTTTGGGAAACTTGGTCATGTTTTCTAAAACGTACACCAAATTTTACATTGATTTTGATTTGTGATTCTAACATCATCTCATAACCTTTGCAGGATTCTACCCACTTTCACAATTAATTTGGGTTGATTCAAGCTCCTTTTTACAACTTTGATATTTTTCTATCATAATTTGGAGTTGATCCTTGGTTATGCTAGACTCATGTTTGAGGCTACTGATTTCAGACTCTTTTTCAAACAGTTTAGATTTTAACTCTTTTGCAAGGTTTTCAAACTGAATTTCATCATCTAAAATTTTGTTTCTAAGGTTTTCATTTACCTCTTTTATGTTAGCAAAAGCAATAATACATTTGTCTGAACATAGGTCTTTAAGGACCTGAAGTGATACCTTAGCAGCAACCATCATGGCATAATCACATTCTCTTTCACAAACACTGGTTTCCCATGGGTCTGACATTGAGATCACGGTTTCTTCACCAACCTTCACTTCTGAAACATCTGCCACAACATTATTACAAACGTCATTACTACTTCTTCAGATCCATCCCCTTCAAGTATAGTGTCTAGTGTCACAAAACAAAAATCATCATGTTTCTTTTAAGTATCTGCAACTAGAGCAAAATTTTCATCAGTCAGTTCTTCAGGTAAGCTACTCTAATCAACAAAGCCTTGTGTAAAGAAGCTCTGTTGACTGGTCTCTATCAACAAAGCCTTGTGTAAAGAAGCTCTGTTGACTGGTCTCTGCAGGAGCAGAGTTTATGTAACTTGTGGTGCAGGTTGCACTTGAACCTGAGGACTTGGGGCTTGAACATCTATATCTGAGGAACAGTGGTTTGGACATACTGAACTGGAACAGTGGTTACATAGTGTGCAAAATGAATAGTGTTTTGCATATGAGGAGTAGGGATATATTGGGAATAATGGATAGTGTTTTGTGTGTTTTGAGGTCTAGGACTTGGGTGTGTGATAATTAGACCATTTGTTTGACTCCTACACTCCCTAGCACAATGACCTAGTCTGTTACACTTATAACATTTACCTTTGACTTATCTAACCCAAATTTTAACCCTCCATGCAACCCTGGAAAATTGTCTACCGGTTCTTTTATAGAACTTGCTGGTCCTAACACTCAGCAATGCCGGTTGGTGTAATATGTCCAATTTTTTTAATCATTTGGATCAAAATGTTGAAGATCATTTAGTTCAAATGATAAGTTGTCAGAAACTTGGTTTTCCCCATTTGCAGCAAAAGCAAAATTAGGTGAGCAAGAATTAGAGTTAAAATTTCCACCAGATGTTATGTCAATAAAATGATCAAAACTCGGTTCCTTGCTACTCCAGAGGTTTCTTTTTGACCAAAAAGTGATGTACTACCAAATGCATAGTAATCAGCCACTTTTCCTGACTCTTGTAGCTTCTTTTTCTGGTTAAGTTCTCTCTCATAAGTGAGAAGCCTATCATGAAGCTGAGTCAAACTCATCTCTTTAAACCCAACAGAATTTCTGGTTACAAGGCAATAGTATCCCATTTATCTGGTAGTGATCTAAGAAATCGGCTACTCAAAGTAGATTTTGCAAAATTAACATATACCCGTTTTAACTCACTAATTAGACAACTAAACCTTTCAAATTGTTGAGTTAATGATTCTCCTTTCACATGAAAAAAAAGCAAATTGTTCTTTCAGAGCATCCCATAACTCCTTTGTTGCAATGCAATAGGCCAGCATAGATATCATTAGGCAAAGCAATTGCCACGATGCTAAATGCCTTTGCATCTAGATCAATTTTCTGAAAATCTTGCTCAGAGTAATGTTCATGACTCTTTGGAACTTGAACTTTTGGGTCTTCGGTACTCGGTAGCATCGGAACATGTGGTTCGAAGATAAACAATTTCCAGGAACCCATGTTCTGTTGTGCAAGTATGTGACACATTCGATGTTGCTAGATATTGTACTCTGGTATGACAAGTATCGGAGGTTTATACATGGTGCCAGTGTTGTGTAGATCTTGTGGATTTTGAGACATACTGATTGTTTACAAACAGGTTTTTGTTTAAAAACTTTGAGCGTAAATAAACTTTTGCTTTGTTTTCAATACAAACGAACAAACGAATTAGCAGTGAGAGCTGACCAGTTTATATCAAATTAATTGTTACATCAAATTTGAACGACCAAGCTCTGATACCAATTGTTAGGATCTGAGTTTGATATTGATGTGATGATTTAGATGAAATCAATGTAAGAAGATAGATAACAATGAAACAGTGCAGCGGAATTGTGTAAACTTTAAAGTCACAACAATAGAAAGATAGTTTTCATTGACATGCTTTTGGAATTATAATCACATATGCATGCAATATACAAACTTCCCCTCAGCCTAAGATCACTCTAATTTGTTTGTACAGAATGTGTAGAAGAAAAGTGATAGATAGAACAGTACAGACACTGTTCTATTTATAGTACATTACAAACCACTGAGCATCTTATGGCTGACGTCACTATGAAAGTGGCATTTAACAAACTAACAAACTATATCCTCTGCTAGACCTAAACACTTTTACATTCATTTACATAATAGATTCTGTTGAACAACAACTGCTAAGATATCCTCTATTGGTCTTCAGCAGACCTTTGCTTCAACAGCCTTTATGCTTCATCAGAATTTTTTCTCTAGCAGATCTTTACTTCCAACAGAGCTTATTGTGAACAGTCTTTAAGTCTAGGCAGAGTTTAAAGCAGCAGACCGTTATTAGTGATCAGATGTTAGAGACTGTTTTGGCTTTCCAATCATCTGTTCTTTTATAGGGTTCAATAGATTCAACAAAATAGAAAAAAATACCATAAAATAATTGAATTAGAAATAGTTTAAATAAAATGAAAAATTCGTGATGAGGTGGAGTTTTCGAATGGTTTATTTTTAGAGAAAAAAATGAAGGTTTAGAGTAGTGATGGTGATTTGTAATGATATTAACCAGATAGTCTATTGGATGGACCACGTTTCTTGTTGTGGCTGCTCTTACCATCATTTTGACTAAATTCTTGCAAATTAGAAACCATTTTCACTAGATTTTCTACAATATTATGACTAAGAAAAAAAACTGGTCAATTATTTATTAGTGACAAATGAAATTATTTTAACGAAGTTACTTTTTGCCTTAAATTAAAATTGTCCCTGACAATAAAAATAAAAGTTTTTCATGCCATCATATACATTAGACTAAATTATAGAAAATATCATTTATGTTTATATCAGGTTACAAATATGATCTTTACCTTAAAAAATTGTCGAAACCCTACTTTATGTTTGATAACCCTTACATGTTAGGTTCTTTGGCTTTAATTCAGTTACTTATTCTGGTTAAATTTGACCAAACAAAAACCATGTAAAGGCAAATCACTCATTTTACCCATTTATTTAAAAAAAATTATTTATTTTTTTTTAAAAACAAAAAAAATCCACCCACACTACCTTTCTCTCTCTAAAAATACATCATACTCTAAAGATTCTCTATCTCTCCTAGCAACCACTATCACGCAACACCACCACCAGCCACCACCGCATCCAAAACTGAAATCCCTCACCGGAACCCTAGATTGGGCAAACTATCACAACCCCGTACCCCACCCTGGGCGAGAGCCGTGAACAGATACAAGTGGTAGCGGTGTTTATTAAAATTATCGCAGCGGAATTTTCATCAGGACCGAGTGTTAGGAAAATATCAGAGTTTTCAAAACACTATTATTTTCATTTCATAAATTGTGGGATGAAACCCGTATTTACATAAAGGATTTCAAAGAGGATAAACCCTTGATAACAAAACACGTTTTATTCAGGTTTAAATAGCCACTTATTTAAGCTTGAGTGCCTCATTGCACTTCTACATCACTTCACATTAAATCACCTTAAACGCGTTTTAAAAACATCTAGTCAGCGAAAAATACTGGTGATTTAATTCAGATTTAATAAAAGATACAATGTTATAGTTACAACATTAAGGGTCTTTTACATTTGTTTATATCTTTCAATTACTCAAATCAGTATTTGTCAGACACCCAATTCGGTGGCTGTGGTCATATTACTATTGACTAACTCTTTGTCCAATAGTAACGCTGGACTAGTAGTGTATACAAAACCCTCACATACTGGCAGTAATTTTACAATACAAAAACTCAATCACTGTAATACAACTGGTAAAACATTTATGGTTTTGCAAATCATTTGAGAAAAAGAGAATGGCTCACATTGCAGATTCAAGGTTTATAGTGATAGCCTCATGGTCTAATTCTTGGGTTCCTAATTAAACACACAATGCAACACGTATTAGTGTATTAACCCGATTCAAACTTTAACGATAATCATGAGATCAAAACCACAATGTAATGACAAAGTAGAGCCTTATTCAAGTAGCACTTAAACATCCGTTGAATTGTTTTTAAATCGATCGGACATGGTATCGTACCCGTGATCAGGGTTAGTACACTGACTATGGAACAGAGTTTTAGGGGTTTAGGGACTTAGGGTATTAGAACAGCGTTTTGAGAGAGAAAGAGTTGTCGATTTTGAATCGAACAGGCGCATTTGAAATCCTCCCAGAGCTGCCTTTATATAGCCAATCTGGGATTCTCCCGCGCGTCGCGGGAGAATCAGGGGTCTCCCCCGCGTAGCTCGACTTCAGCCTATAAGGGCTAGGTCAGCCTCGTCAACCACATAGGCTTGCCATGTGTTGCGAAACGGTGCCACATGGTTTGATACTCTCCCGTGCATCGCGTGAGAATCTAGGATTCTCCCGCATGGCGCTAGAGAGGTCCATTTTTTCCTCGCTTCGCGCTGGGTCTCGTCATGCGTGTCCGGGGTTTCGCTTATGGTATTTTGGGAGTTGTTACACAAACAACCACCACCGTCTTTTCATCATCACCATTGTCTCATATTTTTAAATTAGGTAATTCCCATCTTTCTCGTCTCTCTCTATCAGCCTTCAACTAGTGGCTCATATTTAAAGGATGAGAGGTTGCAGCGATGGTTGGTTGTTTGTGGTTACATGTTATTGCGATGGTGAATGTGGTGGGTTTTTGCTAGGGTTTTGAATAGTTGTGGGGTGTAACGGTGGTTGGATTTTGAAGGGGGGAAGGAATGGTGGTGAATGTGGTGGGTTTGTCCTGATTTTGAATGGTGGTATGTTTTGGCTGGACTTAGGTGGTAGTGGGAGGCGGTTGTGGTAGGTGAAGGCTGTAAGAGAGAGAAGATATATATATATAAATATAAATATAAATATAAATGTGAAATATGTTATATAATATTTTAAATTTATTTAAATACTTTACATAAATGGATAAAAATACTAATTTGCCTTTACATATGGTCTATTTTGTTAGATTTAACCAGATGTATTAATAGAATTAGCCCAAAGAACATAACATACAAAAATTTTAAAAGATAAAACATATTCTGTAATTTTTTAAAGGTAAAAGGTTATCATGATATAAATATAAAAGAAACACCCTCTCAGTTACTATTAATTCTAGCAAATCATAGACTACCACTTACCTTTTCTTTTAGTTTTATATCTTTATTTTTTGATACACATGTTCACCTTAACTTTCTTAATACAAATGTTTAGTCTCTCTAGTTAATAATATTTTTTTTATAAGTTAACTTTATCTATTTAAATATTTACTTCTCCTACTTTAAGTTTAGCAATATATATGTTTATTTCATAATAATATATATGTATTTCCGCTTTCTAGTGTTTTTTACTTGTATACATACACCAACATTAACGAATTACGGCGTCGACTGAAGACCGAAAGCACCAGAGACTTCCCTTTGGTGTCTCCTCCGTTCTTCAATCTCCAGGTACTCACTCATCTCAAAATCTCCATTCTTATCCAGATCTAACCACTATACACACAATTTCCTTTATTTCACGGTTACCTCTTTCACATCGGTTGCCAAATCACGTATCCGTTATGCATACACGCATTTAGAAACGAAAACGTTACACTTGTTCATAACTTTTGCAAACTATGTTGTGTTTTTGCTCCAGTAATTAACAAAATGAAGCAGTTCGTTAGTAAGTTCATTTTTAATGTTCAAGTTGATAGTATGTTCACCCCGAAATGGATGAGAGGGAGGAAATTCTTCAATTATTCAGTTAAAAATGTAGCAAAATAACATCTATGAGGTCTTAAAAAATGGAACTGAAAGCTTAAATGTGAATACTGTGTTTCCAGAATTACTAGGTTTTTTTTTTGAAGATGGGGTTTTAATTAGGGAAAGAGGGTTATAAGTTATAACATCTATTTTGTAAAATGATATTGTTTGTCAGCATTTTAGGCGGTTTTTACGTGTACTGCTTTTAGGGAGGAGGGGGCACCATTCGGGTAAGGTGTGCGGTCTGTTTTCACGGGAATGCATGCCCTCTTAGTGTACGGTGTGCGGCTTGTCAGTGATTTCGTGTAAAAGTAAACCTGCTTCTTCGAGTCATGTCATATTGTCATGTGTTATAAGGGTGTTCCTTTACGTGTGTGTATATAATAGAACAGGTTTCTCCGGATACATTGGTTGTATTATATATGAAGTGCATATGTAACGTTTGTTCATCGCAGGTGGCTACTGTAGCTGGTTGCATTTCTGTGATCACTAATATGAGCTTCAGCGGCCCTTCCATTGGTACTGGTTAGTTTTTCTCCTCCTGACACGTTGCGTGAGTTACGTCTACCAATTTATAATCAAGTGTAACATTGATTGTGTTTCTCTCAAAGGTGGTAGAGCTGCCAGAAGGGCATTTGAGTTTGGACGGACGTATGTGGTGAAACCTAAAGGCAAACACCAGGCAACCATTGTCTGGTTGCATGGCCTCGGTGATAATGGTTCAAGGTAATATTTACTTCTGTTTCTACACGAATAAAGTACCGATTGATAGCGACTGAGATTTGTATTTCGTGTTCATATTTTCATATTGTTTTTCTTTGCAGCTGGTCACAGCTCTTGGAGACGCTTCCACTTCCAAATGTAAGGATACGTTTACTGTAATTTGCTAAAAGAACACCGCTAAGGCCTTGTTTATCAAGACTTATGTTTTCTCTTTTGCCGGTTGACGTTTTCTAAATGGTGAAAGATTGATAGAAACCAATATAGTAGCAAGCTTATGTTTTCAAGAAACTAAAACTTTTTTGTATATCCCAAAAATATAGTTTCTAAACTTGATATTGACGTTTTTGCTGTTTATGCATGACTATTTGATTTTAATATAATTAAGATTTTTACAAATTAGTAAACGTAACCTTAACTCTTGAAGTTACGTTGTCATCTTATTTTTATAAGAAAGAAACCTTTTTCTCGTTACCATACTATTTTCGAGTTACATTGAAACTGTAGACAAAAAACAGAAAACATTGGTGTTTCTCAAATCTCAATGTGGCAACATGGTTAACGAATACAAAAACATTCCGTTTTTATTATCAACTTGATAGTACGTCTTACTTTTCTACATGTTCTGTAGATCAAATGGATATGCCCTACATCACCTGCTCAACCATTAACCTTGTTTGGCGGCTTTCCCACAACTGCATGTACGTCAAATCCTGTGGAACGTTGATTTATTTTATATTTATATCCTATTCTGACATTGTTTTTCTTACGCGTATCATGTTTTGATATTGACCTCGTTATTTAGTGTTATGTTTTTCAATAGAGATATTAAGTTTTGACATGCGTGAAATGTTAAGATCCGTATCATGGATAACAGGGTTTGATGTAAGTGACCTGTCTGAAGATGCACATCAAGATGAAGAAGGGATGGATACTTCTGCAGCACATGTTTTGAGTCTGCTATCTACCGAGCCCCCTAATAGTAAGCTTTAAGTTAGGACTACTTTCTAGAATCTAGATGTCAAACTAGAAATCAAACAAATTATGAACTTTGCTTTTGTTTTGTGTCGATATTTGCTCGACTTCACATGTTGATATGCTTATTGGCTTAAACAAGAAGTTATTTCTAGGGATGCAAACGAACCGAATGCACACGGACAAGGCCTTGTTCATGTTCGTTTGTTAAGGAAATACATGTGTTCACGAACAGTCCATGAACACTTACCGAACACGATATTTTGTTTGTTAATTTTAGGTAACGAACACAAACGAACGTTCATGAACACAAATGAACATAGACGAACACAAACAAGCATTCATGAGTAGAAACGAACACAACCGAGCCTTCATGAACACAAATGAATACAAACGAACACAAACAAACGTTCATGAATAGAAACGAAGTAACGAACATAAATTAAATTCGAATAAAATCAGCATCTTTCATCACAGACATTAAGTAGATCCACCCAAAATATACTAGTACCTAACATAATCTATTCTTGATAAGCGTAATTAACATAAAATAGTGTCTAAAAAAACAAACGAACATAAGCTAATTTTAGATACCGAATATAAACAAACGTACATAAACGAACACATTACTGAACGTTCACAAACATAAATGAACGAACGAGGCATCTGTTCAAGTTCGTTCATTTCATTAGACTAATGAAATTTCTTGTTCGTGTTCGTTCATTTTTTAAACAAGCTAACACAAATGAACTTCCCACAGAATGGTTGATGAACTGTTCACTGTTTGTACTTTTGATTTTGCAGTCAAACTTGGTGTAGGAGGCTTTAGTATGGGGGCAGCAACGGCTCTATACTCTGCAAGTTGTTTTACCCATGGGAAGTTTGGGAACGGAAACACATACTCTACTCATTTGGATGCAGTTGTTGGACTTAGTGGCTGGCTTCCATGTGCAAAGTTCGACTACTCACTGTTTTTCCTCTATATCTGTTTATACACATATTTCAGTTTCCTTAAAAAGGAACATATATTTTGTTGTTTAACCGTCTCTTTTAACTTTATATAGAGACCTGAGTATGAAGATCGAAGGGGAGGAAGCTGCCAATCGTGCTTCATCCTTGCCTATTTTGCTCTGTCATGGCAAAGGTAAACACTTTTTATGTTCTTGCATTTTCTTTCTTTACATGCTAATGAATAGAAATATAAATCAACATGATATTGGTTCGGTTTAGACTTTAGATTGTTCATTTTTCTTCCTTATCTGTTGATTGATTTGGGTTCATCAATCAATCAAATTTTTTATTTTTTCTCTTCAAATTTCTTTCTTCTTCAATTAGTCATGTTGCATTTTTAAATGATTTAGCCTCATTCTTTATGATTAAGTTCATAGTTTCTTTGTGCTTTTAAGAACTCCAAAGAAACTTTATTTCCTTTTCCACTGCGAGAAACTTCATCGATTAGCTAAACATATTTGTTTTCTACTGCGAGGAAATTCGGTCCTCAAGAAATAATTTAATGGTTCTAGGTCTTTTGTTTGAAGCAAGTTCCAAGATTTTTTTTTAAATTTCTAATGTCGGCTTCATCACTTTCTGTATCATCCATGTGGACCATGTATATGAAACGAAGAATGCATTCACATCCAATTGATGTGTAGCATTTTGATCAAGAGTGTTAGCATTGCGTCATTTTAAGTGAGCCAAGGCTTCCCTACTATATTAGGAATAGCAAATAAATAGGGTGGCAACAAACGAGTGAGAGTATATATAGTTTTTTAAAGAAACAAGTGAGGCAATAGGGTAAGTGCCAAGTATAGAAGCTTTGTTACGAGTTTAAGCAATAGGGCATTTTAAACTATGCACTTATTAAGCGCCTGGCGCGCAGGCTCTGGGCTAGGCCTATGTGCCTTGGGCTTTTGACAACTTAGATAGAGAGGGGAACCACCGGGCTTTTATGTAATCTTAATATGATTTTAAGTTGCCTACTTAAGGTTGTTTACTATTATCTTATCTCATATCTAGAGCTATATATTCTTACTAGTGGCTCTTGTATTTATCTGTTATTAATCTTTTTGGCTATCTGTATGATGTCAGCTGATGATGTGGTACGCTTTCGTTTCGGGGAGAAGTCAGCCCAGAAACTATCTTCCACTGGCTTCAAAAACCTGACATTCAAAGCCTATGACTCGTACGCAATCTTCCTTCTTTCACTATAGATTTATTTATTTTTTTAATTGTTTTGTTTGTCAACAAAATTGAAAAAAAATGGTGTTTACGTAGGCTTGGCCATTACACAATTCCAGAAGAGATGGACGAGGTTTGTTCGTGGCTAACTTCGAAACTAGAGCTGGAAGGTAAGTTGTAACTTCAGTCATTAGTTATGTATTAGTTTGATAATGTGTATGGCACAGAACATAACCACCTTAACCTTACATTGGCTGTACCATTGTTATTTTGTTACCTGGTGTGGATTCGTGATTTAAGATTCATCTTCATTGGACCTTGGTCGGAGCTACAATTTCTAAACGAATATCGAAAATGCTAAAATATATATATATATATATATATAAATCCCAAATATTTGAGTATAAAATGATCGTTAACATCTTCAAAGTTGTATACGTGTATCTCTATTCGGGCTGGGTTGGGTTTGTATTACAAGTTCCTTTTAGCTGGATTGAGTTAAGATGACATTTAAATGGAGCGTATGTTGCATATGTGACGCAACAAATCAAAAATCAAATGTCTTTCATTGAAAGAAATTAAAAATGGATCAACGAAAGGTGGACTTCTGATTTGCCTTTTGTTTTTTTTAGGTTTCTTAACTTTAATTTGTTATTTGTTGTTAAATTGTTGATAAACTAAAATAAAAACAAAACTCATAATACATGCATGTTTAGTTAGTTACATAAATGGTTCTCGACTCCTGGTATGGTTTTCTATGTTCCGAGAAATATTCACCATTACCCCTCTTGATAGAATTAGTAAGGGTTTATTGACTGTCCTTTTGGGCACGTCTGGAACCATCGTCAAATGAAACCTGATGGGCGTGGCGTGTCTTATAAATCAAAGCCGTACAAAAATTAGAAAAAAATGGCAAGGGTCACTAAATTTTCACCCGGTTTGAACAACCACTAATCTTGTTACGACTAAAAGAAAGATTGGCGTTCAAATAAGTATCGGAGTTTGGTAATCTATAAGTCACTTTTTTAACGGCTAACTTGAACGCCGTCTGAATCTACTCTTAAATATGCATTGCGTCTATCAGGGGACGAGAATCTTGGAACTACTTGAGAGAAAACATAAGCAGCTAGCTTGATTCAGGTTTAGTGGATTTTCAACTTCAAGCGCAACAATAGATGTCTAGTTTTCAAGATTTTTAATCAAAAAGGCCCGTCTACATGCACTCAAACTCATTGAACCTTGAATTTTACAGCTCAAAACAATACAGTTCAAAGGTATTAAATATGGCTGGTAATTTTAGACACGGATTTGTTAACGCAAGTTTGCGCTTAACATGTTTCGTGTTTTAAACAAGTCGACATGTTTAGGACACATTAAAATTCATGTCTAAACAAGTACTTGTTAGCGATCTATTAGTTATGATTTTTTCCGGATTTCTGTTTAAGATTGCTAAGAGCATCCACATTGGATCCTTCATATTTATGTGAGTGAGTTTTCTATATTATATAGAGTGGTTGTGAGTTGATAAGAGAAATATGTTACTGTTCATCAGTAAATTTGGAAATACACTATTCACTCTAATTTTTCAATATTTTTTAAAGTGGGTGTGAGTAGATGAGAGAAAAAATGTAATAATAAAGGTATAAAAAATAATATTTAATCAAAAATGACAGAAAAGATAGTGAGTTTTAGTATAATTATAAAGATAGAGAATCAGTTGTGAGTGCTATAAGGATTAATACATCAAGTATTATTAAGTTAGGATTATGTATTAGTTAAGATCTTTCTTAACTTACCAAAGAGGTTTCTAAGGCTACATGGTATGGGCTCCAAAGCCATCTACCTCAGCAAATTTTTTATCAATAGCACCCCACACCATACCGCGAGCGCCATTAGGGCGCGCCATTGAATGCGACCCATTGCAATGGCGGACAATAGCGAGCTGTTGTGTGTGAGAGAGAAAGGGAGCGCCGTCGGTGATAATGAGAAAGAGGGAGCTCCATCCCATACCATGCTAACTATTGAACAAGGGCAATGAGCCCTCTGGTTGACGTGACGTATACATGGCAAAATAGAGCCCATCTATATACCCTTTAGCCTAAATGTGATTTATTATGTACACAAACGTGTTTGTTAACAAATCATTTTCTGTTTAGAAAAAATGACAAGATAAGTTATCGTGTCGTGTTCGTGTTCAGCGTATTAGATCATTGTGTCATGTCTGACTTGTTATGTCTGACTTGTTAAAACGAACCAAATCCGCAGGGGTGTATCCGGTCCAATTATAAATACATTACTCAAAAACATATATGTTCATTGTGTTAAGCTTCTTTAGCCCCACTTCTTTTACTCGGCAAATACACGTTTCATACTCTATGTCGACATTCACAAGATTTGAAACCACTATTTGAAATCAAATAATATATAAAATAAAAACCAACCTTTTCTCTTCTAGAAACAATATTATAGCAAGAATATTAAAATCCAGCTACCATTCAGCTGTCACAACATTATGAAGAAAAAACATGATGCAGAATATGTTGGTAAAATATCACCTGGGCCCTTCTTCAATCACACTTTTCCATCTCATTTCTATTGGACCATATTATTATTATTATTGTTGTTATTATTATTATTATTATTATTATTATTATTATTATTATTATTATTATTTTCTTATTTTTTAATACAACATCTCTGACCCATGCAACCAATTATTCCACAAAATAAACATAAGGATATGCTCTAATGATGGGCCAAGTGAATCATTTGTATGCAGACTACCCATGTTGCCACCAAAATGACCATAATGCCCCTAACAAGTTGCCTATTTTGACTTTCAAGGGCCAAGAAATATAGCATCTTGTCTATAGAGACAAGCATATATACTACAATGCACCTAATGCCAGAACAGAACCATGCTTACTGTAATGAACCTACAGCAAAGTTTAAGGTTCTATCTTCTATGTACATTGTACATATATATGACAGTTATAAAAAATGACCATAATACCCCTGGTGACAGATAAGAGAGACCCTCAACAGACCAGAAATATGTTCTCACATGAAGCAGAATTATTGACAACATTAAGCTTGTTTTATTCCTTAAATTAGGAGCAAAGCATGATTTCAAGCAATCAAGGGGGCCTTATCTTTCATGGAATCATAACAAGCTGAACAATTGACAGATGAAAGTAACGGATGATATAACCGATGACTGATGACGTATAAACAAATCATATATAAGTTTGAAGTAAAATTACATTTTCATTTTGCTCTCTCTTCTCTTAAAAGTATGCAGCCTCCATGTCCACAAGACATACTTCAAATGAAGGAGCTAAAGATCCATCCAATTATGTTTTTACCTGAAAACGATATAATACATTGAAATAAAATCATATATACACAGTAGAAAGATTAAGTTACGATGATGATTCTTACAATGAGATCAAGATTCATCGTTTGGCAGATCAGGGGGACCCGAACCCCCGTCTGAAGACTCGTTATCGTCATCTCTGGGCTCGTCGTTATGAGTCTCGCCCCAGAGCCGCGTACTGGGTCTCCTTCTAATGGTCACATGGGCTCTGGCCCGAGAAGTTCCGGACCAGCTGCTGCTCCTTGAACTAGTTCGCGGTCTAAAAACCCTAATCAAGAAAAAAACAGTCATCCATCCCCCTTCATCAAACGATAACGCACTAGTGCTATTATCTCTATTATCTTCACCCCTCTCATCTCCTATAGAAGATTGAAGACTACTTAACAGATCTCCGATGTCCCTCTGTCGTTCTAAACGCCTCCAATCCCGTTGACGGTCCGGGTCAGCTTCAGACGGTCTGACTAGTGGGTGCACCAGCCGCGCATGCTTCCTTAGGTCCGTATACATACCTGAAAAGTCACACGTCTCGCTAGCACAGCTTCTGGATTTCGAGTTCATAAACAAACGAGCAGCCTCCACCACGATCCACCCGTTCACCTCCCCACGACACAACGGGCAGACCAGCTTCAATGCAGGCGTAGCAGACCCGCCTTCCAAAGTTCCCGAATGTGCGGTTTGTGTAGAAATAACAGGCGTTCCTTCTTGATGATCCATTAACTGTTGCATCTCAGAAGACGCTTTCTGAAACTGGTCAAAGCAGTTCGAGTGACGGTAACTTGTGTCGCACATAAACGGTCGACAACCCTTTTCATGCGAAGAACACAACAACAAAATGGCGTTGTGAGGGTGCTCCATACAAACAGGGCATCTCGCTTCTTCCCATTCTTTTACGCTCTCGGTTTCTAAAGGGCTTTTAGTCAATGACCGCCTCGCGTGATTACTGTTACATATATACGGAGAAGTCCAAGATCTGTCAATCGACACAGATCGGTCTCTTCTATCTTTCGGCATCTTTACAGTTTACACACACCTCAATATCTACATAACATTCAATAAACCAAACAAACAACATAAACAGTTAAACACCACCATCAAACTATCAAAAAAGCCTAGAACCACTAAACAAACACCAATTTAAAACTAAAAAACAACAAAAAAATTGAAATAAAAAACACTATCAAGAATCAAGCAAACAACAGTTATAAAGAAATTCAGATCCCAAAATAAAGCAAAAAAACACCAATTCAAACAAAAAATAAAGATCCATAACAAACCCTAAAAATAAAAATCCCCAAAATTACAAACCTTTTTAGCCAAAAGAGGGTCTTTAAACCAAGAAACAGAAACTAAGACATCATACAAACCTAAATACAAACAATTATACAGAACCTACATGTATAAATTACAAATCGAACATCGTAGACCTAAGAAACATATGGGTTTCATGAGAAATTTACCAACAAATTATCTTGGTCTGCTGATTTCTTGAATCTGAAAGTTAACAAATTTGGTATCCGATGATTGAAAGACTCAAAAGGGTTGTGGAATTTTGAGCTGATAATGTAGAGAGAGAGAAGAAGAAGAAAGCCTGTTAGGGCAAAAGGGTATATACGCTGAAGGAGCCTCCGGTGACCCGGTTTAAACCGGGTTGTGTTATATTTGGGGCGGCGCCGGTTTGTTTGTTGTGAACGAAAGTTTTCAACAAAAGCATGAGTGTCTAACCCAATCGACATAGATGATGACAATTAAACTTTTTTTAATTTTTATACTTGTTATAAACAATTATTATAGAGTTAAATGCTTGGTTGGTCCCTATGTTTTGCGAAAATTACAGATTTGGTCCCAATGGTTCATTAATTACACACTTGGTCCTAGTGGTTGTAATTTTTGCACTCGGGTGGTCCTTATGACTAACCCATGTTAACTTTCTCAGTTAAGTCTATGTAAAATTACCACACTACCCTTACTATTAAAAAACAAAAATAAATAAACACTTTCTTCTTCTTCACCCTGATCTCTCTCTCTCACTTTCCTTTTCTCTCTCTAAAACCACAAGACTACCGTCTCTCACCTCCACCACCGCCGCCTCCACCACGCAACAGAATACTCCGAACTTTCGTCGACGCAAAAAAAATCCGTCGCCACAACGCCCGTCTTCCAAACAAAGATTCGTAATTAGATTCGATATCTTCTTTAGCGATTTCTCTTCTCTACTTACAATAACATCATCAGTAAACGAAACTGTTCCAATCGTAAGGTTTTCTTCGCGATTTCTGATCCTCGTGTTCTCGTTATTAGGTCTAGCACTGCAACAACAGTGAGGAAAAGTTGAAGTAGTGAAAGAAGTTCGGTGTTTGCGAGTGAAGATGAACGGATAAACGGTGATCGGAGATGAGGTTCCGGCGAACGGTGACGGTTTTGGTGATGAGTTTTGCCATGGCGATGGGGAAGCCATGATCGAGCTGGAGGTTAGTGATGACAGTTATTAATAGCTTTTTGTGGTTGTGGCGGTGTGAAGCAGCAGGGCAACGAGATGGTGTGGTGGTTATCGGCGGTGGTGATAGCCTGCCCGGTGGTGGAGGTGTTCGTTGGTGGTGGTGGGTTTCAGTTTTGGTGGGTGTTTTGGTGTTCCGGGGTGGAGGTGAGAAGTGGCGGAGATGAGACGGTGGCGGTGGGTGTTCGGGGGTGGAGGTGAGATGGCGGCGGAGGTGATCTGGTGGTGGTTGTGCTACTTGTTTGAGAAGAGACCTGTGAAATATATATAACTTGGTAATAAGCAAGGGTATTTTGGTCATTTAACATGGACTTAACTGGAAAACTTAACAGATGTTAGTGATAAGGACCACTCGAGTGCAAAAATTACAACCACCGGGACCAAGTGTGTAATTAGTGAACCATTCTGCAATTTTTGTAAACTACAGGGACCGACCAAGCATTTAACTCATTATTATATGTCTATTAAGTTTGTATTAGTATGAAGACAATATGATCATATAAATACAGAATTTTTTGTATTTGGTATCAGACATCTCAATCTCTATCTCTCTCTATATATATAGGGTTAAGATAAAATTAAAACTTATACAAGTTGTGAAAACTTAGAAAACTTGGCATTACGAAAGCTTTTTGCAAAAAATCTTTTTATCAAAAATCCTAAAAACAATCAACTTTTCAAAAAAAAAAAAAAAAACTAGTTACAGCAGCTGTAAGGGGCCGAAAACAACACTTCATTTTTTTTTTGCTTTTTTACGGCCGTCCTTGCAACATTTTAATATAAGGGTGTGAAAATTCTCTAAGTTCTCACATCTCGTATGAGTTTTCTCTTAATCCTCATCCTATATATAATATATATATTAAATATCGTTATAAGCCGTTATTTATAACAATGATATAATATAAATAGTTTGCTAATGTTGGTTATCTATTATTATTTACTTTTTAACTATTTGTTTTTGAAGTTCTATATAGCTTTGTTTGTTCTTTGATGTTTAGATTTGATATGTAGAAAGTTATGTTTCTTTTACACTATTTAGGTTTTGAAGCTGAGAGTCAATAAGTTGTAAGTAGGTTTTTCTATTTTATGGGATAAAAGTACGGTTAGCATACATCTCACTCTGCTCTATCAAACCCCATGAATTATTTGTGAATTTGACTGAGTATGTTTTTTTTTTATTTTAATTCAATATAATCGACCTTTGTTACAGAGAAAAATAGCTTCAGTATGACAATCGCTTAATTTTTTTTTGAACGGCAAATTTGGATCACTGACGGACCACTGGAGTATTATCGTGTCACCAGCGGAACCACCCGATCATATCCATCTTCACTAGGCATAATGCCTATACACCAATTCAGGAGGAAACCCGAGGAAACCCAATAAATATGGGAAACCCCCCCCCTCTATGTGAATCGAACCCATGACCTATTGGTCTTAAAGTCTTATCTCACCCTCAAGATGCCATTATGCTATAAAGCCATGGCATGGAGAAAAGTTATCGAAGCAAATTTTCCGTAAAAAATGAGAAAAATAGCCTATGAAGAAAGGTTATCGAAGCAATACATTACCAAGAAGACTCGTGGAACTTCCTACCAATCAAAGAAGGTATAGAAAGGGCATGGAATGGAATAAATAAAATGGGAAAAGAATTATTGGAACAAAATGTGACTACTAACACACTAATCAA
Organism: Scalesia atractyloides; assembly: GCA_947069175.1. Lineage (NCBI taxonomy): Eukaryota > Viridiplantae > Streptophyta > Magnoliopsida > Asterales > Asteraceae > Scalesia > Scalesia atractyloides. The sequence continues at coordinate 36,645,988 of CAMTDV010000020.1, read as the reverse complement.
AGGGAAAGTTGGGGATGGTGAGGATGTAACGTTTTGGATTGATTTATGGATTGGAGATTGTCCACTCAAGGATAGGTTTCCAAGTCTATTCAATCTTGAAAATCAAAAAGGTGCTACGGTCCAGATGTGGGTAAGGGGATGGGACTAGAAAAGGGAAGTAAGCAGTGCGAGGGAACAAGAGCAATGGGCCAAGATTCAACAAATGAAGAATAGGCTCCCTTCACTGAGCGGACGAGATAAATGGGAATGGACTTTGAATACAGGGGGGAATTCTCGATTGCCTCGTGCAGAGAGCTACTTGAGAAACATGCGGTTCTTTTCTTTCCGTACCAATGGATTAAATGGGTACCAAAAAAAGTGAACGTGTTTGCTTGGAGAGCTGAATAAGACCGCCTGACTACACTCAAATGTTTGAAAAAAAAAGAAATATGCTAAATGGACCGGCCACATGTCGTTTGTGTGGGGAGACTGATGAAGTCGCAAATCATCTTTTTGTCTCATGCTACACTACTGTGATTGTTTGGCAAAAGGTTAGTGCTTGGTGTAATATCTCTCCGATTTACGACTATGATTTCAGAGACCTACTTAAGATTCATAAAAGTTAGAATTTGTCGAAGCACAAGAAAAAGCTGGTGCAAACAATTGTGTTGACAACATGTTAGGTAATTTGGAAAGCTCGGAATGATGCCATTTTGCTGGGAAGATAATAGTGGTTGACAGAATTTTTAGGGAACTACAATCCTTGGCGTTCACATGGATCAAACATAGATCAAAGTATGCGCTCACGGATTGGGAGAGTTGGGTGAGGTCTCTAATCTGTAATTTAAAGCATTTGTTTTTGTATGTTCAAACTTGGGTGATTATCAAAGGGGATGGCTATATATTGCTAACACCTCACTTGTAACATCCACATGTAAAGTTTTGTGATGATGAATAAAAGTACATTGTCGTTAAAAAAATGAGAATCGCTTAAATATCTGGATTAATTGAATTGGAATCATTTATCAACCAAATAGTTGACTATAGTTAACTGAAGAATGTGATCGTTCAGCCAACCAAAGCACATCTCGTTGTTTGCTTCTTTGAGTTTGATCCCTAATAGATGTTTTTCCAATAATGTTAAGGGTTTCTGTAAATTGCAAAGGGGAAATACCATAAAAAACCAATATACTTTTTGTTTTTTCTCATAAAGTAATTCCACTTTTTTTATACATTAAAAACCAACATACTTTCTTTTTTGTCTAATAAAAGTCCTAAACAACTTTTTGCATATAAAAGTCCTCCCAAATGTTAAATTTGAACAAAATTGTGAATTATTATTTTTTACTTATTGATATCATGTTAGAAAAAAATTTAAATGAATTAATGTTTTAAATTGGATATATGATAAACCAAAGTATGTTTAATGTTTGTCTTTTATTTTACATTTTAAATTCAATAAATTGATAACAATAAATATTATTCGGAAAACAATATAATAAATTCACGAGTGTGGATGGCATAACTCAAAATAAAATAAAATAACAAACATATAAAACGGTATGTATAAATTCAAAATCGCTAAAAGTATAACATAGTTTGTCAAATAATGTTTTCTTGATTTCATCGAATCATAATTAAGAGATTTTTTTTGTTAAAGTTTAACATTTTAAGAGACGTGGATGATACAAGAGTAGAAAGTATGTTGTTTTTGTGTATAAAAAATGGTTAGAGGAATTTTATAAAACAAAAAAGAAAGTATGTTGGTTTTATTTGCAAAAAAAGTAGAGGGATTTTTATAAAACAAAAAAAAAGTATGTTGGTTTTTTAAGTGCAAAAGAAAAAATAGAAAGACGTTTATAAGAAAAAACAGAAAATATTTTGATTTTTTATGACATTTACCCAATTGCAAATAAATGTGAATTAATTATTGTGTATGTAATTTAAAGAGTCGTAAATAAAGAAAACCATCCAAGAAGCTCTACTATAACGATTTTGCTCGAGTATTCCTCTACTTTTGATGAAAAGGGTGATTACCTCATGATTTATGATTAAATCCTGCTCTGAGGTTAATATGAAAATATATAATCAATTGGATTATAAATTATGTAAATAAAATTGGTCACTACTTATACTTATATAAAGTTAAATAAGGTAATATGAAACGATATAATGAATTGGATTATAAATTATGTAAATAAAATTGGTCACTAGTTTATACTTGTATAAAGTTATATATGTGACAATTTTTTTAAATAATTGCTTCGAAGGTAAACACAAAATAAAAAGTATATGAAGGTTTACTGTTACGAGGTTATAACCTCGTATCTAACACAGGTTGAATAAAGTAAAAAAAATCAAATAGTTAGTAGTGAAGATTAAAGAATTATAAAACGATATTCATGATATGCTTTTCAAATGTTCGAATAAATTTTGTGTCGTGTATCATCCAAAAGTGTGATGTTTACCAATTTTATAAATATGAAAGCGTTTGATCATCCACTGACTAGAGAAACTACATTATCAACTTTCTCATAAGTTTAACAAACACAAGAACATATAATTGCATGATCAAGCTACTCACAAATTTCAGTAGTCACAACAACTGCTTTTTATGATATTTTTTTATAATTGATTAAATAATATATTGATTAGGTATGGAAAATTAAATCCCTAAAAATCGGGTTTTAAAAATAAATGATTAGATACTTAATTAAATGATTTGATATTATAATTATATTGTATATACGAAAATATATTAATAACGTAATTGATGGTCATAGTATTTAATACAAAGATATTAAATAATAAACAGTTAGAAAATGGGTTGTAATTGAATTATGTTAATTCTAATTTAGTAATGATATTAATAAAATCTTTCTATTTCATTAATATTTATAACTTTAAATTTAAATTAAGTGTAAGGGAGAGACTTGGTGTTCTAAGGGACTCAGGCTCGATTCTTGCCCTTCCTGTTATTTTCTGCGGCACCTGGTTATGTTGAGAGACTAGGTGAATAAGTGGAGATCGCTAGTTCGATCATTGAACTGAGCGGGTTTTAACTCACAGCACTGTCGTGTCTTAGGGCGAGTGTTCACGGCTTCTGCCCTAGCTGACGGTTTTCTCCGGTTCGGAGGTGAATGTATCCGACGTGGTGAATTTCGCCAGTAACCTATTTGAAGGATTCGTTAGCCGTTCAACAAAATATAATATAAAAGATGTAAGTATATAAAAATATATTTAATACTTAAACGCTAATTATCAATGAAAGAAGTTTAGAATTTTTTTGTAATCAATCTTTCTCAAAAAATTAATTAATATTTGAAAGATATTCAATGTTAATATTAATCAACAATGTAAACAATATAGTTTGTTAAATAAAATAACTTTATAAAAATAGAATTAACTTGCCAGTAAAACCAAAAATAACTATAAATAGTTTTTAATCAAACTTGTCAACATTTGACAAATTGAGATATAAACAAATTTGAATTTTAACTCAACAAAAAAATCTCTAAATGTAAGAGAATATATTATAAAAAAATATTAAATTGATAGTTAATAGTATAGTTCCTAAATAAAGATTTGGAAATGAAATTTTTTGTTAATGTAAAATGTAATGATTACACGTGTTTAAATTTATAATTATTTATTAGGTAGTAGATAAATTTATACTGAATTATAATGCATTTGAGAAAGGTTCTATCAGATTTTAAGTAATTATAACATTTTATGCTTATAGTAAATACTTAATTAACTCACAAAGGGGAAAATACAAAATTGTTTCTCTACATGAATATTAAATATAACTAGATGAATGCTCATGCGTGTTGCCGTGCGACCATCATGATTAATAGTATACGCATTAAGGTAAATGTATAAGACTAAATAAGCTTTTAATTGATTGTAACAAAGAGGTTAACAAAACTTACAATCAATTATGCTTACATATCATACATAATAATGTAAAGCTAAACAAAAAAAAGCTAATCTAGTTGTTCCCTCTCCTTTGCACCTTCATGGCGTGCATATAGCGCATCGATTGCTGGTTGCAACTTCAATTGCTTGTGATAAAGATCTGTGATCCTCCTAGTAAGATCCACCAACTTCTCTGTTATCCGGTGATCATAAGCGATAACATCGTCAACCAAATTCTACAAGTGTGCTAGAAATTGGGTCCTATTTGTCACACTTTCAAAATCCACATGCAGGATTTTACCGCGAGGCGTACGACTGACCAGGATCAAGCTACTAATCATGTTGAAACAAGTATTAAAGTTATGAAAAATCAGCACAATCAACACGATTAGTGATTAAGATTTAAATGTGCAAATCATAGTTTAAATCAACAGCGGAAGCTAAACATAAAGTCCAAACATAAGTTAAAAATCACAATGTTTAATAAAATTAAGCCATTAGTTTAATGCCGGCCACGACACTCCAAATGCTGCAAGCTCTCATGCTGTATCTAACGTCTTGCAAAGCATGCTAAAGTGTATCAACAAAGGTTGGCGAGTTCATGGTTTCAGTTTTAAAGTAAAGTAAGTTTCAAATACGTTAGTTTATTAAAAACATGTCATGGGTAGCTAACCCACGGTTAAGCCGCTAAACTGTGTAGTACTTGACTGTAGTAAGTTATTGTGCCCCATATCAATGTCTATCATCATTGATATAAAGTCAAGGTCAAAAGTTCACGCCCAACTCCCAGCACGGTGTGAGGTTTGTCGAACCTAATAGCGCTATTAACTAGTACCCCGTTTGCCAAACCCGACAACTAATCGGTATAATGCATAGGAACTTTTCAGATAGAGTTTCGTTTAGTACGTTAAAGACATGAAATGTAAATTACGGTATTTAATTGGCAATATTCCAACCCAGGAATATAAAGTAGTCCTAAATCCAGGGATGGTGTAGTTCCCCAACCTGGGAATGCATGCTTTTAGTAAATGTGTGAACTCATCTTAGCTTCGCTCGGTAAGATTAAGTGTATGCGAGCTATGATGGTCAACCACGTCCTATTATGGTTACAAGGAATATTAGTGGTTGTTTATGAAATCACGCAAGTCCTACACGTATCTAGCAATTAGCATGCGTACAAGTTGTCACATAATATTTTATCGTGTGGTTTTCATGCACATGTTCAATATTACCCATGACATGACATATGTTATTTATACAATAACTGAACAAATGCGGGCACTTAAAATAACAAACTCGACTCTTATAAGTTTATCAGTCAAACACAACAATTTCACTGAAATTAGGTTGTTTTAGGAAGCTCATTTTTCGTACTTGCGGAGTTGTAAAAATTATGATATTTTTATGTGGCTTACCACCCGGTGGGTTGGCCTTGTGTTAAACTTTTAAAGCCTAACTCTTTACCGAAATATTTAGAAAAACATTTTACTATGCAGTGGCCAGATTCGTCACTTTTTTACTGTAGCTTAAGGAAAAATTCATTTAAAAATCATGGATTACTTGATTGACCCGATTCCACTTGGAGATTCGTATAGACACCTAGGACCATCTACTTTATAAATTGAATGACCAAACTCCAAGTATTCACCGAGATATGACATAAAAAACATCTGTAGAAAAATGTAGCTTTGACCACTGAAACGAAATAATTCGTTTAAAATATCAACCGACATCGAAAAATTATAATTCCAGCGCCATTAGAAGCGTAATTTGAAATACCACGTTTTGGACTCCGGAAAGTTCAATTTTTGTTATGTTATGACCCGCTTAAAGCCGATTAAATTCGACTGTAACTGTTGGAAAGATTTGTTTTCGTTACCCATTCCCGCAAACAATTATCTAGTGAACCCAACGATATATAAACATTAATCACAATAGGTTATAAGTTGTTTATATCAGGTTAATCATGCTCAAACATCAAGAATATAAACCACTATCCATATACATATGCCTATACAAACATAATCAATAATACTAAGCATCATTCTTGATTCTCATGAACACTAGACCACAAATTATCATCGTGAACATCAAAATCATTATTTAAGCATAAACACAGTCAAGATAACTCTGTACAAATCATACATGAACATTAGAAACTATCACCAACCACAAGTTTAACGAAAATCCTACAAGACCCAAACCCTAGGAATCGCAGAACACACAAACGATTAAAACATCAACAAACATAATATTTTCCAACCTTAATTTTGTAACATTCATCGTAAAACGGGTTTCGAAACCCGCTTCATTTAATAATCAAATATTCGGTTGAAAGTTCGTTGCGTATTTATTGTGCAGGTCATTTTTTATTCATAACTAATAAATATTTTAGAATTTAACCATAATTAATAAATAATAATAATAATAAGTAAATCAAATTAAAAAAAAACAAATAAAACAAAACAGGGTAGCCGGGTCTCGAACCCGGGTCTACCGCGTAGACACACACACATCACACCACTCCGCCACACACATATTTGTGTTCAATACTTAAACAAATAAACCGAAAAGCAAAACCTGTAAATCAGCAAACCCAGAACACGAAATCGCCGGCAATAACTGAAACTCCGCAAATGTTGCTACTTTCCCCATGATTGAAACGCGTAAACTTGATTTCGACATCAGTTATAACCATTGCTTAACACACAATTGAGTCAAAACCGTTTCTTTTGAGAATTGAAAATCATGGACCGTGATTTTGGTCTCTAAATCGAAACCGATCAGCCTGTCCACCTTATAAATACCCACCCAATTCCTTGTAAACATTTCGCTCAGAACCGCACTCTCTTTCTGAAGTTTTATTCCTTTCAAAGCACGTTGCCGGAGACTTTCGCACTCGCCGGAATATCACCGGAATCTCTAACCAGAAAACCGTAGTTGTTCTCCAAACCGGTATAATTATCTAAACCTCCTTGCTATCTCTTGATTAGTAATTTATTAGCTCAAAACGGTAATCAAAACTGTTTAATTAGTTTATTCAGTCGGAATCATTGTCGGGATTTTGAATGGTGAAAAAGATGAAGTTGAGTTAGTGTTTAAATATAAATAAAAACGGGTATTTAACCGGGTTAGACACACAGTCCAGCGGTGGACTGTGTGCAATTACAAAGCACACGTCCCGGGTTCGGGTCGCACATGTTTCCGATTTTCTGAAATAAAACCAACACTTTTAAACTTATTCAGATCAATTCACAGCATATATATAAAATTAATATAATCCAGTGTTTATGCAGATTAGACACACAACACAACTGGTTGGGCTGTGTGCACTCGAACTATAGATCCCGAGTTCGATTCCGGGTTCTGTAACCAGTTTCGGCCAATTAAATCCTTTTTAATAAAAACTAAATAAGGTTAAAGCTAGTTAGTATATATATATAATTAAAATAGAGAATATTTCGGGTTAGACACGTAGCTCAGTTGGTAGAGCTGCGTGCACGTATACGAGAGGTCACGGGTTCGAACCTCACACGCTGCCTGAATTACATGCTATCCGACCGGTCAGACCCGGTCAGATCTGACAAGGTCAACTTATTTTTAATTTTGTTTTCTTATTTTTTATTTATTTATTAAATTGAAAAATTATTTAAAAATACTTAAAAATAAGATTTCCTAAGGTTAGAAATTTGCATTAAACTCACCAAAATAAATCTAAAACTCTCATTAAGAGCACTAATTAAAAATATTAATCTCAAATAAAATTTATTTATTTGTCGAATTATTTCGTTATTATTTAGGTTAGTCTTCCCTCGTCGGTTGAATCATAAATTCGTGCGCATTCATCATTATCAAAGAACGCACCCACTGTGAGCGAATTCTTACAAATTCCCTTTTTATTCACGTTTTGGGGTGTATCATGTGCTGTACTATTCTTTTATTTTATTTAAACACTTGTGCATATATCATTTCTGTGATCAAATGTGTATTGATTGTTGTGTGAATTATATGTAGATTAAATTTATCATTTCAGTGCACGCATTTCATTAGGCCCATCAGTTCCCTGTGGGATACGGGTTGAGCATCAGGAGCCTCATTAGATCGGCTCCGTTTGATTGAGCCTTGATCTCAAATACATCATCATTTATCGCATATATTCATCCAAAGTGGTTTGTGATTGTTTACATATATATGTTTGCTCACATGTGATTAATGCACGAATTTTCTTTAATAAATAAAACAAGCAATTAGTTAAAATGTTTTATCAAGGTTCACTCGCCAACTTTTGTTGACCCAAAATCTCCCCTGTTTTACACATGATACAGGTGATCCAGTCGAGACAGGAAACATTAGGATGGCCTAGAAGAATAAACAAGTTAATGCTTTGGAATAAACATTTAGTTTCGTTTTCCTTTGTAATTGTATGAATTTTGTTTTTGGATATTTAAGTTTGTAATTTGAATTTAATAAATATGGAACTTCTTAGTAAATATCATGAGCTTTGGTGATAACCCAATTATGCCCCGACTTTTATTCCGCTGCGGGTCAGGGTGTGACAGATTGGTATCAGAGCTTGTGACTATAGGGATATAGTAGGTTATTAGACCCTTAGAGCCTATACTATAGTTGATTAAATTTTAAATTGTTTATGCGTTACATGCAAAATTCATGATGTTTATATGTTTCATGTTTATTTTCACACCCAATATTATGCAAGCACGCTCACAAGTACATGTTAATATGCAATGCTCATCATAATTCATATCCTCATAACATATGATATCTATGAGAGCACACACCTCACAATTTCCATGATTTTTGCAATGATTTTGTATTTTTCAAATCACATCAAAGTGAGTTCTCGCGACGGGCATGTAGTAACTGGAAGGGTACGAGTACCGGTAGTCGGAACGTCCTGTCTAGGCTTGGCATTCGTATAAATCCAAAATAAAGGACCAGTTTGCCTACCTGGGGACTAACGATGAGAGTACGAAGGACCTATTAGGCCAAAGCATGCCATACCAAACGTCGTGTGAACTAACCCCACTTTGAGCTGTCATTGTGTCTAAACCTGGACACCCTCCTACCATCATCTCGCAATCATGTTTTACGATTTTCATTCGGGTGGTGCGAGTGTTAACCCGCCGACACCAATGTGAATCCTACCAAGCCCAATAGTCATGGGGGCCCACATGACTACACAGGAAATGGTATGGGGGACATTTGGAGGCCCAAACATGAGCAAACCCAAGACATCCAATGGATGTAGTTAAATTATTTTCAGTTATGTTGTTTTCATTCTTTTTACGACACATGACACCTAGGAAATTCTTAAACTCACAATCTTCCTACATATGTTCCTGTAGATGTCGGCTAGGTAACTACGTGGAGGTAGAAAGTCAGGTAAAGTCAAACGAACGCTTGGCCACGCACATTGTTAAACAAATGGCTGCGGTACTTCCCGACATCGTGCTACAAGTTCAACAAGCTCTCACCGCTAATCCTATCAACCCTCCCAACCAAGAAGACCAGAGCGTCGCCAACCCTCCTTCTAAAACCCCCAAGTGCACCTACAAACACTTCAAGTCCTGCGATCCCCCAAAATATGAAGGGACTTAAGGTGTCACCGCTCTCCTTCACTGGTTTGAAGAAATGGAAAACACTTTCCTCAATTGCGACTGTCCTGAGGACCGTAAGGTACGTTACGCGACTGGAAGACTGTTTGGGGTAGCCCTTACCTGGTGGAACACGGAAAAGGGTAAGCGAGGAGTTGAAGATGCCATGGCCTTAACATGGGAAGAGTTAAGGGAAATCATGACAAGACGTTTCTGTCCAAGAAGCGAAATCAAAAAGCTGGAAGACGAATTCACGCATTGAAACAAAAAGAAGGAGACCATACTTCATATAATAAGAGATTTCTCGAGTTGAACCAGATGATCCCCAATTTGTTCACCCCCTTGTACCGCTTAGTCGAACACTACATTCGAGGCCTCCCCTCGAAAATCCAAGATTCGGTTTTAAGCACTTCGCCTGCAACACTTGAAGCCGCAATAGAGTTAGCCACAGAACTCACTGAAAATCGCATTCGAAACGGCAAGTTCAAAGATGAGAAGAAGAAAGCACCTATTGAGACCCCAACTCTAAACCACCCCGTCTCATCCTCGAAGTTTGCTGGTAAGAGGAAGGAAATAGCAAGAATTTTGCTGTCACTCAAACCAACCCTCCTATCACTGCTCACCAATCACCCAAATTGCTCCTCCAGCTGCACCATTCAAAAAGCCATACACTAGCCCACACCCAAAGTGCAACCGTTGTCAATACCATCACCCTCCTGAAAACCCCTGCCAACATTGCACATGCTGTGGCCGTGCGGGTCACACTATCCAAACCTGCCGTACCCTTCAGCGAATGAACCGCAGTCAACCTCCAACCCAAACCCAAAATCAAATGTGGGCCAAGCCCAACAACCCTTACTTCTACCACCTGCACAACACGCAGCCCAACCTTACTACCAACCCAACTACCCTTGATGTAACCCATGCGAGCTTGTTTCAACTGTGGGGACCCAAACCACTTCAGGAACACTTGTCCACGCCTAGTGAACATCATCCATGCCCAAGCTCAAGCAAACCCGGTAAACCAAGCTAACCAAGCTCCTCCACCTGCCAGAGGAAGAGCTTTCAATATCAATGCCAACCAAGCCAGGGCTGACAACAACGTGGTCAACGGTACGTTTCTCATCAATGGTAGTTATGCATCCATATTATTCGATACTGGTGCGGATAAGAGCTTTGTGTCCTTAGAATTCGAACCTATCCTCGACCAACCTCGTGTTAATCTCATTGAATCTCTAACGGTGGAAGTTGCTGACGGAAAACCCACTTCATTAAATTCTATTATACGCAATTGTACTCTCACCCTAAACGATCATGATTTTCCAATTGACCTCATTCCTATGAAGTTGGGAAGTTTCGATTTATAATCGGTATGGACTGGCTCATCCAGCATCACGCTGAAGTGGTGTGCCACGAAAAATTCATTCGCATTCCTTTTGAGACGGTCAGACACTACGTATTTTTGGGGAAACCCCTTTGAAAGGACTCAAATTGATGCCCTGCCTTCAAGCCCGAGATATCTCCGCAAGAACTATGTCGCATTCCTAACTCACATCGTTAAGAAGGGAGGCAAGGAGAGGAAACTCGAAGATATCCCAATTGTGAAGGAATTCCCACAAGTTTTTCCCGACGACATTTCAGGACTTCCTCCTGTGAGAGAAGTCGAATTTCGCATCGATCTTATACCTGGCGCTACGCCAGTCGCAAAATCTCCTTATAGGTTAGCCCCATCCGAGATGCAAGAGCTGGCCAGTCAACTGCAAGAGCTGACTGACAAAGGATTCATACGTCCTAGCTCATCGCCTTGGGGTGCACCTGTTCTTTTTGTGAAGAAGAAAGATGGAACGTTTCGCATGTGCATTGATTATAGAGAACTCAACAAGTTGACGGTTAAAAATCGCTATCCACTGCCTCGCATTGATGACCTCCTAGACCAACTTCAAGGCGCCACCTACTTTTCAAAAATAACCTTCGTTCTGGTTATCATCAGCTTAGGGTGCGCGAAGAAGATATCCCAAAAACCGCCTTCTGGACTCGTTATGGTCATTACGAGTTCATGGTTATGCCCTTCGGTTTAACCAACGCCCCTGCTGTCTTCATGGATTTAATGAATAGGGTATGCAAACCCCACCTAGACCGTTTCGTCATAGTCTTCATCGACGACATCCTTATCTACTCCAAGTCTAAATCCGATCATGAGCGACACCTTCGACTCATCCTTACACTCTTAAGGACTGAAAAGCTTTACGCTAAGTTCTCAAAATGCGAATTCTGGTTAGGAGAAGTACAATTCCTTGGTCATGTCGTCAATGACAAGGGAATTCATGTCGATCCTTCAAAAATCAAGGCAGTACAGGAATGGCAAGGGCCACGTACCCCTACCGAAGTTAGGTCATTTCTTGGTTTGGCTGGTTACTATCAACGCTTCATTGCCAATATTTCCCGTACTGCTGTACCACTCACAGCCTTGACTCACAAAGGAAAACCCTTCCTTTGGGGACCTAAGCAAGAAGAGGCTTTCCAAACTTTAAAGCGAAGGCTTTGTGACGCACCTGTCCTTACACTCCCTGAGGGTTGCGATGACTTCGAGGTTTTTTGCGACGCGTCAGGGCAAGGACTAGGATGTGTATTGATACAAAGAGGAAAAGTGATAGCCTATGCCTCTAGGCAACTCAAAGTTCATGAGAAGAATTACACCACCACAAACCTAGAACTTGGAGCCGTTGTGTTCGCTCTCAAGATATGGAGACATTACCTCTACGGTACCAGGTGCGAAATATACACTGACCACAAGAATCTCCAACATATCTTCAACCAGAAAGAGTTGAATATGAGGCAACGAAGAGGGTCGAACTTCTCAACGACTACGACTGTGAAATTCGGTATCATCCTGGCAAGGCAAACGTGGTGGCCGATGCGCTCAGTCGAAAAGGTTATGCGAACTCCATTCGTCTTCTATGTTCACAAATCATAACCGACATCAAAGATCGAATCCGGGCAGCTCAACATGTTTCTGTAACAGAAAATGACGTACGCGATGAGATGTCATGTGGAGCTGAACTCAAAATCGAAACCAAATCCGACGGTATTCTATATTATCTAAACCGCATATGGATTCCTGATCGTGATGACCATCGTGATTTCTTCATGAATGAGGCACACAAAACACGATACTCTGTACACCTAGGAGCCGATAAGATGTATCAAGACCTACGATACACCTACTGGTGGCCTGGCATGAAAAAGGATATCGCTGTTTTTGTTTCCAAGTGCCTTACCTGTTCCAAAGTAAGAGTTGAACATCAAAGACCTTCAGGACTTCTAGTCCAACCCAAAATACCTGTATGAAAGTGGGAAAACATAACCATGGATTTCATTACCGGGTTACCTCACACCTCCAGTGGGTATGGCACCATATGGGTAATAATCGATCGTCTTACAAAGTCATCTCACTTCATTCCGATTTGCGAGGACTTCAAGAACGAGAAGTTAGCTCGTATCTACATCAGCGAGATCGTAAGCCGTCATGGTGTACCATTAAGCATCATTTCAGTCCGTGATGGTCGTTTCACTTCACGAACATGGTGAGCCGTACAAACCGCTTTGGGTACACGATTAGACCTCAGTACCGCCTTTCATCCTCAAACTAATGGTCAATCTGAACGCACCATCCAAACCCTTGAAGACATGCTACGAGCATGTGTCATAGACTTCAAAGGGAACTGGGACGCTCACCTACCATTAGTTGAGTTTTCGTACAACAATAGCTATCATTCAAGTATCGGCATGGCTCCTTTCGAAGCTTTATATGGTCGTAAGTGCCGATCTCCAGTATGTTGGCACGAAATTGGGGAAGCGCAAATCACCGGACCAGAATTAATTCAAGAGACAACCGACAAGATCCTTCAAATTCGAAACAATCTTCTAGCGGCTCAAAGTCGTCAAAAGAGTTATGCTGACAAACGACGAAAGCCCTTGGAGTTTGACATTGGTGATCAAGTACTTTTAAAAGTATCACCGTGGAAGGGAGTGGTTCGTTTTGGCCAGAAGGGCAAGCTAGCACCACGCTACGTAGGACCTTTCAAGATACTCGAAAGAGTAGGTCCTGTAGCATACAAGCTTGACCTACCAGAAGAGCTCAATAGAATTCATCCCACATTCCACGTATCAAACTTGAAAAAGTGTCTCGCCGATGAAAACCTCCATATCCCTCTAGAAGACATTCAAGTCGATGAATCGATACACTTCGTTGAAAGACCAGTGGAAATCATGGATTTCGGAGAGAAGCGTTTAAGGCGAAGTCGTATTCCAATTGTCAGGGTACGTTGGGAGTCAAAACGAGGACCCGAGTTTACTTGGGAACGTGAAGACTCAATGCGCGAAAATACCCGCATCTTTTTCCGGTTACCACTACTACTTAAATTTCGGGACGAAATTTCTAAAAGTAGGGGATACTATAACATTCGTCGTAAAACGGGTTTCGAAACCCGCTTCGTGTAATAATCAAATATTCAGTTGAAAGTTCGTTGCGTATTTATTGTGCCGGTTATTTTTGATTCATAACTAATAAAAAATTTAGAATTTAACCATAATTAATAAATAATAATATAATAATAAGTAAATCAAATTAAAAAAACAAATAAAACAAAACATGGTAGCCGGTCTCGAACCCGGGTCTACCGCGTAGACACACACACATCACACCACTCCGCCACACACATATTTGTGTTCAATACTTAAACAAATAACATTTATGGTAAAACCGAAAAGCAAAACCTGTAAATCAGCAAACCCAGAACCCGAAATCGCCGGAAAAACTGAAACTCCGCAAATGTTGCTACTTTCCCCATGATTGAAACGCGTAAACTTGATTTCGACATCAGTTATAACCGTTGCTTAACAGACAATTGAGTCAAAACGTTTCTTTTGAGAATTGAAATCATGGACCGTGATTTTGGTCTCTAAATCGAAAACCGATCAGCCTGTCCACCTTATAAATACCCACCCAATTCCTTGTAAACATTTCGCTCAGAACCGCACTCTCTTTCCGAAGTTTTATTCCTTTCAAAGCACGTTGCCGGAGACTTTCGCACTCGCCAGAATCTCTAACCAGAAAACCGTAGTTGTTCTCCAAACCGGTATAATTATCTAAACCTCCTTGCTATCTCTTGATTAGTAATTTATTAGCTCAAAACGGTAATCAAAACTGTTTAATCAGTTTATTCAGTCGGAATCATTGTCGGGATTTTTGAATGGTGAAAAAGATGAAGTTGAGTTAGTGTTTAAATATAAATAAAAACGGGTATTTAACCGGGTTAGACACACAGTCCAGCGTGGACTGTGTGCAATTACAAAGCACACGTCCCGGGTTCGGGTCGCACATGTTTCCGATTTTCTGAAATAAAACCAACACTTTTTAAACTTATTCAGATCAATTCACAGCATATATATAAAATTAATATAATCCAGTGTTTATGCAGATTAGACACACACACAACTGGTTGGGCTGTGTGCACTCGAACTATAGATCCCGAGTTTCGATTCCGGGTTCTGTAACCAGTTTCGGCCATATAAATCCTTTTTAATAAAAACTAAATAAGGTTAAAGCTAGTTAGTATATATATATAATTAAAATAGAGAATATTTCGGGTTAGACACGTAGCTCAGTTGGTAGAGCTACGTGCACGTATACGAGAGGTCACGGGTTCGAACCTCACACGCTGCCTGAATTACATGCTATCCGACCGGTCAGACCCGGTCAGATCTGACAAGGTCAACTTATTTTTAATTTTGTTTTCTTATTTTTTATTTATTTATTAAATTGAAAAATTATTTAAAAATACTTAAAAATAAGATTTCCTAAGGTTAGAAATTTGCATTAAACTCACAAAAATAAATCTAAAAATCTCATTAAGAGCACTAATTAAAAATATTAATCTCAAATAAAATTTATTTATTTATCGAATTATTTCGTTATTATTTAGGTTAGTCTTCCCTCGTCGGTTGAATCATAAATTCGTGCGCATTCATCATTATCAAACAACGCACCCACTGTGAGCGAATTCTTACAAATTCCCCTTTTTATTCACGTTTTGGGGTGTATCATGTGCCGTACTATTCTTTTATTTTATTTAAACACTTGTGCATATATCATTTCTGTGATCAAATGTGTATTGATTGTTGTGTGAATTATATGTAGATTAAATTTATCATTTCAGTGCACGCATTTCATTAGGCCCATCAGTTCCCGTGGGATACGGGTTGAGCATCAGGAGCCTCATTAGATCGGCTCCGTTTGATTGAGCCTTGATCTCAAATACATCATCATTTATGGCATATATTCATCCAAAGTGGTTTGTGATTGTTTACATATATATGTTTGCTCACATATGATTAATGCACGAATTTTCTTTAATAAATAAAACAAGCAATTAGTTAAAATGTTTTATCAAGGTTCACTCGCCAACTTTTATTGACCCAAATTCTCCCCTGTTTTACACATGATACAGGTGATCCAGTCGAGACAGGAAACACTTAGGATGACCTAGAAGAATAAACAAGTTAATGCTTTGGAATAAACATATAGTTTCGTTTTCCTTTGTAATTGTATGAATTTTGTTTTTGGATATTTAAGTTTGTAATTTGAATTTAATAAATATGGAACTTCTTAGTAAATATCATGAGCTTTGGTGATAACCCAATTATGCCCCGACTTTTATTCCGCTGGGGTCGGGGTGTGACAAATTTACGTATAATCATCAAAGAATGTCAAGAATCATCATCAATACAGAAAACACAACCAAGGTTTTATAAACAATTCATAAACTAGACGCGAGAAAGTGTGTTACCAAGATAGAGTGTTATGTGGATCGATGTATGCTAGAAACCGAACAAGTTTAAAGGTCTTGGTGCCTTGTCTTCATCGATCAGTAGAGAGGTAGAGGAGAGAACTTGAACTGAATGATTTAGGGTTGTGGATTTTTCACAGCCGCATGTATACACACATACGTAAAGGGAATAGGCTTTGGATGGTTTGGGCTTGTTATGTGGGCCGAGAATTCAAGAGGATGGGCTGGAATTGAGTTGGACCATGAGGAATGGAATGTGGGCTGCACCCATAAAACAAAAGAAAAACGCAAGAGGGGTGTGGGGTTGGCAGCGAATTTGTCACATCCCAACCGATGGCGGAAACATCGGGATGAGACGAAAACGAGATTGCTCATTGCTCACAACATTATTAAGTGACAATAATTAATCAACCATATTTCATTTCATAAGAATTGTCAAATACATCAATGTAACAAAACAAAGAACAACATAACATTTGCAAAGTCATAACAAAATTGATAATCGACATTAAACCTAACGTCTAATTTGTGTGTATCTAGTCCTTGCTATATTGTTTTCAAGCATCATCTCCTTCAACCTGTAACATGATTTAAAATAATGTCAATGCGAAAGCAAAGGCGAGTACACAAGTTTAGGCATAGCATTCGTATAGGTTGGTGTTTTGGGTACGCGGAGTGAAGACAACATTGTTTTGAGAAGTAGCCTTCTGCTTCTTGTTCTTGTTGTGGGGCTTTTTGGCTGGAGGGGTAGGTGATTCGGTGGTGTTGGCAATGGCTTGGTGCGCATGCTTCGTAGGGACCTTGTCGTAGGCCCCCTGAAGGATGCAGTTATGGTTGAGTTGGAGGGTTATGGCATAGGCTTCCTCGAGGGTTTTCGGGTTGGCTGCGGCTACATGGTTCATGATCACCAGTGAGAGGCAACGGATGAGCTTGGCGATTGACTTGGGAACAGTGTCGACTTGCCTAGGGCAAATGATACTTAACTGTTTGAAGCGCATAATCAATCCTTCAGCGTCGCTCCCCTGTTGAGTGAGATTCTAGAACTCGTTTTCAAGTTTCTGGGTCTCATGGGGAGGACAGAATTGCTCCTTCATGAGCTCCTTTAAGCTCTTCCCAAGTCATCGCATGGGCTGCTTCGTTGCCACGTGTGTTTCGTTCGGTGGTCCACCACTCGAGGGCTCTCTTGCGGAAGACCCCGGTGGCATTAAGGGTTCGGAGTTCCTCAGGGCAGCCACCCTGAAGGAAGATATGCTCCATTGAATCAAACCAATTGATCATGGCGGTAACACCGTCCATGCCAGTGAATTCCACTGGTTTACAAGCCATGAAATGCTTGAATTGGTAAGATGGTTTGAGGGTATCGGCTTTGGAATCAGCGGATGATTTAGGCGTGGCTTCGGCGTGTATGGTGTGGATTTGGCTAACAATGTCGGGTATGATCTTAGCCATTTGCCCAGCCATTTGCTCCGAAACGAGCCCAATCAGTTCTTGCTTCGATATCGAGTCCTCGTTGTTGGATTCCTTCTGGGAATCCGTCTTCTTGGACTTCTTGAGGCGGTTCAACGAGTTACGGAAAGGAGGCATCTAGAGGTTGTAAACAAGACAAAAGCATGAGACTTGATTGTAATAAAGAAAATAGGTTTTGCATGCATGAGTATGAATAAAGTTCACATAAGTTTCACATAAGAAGCATGTGTTCATCAAGTATGGTTCACATAGTTTGCATGAGTTCAACATGTATAACATGTATACTCACGTCTGAATACAAATAAAGAGTATAAAGTTAGTTTGTTCACGAGGATTAGTATTGTTTTTGATTGCGATAAACGTGTGAGTGTGTAACGGTTTGAAATGAACGAGGTAACAAGTATTAAAACACATAAAATTTGAGTCATATAAAAAGAATAGGCTCATAAAACATGGGAATGATTCGGGTAGAGAATCGTCGACAATTCCAAAGTGAATCGAAGATCTTTTCGAATTAGAGGAACGTGCTTTGGCCTATAGGTAAAATGCTCTCATCGAGACGCGACTAACGACATTTTACCCTTCCAGTTACTACACGGCTCTAACCGATCGGAAGATCGAGACTTTGGCGAGAGCGAAAATCAAGGAATGAGACTTAATCGACAAGGTGCGGGTTTCACCCCTAACTTGACGATTTCGTACCCTAAGTGTGGATGGTACTTACCAAACGAAGAGCAAATTCCGATTCGTTGGTAAGGGTCCACTAGAGTTTTGAGTTGGAAATTTTCCATCAAGGTTTGGATTTCACTCCTAACTTGATGGCATAATTGCGTGCAAAAAGAATAAGTATAGCGGATTGAGAGTCGTTCACCAAATTGCGGTTTTCACTCTATTTTAGTGAAGTCGTCTCGTTTATATTACGAGTGTCTTCAAGCGTCCAAACGTGTATTGTGTAAAAGTGTCTTAGGAAGACACCATGTATATGTATTAAGACCAAAAGGAAAGAGAGAAGCAAAGTAGGAAGCATTAAGTTTTAAGCATAATCAAGAATGGTCACAACGGGTACTTAGAACTATAGACTAGGTCGAACATGGCAATTCTACCTAATTCCCTATAGTTATGGCTCTGATACCAATCTGTCACACCCCAACCGATGGCGGAAACATCGGGATGAGACGAAAACGAGATTGCTCATTGCTCACAATATTATTAAGTGACAATAATTAATTAAACCATATTTCATTTCATAAGAATTGTCAAATACATCAATGTAACAAAACAAAGAACAACATAACATTTGCAAAGTAATAACAAAATTGATACATCGACACTAACCTAACGTCTAATTTGTGTGTATCTAGTCCTTGCTATATTGTTTTCATAGCATCATCTCCTTCAACCTGTAACATGTTTTAAAATAATGTCAATGCGAAAGCAAAGGCGAGTACACAAGTTTAGGCATAGCATACGTATACAAATAAGTTTAAACAATCCACATGGCAACCAAATCTATACAAGAGCAATATCAAGGCATGCAATACTAATAATCAAACCCTTAACGCAATCACGATGTTTTAACATGACCTCACGAATAACACGATGGAGGTGGATGCGTGAATTCCTATAGCGCTAAGCATGTCAAACAAAGGCTAAAAATAGTTAATGACTAAAGCATAGCATAACGAATATCCAAGCAAGCATCAAGTATAAGATTCAAGTTTTCATGTATATGGGATCGTTTGTGTGTTTCATAAAGTTTAAGTGTTCGTGATTTTGTATATGGAAACATGTTACACCCGAAAAGTGTTATAAACAAAAGTGGGTCGAGTGTACTCACGGTTTTGCTAAGTCTTTTCTACACTTGACAATCCGTGAAGACGTTGGTTCGAGGATGACGCCGAATTATCCTACAAGAGGAAACAAGGCGTATGAGTATAGAGTTTCAACGGGAGATTAGGAGTATTCGAGCATGATTAAAAATAAGTTTGATAAAGTATTATGATACGAAAGTATTCACTAAGATGTAACACTCGTTCTTGACACTATAGTAACTCTTACGAGTTGGATGTGATTTCATAGGTTCGGGACCAATTAGAATCGTGACAAGGAATTACATACTTTAGTGTTAAACTTAATAGCTTGATAGGTGATTATAAGTTCATTATCAAGGTTTCGGTTTTAGAATTATAATATATTTATATATATCATTATAATCATGTAGGAGGTGGGAGGATGAACCATCCACTTTGTAACCTCTAGTGTCATGTATGTCAAGTATGAGGTGGGAGGTTAAACCATCCACTTTGAACCTCGGATTATATTCACCACTACACAAGTTACCATTGGTAACAAGGAGGGTACAAGAACTATATACTATACAAGAATGATAAGGTGTCATCTAGATACCAAGAAGTCAAGTATTCAACAACCCAACGAGCACACGAGGACAATCGTCAACGGCTTTGTGGGGTTATGACACTTTAAGTCTAGCAAACTTTCTTGGGATCTTGATGAAAATCATCAAGTGATGTGTGGTCTCAAGTTAGGATAGCCCAAGCTTCCTTGGTGGACACACATGAACAAGTTAAAGAACTTGCATCACTTGTGAGCTCAATGCTCTTCAAAAACAGAAAGTTTGGAGTGATTAAACACTCCTATTTACAAGTTTAACAACCTAGGTTAGTCCCCATACTCATATATGTGATTAGGAGTTCAAGAACACTAGGATGAATGAGAAAAGTATGAGGTTTAACAAGTTTTTGAAAAGTTAAATCATAACAGAAAGTTCTCGGACATTTTGGGGCATTTCCAGGTCTGGATTCTCCATGGAGAGCCCTAGGAATTCAACCCAAAGTTTATCCAAGCAAGTAGGAAGAAGAATGAGATGATTTGGTTAAGAAATAGCAAGATATGCTCACTTCTGTAAGAGGTATACAATCTGCCCGAATTCTGAAGTTTCAAGTGTTCTTGAGATGATTTTGGAGAGATTATGGAGTTGTGAAAGTGGAAAAAGGCTTGAAAAACACTTGGGTTTTATAAGGAAAGGATTAGGGATAGTTAGGTGGGGTTTAAGTGAGTATTAAAGGCCTCAAAAACACAAAAAAATATAAAAAACCCGCCCAAAAGGGCTGTTGTCCGCCCTCCCTTTGCGACCAGCCTTACCCGGAAACAAAGCTTAACAGCTTTGTGTCTCCGGGTTCTAACAGAAGTGGCCCGCTGGTGGAGTGGCTGTGTTGTTGTTTGTTGAACCGGAGGTCCCGGGTTCGAGTCCCGGGGATCCGGTTTTGTTGATTTATTTTTTTTTTCATTTCAAAAATCATTAAATCAGGTTTCATAAATGACAAGAATAGCCCCTGTAGTTTGAGAATCCAAGAATTACACTTTAAACCTTGGACTTATTAAAAAGGGGTATATATTAACATCATATAAACTAAATTTCATTTTATTTTTTTTTGTAAAAAGAAATTAATTAATTTTATTAACTAATTTAATTAATTAATTTAATTAATTAATTAATTAATTAATTAACTTAATAAATGAATAGGTAATTATATTTTCGTAACGCATTTAGTTTAACGATTACAAGTTTCACGTTTAAGTCTCGATTACGCATACATACCATGTTTGCAAGATATCACACGTTTACGATTGAGAGTACCACGAATACGTTTACATGTTTAAATTATGAACAAGTATAAGTGTAACAAGATTATGATTAACACAACATGAATAAAATACGAGTTTCTCATTACGATCGAAGTCTCGGTTTACAACGTTTACAACAAAAGACGAATACAAGATACAACGATTACAGAAAATAAAAGTACGGTACAAGGTTTCCAAATATAGAAAGTATAGAAACGCGGGGCGTTACAGTCTCCCCTCCTTTAGGAAATTTCGTCCCGAAATTTAGAAAGATGTAACGAAGAGATATGGATACTTAGTCTTCATATCACTTTCAAGTTCCCAAGTGAATTCGGCGCCACGTTTACCTTCCCATCGAACCTTGACAATAGGAATACGATTGCGCCTCAGTTGCTTGGTTCCTCGGTCCATGATTTCGACCGGTTTTCTCATGAAGTGCAAAGTATCATTGATCTGAAGATCCTCGAGTGGAACTTGAAGTCCTTCTTCGGCTAGACACTTCTTCAAATTTGAAACATGAAACACAGGATGCACGTTGCTGAGCGCTTGAGGTAGATCCAGTCGATACGCTACCTTGCCAATCCTTTCGAGAATCTTGAAAGGACCCACATAGAGAGGAACGAGTTTGCCTTTCTTACCAAAACGAACAACACCTTTCCAAGGTGCAACCTTGAGAAGTACGTGGCCACCTATGTCGAATTCCAAAGGTTTGCGTCTTCTATCAGCATAGCTGTTTTGTTAGCTTCGAGCTTTGAGCAAGTTGTCACGAATCTGTAGGATCTTGTCCGTCGTCTCTTGTATAAGTTCGGGACCGGTGAGTTGTACGTCTCCGATCTCGTGCCAACAAATAGGCGAACGGCATTTGCGACCATATAGTGCTTCAAATGGAGCCATTTGAATACTTGCGTGATAGCTGTTGTTGTACGAGAATTCTACCAAGGGTAAGTGCAAATCCCAGTTGCCGCCAAAATCGATTATGCATGATCGAAGCATATCCTCTAGAGTTTGAATAGTATGCTTGGTTTGACCGTCATATTGAGGATGAAAAGCGATGCTAAGATTCAAACGAGTGCCAAGGGCGGATTGGAAAGTTTGCCAAAGGCGAGAAGTGAAACGAGCATCACGATAAGAAATAATATCAAGAGGAGTACCGTGACGACTAATGATTTCACTCGTGTAGATACGAGCCAGTTTCTCGACTTTGTAATCTTCACGAATGGCGAGGAAGTGTGCGGATTTGGTCAAACGATCGATGATAACCCAAATGCTGTCGTGACCAGACGAGGTACAAGGCAATTTCGTGAAGAAATCCATGGCTATGATCTCCCGTTTCCAGACCGGAATTTCTGGTTGTTCGAGCAAACCAGAGGGACGTTGATGTTCTGCCTTAACTTTGGAACACGTAAGGCATTTGGAGACGTAGAGAGCGATATCACGTTTCATTCCAGGCCACCAATAGGATGCGCGCAAGTCATGATACATCTTATCAGCTCCAGGATGAACGAAGTATCGGGATTTGTGAGCTTCGTCCATCAAAGTAGTCCGAAGATTGAGACGATCGAGAATCCAAATGCGACTATGGTAGTAAAGAATACCATCAGGCTTAGCTTCGAGTGGGTTTTCGATTCCACAATTCAACTCGTTATCGAGGTTACCCTCGTTAATGATGGCAAATTGTGCTTGTCGAATCAACTCATTGAGTTTTCCCACGATTTGGTAGCAACGAGCACTCTTGACATGAGTCTTACGACTAAGTGCATCGGCCACGACATTCGCCTTACCAGGTTGGTAGCGGATATCGCAGTCGTAGTCGTTTAACAATTCTACCCAACGACGTTGACGCATGTTGAGTTCCTTTTGATCAAAGATGTGTTGGAGGCTCTTATGGTCGGTAAAGACCGTACATTTTGTACCATAAAGGTAGTGTCGCCAAATCTTTAATGCAAAAACAACTGCACCAAGTTCAAGGTCGTAAGTAGTATAGTTTTTCTCATGAATTTTGAGTTGTCTCGACGCGTAAGCGACTACTTTGTCCTGTTGCATGAGAACGCAACCAAGACCCTGGTTAGAGGCATCGCAATACACGACGAAATCGTCGTTCCCATCGGGGATAATGAGAATAGGAGCATTACAAAGCATGTCCTTGAGCGTTTGGAAAGATTCTTCTTGTTCGGGACCCCAAACAAAAGGTTTATCTTTTTGAGTCAATGAAGTCAAAGGAACAGCAATCTTCAAGAAGTTAGAGATGAAACGGCGATAATACCCAGCTAGGCCAAGAAACGAATGAATTTTAGAGGGCGACTTAGGTGCAATCCAATTCTTCGCAGCTTCTATCTTTGCAGGGTCAACATGAATACCAAGTTCAGCGACGGTGTGACCTAAGAATTGAACCTCTTTTAGCCAAAATTCACACTTGGAGAATTTGGCATAAAGACGTTCGGTTTGCAAAAGCTGAAGAATAAGACGCAAATGTCGTTCATGTTCTTCTTTCGTCTTGGAGTAGATTAGGATATCGTCGATGAATACAATGACGAAATGATCGAGAAAAGGCTTACACACACGGTTCATGAGATCCATAAACACTGCAGGAATGTTGGTCAAACTAAAAGGCATGACCACGAACTCGTAGTGTCCATAACGTGTGCGAAATGCGGTTTTGGGTACATCTTCCTCGGAAACCCGAAGTTGATGATAGCCAGAACGGAGGTCAACCTTTGAAAAGCACTTCGCGCCTTGCGATTGATCGAAGAGATCGTCAATACGAGGAAGTGGGTATCGGTTTTTGACTGTAAGTTTATTGAGCTCACGATAATCAATGCACATCCGAAAAGACCCATCTTTCTTCTTGACGAACAACACGGGAGCGCCCCAAGGGGAAGTACTAGGGCATATAAAGCCTTTATCAAGAAGCTCTTGAAGTTGGCTTGATAGCTCTTGCATCTCCGAGGGTGCTAAACGATAGGGAGCCTTCGCAACAGGAGTTGTGCCAGGAATGAGGTTAATACAAAAATCGACAGCTCGAGGAGGCGGAGGACCAGGGAGATCCTCGGGGAAAACAGAAGGGAACTCACAAACGACAGGAACATCACTTATGCTAGGACCTTTGTCTTTCTTTTCCACAACGTGGGCGAGAAAGGCAAAGTACTCCTTACGCAAGTACGTGTTCGCTTTGATGCACGACATAAGCTTGAGACCCTTAGAAGGTTTCTCACCATAGACGTGTAAAGAGTCACCTTGAGGTAGGGGAAGGCGAATGAGTTTCTCAGAACACGACTTCAGCACGAACTCGCTTAAGCCAGTCCATGCCTACTATGACGTCAAAGCTTCCCATTTGCATAGGTATGAGGTTGATGGAAAACTTATGATCGTTTAAGATTAAGGAGCAACCAGAAAGAACAGAGTCAACGGAGATGGTCTTACCATTAGCGACTTCCACAGCAAAAGAATTAGGCATTTTAGTTCATTCGCACTTAAGCAAGGGTTCAAATTCAACGGATACAAAACTTCTATCCGCGCCAGTATCAAACAGACAAGTAGTATAGATATGGTTCACAAGGAACGTACCAGTGATGACATCATTCAAACTTTGGGCTTGAGCTGAGGTGAGAACGAAAGCTCGTCCTTTCGCAGGTTCGGTTTGTTGTTGCTGCTGGTTGTTGGTGCGTTTCGGGCAAACGTTGGCGAAATGGTTAGGATCTCCACAATTGTAGCAGGTTCGACCAGGTGTAGCTTGGGTTTGGCGGTTTGGGTTAGGATTGGGTAAAAGGGCTTAGGTTTGCTGGTTCCGGGGTAGGCGACAGTAGTTGGAGAGGTGCCCCAACCTATTACAGTTGGCACATTTTCGGCATGAGGTGCTAACAGGGTGATGGTAGTTGCAAGTGGTACACTTGGGGTGAGAGCCAATGTAACCTTGTCCAGGTTGGTTGGTGTTTTGGGTAGGCGGAGTGACGATAGCATTGTTTTGAGAAGAAGCCTTCTGCTTCTTGTTCTTGTTGTGGGGCTTTTTGGCTGGAGGGGTAGGTGATTCGGTGGTGTTGGCAAAGGCTTGGTGCGCATGCTTCGTTGGGACCTTGTCGTAGGCCCCCTGAAGGATGCAGTTATGGTTGAGTTGGAGGGTTATGGCATAGGCTTCCTCGAGGGTTTTCGGGTTGGCTGCGGCTACATGGTTCATGATCACCGGTGAGAGGCAACGGATGAGCTTGGCGATTGACTTGGGAACAGTGTCGACTTGCCCAGGGCAAATGATACTTAACTGTTTGAAGCGCGCAATCAATCCTTCAGCGTCGCTCCCCTGTTGTGTGAGATTCCAGAACTCATTTTCAAGTTTCTGGGTCTCATGGGGAGGACAGAATTGCTCCTTCATGAGCTCCTTAAGCTCTTCCCAAGTCATCGCATGGGTTGCTTCGTTGCCACGTGTGTTTCGTTCGGTGGTCCACCACTCGAGGGCTCTCTTGCGGAAGACCCCCGTGGCATTAAGGGTTCGGAGTTCCTCAGGGCAGCCACCCTGAAGGAAGATATGCTCCATTGAATCAAACCAATTGATCATGGCGGTAACACCGTCCATGCCAGTGAATTCCACTGGTTTACAAGCCATGAAATGCTTGAATTGGTAAGATGGTTTGGGGGGTATCGGCTTTGGAATCAGCGGATGATTTAGGCGTGGCTTCGGCGTGTATGGTGTGGATTTGGCTAACAATGTCGGGTATGATCTTAGCCATTTGCCCAGCCATTTGCTCCGAAACTAGCCCAATCAGTTCTTGCTTCGATATCGAGTCCTCGTTGTTGGATTCCTTCTGGGAATCCGTCTTCTTGGACTTCTTGAGGCGGTTCAACGAGTTACGGAAAAGAGCATCTAGAGGTTGTAAACAAGACAAAAGCATGAGACTTGATTGTAATAAAGAAAATAGGTTTTGCATGCATGAGTATGAATAAAGTTCACATAAGTTTCACATAAGAAGCATGTGTTCATCAAGTATGGTTCACATAGTTTGCATGAGTTCAACAAGTATAACATGTATACTCACGTATGAATACAAATAAAGAGTATAAATTTAGTTTGTTCACGAGGATTAGTATTGTTTTTGATTGCGATAAATGTGTGAGTGTGTAACGGTTTGAAATGAACGAGGTAACAAGTATTAAAACACATAAAATTTGAGTCATATAAAAAGAATAGGCTCATAAAACATGGGAATGATTCGGGTAGAGAATCGTCGACAATTCCAAAGTGAATCGAAGATCTTTTCGAATTAGAGGAACGTGCTTTGGCCTATAGGTAAAATACTCTCATCAAGACGCGACTAACGACATTTTACCCTTCCAGTTACTACACGGCTCTAACCGATCAGAAGATCGAGACTTTGGCGAGAGCGAAAATCAAGGAATGAGACTTAATCGACAAGGTGCGTGTTTCACCCCTAACTTGACGATTTCGTACCCTAAGTGTGGATGGTACTTACCAAACGAAGAGCAAATTCCGATTCGTTGGTAAGGGTCCACTAGAGTTTTGAGTTGGAAATTTTCCATCAAGGTTTGGATTTCACTCCTAACATGATGGCATAATTGCGTGCAAAAAGAATAAGTATAGCGGATTGAGAGTCGTTCACCAAATTGCGGTTTTCACACTATTTTAGTGAAGTCGTCTCGTTTATATTATGAGTGTCTTCAAGCGTCCAAACGTGTATTGTGTAAAAGTGTCTTAGGAAGACACCATGTATATGTATTAAGACCAAAAGGAAAGAGAGAAGCAAAGTAGGAAGCATTAAGTTTTAAGCATAATCAAGAATGGTCAAAACGGGTACTTAGAACTATAGACTAGGTCGAACATGGCAATTCTACCTAATTCCCTATAGTTATGGCTCTGATACCAATCTGTCACACCCCAACCGATGGCGGAAACATCGGGATGAGACGAAAACGAGATTGCTCATTGCTCACAATATTATTAAGTGACAATAATTAATTAAACCATATTTCATTTCATAAGAATTGTCAAATACATCAATGTAACAAAACAAAGAACAACATAACATTTGCAAAGTCATAACAAAATTGATACATCGACATTAAACCTAACGTCTAATTTGTGTGTATCTAGTCCTTGCTATATTGTTTTCATAGCATCATCTCCTTCAACCTGTAACATGTTTTAAAATAATGTCAATGCGAAAGCAAAGGCGAGTACACAAGTTTAGGCATAGCATACGTATACGAATAAGTTTAAACAATCCACATGGCAACCAAATCTATACAAGCGCAATATCAAGGCATGCAATACTAATAATCAAAACCTTAACGCAATCACGATGTTTTAACATGACCTCACGAATAACACGATGGAGGTGGATGCGTGAATTCCTATAGCGCTAAGCATGTCAAACAAAGGCTAAAAATAGTTAATGACTAAAGCATAGCATAACGAATATCCAAGACAAGCATCAAGTATAAGATTCAAGTTTTCATGTATATGGGATCGTTTGTGTGTTTCATAAAGTTTAAGTGTTCGTGATTTTGTATATGGAAACATGTTACACCCGAAAAGTGTTATAAACAAAAGTGGGTCGAGTGTACTCACGGTTTTGGTAAGTCTTTTCTACACTTGACAATCCGTGAAGACGTTGGTTCGAGGATGACGCCGAATTATCCTACAAGAGGAAACAAGGCGTATGAGTATAGAGTTTCAACGGGAGATTAGGAGTATTCGAGCATGATTAAAAATAAGTTTGATAAAGTATTATGATACGGAAGTATTCACTAAGATGTAACACTCGTTCTTGACACTATAGTAACTCTTACGAGTTGGATGTGATTTCATAGGTTCGGGACCAATTAGAATCGTGACAAGGAATTACATACTTTAGTGTTAAACTTAATAACTTGATAGGTGATTATAAGTTCATTATCAAGGTTTCGGTTTTAGAATTATAATATATTTATATATATCATTATAATCATGTAGGAGGTGGGAGGATGAACCATCCACTTTGTAACCTCTAGTGTCATGTATGTCAAGTATGAGGTGGGAGGTTAAACCATCCACTTTGAACCTCGGATTATATTCACCACTACACAAGTTACCATTGGTAACAAGGAGGGTACAAGAACTATATACTATACAAGAATGATAAGGTGTCATCTAGATACCAAGTAGTCAAGTATTCAACAACCAACGAGCACACGAGGACAATCGTCAACGGCTTTGTGGGGTTATGACACTTTAAGTCTAGCAAACTTTCTTGGGATCTTGATGAAAATCATCAAGTGATGTGTGGTCTCAAGTTAGGATAGCCCAAGCTTCCTTGGTGGACACACATGAACAAGTTAAAGAACTTGCATCACTTGTGAGCTCAATGCTCTTCAAAAACAGAAAGTTTGGAGTGATTAAACACTCCTATTTACAAGTTTAACAACCTAGGTTAGTCCCCATACTCATATATGTGATTAGGAGTTCAAGAACACTAGGATGAATGAGAAAAGTATGAGGTTTAACAAGTTTTTGAAAAGTTAAATCATAACAGAAAGTTCTCGGACATTTTGGGGCATTTCCAGGTCTGGATTCTCCATGGAGAGCCCTAGGAATTCAACCCAAAGTTTATCCAAGCAAGTAAGAAGAAGAATGAGATGATTTGGTTAAGAAATAGCAAGATATGCTCACTTCTGTAAGAGGTATACAATCTGCCCGAATTCTGAAGTTTCAAGTGTTCTTGAGATGATTTTGGAGAGATTATGGAGTTGTGAAAGTGGAAAAAGGCTTGAAAAACACTTGGGTTTTATAAGGAAAGGATTAGGGATAGTTAGGTGGGGTTTAAGTGAGTATTAAAGGCCTCAAAAACACAAAAAAATATAAAAAACCCGCCCAAAAGGGCTGTTGTCCGCCCTCCCTTTGCGACCAGCCTTACCCGGAAACAAAGCTTAACAGCTTTGTGTCTCCGGGTTCTAACACAAGTGGCCCGCTGGTGGAGTGGCTGTGTTGTTGTTTGTTGAACCGGAGGTCCCGGGTTCGAGTCCCGGGGATCCGGTTTTGTTGATTTATTTTTTTTTCATTTCAAAAATCATTAAATCAGGTTTCATAAATGACAAGAATAGCCCCTGTAGTTTGAGAATCCAAGAATTACACTTTAAACCTTGGACTTATTAAAAAGGGGTATATATTAACATCTAAAAACTAAATGTTAATATATATATATATAAACTAAATTTCATTTTATTTTTTTTTTGTAAAAAGAAATTAATTAATTTTATTAACTAATTTAATTAATTAATTTAATTAATTAATTAATTAATCAACTTAATAAATGAATAGGTAATTATATTTTCGTAACGCATTTAGTTTAACGATTACAAGTTTCACGTTTAAGTCTCGATTACGCATACATACCATGTTTGCAAGATATCACACGTTTACGATTGAGAGTACCACGAATACGTTTACATGTTTAAATTATGAACAAGTATAAGTGTAACAAGATTATGATTAACACAACATGAATAAAATACGAGTTTCTCATTACGATCGAAGTCTCGGTTTACAACGTTTACAACAAAAGACGAATACAAGATACAACTATTACAGAAAATAGAAGTACGGTACAAGGTTTCCAAATATAGAAAGTATAGAAACGCGGGGCGTTACAGAATTGTTGTTTATAATATAAAATTTCTTATTATTTTTTCTAACAATAATAATTAACAATCAATCATAATCTAATGATTTGATAACAATTATAATCTCACATTTATAATCAAATAGATTGGTGCACGAATAACATATGTACAATACATATTCGTCCAGATGCGGTACGGTAACGTAGAAGGCACATATAAAAAAATAGTCGAAAGGAATGAACGGTTTACCTCGGAAATATGGGTTGTCACATCATCTCCAAGTTGAACGAAATTTCATTCCGAAATTTAGCATGCCGTCGCTGAAGAAGTTAGTGTGGCTGAACGTTTCCGTGGGATGTCACATCATCCCCAAGTTGATTTGGAATTTCTCCCGAAATTCAGTAGCAGCTTCAGCACTGGATGCATCATTTTTGAACAATTGAGGATACTTGCGCATCATCTGATCTTCCCGTTCCCAGGTGAACCCGAACAATAGGAATCTTAATGCGGTTGAGTGTTTGACCTCCCAATCCATGATTTCTGTAAGGCCATAAAATTGAGTAGGTTTACGCTTGTCTTTATCAAACCCAATTATAGTTATTAAACTTAGTTTTCTAGTGGGCTTGGGTTAGGCCACGTGGGCCAAGTTATATGTGGACCCTATATAATGTTATGTTTAGTTCATTATTAGGGTTAGACATTAGAGAGAGCTAGAGAGGCGAGTTAGGTTTATTGATTGTTTTGCTTTTTGACTTGCATTGTACCAGACAAACCTTTGAGTTTGTGTGCATTGATAATACAATCAACATTCTTGTTCTACACTATTCTTTGTTTTCCACACTTAGAATCGTGTTTGTGATATCCGATTGATAGTTCCTAGACTTACAATTGGTATAAGAGCTTAAGAAGTCTTTCGAAGGCTTGGTTTTTCTAGATATTACTCGAAGAAAGTGTTTGCAGATTCGAAGAACATCAAGAACAGTTTAAAATTTTGTATTTTGATCTGTTTTGGATAGAAAAATATTGTGTTTGCATGTTTCTAGGGATTGTTGGCGGAAAGGATCTCAAAAATTGTATTTCGAATCATTCCTTAATTATCGGGATTTGATTTTTAAATTTCTCTACAAGGCAAACTGTGTACAGGTTTAAAACGTGAGGTGTGCTACCTGGTGTGTGCTACTTAGAGTGTGCTTCCTGGAGTGTGCTACCTAAGGTGTGCAACCTAGAGTGTGCGACCTGGAGTATACGGTTCAAATCAGCAAGTGTGCGGCCCAACAATCTGTATGCGGCCCAAACATCAAGTGTGCGGCCCAAATTGAAGTGTACGATTTCATTATGTGCGGCCCAGATATAGTGTGTGGCCCAAATTGAAGTGTACACAAAGGTGGAACTTTAATCAGCTAACGTGTTAGGTTATAAACGTATTTAAGTTTGGAATTTTATCTGCAACCAATCTTAGCAAACTGACTGCATGATTGGATCCCGAAAAAGTGTTTGGATATTATATATCATGGGACTCAAAATTGCGAGACGAGTCTAACGGTAAGATTTAAGAAAAACAGTTTTCGGACAAATTTATGAACTTTTGTAACAGCCCTGTTACGGTAAAACTAACATTTCCGGGGGATCACAGTTTAGCAACTTAGAACTGCCCTCTCAAAGTGATGTGCTTCAGCAGAAACTTAAAGATTTCAGTTATATTACTGGTGAATCTATAGAATCACTAATTGGCTGGTTTGCTGAACTACTCTCTGAAATGAAGAATGCAGAAATGGTGGTGTCTACTTATAGGGGCAACAGGAAGCTTCTAGATGCTCTAAAAAATATTCCAGATCAGCCAAAGAGTAGTTAGTTTAGAAATGTTAATCAGATTATGTTGACAACCAATTGTTAAGAAATGAAGTCGGAGGAGCTGATCTCACTCATCAAATCATATGATAAAGGCTGATAAGCAGAAGGCTCAAGGTAACACATCTGCTGCAGTTTGCTCACCCACTCATGCTGGTCCTTTGTCTATTGTAGTTTGCTCATCCATTCCTGCTGATTCATCGCTGAATTCAGAATCAGGTTGTTGTGCTGGCACTCAAATTCATGATTTCACTCCTACTCCTACTAAGGTATGTATTGATAATATTTGTGGTACTAGTGCCCGTAGAAAAGGTAAGTGGTTACAAAGAACATACCAATTCCTTAATTATGCAACTGCAGTTATCCAAATCTGATTTATATCATATCAAAAAGAAAATGGATACAAGGATATGGTGGAGACACAAAAACGTGAAATCGACAGTTGCATAAAAATCCGAGTCAAGAGAAATGTAGGCATCTCCATTTTAAAGAGCTTTCTGAAAAATTACCACTGAACTTGATTCATTAAAATCGACTTTTAAAAATACAGAATTTAATTTTTTAAAATTCGATGTTTCTAGTGAAAAAGTTGAAAACATGACAAATAAGCAGTTACAGTTCAGTAAGAAAGAAACTAGGAATAAGGGTTTGGGATTTGTATGCATTCCTCCACCATACAATCATTCCTATACCGCTATTCCTATGACTGAAGAGGAGATTGCTAACATTCTTGACATGGTTTATGGTGGGGTTAAGGGTCTGAAAGTTGAGCCAGTCAAGACCTCAAAAGTTAAAATCTCAAAGCCTAAAAAGAATGAAACAAAGAAAACCGAATCAACATCTGCACCTGTTTTTGTTAAATCAGAGAATGTGTCTAAGCAAACAGA
The DNA here is from genome assembly GCA_947069175.1 of Scalesia atractyloides. Classification (NCBI taxonomy): domain Eukaryota; kingdom Viridiplantae; phylum Streptophyta; class Magnoliopsida; order Asterales; family Asteraceae; genus Scalesia; species Scalesia atractyloides. The sequence goes on along the minus strand of CAMTDV010000020.1, from coordinate 36,613,177 downwards.
GATATTGAGTTTTGAAAAAAATGCGAAGGTTGATAAACATTTTCAGGTTTTAAATCCTAGTACAAAGTGTTTTTGCAAATCAACCTGAAAGTAGGTTTTTAAATGAAGAATCGGCAAATGAAGCAACTGAGCCAGCTGCACCATTAACTCCAAATGTGAATCACCTGAAGTAACTGATTCTGAGAAATTAGAATAAGTTGAATCTAGTGAATTCAACTGTGAGTCTTTTGGAGCAGCTAAATCAACAGTAGAGGATTTAGAAGAGCTACAACAAAAGGAATGTAACTCAAGCTCTGAGTTTAAATGTATGAATGATACTGATGATTCTACTTCATGTACAAATGAAGTAAAGGTAGAGGATTGGGTTGAGGGGGATGATAGCGTTTGCCAAGAAACTGTCGCTGTTTGTTTGAAAACATCCAATTTGTCAGTTAATGCTCGTCCCTATGTGAAAAAGGCTATTTCTGAGCCGGCTTTGAGAGTCCTGTCAAATAAATATGTGCCTCCAAAACCAACAATTTCAAATGAAATTGCAAAATCTAACATTGTCGTTAAAGATAAAAACAGTGAATGTACTAACTATTGTAGATAGGGACATAAGCATGGTAAAAAGTTTGAAAAGTCTGCAAACAAATCATCCAACAGATCCATAACTCAAATTCATTATCGGTTGGGTTGAATGGATCAGGATATGCTCCTTATGTGAAGAAACAAACATGCTACAACTGTGGCATACCCGGTCACACTGCACGGAATTGCACACATCATCCCCGTGTGCCATATTATACATAGAATCAAAGGGTTACACCAAGGGATAGATTTTATTCTAAGCCAATGAAGGTTGAAAAGCCTAAGGCAATGGTGAATAAGCATCCCAAGGTTAAATCATCTGATGGAGATTGGAATGCTATGAAAACAAAAAGAAAACAAGCTTTGAAACCTAAAAAAGTATTGAAAAATAACAAGGTTAAAAAAGCAAAATGTTTTGCCAAAGGCACCTAAGAAATTAGAAAAACCCAAACAAATTTGGAAAGCAAAACATAAAGCAAGAATGTCATAAGTCTTTGAAACAAAAGGGGACATGTGCTTATGGGAAGTATCTTATTTGATGCTTTAGGAAATCCCAGGACCACGATGGCCTGGGTACCAATGACTTACTAATCTCATTATTCATCAGGGACAACAAAGGAGGAGCTGTCAACAAGCCTGGGAATGTTGATAGCATTTGTTTCAGAGACATAACGGGTAACATCCATTGTTGCAAAAATGTTTATTTCTTTATAGTTGACTTGTTTCCTTTGAAGGAGATAAAAGAAGTAGATAAGATCAACGAAAAGGTACAATTTTAATTTTGTGCTCTAATCTTGATATTGATTAGTCTTAAAACTGATGACTGAATGGTAAAAGCAAAAATAACAAAAAAAATTCATTTTCTTTCGTTTTTCTTTTTGTACATATATTTTATTTATAAGGTAAATTTGCGCATAAGTTTTATGCACAATTTAGGGGATAGAGAGAGATATTTGTATATTAAATTAGAGAAAGAAAAAGAGAAAACGACAAAAAGAGTTTGTTTGTGCATACATAGGAAATGAAATAAATGTTCGTGTTAAAGGGCTTGACTGACACATGTAAGGTGCTATAGCTGAAAAAACTAGTATCTAATGTGATATGTCGATAGGCTTGACGCTCAAAGTGATAAAAGATACCAAGTGATACAGACATAACAAACTATGTATCATGTGGGTTACATACCATCGGCGTATGATTTTGTAATCTTAAATCTTCCGTTGATAGATAGCCAATATATGAGGTTTTGGGTCTTTGTTGAGTCATCCGAGCATATCATGGCTGTCCTTCTGTTGCATCCAGATTACATGCAGACATAGGCACAACAAGGATATCTTAAAAGAGCCAAAGAGGCCAAAAACCTTAAAGGAAGATAAACTCAAATTGAGGGAATTCCATTGAGCTAAAACGCTAAATTCATACCAAAAAAGTATTTGTCTAACCCTCATTGGACACAAATATTGGCCACTCTGCTATACGAAAATACTGAACTATTCACCAATAGTCTGACATTGTAAATCAATAAGGATGAACTCGGTATACTCACCTACTACCATGAATCGTTGTGCTTAACTTGATCGCGGGGGTATGTCATGAAATGGGACACAATGGTATTATAGTATAACATTACCTTAATCGTATCACGAGGTTAAAAGTTGAAAGCTGAGCGTTAGGTTTAAGAGGACAAACATATTGGCAATCATTTAGACCAATCTTAATAAGTTCGCACTAAAAAATGTTTCTTAGTAAGCCTGAAAATGATTTTGATCCCATTGTAATTGTAGTTGTATATTAGTTTCTTTGTTGATTTGTGTTTCTGTTTATATTCTTATATTTAAAAATTAATATATATGTAATATATACGCAAACGTAATTTCCCTTGAAATTTTAAGAAGGCAGATGAAGAGTCATGACTTCTTCTTCCCTGTTCTTTCATCCTTTTCTCCCAGTTTTGCCCACAATTCAATGTATTACGCCCTAATGTGTTCCCTGCCATCGACGTTCCTTATCCTTCACCCATTTGTTGCTTCAGTTTCCCTTCACTTTAACTGATTTTATCATTATGATGTTATAAAGGATATCTGTCTCTCAAGTTTCAATGCAGACACCTTACATCTTTGATTCAAACTCGGCGGAATAGTTGGCGGCCAACATCGATCTAAGTGCTTATCATCAGTTGTTGCAAAGAACAGAGGTAACTTTTTTTTTTCAATGAATCATTCTATGTTCAATATTATTCAATGGGCTAGGTATGTTTGGAGGGATTTTATCTACTCATGTGGTTAGTTGTTCTTAACCGACGAATTATGATTATTTGGAGAAGCTCATTATGTTGATTTCAAAGTTTCTATTGCGGTGTTCAATATGTGTTGATTTGGGGGTTTTTATAGTATCTGTGGTGGACAACATTAGTTTTAAACCTCACTTTATACACTGAATCTAATCACAGACACAATTTTTCTATCCCACATTTTGTCTGATTTCATGCATTTACACAACACCTCACCTTGATTCTTCATCCTTACTCTACAATGCCTCCATTCAAATTTTAGGAACTTAATCCTATTATTATCTTTCTTAATTCAACTGTAATTTCATTATTATAAAGTAATGCACTCTTTGTGTTTGTTAAATTTCAAAGTTTTGGATTCTTCATCAATTTACTCTAAAGAGTAAGTACTATGTTTTGTGATACTTTCATAATTATGTTAGTTTGATTTTGATTTAATCGATTATGTGGTTTCATTGGAGAAAATGGAGTATAATAATTGTGGAAAAGGGAACCTTCTCTTAGTAAGACTCCAAACCCTTAATTAGAAATTTATTTTTTTATCTTTTATTTATTTATGGGCATTGATTCAACATACTGATTTTAGAACAGTTTATTGACTAATCTGCGAGTAAATTTGACCGTCACAATTTAGGATTCTAAGGGAAATCAGTTATAAAATCCAAGTTTATCGTATTCTAAGGGAAATCAGTTATTTATTTATTTATGGGCATTGATTCAACATTGTGTTGATATAGGTTAATTTAGTTCTATTTAGGGATGACTTAAAAGCTGTGTATGATGAACCACCGTCCAACATCGTTAATATGCTTATCTCACACATTCTTTTCACTTTCGTTGTAACATCCGTCGAAAAACGGGTTTTCAAAACCCGCTTCGTTTATTAATCGAATATTTCAGTTATAATTTTCATTGCGTATTTAATGTTCATATTAATTTTAAACGATACATAACTAATAAACATTGTTAGAATTTTAAAACATAATTAATAAAAATAAAGAAATAGTGAATAAAAAAAATAATACCGCTGTCGGGTTTCGAACCCTGGTCAGCCGGTTCATTAAACAAACAACTTACCACTCCGCCACTTGACTTGTTTGTGATAACTATTAAAACAAATAATATTTATAATAAAACTCGAAATCAAATTCAGTAATCAGCGCGCCCAATCCGCAGTCGCCGGAATTACCGACGATTTCGCGAGACTTCGACCGTTTCCTTTGACTGAACGCGTGTATTAACTTCGACATCGGTTATAACCGATGTCTAATCCCGCAATCCCAGTCATAACTGCCGGAAAAGTTTTGACCACGAATCAAGATCAAATTCGGACTCAATTCATCCTGTTTCTTCCCTATAAATTCACACTCAAGTCTCTGGTAACCTTTTCGCTCAAAATCGCACAACTTATCGAAGTCTTAGCACTCGCCGGAGAAATTCTGCACTCGCCGGACTTTCACCGGAAAACCGAGACTTACACCAAATCGGAAAATTTCTCGACTCTTTCGTTTTCAATCCATTGTTAGACATATACTAACTTCAATACTTCAACCAGAATCGGTTCCAGACGACGTTGCCGGAAATTCTGCACTCGCCGGAAAATCTCTGGAAATTCTGAAATCACACTGTAAATCGGTACAATCATCTAAACCCCCTGATATCTCTTATTTAGTCACTTAATTTCACAACTCATTGATCAAAACTGTTAATTGATCCGCTCAGACGGAATTCACAAATCAGAGCCGACGACCCTTGCCGGAGTTCTGAGAAAAACATCCTGTTCAGTACATTCGAATCCGTAACTCTCTTTATCCATTACATTTCAATCAATTACATGTTCGACGAACGATTTAAACAAGAACAGTCGAACATCTTTGTCTGTGTCTTCAAGAGTGAAGAAGACGAAGTCTAACATTGTGTATAAGTTTAATTAAAACAGAATATTAAACCGGGTTAGACACATAGTCCAGCGGTGGACTGTGTGCAATCACACAGCGCACGTCACGAGTTCGAACCTTACAACGCACCGACTTTCCGAATTAAAACCAAAATTTTTAAAACTGAATCAGATCAAGTCACAGTGAGTTTATAAGAATAATATAAACCATAAGTTAAACAGATTAGACACACAGCCCAACTGGTTGGGCTGTGTGTTTACAAACCGAAGGACCCGAGTTCGACTCCGGGTCCCTGCAACCGGTTCGACATATAAACCCTTTTTTAATATAAACCAAATAAATTAACATTTAAGTAATATATATATATAGTTAAAACATAGAATATTTCGGGTTAGACACGTAGCTCAGTTGGTAGAGCTGCGTGCACGCGTACGAGAGGTCCCGGTTTCGAACCTCACTCAGTGCACACTCAACAACAGTCCGACCGGTCAACTGTCTGGTCAACGGTCAACGGTCGGTCAACGGTCAACAAAACTCAAAATTCTTTTATTTTTTTTATTTAATTTAAAAATCAATTAAAAATACTTAAAAATAATATTTTTAAAGTTAGAAAATGTCCTTAAACTCACAAAAATAAATCCAAAAATCCATTTGTTTACCGAACAATTTCGTTATTATTTTTTAGGTTAGTTTTCCTCGTCGATCCAATCCCAAAAACTTGTACGCATCCAACGTCATCAAGAGAATGCACCCAATGTGAGTGAATCTCTACCAATTCCCCGTTTTAATCACATTTTTGGGGTGTATCATGTGTCGCTTAATTATTTATTATATTTTAAACACTTGTGCATCCATCATATCCGTGATCAAATGTGTATTCAATACGTATCAATTGTTGTGTGGATTATGTTTAGATTAAAGTTATCATTTTCAGTACATGCATTTCATAGGCCCATCAGCTCCCCGTGGGAGACGGGTTGAGTACAGGTGACTCATTCGATCGGCTCCGTTTGATTGAGCCTTGATCTCACATACATCATCATACATTTCATACGATCGGCTCCGTTTGATTGAGCCTTGATCTCACAATACATTATCATACATGTCATATACTTATTCAAGGTGGTTTGTGATTGTTTGTTTATATATGTTTGCTCACATATGAATATTGCCCAACTTTTCAATATTAAATACAAAAAGAAATCAATAACAATGTTTTTAAACAAGGTTCACTCGCCAACTTTTGTTGACCCAAAATTTCCCCCATTTTACACATGATACAGGTGATCCAGTTGAGGCAAGAAACACATAAGAGGGCCTAGAAGAATAAATTAGTTTAAGCTTTGGATTGTTTTACTTAATTTCATTTCCTTGTATTTGTATGAAATTGATTTGAACATTTAAGATTGTAATTTGAATTTAATAAATATGAAACATTTTAGTAAACATCATGAGCTATGGTGATAACCCAATTATGCCCCGACTCTTATTCCGCTGCGGGTCGCGGTGTGACAGATTGGTATCAGAGCCATGACTATAGAGATATAGGATAGGTTATTAGACCCTTAGAGCCTATACTATAGTTGATTAGAATTTTTAAATTGTTTATGTGTTACACACAAAATTCATGATGTTTATATGCTTTATGTTTATTGTTACATTCAATGTTATGCAAGCATGTTCATAAGTACATATTATTATACAATGCTTATCATGAATCATATCCTCATAACATATCATATCCCTGAGAGCACACACCTCACAATTCCCATGATTTTTGCAACGATAATTGTATTTTTCCAATCACATCAAAGTGAGTTCCCATGACGGGCATGTAGTAACTGGAAGGGTACGAGTACCGGTAGTCGGAACGTCCTGTCTAGGCTTGGCATTCGTATAAATCCAAAATAAAGGACCAGTTTGCCTACCTGGGGACTAACGATGAGAGTACGAAGGACCTATTAGGCCAAAGCATGCTATACTAAATGTCGTGTGAGCTAACCCCACTTTGAGTTATCATTGTGTCTATACCTGGACACCCTCCTACCATACATCTCGCAATCATATTTCATGGTTTTCATTCGGGTGACGCGAGTGTTAAACCGCCAACACCAATGTGAATCATACTAAGCCAATAGTCATGGGGGCCCACATGACTATACAGGCGATGGTATGGGGGACATTGGAGGCCCAAACATGAGCAAACCCAAGACATCCTATGGATGTAGTTGCATTATTGATGATTATGTTATTTTATTACTTTTAACGACACATGACACCTAAAAACTTCTTAAACTCACAATCTTCCTATGTATGTTCCTGTAGATGTCGGCTAGGCAACTACGTGGAGGTAGAAAGTCAGGAAGGTCAAACGAACGCTTGGCCACCCAAATTGCAAAACAAATGGCCGCGGTGCTTCCTGACATCGTAATTCAAGTCCAACAAGCTCTCACCGCTAATCCCATCAACCCTCCCAATCAAGAAGACCAGAACGTCGACAACCCTCCCTCCAAAAAGTGCTCCTACAAACACTTCAAGTCTTGCGATCCCCCAAAGTATGAAGGGACCGAAGGTGTCACTGCTCTCCTCCACTGGTTTGAGGAAATGGAGAACACCTTCCTCAATTGCGATTGTCCCGAGGATCGCAAGGTACGTTACGCAACCGGGAGACTGTTTGGGGTAGCCCTTACCTGGTGGAACACAGAAAAGGGTAAGAGAGGAGTCGAAGATGCTATGGCCTTAACATAGGAAGAGTTAAGGGAAATAATGACAAGACGCTTCTGTCCAAGAAGCGAAATCAAGAAGTTGGAAGATGAATTCCATTCGTTAAAACAAAAGGAAGGAGATCATACTTCCTACAACAAAAGATTTCTCGAGCTAAACCAAATGATCCCCAACTTGTTCACCCCAATGTACCGCTTGGTTGAACATTACATTCGAGGCCTCCCCTCGAAAATTCAAGACTCGGTTCTAAGCACTTCACCTGTAACACTTGAGGTCGCAATGGAACTAGCTACCGAACTTACCGAGAATCGCATCCGAAACGGTAAATTCAAGGAGGAGAAAAAGAAAGCCCCCATTGAGGCCCAAACTTCAAACCATTCTGTCTCCTCTTCGAAGTTTGCTGGTAAGAGGAAGCGAAACAACAGGAACTTTGCTGTCACACAAACAAACCCCCCTATCACTGCTGCACCCATCACCCAAGTTGCCCCCTCAGCTGCACCCTATAAAAAGCCATACTCCGGCCCATACCCAAAATGCAACCGTTGTCAATACCATCACCTTCCTGAACATCCCTGCCAACATTGCACCAGTTGTGGCCGTGCATGTCACACCATCCAAACCTGTCGCACACTTCAGCGAATGAACCGCAATCAACCCTCAACCCAAACCCACCATCAGATAGTGGGTCAAGCCCAACAACCTTTACTCCTACCACCTGCCCAACATGTAGCCCAATCCTACTACCAACCCAACTACCCCATGATGCAACCTATGCGGGCTTGTTACAACTGTGGAGACCCGAACCACTTCAGGAACACCTGTCCACGCTTGGTGAACATCATTCATGCCCAAGCTCAAGCTAATCCGGTAAACCAAGCTAACCAAGCTCCTCCACCTGCTAGAGGAAGAGCTTTCAACATCAACGCCAACCAAGCTAGGGCTGACAACAACGTAGTTAACGGTACGTTTCTCGTCAATGGTAGTTATGCATCTATATTATTCGATACTGGCGCGGATAAGAGTTTTGTGTCTTTAGAATTTGAACCCATCCTCAACCAAACTCGTGATAATCTCATGGAATCCCTAACGGTGGAAGTTGCTGACGGAAAACCAGTCTCATAACTCTATTATACGAGGTTGTACCCTCACTCTAAACGATCACGATTTTCCAGTTGACCTCATTCCTATGAAGTTGGGAAGCTTCGACATTATAATCGGTATGGACTGGCTCAGCCAACATCATGCTGAAGTAGTATGCCGCGAAAAGTTCATTCGCATTCCTCTTGCAGACGGTCAGACTCTACGAATCTTTGGAGAAACCCCTTCGATAGGACTCAAATTGATGTCCTGCCTTCAAGCCCGAAAATATCTCCGCAAGTACTATGTCGCATTCCTAACTCACGTCGTCAAGAAGGGAAACAAGGAGAAGAAACTCGAAGATATACCTGTAGTGAAAGAATTTCCACAAGTCTTTCCCGATGACATCTCAGGACTTCCTCCCATGAGAGAAGTCGAATTCCGCATTGATCTTATACCTGGCTATACACCAGTCGCAAAATCTCCTTATAGGTTAGCCCCATCCGAAACACAAGAGCTGGCCAATCAACTGCAAGAGCTGACTGACAAAGGATTTATACGTCCTAGCTCATCGCCTTGGGGTGCACCTGTTCTTTTTGTGAAGAAGAAAGATGGAACGTTTCGCATGTGTATCGACTACAGAGAACTCAACAAGTTAACGGTCAAGAACCGCTACCCATTACCTCGCATCGATGACCTCCTAGACCAACTTCAAGGCGCCACCTGTTTTTCAAAAATCGACCTTCGTTCTAGATATCATCAACTCCGAGTACATGAAGAAGACGTCCCAAAGACCGCCTTCCGAACTCGACATGGTCATTACGAATTCATGGTCATGCCATTTGGTTTAACCAACGCCCCAACAGTATTTATGGATTTAATGAATAGGGTATACAAACCCTACCTCGACCGCTTTGTCATAGTCTTCATCGACGACATCCTCGTCTACTCAAAGTCTAAGTCTGATCATGAACGACACCTTCGACTCATCCTTACACTCTTAAGGACAGAAAAGCTGTACGCTAAGTTCTCGAAATGTGAATTCTGGTTAAGGGAAGTACAATTCCTTGGACACATCGTTAATGACAAGGGAATACATGTCGATCCTTCAAAGATCAAGGCAGTACAGGAATGACAAGCGCCACGAACCCCTACCGAAGTAAGATCATTTCTTGGTTTGGCTGGTTACTATCGCCGCTTCATTGCCAATTTCTCCCGTATTGCTGTACCACTCACGGCTTTGACTCATAAAGGAAAACCCTTCATATGGGGACCTAAACAAGAAGAAGCCTTCCAAACCCTTAAGCAAAAGCTTTATGACGCACCTATCCTCACACTTCCTGAAGGTTGCGATGACTTTGTAGTATATTGCGACGCGTCAGGGCAAGGACTAGGCTGTGTATTGATGCAAAGAGGAAAAGTGATAGCCTATGCTTCTAGGCAACTCAAAGTTCATGAGAAGAACTACACCACCCACGACCTAGAACTTGGAGCCGTTGTGTTCGCTCTCAAGATATGGAGACATTACCTCTACGGTACCAAGTGTGAAATATACACTGACCACAAGAGTCTTCAACATATCTTCAACCAAAAGGAGTTGAATATGAGGCAACAAAGATGGGTCGAACTTCTTAACGACTACGACTGTGAAATTCGGTATCATCCTGGCAAGGCAAACGTGGTGGCCGATGCGCTCAGTCGAAAAGGTTATGCGAACTCCATTCGTCTTCTATGTTCGCAAATCATAATCGACATCAAAGATCGAATTCGAGAAGCTCAACATGTTTCTGTAACAGAAAACGACGTACGCGATGAGCTGTCTTATGGAGCGGAACTTAAAATCGAAACTAAATCTGACGGTATTCTGTACTATCTAAATCGCATATGGATTCCCATTCGCAATAACCTTCGAGATTTCCTTATGAATGAGGCGCACAAAACACGGTACTCTGTACACCCAGGAGCCGACAAGATGTATCAAGACCTTCGATACACCTACTGGTGGCCTGGCATGAAAAAGGATATTGCTGTTTTTGTTTCCAAGTGCCTTACCTGTTCCAAAGTAAAAGCTGAACATCAAAGACCTTCGGGACTTCTAACCCAACCTGAAATACCTGTATGGAAGTGGGAAAACATAACCATGGACTTCATTACCGGGTTACCTCGCATCTCCAGTGGGTATGACACTATATGGGTAATCATTGATCGTCTTACAAAATCAGCTCACTTCATTCCGATTCGCGAGGACTTCAAGAACGAGAAGTTAGCTCGTATCTACATCAGCGAGATCGTAAGCCGTCATGGTGTACCTTTAAGCATCATTTCAGACCGTGATGGTCGTTTCACTTCACGAACATGGCGAGCCGTACAGGCCGCCTTGGGTACACGATTAGACCTCAGTACCGCTTTTCATCCTCAAACTGAAGGACAATCTGAACGCACCATCCAAACTCTTGAAGACATGCTTCGAGCATGTGTCATAGACTTCAAAGGGAATTGGGACGCTCACCTACCATTAGTTGAATTTTGTACAACAATAGCTATCATTCGAGTATCGGCATGGCTCCTTTCGAAGCTTTATATGGTCGTAAGTGCCGATCACCAGTATGTTGGCACGAAATTGGGGAAGCTCAAATCACTGGCCCATAATTAATTCAAGAAACAACAGACAAGATCCATCAAATTCGAAACAATCTTCTAGCGGTACAAAGTCGTCAAAAGAGTTATGCAGACAAACGACGAAAGCCCTTGGAGTTTAACATTGGTGATCAAGTACTTTTAAAAGTATCACTCGTGGAAGGGAGTAGTTCATTTTGGCCAGAAGGGCAAGCTAGCACCACGCTACGTAGGACCTTTCAAGATACTCAAAAGAGTAGGACCTGTAGCATACAAGCTTGACCTACCAGAAGAACTCAACATAATTCACCCCACATTCCACGTATCAAACTTAAAGAAGTGCATCGCCGATGAAAACCTCCATATTCACCTAGAAGATATTCAGATCGATGAATCTATGCACTTCATTGAAAGACCAGTAGAGATCATGGATTTCGGAGAAAAACGTTTAAGACGGAGTCGTATTCCAATTGTTAGGGTACGCTGGGAGTCGAAACGAGGACCTGAGTTTACTTGGGAACGTAAAGACTCAATGCGCGAAAAATACCAGCATCTTTTTCCTGTTACCACTACTACTTAAATTTCGGACGAAATTTCTAAAAGTAGGGGATACTGTAACATCCATCGAAAAACGGGTTTTCAAAACCCGCTTCGTTTATTAATCGAATATTTCAGTTATAATTTTCATTGCGTATTTAATGTTCATATTAATTTTAAACGATACATAACTAATAAACATTGTTAGAATTTTAAAACATAATTAATAAAAATAAAGAAATAGTGAATAAAAAAAATAATACCGCTGCCGGGTTTCGAACCCGGGTCAGTCGGTTCATTAAACAAACAACTTACCACTCCGCCACTTGACTTGTTTGTGATAACTATTAAAACAAATAATATTTATAATAAAACTCAAAATCAAATTCAGTAATCAGCGCGCCCAATCCGCAGTCGCCGGAATTACCGACGATTTCGCGAGACTTCGACCGTTTCCTTTGACTGAACGCGTGTATTAACTTCGACATCGGTTATAACCGATGTCTAATCCCGCAATCCCAGTCATAACTGCCGAAAATGTTTTGACCACGAATCAAGATCAAATTCGTACTCGATTCATCCTGTTTCTTCCCTATAAATTCACACTCAAGTCTCTGGTAACCTTTTCGCTCAAAATCGCACAACTTATCGAAGTCTTAGCACTCGCCGGAGAAATTCTGCACTCGCCGGACTTTCACCGGAAAACCGAGACTTACACCAAATCGGTAAATTTCTCGACTCTTTCGTTTTCAATCCATTGTTAGACATATACTAACTTCAATCCTTCAACCAGAATCGGTTCCAGACGACGTTGCCGGAAATTCCGCACTCGCCGGAAAATCTCTGGAAATTCTGAAATCACACTGTAAATCGGTACAATCATCTAAACCCCCTGATATCTCTTATTTAGTCACTTAATTTCACAACTCATTGATCAAAACTGTTAATTGATCCGCTCAGACGGAATTCACAAATCAGAGCCGACGACCCTTGCCAGAGTTCTGAGAAAAACATCCTTTTCGGTACATTCGAATCCGTAACTCTCTTTATCCATTACATTTCAATCAATTACATGTTCGACCAACGATTTAAACAAGAACAGTCGAACATCTTTGTCTGTGTCTTCATGAATGAAGAAGACGGAGTCTAACATTGTGTATAAGTTTAATTAAAACAGGATATTAAACCGGGTTAGACACACAGTCCAGCGGTGGACTGTGTGCAATCACACAACGCACGTCACGAGTTCGAACCTTACAACGCACCGACTTTCCGAATTAAAACCAAAATTTTTAAAACTGAATCAGATCAAGTCACAGTGAGTTTATAAGAATAATATAAACCATAAGTTAAACAGATTAGACACACAGCCCAACTGGTTGGGCTGTGCGCTTACAAACCAAAAGACCCGAGTTCGACTCCGGGTCCCTGCAACCGGTTCGACATATAAACCAAATAAATTAACATTTAAGTAATATATATATATAGTTAAAACATAGAATATTTCGGGTTAGACACGTAGCTCAGTTGGTAGAGCTGCGTGCACGCGTACGAGAGGTCCAGGGTTCGAACCTCACTCAGTGCACACTCAACCACAGTCCGACCGGTCAACGGTCCGGTCAACGGTCAACAAAACTCAAAATTCTTTTATTTTATTTATTTATTTATTTAATTTAAAAATCAATTAAAAATACTTAAAAATAATATTTTTAAAGTTAGAAAATGTCCTTAAACTCACAAAAATAAATCCAAAAATCCATTTATTTACCGAACAATTTCGTTATTATTTTTTAGGTTAGTTTTCCTCGTCGATCCAATCCCAAAAACTCGTGCGCATCCAACGTCATCAAGAGAACGCACCCAATGTGAGTGAATCTCTACCAATTCCCGTTTTAATCACATTTTTGGGGTGTATCATGTGTCGCTTAATTATTTTTTATATTTTAAACACTTGTGCATCCATCATATCCGTGATCAAATGTGTATTTAATACGTATCAATTGTTGTGTGGATTATGTTTAGATTAAAGTTATCATTTTCAGTACATGCATTTCATAGGCCCATCAGCTCCCCGTGGGAGAAGGGTTGAGTACAGGTGCCTCATTCGATCGGCTCCGTTTGATTGAGCCTTGATCTCACATACATCATCATACATTTCATACGATCGGCTCCGTTTGATTGAGCCTTGATCTCACAATACATTATCATACATGTCATATACTCATTCAAGGTGGTTTGTGATTGTTTGTTTATATATGTTTGCTCACATATGAATATTGCACAACTTTTCAATATTAAATACAACAAGAAATCAATAACAATGTTTTTAAACAAGGTTCACTCGTCAACTTTTGTTGACCCAAAATTTCCCCCATATTACACATGATACAGGTGACCAGTTGAGGCAAGAAACACATAAGAGGGCCTAGAAGAATTAATCAGTTTAAGCTTTGGATTGTTTTACTTAGTTTCATTTCCTTGTATTTGTATGAATTTGATTTGAACATTTAAGATTGTAATTTGAATTTAATAAATATGAAACATTTTAGTAAACATCATGAGCTTTGGTGATAACCCAATTATGCCCCGACTCTTATTCCGCTGCGGGTCGGGGTGTGACATTCGTTCTCACCAAATCATCTTCCATCAGCCTCCTTATCCGGCTTTCTATCTCCTTGTTTATTAAAGGTCGAAGTGGGAGTTGAAAATTTAATATTTTTGTTCTTTAACTTGCTTATAATTATCATGATCTAGATAATATCCGAGTTAAAATTGTAAGCTTGTTAGTGTACTCAACTTGGGAGAACAACTAAAGTAGATACTTTGTTTAATGAAGTGGTTGAACGTTTCAAGATTACTCATAGCAAAAACATCAATGAACCTGAGGTTTAAGGAGGCAGCGCCACTGGCAGTGTTTAAGAGGTCGTGTCTAAAGCAAAAATTCGCCATGTTTAGAAGCATTTGGAAATTGATTATTAACCCGAACCTATTTCAACTCGTTATATGTCCTCTATTTTGCCAGTATTAGGTTTGATAATACAGTGGACTTTGGTAAAGTAAATATATATTTGATTAATAAAATTGCATAGCTTAGTGCTAGGTTTTACTGTTCTTGTTATTCTAGACAGTTCATTGAACCTCATACAAATACCCTTTTGGTGCCACCAGTGATCCAAATGTTTTTTTTTTGCCACCTTTTATCATGCCGATTGTATTTGACTGGTTGGCTCATTGTGGTGTTTTCTTTTTATACAATCTTCTATGTATACATTAAAACATTAAAATAGTATACAATCTTCTATGTAATATGTATACATTAAAGCATAAAAATGATATACTAACATGGTGTAAATCACTTCAACCAAGAACCACCACCAGTTAAAATAGGTGTATGGAGTCATGTTCGGTATCACATTATTCATCATTTTATGCAACTTATTCATAAGGATTTATTAATAACTCATCTACTTGTATGTTATGTTTGTTCTCTGCATATAATAATTATTTACTAATGGTAGCCGGCTTTACAACCTATAGCTGGATTTTCACTTCAATTTCTTTGTATTCTCACAAAGTTATCAAGTTAAATATGAGGAACATATTGTTCTTGCATTAATGCATCGCATTTATTTTTTTTGTTTATTTACCTCAGTTATATGTTTTTCCAAAAGTACTTCTTATATTGATAAGTCTTTTCTTTTTTCATAAAATGCGCTTCGTCAACAAGGATTCGTGCGCTTTGTCAACATATTGTTTTTTGTATAACATTTAAGAACAATCTTTATTGTTTTAAGCAGTTTTATAGAAGTTAACGGTCTTGGAAAAAGCGAAAAGTTGTTTAAACCACTAAAACTAAACCTTTTGTCTTTGTTTGAAAATCATAGTTAGCGGTTGACCCAATTTTTTTAAAAAAAAAAAAAACAGGCCAAACCAAACCGTGAATACTCATATGTCAAATACTTAATCTCCTTCCTCAAGTGATTATTATTTGACTGGTGTGTATATGTATTTATATATATTGTGTTTAAAGGATCAAGTAAAGTGCCATAGCAGACAATTTAATTTCATCTCCACTTCAGTTTCAAATCTCCCTGCTCACCGCCCTATACATTGCATTTTCGTTGCTCTTGACAACACGTACAACTTTCAGAAATCTTAACCTAAGAATATTGTTATCCGTATTTCTCGTATAAGTTTTTTTTGAACTTTTAATTGTAGCTCATTTTTAGGAAGCCAATTCACATAAATACAATATATCTTTCGTATTACCTAATGATACGTGGTCGAAAACCGATGATGACGTATTTAAGTTTAGATTTTTACATGACTTTTGGTTTTGAATGGTCTACTTTTGATTAGAATTGTATTTTGCAGGTGTAACGGAGTTTAAGGAGCTACTCGGGAGCTTTCCGAAGCATCGGGGAGCGAACGAGATCAACCGGGAATTGGAAATGAAGAAAACGGAAACCAAGAGTTGGGCTTAGCGTCACCGACGCCCAAATGGGCCGTCGGCAATGCCCCTTGGTTATTCACGTCGGACAGAAACTCGCGTAGACAACCTATTAAGGCGTCGGCAGAAAACGGAAAATCTAGAGGGCGTTGTCGACGACCTGTTTGGTCGTCGCCGACGCCCTCCAGAAAGTGCTATCGCTGATTTCGTTTGTTGAGTGTTTTAAACGAGTGATAACCCACTTTGTGGGTTTTTAAAAGGGGGTTACGAGTTTGTGAAGGTTTGAACTTATTCTTGGAGCCAAGAATCACCCAAGCATCATCTCCATCACCATCAATTCCACACCAATCATCTAATTCATCATCATCATCGATCATAACCCTATTCCTCTACCATCATTGTTAAGGGTAATTTGGGATTATAAATTTTATCTTTGACCGAGGCGCGACACTCCGATCAAATTTTGGCGCCGTTGCCGGGGAATTCGTGCGCTTTGCGTTTGGATTTGTTTGACTTTGTGATTAACTGTTTAAAGTGCTTATTTCTTTATATCGTCTTTGCTTTTGTGGTACGCGGGTGTGTTACTTGCTCAGGTTACATGTAGTGCATGCATACACGGAATTCCGGGAGGACCTCGCCGTTAGTGTTCGAACCGGTCGTTAGAAGAAACCTATCCAACCAGTTAGAGGCAACTCTTGTCTCTAATCCACCCAACACCAACTCAGCACCTACACCATCTATTGGACCCATTCCAATGGATCTCCAAAACTCCAACCAACCTAACAACGAAAACCAATATCACGATTACCAATCCCAAAACCAAAACAACCAAAACCATCAATCGGGGGGTGGTAACAACTCGAGATCACCAACACCACCATTCCAAACTCGTAGCCGAAACCAAAATAATCGCCAACGTACACCCACACCTCCACCTCAAAATCAAAACCAACAAAACCCATTACCACCCAACCTCTACAACCACATGTTAATGCCAACCGTGGAGTTAACCAGAATCGTGGCATTCCCACGAACGAAGCCCAATTTCTCAACCTTGATGATTTGAGAAACAATATTCCCGACGATGCACCATAAAGTGTCCCCAGTTATCAATCACCAGAACATGTGAGTATTCATTCGGAATACTCGGATGATGGCGGGAATTATAATGAGCGGTTTGAAGATGAAGCATGGGGGAATGGTAATGAGGAGAATTTTTATCATGCTAGGGGTTTTAATTATGAAGATGTTAGCTATCAATATGCCAACTATGTGGGGAATGATGAAGGTTATGGGTACGAGTATGGTCGAAATGACAGTTACGAAAACAATCGTCAACCACGAAACAATCGAAGGAACTGGAATAACGGGAACTACAATAATAATCAAAATATTAATCGTAACCGGATTCCACAATTCGTGGGCGGTGGTAATCAAGGAGGTGATAGGGGTGGTGATAGAAAGGTAACCAAAGACCGGGGAATCAAGAGGTTAACGGTCCACGCCGTCGACCACAACAACAAGAACCCCGAGGATTGAATGGTCGATTTCGACCGGTGGTCACCGAAAATGATTCACCTATTGTTCCTACACCTTGAGGGAGGCGATCATTCGAATGCAAGCCGAACTACATTAACATCCTACCTCACTTTAATGGTAGGGCACATGATGAACCGTATACCCACTTTGCGGGATTTTCTGCCATTTGTAGTACTACTGGGGCCACAACTTTGAGATTGAAGAAGTGAAGTTTAGACTCTTTCAGTTTTCGTTGATAGACAAAGCAAAACAGTGGTTCCTCACGCTTCCGGCCAATAGTATTCGCACTTGGGTAGAAATGCAACAAGTGTTTCTTGATGAATACTATTCGATAGCAAAGACCGATGATGCAAGAGATGAAATTCGGTCATTCAGACAATTGTCGGGTGAGTTGTTACATGAGGCACTTGCTCGATTCAAGGAGTTGGTTCGGAAATGCCCTCACCATCAAATTCCGAGGTGGGAGCTAGTGAAGTGTTTTGTAAGGGGGTTAAATGCCGAAGATCACAAGTGCTTGCAATCGGCAAGTAACGACAACAATCACAAGGAAGACGATTGAGATTTCTTGGAGAAAATGAGTAAAAACTCCAAGGCGGTTGCCATGGCGGACCAAGCCAAAAAGTATCCGATTTCAAGGTTTTGGCCCGACCGCGATGCTAGTTCTAAGGATCAGATTGAAACGTTAGAACGGGAGTTGGCACACATGAAGAAGAAAGATGTTGGTTATCGGACCGAGGAGTACCAAGTTAATATGGCACAAGCCACCGAGGAGGTGAATTAAGTGTTCGGGGAGCGGAAGCAATTTGATATGAACTCCAACACTTATCACCCTGGTTTGAGGAACCATCCTAACTTTAGTTATGGTGATGCCTCGAATCAAATGAACCCGAATTTTCAGTTAGGTAATCAAGGTGGATCGTCATTTCAAAACCGCCAAACTGGTAACCAAGGGGGTTACCAACGGTTCGACTACAACCAAGGAAGTAACCAAGGACACAACAACCGGGATAACAACAACTATCAGAGGGGTTATAACCAAGGTGGACATGGTGGTGGTAATTTGAATCCGCAATCGGGTAGTGATGACCCATTGAACTCCAAGCTTGATGCGATCATGAGTGCTATTAGAGACTCGAACCAAGAGATCAAGACGGAGATGAAGAAGGAGTTTGAAGTGCGAGACAAGTCACACAAGGCATTGGAGAAGCAAGTGGGTCAACTTGCGGAAGAAATGGCCCAATTCAAAGGAAGCGGTGGAAGACTTCCAAGCAACACAATGGTAAACTCGAAGCATCAAGATTCAAGCACGAACAATGTGAGAAATGTGCACATTAGTGCGGTAAGTCTTTTCCAAGTGATGAGGTTTATAGTGTTGAGGGCATTCCACTACCACAAGTTGTTGAAGGTGGAGTGGAGGATTCTAATGATGAATGCGAACATGGGCAGGAAACAATTTCACAATAAAAAATAGAAAAACAAAAATTTAAAAAGTCTTTTTGTGAAAATTGTTTAATTGATTTGCATACTAGGGCCAATGATATAGGTGTGAAGTTTGAAACCATCCCATATCCGTTGGCTCTATTAAAACCAATTAAGGCCTCAACAGTGAAAAAACAAACCCCACCAAAGGACGAGAGGTGGGAAAATTTTAAACAAGCAAAAATCAATTTCCATTGCTTGATGCCATAATAAAGGATCCTGCTCATGTTGAATATTTGAAAGAGTTAAGCACCGAAAAATGACACAACTACCCGAACTGGTTGATTTGATATCTCATGTTAGTGCTGTTTTATCGAGTGCCCTCCCCCAAAAAGCTCAAGATTCAGGAGATCCTCTTATTGAATCCAAATTGGTAAATTTAAAATTAAGAGTATCTTGCCTGGGAGTCTATACAACCAATATGATTTTGGTCCTTTGAAAAAGTTTGACACCCTCGTGGTGTTGGCCGATCAGATTCCCACGCATCCGAGGGGGATGGTGGAAGATGTGATAGTGAAGGTTGAAGATAGCTATTAACCAGTTGACTTTTTGGTAGTTGACCATGTTGGGTGTGATGAGGACACACACCCGATAGTCACACTGGGTAGACTGTTCCTGGCAACTGCTAATGCCATAATAAATTGTGCAACGGGAACAGTAAGCATGAAATTTGGGGACCGGGAATTAAATTTGAATGTTTTTCCTAAATTTACTAACTCGATTGGTGAGGATAAATGTCCTAAAGTGGAAATGAATCCGAACAAAAAGATGTGTGCTATGGTTGGTAGGTTTGGAGAAATAAAGAAGAAGCTGGTCAAGAAGAAGAAGGTGAAGAAGTCACTTCAGGAGAAAACGGAAGAGGAGAGGTTGAGAAGGTTTGGTCCATTTGGGACCAAATGGTATGAATCGCCGGTGGGTGATATGAGAGAGTTTGTGGGCAACAAGCACTCCGTTCGACCACCATGAGGTGGTATGTCGTTTGTTGTTGTATTTTTCTTTTGTTTTTGATAGTTTTGTTCCTTTTATCTTTTAGTTCTTTTGTAATCTTTGTATTTCTTTTGCTTAGTAGTAAATGAACTTTGTGGGTGTGTTCCCTTGATAACCCTCACGAGAACTACTCGTCCTCCCGAGCTATCGGAAGGTTTAAAAGGGCTTGTTGCTTGCGCTAAATGCAACCGTGATTCCTACGAAAATGAGTTTAGTATGTTGTTGTAAAATCTTTTTTCCATAGAAAATCAAAGCTGAATAGAAATATGACTAGTAATTTATTTTGGTAAAAATGGTAGAACTAAGTAATTAACAAATTTTAATGGTTGTGAGAAGCTTGCTTCTACACGAAGGTTGAGATTTGTAGGTAAACTATGTTCGTGAGACAACCATTTTTGTTGAAAAATGAAGAGCACAAACCAGGTGCATACGTTTCCTTTAGCTTTGATTCTTAAGTTTAATAAGTGGAATGTATTTTTGTATCTTCTTTTCGGGGTGAAATTTTGGGAAGGTTAGCCATGTCACATCCCTTTTGCTTTTTAAATAGATCTATTCTTACACACTGAGGACAACGTTGACCTCAAGTGTGGGGATGGGGAGAAAAAGTTTTTCAATTTGACCCGTTCATTTAAACACTACACATTGAGGACAATGTTGACCTCAAGTGTGGGGATAGGGAAATTTTCAAAAATTTTTCAAAATGTCTTTGTTTGAAGCGGTCTAAAAAGCACAAGTAACTAAGTTAATGAGGGATGGCACAACCCATGTGGTCTCTTGTCATGGTTAAGTTCAAATTAATAACATGACAGGTATTTAGTGGGTGGTTATTTGGGAATAATCCGCCTAAGAAACTTAAGTTTTGTGAATATCGCATACCATACCCTTTGTACGTGAGATTTTGAGCCACTTTTATACAACATATATGCATATATTTCTTTGGTTGAGTGGACCCTTAGTCGCGTATTGTAGAACTTGAAACTTTTGATGCGTTTGAGACCATAGACCGAATACGAGCACAAGAATGATTAAGGCATTAGGTAAACCTTTTCCTTTTACACCATTTATATATCCTTACCCGAAATTAATCCCTTAGTCGCCAATTTTGAGCTTAAACCTTTCATTTGACCAACCCATTTAGCCTTTGACCATGTAGCCTTTATATTTCACTCGTGGTGTTGAAAATTCGATTTTAGGTTTAGTTGAAAAAACAAGAAAGAAAAGAAAAGAAAAGAAATTGATGAAAACTGTTGAGAAAAGAAAAAAAATATGTATTGGTAGTTTGTTGAATAAAAGGCGAAAGTTTTTGCCTCTTAGTTGTTTATTCGTAGTAGTTGTTGATAGAATACTTGTGATGTAATAAAAATCGAGTTTTTATCACCTTAGCCACTTTCAAAAATCCTATTTCAAGCCCTTAGCCTATCCCCGTTACAACCCATCAAAGACCTTTTGACTTGTAATAAAATATCCTATTTCAAGCCCTTAGCTTAGTGTTTGTGTTCGATGGTGGAGAATGATTGAGTTGTAAGCCTATGCGGGTATGTGTTCTAATCGGGTTGAGTGATTACATCAAAAGTGTTAATGCATCATCTATTAGCCAATTTTCAACCGAGTGTAGAGAACATTGTGAGAGGTATGTATGATTTGTGAGTTTCAAGGGCGGGTTTATCTTGGATAATTATCTTTATGTGATTAATCACTTTACTGCTAAATATTTGAAAATTGTTAAGATTTTGAACTGGCATGACAATAGACCTTAGCTTACTTCTCAAGAATGGGAAGTCTGTTTCTCGTTCGACCCACGTGAAAGTGAAAAACAGATTTGCTTGAGGGCAAGCAAAAGACAAATGTGGGGATGTGATACTTGGTCGAAAACTCATGATGAATCGTATTTAAGTTTATGTTTTTACATGACTTTTGGTGTCGAATGGCCTACTTTTGATTAGAATTGTGTTGCAGGTCTAACGGAGTTTAAGGAGCTATTCAGGAGCTTTACGAAGCATCGGGGAGGGAACGAGATCAACCGGGAATTGGAAATTATGAAAACGGAAACCAAGAGTTGGGCTTAGCGTCGCCGACGCCCAAATGGGCCGTCGGCGACGCCCCTTGGTTATTCGCGTCGGCCAGAAACTCGCGTAGACAGCCTATTAAGGTGTCGACAAAAACGAAAAATCTAGAGGGCGCCGCCGACGCCCTCCAGAAGGTGCTATCGCTGAATTTCGTTTGTTGAGTGTTTTGAATGAGTTATAACCCAGTTTTCAAAGGGAGTTATGAGTTTTTGAACTGAGGAGACCCTTCTTGGAGTGAAGAACATCATCACCTTCATCATCCATCATCCTCAATCCATCCAATCATCCGAATCACAACCTTCAATCCTAACCCTAGCCTACCATCATCATCCCCTTTATCATCCATTCATCTTTACCATCCATCCCAAACCCTAACCATCATCATCACTACCTTCGAAGCTTCAAGATGGCTATGTTCAAGAGTTCAATTTCCGTTGATCAAGTCCCGTTCACCATGAGCGGCTAATCTCTTTAGGTTTCACCCCGGTGTAAACTTTTGTAAGGATTTTTAAGGTTTGCCATTTGTTAAATACTTGGTTTGTGACAATTTGAATTGCATTTGAATAATTAGATAATTGTTTTACGTTTGTGTTGAATTTACGAATTGTCGAGTGAGTTATGAAATTTGACGTCGTGAAATGAATATGCATATTTATGCTTTGTCTTTTGATAGGATTTACTTGTCCGAGGTAACAAAGTGCATTGTGGTCCATCTTGAACTTCGATAGCAATTGGCACCTAAACCTTGTGATTCTAAAACCGGTAATGAACTAATTCAATTAAACTAAGTTAAAACGTGTAGCCCTAGGTCCTACAATTGTTGAACCGGGTGTGAACCTTGTTTTCTCATTTTGTTATGATCAATCAATCAAGTTTCTTGCAATTGTTTAAGTTTTCATAGTTAGTTAATTGGAAACAATTTTGTCGGATCGTTCTGGTATTCTTTCAAACAAAAAAAACATTTAAATAACCAACATAATAAGCTTCATAAATTGTGACAACCTTTAAAATCAATTGCATCCATCGCAAACCACAAACTCTTCGTGGTTCGACCCCTTTCTACCACTAACACATTGTTAAGGGTAATTTGGGATTATAAATTTTATCTTTGACCAGGGCGCGACACTCGATCCCCCAACAGGTGCTTGTGAGCTTTGAAAGTCAAATCATGTGGACAATGAGACCGCATCCGCCCTTTGACTTCTGCCAAGCCATCCAGGTATTTTAAAAATAAAATCTGCTTTTGCAGCTTAAAAGTTGAAATAGAGCATTTCATAGCATCAGTTTAACATGTGGCTACACGTCTATGTGTAATTACATTGAATAAGTACTCATGGGTAACAAACTTAACTATGGAGATGGGAACTATTAAGAGGGAGTGGAAGGTTAGGATATAGCTAAGAGTAACACGATGTAGGCGGAGATGGAGGTGAAGAAGAAATACAAGGTCAACGCTCACGATGGTGTATGGTTCCATCGTAATTGATGATCATTGAGTGCTCCAACAAGTAACACATTATCATCTCCATATGTCAGTAAATAGAGAGCGATGCAAAAGAACAGAACTCCAAGCCGAAGTTGTTAGCTTTGGACAAAAGACATACATATTTGCAGATCACAGGTAGAGGTGGAAATGCCATTTCAACCCATTAATATGAGAATGGGTCACATTTAACATCTGATATCATTATTGTTAATAAGGTTGTGGATAAACCTACTTTTGATGTTTAGATGAAAATTTCTTATGATTTAATAAACCAGGCTCTTCATATTAAAATGCTAGACTTTGTTTGCATGTTTGTGACCTTAAAGGTTCTACGACTGTTTTTTATTAAATCGAATAAATTGTTAGAACCCCGGTATGGGTTGTGGTTTATAATATATATCATAATTAAGTCTGATATTAGTCGGGACACTCGCCACATCGCACGAGCCTTCCCACTATATATATATATATATAAATTCAAAAATAGTTGTTTATTTGTTTAATTAAAAATTATTAACCGTTCTTGGAGATTTGATTGATCATTAAAAATTGAGAGAATTTTGAATTGTGAAATCCGAGTACAAGTACTTGGATGTACCAAGTGTTCATATGGTACTTTCCTCTATTGCATAGAAATGTTTGCTTATGAGTTTCTGAGCATGTGCAGAATTTAATTTAAATCAAGAAACATGGGTTGATGAAGACTGAGATGTTGTTGGTTGTTGACAAAGCATGAAGCATCACAACAACAAGATGTACTTGAGTCAGAAGAATCAGATATGACTCATCGTTTGACAGTGATAGTACATTTGAAGATGTACATGTTAACCTACTTGAAAGAGAAGGATGAAGAAGAAAAGAGCTGACGAGAATCCTCCTCTCGCATTATTTTCAACAAGGTTTTCAAGAAAAGCTGATCATGATCAAGAAGAACAAAAGACCCAAGTTTGAGGATGAAGAGTTGAAGTAACTTCCCACCGAGACATGATAAAGACAACATAAATCTAGGGGGATATTGTAAGGCCATAAAATTGAGTAGGTTTACGCTTGTCTTTATCAAACACAATTATAGTTATTGAACTTAGTTTTCTAGTGGGCTTGGGTTAGGCCATGTGGCCTAGTTATATGTGGACCCTATATAATGTTATGTTTAGTTCATTATTAGGGTTTGACATTAGAGAGAGCTAGAGAGGCGAGTTAGGTTTGTTGCTTGTTTTGCTTTTTGACTTACATTGTACTAGACAAACCTTTGAGTTTGTGTGCATTGATAATACAATCGACATTCTTGTTCTACACTATTCTTTGTTTTCCGCACTTAGAATCGTACTTGTGATATCCGATTGATAGTTCCTGAACTTACAATTTCAACTGGTTCTTCAATGAAACGGAGTTGGTTATCAATCTTGAGCTCTTTGAATGGGGTCAGAAGTGTTTCGTTGGAGAAGAACTTCTTTAGATTAGATACATGAAAGACATTGTGCACACCACTGAGTTCCTCAGGTAGACTCTGTCTATACGCCACGGTACCAATTCTTTCCTTAATTTCAAAGGGTCCAACATAACTTGGATTTAGTTTGCCCCGTTTCCCAAAACGGACAACACCCTTCCAAGGTGAGACTTTTAACCACCCCATCACCAACTTGGAATTCCAAGGGTTTCCTACGCTTATCAGCGTAGTTTTTCTGACGGTCATGAGTCACCGCCATTCGGTATCTGATCTGAACGATCTTCTCCAATGTTTCAAGCACGATTTCAGGGCTAGTGATTTGGCTGTATCCTATTTCAGCCCAACAAAGAGGTGACCGGCACTTCCATCCGTACAACGCTTTGAACGGTGCGGCCTGAATACTGGTGTGGTAACTATTGTTATAAGAGAATTCCACCAGAGGTAGGTGTCTTTCCCAATCATTACCAAAATCGATAACACATGCTCAAAACATGTCTTTAAGAGTTTGAATGGTGCACTCGGTTTGACCATCGGTTTGTGGGTGATAGGTTGTGCTCATGTCTAGACGCGAGCCAAATGATTTATAAATAGCTTGCCACATATCAGACATGAAACGTGGGTCACGATCGAAGATGATGGAGATCAGCACTCCGTTTCAAGAGACTACTTCCTTCAAGTATATACTGGAAAGTTTGGTAAACTTGTCGATTTATTTGATTGTGAGGAAGTGGGCGGATTTAGTTAGGTGGTCCATGACAACCCAGATGGTGTCGTTCCCGCTCTGAGTCATGGGTAAACCGGTAATGAAATCCATGGAAATTTGCTCCCATTTCCACATTTGTAGTTCTGGTTGTTGCAGTAACCCGGATGGCTTTTGGTATTCAATCTTGACCCTAGCACAGGTCAAGCACTTGCTCGCGTAGGTGGCTATGTTAGCTTTCATATTCAGCTACCAGTATAGGGTCTTTAGGTCGTGATACATTTTATCAGAACTAGGGTGAACAGAGTAGCGAGATTTGTGAGCTTCATTCATAACGAGATCCCTCAAATTTTCGTGTAGTGGAACCCATATTTGCTCCATGAAATAGCGAATGCCGTCCTTGGTTTCAAGTTGCTTTTCCATGCCCTGCATGGATTCAACTTGAAGGTTTTCCTCCTTCAATGCTTTGGTTTGTGCAACACGAATCTAATTAGGAAGGTTAGAATGAATGGTGAGTTGTAAGGCTCAAACTCGCTTGGGTCGGGTTTCTTTCCGACTGAGGGCATCGGCTACCACGTCAGCCTTACCCGGATGGTACGTGATTGCATAGTCATAGTCCTTCAAAAGTTAAACCCAATGACGTTGCCGCATGCTGAGCTACTTTTGGTCGAGAATATGCTGAAGACTCTTGTGGTCGGTGTAGATCATACACTTAGTTCCATATAAGTAGTGTCTCCAAATTTTGA
The DNA here is from genome assembly GCA_947069175.1 of Scalesia atractyloides. Taxonomy (NCBI): domain Eukaryota; kingdom Viridiplantae; phylum Streptophyta; class Magnoliopsida; order Asterales; family Asteraceae; genus Scalesia; species Scalesia atractyloides. The sequence continues at coordinate 36,586,565 of CAMTDV010000020.1, read as the reverse complement.
GGGCAAAAACTACGGTTCCTAACTCCAAATCATGGGTAGTGTAGTTCTTTTTTGTGAATCTTAAGGCAACGAGATGCGTAGGCGATTACTTTCTTACGTTGCATTAGAACGCAACCGAGACCTTGGATAGATGCGTCATAATACACGACAAAATCATCGGTACCTTCTGGTAAGGATAAGTTAGGTGCACTGCAGAGTTTCTGTTTTAACAACTAGAAATCAGACTCCTTGGCATCACCCCACTTGTAAGTGGTACCCTTCTGTGTCAGAGTAGTGAGAGGTTGGGCAATCTTGGAGAATTCCTCAATGAATCTATGATAATAATCCGCTAGACCAAGGAACAGCTAGATGCATCACAATATACGACAAAATCATCGGTACCTTCTGGTAAGGATAAGTTAGGTGCACTGCAGAGTTTCTGTTTTAACAGCTAGAAATCAGACTCCTTGGCATCACCCCACTTGTAAGTGGTACCCTTCTATGTCAGAGTAGTGAGAGGTTGGGCAATCTTGGAGAATCCCTCAATGAATCTACGATAATAACCCGCTAGACCAAGGAATTGGCGGATTTCAGTTGGAGTTTTAGGCGCATGCCAATTTTGGATGGATTCGATTTTGGCTGGGTCGACATGCAATCTAGCTTCATTGACTACATTCCCAAGGAATGCACTTCCCGAATCCAGAAGTCACATTTCGATAGTTTTACATAAAGCTGCTCGTTCCTCAGAAGCTCCAAGATAAGGCGTAAATACTCTGCGTGTTCCTCCTTGTTCTTAGAGTAGATCAGGATATCGTCTATGAAGACAGTGACAAACTTGTCGAGGTAGGGTTTGCACACACGGTTCATAAGATCCATGAAAACCGCAGGTGCATTGGTTAATGGATGGAGTGTCGCGCCCCAGTCAAAGATAAAATTTATAATCCCAAATTACCGTTAACAATGTGTTAGTGGTAGTAAGGGGTCGAACCACGAAGAGTTTGTGGTTTGCATGCGGACAAGATTGATTTCAACGAATTGTCAGGAATTATGAAGTTTACTAATATTTTAATTAACTTTGTGTTTTTGAAAGAGATGTCAGAATGCTCTGACCAATTTGATTTTTATTACTTAACTACTAAAAACTTGAATACTTGCACAAAAACTTAATTAATTGATTAAAACAATGATTTGAGAACAAGGTTCACACCCGGTTCGGTAATGTAAATCCTAGGATTCCTACACGTTTTAAGTTCAATTCATTTGTAACAATGACCAACAAGTTTAGTGTTACGTGTTTAGATGCCAAAAGCTATCGACGTTATGAAAACGGACTACAATGCACTTGGTTATCACAAATAAGTAAACTCTAACCTAGACAAGGCATAATTGCACATAAACATTTCACAAAGTCAAATTTAATCTTCATTCGACAATTCACGAATTCAATACAATACAAGTAAATTAGCCGCTCATGGTGAATGGGACTTGATCAACGAGTGATTGAAACTCAAACATGAACATCTTGAAGCTTTGATGGTAGTGATTAGGGTTTTGAATGGATGATGATGGTGAAAGGATTGGAGGATTGGTGAGGATGATAATGGATTAGGGTTAGGAAGGTTGGTGATTGATTCGGTTGATGATGGATGGAAGAGATGGATTGGAATTGATGTCTTTGTGATTCTTGGCTGCAAGAACAAGTTCAAACCTTCAAAACTCGTAACCCCCAAGAAATTGGTCAAAACAAGTGTTACAACCAGTCCAAAGTTGAATTTCAGCGTCAACGATTTAGAAAGGGCGTCGGCAACGGCTTCTGCTTTGTGTAGTTCTCCTCTGACGCTCTAATCTACTGTCTACGAACATTTTTGGCTGCGGGTTTCTAAGGGGCGTCGCCGACAGCCTCTCTAAAACCTAGTTTCCTCCGTAACCTGTAAAACACAAATCCAATCAAAAGTAGGCTATTCGAAACTAAAAGCTATGTAAAACATTAACTTAAGCTTAATAAGAACATCGGTTTTCGACCACGCATCACATCCCCACACTTGTCTTTTGCTTGCCCTCAAGCAAATCTGTTTTTCACTTTCACGTGGGTCGAATGAGGAACACATTTCCCATTCTTGAGACATAAGCTAAGGTCTAATGTCATACCTGGTTCAAAGGTTTTACCAATTTCAAAATATTTAACGTTAACATGATTAACACATAAAAATGGTTATCCAAGATTAACCCGCCCTTGAAACTCACAAATCATGCACATCCCTCACAATGTTCTCTCCACTCGGTTTAGAAATTGGCTAATGAATGATGCATTAGCACTTTGATATAATCACTCAAACCAATTAGAACACGTACCCACATAGGCTTGCAACTCAAATTTTCTCCATCACCGAACACAAATACTAAGCACAAGTCAAAAGGTCTTGAATGGGTTGTAGCGGGGCTAGGATAAAGGTATGGAATAGGATATTTTGAAAGTGGCTAAGGTGATGAAAACTCGATTTTAATTACAAAACAACTACTCTAACACAACCAACTACGACTAAGAGGCAAAAGTTTTCGCCTTTTATTCAACAAACTATCAATACATATTTTTTTCTTTTCTTTTCTCAACTATATTCTAATTTTTTTTATATCAACTAATCCTAAAATCAAGTTTTCATCACACGTGTTAAAGATAAAAGGTTTAATGGTCAAAGGCTAAATGGGTTTGTCAAACCAAAGGTTCAGGCTCAAGATTGGTGACTAAGGGATTGATTTCAGATAAGGATATATAAATGGTGTAAAATGAAAAAGGTTTACCTAGTGCCTTAATCATTCTTGTGCTCATATTCGGCCTATGGTCTCAAACGCATCCAAAGTTGCAAGTTCTACAATACGCGACTAATGGTCCACTCAACCAAAGAAATATATGCATATATGATGTATAAAAGTGGCTCAAAATCTCACGTACAAAGGGTATGGTATGCGATATGCACAAAACGTAAGTTTCTTAGGCGGATTATTCCCAAATAACCACCCGCTAAATACCTGTCATGTTATTAATTTGAACTTGACCATGACAAGAGACCACTGGGTTGTGTCATCCCTCATTAACTTAGTTACTTGTGCTTTTTAGACCGCTTCAAACAAAGACATTTTGAAAATTTTTTGAAATTTTCCCTATCCCCACACTTGAGGTCAACATTGTCCTCAATGTGTAGTGTTTAAATGAACGGGTCAAATGGAAAACTTTTTCTCCCCATCCCCACACTTGAGGTCAACATTGTCCTCAGTGTGTAAGAATAGAGCTATTTAAAATGCAAAAGGGATGTGACATGGCTAACCGTCCCAAAATTTCACCCCGAAAAGAAGATACAAAAATACATTCCACTTATTAAACTTAAGAATCAAAGCTAAAGGAAACGTATGCACCTGGTTTTTCGCTCATTCTTCATGTGCTCTTCATTTTTCAACAAAAATGGTTGTCTCACGAACATAGTTTACCTACAAATCTCAACCTTCGTGTAGAAGCAAGCTTCTCACAACCATGAAAATTTGTTAGCTACATAGTTCTACCATTTTTACCAAAATAAATTACCAAGTCATATTTCTATTCAACTTTGATTTTCTATGGAAAAAAGATTTTACAACAACATACTAAACTCACTTTCGTAGGAATCACGGTTGCATTTAGCGCATGCAACAAGCCCTTTTAAACCTTCCGATAGCTCGGGAGGACGAGTAGGTCTCGTGAGGGTTATCTAGGGAACACACCTACAAAGTTCATTTAACTACTAATAATAAATGAAACACAAAATGAATAATTACACAAAAATATACAACAACAAAAAAACATACCGGTGATCATTGCTGGTATCGCTCATTGGGGTCTACCGGTGGATACGGCTGGTAAGGGTATCCTGTGAGAGCCGACATCATGTCATGGAAATCGTTTAGTGGCCCTCTTTCACCTTCAGCCGGTGCTTGAAACTTCGGCGGGATAAAGCTGGAACCGACCGCTTCGGGCCAATGTGGTGATGGATCAGAAGGCCCGGATGCAACAGGAAGGTTCTTGTACGAGATCCAAGGTGTGTGTGCTTGATATGAACGCCCCACCTCCCAATCTCTATGGTGGCGCTCTTGGTCATGCAAGTGTTTGGCGTTATTAACCGCCATCTGGTGAGCCACCGCCATAGCATTCTATTGGCGGTCTTCCAATGCGTGGTGCTCAACACGTAACCTATCATGCTCCTCCTCCCAAGCTTGCCTTCTAGACAACTCTTGTGCTTGATACAAGTCTTGTCTTTCCATGTAGGCTTGCTGGGCAGCCCACTGTTCCTGCTATCTCTCCCAATATTCCTGCTCCTTAGCCCGATAAGCAGCCTCTTCGGCCTAATGAGATTGTTGTTGGGCCTCCCAGTTCTACTCCCACTGCTGCCTCCTTTGCTCGTATTTATCATACACGTGTCTTGCTGCCCCCGATTGTAATTAGGATATTCGGGCCTACGCTGGTTTGGAATAAAGCTGGCCACTCCTGATGAAATCTCTCGATATGGCCGGGTGTACCTTTTTCGGGGTCCCCTCGGACCCTGGGGCTCATCTTCATCTTCCTCATTAACCATCTCCTCCTCTCTCGCAGCTTCTTGTGCTGCACTCGGATCAGTGGATTGGAATCTATGCCCTTGGTCATCAATCACTGTGTATTGGTGACCATATACTTGCACTTGGATCTTCCAATGCTGCTTCATCGATGCAAAACAGATCTGATCCACAGGTTTCGAAACCCACAATGATTCGGGTGGTAACCTATTATGTTGCACAATCATAGCACTGATGAGTCGTACATAAGGTATCATTTTTCGGGTGTACGACTCACGGGTATCCCAAGTATTGATCATCACCAAATGTCGCCATGATAACTTTGGTACTCCAAAAAGTAATGAATGGAGCACCCGGCAATCAGACGCCTTCACTTTCCCACGATCCTCGAATCGTACCATAATATTCTTGAGAGAGAAGAGTTGAAGAATCTTCCCTTCAACAGCTAGTTGACTACGCAATGCTGCCCCACCACCAGAAAATGGCAACACCAATCCAACCATGCCATCGGGACCAGCTTAGTTCACTTTGTTGTCAAGAAATTGATCGACGTTGTAGTAGTAGTACTCATCGTTCCCCAATGAATCAAACCGTGCAATGCAATTCAAGTTTCAACGGACATAATCATTTGCCCTCTGCCCATATCTCCCACTAATTCCCACTAATTCCCACGTGCTCGGTGGGCCATCTCTATTGACAAACCGAAGCGAAGCCAACCACTCACAAACAACGACAAAATAAACCCTTGGTGTGATGTCTTCACACCAATCTAGAACTCACTCCCAACCAATCCTTTCGAACATTTGGACGATGCCAATCGTCCTAAACTCTTCAACATTCAAAGTGCGCTCGGGCACAACCCTTTCCGGGATAGACGTGGTAACCCCGTGTACCATCTTCCACTTCCAAAGTTTGATTTCAAGTCGTTTGTCGTTAAACCTAGATAGTGGCCTTTTCTTATTGTTTTCCCATGGTTCACCCACATTGCTATCCCTAGTCCGCTACCAAACCCAATCCTGTCTATACAACCGACCATCATCCTCCTCAACCCTGCTTAATTGTTCCCATTTTCTTACTCTAAGACCTGAAGACGACCCGGCTCCCGAAGATGAGTCTTGACCCAACGTCTTGCTTCTTTTTTGGCTCGCCATATCTACAAGTCATAATACAAAAAAACAAATAAACATTATCTAACTTCAAACGTGTAAACTATCACTTCAAAACTTCAATTCAAATCAACTTCCTAAACATAACATACAATGTTGAACCACAAATTAATTTGGTTAGACATAATTAGCCGGTTTAAACTTTCAAAAATGACATTTTTGTTAACATCTAAACTTAATTTTTCATGTTCTCATCCTAAATATATAAGACTTTAAACATGGTTCAACATTGTGTTCATGTTCAAACATGCAACTAACAAGTATAATCTCATTACTAACTATGTTGCATGTTCAATCCCACCCAAATCAATTACCTACTCAAAATCAAGCTGGATATCATACATTAATATCATAAACAACCTACTCTTAAACATAAAGTTCAAAATTTTAGAAGAAAATCACAAACCATATGATAGCCATGCTCAAATTTAAGTAAAAACCATACCTTTAATGTTGTATAGTCGAAAGAACTTAGAAAAGATGTAATGTAAGCTTAAAGAACACTTTTCCTCAAAAACCCGGATTTTTAACTTCATCAATCTTGCAAACGAGCAAGAATTGAAAGAAACCATGTTGGGGATTTTGTTCTACTCTAAAATCTACACAAAATAGGCTCAAGAATCATGTGATTTGGCGGAGAATTGAAGAAGATATGAAAGATTGAAGTTTAGGGTACATGAAGGAAGAAGAAGAAGATGAATGGAGTTGATGATGGATGTTAAGGATCTCAGGGTTTTTAATGAGATGTTGGTTGGATAGGGTTCACCCGGGTCAGATTTGTGGCTAAAAAGGTGTTCGGGTCAAGTTTAGAGAGGTCTAGAATGGGTTTGGTCTGAATATATGCGTCAAAATTGAATCAGCGTCGGCGGACAAACCAAGGACCGTCGCCGACGCCACCCTTAAAACTACATTTTCCTCTGACGGCTTAACCTGCTGTCTACGACACATTTTACCCGACGAACCCAACCAACATGCGTCGGGGACGGCCTGAAGCCCCGTCACCGACGGTTCACTTTTTTTTAAGACACGCATGTTTACGATACCACCCCCCCAAATAATCATGTATTGTCCTCAACACACAAAACAAGTTTAAAACATACCTTATGTCTTCATGACTAGTTTGCGATATCTGAACTTCACACGTTAACGAGATTAGTACGAAACGACCAAAATAAAATACAAGACAATGCGCACAAACAATATAAATAGCACAAAACTCTACAACAATTGTTCTTGGCCCTTTAATTGACCTCATAAGTTGGCATGCTTACCAAGAAGCTTACCAATTCCTTGTTTTCCTCGTTACCATCGAGAAACGACTTAAGACGATGACCGTTAACCGTTTGTTTTGGCCCATCCTTTGGGTCCTCAATGGTAACATCACCTAGCTTGCCGGCCCGTGTAATCACATATGGGCCCATCCATTTGCTCTTTAGCTTACCGGGAAAGAACTTGAGCCTTGAATTGTATAGCCAAACCTTTTGGCCCACTACTAATTCCTTCGGCTTCAATTTGGCATCGTGTGCTCTTTTCATGCCATCTTTGTATTTTGAAGCACACTCGTATGCCTCCTCCCGAAGCTCTTCCAGCTCGCACAGCTTCAACTTGCGCTCTTTACCTGCATCATCATACTTAAGATTAACTTCCTTAATAGCCCAAAATGCACGATGTACAAGTTCAACCGGCAAGTGACAATTTTTAACATAAACTAAGCGGTAAGGTGTAGTGCCAATAGGTGTCTTATGTGCCGTTCGATAGGCCCACAAGGCATCGTTCAACTTCGTTGACCAATCCTTACCGTCCGGTCGAACGGTCTTTTGCAAAATTTCCTTAATTTGCCTATTAGACACTTCCACTTAACCACTTGTTTGCGGATGATAGGGGGTAGCAATTCTATGGTCAACACATACCGTTTTAGTAATTTCCAAAAATTAAAGTTCTTAAAATGAGATCCCCAATCATAATCACCCGAGGTATACCAAATCTAGAAATAATATTAGTTTGCACAAAATTACAAACAACGGTATGGTCATTTGTTTTGGTGGCGATTGCTTCAACCCATTTAGACACATAATCCACCGCCATCAAAATGTATAAATTTCCATGAGAATTAGGGAGTGGGCCCATGAAATCGATTGCCCACACAACAAAAATATCGACAATGAGAATCGGTTGCATGGGCATCTCATCCCGCTTAGAAAGACTCCCTAATTTTTGACAGTCAACACAGTTTTTCGTAAAATGGAAAGCGTCTTTAAAAATAGGCAGCCAATAAAGGCCGCTATTGAGCACTTTATGCCCCCTGTTGTGACCACAGAAATGGCCCCCATAAGCAAAAGAATGCAAGTGCATCAAGACACTAGGGATCTCCTCGTCCGGTATGCATCTCCTCACAACTTGATCCGGGCATGTCTTGAATAATCCGGTTCTTCCCATGTGTAGTACTTGATTTGAGAGAGGAAATGCAATCTCCTCCTCCTATCCCAATGAGCCGGTAAATCACCTATCACCAAATAATTGATAATATTAGCAAACCAAGGTAATACTGACACTTTATGAATATGCTCATCTGGAAAGGTCTCGTTAATCTCTACACGAAAAGAACCCTCTTCCACCAACAACCGGGATAAGTGGCCCGCCGCCACATTTTCGCTACGCTTCTTATCTCGTATTTCCAAGTCAAACTCTTGTAGCAAAAGGACCCATCGAATTAACCGCGGCTTTGCATCTTTGTTTTCCATGAGGTACCTGACATCAGAATGGTCAGAATATACAATCACTTTACTACCCCAGATGTAAGCCCGAAATTTATCTAACGCATATACCACCGCAAGTGGCTCTTTCTCGGTTGTTGTATAATTCAATTGACCCAAAAAGGGAAAAGAGCCATTTTATGGTTAAAGAGGGAATTGTGTTGGGACACGTGGTGTCAAGTCGTGGGATAGAGGTCAATCATTTTGGGTCATGCGGTTTTACAGACGTGTCTCAGCCGCTTGACTTGTAGCTCTTTCTCGGTTGTTGTATAATTCAATTGAGCATCCGAAAAGGTCTTACTTGCGTAATATATGGCAACAGGTTTCTTTTCTACCCTTTGACCCAAAATGACCTCCACCGCATAATCACTTGCATCACACATGATTTTGAATGGTAAGACCAATTCGGTGATTGCAAGATTGGGGCCTCAACCAATTTCTTTTCAGCACGTTAAAAGCATCTTGACAATATTTGTTAAAGTGAAACGGTTGGTCTTTTAACTATAAATTACATAAAGGTTTTGTTATATCACTAAACTGTTTATAAGCCGTCTGTAAAACCCCGCATGACCCAAAAATGATCTAATACCTTTTACGCTCGTGGGATATGGCAAAGTAGAAATAACTTGCACTTAAAGGTATTTTGGATCATTTTGGGTCATGCAGTTATTCTACTTTATCCACGAGCGTTAAAGGTATTAGATCATTTTTGGTCATGCGGGGTTTTACAGACGGCTTATAAAGGGTTTAGTGATATAACAAAACCTTTATGTAATTTATTGATAAAAGACCAACTGTTTGACTTTAACAAATATCGTTAAAAAGCTTTTAACGTGCTGAAAAGAAATTGGTTGAGACCCCAATCTTGCAATCACCGAATTGGTCTTTACCGTTCAAAATCATGTGTGATGCAATTGATTATGCGGTGGGGGTCATTTTGGGTCAAAGGGTAGAAAAGAAACCCGTTGCCATATATTACGCAAGTAAGACCCTTTCGGATGCTCAATTGAATTATACAACAACTGAGAAAGAGCTACAAGTCAAACGGTTGGGACACGTCTGTAAAACCCCGCATGACCTAAAATGATTGACCTGTATCCCACGACTTGTCACCACGTGTCCCAACACAATTCCCTCTTGAACCATAAAATGGCTCTTTCCCAACTCAAAACCAAGTTTTCTCATCCCATCTTTTTAAAACTTTTTCGAGTTGGTCAAGGCAAACATCAAACAATGACCCAAAAATTGAAAAGTCATCCATGAAGATCTCTAAAGACTCCCCCACCATATCTGAAAGAATACTCATCATACACCTTTGAAAGGTGGCGGGGGCATTACATAACCCAAACGTCATTCGCCTAAATGCGAAGGTACCGTATGGGCAAGTAAATGTGGTCTTAGCTTGATCTTCTGGATGGATAGCAATTTGATTATAACCCGAATACCCATCAAGGAAACAATAATATTTTTGACTCGCTAACTTTTCAACAATTTGGTCAATGAAAGGTAAAGGGTCTTTAGAAGTTGCGGAATTCAACTTACTATAATCAATACAAATACGCCACCCAGTTACCGGCCGAGTGGCGATCTCTTCACCTGCGTCATTTGTGTCGACTTGAATGCCCGCCTTTTTGGGAACGGTTTGTGTAGGGCTCACCCATTGGCTATCAGAGATGGGGTATATGATACCCGCATCTAGCCACTTTAGTACCTCCTTCTTGTCAACTTCTCGTATATTATGATTCAATCTCCATTGTGTGTCACAAAGAGGGAGTACTACCATCTTCAGTGATGATTTTGTGCATCACTACGGAAGGGCTAATTCCCTTCAAATCAGCAATGGTCCACCCAATAGCGGCTCTATTGGTGACCAACACCTCCATCAATTTCTGTTCTTGCTCCCCGGTCAGATTTGATGCAATGATAACTAATAGCGTGTTGCCCTTACCCACATAAGTATACTTCAAATGCTTGGGCAACACCTTCAACTCGACAGTGGGAGGCTCTATCAGTGATGGCTTTAGCTTAGTATCAATCTTCTTAGGAAGGCTTCCACTTGGTGTGTCCAAGGTAGTCTTCCTTCCTTCACTGCCATCACCTCCATCTTCTTCTCTTCCTTATCCATGCTCCAATTTGTTTCCATTTGTAACTTGTCAAACATGAAACACTCCTTTATTGTGTTTTCCTCCTCAACACCCATGTCATGGAGAGGTATACACTCGTCAACGACGTCCGCCATATTGCATTCGTCATTAACTAGAGGATCCGTTAATCCGGAAAAGACATTTAACCGCAACCAACGATTAGTAAAAGTCATGTCAACCGTACCCGTTTTACAATTAATTTGGGCATTTGATGTTGCCAAAAACGGTCAACCGAGAATAACCGTAGGTTTCTTGGTTAGGTCCAACGAAACGTAATCAAGTAATAGGAAGTCCACCATATAGTAAAAGTCCTCGACTTTGGCGATTACATCCGTGACTATTCCAGGGGGTAGTTTAGGAGTCAGTCGGCTAACACTACGGTAGTGTTTGCCACTCGGAGTGGACCAAACTCATATTGGTCATACAAACTACCTGGTAGAATACTCACACTAGCACCAAGATCCAAGAGTTGCCTTGTCATTTTAAATTCTCTAACTTGAATGGAGATGATAGGCGCTTCCGGGTCTTGCAACTTGGGTGGAAGTGCACCCGAAAGAATCAAACTCACATTTTCGGTTAAGTCTAGTTTCTTTGGAAATTGTGAGTTCCTTTTTGAGTGCACAAGTCCTTCAAGTACTTAGCATATGATGGGTCTTGTTTTATGGCATCCAAAAGTGGTAAATTGATTTTGACTTGTTTAAAAATTTCCCACATTTCTTCTTGATGTGGACCCAACAAAGCTTCGGGATAAGGGGCGGTATTATCCTCCACACCCTTTTCCTTAGCTTTCAGGATAGGGACGGCCACAACGGGTGTATTTTTATCATTTTTCAAAACATTTTCTTTTTGACCTGTTTGATCGTCAACAACCTCATCATCACTAGCCTCTTCCACCACCTCTTCACAAACTGAGGTGGTGATGTCACACAACACCATTATCAATGACTCGACCACTACGTAATGAAATTTTATTAATTGGTACCTCATGTGCGTTCTTCGAGTTGGACCCTTGATGCTTAGGGTTCACTGTGGTGTCACTAGGCAATTTTTCGCCATTTTCACGCATCTGTGCCATCTCCTCCGCAAGTTGACCCAATTGCTTCTCTAAAGCTTTATACGATTTATCACGTACCTCAAACTCCTTTTTCATTTCCATCTTTATTTCTTGATTCGAAGTCATGATGGTATTCATGATTGCATCCAACTTTGAACTTAAGGAGTCTTCACCACCCATTGGAGGATTAGAGTTACCACATCCATTACCACATTGGTTGTAGCCCCTTTGATAACCACCTTCATAGTTCTGATAGCCTTGACTACTTCCTTGGTTGTAATTCCTTTGGTACCCCCCTTGGTTACCGCCTTGACGGTTTTGATACATCGAACCTCCTTGATTCCCACTTTGGTTATCCGTTTGAAAGTTGGGGTTCATTTGATTTGAGGCATTCCCATAACGAAAATTTGGATGGTTTCTCAAACCGGGTGATAAGTGTTAGAATTCATATCGAATTGCTTGCGATCACCATACACTTGATTCACCTCCTCAGTCGTATGTGCCATGCTCACTTGACATTCCTCGGTTCGATGCCCAATATCCCCACAATCTTCGCACACTGCAAACTGTACCGCACCAACACCATTCTTCTTCATTCGGGCTAACTCCCGTTCCAAAGTAGCAATTCTATCCTTAGCACTCGAATCAAGGTCGGGAAGAGATCGAGAAATAGGATGCTTTTTAGATAGGTCCGCCATAGCGACCGCTTTGGAGTTCTTACTCATCCTTTCCAAGAAATCCCAATCGTCTTCTTCATGATTATTTAACAATGTTCCGTTACTTGCCGATTGCAAATACTTGTGATCATCGACATCCAACCCCCTTACAAAGCATTTAAGTAATTCCCACCTTGGAATTTGATGATGAGGACACTACCTAACCAATTCCTTGAAACGTGCCAATGCCTCATGTAATAATTCCCATGGTAATTGTCTAAATGACCGAATTTCATCTCTTGCATCAACGGTCTTTGCAATTGAGTAGTATTCATCCAAGATAACTTGTTGCATCTCTGCCCAAGTGTGAATACTATTTGCCGGAAGTGTGAGAAACCACTGTTTAGCTCTGTCTTTCAAGGAAATATGAAACAACCTCAACTTCACTTCTTCTAGCGCAAAATCGTGACCTCTAATAGTACCACATATGGCCGAGAACTCCGCCAAATGTGTATACGGCTCGTCATTCGTTCTCCCCTTTGAAGTGGGGTAGGATGTTGATGTAATTCGGCTTACAATCAAAAGCCCTTCTTCCCCGAGGCGTAGGAACAATGGGTGAGTCATTTTCAGTGACCACCGGTCTAAACCGACCATTCATACCTCACAGAGCCTATTGATGCAATTGACGTCTTGGACCATTGACCTCTTGATTCATCGGCCTGTTGTTGCCCCTTCGGTCACCACCCCTATCTCCACCTTGATTTCCACAACCCACAAATTGCGGAATTCGATTACGGTTACCGTTGTTATTGTTGTTGTTGTCATAATCTTGATTCCTTCGATCATTTCGTGATTGATGGTTATTCTCATAGCCGTCATCTCGACCATAATCATGCCCATATCCATCGTTGTTCCCCATAAAATTGGCATTTTGATAGCCAAAATATTAATACTCAAACCCCCGAGCATTATAGAAATTCCCCATGTTGTTGTCTCCCCATTCGTCATCAACAACCCGTTCATTAGAGTTTCCACCGTCGCCCGAATATTCAGAGTGGACGCTCACATGTTCTGGTGATTGATAACCAAGAACACTATATGGTACATCGTCGGGAATATTATTTCTCAATTCATCGAGATCGAGAAACTGGTCTTCATTTGTGGGATTGCCACGGCTATGGTTAACCCCACGGTTGGCATTAATATTTCGATTGTTGAAATTGGGTGGTAATGGGTTTTGTCGGTTTTGGTTTGGAGGTGGAGGTGTTGGTGTACGTTGGCGGTTGTTTTGGTTTTGACTACGAGTTTGGAATGGTGGTGTTGGTGGTCTTGATTGTTACCACTCCCCGATTGATGGTTTTGGGTGTTTTGGTTTTGGGGTGGGAAATCGTAATATTGGTTTTGGTTGTTGGGTTGGTTAGAGTTTTGAAGATCCACTGGAATGGGTCCAAAGGATGGTGTAGGTGGTGAGTTGGTGTTGGGTGGATTAGAGACAAGAGTTGCCCTAACCGGTTGGCTAGGTTTCTTCAAACGACCCGCTCGATCTCCGGTTCGAACACTAACGCGAGGTCCTCCCGAAATTCCATGTATGTATGCACTACCTGTAACCCGCACAAGTAACACACCCACTTAACACTTAAGCAAAGAAAATATAAAGAAATAAGCACTTTAAACAGTTAATCACAAAATCAAACAAATCCAAATGCAAAGCGCACGAACTCCCCGACAACGGCGCCAAAATTTGATCGGAGGGTCGTGCCCTGGTCAAAGATAAGATTTATAATCCCAAATTACCCTTAACAATATGTTAGTGGTAGTAAGGGGTCGAACCACGAAGAGTTTGTAGTTTGCATGCGGACAAGATTGATTTTAACGAATTGTCACGAATTATGAAGCTTGCTAATATTTTGATTAATTTTGTGTGTTTGAAGGAGATGTCGGAATGCTCCGACCAATTTGATTTCTATTACTTAACTACTAAAAACTTGAATACTTGCACGAAAACTTAATTAATTGATTAAAACAATGATTTGAGAACAAGGTTCACACCCGGTTCGGTAATGTAAATCCTAGGATTCCTACATGTTTTAAGTTCAATTCATTTGTAACAATGACCAACAAGTTTAGTGTTACGTCATTTAGATGCCAAAAGATATCGACGTTATGAAAAACGGACTACAATGCACTTTGTTATCACAAATAAGTAAACTCTAACCTAGACAAGGCATAATTGCACATAAACATTTCACAAAGTCAAATTTAATCTTCATTCGACAATTCATGAATTCAATACAAATGCAAGTCAATTATCACAGGTTTCAAAATCAAATCACAAATTGTCACAAATCAATACTCAAAACAATTTCAAACTCTAGAACTTACAAAACCTACACAGGGTGAAACCCAAGTAAATTAGCTGCTCATGGTGAATTGACTTGATCAATGAGTGATTGAAACTCAAACATGAACATCTTGAAGCTTTGATGGTGGTGATGGTGGTGATTAGGGTTTTGAATGGATGATGATGGTGAAAGGATCGGAGGATTGGTGAGGATGATGATGATGGATTAGGGTTTGGAAGGTTGGTGATTGATTCGGTTGATGATGGATGGAAGAGATGGATTGGAATTGATGTCTTTGTGATTCTTGGCTCCAAGAACAAGTTCAAACCTTAAAAAACTCATAACCCCCAAGAAATTGGTCAAAACAAGTGTTATAACCCGTCCAAAGTTGAATTTTAGCGCCAACGATTTAGAAAGGGCGTCGCCGACGACCATATGGGGTGTTGGCGACGGCTTCTGCTTTGTGTAGTTCTCCTCTGACGCTCTAATGTATTGTCTACGAACATTTTTGGCTGATGGGCTTTCTAAGGGGCATCTCCGACGGCCCAGGGGGCGTCGGCGACAGCCTCTCTAAAACCTGGTTTCCTGTTTTTCCGTTTTGCACTCCCGGTTGACCCGTTTTCCGCCCCGATGCTCCGAAACGCTCCCGAATAGCTCCTTAAACTCCGTAAACCTGTAAAACACAAATCCAATCAAAAGTATTCGAAACTAGAAGTTACGTAAAACATTAACTTAAGCTTAATAAGAACATTGGTTTTCGACTACGCATCAGTTAACCCGAATGGCATGACTAGGAACTCGTAATGGCCGTATCGAGTTCTGAAGGCAGTCTTTGAAATATCTTCGTCTCGACTCTCAACTAATGATAGCCCGATCTTATATTGATTTTGGAGTAGTAGCTGGACCCTTGTAGCTGGTCAAACAAGTCATCGATACGCGGAAGAGTATAGCGATTCTTTAACGATCACTTTGTTCAATTCCCGGTAATCAATGCACTACGAAATGTCCCATCGTTCTTCTCAATACACAAAATGGGGGCTCCCCATGGTGATGAGCTGGGTCGGATAAAGCATTTATCCATCAGCTCCTAAAATTGAGTAAACAGCTCTTGCAGTTCGGTTTGCGCTAGCCTATACGGTGCACGAGCTATTGGCGCTGCTCCAGGTGCTAGATCAATCTTGAATTCGACTTGCTGTGTGGTGGAAGACCAGACAATTCTTTGGGAAAAAACTTTAGGAAAGTCACAAATGATAGGAAAGTCTTCGATCTTCTTATCTTCAGTTTGTTTGTCGACGATCAGGGCTAAAATGGGAGTGTGACCCTTTTGTAGGCATTTCTGAGCTTTTAGGTACGAGATGATACCTACAATTGCACCACCTCTCTCACCTCGAACTAAGAGAGGTTCACCGAGGGAACGGGGAATACGGACAATCTTATCTTGACAGAGTATTTCAGCTCGATAATGGGATAACCAATCCATTCCGACGACAACGTTGAAACTTCCAAGAACGACAGGATAAGGCTCGATATCAAAATTTTGACCGGATAATTCAAGCTTTCAGCCATTGATGATGTGAGTCGTGTAAGTCCCGAAATCGGATCTAACACGATATCACAAAGACTAATCAATCGCGGAAAAAAGATTAGAATGAAAAGAACAATACGATCTTCAATTAGCTAACTTGCATACACCAAAGGTGTCTAATACAAGATTTCAAAAGACTAAAACTGACTAGCAACCAAAATATTAACCCTAACACATCTATTTATACTAGTCAGGTGACCCATTAAGTACAACCCTAGGCCCATAAGGCTCTAGGAAGCCCAATCTCTCAAACCTAGCCCAAATGCAACACTAATGTGTAAACCTTTAGTTAGGGGCCCAACAATCTCCCCCTAGGTTTACAACATTAGGCGTTTACTCCTTTGGTAGCACGTCCACTCCCATTCTCCCACTTATTATCCCAACAAACTACTGCCGTCCAATCCTTTGTACAAACTTCATATAACTCTACAGTTTGAATTTAATTCACGACTAGGACTTGCAGAGCTTCATCATGAAAACTCACCAAATCAACCACATCGTTCACTCGAAATGCCTTCTCTTTTCTAACAGTCGCCACATTCCCCACCTTCGGATCATACATCCAGAAATTAAAATTCTTCAGAATACCTCTTAGAAATGTTGGAGCAATTGGTATCACAAGTTCCTTGTCAGTTGGAGGCCACATGACAGATTTAAACCTTCTACCTGTTCTTGCATCACGAACACCCTTAGCAGCACGGAGATATGGTTCAGCGGTTTTCATTGTCTTGAATCCATTCTTTACTTCTTGCTCTAACTTCTTAAAGAATCTCCACCCGGGTCCATGTTCCGTAGTATCTGTGTCAGTATATGGAGCCCTTAGAAGATCAGTCAGTGCAACCTTTGTCCAGGTTTCAAATTGAGATTCCTTTGAGTAGTATTCTCGAGTACCGACTTGTCTAACAATCAGCCACATTTTCTTCACATGATCGTATGTCCAACTCAGCACTCGTGACTTGTTTCCAACCTTGCTATAATAACTCGATCCAAGCTCCATCACAAACCTCTCAGACTGGTTAAAGGGATCCTTTTACTGAAAGTTTTTGTCTAGCGGATTCACATCAACATTCTTCATTAAAACCATTTTTTTCTTCTTTTGAGCAGTCTGTCGTTTTTGCTCACAGTAAATTATCTCTTCGGATCACGTAGATAGTCATCCAATCCAGCCTGACGCTTAGCAGCAAGCTGTTCGGCAGCTACTCTGTCAGCTTCCTCTGTTCAGCAGCTAGATGCCGATGTTCAACGTTCATTGGATCATCAGTTGGATCAGAGAATTCACGACCAAATTTATTTTCCATCTTCGCCTTCAAATCAAAGACCATAGTCATTAACATCGAAACATCTCCTTGAAGTTGGTCAATTGTCTGATCCCTGGCATCCAATCGTGTTTGCAACGAAGCAATCTGTGCATCTTTAAGAACGACTTCTTGCTCACATATCACTTTCTTTTTCAATTCAACAACATCCACATCTTCGTCATCACTATCTAACCCGCTGAAATCAAATGCTCTTTTCTCTGACCGCCTCGAATACTCCATATCTTCATCTTGAATACCACCTGAACCACTACCACCAGCCCCTGATCCTCCGGCACCCATTGAACTGCCACCAAAATCCATCATTTTTAACACAAAATCTTCTGGAACGGATACAACAGTAGAATGAGTAACAATGAGAGGATCCGTCGGTTCTTCAGCACTAGTAGGCTCAACCATAGAAGTATCAGTCAACGAAACAGCAACTGAGCATGTAGCAGTAATAGGTTCTTCAGCAGCATCACCAACATGAACTTCAGATTGCATCTAAGCTTCAGTAGAAAAAGGTTCATTGATAACCTCTGTCCATCGTCTTTTCACTAACGGCACCTCTTATTCTTCAATATCTTCTTCACAATCGACCCTACCAACCCGGATATCAACACGAGGCAACACAAGAGGAGGATTCCCTTGTTGCTCTTGTATCTCCTTCAAATGTGCAATGAGAGCTTCTAAATTCTCTGTAGTAAGTTCTGGTAACTCTGGAGTCGGATGAACATCAAAATCTGTAATAGAATCCAACAATGCTTCCTCATCGTCAGTACCTACCTCAGAGACTAAATCTTCAATCTCAATTTCTTTCTCCACCACCGGCGCATCATGTTCCTCAGCCACCATCGCATTCACCGGCTGAGGTGCTGGAATATTCTAACCGATAACCTCGCAAAATTTTCCAAACTTCCTCAAAGGTATGCGTCTAACAAAAACAGTCTTTGATGTCGATCTATTTTTCTTCATTGTACAAAAAATAGTTGGACACATCGGCTTCATATTCAACAAATTGGCATCAGAAGCATCTTTAGCCAGATCAGGGTACTGTGCATCCAGAGTCAACGGTATAAACCGAGGATGCAGCAAAAGCATTTTCTTCTTCGACTGCTCCAAGATCTTTTTCATATTTTCGAAAACATAACCAGAGAAGTTATATTTCCAGTCCATCACTAGAGACACTATCGCAGAAGTCTGTGTTTGATTCGACTTTTCCAATCCTCTTTTATTTTCTGATATAACTGCATAAAGATGTGCACCAATAGTCTCCAATATGCTGGGAACATTTTCTTCAGCAAAGGCGGATAAGTTCCCTTGTAGCTCATCTATGCTAATACAGGCATCACCTTCTCCTTAGTATATAACGTTGGATCACCTTCAGCATTAGTAAACTTCAACACCTCTCAGATACACGCTTCATTCACAACAATCTCTTTACCCTAAATCAATGATCTAATGTATGGCTTCCATCAGCACCTCTCAGATGAAATCTAGCTCTCTTCCAGAATGTATGTACAAGGTCTCGATATATAACTGGATTTGCTCGAAGTGCATATGCATCCTGCACTCATTTAGACCCACCATCATCGATATGAACTCTTGGAAAAATTTGCTGGTGGATCTGATAGATAGCCCGCTTGATTGTGAAACTGCTCTTCCACCAATATAACCGCATCGAATGCCTCTTTAGCCATTTCTGTTAGAAACATAAACAGGTCATATCACACTCAAACAAAAACAAACGGACAGGTCATAAGAGGTCATTAATGAATTTGATAGGTCAAGAAAGGAGTTCATTTTAAAAGTTCAGTGTTAAGGGTCAACAATCATTTCAGGAGGTCATAAACAGTTCAAAAGGTTCAAACACTAGAATCCGAAATCAAAGAGGTTCAACTGGAATCCGGATGAACCTTTTATCATTCCAGATGAACATCATCCAAAATGGAATCTGACTTCAACCATTCTGGTTGAATGTTCATCCGGAATGCCAATCTGTTTGAAGATTTATCTGAAATGCTATCCGAGATGCTAGATATCATGAACATTTGAAGATTATTCTTTAATATTTATAAATAAGAAGCATATTATACCTAATTCGGATATAATTTGGATGAAATTCGGATAAATATGAACAGTATGAATCCGGAAGATGATCAGAGGATTTCGGAAGAAATTTTAGTGAATGATCCGAAATGAACCTCTAAAACATTGATATACTATTTTGGAATGGGCTTGGGCCTGGAACTTTTGGGCCCAAGTCAATCCGGATCCAATCATCCGAGATTCATACACAATCCGGATTGGGCTTGGTCAACCTTATTTGGGCCCAATCCAGAACAGTGACCTGTCCAAACACTCAGAGGAGAATAGATGGTCAGTGGGCCTATCCGGAATGGGTTTGAAGGCCCAATCCGGAACAGTACCACAATAAATCTGTTCAATTTCAAGACTTTCAAAAATTCTATTGGATTGGCCCAATTCAAACTCAGCAGGCCAGTCCAATAACCCTTGACATAAAACATCTAACTCAAAAAGTAACAATTTAACTAACCAAGCAACCAACCAATCTTTACCAAATATGCAAAACTAAGTAAAGCATTTAAACAAAATCATTACACAGTCTTGCTATGGGATTAAATTGTTTTTAAGCATACTAAGGAACACTTTTCAGTGTGAGCTGGGTCAGACTGGTCTAAGCAATTGCCAATGTACTAGTCCATTTTAAACCTAAAGCTCAACCTTCTAATTTTTTCTTTATGATATGCTTAAGGTAGTATTATACTATGATACCCGTGTGTCCCACTCCATGACATACCCCCGCGATCAAGGTAAGCACAACGATTCATCATAGCAGCTGAGTATACTGAGATCATCATTTATCTTTTACAACGGACTATTGGTGAACAGGTCAGTACTTTCATACAACAGAGTGACCAATAGTATCTGACGAGGGTTAGACAAATACCTTATATGGTATGTTTGAATTCATGTAGTTTTCTCATGATGAGATTTCCTTTCTTTTAAGGTTTTGGGCCTTCTATTTTGGCTCTTTTAAGGATATCCTGACTGTGCCTAGGTCTGCATATAATCTGGATGCAACAGACGGGCAACCAAGATATCCCCCGGATGACTCAACAACATAAAGACACGAAACCTCAGACGTTGGCTATCTATCAACGAAGGATTTAAGACCATGAAATCATACGCCGATGGTACGTGACCCACTGAATATATAGTTCTTTATGTTTATATCATTTAGCTTATACTATCCGGTTGAGCTATAGACCTATCTACATATCACTTTCGATGCAAGTCGTTCCCACTACAACACCTTACGTGTGTTAGTCAAAGCCTTTATCACGAGAAATTATTTCATTTCCCAATCATTGCAAAAACTGTTTGAAACTATTTTTGTTATTTTCTGAATTTTTTAATGTTTTTGTGTTTTTCTAATTTTTCAAATGTTTTTGGATTTTTTTTTAATATTTCTCCCCCTAAATTTGTGCATACATATGAACAGATTTACGAGGCAAACAAAAATAAAAGAAAGAAAACAAACTAAACAGAAAAGATAGAGGATGCTCAGTTAGAAAAACAGATCATTTTGAGAAGATCCACAAGCACCTGAAATCCGTGTTGCTAACGGGTTTCGTGAACAAATCCACAACGTTGGGATCAGTGTGAATTTGCTGAAGTTTAACGAGACCCTTTTCATAGCAATCACGAATAAAATGAACTTTGATGTTTATGTGCTTGGTTTTGGAGTGAAAAACATGATTTTTGACAATTTGGATAGCGGCATCATTATCACAATAAATTGTTGCGTTTAGATAAGTCAAACCGTAATCCGCAAGCTGCTGTTGCATCCATAAAACCTGGGAGCAGCAAGCGGATGCTGCAACATATTCTGCTTCCACTGTAGAAAGCGAGACCGTCTGCTGCTTCTTGCATTGCCAAGAGATTAAACTATCTTCCAAGAATTGGCATCCAGCTGAAGTTGATCGCATGTACTGTCAGAGAAAGCATACAGTTCAAATTTAGTTTTTTAGGATATCAGAGGCCTAGTGACGGTGCCCCTTTGAGGTATCTAAAGATTCTTTAACAGCATGTAAATGAGAAAGTTTAGGAGTAGCCTGATATTGAGCACACTGGCAAATGGCAAACATGATGTCTGGCCGACTTGCTGTGAGATACATGAGTGAACCAGTCATAGACCGGTACATTGTTGGATTGACATGCGTTCCTTCATCGTCTTCATTCAACAGAGGCCGTTCCGCGATAGGTGAAGCCATAGGCTTTGAATCTGTAAGCCTGAATTTGGCAAGAACATCATTGACATATTTTCCTTGATGAATCAAGATTCCTTGTGGGCTCTGAAGAACTTGAAGTCCCAAAAACATAGTCATCTCCCCCAATGAACTCATCTCGAATTTCTTCTTCATGACCTCTTCAAATTCCCGACACAACCCATCGTCCGTAGAACCAAAAATAATGTCATCGACGTAGATTTGAACAAGAATGATGTCCTTGTTAACACGTTTGATGAACAAAGTTTGATCAATGGTTCCCCGAGTATATCCATGAGCAAGCAGATGCTCTATTAGGGTTGCGTACCACGCACGAGGCGCTTGATGCAATCCATACAAAGCTTTGTCCAATTTATATGCATAATATGGCTTATCAGGATCAGTGAAACCTGGTGGTTGGCCACACATATCTCCTCTTTCACAGTTCCGTACAGAAATGCAGTCTTGACATCCATTTGATAGACGGTGAAATCCATGTATGATGCATATGCCAAGAAAATGCAAATGGCTTCCAATCTAGCCACCGGTGCATAAACTTCATCATAATCCAGCACCTCAATCTGGCGGAAACCCTGAACAACCAGTCGAGCTTTGTTCCTCACAATCACACCAGTGTCGTCCTGTTTGTTGAGAAATACCCAACGGGTTCCAAGAGCACGCTTTCCCCAAGGAAGCTTCACCAATTGCCATACCCTAAGTTTCTCAAACTGATTGAGTTCTTCATGCATAGCAACAACCCAGCCTGGTTCCTGCAAGGCGACATCAATGCTTTTAGGTTCAATTTGTGAGATAAAACAAGAGTAAATAAATGTATTGATATCTCCTGATTGACTGCGAGTCCGAACTGCAGCAGTAAGAGGACCAATAACATTTTCAATCGGATGATCGCGCTGTAGACACTGTGGTATAGTCATAGCAGAAACATGGAGATCTGACTGCAAGTTTGTAATGCTTTGTGATGCAACTCCAGATGGCTCCCCCTCATTAGTTGCACCAGTGGGAGTGTTGACTGATGAATCAACAGAACAGTCTGGTGATGTAGGCTCAGGAAATAGAGATGAGCCTAAGACATCAGGAGTTGTAGCTCCGTCATTTGACAGGAGTTTCTGTGTGTGAAACCTCAACTTCAGGGAACCATCCTGAGGAATCTGTTCAGAAATAGTTTCCTGATTCTGCGATGCTGGTGGAGGTGTAGACATAGCTTCATTGAATCCAGGTGGATCCACACTCAGCTGCTTGAAAGACTCTTGCAGCTGTTCAGCATCTTCATCATCCTCAGTTAAGATAGGCATCGTTGGGAGGTCAGAAGTTGTGCCTGTACCCGCAGTCACATTAGAAGAGACATCAACATATTTAAACAAAGAGGAATAATCATAGAGCCATTGAGGACCAATGCGTGCGTCCTTGGGATTCTCCTCCAGCCAACCCACATTGTAGGTTTCAACTACCATTTCTTGATCTTGATATAGACACGATAGGAAGTATTCTTAGAGTAGCCAACGAAGATGCATGGATCCCCGCGTGATTCAAATTTTCCCTTAGCATCCATGAGTAGAAGAACACAAGGGCAACCGTACTTGCGGAAATGCTTAACCGAAGGTTTGTGACCTTCAACCACTTCATACGATGTTTTCATGTGCCTTTTGTTGATCAGTGCATGATTCTGAATATAACAAGCGGTATTGACAGCTTCTGCCCAGAAAATGAGAGGTAGTTCTGATTCGACCAACATAGTACGCGCAACTTCAATGAGTGTACGGTTTTTGCGTTCTGCAACCCCATTTGTTGAGGAGTTCTGGCTGCACTAAACTGTCGATCAATACCCTTGGAAGAGCAGAAAGAATTCAAGATGGCGTTCTTAAACTCTGTTCCATTATCACATCGAATAGCCTTCACGGTGGTGTCTACCTAGTTTTCCATAAGGGTGATAAACTGTTTAAATAACTCAGCGGTTTCACTCTTTTGTGCCAGAAAGAAAACCCAAGTAAATCGAGAGTAGTCATCAATGATAACTAGACAGTATGCCTTCCCCCAATGCCCAGAATATCTGTCGGACCAAAAAGATCCATATGAAGCAATTCTAAGACTTTTGATGTGGAGGGTGCGGGTTTCGACTTGTGGGGCCTTCGATGTTGTTTCCCACGAGCACACGATTCACACTTTTCAATT